>JBBPFJ010000030.1:498635-1823527 GCA_037975025.1 Excoecaria agallocha | reverse complement strand
AAGAAATAAAGTGACGCGATTAATAAAATATTAAATACCATGCTATTGGTATCCTTTTAACCAAATGATGGTTATTTATTACTATGGGGAAAAATTAATAGAAAACTTTAGCCGGAATTAAACATTGTTGCATTGTCTTCTTTTCCGCACGACCCCTCTGTTCACACTGCGCAAAGTTACTTCACAGAATTGATTAATATCTAGTTAGAGCATGCTTTGGACTTGAGGTAGCGCATCGCCTATCACTCTAAGCTGGGATCCCGGTTCATTTAAAAAGAACAGTAATGCTATTTTTAACGGCATTGCAACCTGCAGGATTTGATGACTGGCTGGCTGTGAAAAAATACCGGCCTCCAATTTTAAAGTAGTGGCGGTCTAGTTTCTTCACAGCATAGTCTATGGTGTTCTTGTGGATAATCCACATGGAACTTGAGATATCTTCCATGGTATCTTTGAGTTAAGATGACATAATGCTGTTGGCCTTATCATATATTGTCAGTTTGATATACTTTTCAACTTCTTGTGTGCTTCAGGACGCTTGGAATTGGCCATTAGTTGCTCCTTTGCCATCTTATGGAAGAGGGAGGGAGAGAACGGGTGGCAGGTACATGAGCTTTATTCATGGAGATGGACTTCGAGATGTGGTTATCACAGGTGGACATCAATTTCAACTATTGCATTTCTGGCTTCTTGTTAGTTTGTTCAGTTTAAACCAATCTAAGTTGCATGCTTATGAGTCGGTGGGAGAGATTGAGTATGAATGTTGACCTTTTGTTGCTTGAATAAAACTTCAAGTCATCTAGGTGATTATTACGTTGACCTAAATCATAGCTGGGCCAGCTCAAAAAATTTTAATGGTCTTTATTTTTCTTGATAGGTGAGAATGGGACAATTGATGGGCAAGGAGATGTCTGGTGGAACATGTGGAGGCAGAGAACTCTGCAATTTACAAGACCTAATCTTGTTGAATTTGTAAATTCAAGACGCATAGTTATATCTAATGTGATTTTCCAGAACTCTCCCTTTTGGAACATTCATCCTGTTTATTGCAGGTAATAGTTGAACATAGGCTTTTGCAGTATGAGCTTCTTCTAATAGATATAGAAAACTCATGATGATGGGGATGCCACATTGTAGATTAGCTTCAGAGTGACTTGCTAGTTGGAAAATAATCCTCATTCATCAATGGGAAGAAGTATATTAAAATTCTATAATCCTCTATCTGTATTGCTGTTTCCAATGATGTTGCTAATGTCTATAATATAGAGAAGTAAAGTATGTCTGAGGTAAAACTATGGATTATCTGTTGAAGCTGTATTTTATCATCACAGTTGTCCAAGTATCTCTAATGGCTGTGAAAAGAAACCATATAGGTTGGGGTTGGAAACTGGGCAGCTGATTGGTTGGCTCAGTTCTGATACACTGCCTAAATTTTCATTCGCTAATCTTGGTTGGATCCTCTCTGAATATCTTTCCTACTTAGACCTTTGCAATGCAACTTACTTCATGTTAGGTAGAGCAGCTAGCATATGCTTTCTTGATTACGACAATGTGGGTATGGCAACTAACATATGCTTTCTTAATTACAGCAATGTTGTTATCCGATATGTTACCATCTTGGCCCCACATGATTCTCCCAATACTGATGGAGTTGATCCAGGTAAAGTAAGATGCAACTTTGTTCTGCGATCTATCACTTGATCTATTATTTAGGTGCAAGCTGTGTCTAAATAAGTTCACAAGCACCGTGCACCTAGATAATGGGCTGCAATTCAAATCAATGCAATAATGAATTATATGTTGCTAGATCATTTAACTGCTGTACAGAAACCAAAATTTAATTGATACAGTCCTGCAAGATAATTCCTTTGCTTAGGTTTAAGTTCAAACAAATGAAATATAGAACAAAAATATATATTTTTGGCATTGCTGTTTGAGCTGCTGTTGAGAAAAGTGCTAGTTATCTGTTGATCGGAAGTAGTTATTTGAATGTTTTAGTTATTAAAACCTGAAAACGGCTGATAAAAAATTTTAAATTGCTTGCTGGAAGAGCATCCTTTTTCCAGACTGTGCTTTAGAGATCTTAGTTTGTTTGTGCCTTTGCCTGTCAAGAGGCAATAATTGCCTGCATGCGTGCCATTTTGTTTGTTCTTTTTTCCTTTTGTTCAAGACAAAACCATATATACTTGGAACATATTAACTACCCCTCTCTAGGTACAGTTCTTGCGTTTGCGTTTGCATCTCGTATGTAGTTTTTCTGCTTGCTACCTTGTTGACTTTAAAAAATTCTGATCCAATATTCTCAATGGTGTTTTTTTTTTGTTTTACTGTACAATACATCAATGTCAGATTCAAGCTCCAATGTGTGCATAGAGGATTCTTTCATTTCTACTGGAGATGATCTTGTGGCTGTGAAAAGTGGGTGGGACGAATATGGGATTGCTTATGGTCGCCCAAGCTCCCACATTACAATTCGGCGGATAACAGGTTCGTCTCCATTTGCTGGAATTGCAATTGGTAGTGAAACCTCAGGCGGAGTGGAGAATATCCTTGCTGAAAACATAAACCTCTACAATATGGGAGTCGGTTTAAATGTGAAAACAAACATAGGTCGCGGAGGGTTCATAAGAAATATAACCTTTTTCGACGTGTATATGGAAAATTCACGGACTGGGATAAAGATTGCGGGTGATGTTGGGGATCATCCCGATGAAGGGTTCAACCCGAATGCTCTTCCAACCGTGAAGGGCATCACTTTTAAGAGTGTTTGGGGGCAGAAGGTTCTGCAGCCAGGTTTGATTCTAGGTCTCAAGAACTCTCCTTTTACGGGCATTTGTCTGTCGAACATCAACCTTCATGGAGTGCCAGGGCCAAGATCTACTCCATGGAAATGCTCTGATGTAAGTGGAGCTGCCATTGACGTAAGTCCATGTCCATGTTCTGAGCTAGCTTCAACGAATCAGATTGGTTCGTGTCCTGATCACTTTTGAGATTGTGCAATTCTTTCACGTAAGTGCATTTAAATTCATGAGTTATTTCATTGGAAAATGAGTGAATACTGTACTTCCAATATCCTTGTTTTTTAATATCAAAGAATTGAATGGCTTCGTAGTCAATTAACCCCCACACCTGTATATTCTAATTTCTTGAATGGTCCTTTTTATTTTTCTTCACTAATAATGATAATAATGGAAAATCACCAGAAATTAGCATGATGTTAGACGCTTGATTTAGAAGTTCATGCTCGATATTTCGATTTTAATTCCTCCAACACTTCAATGCGAAATTTCAGTTTCGATCTCGGAGCAAGTTGCCCAATTAATTCCTCCAACACTTAGATGTAAGGATTCAGTTTCGATACCTCCAGCACACAATCAAAGTGCCAAAGTTCGATTGTTTTTACCAAGATTATAATCGGGATTAAAAATTATATTTAAAAGCTGAAGATTCATGGAATGCGCGGAACAGAAAGCATCTAATCTCATATCATAAGTGGCAAAAAATGCCCACAGTATATTACAACACAACTCATAAAATACCTAAAAACTCCTAAACACAAACGTAAATAAGCACATCTCGTATATGGATGCCTGTTTATTTACAATAACGACGACTCCAAGAGAAAAGCAAACAGACAAATCAATTAATAATTATATAGATCCTTAACCATTACACACCTCCTCAAAAGTGGCCCAAGAATTTGCGAATTTTCTTCATGATTCCTCTTTCTTTCTCATGCCTATGCTCCTCCTCTTCTCCTTCCTCATCGCTATCATCGTGGTGGTGATGGTGGCGGCGGTGATGGCTGCGTCGGCCGTCGTGGGCCATGCTGTTCAAATCCTCGCTCTTCATCTCGTCGTTGAAGAACTGCCAACCGTGGCGGTTAAACCTGTTCCCTAGCTGAGCTCCGCCGTAAGAAACCGGATTGAAACCGTGATCCTGATCTTTAGCCACGACCATGTCTTTGCCGGAGGAAACTGTAGCCCGATTATCAAAGCGTTGATCGAAACCTGGCCTGAACTCGTTGAGGTGGTTGAATCGGTGGCGGCGACCATGGCAATTGTGTCCACGGCGGAACGGGAACAACGGATGCCGATCGAAGTGACTGTTGATTGGATGGAAAGTGATAACGGTCAACGGCACAGAATCTGTCTGAACCTCCGGTTTCTTCTGATCTGATTCCGTCTTAACGGTTTCCGGATCGTGTAATTTCAAATCGGTCTCCTCCGGTTGAAATTCCGCGAAGACAGGTTCGGATTCCGGCTTCTCACGGGGAAGGACTATGGCAGCTTCATATTTGGAGTTAGATTCCGGCAAGTCAATGGAGCTACGATCATTGCTGGTGACTTGAATTTCCGGCTGATCAAGCGTAGAAAGAGCAATAGAAAAGGTAAACAATAATAAGAGAGATGTGAGAGCGACGGTTAGCCTTATACCCATGGCTGAAGAAAATTAAGGAAGTGGGATTTTTGACAAAAGAAGAGGTGAGAGTTTTATATAGGACAAGTAGACAGGGCTCCTTTGAATCAGATCCGCGGGAAATGCGGCCAGCTGGCAACGAGGATAACGAACACGTGGATTTTACGAAGATGACAAGTTTATTTTCGTTTCTAAAAAATTGGTTTTAACTTTTAAGGTAATAAGAGCCGTTGGTTTTGGTCTCGATGCAAGTTTACCAATATAACTAATTTAAATTTATACAAAAACATATTTCCGAAAAGAGTAAAAGTATATTTTAAAATGTTTTATTTTCAAAATTTTAATCTAAAATTGCAAGTTAAAAAGAAAAATTATATTTATCATTATATTTCATTTCAAGTATTTAAAATAATTAGTTTATATATATTGCAAAATATTATGGAAAAAATAATCAAAATTGTTAATGACAATGCAAAATAAATATGTCCATTTTATTTTCAATTGGTTCACTTTTTACCTTTATAATTATTAAATTGGTTAATATTTATACTTTTCATTACAAATAAGAATAAAAGTGAACTATTTTAGTAATAATCATAATATTTTTGAATAAAAATAAATCAAGAACAAATATTTACAGTTTCACATAATTAAATAGCAAATTTATTTATTTTTTATCTCAGATATTATAAATTTGAAACATATAAAACTAGCACAATTTACGGGGTGGTTAATTTCTTATATCTACAAATATACTCCGGAGCGAAATTCATGAAAATACAGGGCAGATACCGCTAGGCTTTGACCACTAGGTTTGTGTCAGGACTTGTTGAGTTTGAAGATAATTTGTAATAAAAAGAATAAGGATAATATATATATATATATATATATTATATATATATTATATATATATATATATATATATATATATATATATATATATTCATGAATAAAACAAATTAATATTATTATATAGACTTTGCAAATCGTTTTTATGGCTAAACTATATAGAGGAGATTAGATCTAAAATCTATTACCTTTTTCTTTGAAAGTTAAAATATAGTATTTAATTAAATTACATAAAGCCGTAGAGTTTTATTTTAGAAAAAAATTATTTCTACGGCGAAACTATATGTGCATTTAATTACAGAAAATATTTTTCTGTTTTTTATTTTTTATTCTCTTAAAAAATTAAAATATTTATTTTTTATAAAAAATTTAAAAAATACGTTCGTTTATCAATAAATAAAAACTATATTATTTATTTTTTGTATATATATATATATATATATATATATAATTTAAAAAATATGTTTTATTAGTTTTATAATCTCTTATTTATTTTGAAAAATTGAAAATTTTTTCTATTTTATATTTTAGAAATTTGATCAAAATAAATATAATTTTTATTTTTTTATTTTATATGAAATTTTTTTAAAAAAATTAGATCAGTTTTCGTAAGTGAACAAATCTTATAATTTTTAATTATATTACAAAACGATCCAAGGCGAGATATTTTGTATTTTTAATAAAATTTTGATATTCTTGTTAAAACATAGGGCTTGAAAAAGGTCAAAGGTGTATGGAATTGGCATCATTCCTTACGTATGATAGCATGAATTGAGGTGTTCCACTCGCCGTATTTAGCATGTGAACCCATAACATATTCAAAGGTCCAATTAATTAGTCTTGCATTAAATATATCAATTTTCATTATTCAACCTAATATTAAATAATACCGAATTTTCCATGTTGAATTTCTTAATCAAATATTTCTATAGTATAAAATATAACTAATTATGGTGGAAAAATGAAAAAATATTTAAAAATTGAAATATGCATACAACAGATATATATATATATATATATATAAAATACATTTCCCAAGTTTCAACTGGGCCATGCTTATCATCATCAAAAGCATTTATTTATGCAGTACAACACCATTTTTTTTTCTTTATATGCAAGAATTAACCATTTATAATTTAAAATCTAAACAAGCTTTATTGGCAGTAGATGAGATCCTAGAGGAGAGAGCAGAACTGCTACAAAGACTTTAGCATGACGTCCAGAATGTAAGTTAGACCCATTGTTATGTAGCAAAAGGAATAATATTGAATTAATAGTGCAGTTTCAACTATTTATTTTATGATTTCAACTTAGGCATAACGAGCAGTTTGAAGCTAAGGAAATTCTACAAAAAAAGGAACAATAATTCAATAAAAATTGAAAAAAATCTATTAAAAAATAAATGGGTCAAACGGAGCTATCCATGACTGGATTTATTTGGATCATTAGCGGTTCAGCTTATGATTTATCTAATTTACATATGATCTATTTATAATCCGATTTATTTTGACTTGACTATTTGGCAGACTATAAGTTGATAATTGATATGTTATTCTTTGCTATCTGCCAAAATAAAAAAATAAAACTATATATGCTAAAGGAAATATTTTTGTACCAAATTACTTGTTTATTCAAGCATTTGCAAATCTGAAATTTATATGAATAATTGAATGAAAAGCATCATGACAGAAAGGGGCTTCGCAACTATAATAAATTTAGATAGAGGCAATCTTTTGATTTGATAGGGACAGTAAAATTATTTTAACAAAGATAATCCTACGCATTTTTGTTAAGGAAAAAGTTCCAAATATATAGTAAAGATCATCAAAGTAATGATATGGAGCATATTTTAAATATTTTATAGAGGTATTTTATTCCATTGTACATAGTCCGGCATAAATGAAGTTAGTAGGTTTTGAATACCGAATAATCATAAAAAAAAAATCATCAATATAATTTAATTTGGTGACCAAGGCTGAATATTCAAAAGTTTAGGATATACCGATGAATTGATCTCTACTTGCAATATTTATAGTTGACTCATGAATTTGATATATATATATATATATATATAAAGAGTGATGATAAAAGTTAAATTTAGTAAAATTAAAAAAAATGAATTCTGTAGATCCTCATCATGGGATAGCAAATATCTCTTTTTCTTTAGTATGAAATTTAAAATTCAAATTTTAAAAATAAAATATTTTTAAATATTTAAAAAAATTATTTTATTTTATTTTTTTATAGTTCTATTGGATGTTAATTATATGAAATGGATGATTTAATTTTGAATGGCAAACAATTATATATATATAATGTGTTCTAAAATATTGGGCCAAGTACAATGTTTATGGGAAGCCTAATTAAGCTTATTGGACCAACTTTAGATTCTTATGTGGCATCCACACAATTATTTAGTAATAATTCAGTGTTTACGTGAATATAGTATACGTGTATCTGAGCCGTGGAATCGTTTGTATTTCTTTGATCTTGCGACTTAGATGCGTATGTATCACAAGCATGCGCATCAAATTCTATCTCATGAGCATTCTATTAGAAATTTTGACCATAAAGAAAAAGAAAAAATTTATATGCATATTCTAAATAAATTTTATTCAAAATACGAAGCTACATTAAGTACAAGCTAATGCTAACAAAAGTTGAATCTTGTTTCACCAAATTGATACAGGCAGAAACCAGAGGTTTCTCAATTTCTCCGAAGTCATCGCAACCAATTAAAAACACTAATGCAAACAATGACTTAATTATAATTAATCACTTAACCAATCGAATTCACCAAGACAAGAATTCATTACATATAAGATTCCATTTTTGGATCTTAATGCAAAACCCAATAAAAAATCTTAAAAACTAGCCAGCTCTCAACGTCCGATCGATATATTCTAGGTTATAAATCAAAAATCTGATGTCCAGTTATGGCATTTCTTTTTCTTTTTTTTATGTATTTAATTTTTATTTATTACATTAAATTCCTAAAAATTTATATCTGTTTACCTTAAGTCCAAAAATATGCATCTAAAAGAAATCAACAACATTTAGGATAACAGCGATATGGTTTTACTCAAAAATCGAAGTGAACCAATTCTATTAGTTAGTGATTTGGTTTCGATTTATTGTTTTTTACCAAATTTCACTTTTTGTTTATTTCAATTACAATCGAAAATCGAACCGTTCTTACTTCTTTATATGCAATATAGTAAAAATTGAGGGACTCAATTAAAAAAAAATGTTATAATTCAAAGGATCACGAATGGCTTTTGCCAAACCATAACCAAAATATAACATAAACCTTAAATTCCAAACTCATTCATTCTTGACACGGTACACGAAAACATTTTCCAAAAGAAAAGAAAAATGCTATCGAGAGCTTTTTCAGTGAAACCAAGATGGAGCCCAAGACATGAAGATATTATGAACAGCTGCAAATCAGGATCAATCCTTGAATATTCTGATGATTGCTTAGTGGGTTTTGTAGATGATCTTCCCATAATCTTCTGTGACCAAACAGATCAAGAATCTCAAGCACTGACATTAAGGGAGATTTTGAGGGCATCTGTTGGTGTTATGGGAGAGAGTCGTTTAGGCATGACTGAAAAAGCTGTTCTTTTAGGAGGCAAAATCTATGGTGTTAAGAGGTTTAGAAGAGTTAGTGTTGGAAGAAGAGAATTTGGGAAGAGGATATTAAGGTTGTCTGTTGTTGCACAGAAATCTGAGTTTCTTGTTCCTATTTCTGCTTATCTTTATTCTAAGCGAATCAAGTTCGTTCTTTCCCATTATTTTCCCATGGGTTCTCTTGCTGATTTGCTTGCTGGTAAGTCTTTTTTCCTTGTTTCAATCTCTATATTCTTTATCCAACTTTCTTGTTCCATACCAAATCCGTTTTATGTAGTAAACATTAATTTAGTTTTTATTTGATAGCGTCGTGATAGTAGAAATTAGGGAAACCTATTCTCATGTTATTTAATATTTATACGTTTTTTTATTGAATTTTTTAAATTTTTATTGTCATCTCGGATCTTTAAACTTTTATTTTAACATTATATATTGAATTCAAATAAGAATTAAAAGAAATTTAAACAATCAATATGACCAAACAAAAGTTAAACTCAATAGCAAAAAATTTACAAGTTTGAGGGATCTAGAAATGCATCTTATCTAGAAATTACTAGTAGTTTATTACAAAAAATTATCTTCGTCTAAATAATTGAAAATTTGACTTTTTTTTTTTAATTGATTGTAGTTAACCGATCCGGCCATATATATATAGTAATAGCTTATTATTGATTTTATCAATAAATTAAGTGAAAGTATATTATTCTGCACTCAACATCTCTTTTGGAGTTCTATTTTAATAACTTAAGTTGTTTTTGGAAAAAAAAATCTCTATATTTAATGAAAATGGTTCTAAACGATGTTATTTGTTGAATAATGAAAGGTGGAAGAGAACTAGGGCACACAGCTTTAGATTGGAATCAAAGGGTAATGATAGCAAGGGACATTGTGCATGCAATTGAATTCATACACACACAGTGCCCATCATTTGGAAACAATTACATGGAGATGAATGTTCATGGCAACATAAAATCCACTAATGTCATGATCAATACCAACTTCACTGCCTGCTTAGCCGATTACGGCTTAGTGCAGCTCACGGAATTCGAGGAGGTTTCCGACGCCGGCCAGCCGAGGCAGCTGCCGCAGGAGATGGGGTTCGGCCAAAAGAGTGATATTTATAATTTTGGGATAATTTTATTGGACATGCTTGGAGGACCAAGAGCCGTAAGCTCAACTAAGTGTATAAAGGAAAAGAAAGAGCAAATTAGTAAGGGTGAGATTGAATTTTTTGAATTTATTGTGGAGGGGAAAGAGAGGCAAAGGGCTTTGAAGATTTTGGATATTGCATTGGCTTGCACAAAAAAAGTACCTGAGGCAAGACCTTCCATTGAACAAATTTCAAGGTATTTTGATTTTATTTTACCTAATAAGAAATAAATAATCTATCATATATCTAAACTCTATGTTTATTATTTGATTAGTCCACAAAAATTTCGTTTACTAGATATGGAAAAAGAAAATATCGGTTTTGGTTACTTGCACTTTAAATTCTTCATTATCCCCATTAATAAGTAAGTGAAACATTGTCTTTTGTAAATGGAAATAATAAAAATTGGTTATTCTAAACCATTTGCAATTAACGATGTTTTATTTAAATTATGTGCACATATTTACTTGTAAATAAATATTTAAATTGTAACGATATAAATTAGAATGACATTAATTTAAATTTAAAATTAAATTAGACCTAAATTAAAATTCTTGAAATTGAGCCATCTAGTTCTGCAAATTCAGCGTCAAATCGATGTGCAGAAGTGTGTTAACTATTCTATAATTTTATAATGATTTAAACAATTGTTATCTTAGAGCGACTCGACGGTAATTTTTTTTTTCTTTTTCTATTGGCTTTTTCCAGAACAATAGAGGTTATATATTGAATGACTGAATTATGTGTCACCGAATATTTCTCTATTTTGCTTCACAGAAGATTCATTCTTAACTATGGAAGCTGTAACTTCTAAAAACAGCGCAGCAACAATGATAATCATTAAATTTTCTTGTATTAAGATAAAATTCAAGTATCGTAGTTACACTCGAGGACTAATTGTTCGCTAAGGCGATAATGACATATTTTATTTTGCTCTTAAAAAATTTGAATAACTTGCTTATAACCACGTCTATATTATATAAAATAAATTATCATGTTCATGCAATATTCCGTATATAGAAAATAGGGGTGTGCATTAATTGGATTCGGATCAATCCAAACCGAACCCAAACAACTCGAAATCCAAAATTTAGTATATATTAACGCCCGACCCTAACAATCTGAAATTTTTTAAGGTCCAACCCGATCATGAAAAAAATTATTTGACAAAAAAAAAATCTCCAAAAAACAATTACTTCAAACTGTGTGAACGCCGCACTGAGCAGTTTACATACATAATTTTTTTAATGTAATCTTCCTAACATGTGTATAAACAATAATAATAATTCATTTCTACAACATCAGCACTCTGCCATATCATAATAAGATTGGAATGCATAGCAAAATCCGTCATAACATCAGAGGAGAAAATGAAACAAAAATCAATTTAGAAAGAAATTAAATTAACAAATCAAAAGAAATTAACAAATTAAAACTACCCAAATCTAATCAAACACAATATCCATCTTTATCTTCTTCATCTCCTATCTCCTACAATTACTTTTAAATGAAAAAAAAAATTAAGAAGAAGTAGTAAAAAGATTTAGAAGACACCAAAATAGTAGATCCAGATACTCTTCCACCGTCAAACTCCGGCAACAGCAAAATCGCTGCCTCCATCTCATCCTTATCAAGATTCCAGCAATGCAAGTCAAAAGAGAGAGAGAGAGGCAGAAGAAGGGATCGAGAGAGAGAGAGATCTGGAAGCGAGACAGAGAGAAATCGAGGGAGAGAATTGGAAACAAGAGAGAGAGGAAGAAACAGAAGGACAAATCGAGAAGCAAGAGAGAGAGGGGCTGAAATATAAAACAAAAAAAAAACTCCTTATATGTGTACTTTCAGTCGAGTCGGGCTGATGAAGGTTTTAAATTGACCTGAAAAATATCAAATCCTATCATTCGAACCGATCCTAACAACCCTATCTGAATGCCTCGATTTGGGTCGGATTGTTCGGGGCTATCGAGTCGGATCACCCTAATAGAAAAAGGAAAACGATGCATAAGTTGTGGTCCCAATCATATGCAAGTAGAAGGATGCTTCTAAAAATGAGAAGAACAATGAAACAAACTCTCTCTCCTGGTTTTAGAGGGAAGCTCCTATTTTGTTCTGAACACCTCTATTTTATTCTTTAAATTTATAATTATTAAAAATAGTATAAAAATACTCTTATAGTCATTTTCTCGGCACTTATAAGGCATTTTACCTCCAACAATTACTTAAAGGGTAAAATAGAATCTTGAGGCATATGTCTGAGAGTAAAATCGTATTTCTAATTATTATATTAAGTGAGAATTTTTCCGTATAAGTAATTTTGTTTTTATTTATTTTGTGAAAGGATTTTATTTATTTAATTAACTAGTTTTCGAATTTATGAAATCCAGCCTATTGGATTGGGTTGAAGCCTATCTCATCCTCAATAGTGGGCTTTCCTGAAAAAGGCTGGCTCGTTTAGTAGTATATTGGGCCTGGTTCGTTCAAAATCGAACCGAATCTCAAATAACTAAATCCGTCGGTTTTATTTTCGGTTTAATAGGTTCGATTCAGTTTTAAAATGTCTTCAGAACCGATCGAAGTATTAAAACGACGCGGTTAAAACCTAACCAGCCCCTCTCCCTCTCCCGCCGTTCTCGTCGTCTCCTATTCACCTCTGAAAGTAAGAACCCTAATCTGGACTCATGGATCCTCAACCTGAGCCTGTAAGCTACATCTGTGGAGGTACGCCATTTGTGATTTAATTTTTTTGATGCTTTTGGAGGTCAATATTTGCTTCTGATCAGAGTTTTGATTTATGGGTTTATTTTTTCGTAGATTGTGGTATGGATAATATTCTGAAGGCCGGAGATGTTATTCAGTGCCGCGAGTGTGGTTACCGTATTCTGTATAAGAAGCGCACCCGTCGAAGTATGTTGCTTTTAATATTTCTGGTTCCGTTTGCTAGATTTTCATTTTTTTTTTGCTATTATAATTGAATTTAAGTAATTTTAATCATCAGGTTTTGGCATCTTTTATTGGTTGTCTTAGATGGGGAATTTTGTGTGCTGCCAAACGATTTGTGGGCTAATTTGTTTGGAAGATGATCCTGCTACTTATTTGCTAAATTTTCATCAATCTTGCTCTCTATTTGAAGCCTTTTTGTTTTCTTAAACATTGATACGTGGAACGATTTCTTTTAGCCATTTTATGTAACTGTATGCTGCATTTAGCTTTGCTCCTAAGTGTTAATTCGTATGTGTCTTTCTTGATTTCTGAAACTTAAACTGTGAAAATATATGTTATTTTCGCTCAGTTTCGACAATTTGCATATACTTGACTTAAGTGGCTCTCTGTCTTTCTTTATTTTTTCTTTGCTGTAAGTTTTTGTTTTTAGACGAGTCTTAAATTATTCATTTTCTTTCAGCAACAAACCTAGGGCAATATAGTTATGTTTTGGCTATATGCATTGCCAGGCCCTTGAACTCAATGAATTTTCGAATTGGATCCTTATAAATTATTTATTAATTTGGATGTTAAGCTTTTATTTTCACAAGAATTGGACTCTATCTGCTTGTCAGTCTATTTTGATGTTGAGGGGTTAAATCTGCCTACCTAATTCACTCAAATACCTGCTGCTATGGAATTAAAAAGGATATATATATATTATTTAGTTGGATGGAATCAGTTCCCCACTGAAAGCACAAACTGTTAATTCTGCTTCCTGTACTGGTAGAATCACAAATTTTGCAGAATTAATTGAGGAAAAAAATATTAAATCCTATTTTAATTTACTACAAATGTTTTCACCTTCTTCACCCTCGTTTACTACGCATTCTTATATTTTATTTTCTCCTGCAGTCTAAATACACCCTTTCCCTCTTTTAATCCCTATTCTAATCCCAACCCGCTTGTCACTTATTGTTATTTTTTCCTTCTTCTCTGCCTTTAATATTTAGAAGCTCTCCCTTTATCTATTATTTTTTTTGCCTTCAAAATTATGTACTCACTGCTGTGCCAGGAGGACGAAACGATTGCTTTGACCATGGGAATGATTGTTGAAAGTGATAGTTGAAATAGGAATAGAAAATTTTCTCATTCCAGGATTTTTTCGTATCTGAGAAATAGAATGGGGGATAAAATGTGAATTTTTTAATAAGGGGGTAATGATTTTGAAGGGATGATTGAGGTAGTCATGGAGAATGAGATACAGGAGCAGAAGGTTAAAAATATTAATCTTAAGAAAGAACTGCATTTTATTAGCGGTCCAGAATCTAGGTTTTTCTTCTACTAGTCCTGAATCTAGGTTTTTCTTCTACTAGACAGTGAATACAAGTTGAGGTTGAGCCATTTTAGTTTTGATTTTTCTTGTAATTTTTTTGACGTTTGGTACACGCAAATTTGTGTGTGTGCATTCTCTAGATGTGTATTGATTTGTCAAACTTATGTGTCAGTGGATATGGATTTGCTCATCCATGCGAAGCAATACAAAAATAAAGAGGATTTAGGAAAAAGCTTGTGAAATTACCACTGTAGATTTGGAGCCACTTTCAATAGTGATAGTGCTAAGGATGTGAAGTAACAAAGTTGGAATGTGGTAGAGTATATGATCAGGGGAAGATGGCATCTGAGTGAATGGGGTGCTTTTGACATCTCTGCCAACCTGTTACTGGATTAAGCGTATTTGGTATAAAAATAGAAGTTCAGAATCCAAATTTGAGAAAATAAATTTTGAGGGTCCAATTTGAACACTAATCACAAAAAAAGCAGCCAACAATGCCTGTGCCTTGTGTTTTTCTGATATGATGCATAATACATGAGGGAGGGCTGTTGGTTCTTTATTCATATTACTTTTTAGTATGGTGCATTCCGTTCTCTGACTTTTATGAGTGCTTAAACATTTGGTTTTAACATCAAAATTTTGCTTCACAGTTGTGCAGTACGAGGCACGGTAAGGGCATAAGAAATATGCATATTGGCTCTGTGGAGCGTGGGTTGGAAGAATGACTTCTCTAGTACGTGAAGAATGATGTGTTTAGGCTCTGTCAGGTTTTCTGTCGTCATGTCAAACCAACAACTGGACTGGTTTGCTATAGATTCTGAAGGACTACTTTTCCTAAGTGCTGTAAGCTTGTTTAACATTCTTGAGCGGTAAATGGGTAAAGACATGCTTGTTTATATTTGTGCTTAGTTGTGTGCAAGTACTTGATCTTGGTATGGGTTAAAAATGTTGCTGTTTCTACTTGTGTAATACCACGCTCCTTGTAAGAAAGATTATGGCTGTGATAAAAGGTCATTCACGCTTTGCGTAAAATGAGAGGTAAAGAGTAGTTCTGCAAGAAATATGCAAGATCCACTTTAATCCTTGGGGATCTTGATTCAGTCCGGAGCAAAGACGAACCTTCACCCAATAATATTTTATTTATTCTTTTAATGAAGGAGAAGGGAGTGGGCCGTCGTCATATAACCATAGTCAATTTAACACTTTGGTCATAATAAAACGATTTGTGTTAATAAAATAATGTAATTATTATTGGGATCAATTTTCTTTCTCTTGCTAGGACGTCTCAAAATGTTTTGATGGGTTTTGTGTATAAATATTGGCCCCTCAGTTTGTACCTGGTTGGCAGGAGAGAGGAAAGAATTTTTGTTTTGCTTGCGAACATGTACAAGTGGTCGAAATGAAACCGTCTCAGAATTTCCACTGCATTTCGTGGTTGAAAGTAGCACTAAAATTGTACCTTCGGACCATATGGTCTGCCATACCAGAAAATCTTGACTTTTTTTTATTATTTTTTTATAATCATCAATATTATTTGATTTGAGTTAGATCTGTCATGAAAATAAAACTTTTCAAGGAATAATTTGTGCCATCCATAAATTGCACCATTCGTAAATTGAGTTAGATCAGTTATGAAAATAAAACTTTTTAATAATAATTTGTGCCATTTACAAATTTCGAACTTGATGTATTGCTTAAAAAAATAAGTATCAAATTATTTGAATTAATTAATGTTGATCTTGACTCTTTTTATTTTGATTCCCAATTTATTATTTATAATCGGTGTATACTCCATCTATACACTAAATGATCAACTACAGGAATATAAATTGCCATTTAAGAAAAAAAAAGTGTGAGCAGAATATATATAATGGTTTTTTTAATGCAGATTAAATTTTTATTAATAATATAAAAAGTATATATGTAAAATATTAATAAAATTAAATAATTTCAAAACACATAAGATCTACGGAATTATATTGAAATATTTTTTGAATTTTTTTTAATAAAAATAATAAATAATGATAACATGCTATGTATAATCTAGCTTTAAATGTTAAATTTGTAGATGGGCTGACCACAATTCTAAATTTAAATATAATAATAAAAATCTTTGCCTTCCAAACAAAAAAGGGCTAAGATTGAGTGAGAAAAAAAGAGGCAAATAAACATAGTGGATGTTTGATCATTGTGTTTTCTTTCGTGAAAATTTATAACGTGAATTTGGCATATGAATGAACCCATAAATGCTAGTTTTCTTGGACATGGCCTATCGTTGAAGTTAAAGACTAATAAAAGATAAATGGATCCATTTCAATTTGTATTAAATTACTGCATAAATCTATTCAAGTAATTGACCAAGAAAAACAATAAGAAAAGCTGAAATGCCATGGTACATCTATCTCAAGCTCACGTGAGGTTCATATCCGCATGTTCTGCTGGTATTTTTGACCATTCAAACCGACCAAAGAAATATTATTCCGAATAATAATAATAATCTTAAAAATAATAATAGTCATCTTCGCTCACACTTCGAGTTCTATTCTTCCTTTTCTAAATCAAGTATTGAGATTTGTTATATTATTAATGACCAATTATTATAAGTTATCGCCAAATACTAATATTCTGACTCTGATTCATTTAATATAATTTATGACAATGCGTATAATTTTACAAAGTCTATGAGATCTAAAATCCATTCTAGATAAAAGCCCATACAAGGCAAGTTTCATCGGATGCATGAAATTTATCATATCAAGCTTGTCAGCCGCTATCAAATTCAATTGATCTAACAAAGTCATATTATATCAGTCGTATTGACACATTTACCATGATATGAGCAGTCAAAATGTCAAATCACCATATTCTCGGCTTATTAACCACTCTTACTCGAGTATTCCTACCTAGTAGGGTTTATCTCTTATAAATAACTTAATCCTTGAGTGCTGTATGTATTGCACTCTTAAAACTTTCTCTCTCTTTATTTTTTCTCTTTAAATCTCTCATTAATTTAAATTTTGGAATATTGATATCGAACTGATCAGATTAATTCTTTTTGTAGGTTTTAAACCGCTCACAATTTGACCGGCTCACCGGTGCTTCCTATTTTTGATATTACGAGGATTGTCAATATAGTTAGACATTGTATAAAGATTTTCATCATACTTGTGCAGACTCTTTGTGTTTTTATGCACTAAAACTTCTTTTTTTACTATTTGCCTCTCACTGATTTCATTGTCTAAATATCTTTCCGCTAGAAATTCACGGAATTACTCTTTTCGGCTCTTTTGCTAGCAGGAATCAAGTATTGGCAAGAAAGATATATGCAATTTTAAAATACTTTGCTGAGTATTCACTGGAAGTTCTTTTCAAAATGATGGGATTGATTAAGCTAATATGCTTTAAAGTTGTTGAAAGAGTTGACCATGATGGGTACTATGAACCCATCACAAAATTTAAATAATTAAACAAAATCAATTAATAATTAGTGGTCCTATAAATATGTAAACAAATGGTTTCTGTGAGGGGAACTGATTGGAGAAAAACATTGTATGTGAATTTCAAATAAAATATGGCACCCATGTGGTGGGACTAAATTTTGCTTGACTAATTGATTGGGTTTTGTATAAATAAATTAGTAATCTACCCTTGACTTCTTCATTAATCTTTCATTTAATTTACAAAAAAAAAATATTTATGATGAAGGATTAATTAGTTTGCCTGATTATAGGTATTAGGATCAAATTAAGATATTTTATTTGCACCATAACTTACATATTCATCAAATCCCAACATCTATAATGGTAGGGTATAATAGTCAACCAAGTAATAAAGATGTTCACATACATCATCATTAGTATCGCAAATATTGCTAGATCTGCCATCACACGTCTAATGGTGCACAATCTAGATCCACTATGTCCATACATTATCACTCCAAATAAAAAAGAATTTTTTAAAAATATATATTTTGAGTTAATTATTAAAATTTCAACTTTCTATTGAATAATTGGTAAATAAACAGTAATCATTTGAAGCACAAATTAGTTCAAAATTGAATTAAATAGAAAAAGAAAGTATGATTTAAGGATCTTATATATGGTAAAATAATATTGTTATTACTTTTAAAATTAATAAAATTTTTTAAAAAATACTAATTTTTTATAAGTATATAAGAATCTACTGACCAACTAATATGAATTCACACGCCATGCAAATATATAAAGAGAATTAAAGCACTACTTTCTAAGTATTTAGTATTCAAATCCGAAATTTCTAATAAAGGAAAACAAAGTGTTATTATTTCATCTAATAGATCGAGGCAAAAATCCTGCATTTTAAAACAAAAATATAATAATAAATTAATTTAGCTTATGGTGGGTTGACTTGTTCTCACATACAAGCGTGTGGTTTAACATTTTTTAAGGATGGCCACATACCCTAGACGGGAAGCTTCCAATGTGTATTAATGGTGGTTTCTTTTTATTATTTAATTAATGCTTCTAGCTAGCTAGCTAGACCTACCATTCATATTTCTTCTTCATACTCTATTTCTCAAATAATTTTTATTCACTTTTTTTTTTCATTTTAAAAAATTATAGTTATTATATTTTTTCTATTATATTCATTCTAAATGTAAAAAAAGTAAATAATTATTATTAAAATTGTAAAAATCATGATTAATAACATGTCATGAAAAATATAAATTGCAATTAATAAAATAAAATAAAATAAGAGTATTAAATATAATTTATAGATTAACTATAGTATAAAAAAGAAAAATAAACAATATTTTCGTATAGACTAAAAAAAATTATAAAACAGAAGGAGTACTAGATTTATGAATATCTATATTGAAGAATTTAGTCAAATATTCATATTATTTGCAATTTTTGTAATATAATAATAAATTATTTGTTCCATCACCAAATGAATTATATGATTTTTTTTAAATACCCGAGGAGGGAGAGTTTTTGTTGATAAAATTAAGTTATACATATTTCTAAGTAATTTTAGTTTGAAAATTGCTTTTGTATTGTATTGGATTAAATATTTTAAAATACGAACAGAAAAGGAAATATTAACATTTTTCATTTACAAATGTTTAATATGATTTATACATTATTGGAAAATTCTCAACTAATCCAACAAACACACACACATTTATATTTTGATTCATAAAAAGATATATGAACTTTATTAATTTAGACAATAAATTTTCTGTCTCTGGATAATATAAAAAAATTCACCCACAGCAAAAATAGAAAATTAAGTGAGGGTCTCTATGAAGAGGTAGGGTGGTAACACCATTATAAATAGCCACATTATACATCTTTCAAAAAATCAAGCTAAAAGGAAAAAAAAAAAAAAGAAAGAAAGAAGAAGAAGAAGAAGAAGAAAGAAAGAAAGAAATGGCAATGGGAAGAAATACAAATACTGAGCAATATTTTGTTTTCATGAACTATGATCCTGAATATGAACGTCTTCGAGCTGATAGGTCAGTTTGCTATTTGACTAATATATATATATATATATAATTTTTTAAATTTCATGTGTGCATTATTTAATTTATTAGATCTCTGCATTAATTAGATTTAATTTTTTGTAACTGTGTAAAAAAAAAGTACAAATAAAGGAGCATATGAACTTGATGTGTACTTAAGTAAGAAGCATGATGAATTATTAGCAAACACACTTGAGCATGGAACTTACAAGAAGACTCTTTCTTTGGTCATTGTTGATGGCTTTGCAGTAGAGATCACTGAAGACCAGGTTTCTTTATTTCTTATATATACTATCATTCATTTATTTATCCATTTATTTTTCTTTTTAATTTTTCTTTATTTCTCTCTTTTTTCAAAAGGCCAATGTGCTTAGATCTGCCGATGGGGTGAGAGTAGTGGAGAAGAATCAAGAAGTTGCATAAAGAAAGCTGGCATACATGGTAGCTTCCAAATAGAAGGGTGATGATTTATGAAGTTGTTGTTATTATTATTATTATTATTATTATTATTATTATTATTGTTATGAGTTTGTAAAGTCATATGTAAGTGTATAAATTTGGTAATGGACTTGATTAATAGAATGATCATATAACTAAGTGTTGAGTTGAGATATTTCTTTCTCTTTCTCTCTTGATAAAGATTAATATCTCAATCTTATAATTAATTAATAAAGTAATTAATTATAGTGAAAATTAATGGAACTAAAGAAAGATTCCTTTGAAGAGACTGTTCTTGTCTTTATATAAACACATTTTATCTTCTCCTACTTTATCTTATCATGATATCATCTGTTGCTCTTTCATGGTACCTACTCTAAGCCGTACAAGAAAGAAGAAGAAGCCAGGGAGGGTCCATCCTTCTCTAATTAATAACAAATATTCATTCCTAAACCCAATTACTAACATATATTTTTCATGTGAATAAATTAAGTTATTCTTACTTTATGATAATGTATAGATAGTAGTTTTTCTTTCTTTGTAATATATACATAATAATAGACATACAAAGATACTGATTATCAGTAGCTTCATATTGTTCACATTTCATTCTAGAGACTGAAGAATGAGATCTCGCTGAAAGATCAAATAAAAAAGAAATACATGATTATTTTCTCTTTTAAACTATTATTGTTTATCATATTACTTTCTAAACTAATTGAAAGGGTAAAATTATTTTTCTAAATTTATTAAAAATTTAAATAATACTCTTTATACTATTAAAAATGTTAAATTATTTTTTTAAACTTATTAAAAATATCATATCATCTCCTATTATTGTTTACCCATCAAATTATGCGTTCTTTATAATGTACTATGTATTTCTGTAAATAATTAATATGATATTTTTAACAAGTTTAAAAGGGTATAACATGATATTTGTTTAGATAAGGAAGTAATATAGTTTGTGGGGAAGTCATTTATTAATTCAATAAAAAATGACTAGAGTTAATTTATTTGACATAGAACCAATAAGCTGGCAGAATAATTGGAAAAAAAAAATTGGCAGAATATAGTAATAATCTTAATGGGTAATTTAGTAATAATGAATTTAGGGGAGTAATGTTGTGGCATTTGGACTATAGAAATAAATGTGGGTGGTGAACATATTCTAGTAAGATAATGTGATGGGAAAGGACAAAGAGATATAGAATACATAGACAGGGAAACTTTACCTACTTAAGGTTGTAAAACAAAATTGCAGAAGTGGTTCAATATTTCCACAAAGCCTGGCATATGATCATTTTAAATCTGCCATTTTATCACATGTTATTGTTTTCTTGCCACAAATTTCTTGGATTTTTCTGTTCATCACCCACCCAATAATTAACTGTACAACTCAAATTCATGTTATAATAGCTTTTGTAGGCACAACATGTATCAAAGTCATTAATCGTGAAAAATTGACTATCAATATAGAATTATTTAATTAGATGATTTACATGAATTGGCTAAGAATAAATTTTACCTTTATTGCTCATTGCTATTAGAGGTGGCAAATGGGTGGGTTGGATGAATTTTGAATTGGATCACAAATGGACGGGTCATAAATGGGCTAAAATAAATGGATCATAAATGGGCCAATGTCCAAATGGGTTGGACGAATTTGGAACAATCCATGAATTTAATGCATATTTTTTTAATGAAAATACAGAAAAATTAAATATGTCATTAATAATTTAATTTTACTCCAAAAATAAAATTACGTACAAATATTGAATATATAAATAGTAAAAATTACTCTAATAAAAAAAATAATATGTTAATCTATTTTTGAAATTTAATATCTTTTCTCATACTATCTTCAGATTCTTCATCTTCAAATCCAAATAACCAACTGCGAGTGGTGATTAAAATCTCAGCATTTTCAGGTAACATAGATACCCGCCACTTGTTGAGAATTCTTCCTCCCATACTAAATGCTGATTCTGAAGCAACTGTAGTAATGAAAATTGTCAAAATATCTCTAGCCATTAATGAAAGAACGGGATATTTCGATAAATGACAAAAATTCAATATCTTACAACATAACTTCCAATACTTATCCACATAATGAGCAGTTAAGCAAAGATAACCATCCGAAATGCATAAGGTCGACCATAAATCACAAGTCAAGCATATCCTACTAGGTACTTCAGCCAAAGTACTCTTAAGAGAATATCTGACTCCCTCTTGTGTACTTTTAAACAATATGTTTTTGCTATATTCCTACATATCGATTTCACATCTTGGTTCAAGTATGTATGAATACTTCTATTTGCTTCATGTTCAGCAAAAGTAAAAGTATACCCATGCTTAATTATAGCTAAGGCTATCCGTTTTTTGTACACTTCTTGATTTATCTTGTACTTTATTTCATCAGACACCACAACATCAAGTTTAGGACATACCTTTAAATGACGCCTTAAACTACAAGTACCATGGGTAGAATCAGCGATATATTCTTTTGAACAATGCTTGCACTTTCCTCTTGATTTTCCATCATTATTTTGACTTGCTGGTATGAAATCAAACTCATTCCATATAGCAGACACCCATTGTCTTTTGGAAGTGGTTTTGATAGAAGTGTTAATGCTTTCATCCGCACTACCAACACTAGGATCCATTTCGTAAACAACTGCAAAAAAAAAAGATTTGCTAAAGAAATTGATGGTTATTTAAGAATTAATTCTGAGGTGAAAAATTAAAATATAAAAATAAAAAACGAATAAAATGATTTCTTGAAAAATTAACTAAAGTGACTGAACTGAATCGGATGCTGACATTCATAAAATTATCTATAGTAGGAGATCATATAAAATTGAGATTATTACATTACAGGGATGCATGCATATTATGATAATTGGAGATGATACCCATATTAAAGAGATAGTCCCTGATGTAAATTCTACCTTTAAAAGCCAACCAATAGAATAAAGCCAACTTAGGCAGGACCAACTTGTTCCAGATAAAATTTAAATGCACAACTGAAGTAGGGAAAGAGGCATCATGTGCCTCAGCAGTCAAATAAATAGATTTTATAGAATAGTTACCTCTCACATCAGGTACCTAGATTAATTTTCTATCAAACCATTAACAGGCTTCTTTCTTAGGTTCTGGTGGTTAGTATCGTTTACCTAACAAGTTGATCAAGGAAGACTTCGGCAGAAACAGATATTTTCATATGGATCCCAAGAGTGAATTTACACATAACTGGTATAGTGAATCCCATAAATTCTTTTCACCATCGTCACCGCCAACCCTATGTATTTCACTACTCATAAAATGCCTAAAGGCCCAAGCAAGAAAGGCCAGAAACAAATATGAAATTATTAACTCGTTAACGTAATGGCACTATAGATTACTCCCAACTTTCGACACAGCAAAATTATTACAATACACAAAAAACCCAAGTTCAAACTTTCTTCAATAAGCAAGTAGAAAAATAAGCTCCAATTTTTGTCATTCATTGTTAGAAATTAAGTGTTCCCAAAATATAACCATCACAATGGGGTAAAATATTTTCAGCAGAAGACAAAACTAGAAGAAACCAACAAAAGAATTTCTTTAGCAGAAGACAAAACTAGAAGAAACCAACACAAGAATTGTTTCTTCAAAGCCAGGTACACATTACTGGAAATAAGCATTGACCATTAAAGCATCAGACACAAAACAATTCTCAGATTATCAGTGCTAAAACAAGACATATATATTTCGATGAGTACTTACAATGTAAAACAACAGATATGAGTACTCACCCAGATTGCGAGATCTGAAAAAAAAAGCCCACCAAAACAATGAATGAATCAAGCCGCACAAATTAAAGATTGAAACCTTCAAACAAGAAATTTGTAGATAGGGTAATTTGTACGAAACCGCATGCAGGC
This sequence comes from Excoecaria agallocha, assembly GCA_037975025.1. Taxonomy (NCBI): domain Eukaryota; kingdom Viridiplantae; phylum Streptophyta; class Magnoliopsida; order Malpighiales; family Euphorbiaceae; genus Excoecaria; species Excoecaria agallocha. The sequence goes on along the minus strand of JBBPFJ010000030.1, from coordinate 1,799,357 downwards.
GAATACGAGGTTTCTAAAGAGAGAAGAAGGTAAAGTTCAGAGCAAATATGGATGAGCTGAAGAATTAGGGTGAGCTGAAGAGTTAGGATGATGTCCGTTGGGCATCTATTCCTAACCCGTACGGGTTGAAAAAAAGATGGGTAATTTCTGGGTTTGACCCATTGGGTATTTTCTGGGTGTGGGTTGAATTTGGGTTAAAATTTTTGGACGGGCTTGGGCAATGTTTTGGGTTTGGGCATGCTTTGGCAGGTCTAATTGCTATGCATAATCCAACCTTTGGGTTTATATTTTCTTACTTTTTATAATTAAGACCATTAAATTATTTTGTACATCAATTGGACATAAACATTATCATATCTTTAATGTGGAATCAAATATGGAAAAGATTTGACTTGTTAGGTATTCGAATTAATGTCCTATAGTATACTTTCTAAATAAGGAAATTAAATTCCGTTCGAATTAGGATTTCTTTTTATTTGGGAAATTGCATTATCAAAAATCAAGTGATTGGTTCTCAAGGAATAAAGACTCCTTATCTATATACAGTTTCCTCCTTGCATGAGATGCCCCATCTAAGCTTTCATTTTGTTGCACATTTATTTTACTATAACACTAAGTTGACATAAATAAAAAAAATAAATAGATTGTTTTTAATTCTACTTGTCGATACATCGGTTTATAAAACATTTATTGGCCAAATCTAAACAAAAACTTTCCAGTTTCTTCTTCATGTTTACCCATTTAGTAGCAACATCTTTTCTTATTTTTCTATTTATCTTAGAATTTTAATTTGAAAATTTCTTTTGTAGACCCGTTTCATGATTTTATTTATTGATTGAGCTTGTAATAAAATACAGACTTTATCTATAATTCTATTTATAGATGATATAAGAAAAATGTCGTCTCTAAATCCACGAAGTTTTACCATTATATTTGTCTATGATTAGAATCACATATCAAATTTAATTAAATATTATCCTTCAAACTTACAATATCAGTTTTTTTTGGACAGTTACTGTTTATTTTGTTCATTTACGTTTATATATTGGGCTTTTAAGTGCTGTTTCGTGCTGGCAAGTTCTAGATTTCTTACACAATGGGCTTAATTCTTGGTTCCTTCACAATTTTAAGATCAAAACTGGCAAATAAAGAAAATAAAAATATAGAAATGGAAGTTTGATTATTATTGCGAAATAATGAGTTGAAGCCAAGTAAAATAATAATTTCTATTTACATTTACATATATTCAGAGGGACAATTCGCTTGATTGCTTGTTAATGTTCATTACCATCATCAGGTTGCAAGCAACTGTATTAATTCTTTAGTTTGACTTCAATTTCTTTCTTCACATTCCACCGTTGACCTTGTCTGCAGAATGGAATTCAAAATTCTCCAAGAAAAGTTAAATCTTTTATGATGTTTTTATTAAAATAAAATACATACCTTATCATCCGAACTGATCAAGAAAACTTTATCTAAAATTGAAGAATGGTAAGGATTATCCACTCTCCGTAAGGACCTCTGTGTAATACAGTCATTCGACTAGCAAATCACAGAAGCCCTCGAGGAAGAGACAGCAATAACATACCATTAATCGTCAGAACTGTGAGTTCTCGGGTTCAAAACCGTATATATTACTAATAACAAAAAATCATCAAGACAGTTATTGTCCACTCTCCTCAAAGGCCCCTGGCCTTGCCATGTCCGGCAAATCGTCCAGGTGGCACCGCCGGAAGCCCTTGAGCGAGAGTGAGCAATGGAAAATGCCTCAGCTGATAAATTACCATATAGCAAGCCACAGCTTGTTCAGTCTCCCTGCAAGAACCTCTGCCCTAATTAGCCCTATTTGCTGAACAATGATTGTGAATTATATAAGCATGCATAGGACTAAAAAGCAGAAGCCCTTGAGGGAGAGTGGGCAACCAATGGCTTGAAACAAGAAAAAAATCATGTGTGTTTTGATTGGTTTAGGTACGTAATTCGCTGAAAGAGGATTATCCAAGCAAACCCTTTTTATGGCCAATATAGAATATTGGTATCAACAAAACATGGAGAAAACATTTGGTAGGGTCACCATATCTTATGACACTTGGCCAAAACTAGATTCTTTATTCATTAATTATATATTTAACATAACAGGTGTACTATAGGCCAATAGTTCCTCCAAATCAGCTACAAGAAATGGGGTAAAAAAGCCTTAATCTGTGAAGAAGAAGAAGAAGAAGAGGTTGGGACAATTTCTTGGCCATATCAAGATCTCATATCCACTTTCCTACTTTAATCTGTGCAAAAGAAGAAGAAGAGGTTAGAGAGGTCCATCCTTCTCTAATTAATAACCAATATTCATTGCTATACCCAATTAATAATATATAATTTTCTTGTAAATAAATTTATTCTTAATTTATAATCTATACACAATAATTTTCGTCGTAATAGTGGACATAGAAAGATTCCAAGCCGTAGCTTCATATTGTTCACATTTCATACTTTAGAATGAGATATCACTTGAACATCAAATAAAAAAGCATATATAATATATGATTTTCCCCTTAAATTAATATTGCTTATCAAATTGTTTTTTAAATTAATCAAGCATCAGATTATATTCTAAATTTGTTAAAAACTAAAACAGTAACATTTTAAAAATTATTAAAAGCTGAAACAGTACCTCTATACTATTAGAAATTTTAAATTACCTTTATAAATTTGTTAAAAATATTATATTAATTCATGCCATTGTTCATGCGTTACATGCACATAATTTTTATATGTTTTTCATGATCTGCTATGGGAGTAACATTTTTACTTAGTTCAAGGAAATAATTCAACATTGGATTAATTAAGAGTAGTAATATGTTAAATAATGGTGATAATTTGAAAGGAAAATCCAATAAAAAATGATATAGTGCTAATTTATTTGACATAGAACCAATAAAGCGGGAAAATAATTGGAAAAAAGAATTGGCAGAATATAGTAAGCTTAGTGGATAATTTAGTGATAATGAATTTGGAGAGTAATGTTTGAGGCATTTAGACATAGAAATAAATGTGGGTGGTGAACATATTCTTGTAAGATAATGTGATGGGAAAGGACAAAGAGATATAGAATGCATAGATAGGGAAACTTTATCTATTATTATATATATATATTTTTTGATAAGCTGCTAGTGTTATTAAGAATATAGAAGTATCAGTACAAAGGGATCAAATTAACTGTCAGACCCGGACAGTAGAACAGGTTAGGCCTCTAAACAACAACAGCCAAAAGACTAATTTGATTATTTTGACAAATATAATATTATAAATTTTAATCATTTTTTAAGATTTAAAAAGTGGTGTCAATTTATAGTTTACATGTAGGAAGTTTATGTGGATTCAATAATTTTTTTTTATGATTTTTTTTGCTTATTTTGAGTTCGGTTGTTTTTATTGGCAAATTTGAATTAGATATACAATAGCAAAGGAAATTTTGGCTTAAAAACATTTTAAAGGCCAAATTTACATCATTTTTAATACTTTAAAAGCAAATTTGACCCTAAATAAATTTAAAGGATAAATATATATAATTTTCAATATTTTAAGTGTATATTTGGCTATTTTTCCATACAGTTTCCTTCTTGCATGAGATGCACATCTAAGCTATTCTTTTGCTACACATTTATTTCTACAGAAAACACTTAAATAAAATTCATGCACTAATTCATGAACCAATCTACACGTAAAATAAATGAATTAAAAGAAGTGAAAAAAATAATTAATAGATAATTTTTAATTTATGTGTCAATACATTATTAATTAATTTTATTTAATAAAAACTCGTGAATCGATTCTAAATAAGAATTTTTCACTTCTTATTTACTTATTTCGGAGCAACATCTTAATTTTCTTATATTTCTATTCTTTTTAGAATTTAAATTTAAAAATTTCTTTTGTAGACCGGTTTCAATGTCATGATTTAATTTATTTATTGATTGAGTTAGTAATAATATACCATGAAAATTTAAAAATTTATTGTCTATACTAAGAACTATAAATTTATTTTTGGATGATATAACAGAAATATCATTAACAAATACATGAAGTTTTGTCATTATCTTGGTCTATGATTAGAATCACATATCAAATTTAGTTAAATTAAATATGATCCTCCAAACTTAAAATCTCATTTTTTTTTTCTTGGACATATTTTGTTTAATTTGTTTTGTTTTATTTTATTTTCCCACTCACATTTACACTTTGAGCTTTTAACTATTTCTTGCTAGCAAGTTCTATAAATTCTTACACGATGGGCTTAATTCTTGGTTCCTTCTCAACTTTAAGATCAAAAGTAGCAAAATAAAGAAAATGAAAATATAATAATGGAAGCTTGATTATTATTGCAAAATAATGAGTTGAAGCACAGTAAAATAATTATTTCTATACATTTACATATATACAGAGGGACAATTTTCTTGGACAATTGGCTTGAGTGCTTGATAACGTTCATTATCATCAAGTTGCAAGCAACTGTATTAATTCTCTAGTTGACTTCAATTTCTTCCCTCATATTCCCCCGTTAACCTTATCTGCAGAATGAAATTCAAAATTCTCCAAGAAAAGTCAAATCTTTTATGATGTTTTATTAAAATAAAATACATACCTTATCATCCAAGTAAACTTTATCTAAAATTGGAGAATGGTAAGGATTATCCACTCTCCGTAAGGATCTCTGTGTAGTATAGTCATTCAACTAGCAAATCACAGAAGCCCTTGAGGGAGAGTGAGCAATAACATACCATTAATCGTCAGAACTGTGACTTCTTGTGTTGAAAAACTTATATAATATAGTACTAATAACAAAAAATGATCAAGACAGTTATTGTCCACTCTCCTCAAAGGCCCCTGGCCTTGCCATGTCCGGCAAATCGTCCAGGCGGCACCGCCGGAAGCCTTTGAGCGAGAGTGAGCAAAGGAAATGCCTCGGCTGATCAATCACCATAGCAAGCCACAGCTTGTTCGAACTCCCCCTTCAAGGGCCTCTGCCATAGTTAGTCCCATTTGCTGAAAAAAGCTTCTGATGTTTTATATGAGCATGCATAGGGCTAAAAAGCAGAAGCCCTTGAGGGAGAGTGAGCAACCAATGGCTTGAAACCAAGAAATATTCATGTATGTTTTGATTGGTTTAGGTAATTCGATGAAGAGAATTGGCCAGGAAAACCCTTTTATAGCCAAAATAGAATATTGGTATCAAGAAAACGTGGAGAAAACACTTGGTAGGGTCACCATATCTTATGGCACTTGGCCAAAACTAGATTCTCTTCTCATTTATTATATCTTTAACATAACCGGTGTACTATAGGCCAGTAGTTCCTCCAAATCAGCTACAAGAAAAGGCTAGATAAAAGCCTTAATTGCCCCATATCCAATAAAACTTGTGCACAAAGTCAACATGTAAATAAGTCTTTGCTGGACGTTTCCTGAGTTTTTTAGGGCAAGGTTGGGACCATTGCTCGGCCATGTCAAGATCTCGTATCCATTTTACTATACAATATAGTGCTTTATAATACACCTCCATGAGATGAAACGGTAGATGCTTATTCTTTTTTCTTAATAAAATACATTGTGTTTGATTTTCCAATTTATATATTCTTTTAAATATTTAAAAGTAAGTTTTTTTTTATGAGTTTATCCATCGGATTAAAGTTTTAAGATAAAGTATTTTTATTTAAAAGGAAATATTTTACTTTTTTATGAATCTATATAATTCAAATTCAAATTAATTAACTAAATAAATTTTAGATACTGATCAGTGTGTTAAAATGCCCAATCATCATAAAATGTTCAATCCCATAATTAACAAGGAGCGTGTAAAAATCTAATATATATATAGTTGAGCAGCTAAATTTCCATTTCTAATAGTGATTAGAAGAATATGTCTGGCTGAATTAATTTTTGAAGTTGAAATAGATAATTGCATTAGTTGATTTGATTTGAACAATTAAAAAAATTGTAATTACACGTAGCAGATGGCTCTTAAGAATTGTGATGAGTCAATATCTGTTCTTAACATTTTAGAAAAGAATATTAAAAAGCTATTTTCTTTTGATATCTATGGCATATTCTCAACCTTATCTTCAGTACTATAAAATATAATTTTCTTTTGACATTCGACAAATCCTACTTTCTATCCTGAAGATCAAATGGCATTATCTCTTTCCCAATTGGATTTTGCAATTTCTATACAATGTGAAACTTATGCAAAAACACCTTATTTTCCTTCATCTTCATGCATGCATTAGCCTTGAATTAATTTTTTTTTTTGAATCTTGATTGTTTATGCATTGCTTTGCTGTCTATTTATCAAATGAATACGTCACCATCATTCAATATATAGGGATACAGCTATTAGGGTAAAGACAAAATTACATATTTTAACCAAATTCCCACTTTCTTTGTTAAATCAATGTAAAGATGTCTAGAGTAGACGACTAATGCAATTAGTAGAAAATCCATAAGATAACGAAATAAAATTGTCATAAATTATTAATAAGTTTAAGGCAAACTAATTAGGTTTTGAAGCTACAGAGATTAATAGGTTAAAAGGACTGCAACTGTCAATAAGTTTTAAGTCAGTCGTATTAAAAATCACTTAAGAGTTTGATTATTTTTTCATTTAATCAAAATTGGAATCATACTTTATATATCCCAAAACATATAAATATTAAAAAAGCATAGTGTTATTGATCTTGTATTAACCTGTTAGATTTCAAATTTGAGTCCTAATCAAAACCTTAGTACTAATTTGATAATATCTAGAAGAAGAAAACTTGAAAAATAAACATTTAAGCAAGTTATTATTTTCTTCTCTTTTATCAGTTGTTAAATTTCAACTATTGATGATTTAATTATGGTTATGATTATATTATATAAAGTCTTATATATACATATGGACACCATTGGCAGCACACCATAACATTATTAGTTTAGTCTATAAATAATTTCAACACCAGTAAATTATTAATTTAATCTATAAACAATTTCATAAATCTGGCCTAAAGAAAAAATTTCCATATGCATATGTACATATAAGATACCTTCACATTTAAAATTGACTTTGAATCTATTTAGATTTAAAATCTCCAATTTTTGTTAGGAGCAATTTTACTAAGCTAAAATCATGGATAATTAAACATGCTTGAGTAAATATCTTGGATAATCGGTTGGTCCATCCCCGTCTGGAAAGAAAAATCCAAAATGAAGGCCCAATGTACGTGGGCCCATAAGTTATGCCTTTTCAGCCCAATATTGGCCCATTCGAATGTTATTACACGTGTAAGTTATAACCATGCGGAGCTGAATGGCGCGAAATGCAATGCATGTTGAAGCTCGATTTCATCACCTGGCGCGAAATTTAGTCCCAGCTATTAACAGACTGTTCGAATTAGGGTTTTGATATTGGGGAGAAATGGTTGCTTCTTCACCTCCGTCAAAACGAAGGCGAAAGAATAATGGAGAAGATACAATTGGTATGCCATCATCGCCGCCTCCGGTTGTCATCTTTGCTCACGGCGCAGGTGCTCCCTCTTCTTCCGATTGGATGATCAGGTAGACCTTGCTTCAAGAAAGAGAGATGTGTAACTCTGTTAAGAAATTGTTAATATCGTTATTGGAATTGTGCAGATGGAAGGACATCTTGAAAGATGCTTTAAATGCTATTGAAGTGGTCACATTTGATTATCCTTGTGAGCCAATTTTATAAATTTGATTTTTTTTTTTTGGATTATTCAGTGAAATAAAACTGTAGGTTATGATCATGAAGATTCTAAATTGTTGTATTCGATTGTTTGGTAGATCTTTCCGGGGCAAAAAAGAGGGCTCCTCCCAAAGCAGAGAAATTGGTGGAGTTTCACAAAGATGTTGTGAAAAATACTGCTGCTAAGTACCCTGGCCATCCTCTGATTTTGGCTGGAAAATCCATGGGCTCTAGGTATTATAAATTTATGCCATACTTGAAATTATGTTGGAACAATAGTGATAATCATTTAGAATTTGGGATTTCTTATGTTAACTTGAGTATTTGAATTCAGATATCTCTATACTAATCGATGGGTGAAAGAATTTGGAGTAGGCATTGAAGTAACTGTTCTTAGGGATGCTTTTTGCAACAGGACACATTGTGATCGACACGTGTTGGAACTTTAATTTGCATCATAGCCTAATATATTAATAGCGAATATTCATTCATCTGAGTACAAGTTTTATTCTCTATAAAAGTTTTATTCTGTCTATGTTTTAATGGCACACTAAGCAGAATTTTTGGATTGCCTACCTACTTCCTTTCCCGTTAATCTTTTATTTTTCTTTGAGAACCGATCGCACTTAAGGTTTTATTCCTTTCACTCTTTCACACATGATTTTCTATTTTAGATAATCTTCTCTGCTTCAACGCGTTGCTATTTTTGCGTTGGCGTTACTTGAGCAGTAGATAAATATTGAACATGTTATTGCAGTACAAATATTATTACTTCTTTCTCTTCTCCATTTTCATTTTGGCTCTTCCTAGAGTGAGCTGCATGGTTGCTGCTGAGGACGACATTGAAGCTTCAGCAATAATTTGCTTGGGTTACCCACTTAAGGTTTGCTGTAAATCATGCTTGCCACTTTTGTTCTTCAATAACATAAATGTTCAGAAATTGTCATTTTGTTTGATCTCATCATGTATACTTTATTTGGAGGTGTTGATGTGACTTTTTGTAATGACAATCACCCACATATTCTCGTTTGCATCATTTTATATGTTCATTTTTATGATTTGGTTGCATAAAAAAAGGAAAGGGAAAAGAAAAATCCCTTTGATCTCCTTGGTGCATCATATTTCAGGGAATTAAGGGAGCTTTGAGAGATGAGACACTGCTACAACTTGAAGCACCAGTATTGTTTGTACAGGTACTGCTTTTGTTCAATTATAGACAATTCCTAATATAAATCACATGATAGCTAATATATGTTCTGAACCTATGGTAACAAGAAAAATATTAGGTTCTGTATCAAATGCCTTTTCTTGAAAGTTTAATATGGTTTTGCTTGCTGCTAATGTCATGTATTTCCTGCACTATTCCATATGAAGGGAAGCAAAGATGCACTTTGTCCCCTTGAAAAGCTGCAAGCTGTTCGCAAGAAGATGAAATCACAGAATGAGTTACATGTGATTGATGGCGGTGACCATTCTTTCAAGATTGCCAAGAAACATCTTCAAACCAAGGGTATAACCCAAGATGGAACTGAAGATATTGCTGTTCAAGCCGTTGCGTCATTTGTTTCATTGTGTCTTGGAGGAAGATGACTCATTTTCTGCTTTCCATGATTTTATCTGTTTTCCTCCAGAGTACTGGGTTTTCAGTCTATGATCATGTAAGGATGTTTGTGTATAGTTTTGGACTTAACCTCCTAGTTGAGGTTAGTTTCTTAGTTTGGTTAGATTTGTTACCTCTACATCTTTAAGCCAATTTGAAAATTTATCTATGATATCTACTTTGGTTTGTAATGAATTTTGTTTTGATCCTGTTTGTGAAAATCGCATTCTCCAATTCAGATGGTTAAATTTATCCATATTGAAAATTGTCCCACTTCGCTTATGAAGGATAAGAAATAGAAAAAAATTCTCCTCGTTTACGTTGAAAGAGGCATACTTGCTATTCATGAACTGATATTTTACAACACCGAAGTCATACAAAGGACTAATTAACATAGTACTCTTATTTTTTTTTTTCTCATCTTCTCCCAAACATTTATTCATAAAATTATGTATGTAACCATCCTCGGTAACTTGATTTCTTAATTCTGTAAACACTAAGCACACAAAAGAAAAAAAAAAATTAGATAATAAAATATTAATGATGCATAAAAATATAGTCAATGAAATTATTGTTTGATCTATAATTAAAACCTAATAATGCTGACCTTTTATTCATCGTCACTGCAGCGATCCTTCTTCTTTTTCTTATCTTTCTTGTCTTTCTTTTTATCGTCACATTTCTTTTCTTTCTTGTCTTTCTTATATTTCTTGTCCTTCTCCTTATTTTCTTTCTTCTCTTTCTTCTCCTTCTTGTTCTTAAATTTAATTTCATTCTTTGCAGAAGGGCAAACAGCTTCATTAGGCACATGTTCATGATCATGATCATGTTCTTGGATGGGGACAGGAACCAGGTGAGGCTTTTGCTGTTCTTGAAAGCTAGTTTCTTCAGCGGGTTTTGGGATTTGTAGAGTGGCCATTGTGGAATTTTAAGTTGTTTTAAGTGAACTTTAGCCTGTTATAGTATAAGAAATCACACATATATATTATAGGAAGTGAGTGGGATTCTTTTGTATTATAAATCACACTTAGAATCTGCTTTTGAATTTATTATGAGAATCTTTTTATCTGATTGTGGAATTGGGAAAACAGCGAATAAATTCCATGTATGGGTTATTCGTCAAATTTATGCCTCATCTCTTTCAATTTCTATGAACTTCTTGGGTACCCAATTCTGTACCGTTAAACCATGGTGGATGGACTTATATTTTCACGAGACAAGTGATTTTTTTTCCTCTAATTTGGACATAAATTGTCCTTTTTTAAGTTTTATTATTAAAAAAAAATTGTACATTAATTATGCAGTAAATACAAACCGATAATAAAGAATACTTTTGTGGTTTCACATAAATAACACACTTTTTCCATTTGTCTCAAATTATAGCCTACCTTTTTTTATCATAATTAATTGTTTAATTCTCTAATTAACCTTTATTTAATATTAATATTATTAAATATTATCGGCTACTTTTCATATATACATTCAACAAATATATAATAAATTATTTTAAATACAAGTATATTATATTATTTTCAAAATATTAATTATATATTTTTTAAAATATAAAGTGCGTATATTTATATGAGATGAAGAGAATAATATTTATTGTTTTATTTTGCAGACTTGCAACAAGTCCAACTTACTCTCTCTCTTAACTCTAGTTTACTCTCTCTAAATCTAGTTTGGTCTAACCTTGCCGTAAATTATTTTTTTTTTATAGAAAAAGATAATATATTAAATTGTTAAGCATCATTTAGCAAAAGATTAACAATAGAACTAAATTAACTATATATATATATATAATTTCGATTTAATATGCCCTCAGCCTGATAAGTCTGCTTGTTTAGGGTCCACTCTGCTTGTTATTGGGCTAGAATGGACTTGGAAAATTCAAAAATTACAAGAGAAAATTATCTCAAATGCCAAGTTTTTAGGGAGTTTTTTTTATAAATAATGTTTCTTTTAAAATATATTATGAATTTGGTACATATAAGATTTTATTTAGATAGATTAGAATCTTTTAACAAAAATACAGTCATTTACTGCGTGATCAAATGAGCATGTCTGAAAAAATATGGGCTCCACAAATGTAAAGACGCATCACATGACTGCGTGATCAGATTATTTTTCTCCCTATGCAACACGTGTCGATACCTCGTTGAAGACGCAGTCAATAGCTATGTAATAAGGTCTTTCTCCCCTGTGCGACACATGTCGCTTTCTGGTTAAAGATGCAACCCTTGTCTGCGTGGTTAGGCTATCTCCTGGCCCTGGTTCACGAGCTACAGTGATTTCTGCTCCCCACCCTCGGAGTTCTATATAAAGGCTCAATTTCATTGAAACACAAAACATTTATATGTTTCGTTATCCCATCAGAGTATAATCTCCATCATTCAAAGCAATTAGTTAATTGCTGAGAATAAAATATGTGCGACAATTTTATTATAATTTGAAGGAGATTTTTGTTGACTAAAACAGGTATTTTTTTATCGATTATATATAATATAATGTATTAATGATTGTTAGACTATTATATCAATATAAATTTTAATTTATTTCTTGGTTAACAGAAATTAACTGAAAGATCGGAATCGCAACTATTGAAGTCATTGATTATAGGTATTTTTGTAATTTAGTGTAATTTTATTGTCATATATAGTAGTATAAAAGTTGATAAAATTGACAGTCAATAATTAAGAAGGCAAAGAATTGAGATGTTCATGACCTCGTTATTGAGTATAAAATTTTAGGAGATTTTGACAAATTTAGCAGTTAACAAAAGAGGTTTGAATGTAGAAAATCCTAATTAATGTAGACATGTTAGAAAAATAATGTTTAATAAATGAAAAATATTGTAAATTAATATTTCTTTTGAAAATTAATTTTGTATTTTAATTATTTTTTCCATATGCATTTATTTATACAAGTTTAATATTGAATATATATTTTTTTATATTGTGGAATAATATATGAATGTATTATTTAAATAATTTATTATTATTGATAGTAGAAAAATCATAAAATTTTTTTACTTATAGGTAGGTGAAAAATATCATCATATATTGAAATTTTTTTGTACATGGGAGGGGACATCAGTTATGGAATAGCAGGATTTGAATATGACATATCAGCACCGAATGTCATCACAAGGAGTTTAAGACTTAAAAATAAGTCAACTTTTGCTAAATTGCATCATAAAATCCATGTTAAAATGGATTTAGACATGAATGACGTGATTTCAAGAATTATATACAAGAGTTCGGTGTACAATGGAGGATCATTATGTTGGATGGCGGTAAACTTAGTAGATGATGATGACGTAGATGCAATATATGATAATTTAAGTAGATATGAACATTATACATTGGTGGAATTAATCATTTTAGTAGTTGGATCCAGTCAACCAAGAAATCGTAATGATTATCAATTTGCAAATGAAGGCTTTCAAATGAAAAACACAGGAACACCTCAACAAATGTACATAAATGATATTGGTCCGAGTCAGCCGGGATAGTCAGTAAATCGATAATATATTGAAATATTTTTCCAATTCTGGACATGGTCATATACGAACACAAGCAAGCCAAATTCCTGATGTATGTACAAGTGAATCTCGCCGGTCGTTGAGTCGAAAGGTGGGTAATTTTCTAAGTAAATGCATCTCCGGAAGTAGCTCCAACCTGTGTTATCCATCTTTTTGTTCGTTCTACATACCATTGCATATATTATGATCTTTGATGCAATGAAAAATTGAGAACACGACCCTTAATAATCCGACTATGTCTATTGTGTCACTCAAAAATAAAATTTGCAAATTTCGTTTTCCAGTTTTGATCTGTGTGTCCCCTCAAGTTAATTGAATAGATTTCATCATTTTTCTACGGTGCTTCTGGAATCAACTGATCCATTCCAAATTGTCTCATATACCTATCGGATTGATGCCACTCAATAATATTATAGCATATTAGTGACACAATTGATCTCTAACTTGCATGTCCACTAGTGCAATATTGAGGTAACAAGTGCATCACATTTTTATAAGGTTCTCATACCATCTACATATAAAATACAATAAGTAAATTAATAATGTTACACACTTTTTTTTTTCTGATTATCAATATTACAAAAAATCACTTCTTCTTTAATAATAAATATAAATCTAATCATAGCGTTGCAAGTCCAATTCCTCGCGGTAGTGATAAACATTTTTATTATTGTTATTCCTTAAGTCCAAATGGGATTTTCACCTGTTACAAATTAAATTATGGATTTAGTCAATAAATATTATAAACATATAAAACTAACAAATAGGTAAATAAAATTTACCTATAACCATACGGTCTAGCCTGATCTAAAACAACCGGGTTAATAAAATACGGTCGAAATTGAGGGATTCTTTTCCATGCCCACATTTGGATTAACTGGTGATATCTGTTGAGTCCATTTGCATCAGGTCGGGTCACACGGCATAACTCCCTATAAAGCCATGCTAGAACTGCTGAATCCCAGCTATACTCTCCAGTTTCAGCTAAATTCTCCAACAGTGGAAGCCACATCATAGCATCAATCGGTAAGTGGTTAAATTGTTCAGTCAACCACCTCATTCTTAATTTTAGTCCTCTAAAATTTTCTTATGGGGGAACAATGCCCAAAATTCGACCACACATCTCATGATAGTCGTGATTTAAATGTCCTGTAATAGGATGTCCTTCCATAGGCAAGCCGATGAGTATCTGTATATATTCCAGAGTTATTGTAGCTTCACCAACGGCTAGGTGAAAAATATGTCTCTGGCCTCTACCTCTTGACAAGAGCAGTCATCATGTCAATATTAACATTCATAATACCGATCTGAGAGACACCATAGAAACTTGATAAATGTAGGTAAGGTATGATCCTTTCATTAATGTTCCTATAGTGACTCTCAACACTAGCTTTACGTGAAATAGAACATCGAATTTAGCCTGAAATAAATTAAATTATTTAATAAACAAATATAATATATATATTTTAAAAATATTATATTTTTTAATTTTAAGTTACAATATACTTACGTATCCGTTCCATACCGCATCAGCTCGGTACTTGCTATTCATAGTAAGTAGCTCATCATTAATTGGTCCCGGATTAATAAATTGTCATACGCTAGAAGATTCCTTTTTTTATAACCTATGTTTAAATACACCGATATGTGTTACGTATGCACATTTAATAAAATTATTTATTATAAAATATTTGAACACTTTTAAATAAAATATTTTAAATAAAATTATTAATATTTACATTTAATAAATTTAAATTCTGTACATACATGCATGACTATTATCATTAATGAATTAAATATCTCAATAACAAATAAAGGTAACATAAATTTCACCCACAACCAAACATAATTATCAGTTTTCACAACTAGTTATGTATTCATTTTTTTTAAACTTCACTTGGTTCATAAATTTATAATTTATTAGAATATACATTTTTTTTCCTTATGAAATATATCCTTATTTTTATATGTCAAATTTTTCTTGTATGCTAAATCTATTATTTCTTACTTCTTATAACAACTATATTTACTGTATCATACTAAAATTTACATTTGTAATTTATAGCATTTTAATACATCAAAATAATTTTTTTTTCCAAATGAATTAAAATGTTAACTTATATTTTTTTTTCTTGATGTTACCCAAATTCATAAAAAACCTGCAAATTATATTCAAATATTACGGTTAAATATTAAATTATTTTATTAACAAATTTATTATGAATAATGCTCACCTCTATTTTTTAACAACCATTCTTGCTTATAGAGTGAAAATTAGAGAGAACAAACTACCTATTTTTAACCCATTCAATGTTCAATGGGAGCCGATCAATTTATAGCAAAATTTTTTAACCGATCAACGTGATGTGACCAGTTGGGGGGCAGAGAGATAGCCTGACCATGCGGCCAGGGGCTGCATCCTCAACCAGAAAGCGACACATGTCGCACAGGGGGAGAAAGATACTGATGATGCAGCCGTTGATTGTGTCTTCAACGAGGCATCAACACGTGTCGCATAGGAAAAGAAATAATCTGATCACGCAGCCATGTGCTGCTTTTTCACATTTTTGGGACTCACGTTTTTTCAGA
This sequence comes from Excoecaria agallocha, assembly GCA_037975025.1. Classification (NCBI taxonomy): domain Eukaryota; kingdom Viridiplantae; phylum Streptophyta; class Magnoliopsida; order Malpighiales; family Euphorbiaceae; genus Excoecaria; species Excoecaria agallocha. Next base: position 1,783,892 of record JBBPFJ010000030.1, on the reverse strand, counting down.
CATGTTCATTTGATCACGCAGTAAACTACTACGTTTTTGTTAAAAGATCCCAATCCATCTAAATAAAATCTGACACGCCGCAAATTCATAATATATTTTAAAAGAAACATTATTTATAAAAAAACTCCTAAGTTTTTATCATTTTTTTCAAAAAAAACAACCATATTTTGCAACCTTTCCTGTATCTTATTTTTTAAATTTTTATTTTCAAAAATACATTTTTTTATTTTATTTTCAAAAATACAACTTTCCAACACCGTCCCTTGTCAGCGTTCTTGTTCTCGTTCCACCGGTAACGGCATATTTTTCTTTCTCCGACGATCTTCTTTTCTCTCTTCATCATCGGTGCTGCCCTTTTAGTTTGATTTGTTGATCAGTGCAGGGTAGTGAGATCTTAATGGAGTAGCTGTCCGTGAGTGGATGGCAGAAATCTTGATTTTGTCATCTTCAACGTTAAAATCGGGGCTTCAGGATTGCACAATTAATTAGCTTCCAAGCATCATCCAGGGTCCATCAAGGAGGGCATTCGAGGGATCGTCAAAATTGTCGAACTGCACCAAACAATGGAGGTTCTCAAGATCAATGAGTCTGTAACCACCTTTAAGGTTTCGAAACTGATTCAATTCTATCACAGAAAGCTCTATAGTTAATTGATCTTCCCATCAATTAGGCCACAACTCCAGTTCTCCATGGTTTAGCAATAAGAGATTTCAAACTGGGAGATTTTCAACTCAAAAGTATCAGCATGTTCCTCAAAAGAAATGAAATGCTATCATCGTTATGGTCAGGGCTTCCATCTTTAGAATCCAAATCAGAATAATCAGATAAAGAATCGTTCGTATCATGGTCAGAGACCCAATTATGTATTTTGCAAAATTACCTTCTTAATTTGGAGTTTTGCTCTTTTGGGTTTTATGTATCTTTGTCTATTTTGCTTTATATGCCCAGAATGTGTTTTTTAGTCACATGACTTTGTTTCATCTCGATACGTGTGTTATAGTTGAATCTGACGCCAGTTAGGATCACCATTTGCTTAGTAATTATAAATTTATTTGCATTTTAGATGTAACTGAAGTTCTTTGTGAGCTAGAGCTGACCATAAAGAGAGTGAAAGTGTCCACTGCACCAAATGGGAGGGTTATGGACCTTTTCTTCATCACAGATATGAGGTTTGGTAGCCTAGGAAATTTTTTCTTCAACATGACTCGTTTGTCCTTTTATGCTTGTATTCTGATACGTTATTCTTACAGCTGTTTATGATCCTTCGTTTGATTTTTGTAGCATTTTAGGATTGTTAGACATAGAGAAGAGCAGTGTGATTTGCCAAGTTTAGTCAATACAATGAGAAGCTTGATTTAATTCTATTTTTGTATACTTTACCTCAACTTGATGACATATTTTTGGATAATTGATAAAGTGCTATATCTTCTAGATCAATTGATAAGTCCTATGCCACAAAGCATTCCACAAAAAAGAAAATTAGCATTTTTACGAGTTTAATAAAAAAAAATCGACTCAATATGCGAACTTTATATTTTTGAGAAAAGGAAGTCATACTAATCCATGAGTCAAAGCACGTATATATACCGTAGAAGGAGCTATCAGTTATCGCTTACAAACTATAGCTCATGCAACTATCAAACTGTAACTAAACAAATTACTGAAACTAGCTACTAATCAGCTTGAAATGACTCCTCCATCCCCGTAAGCTGAGGAGTATAGATGTTGGGAACTCCCAGCTTCGATATAAGAATTTTGAAATTGGAAGTATGTTGAGGTTTAGTGAAATGATCAGCTAATTGATTGTGTCAACGATCTGGACCAGAAGCGGCCTTTTCCCTTGCAAAATAACAATCAAGCTCAATGCATTTTATCCGTTCATGGTATACTGGGGTTTGAGCAATGTGAATAACTAATAAATTGTTACAAATCTAACAGCAGCCCGCCATACCCTTTGTCCTCTGAAGTGAAGTTTAGTTTTACGATTGAGAAAAATTAGCACATACAAGTATATATACATTAATTTAATTTAGAATAGAAGTACTTCAAAAAATTAAGGAAATTTGGCTAATTAATCTTACTGGTTCAACTACTTCAACATCACCAGTAAAGGATGATCCATCACAGTACTTGATTTTAATTCTATTTCAGTTGTAAAAGTCTGCATATTAATAATTGATTAAACTAAATCTATATTTATGTATAATTATTAATGAAATAACTGCAATTATACCAGGATTAGCTGCTTGCTTGCTCCCTAATAAGCCAGAGAACCCATTGTCTTCTCCATTTTCAGTGATGAACCTTTATATGTATCCTTTCTTTCAACACAGTTCTCTAAATCATCACACCATCCTCCTTCCTACTTATTTATTTATTTATCACCGTTAATTAAATAAACACATGAAGATAATTAAAAAGATAAGAAAAGATTACAAGATTAAGTAGCAATTAACTAATTAATACAAACCTCCATGTGAACCAACCAATTTTAATCCCACTGCCAGATCCCTTCTGGAAGTGGGAAGCTGGGGGCTTCTATCTAAGCACACTGCAAATCAAAAAAAAAAAAAAAAAGAAAATTAATTTAAAGTGCTCAGTTTCACCTTATTTACACTCATCTATTTTCATTACACATATATTACACACACAGTATACACATAGTACACACACAATACACAACTAATACATAGATAGTATACAATTAGTACACACATAATACACACACAGTATACAATTAATATACACAGTATACAACTAGTATACATACAATTTACAATTAATACACACAGAGTATACAATTAGTATACATACAGTATACAACTAGTACAGATGGTATAAAATATGTATATAAATCTTATAATATGCATAGAAATAGGATAAAATATAATGAACAAACTCTCTCAGTTCACACTGTATAATGCATTACAAAAGTGATTTTAAATTTACGTACCCCGGTTGATAAAGGTTGACTACCATACAACAAGATCATAATAATGTAATAAGCAGTCCATTTATTTCCATCAATTGAAACAAGCATGAAGCATCAGCCTCATGTTCTCTGAAGATCTCCTGTAGATATTGTAAATGGCTAAATTAAATGGCAATTGAAACAAATTCAAATCACTGCTTTTTCACTAATAAAGAAAAAAAAATTAAATATTAACAAATTTCACATTTAACCAAAAAAAAAATAACAGCAACGTGCAAAAAGAACAAAGTAAAAAAAAAAAAAAAGATTGTCACTTGAAAAGCATACCTTGCTCGATAGGAAGCGCCACAAGTGAACTCCAAAAATCAAAAAGCATAAATTAAAAACAAAACAAAGCTTAAATAAATAAATCAATAAAACAGAGAGAGAGAGAGGAGTACCTGATGCAGAACAGAGAAGTTTGGGGTTGAAGCGAGAATGTAGAAAGGAAGAATTAAATCACATTGAGAAAACTAACTTTAATTCTATTATTTCACTTCAATTTAATCTTCACACAGAACAGAAGGCTAAAATCACTTCAATTCTATCATCACATGGCCAACCACATTAAGCCATCACTTCACTTCTATCATCACATAGCCAAACACATTAAACCAATCACCAGAAAATTAAAAATTTGAATACATTCAAATTACATGTTAATGCAACTAGAACAAAAAGCTATTGTCAAACAAATCGTAAATGGTTCTCCTTTATCTCTTTGGATTTCTATTGGGAAAAAAATATACAACAAATCCAAACACGGACAGAGTCAAATTAACATGTAAATCAAAAAAATGCCAATGAAAAAAAAATAATCACCATTGAAATTGAAGTATGAAACTAAGATTGAAACTAGAAACTAAAAAAAATATGACAAAACTCTAAAGTAAAGGATGAAACTAGAGAGAGAAAACGTTAAAAGAAAAACAAAAAGAATAACCATACATAGCGAGAAAGAATGAAGCTGGTCGGCTACGGAGGCTTTGATCGGTGGCTGGGAAGGCGATAATTGGGAGGAAGAAGAGTGAAAGTAGGCAGTGGTAGGGAATTAGAAAGTTAAAAAATTAGGAAAGTGAGACTGAAAATAGAAAAATTAATAAGAATGTAAAAAGTTGTATTTTTTTAAAATAAAAATTATATAATTGATATTGAAAATTTTAAAAATTTTATTAATGAAAAAATTAGAAAAATTTTATTTTTTTATGCATATTTCTGTAAAAATTCCAAATTACAACTATATCAATGGATGTAAATTCGAGAGTTCGTTCGACATATAATGAATATGAATCTATATCAAAAAGTTATATATATATATCAAGTCCGTATTTATTGAGAATTTCATGTCCAAAATATCAAATCTTCTCGCAATAAATAAGTATCAATTTTCTTAAACTTATATGGTATACCATTACTAACTTATATGCTAAGTGTATTTGAGATTGTGTATAAGATCAGTTTAGTTTAAAATCAAATAGAACTGAATTAAATAAGATGGATGGAAAATTAAACTTTTAAAATTTAAAAGTTTTAACTAAACTAAATTTTGATGGAGAGCCAAACTATTTTTATCAGTTATGTTTCGTTTAAAGGTTTTAGAGCTTTTGGATCTATATATAATTTCAATATGAAATTTTTTTATTTTTTTGAAATTTATTGAGAATTTCATGTCCAAAATATCAAATCTTCTCGCAATAAATAAGTATCAATTTTCTTAAACTTATATGGTATACCATTACTAACTTATATGCTAAGTGTATTTGAGATTGTGTATAAGATCAGTTTACTTTAAAATCAAATAGAACTGAATTAAATAAGATGGATGGAAAATTAAACTTTTAAAATTTAAAAGTTTTAACTAAACTAAATTTTGATGGAGAGCCAAACTATTTTTATCAGTTATGTTTCGTTTAAAGGTTTTAGAGCTTTTGGATCTATATATAATTTCAATATGAAATTTTTTTATTTTTTTGAAATTTCAGTTGATTCCATTTTTTCAATTTTTTACTTTAAAAATCGAAGTATATGGGGCTTTTAACATAACAATTGAAATATATAAGCCAAACGAAATTAAATCGTTCACTATTCGATGGATTTTGGAACAATAATTGGTGTATTACAACCTACTATTTTGCAAGCATAAGCAAGCTGACTCTTGGACTAGGGCATTTTGTGGTTCAGTGAAGTTGTTGCGGCATTCATTCTTTATCTTTTTGGTAATTGGGGTAGTAATTGCTTTAACTTCTTAAGAGATTTGGCAAATTACGTAAGCATAATTTCACTTTTTCTGCACTGAAATAAAAATGAAAAAAAAAAGAAATTAATAAAGATACATGTAGATTAAATACTTGAACACTTTTATTTATTCATATAAATAGGGTACATCGTACTTGCATCCTTTTGATCTTCGCAATTAGTTATTTATTGGATAATATAACATAGGCAATCCAACTTCATGAGATGGTCCCGTTACAGCTGATATCAGCTCTTAATTCTGCACAACAAAGGGAAAGAAAGTGATAATAAAGATAGATATTAACACTAAAAATTAGAAAAATGGTCTACAAATTTATATAGAAGTAAATTGTTGGTCTTCAATTTAAAATAATTTAATTATTAAAATAAAATAAAAAATCGAAGATTTAAATTTTTTTATATAAATATTAAAAAACAGTAACCTTGTTTCTTCCACATTTGTTGTCATCATCACTGTCACTTTCACTGCTGCTGCTACACTCACTGTCACTGTGACCAGAAACACCATCCTTAATCTTCTGGAGAAGACCTCTTTTCTTAGTCCTATGCTCTCCATTAGGGGTGTGCAAAAACCGAACCGAACCACCGATCAACCCGAATCGAACCGAAATAATCGGGTGAAATTAATCGGTTTGATCGGTTCGGTTCGGTTAGAGAAATTGTGTAAATTTTGGGTTCGGATCGGGTCGGATAAAAATACTCTAAAATCGACCGACCAATCCGATTAACCTAACTATATAAATAAAAAAAACCCTAATTTTCCCTTCTAAAAATCACGATCTTCCCTCTCTCTCTCTCTCCGCCGTTCGTCCATCGCAGATCGTCATTTTCGCCTTGCTCCGCCACCATCTTCGTCCTCCCTTCGTTTAGACATCTCTTCTTCTCGCCTTCTCTGTTTCTCTTTCATTGAAATGGAAGCTTCTGATTCCTTTTTCGACGAGCTGCGATGTCAGACGGCGACACAAACCTCACCAATGAATTCATAATGGTTAGGCGATTCTTGCGGTATCTTCAGATTCTTCTCACTTGGAAGTCGAAGGCGTCCAAGAGGGGAGGAGGCAGAGCAAAGAAGTAGATGTCATGATGATAGGGAATTAGGGATTATGAAAGCCATGGAAGGGAGAAGAGGTATCGCAGAGAAATAAAGGGAGATGATGAAGAGCTTGGAAATAAAAGCCACAATGAGAGGAAAAGGTACGGCGATGATAGACATGGTGAGGATCGGGCCAGGTACCGAGACTAAGGGTATTGTTCTTTCCTAAATTTTGAGCAGTTGAATATCTTAGGGTTTGTGCATAATTTGGAGTTTGATGGAATTGATTTGATCAATGCGTAATTAAGTGTTTCAAAATATGTATTATGAATTGATTTGATCAACAAATTCTGGATTTGTCTTCCAGTTTTCATTTTAGTGAAGAAAGTTTCAGGTTTTCGGGTTGTTCGGTTCGGGCCCCGAAAATATTCGGGTTAATCGGATAGGGACCCGATATATTAGTAGGGTCGGTTCGGATAAGGGTAAACTCAATATTTCGGGTTAATCGGGTTCGGTTCGGGTTGACCCGAACCCGACCGATGCACACCCTACTCTCCATTTCTCCTGCACTTTCCATTGCCATGGTTTGTGCCATTAGCAGTACCCATCAGCCGATGGCCATGGCCATTATTGGTGGTGGTGGTGGTGCTTTGGCAGTGGCAAACTGTGTGAGTCTGATGGGTGTGACACTGGTGGTGTTGCTGGGTGGTGGCGGTTTGGTCTTTCTTGAACACAGAGCTAACCATTTGGGACACTTTTTGCCCAACTGATGAGTGGCTTTGTTGGTTGCATGTTTGTTGATCTGGTTTGCAGCACTGGACTGAGGCCATTTTTTCTCTTCTTTACTGTTTTTCTTTTGGTTTATTTGGCTTTGTGATGATTTCTGGCTAATTTGTTTGCTTATTTATAGGCATGGAGTAAGTGGGGAATATTTGCTTTGAATCTGCTTTTTATTTCATGGTATGGACAGGAAAAAAATGTAAATATGCCTTTAAAATTTTCGAAATAGAACGCATGTACTTATAATTTGGTTGGATGGATTTCTGTTCTAGAATTATTATATGAAGATTGTATCACATATGTATTTAATTTTAAGGTATAAAATATATCTATAAATTCAAAAGTAAAAAATTGCCTATTTTAAAAAATATAGAAGTAGATTTCATCCAATTTATTAATTTTTTGTTTTTTAGGAAAGAAAAATATAGAGACATATAAACACTCTATTTTGGAAAATTAGAGATACTTTTAAACATTTGTCCAAAAAAAAAAGAAGAGTAAATGGTAAAATTTGTCTTTTCAAGTACTGAACATGATACATATTTATTTTTTTAAAATATATTTTAGAGCAAAATTCCCCCTAAAATATGAATATACTTGACTGCTTTTACAAAATTAGTTTAAATTTACTATTGAAAATGCCAAAATTCTAGATAAGCAATATATACAACAAACTAATTAAATTATAGTTATAGCTCAAAATATATCTAATGAAAAAATATATACTATTTTCAATATTTTAGTAGTAAATTTTACCATTTTTTCGTGAAAAGAAGCCATTATTCTTCGACTAAAAAAACAAAAATGAAAGCACTATCTTTATCGGAATCTATTCAATTTTATTTTATAATTTCTTTTTTAGGCTGTAATTCATTGCCCATTTGCTTATTGGCGATTTCTGAACGTAAAATTGGAATCTGATTTTTAGACAGAATAATTTTGTCATGATTGATTGTCTTCGAGGGCTTTTCTTTTTCATATATTGTTTTTTTAACAAAATATATATTCTGTATCTTGTTTTAACCCTCTATAGATATCTATTATTTAAGACTCAAGTCACATCTCCTATCTTATTATAAGAAAATATTATGCATCTGTATAGGGAGTTCACGAAGAAAAACAATACAATATTCAAGAAAATAACAATCTTATAAAATAGTATTTAAATTACTTTTTCTAATTGAAAAAGATTATCCTTAATCAATTTCACTAACTTTTTCGGAAAAAAAAAAATTCAACTATTTAATAAGCACTCAACACTGTCTAAACTCGGAGAGCACTAGAGCCGGTTGAATGTTGAGGTTAATTTAATAATTAAATAATTTTCTATGTATCTAAATATACAAAAATAATTAAATAATTTTCTATGATACAAAAGTCATTAAAATTAATAATATTATATATAAAAATAATCATAATCGATTTTCAATGAAAATCAATGTTGAAAAATAGACTTGACATGCCATATCAGCATTATATGTTCACGTGAAAATACTTTTTAAGATACATCATCATGCTATTTCATCATATCACATGGCAAAATACTCCTAAAAAATAGACGTATGGCAATATTGATACATCATCTGATGATGTACCAACAAAATATATTAATGTGTGCACAACGTATTAATATGGCATGCCACACGTACTTTTTGGTGTTGGTTTTCACCGAAAATTGATTATGGTTATTTTTACGTATAATATTTCTAACTTCAATAACTTTTGTGTCACAAATTTTTTTTTTATTATTTTTACATAATTTAAATATAAATTCAATAATTATGAGTAAAATTAATACTTAAGAATGTTAATCACTCGTTTAAGAGTGTAGTTGTAACCAATAAATACAATGGCAAAGTTTTTATGAAGGCATGGAAAAGCTGTGGCCTCCTGAAAATAATATTTCAAGTATTATATATATAGTTTATAGTGTGCGTGTGACTCTGAATAAATTATAATATATGTATATAATATATTTCAATTATAAAATTCTTCAAATATTTTAATCAAATTTTATTGTCAAAAAGATATTATATTATTAATATTTTACTTCTATTATTTTTTATCTGTCAGTTTTGTTATTTTTATTAAAATTAAAAAATAATAAATAAACTTAAATTTAGTATTAAATTGTATGATGAAAAATAAATTATCAAATTTAATTGGTTATAAAATAAATTAAATTATATTAAAAGTTTAAAAGTGATAAATAAATATAATTTAAATTTTATTCAAAAATAATATATAAAAGAGAAAGGATTGAGTCTATTATTAATTATCATCATTATAACGTTAACGTTAACTAATATTTATGGTCCTAAACTTGCATTTAAGCCTTTACTCTCGAGAATTTTTTTTTTCCTCTATTCATAAAAAAAATTTACTGAAAAATATATATATATATATTTTTTAAGTGACGAAAATGTGGCAAACTGTGATCAAATTGATAAATGAAATTTGTGGATGTGTTCCAGTAATAACCTCATCTAATCAACTACATTCTCATCCATTCAATTGTCTCAAATTGAAATTTCTCTATATATAGTACAGTTTAATATAAAAATACTATTAAATAAAATTAAGAGTCAAAGCAGCAACTAAGAGTCAACGATTAAATGATTGTCCTTAGACCCAATTTGTTGAACCAGACATTCCATGGAGACAGCTTCAAACTTCAATAAAACTTGTATTTAATTCCCTTATCATCTTCACAAACAACATTATACAGTACGGTTCATACAAATATTCTTTCACTTTCTCAGTTCCCAAACACTGCTCGTTATTTAATATGGATGAACATCGTCCCAAGAAGCAAGCAAAGACTGAGAGTTGCAGTTCTGAAGGTTAATGAATAATTTCCCATCATTCTTTTCACCCATCTCAATTTTCTGTTTGGCTTCCAAGAAAATTAATTTCTTAAATTAATGTGCAAGTTTTGTTTTATTGATCTGGGTTCTGCAGTAGAGGTCAGTAGTATCGAGTGGGATTTCATCAATATGACTGAACAAGAACAAGATCTCATCTACAGAATGTACAGCCTCGTTGGATACAGGTACTTAAAAAAAAAAAATTCTAATGCATATTCCGTGAAACCTACATTTAAATCTTGTAATTTTATTTTTTCTTCTTTTTCTCCTCACAAATCTAAACTAAATGAATTCATATATAATTTTTTTTAATCAGTGAGTAATTAGGTGTGTGTATATATATATAAAAATTGCAGTATCCTTCTATGCATATTTTTGTGATGATGTGGTTTGTTATTTTTTGTGGTTAAATTTGAGTGAAAACACTGTAATATTGTTGCAATTTATTGTTATGGAATTCTTATCAAGAGGAAGTGAAATAAGTTGTTGATTTCATATGAGCAGTAAAAAAAATTCCATATAAATAAATCTTACTTTTTACATATCAAAATAAAAATCATTTTAACAAAAAAAAAACTTATGAATTTAACATTAAAACATTGAGATTATCAGCTAAAAAAATCCACTTGACCAGATGCAAAGGTAGGATTCACATACATATTTGTTCATAAATTGAGTAAATAATAAATTTCACAATGAAGTAGTATGAAACTGATCATAAAAGTTTTTTTTTTAATAGGCTTGTTGAGTAAATAATAAATTTCACAATGAAGGAGTATATAATTAACTCAGAATTAGATAAGCTATTTTTTAGTCTTGCCATGACAATCTCGTCTTATGATTTGAAGTGCAATTGATGGATAGTTGACTATAGTTATAGCTATTATTATTATTATTATTTCCCAAACACACTTAAAATATTAAAATATTAGCTACATTAAATATTAGCATTGCATTTTGAGATTATAATTATTTTTATTTGATTTTAAGAGTTGTCTTTTTCTTGACTCAGCTTATTTTTTAAAAGCAAAAAGAATTTTTGTGAAAGTTCGGTAATTCATGGTGTATATATATATATATATATATACACCCTCACACAAACCCACATAATCATCAAAACCATCTTTCCTCCCTTTAATATACTTTATCTTAACTAAGTAAATATCAGTATATTGATCTAAAAAAAATATATTAATTAAATATTAATCGTTGAATGAAAAATAAAAAAAATATTTTTTTATCTAACTGACGTGATGATTAAAAAATGGCAATTCCATTTTTATCACGAAATATAGGGGATATTTTTTAATAATATATTTTTAAAAAATAATTATAAAAATGGAATGTGTCAGAAATTATTTACAAAATTGAAATTTTTTTCAAAACTACTGCCACCTGTAGCGATTTCAAACGTAAAATTCTTAGCTAAAATATGACATTTTCTTTTGAAATCACTATACAGTACAGCCACTGGCGAAACTAGGATTGAAAAATAAAGGAGACAAAAATATTATAAGGCCTTTTTTTAATATTTTCATAGAAAAATAAGGGGGAAAAAATAAAATTTTAAATGAAAAAAATTATTTATTTAATATATATATACATGTAAAATAAAAAAAAATTAAAAATAAGGGGGGCAATTGCCCCCTTTCCTTTCCACCTAGCGTCGCCATTGAGTATAGCGATTTCAAATGTGTTAGATTTTGTCTCTTTTTATTATTAAATTAATAATAAATATTGACATTTAGTATCAACTGTTATTTGTAATTCACTTGGTATGCATCTCTTGTAAATTTATAGATGATCCTGAGTTCAATCACATGAATCGGCTCAAATCCTTACAATACATTTGGTTATTGATTATCTTTCCTTTAGTAGACATCCAGGTCTTTCACTTTGTTGGTAGACGTTAAATTAAATCATATAAAGTTGCGTAATTTTCTTGAACAGTCATAACCCACTATGTGGAATAGAGACAATTTCATGTATATTTCTAGAACACCTATGCCTACAGCTTCTTGCTATCAACCAATTTGGTTATTGTTTCATTTATGATCCATATCTTTCGATCCATTTATGATCCGTCGGTATTGATTCATTTATAATTCCTATTTTTTGATCAATTTATGAAAATTTTTTTGAAAATATGATTATCTTAAAAAAAATTCGAAATTTGAAATTACAGTAAACAAAATTAGAATTATGGTATGCTAAGGCTGTTCTATGTGCCGAAATTCGACATGCGGAATCCACAATGGACAGTGGATGGATTTGCTGAAAACAGGCTCCAACAGATGTCGATTTCCGGACGTGTGGACCCCACTCTCTGCTGGAAACCGGCTCCTTATTGTGCCGGATTCTGGCTCCTACTCCTTATATATATAAATATATATATACATATATACTTTGGTGTTAATCTAATATATTTTGGCCCTGTGATTTTAATTAAAGCAAAGTGGATTCCTGGTCATGAAAGGTCAAGAATCATGTGAAACACAACCTTAAATTAGACACTTTGAGCTTTGAGTATGCAATTTACGTAAAATTACGATAAAATTCATGGAAAATAAAGTTCATAAAAAATGGTAAAAATATTTCTAAAAATAAGTGGAGAAAATAATAAAAATTGAGAATTATATACTAATTACAGTCAATCAAAATTTAATTTTAACATAATTTAATCATTGCAGAAAAATTAAAATAAAAATTTACATGATAAATTGATATTTGAATCAGTAAAAATCCTACGAATTAAGAAATTAAGTTCAATTACATGTAGTAAAGGAAGATGAATATACTGGTAGTGCTAGTATTAGCAAGTTTTATATTGAAATAATTGACTGCTGTAAAAACTATTCACAAAAAGACAAACAACACATTACTCAATACATTAAAATTCTAAACTTACATAACTAGAACGAACATAATTTATTGTTTTTTTTTTTGTTGTACGCTCTCTTAACAATTTAATTTCACCTAATATGGAGGTAATTTTTTTAACAGCTTATGCTGCATGCACGAAATAATAATTGTTTTAAAAATTTGAGCTATTTACTAGTCGGATCAACAGCCACTTGCTGTTTTTTCAGCATAATCCCTTGTATAAAATGCTAAGTCCTAGTTCCTCAATTTCAAAATAAATTGCAAACAATTCATAAACATATAATTAGCACATGAATATACTATAATGGGGTCCTTTAGGTGCCTGAGTTACTGGTGGTGAGGATCTGTCTCTATTTCATGAGCAAGTTCCTTTGTTAGATTGTCAGCACGATCATCATGTCCAACCGCAAATGTATAAACTCTGAACGCAAATTGAAAAGCTCTCCATAGCATTTTAGCATATGCTTTCTTTTTGTCTGTTGGTTTTGCTTCTCTTTTCTCCTGAATAAATTAATTCGATGCATTTTTAAAGTCAAAAACCACTTCTTTAATTCGTCATTTTATTTATATTGTTCAATAAATTGGGGTACCTTGAGTGCCAGTTCCATGCAGTTAGAGGAAACATCTAAACACCAATATATATATAAGGAGCGGGAGCCAAAATTCGGCACAATAAGGAGCCGGTTTTCAACAAATCCGTCCACTGCCCACTGTGGGTCCCAACATATCATAATTCTAATTTTATTTACTGTAATCCCAAATTTCGAAATTTTCTTAAGAACAATCCTATTTTCAAAAAAATCTCCTATTTATGATCCGTTCATTTGTAATACAATCAAAATAACGGTTGATAATTAATAATACAATGCTTGTTAATTACCTTGTAATTCTTAAATTATTGGTAGCATTTGGATAGCTGAAATGACATTTGAATTGTAAAAGTTCCGACTATACACTTCACTTATCCAGAAGAAAACAAAATGAAGACATAATTGGTTTGACACAGTCATAATAATAATTTTCATTCAAACTGATATTATGGGTTAGAAAAAATTTCGCCCCACAGAAATAATTTCATGAAGCTTCAGACAAAATTCTACCGTTTCTTTTTCTAACAAGCATGGAATAATATAGGTCAACTTCGGAACGTGAAGAAAGTATTAATCGTTGAATTTCAATATTAAATTTCGGTACACAAAAACAATTAAAGAATCTGCTGACTTGGTCAAGACTATTATAGGAAAAGTTTGTCCAAAAACATAATTAGGCTACTCAAGTAAAACTTTATTCAATTAAGTCCCTGAACAAGGACTAGAATTTCTGGACATAGAATAATCACAAAGGTATAGTTACTATATATAAATTAATATTTCACTTCCGATCTTACATGATTTTCCACAAAAATTAGGTAAATCACTTGTGTATATATATTAATTCATTGGAGTAAATAATCTCATTTATGAAACATATGTTCAATTACTGAATAATTTGAGAGCAACATTAAATATGTGCATGGTCCAAGTAGAAATTTTATGAACTCTTTCTAGACGTAAACAAATTTCTAACTACTCTTAAAATTTGAATGAATCCCTGTTGACTACTTTTTAATATTTCCTAATTCTACAACAACCTTAATAGATTTTTATTTAATTGGTTTTTCAAAGCGATTCAAGTTGAAATTGAACTAGAGACCTAACATCTTGGATTAAGAAAAATAACTACAATTAATTTTACAACAACTTTTTTTTTTTAATCATTCTGTATCTAATTCGATTTTTTTTAAGCATATGGAAGTGACTAATTTAAATTTAGATACAATAGAATTTATAATTAATTTTAGCTCTCCTGATATACGCAAGGCAAAATATGAACCTAAAACTATTAATTTTATAACAACTTTAATAATTGTTTTTCTATTTATAATGATATTATTAAAGTTTAAATTCAAGACATTAAAACTATTACATTAAAGAATTACTATATTACATCTCATGTGTATATATATATATATATTGAGTGGGTGCCAACGCGGAATGACGTTTGAATTTTCTACGTCCACTACCCACTTTTTACTCCAACTCTTCGACTTTGACCTTCTAGTTTATATTTTATTTATATAATTATATATAAACATTTTCTGCAGCATCAATCATTCCATTTCATAAAAGCAGCAAATCAAAGAATTGAAAAAACGTAAGAAATTTTTAATTTCTTTGAAAAAATTGAAGGGAGAATCGGTCAGCACTTATCACTTGGACCTCTCCCACATTTCTCACATTCACTTCACTGATATATGACCCTAGACTAGTCTAAGCTGAATAACTCGGCTACTCAGTCAATCTTCAAACTTTCTTCTTTCATTTGTATATATATCATCCTTTCCTCCCTCCATTTCTAACTCAAATCTTCAAACTTTCTCTCTCAAATACTGGGTACTCGATAGTTTTAGTAGTTGCTAATTACTTTTCTAAGTATTTCAAGATCAAGATTGTGTCTTGCACTTGATGATAGTGTAATACATACAGACTGTTTTGCTGATAATATCAAAAGTGGAGTTGACGATGGAGAACAATAGTTGGAGTTATGAGCAACGAACACTGATTGGAGAGCTAATTCAAGGGATGGAGCTAGCAAAACAGTTAAGGATACATCTTAACTCAACTTCATCACCTGAAACTAGAGATTCTTTAATGCAGAGGATCTTATCTTCTTATGAGAAGTCTTTATTGATTCTTAACTGGTGCGGGTCGACTAGTCGGCTGCAAAATAACATTGCTGTTCCTGTTAATTCTGCCAATGTTCCTGAATCTCCTATTTCCATGAATGGTAGTCCGGGAAATGATGATTGTGATGGATTTCACAATGATGCTTCAAAGAAGAGGTGAGGAGATTGTCGAGCTGATAGTTTATCGGTGTCATAATTCTTGTTTATTGTAGCAAGATTATGGCTAATTCAGCAGTCTAATTTTTTGCAGAAAGCCAATGCCAAGATGGACAGATCATGTTAGAATTACCTCAGAAAATGGACTGGAAGGACCTCATGATGATGGCCATAGCTGGAGAAAATACGGACAGAAAGATATCCTTGGTGCCAAATATCCCAGGTGACAAGCCTTTTCTTGTTTGAAACTCACAATCCTGTTGAGAAGCAATAATGAAATAACAATATAAAAACTGCTGACTGAGCTTTTTATGACATCAACTTTTCAAAGTCAAAAATGGTGATTTCAGCATTTGCATTAACTGTTTACTGCTACAGATTAACTAATGAGAGCTTTTATGTCCGCAGAAGCTACTACAGATGCACGTATAGAAACACTCGGAACTGCTGTGCTACAAAGCAAGTGCAGAGATCCGACGAGGATCCTACAGTTTTTGAGGTCACATACCGAGGGACCCACACTTGTTCCCACGGCCAACAATCTTTTCCATCAACAGCATCACCTGAAAAACAAGATCAGAGACAAACTAATGTCATTAACAATAATCAACAACAGCAACTACAAGGAACCTTGTTTAACTTTCAAAAAACTCTCAGGGTTAATACTGAGGATTTGGATAATCAAGAAACTGCATATCCCTTCCATTTTCCTTCTACATGTGAAAGCATGAAAAGTACACGCAGTTATTCTCCCTCTTTCATATCTCCAGCTACGCCTGAATCGGGCTACTACTCAGTTTCGCCATTCCAGATGAACAATTTTATAGGAGCTCAAAATTTGCAACATTCTGAATCTGATTTCAATGAGATAATTTCAACCAATACTTCAGCTGCCAATTCTCCAATCTTGGAGCCGGACTTTTCACTTCAGCCACTGGAAATGAATCCCAACTTTCCATGTGACACGCCTGGATTTTTCTCTTAACCAACTTGAGACACTAAAAATAAAAAAGATAACAGACATGATCTGGCTTCGAGTTACCATAGTAGTGTAGCTTTTACCCAAGTGAGGCGAGTATGTATGTAAGATGGGAATAGTTATAGCAGCAATGTGAAATTTTGGTTTCTTATAAATAACAAGCAATTATTAACAGTTTCTACAGAAATTATTTAAACCAAATGTCTCAGCACAGAAAATGAAAGAGAATAAATTCAACATTTTGCATAGGCAGCATACGAAAATCTATACAACACTTCAACTTACATATGAGCTTTTATACACCTCTTTATTACATGAAAGTTATCACTTAGTGCACAAACTTTCTCTTTGATGACTAAACTATAACAATCTACGTAAACTGTTCTTAGAAATTACCGAAAGAGGTCCAGAATACTAGGGTGAATTTGGAAAAACGAAATGGATGAAGAGGATGGCTTGAAACAGCCAGAAGAAGAAAGACAATGTCACAAAATAATTGATACGGTAAGTCCAAATTGGGAACAGGTAATCCCTTTGTATAGCCTTGAAAACTATCCAATATCTGAAGAACTGGTAAAAAGCTAGGACTTGCCTATATACTCGTCCTTTTCCCGCAAGTAATGATGCTCACATGCAGAGCGAAAGAAAGAGATCAACTCCAGAAAGCATAGGCCATCCAAAAATCCATCTAAAAAGAAAAAAAAAAAAAAAATCATATCGGCTGAGTACATAAGGTGTAGTTATTAAATAAATTATTAAAGATGAAATAATAAGGAAAAAAAAAAACAACCAGCATCGTGTAGCTAGACAGAAGACTTCTCTTTGTCTTTGATTGCTGCAACAGGATCTGATTCCCTGTTTTGGTCATCTCTTGTATTAATCTTGAGAGCTTGTCGCAGCCCCAAGACAATGAATAAATTGGTTAGAGTGAGAAGCGACTCAGCCCCACCATGTAACCAATCCACATTAGACAAGGAAGTTCCATAGTGCACTTTAGCTGTCTCAATCACATATAAATTTAGTCTCAGTACAACATTAGGCATCCATATTAAACATGATTACTATTCAAACCACATCTTACTCAATGGGAGGAATTACCATAAATTCCAGCTGGGACTGCTCCATACACATGAAAAAGAAATCGAGACCATCCGGAACAAAATCAGTATGGTTAAACAAAGCTGCAGACAGCATAAATGCATACAAAAAATACAATGAAATGCAGTGCACAAGTAGTTCTCAAGTTCAATCATATTAAATGCAGGCCATTAGGTCTTTTTGGTTCACCAAAAAAAATGTCTGTCCTTCACTAAGATTGTCCATTTACGGGCTTATTTTAAACATGATTATTATGAAAGCAGGATCCTGCAACTGAATATTGCATGCAGTGAGCAGAACATTGAATAATAAACCGAGTTGTGATCTCAAATGAACTCAACTAGATTATAATTTTAGCGAAGTTTTATGTAACCATGATAGAACAATACACACAAAATTGGGCCCCAAACAAGTATCTAAACTCGGGCATGGCTACATTAGCCACTAAAAAAGTAAGCTTCTCGGTAACTATATTGAGCATTAAAGTCTTCCCAGATAGAACGGATAGAATCCTTGGTAGTTGGTACCTATATTGGCTACTCCAGAATGCATAGATTATAACACTAAAATAAATAAAGAAACTACAGAAATAATAATAATAATAATAATAATAATAATAATAATAAGAGAAGCTTCTGCTCGCTATATACATATAAAAGGGCTTGTCTGAGGGTCTTAACTATATCATCTAATTCTCAATTGTTTGATAGTCCATCTTCCACAAAATCATATCACTATTAAGAAAAGTAAATTAATTGGTCTATTTAATCTTATAATTTCCACTAGAAAACGTTAAAATTTCACCTTTATCCACAAAATTCAGTATGGCATATAAAATTTTGGAGCTCTAAAACGACATAACAAGAAAAGTGTACTCACTGGTAGCTCCAACAAAGGCAAGCAAGAAGTAGAATCCAAAGAGAGTCAGCTTAGGAGCAGACTTGGATTTAGTGATGAAGTACAAGAAACCAATATAAGGAAACAAAGAGAAGGCAAAGAGCTGTGAAGCAATGCTCTGTGAATCAATGGAGGGTGCCCATGGATCAACTGGAAGTAGCGCTACACCACACAAAACCCCACCTCTCTTTTTCCCACTAAAGCACGCTTCTTTCCTCCACCTGAGATCTTTTCTCAATCTACACTGATCTTTTTGGGGATTTTGCAAGAAAGAGGAAGAACCCAGATAAGAAACAGAGACTAAAAAACTAGGTACTTTGCAAAGAGGCTGCCAACAAGAAATCGCCATTATAGAGAGCAAGTTGCTTGCTTTCTTCTTGGTGGGGACTCAGTTTGAAACTTCGATGAGGATCAAGTTTGCGGTGGAGAATTGAGAATGCATTAATGGATATTATGAACTTACTGAGTAGTGGGTCTCACTCATTCTTTCAGCCCATATAGTAGTAGTGGTCAGGCTTTTCTACGGGCTAAAATTCTAGACATTTTGCAGCCATCGGCTTAATTAACGAGATTATACTGGGAACAAGTATTTTTCGAATCTATAATTAAACGAACAAGTATACAGGCAGCTCAATTGCTCTGGAATTAGCTGATATTGATCATATCACAATTATTTTGAAAAAATAGTAATAATCTGACAAGTATTATGACATCTTATTTATTTTGTTAGCCAGTTCTCAAGAAAGTTTAATTCATCCATAATTTATCGACATTCTCCTCTTTTAGATGAATATATAGGCTGGCGGTTTTGATTCAAAGGGATATAATATGACCATTAGGTTTGAAGGCTTCTCTGAGCCGAATAGTAAGTTAACGGTGCAAGAATAGTTAATACTATCTGAAACAACCACTTTGTCGATGTATAAAAACCTGATGCTCTCGATTTGCGTGATATTATCAGGATAATAACACAAAATGTGCAGGGAAACTACAGATAATTAAAATAAAGTTTTCCTCAATGGCAGATGAGATGGAAATGGCTGTTGAAACAAGTTTAAAAGGGAGAAGAATGATGAGTTAGGTGAGGTGAGGTCGAATCTACGAATTGGAATCAAATGCAGCTTGCTCATGCCAAACACCATTCAAGTTGGACTGCCACAGTCTCACCATCCCATCAGTTCCTGTGGTTGCTAAGGTCATTCCACTCATGTCCCACTCCATCTGCCACACCTGATCACAAACAAGCACAGTTTTGGGAGGTTAACAAAAAATAAAAAATAAAAGGAAAGGAAAATATTCATAAAATGATACCAAATCAGCAAGCAATATCCTTGCAACTATCATGAGATGGCTAAGGCTCCAATTATTTAGAAAAAAGGAGCTTTTCATGAAAAATGTTTTCCCTAATAGATTTAATGTTTTTATGTTGTTTAGTGTACTACTGAAATCAGTCGGATGCTCTTTTCTAGCATTTAAGACAAATTAACAAAGCATAAACTTCAGTTCAGTAAATATAAAATATAGACACTTACAAAATAAAATCTTCATGCTTTTATGTTACTATTTAAATATGAGTCATGACAGCTGATGCACAAAAACAACAAACAATTAAGTTTTAATGACCATGAAAGAATTGATACAAAAACAGAAGTCACAATTGTAGTTGTTGTGTATGACTAAAATCAGCCACCAATGGCTAAACAGAGCTGGAGATGATAGATGAAGATAAATGCACTAATATGCGTAGCATACATAATCCAATTAAAAACTAAAAAGTGAAGAATTCTACAGTTTAGCAGTGATCTAATACCTCGCCTTCAAATCCACAGAGCAATGCAACCTTTTCCACCAAAAGTCTTCCATCCAGGTCAGGGCTTAGGCCTACATGCCATATGGCAATTCCCTTGTGGGTAGCAACAGCTATAACCTCATATGGCCTACCAAAAGAATACAAACAAGGCTTGGCGTTATTAACAGAACCAGAATACATTGTATGACTTGCAGAACAAAAACAGAGCATTGCCAGCCTGAAACAATTTAGTTCAAGTTTGAGCACATTCAAAACCTTCCAAGGTTTGGAAACGGGCATATATCCTTTTTGCTAGCAGTCTAATCAGCATCTAATAAACACCTCATTCAGAAATAATGTTAAGTGATTTATCTGTGAAACATACTGCATCATAAACTTTGGGCTTCATATCATACCTGCATAAACATGTTATCATTTCATAAACTAAAAAGATAATCCCTTACCGGCCAATGTTGGGTGCCCATGCAACCGCAACGACCTGATCACTTTTGTCCGCAGGAGAAGCCAACTCTGCAACTGGAAGCCATCTTTGATGGGCTTGATCAAACTCCCAGACCTGCGGAAATCTGCTACCCAAATTAGTTTAAGCAATATAATAGCTCATAGCTAATTAACTGTTTTTTCTTAATCATTCAGAAGGTTATTCAGCATTATAAACCAAAATTTTTTGTTAAAACATAATTCTTGGTATAAACTTGCATATCAGAAATTGGGCATCATGTTAACAAACTCTTACTCAGAAAGACACTTATGTACAATGGAAAGCTGGTAAAACTGAATTGACAAGGTTCCTCGCATATACTAAAATTACACAAGCCACCTACCTTTGAGGAGTTCAGTTGTGGAGTATCTGAATTGAAACCAAGAACAAAGCTTAATTCCATGTTTTCATCCCTTCGTGGATTCCAAGAAATAGATGCAGAAAAGCAAGTTGCCCTCCCAAATGTAGATACTGAATCAATAACATTCTGAAATTCAGCCTGTGCCAAGAAAATATGTGGGGGAAGAATAAGATGGAACAGAATATTTCAACAGCTCAATTTTAAATTAAAAATCACGAAGAAGAAAGGTAACCTGAAGCTGCCAATTCTTCAACTCCAAAGGGTCCGAGAGCTCATAGATTTTCACATGACCATCTGAGTAAGCTGTGACCTATAAACTATATGAATGTAATTATACATTGAAGAGAAATACTAAGAGGTCATTGTACAAAAGGATATAAAGAAACTTAGTTTCATCATCAATTTTCATCTCTTTGTTGGGGAGGAAGGCACTGCAAAAGGGATGATCTACATAATCCAACAAGCACATGATACAAAAGCCACTCACTCTGAATTTATAGTATAAAAGAAAAAGTGAAAATGCTGTTTCATGCCACCAAACATCCTCAGCTACCAAAGTTATGATTTTTTTTTTTTAACATAGAATAGCATATTAACTTCAGACACAAATGCATTAACTTACTATGAAAAGGGGCAGCATGCGGGCGTAACTGCTAAAAATTACTGAAGCAGCTACTTCATTGTTTGCAAGTAACTTGGAAAACTTAAGTCTCGTCTGTTTCCCTTGTGTCTGCTAACCCAACAGATGCCAATAATGGAGGTAGATTTTGGAATTAAAACTTCTTATTTATCATTAATATAGCTAGCGGCTACCGCTTAAAACTGTTATACTTCTTGAATTCGATCTTAGTTCCAGTCAATAACTCATAAGAAAATGCATACTTTAAAAACCATATCTATCATTCCAGGATTTGTCAGTATTATATTACTAAAGTAGCCAGTAAACAGAGATATACAGCATAAGCTTACACAAAAATAATTGATATCAGCTATTGTGAAGTTGCACTTAAATCTAAATGCGGCTAAGCTAAAATCTGTTGATGTATTACTATTCTATTATCATCACCAATTACAGAAATGGCATCATAATTTTGGATGTTCAGCAAAACAACAGTACAGAGTTAGGGGAAAAATGCTACATACAATCAGCTGGAAGAAGAGTAAAAGATAAAAGCTTACCATTTTCAAACTTGTCCTTGAGAATACAAATTGGACATCTAACACTTTAATAGTCTTGCTCTGGAAGCTCTTGCAAAGCTTCCATTGGAGAGGCTGCGAATCTAGACAATGAATATTAATTAAAGAGCGTGAGAGAGAGAGATAGTAAAGTGATGGACCAAAAGCATAATAAACTAAACAAGTACCTTCCACGACCTCCTCAAACAAAGACAAACTCCCATCAGAGCAAATGCAAGCCACAGCATCGCCGTGCTCAGGAGGAACCCAAACAACCTTCACAATGCCAGCTTCATTAACCTAAATCAAGCTCAAAAAATTACCAAAAACAAGATAATTAGCACTGAAACTTTCAGAAATTAATAACATAAAAATTTCACCAAATTCCACCGACATTTAGAAATGAAGTTTATTAAAATAGCCCGCGAAAACACAAGTTCATATGAAGGAAGAGATAAGAGGGATGAATCAAAAGAAACAGGAACCCACCCTTATTTTGGAGGTGCAGGCGAAGGAAGAAGAAGCCGGGTCGGGCGGGTCGAATATGTAAAGTGTACCATCAACGGAGCCGGTGGCCAACCTCTGCCCACAGTAATTCCACGATGAACAGATGGTGCCTTTATCTAGGGTAGCCAGGGATTTCTCCATGTCCGTAGAATCTGTATTGCTCGGCGTCGGTCTCCGACTGTAGTAAAACCTCTCGTTTTGCGTTTAGGGTTTTACAAAGCCCATTAATTTCTGGGGGGCTCAGTAATTTGTGAACAGTAGAAAATGAAAATGGACCGAATTTACATGAAATTTTAACGAAGCCCGCCAAGCTACTTGGGCTTATAATTTGTGTTCATTAATTAACAAATTAAAATAAATTAGGAAAAGATAATTAACTTTAATGTTTTGCCTTCTTTGCTGATGATTAATATATTATATATGGGATTGTATAATTTTTTTTTAAAGAATTGTTTAATTTTTATGGTCCCAATTGAATTAAAAAATTATATTTCTTAAATTTATCCAACCTTGATTTAAATAGAACCTCGTGACTCATAACACACTTATTAAATTATATCATGGTGATGGACTTACTTTAATTTGGTTTATTAGTTTGCCAGCTCATTTTATATTATTATTATTATTATTATTAGGTGATGGACTTAATTTAATTTGGTTTATTAGTTTGCCAGCTCATTTTATATTATTATTATTATTATTATTATTATTATTATTATTATTATTATTATTATTATTATTATTATTATTATTATTATTATTATTATTATTATTATTATTATTATTATTATTATTAATGGTCCCTATCCATATACTAACGTTTGGCATATTAATACATTTAAAAATATTTGTCCTTTTTTGCAATGCATGAATTTGGGATTCCTCATTCAGGAGCTATCTACCTTCTTTAAAAGAGAAGAAGAAACAGAAGCAAGCACAGACCAAAGCAATGGAACAGCAAATTAAGGTGTGTGTTACGGCAGGTGGTGGCTATATTGGTTCCCTTCTTGTTAAGAAGCTCTTAGAGAAAGGCTATACTGTTCATGCCACCTTGAGAAACCTAGGTCTAAAAAATTCTCTCTCATAATTATATATATATATTTTTTTTTTATAATTCATTTCATCAAAGTTCATTTACTCAACTAATTCGTTACATAAAAAAATCTTGTCATCTCATATGCCTGAGGTCATAGTTTTGTTTTAATCTGATAAATGATTTTCTTGAATTGCAGAAGACATATCCAAAGTAGGGTTGCTCAAGTCTCTTCCCAATGCAAATACTAACCTTGTTTTATTTCAAGCTGATATACATCGCACCAGTGGGTTTGAGTCTGCAATTGAAGGTTGTGAATTTGTTTTTCACCTTGCTACTCCTATGCAGCATGACCCCAATAACTCTCCGGTAAGTCACGAACCCGCTCTAGACATTTTTTTTTTGTTATATTTATATATTAATTTCCGTAATATATTTTGGAAAACAGTATAAAGACCGGACCGAAGCCACAGTGGGAGGAGTGAGAAGTATAGTTGAATCCTGCCTAAGATCGAAAAGTGTGAAGCGTGTGATCTACTCTGCCACTGTTCTTGCAGCTTCGCCATTGAATGAAGATGGAAAAAGCTTCAAATCTTGCATGGATGAATCCTGTTGGACCCCTTTTCATCTGTCTTTTTCTTATGCTACAGACTATGAGAAGGTACTTCTTTTTCGATTTTAACCATCTCTAAAATTTACTCATTCAAAACTACCATTGCTACCATAATTGAGTTATAAGCATCTTGTGGGAACACGTTCTTCTTATTAAACATTAACATGGGTACACAACGGATCCCCAAAATATTATTAACTCAGCATTCCATTAATTTTAAACGAATGAAATAATGAAAATTTCCAATAATACATAGATTTTGATTTTATTTTTTCCCCCAAACCATGAAGGAATATATTAAAGCAAAGATACTAGCAGAGAAAGA
This sequence comes from Excoecaria agallocha, assembly GCA_037975025.1. NCBI lineage: Eukaryota > Viridiplantae > Streptophyta > Magnoliopsida > Malpighiales > Euphorbiaceae > Excoecaria > Excoecaria agallocha. Next base: position 1,758,941 of record JBBPFJ010000030.1, on the reverse strand, counting down.
GGTTTTGAGGCACGACAAAGATGAGGAGAATGGGAAGCTAGAAATAGTAAGTCTTGCGATTGGGTTAGTAGGAGGAGAAACAATTCTTTCCTCTGTGCCATTGAGTGTTGAACTGGTGAATTCACAGATTACAAGGAATTTAGCTGCTTATAATGGATTAAAATTTATGCAAGAACTTCTGGGTTCAATTCCTATTGTTCATGTTGATGATGTTTGTGAAGCTCTCATCTTTTCCATGGAAAACCTTTCAATGAAAGGAAGATTCATCTGTTCTTCTGCTTATCCAACTAGCACCGACATTGCTCTTTACTTCACTCAAAATTATCCAGAGTTCAAGATAGATGAGCAGTAAGAATTTCTTCTTAATTCTTGTTCTTCATTAAAAATTGAGAATTGCATATGCTTATATAGTGTAATAATGAGTGAATTTGGATTCCAGATTCATGGGAGAAGAAGGAGAGAATGTCAAAATAGAATATTCATCAAAATTGACAGAGATGGGTTTTGTGTACAAGTATGATCTGAAGAAGATATTAGATGAGAGCTTGAAATGTGGAAGGCGACTTGGATCTCTATCTCACTTCATACAATAACTCCACAAGATTCAGGAAACTTATCTTATTCATGCTGATTTTATTCTACAATTATTATAAGTTCTGAATTCGAAATGCAGTAACTAAAATCAGCCAACAATGGCTAACCAGAGCTGGAGATGATAGATGAAAATAAATGCAATAATATGCGTAGTATTCATAATCCAATAAAAAACTAAAAGTGAGTGAAGAATTCTACAGTTTAGCCGTGATCTAATACCTCGCCTTCAAATCCACAGAGCAATGCAACCTTTTCCACCGAAAGTCTTCCATCCAGGTCAGGGCTTAGGCCTACATGCCATATGCAATTCGCTTGTGGGTAGCAACAGCTATAACCTCATATGGCCTACCAAAAGAATACAAACAAGGCTAGGCATTATTAACAGTACCAGAATACATTGTATGACTTGCAGAACAAAAAACAAAGCATTGCCAGCCTGAAACAACTTAGTTCAAGTTTGAGCACATTCAAAACCTTCCAAGGTTTGGAAACAGGCATATATCCTTTTTGCTAACAGTCTAATCAGCATCTAATAAACACCTCATTCAGAAATAATGTTAATTGATTTATCTGTGAAACATAGTGCATCATAAACTTTGGGCTTCATATCGTACCTGCATAAACATGTGATCATTTCATAAACAAAAAAGATAATCCCTTACCGGCCAATGTTGGGTGCCCACGCAACTGCAAAGACCTGATCACTTTTGTCCGCATGAGAAGCTAACTCTGCAACTGGAAGCCATCTTTGATGGAATTGATCAAACTCCCAGACCTGCGGAAATCTGTCCCAAATTAGTTTAAGCAATATAATAGCTCATAGCTCATTAACTGTTTTTTCTTAATCATTCAGGAGGTTATTCAGCATTATAACCAAAACTTTTTTAAAACATAATTCTTGGTCTAAACTTGCATATCAACAATTGGGCATCATGTTAACAAACTGTCACTCAGAAAGACACTTATGTACAATGGAAAGTTGGTAAAACTGAATTGACAAGTTTCCCCGTAAATACTGACATTACACAAACCACCTACCTTTGAGGAGTTCAGTTGTGTAGTATCTGAATTTAAACCAAGAAGAAAACTTAATTCCATGTTTTCATCCCTTTGTGGGTTCCAAGAAATAAATGCAGAAAAGCAAGTTGCCCTTCCAAACGTAGATACTGAATCAATAACATTCTGGAATTTAACCTGTGCCAAGAAAATATGTGGGGGAAGAATAAGATGGAACAGAATATTTCAACAGCTCGATTATAAATTAAAAATCACGAAGAAGAATGGCAACCTGAAGCTGCCAATTCTTCAACTCCAAAGGGTCCAAGAGCTCATAGATTTTCACGACCATCTAAGTAAGCTGTGACCTATAAACTATATGAATGTAATTATACATTGAAGAGAAATACCAAGAGGTCATTGTACAAAAGAATATAAAGAAATTTAGTTTCATTATCAATTTTCATCTTTTTGTTGGGGAGGAAGGCACCGTAAAAGGGACGATCTACATAATCCAATGGGTGCTGGAAAGGTCTAAAACAAGCACATGATACAGAAGGCACTCACTCTCTGAATTTATAGTAGAAAAGGAAAAGTGAAAATATTATTTAATGCCACCAAACATCCTCAGCTATCAAAGTTATGATTGTTTATAACATAGAATAGCACATTAACTTGAGACACAAATGCATTAGCTTGCTATGAAAAGAGGCAGCAGGCGGCATAACTGCTAAAAATAACTGAAAGCAGCTACTTCATTGTTTGCAAGTAACTTGGGAAACTTATGTCTTGTCTGTTTCCCTTCCGTCTGCTAACCCAACAGATGCCAATAATGGAGGTAGATTTTGGAATTAAAACTTCTTATTTATCATTAATATAGCTAGAGGCTACCATTTAAAACTGTTATACTTCTTGAGTTTAGGGGTAAAAGCCCAGACAAAAAGCAAAGTGGTACCACATTTAATTTTGGTTGAAAAACTCATACCAAAAGTAAAGGAGTGCCCTCATTGAATCTTGGGGGAAAAAATTAGATAAATAGCAAAAGTATACCCGTTAAGTTTTGGTTGAAAAAATCAAGCAAAAAGCAATGAAATATCCTTTTGATTTTTGTTGAAAAACTAAGGCCAAAACAAAAGGAGTATCTTTTGAGTTTTGATTGAAAAATTCATACAAAAATGAAATGGGTATCCCTTTGAGTTTTGATTGAAATACTAAGTCAAAAAGCAAAAGAGAAACCCTTTAAATTTTAGGAGAAAAATTTAGATAGAAAATAAAGGGTTACCCTTTTGAGTTTTTTGGAAAAAATTCAGACAAAAAATAAATAATATCCCTTTGATATTTTTAGAAAAAATTCAGACAAAAATCAAAAGAACACCCCTTTGAATTTTATGAAAAAATTTAAAAGAAAATGAAAGAGTAGTGTAGACATCATGACCCGAGACAGCTTACATCAGAGTTACCCGACGATGAGAAAATAGCATATTACTAGCAAAAAGTTCGGATCTCGAATCTCCGATCGTGAATTTCTTACTCTTTCTCAAAGATTTTTCATGATTTTTTGAATATTTCCAAATTTTTCAAGTGTTTTAACAAAATACGCGAAAAAATTATGACAGTTTTTTTTTCTTTTTCTTCTTTTTTTAATGAACATTATTCTGTTTTTAACTTATATTTTGTGATTCTCAAGTTAGGTTCACTTCCCACCTTGCAAAGAAATGAAAAGAAGAATTGCTCAAAACAATCTAATGAGATAAAAAAAAAAACGCACCTATGAGCATTAACGATGATGAAGAGGTTGGTTCTTAAAATGATACCTTTTTTAGTATTGATGATGAAAATGAAGGTGAGGAAAATGATCATGTGACTCCTAATAGACCTTTATCAAATACTCAATCTATAGCATACTCTTCTTCTAGTAAAAGGTGTAAAATATCTACCTCAAAGGAACTAATAGGCATTGTGGCAATTAATTTGTATAAAGTGGCTAATGCGCCTACCAATCTCTCCAATATGCCATATATTTTAGAAAGTGAAATATTAGAATTGGTGTCACTGTTGGATTTAGATCCTAATGCAAAACAAAAAGCTTATTTGTTTCTTTGTGTGAATGGAGATAAGTTGAGAAGTTTGCTTGGAATGCCATCGGAACTGTAAAAAAGTTATTTGTTGATGATGTTGTTGTCTAACAAGTATAATATTAATGAGGTAGGAACTATCTTATATTAAATTATGTTTGCATTACTTAATTAACTTCTATTCTGGTCTCTATGATAAAGGATTTAATATTTATTAATATGGTATGTATGATGATTTAGAACCCAAATTTAGCATGTTTGAATATTATAGACCTAATGTTTATTATTACATTTATTATGATAAAAGACCTATTTATATTATGATATGCCTGAATTATTTATTAAATTTTTAAGTTAATATATATTATGATAAAATAAATATTTATTTAATTATATTAAAAATATTAATACTATAAAAAAACAAAAAAAATATCTTAAAATATAAAAAGTTATGGAAATATTTATATTTTTAAAAACTGATAGGCAATTCCATCCTTTTCATAATAAAATTATACAATATCATACAATCAAATCAAACAGAATAAATTATAAAATCACATAATATTATACAGTTTTTTCAAATATTATATTATTAAAATCATATTATATCATATCATATTATATATTAATGAATTAGGATCGGTCACCGGTAATTTTAGGACTGAAAGAGAAAGAAATTAAGTAGACAATGGATTGGATAATGGCCAATGGGTCAGAAAATTTGAATTTGAGGGCCATAGATTGAGCGATGATTTTCATATTTAATTTGATGCACAGAATTTGTGCAGGTAGGTAGGTAATTGCATTCGGGGCTAACTCTTCTATTTTAAATAAATACAGGACCCATTCTCATAGTCTTAATAGCCATCCTTCAAATTTAATAGAATCCACATACCCATTTATGCATGTCCATTGTTGATTTTGAAGCCCTTGTTGATCCATCTATTTTCTTTTCCAAAATTATTTAATTTCAATATTATAGAGAAATATGATTATTTAATTATTTAATCTAGTTTTAGAGCTAAATTTCAGGAGTGTCATGAATTTTCTTAGAAGGCATCCACTTTAAGAAATTTATATTTAAGTATAGATTTTATTAAACACTCTTGCTCAATACTCGATGAAAAAGAAAAGATTTTAGATTCAATTTCTTATAATAATATTTATTATTGTAGTCAACAATTATGACTATTTTATAATAAAAATATATACTCACTTTATTTCATAATACATGTCGTTTAAAAAAAAATTATTTCATAATATATAACGTTTTGATATAATCAAAATATATTAATTAATTTTTATCAAATATATCCTTATTTAAGTTGTTTTTATAAAAATGATTTTCAACTTTCATTAATTACATATAAAGATAACAAAGTCTTTTAGTTGTGGAATAATTATAATTCTTAATTATTGTATATTTTTCTTCAACATCAAGTATTAAGAAACACAGGAGTATATATATTTTTTTCTTAAGTAGAAAATTAGATTATATTAGAGGTAGTAATTTATTGGGAACATTGTTCAATGAGATTTGAACCTTCGCACTTGTTTCTAAGAATAACTTTACCCCTACCTTAAAAGTTGTAAATTAATCTAAGAAACGATATTAACATTGCAATAATAAACTAAAATTGGAAACGACAAGCAAATTAAGTTAAGCTATTTGAATTTATATATTCTTACAAAAAAAAATCCTGATTTTGCGGTTTTACAAAAGCACAGTTTGACCTAGGGTACCCCAACTTATACCGTAAAAATTTACGTATTAACATCCAAATCAGATAAAATACCGTATTCATTTAAAATTAAATTTATATTATTTATATTTGCTCTAAATTTGATTACTAATACGTATATATTATCCATTTATTAATAATTCTTTCAAAAATAAAAAATCAACATAAAATTAGAATAAATATAAACAATAAATTTATAATCATCATGTCTATAAATATCGAAATAAATTAAATTAAATTAAAATATAAAGATAAAGATAAAGATAAATCAAATTAAATACATTTATTATAAAACTCAGCATCCACTAAAAATTAACTAAAAAAATTACATTTTTTATACTTGGATTTAGGTAACGGATATCTAAATGGCCAAATTTGAACCCTATCCATGCCCGTTATAAGTACTAAAATAACTGTCTAAATCCATTTAAAACCCGTATCCATTCCAAACCCGTGGTCGGATAGGGCTGGATATCCAAGACAACTCTACCCACTACTATCTCTTTGACTTAAAAATAAATAAGTGCTAGACAAATAAAATTGAAAAACCATTAAATTGATAGTTAAAATTAAGTTCAAATTGGTATATACATATAATTAATCGAGTTAATTAGATTGGAATGAATGAAGACTTTAATTTTTAAAAAATTATAGTTTTTTTAAGAATATTAATGGGTGATATCATTTATCACTAAACATCGTTATAACGGTGTTAAAATTTTTTTAATGGTTAACTAATCGAATTTAATGATTAGAGATTAATCAATTAGCAATTAACTGATTATTAATTATAAATTAGACTTATATATCGATTTCGTTAAAAAAAAAGACGTTAATGAATTGGATTTAAAAAACTTGGCCCTAGGTTTAGTGCTAGCTAATTGTACTTAGTATGTAAGAAATAATTTTAGATATAGAACAGAGTCACACAAATAACACATGTCTAAATTAGTTTGTTTATATATAAACTGAATTGATAATGGACTGCCTTCTGGTCCCCCTTGGACCCTTTCCCTCTATCTAATAATAATAATAATAATAATAATAATGGACTTCAAAAAGTCTTATATTTACCAACTAAGTTTTATTTTTTAGATGAAAGTCTATTTTTGAAGTGGTAAAAACTCACGTGAAACTATAAAATAAGGAAAAACAAAAACAAAAACAAAATCAAAAGAGGTTAACAGATGTTTTCCAGCAACTCAGAGATTTTATTGCTGTACCTCATATATAAATTTATTTTGCATTAAAAAAAAAAAAAGGAAATCAGAAATTATCTTTGTACCGGTAAGACTATGACGGGAATTAGGTAAGATATTGTAGGATTGCAGTTATATATAACAAGAGAGCCAACAATGAATAAAATTAGTACGCAACTTCCTTATTAAATTCTGGTTTCAAGAAGAACCTACACCAAGTATAATTATATGGAAGAAGAAAAAAAAGGAAATTAATATAATTATTAATTCCCTACTACGAACATAACAATAAAAAAAAAAAAAAGATTTAAAATATAATACAAAATTATATTCATTATTTTCCCAATTAAGCACAAGAAATACCGACCATAGAAGCAGCCGTGAATCTCTCCGAGTCACTCCTCCTAATCAAAGAGTGAATCTCCGGCGAAAGACCACCCAAATCAATCTCCGGCACTTCAGGAATGGTGGAAAGAGCACCGGACTTATCATAAACGACGTAGTATTCATCGCTGGGACGATCTTTAACCCGAAAAAAGCGAGGAGAATTTTGTTTAGACTTAAAAACAGATTTGAGGAACTTATGAAGTGACCTTGAAATCTTTGAAGGTTTCTTGGCCACGACAGGAGGAGGAGGAGCTACTTCCGGCATCGCCTTTGCCTCCGCCACTCTCCGGTCAGGCAAATGAGGCATAGACAAAGTTCTCGAGTGTATAGCTGAGTAAAGCTTTTGCTCAAAAGATTTTAGCTCAAAGGAATCATAAAGAGTGCTTCCACAATCCCAAACTCGATCAGGTTTGGGTTTCAAGTTTAGGGTTTGAGATTTCGAGATCTTTTGAATCTTTGGATTTTCCATTTAATTTTTAAAGACAGAGAAAATATACAGAGAGAAGATGAGAAGATTTCAGGAGGAAAATAGAAAGAAGAATTTGGAGAGGAAATGAAGAAGCGTAAGGTATATAAGGAAAGGCGTTAGTTAGGGAAGAAAAAGAAAAGTTCACGGCAAAGAGATGTGAGCCATTAATTTCTCCATTTTTACGTCTTGAAAGCTCTCTGCATTTATTGAGATTTATACATCATATATCACAGTACTCTTCTCTTTTCCTTTTATGTATGCCAATATATCTTTTATTATATTTATAACTCTTAAATAATTCCTCTTTCACTGAAACATAATTAATCATTATTTTTCTAATAGAAGTTAAACATAATTAATCATTATTTTTTTAATAGATCATTTGCCTAAACGAATCATACAATAACTTATAAATCAAACTAATTATATACTGTTATATAAATAAATTACAAAATAAACTTTTATATAAATAAATTACAAAATAATTCACATGTGCGTTGTATAATTATTTTTTTATAATTTAACTTTTTTGGATAAATATACCATCGACACATAGAAATCTTTTTTTTTTTTTTGTGTGTGTGTCAACTTTTCATTAACTTAATGCACGATGCCCCGTGGATGCAAGGAAAAAAAAATTCTCTTCTCTTCTTTTATTTTAATGGCAGTTTGCCATTGAATTAGTTCGTAAGCAATTTCATGGATATGATTTAAACAAAAAAATTTCCTTATTTTTAGTTATATCAAATTTTTAATACGCTTGTTATTTTTCTTATTATTTTCTAATAGTTAAAAGTTTAAATAGGTCTTTCAAATTTATTGCGATAATTAATTAAACTTTCATATTTTGATTGGCTAATTTCATCCTTAAAAAAATAAAATTAGATCAAATAGATCCTAATTTATTGGCTTGTTCAATTTTACTAATGGAATCTTCAACTGCTGGAATTATGCCAGATTAAAATCATGAACTAAGAGAAGAAAATCCTGATATTAACATGTTAATGTGCCGAAACTAAATAAAATATTTATCTCAATTGAAGTCTCTTTGACTCAATTTTGATTTTTTTAAGAATCTATTATGATTATTTTTTATTTTTTATTTTTAAGATTGAGATAAATTTGAGAACTATATTTGATTTTAAAACTTTTTTTAGTTAATATATTATTAAAATTAATTGATTAATACGTGAATTTTCAGATATGGATGATTAGATGAAAAGAAACAAGGAAGACAGTGACCTCAATGTTATCCCATTTAATTTATATATATAAATGTTAATTAATCAGTTTTAAATAAAAAAAAAAGGTTTATTTATAAATTAATAATTGAACACGTGGACCTCACATATACACTTTTCTATTATGAATATGAACAGCACAACATGACCCTCCTTTAGTGTGGTATTTAGGACTAGAAAAGTCTTTATAAAATTATGGTATATCATAATCTTTTTTGCATTAAACTAATTTTATTGGTAACTATAAAAAAAAATATCTCAAAATGTATAATTAAGTCAACCAAATAATATTTGATATGACCCAAGTCTATTAATAAAAAGACAAGAGCATGGGCTGAAAAAATAAGATAAAAAGGTAATGTCCGATCGGACTGATGGGATAGTACATCCTATCAATCCATTAACACAAACCAACGCCCATACGCTTCACCTGCTCCCTGTCACATCGCCGTTTACCTGCTCTAACTGCCAGTTATCACTCCCCGAGGTACTCAAGTACCCATCTTTTGTCTCCTATAAATAGCAAAAAATATAAAGGCTCCGGGTATTGATTATCTGAGACTCTCTCTCTCTCTAAGCACTCTTTCTCTAAAAGCTATTAACTTAAGTTTCGAAGTGCTAAAACCTTATCCGATCAAGCACTCCTTTTTGCAGGTCCAGCCATCTGACCGGACACTTTCAACTGCCAGCTCTCTTTCTTATAGATAAAGACAAACATTGCTTTATCATTTGGTGCTTTCGTTGAGAGGCATGACAGATTTAAGATCCAACGAGCACAAAGCTCCTAGAGAACACAATCACAACAACCAGGATGGATCTAAGCCCTCAGGGCTAACAGAGAGATATTTCAGATCACCTGCCAGGGGTAACCCCCTCTCAAATCTCGACAACGTGGTCATACGACGGGCGAAGGATGCCCCTGTTACTATCGGAGATATATACACCATTCTTAGTGACCTCACTAAGAGCGTAGTCCAAACTCTGAAAAAGGGTAAAATGTCCAGGACTTTCGAAAGAAGTCATGAAATAGTTTTCATGGCCGAAGACTTCGGAGGAAGAAGAAATAAGGGAATCTCCATAAATGAGCCACGAGCCCATAACATCGGAAGGATGGGGGTTAGAACCCCTGAGAAATACGATAAGGGAAAGCGGACAATGTCCTCGAGCATAGATGCTCCTTACATCCCCAGTAAATCATCCATCCCATCCTCTGGAGATGATCTATCCCTCATGCACACACATAATCGCAGTCACTCCTGCAGATCTAAAAGGGAGCTCACTTACACAGCAAGTGGATGAAGGAAAGATAAATGGTTCAAGCAAAAGCTCCAGTAATTTGGTTTGGTTGAACCCATGGTGGAGATGCAGGGTATGTTTAAGGGGAACACCAGCAGCAACACTACCTCCCCTTTTTGCAGGGATATTACGAAATCAAAGCTGCCCCCCAGGTGGAGGGACGTAGTGATGGATAAGTATACAGGTAAAACTGATCCCACTACTCACCTTGAGAAATATTTGACTAAAGTGCAGGTCTATACCTACGATGAAAGGATTGCTTGTAGAGTCTTCCCCACCACCATAGAAGGAGATGCCTTGAAATGGTTCCTCGAACTCCCTTAAGAATCAATCGCCTTAATCAGACAACTCAAAGAGTTATTCACCACGTGGTTTACTGTGCAAGCACGCTCACCAAAGTCAATCAGCGACCTGTGCAACCTCAACCAAAAGGCTGATGAAAGTCTCAGAGACTTCATCGATCGCTTTCAAGCTACGCTGTCAGAAATAAGGAATGTAAACGTAGAAGTGACGTCGAATGCTTTGGTGAGATGCATCTTGGATCGACCACTTTCTAAATCTTTGACAACAAGGCCACCAACTAGTTTCTCCAACTTGATGAAAAGGGCCAGACAACACATCTAGCTAGATGATGCTCTCGGATCCAATAGAATAAGAAAAACCAATATCATGGATAGATTGCAATATCCAGACGGTCGGCCCTTCATCAGAACCTCCATATCTGATCGGATAGAGAGGAATCCTAACAGGTCAATCTTCTTGAGAATTACGAAAAGGAGAAAGGAGGCCAAACGGAATACATCCGATCTGCATGATAATCGGCTGGCTGGGACTTCCACTTCGCTCAATGCTGACCCCCCAAATATTAATGGGCGCCAAGAAAAAATGCAGGAAAACTAATCGGCCCAAAATATCCAAACAATGGAGACCACGACAAAGATCGTGAATTACACAAAGCTATCAGGCATTCAACAGACAAACGAAAAAGCTCCTAAAAGTGGACCGACGATGGGGAAGTAGCGACTGACTTAGATGGTGATGACAAGCACAAAAACCAGACCAACTCGGACCGTTTGTAAGGGCCACTGAATGACGATAAAATCAGGTGCAATTGTTGTAATTTGAGTCCTTGAATTTATTGTACTAAAAATTCATAATCTCTGAGTCTCCTGTAATAATCACAGAATTAAGATTTATCTAATCATTATCTAAAATTTATCTTTAGAATCTTGAAATTACAGCAATAAAGAAAGTGTAGCCTAAGCAATACGTGAAAACGAATAGCACATTGATGCGTACAAAAAGCGACCTAAAGACAGACCTTTTTTCGATCGGTCAGAATAATACTACCTCAGAGCGAATCGAAAATAAATCTCCTACCATCGAAAGTTCGAGATGAGGGCACTTGATACTTGTAGACCTCTCCCCGAATCGGTCAGTATAATATCGCCTCAGTACGAGTAAATATATCCCAAGCGGATATGATCTCCATAAATCTTATTCACTAGGCTCGATGCTTATCTCGAGCCCGAAATATGAAAGCTAGAAACTCCGTTTAACTCCAGGCCAATTCTTGATTGGCATAGCTCCCTCATTAGGCTCGATGTTCATCCCGAGCCCAAGATGTAAATATTTTCTCCATCGCAAGTTCATCTGCTAGGTTCGATGTTACTCCCAAACCGAAAATGCAAGACGCCTTTATTCAATCTCCACCGATAAATTCGCCAGGTTCGATGTCTATCCCAAACCCAAAAATACAAAAGTCTATGATTAAATACAAAATCGCCGAATCTTCATAAGAGAAGCAAATCCTTGAAGGTCTAGAGACCACAAGATGGTACCAAGACAGGCTTAAAGAGAACAATAGTTGGTGCTCTACCACTGAGCTATGAAAGTACTCAGCTGGAAGTGAGAATGGAGTTTTGTCCCCCACCATAGATCGAAAGGTCATTCTTCATGCATGATTCTCCAATGAATAGCCGATCTTCATATCCGATTGGATAATATTTCAAACAAATTAAAGATTGAAAAGTCTCCTACTGCGTTTGACGTGATAAATCTAAGTCACAACTCATGTTTGAATGAAAATTTTAAATACGATCGGATCAATCGATCGTAAAAGAGTTGTGCACTGCAATGCTTGAAAAGCAAGTTATAATTCAGAAAATATTCTCCTTAGTCAATTTTATGCATTCTCCGTGTCTGATTCCATGCACTCTCTATGATTGATAATATTTATTCTCCTTAGCTAATTTCATGACAAAATTTTTCCTAAAATAAAAATTGCAGTACAAATACGCAATTGAAAGGCAAATCAAATTTTATATATGAAGGAGAAAACGATTACAAAAAAGGAAATACTATAAAGAAAACCTAATTTTCTATTTCTACAATTTCTACAGTTTTAGGGGCACCTCCAAATCAGCGAAAGGCTGAGAAGACTCTACAGTTGCTTCAGAAATAGGATCTATTGATACTACAACAATTGCTTCTGGCTTGATCAGTACTCCCGAGGTCGATAGAGATGAGGTGGGATCTTGGAGAGCTTCTTCTTTGTTATCACTGGAAGGAGGATTGGGCAAAGTCCCTGGGTCTTTCATCCAGCCAAGGTCAGCCTCAGAAAAGCGCTGCTCGGCTGCATAAATCAACCGAATAAATAGCCGCCCATGGGCCTCTCCCAGTTGGTCAATAAGCTCTTCTCTTTGGGTGGCAAACTCACTCTCAAACTTTTTATCCCATGCCATATCTCTCTCTGTCAAGGCGGTTCGTAGTGAATCCTGCTTGCCCTGTAGAAGGTCATGCTCATCGTTAGCCTTTGAACACTCGACAGACAAATGCATACACTTCCCCCTCAATCCGGCTACTTCTTCTTCAAATTTTTGTCCTAAGATGTTTTCGGCAGCCAGACGGGCTACCTCCCCTTTAAGGTAGTCAACCTCTCTCTATCGAGCTTTCAGGTCTTGAGAAAGACGAGCAGGCTTCTTCTTTAATTTTTCAACTTTTGACCGGGCATGAAGGAACTTTTTCCTAGCAATATCGTACTTAGCTTCCGTTTCTCTCCTGACCCGATCAACGTCATACTATCTCCTTCGGCAGAGAGCAGTCACGTCATGCAAACGCAAACTCCTTTTTATTAATTGAAAAATAAAATAGGAAGACAAAGGATTGATTAGCCGAGGACATAACGGATAGATGAAAGAATGAGGCAAAATCATTAGAAAGAAATCTTTCAGAATGAAAATTTTGAAAAATACCTCCAGACTCTGCTACTGCAAAAGGCTGCACTCCCGAGCTAGTATACTGGGATCCCCCATTGCATTAAAATCACTCTCTTGAAGTATATTCTGGCACAAATAACTTGATACCGCCTTACTATCAATAGACCAGCTGTCGTCAAATTGATTTTTCAAAATCTCTCCTAGCGATGTGGCCTGCCTCTCAGAAATTCTTATGGTGACTGTCCAAACGAGCTCATCCCGAATGAATTCCTTACCTTTTGCGGCGATCCTCGCATCCACTGCGGCTATCAGGTCGGTAACTTTCTTCTTGGCCGCCTTTTCGGTCCTCCTTTAGGTAGCTTCATCTACTGGGGGTGCGTTTGCTTGAATTAATCTCCTCCGATGATGAGCTAGTCGCTCTTCATGGGAATCAGTTTCATCCCTCAAAAGCAAACCCCTAAGGGGATGCTGACCCTCAGCCGAAGGTAGATCAGCAGCAGATCTTGAAAGGGCTTGAGGAGGACGAGCAACAGGAGCCACCATAGCACCAGAGGAAGAAGCGGAAGCAGTTACAGAGGGATCAAAAGCTTGAGCTTTTGAGGAAGATGCGAGTCTTCTCTTTTTAGATCTCCTCTCCTCCTTAGCGGCACGTTTCACCTCGATTCTCGCCTTAGCCCGATCGGCTAATTGTTTTGTGATATCGTCTCTCTTAGCCATCCGTCCGCAGCTACATCACAAAAATAAAAGATAAGTATTCTCTTCAGTTGATATATATATATATTTTGTGAACATGCAATGAATGATTATCTATATAAGCACTTCTCCCCCTCCATCAACTATGATGCTTACGCTCTGCGCCAATGGCAGCATCGGAGTTTGAGGGCCTGACCGGAGTTTTCAAAAGATAATTGGAGTCGTAGGGTTCCCCTTGCCATGCCACGGCACTCAATAGCTTTTCAATGTCAATCTCATAGGTAGACCGACCGGTAGCTTGATCTTTCAAAGCAACAGCTACATCCGACCGGGTCAACGATGCTCCAAATGCACCGGCCATCCCCGCTAAACAAAATTTTTCTTTAAAATCTTTCAAGGATTATGGTATATTGAATAGCTTTCTCTATGGTCGGCTGGTAAAAAAATATTATATGCCATCACTTTGGCCCGAGATATAGAAAAAATGAGTGAATAAATCCAGAGTTGGCATCACTCCCTCCATCTGGCAGAGGATCTTGAAATAGACCACTGTTCTTCACCCGTTCGAATGCAACTGGTTAGGAGCAATCCTAAAGTCTTCCAGAATCACTAGTTCAAAGTCTCCGAAAGGAAGCCTCAACCCAGCATCTAAGCTCTACAGATGACAAATGAACCACTCATTATCCTCGTGTCCAAAAGGTCCTTCATTCATTGCTATGGAATTTGGGCAAGCCATCACAGAAATCTCTTTGGAAAGGTTGTATCGCGAAGGGATCTTAGCCACTTCCTCCTCCGTAAGCTTTGAAGGGCGAGCCACGGGCTCATGATCTTTATAAACTTCAAGAAAACTCTTATCTATAGATTGACTGCTGCTTGAAGCCATCTTTGATGGAGGAGGAGAAGTAAAAAATGGTATTATGAATGAGGAGAAAAATCAAAGGCAAGGATTGTTTACTTACTTGGGTAATCTTACAGAAACTCTAAAGTCACTGCAATGGCAAAATTCGCAAAGAAAATTTGGCAGAGTTTTGCTAAAAATCGTTAAAAATGAGGAAAAATCATCTCAAATATGCCTATTTATAGGCAAAATGCTTCTAAAATTCTCCAATCGACTCTCCATTAGATGATTGCCACGTGTCTCGAATCCATTATGGCGGTTACAGAAAATGAAGCGTTGCCCTCAGCACTCACACAGGCATTAAATGCAAAACAGCTGTCTGAGTTGAACGAACTCGTCTCTTCAGATGGGCGCCTTTCGAAATTCAAAAATCCTGCCAAAAAGCTTGAATCGCCCTATCGGACTGTTCGGAGGGGGACAAGTGATAACTATGGAAAAAACATCTCCAAAGGCGCAATCAAGTCGGCTCAACAATACTTGACATGGCCCAAACTCATTAACAAAAATGCAAGAGCATGAGCTGGAAAGACAAGACAAGAAGGTGATGTCCGATCGGACTGATGGGACAATACGTCCTGTCAATCCACTGACACAAGCCAACGCCCATATGCTCCACCTGCTCTCTATCACATCGCCGCTCATCTGCTCTAACTGCCGGTTATCATTCCCGAGGTACTCAAATACCCTTCCTTTATCTCCTATAAACAGCCAAAAATATAAAGGTTTCAGGTATTGATTATCTGAGACTCTCTCAGCTCTTTAAGCACTATTTCTCTAAAAGCTACTAATTTAAATTTCAGAGTTCTAAAATCTAATCCAACCGAATACTTTTTTTTGCAGGTCCAGCCATCCAACCGGATGTTTTCAACTGCCAGCTCTCTTTATTACAGATAAAGAAAAACCATACTTTATCATTTATATATAGTGATATGTAATGGCGTATGTGTGGCTCAATTATTTGTCAAGTTATGTATTACGTGTTCATAAATTAACTTTTCAATTAATTAAAGATCATTTTGAGGAGGATTTGTAACCATAAGTTTTAATGGTCTACCTTTAGTTACGTACTTAGTTTACTCCCTTTATATAATTTTGGTTTACATTTCATTTTTATTTTTATTAATGAAATAAATTAGTAATAATATGTTTATAAAATCAAAAATTATTTTGCAAGTTTACAAATAATTAAAAAATATACTTTTGTGGAATTATTTATTATTAATTTAATATGCAAATTATTTATTCATTTGAGTGGATCTGATGTTCTTTGTATGCAAGCGAATAATATACTATGCATGATGATTAATTATATGAAAATATAAAAATATCTGAATTTTACAATCCTGGCAAAGCATATACTATACTAATTAAAAATTGATAGGACGTGGGATTATTTGCATCTCATCGTATAATTATAATATCAAATGCTCCAAGACAAAAGAGCTAATAAATAATTAAAAGTCTAATAATAAAACGTCAGGAGAGACTATTTATAACGATGTAAGTATAAATTTATTGAACTAAGTATTTTTATATATATATTCATTCAATCGTTTTATTAAGCAAATGGACTTTTTTTTTTTTTTGAGGAAAAATTAAGCAAATGGACTTTAGTTATCAAATAAAACAAAATAAAAAGTGACGCTGGAATTTTAATAATTTTCAATTAATACGGGTCCCACTACTTCAATGTTTTAAGTCATCAATTCTCCACATGAGAAAAAAATACATTAATCATGCAATTTGGCACTTAGCCAATGGGAAGGAGAAAGGCATTTGTTGCTATCGTAATGGCCGATGTGCAATCATTTAAATTTTTCTTCTTCCTAAAAAAATACTTCTATAAATAATTTAACTCATAGTTATTAAAATCAGGTCGGATCAATCGGTTGAATCAATTTAATCATAAATTAATAGATAAATTAATTGGTTCAATTATTAAAAACTAAATTGATAAAAAATTAAATTGAACCGAAAAAATTAGGTAGAACCGAAAAATCGAAAAACCGATCAAAATCGAATTTTTTGCTAAAAATGTAACAAATTATTTTTTTTGTATATTTTCACCCACCCACTTATATATATATATATATATATATATATATATATATATATATATATATATATATTCATTATTTATTTATTCTAAAAAAATAATATTTTAAATTTTAAAGATATTACTTAATAATTTAATATACTATATAAATTTTTATTATATATATATATATATATATATATATATATTAATTTATTATTGTTTATTTATTTGATAAATTAGTATTTTAAATTTTAAAAATATCACTTAATCATTTAATATACTTATTATCTATTTAAATTTATTGTAATTAAATATAATTATATTTATATATGTAAGGTTAATATTTTTTGTGTTTACTTCATTAATACTCCATGTAAACATGAAATTATTTTCATGATATGATTGTATTTTTATATTTCTAACATATGATATTCAAAAATCTATAATTAATCACTTATAATAATAAAATTAAAATTATATTTTGTAACTTATTATTAGAATATTTGTAATATATATTTAATATTTGACTAATATTTTTTTAATTTTTATATAATAATATTTAAAAAATTATAATATTTTAAAAATAGAAAAAAATCCGATTAAACCCGATTGAATCGGTCAAACTATGAACCCCCAGCCTTGCCAGGTCTTTATTCGATCCGGTTTTAATAACATTTTAACTTATCTGTAAATTATGTTTGCCGTCGTAAGTTTAATTTCGTGAATGATATGAAGTATGAACTTGGATCTTTTAACTTCATAACACAGCTCTCCAGCCAATTCCTTAAATTAATTGCTGAAAACTAGATTCTATTACTTTAACAGTTCATATTAATCATCTCACAAATAATCTTATTGCGCTATTTTTATTTTTATTTTTTAAATTTAATCTTATAAGAGAAAATAAATGCCAAAAATATTGTACAATAAAGTAAAGAAATGATAAGTAATAATTTTTAATAAGGGTTGAGAATATTGACTTGAAATTTCTAACAAGACATTCTAAGCTGATTTTCTAATCTCTGCTTCACTTTTTCTTTATTTATATATTTAAAAAAAAGAATATTGACTTGAAATATTTTTTTTTTTGCATAAAATCTATGATCCTAATTATCTCCTGTTGATTTATTAATTAATTTTAAGATACCTTGATAATTACTCCCTCCGTTTTTTATTATCTGTCACTTTTGAGTAAATTTTAAATTCTATTTATCTGTCACTTTTAAACTTTCAATATAATTTAATTTGCTTTTTTAATTTATTTTTCTTTTTTAATAAAGTCAGAATTAATGAGATTTGATAATTTAGTCTTAATCACTCAATTTAATACTAAATTTAAGTTTATTTATTATTTTTTAATTCTAGTGAAAACAACAGAAGTGACTGATAAAAAAAACGGAGAAAGTAGGTGATAAGAACATAAAGCAATGATCCTCAAATTTTCAATTAAGATATGGAAAAAAAATTATAAAAAGTGCAAATCCCACGAGAATTGGTAATTACACCTAAACTGTAATAAAATTAAGCTTAAAAAAAAAAAAAAGAAGAAACGTACAAATAAAACACGAGAAATGGTCCTCAATAATTAATAATTACAGATCATCATGATAAGATTTATAATTAAATTAAGAACTGAATTTGATTAATTAAGTTATGTTGACTGGTCAATTATAAACAGGCTGACATCACACTAAATAGACTTGCATCTCAATATTCCAAGGCAATTAGGCAAAAAGTCTTCTGATATTACCAAAACCAGCTGCCAACTCTGAATACCAAAGAATTGCTTGATTTATGAACTACCAAAGTAATTACTCAGTTGACAACAAGACTTTTTTTTTTCCTCTTTCTTTTTTATAACCCAATTATATATGCAGAATTTAGTTTTATGTTTAGATATTACCAATATTGAAGAATTGATCATAATTGATAATTATCATTTCATTAACAATCTGCTATTATTAGCAGTTAGCTAGAATTAGTGGATTGATTTTAGCTTATAATACGGCATGGTCAGGTTTTATAAAAGAATTCTCAGTTCAAAAAACTCTGTGAACTCATGAAATTTTCAAGTATGCTTTTATCCAATAAACAATAACTTAATCAACCAAACTTTTTTTTTTAATAAAAATGCACCGACATTATTTCTTTTCAAATGATCAAAGCCTTCAGATTATGATGATTTTCATCCAATATATATGAACTTTGTACTTAATGAATGATGATATTTTTAGTCCCTAAATTTTTAATTTTAGAGAACACGAGATTTTCCTTATCTTTTATTATTGGTATATCACAAAATGGATTTTGATTTCGGAATATATATCTTGTATCTTATCTTTTATTATTGGTATACGCAAAATTCCTCACAGCAAAATAAGGTCTCCGCGTAGGCCTAAATTAATCAACAACATCACTACTAAAGAGCTTGAACTCCTTGGCATCAAGAACAAGTTTCCTAACAGAAGAGAAAGCCCCCAGAATTCCAGCACCTGTAAATACAATGATTATGGAGAGATTGATCCAATAGGTGGGGGTGGATTTTGGAGGCTTGTGGGTCATGTTGTAGAGAAGCATTGGGAGAATAAAATCAAGAGGAATGAATCCTATAGCTCCAACACCACCATTTATATCTCCGAAGAATGGAAGCATTGACGCCATAAATCCACAGAATATCACATAACCAGATCGCAGAACTAGTCTAGGAATTAGATTCCTTCTAGAGAACATTCCTTGCCTCACATCAGCTGATTTCTTTTCCATTATCTCATAGGCCACTTGAGAATAAAACCTGCCATTATATTCGTCATATGCTTTTATATAAAAATAAATGATACGTTTCGATAAAAGGACAGATGCATGATATAATAAAAAGAAATAAAATTTTAAATAAGATACAAGATAATAAAAATTTGAGGGAGCCAAATAAACAAAAATAATAAATTAGAATCATCAATTCAAAAATTAACCAAAAATCAGCATAAAATTATAAGGATATTTTTTGAGAAAAAAATGGCTCCTTCAACCTTTACTTGGTCCAACCCTGTTTCAGCATCGACATACGCCAACTCGCTAAAAACTCAGATTTAGAATAGGTGTGAGTAGGGCTTGGTTCAACTATTCATATTATCGATTCAATTTGAATAAAACTAAAAATTAAACTGTTTTGATTAAAACATCACTTTTTTCAAATAAAATTTCCTAAATTGTTAGTACAAATTTTGGTTGCTTCTGGTTTATCATTTATTTATCAAATTGCAACTTGGGGTTCAATTCGAGTATATCCAAAAACCAACCGTGCTCACCCAAATAAATATATATCTTTTGCCTCAGCCTCAAACTGAGCCTTTGAAAGTCTTATTATTGGAGAATTGGGCTTCAAAATATTATATGAAATCCAAAACTCACCCGGCCGACACACACACATATATATAATATTATTGCAGATGCATTAGTGATGTAAAGATTAATATGAAGAGTGAATGTGAAAGTTTACCAGGCCAATAGCAAAGAGCTGAAGAAGAACAAAGACAACACCAAGGCCAAGAACCCATGTTGGGGCTAAGGCAGGTCCTTCATCTGGCAGCAGGCTTTTCAGAATGTTTGAATTAGATTTGTTTCCAAAAGTCCAGTATCCTGACACTGCAGCTGAGTAGAACGTCACCACAATAACACTATAACACATCAAAAGCCCTTTTACATCTTCCCAGCAGCTGGGGGAGCCACAGTTGCCTGAAATTCATGATTGACCAACTTAATTTTACTGATCAGTAAATGTTAAATTCTTGTTAGTTTAATCGACTCAAAGATGGCAAATCTAACCTAAGGATATAATAAGAAGCTAAAGTTACTTGTATTTCAGGCAGTATTCCATTCCCAAAAATTGCAGCGATTATGGAGATGGAAGTGAAGGCAATGAAGACTCTTGCAGACTCTGAAGATTCTAGTGAATAATCCCTTGGCGGGGCATTTCTCGAGAGACCTTCATAATAAATGATTTCATTAATAGCTGTAAATATAAATGATGATGAAGAAACAGATGTATAAAATGAAGATTGAAGAGAGAATAATAGGGAAGTAGTACGCATGAATACAAGCACCGACCACTAGGAAAGCCATGTTTAGGTGTCTGAGGGGAGTGAAAGGTTGGAAGTTGAGAGAGAACTATCGTTCCTGCTGTCACCATTGCTATGAACTCGTATAGTTTCAGGGATCCATTGGGATAAATGTTCGAGTACATGATCTTTACAGCCCCACCAAGGGAAAACAGACACAGAAATCATTCATTAGTCCTATTAAAAAATGAAAACTACTGCACATCAAAGAGAGCCGTATAGACTTCATCCAAATTCGGATTGCACGTCTGATGTGACATATACTGATGTTTGCGTGAACGGAAGTCATACAACGCATTAGAAGCAATAGAGAAAAGGATACCTGAACGCATCCTGCGAGTAAAATGGCTCCTATGCCAACCCCAGTTATTGATGGCTGTTTGAATAAATATCACAAAATAGAACATCCATCCAGACCCTGCAATTAAGATAATGTTTACAATTAAGTCAACGTAACGATTATGGCTGAATCTGAAAAAAAAAAAAAAAACCTTTTTACAGTGATAGTGCGTCGCACCAAGTCTAATTAAGAGAAATTTTGCAATTTTTTCACATTGTCTTTGCATTTATTGGCAATACGTAACAGCACTTTAAAAATAAATCTCACAAAAAAAAATTCTAATCTATTATTTAGGTGATAACCCTCTGTCCCGCTTTCCACTTTAATAATCGCTTTCTTTTTTTTTACCTTATTTTAAATATTTTTTTTTCAAAATTTAAAAAGAAAATTTATAAATTTATCTTCAATTTATTATATATTTTATTAAATATTTTGCATCATTTCTCTATTTTTAATTAAAATTGAATAAAATACATAAAAACAAAAAAAAATATATTTTTATCAATTATTATAATTTTTTATAAAATTGAAATATTAATATTTTTTATTTCACATAAAAATTACCTTTTAAATGGCAAAGGAGTAATTTATTAACTTAAGTTATGATTAGAGAAAATATAGATAAAAATTTTTAATATTTATTGAACTTTATTTTCTTTGAGATCATAGATCATAAATAAAGCATTTTTTAAAAAAAATATTTGAACATGTTTCATATAATATTTGAAATTAAATTTTGACAAAATTAAATTTCACCAGCTTAATTTGGGAACATTTTTTTTAATAATGTATTTTTAAAAATTATTTACATATTTAATACATGACATAAATTATTTATCAATTTAGGATGTCAGTTCAAAATCGTTGCTCTTTATACTGTCAGGAATAAATTTTGCTCTGAAACTGCTGTACCTTGCAGCGGTTTCAGAGCAAATAAATTTCTGTATTTTTGCTTCTTGCATATTTTTTCAGAAATTGATGAATGTTGGTATTTTATGATTTGAGCTTATCACATGACTAGTAAATAGTACACAGTACAGACCAATCAGATTTCACGTGAGGCTAAGTTGGCTCCTACTGGCCAGTAGGTTGTGACGTATATATAAGCTTTGAAACATACAAAATTTTGAGCTGAAATCTCTTAATTGAGAATTTATTCACTTTTTATCTTTTAATTTTAAAATTTTATTATAATTTAATTCCATTAATTAAAATTGTTGAACTCAACATTGTATGTGGAATTACAATAATATGCTTAAAAACTATGATTATGATGATAATAGTTTAAACAGCTTAAAATTTAATAATTTTTTCAATTGCCTATAAATTATTTCCATCCCTATATATATATATATATATATATATATATACTATATATATATATATATATATATATATATATATATATATATATATATATATATTTTTTAATTTCATGATTTTCTACAGGATAAAAAATGATGAAAGCAGAAATTTACTGATTAGAGTTTCCATTTATTGTATTATCAAAATTAAACCAATCAAAAATAAAATTAAGCGAAATATAAAATTTAACTTGTTTTATATTACAATATTTATAAATAAATTTTCACGATACTATATTTTAAATAAAGGTTTTATACTGACATAATAATTATATTTAAAAAAAAATTCAAATTTTATAACACATGTTCATGTGATGGTAATACTAATTGGCTCATTGTCAATAGTTTAGTCTCGACGTTCTCATTATATTTGTTTCTTAAGATCAATGGAATAAATATTAACATTAAATACAAAAGGACATCCTATATTAATTAGCAACTAAGACAAAGAGAAAAACATGAATTAAAATAAAGTTTACAACGTATTAAATTGGTATTAAGAAAAAAAGTCATTATTTTTTATTTCTGATTTTAAAATAAATAAAAATATAAAACCATATTATATTTTTAGACTATAAATGAATTTTAATTCACAATTTACTGATAACAATAAAACCATATTATATTTTTACACTATATATAGGGATGTAAATAATTTCTAGGCAATTGAAAAAATTATTAAAATTTAAGCCGTTTAAACTATTATCATCATAATCATACTTTTAAGCATATTATTGTAATTACATATGCATAATACAATGTTGAGTTCAACAATTTTAATTAATGAAATTAAATTATAATAAAATTTTAAAATTAAAAGATAAAATTGAATAAATTGACAAATAAAATTATATATATATATATATAGACACACACAACACACACAGATTCGTGACAACCTACTGGCCACTAGGAGTCAACTTAGCCTCACGTGAAATCTGATTGGTCTGTGTTTTGTACTATTTGATAGTCATGGGGTAGGCTCAAATCATAAAATACCAACATTTATCAATTTCTCACTATTTAAACAGTCTCATTCTATGAAATTCAAAACCAAACAAAAGTAGAAAAAATGAAAAATGAGAATATCCTTCATTGAACCACGCGCTGAGATGAGAGAGTGTGAGTCGGGAGGGAAAAAGTGGGGTAAAAATGAATTAATAAATGCACGCGAGTAGAAGGTCAGGAATAGGTGCGCGTATCCCAAGGAAAAGCGTACAACAGAATAAGGTTAGTCACTCTAAAAATTGCTGTGCTGTACAACGATTTCAAATTTTTAAAATTACTGTATAATACAGCGATTTTAAAAAAAAAAATTAAATTTATTTATATGAATTTCACATCTAAAATTATAATGTGTCAGAACGATTTTAAAAAATTAAATTTTATAAATAATTTTTGACACACTATATTTTTATAATTAATTTCAAAAATACATTATTAGAAAAAATATCCCCTTAATTTGTCTATCAATCGAAATATACTATTTAAATTCAAAATTCAAATTCACTCCCTTAATTTTTACTTTCAACTCAACTAAATAGTCCTGTCTTTTAAGTTTTGACCCATTAATAATAAATTCCGACACAGCAAACGATATAAACGATGCATCGGCAGTAAATTACACCAGCTGCCATGGAGCTAAAACCTCGACTTTTACGGCGCCAATAATAAAAACCTATGAAAAGTCAAACTATGCCTTAACAATTCCCGAAACGGATAACTTATCAGAGTTTTCGGAGAACTCGCCACCGGAATACCGGGAAACAAAAAAATCTCAATATTCGTTCCTCGATAATTTTATTATTTATAAAAAAGTTATAAGTGAAAGAAAAATACTATTAAAAGTAATGATTTTTAAATTGTCACATTTTTTAATAAGTGACATTTTTTTCATAAATCAATTTTAATAAACAATTCGATACTTGAGTAACAAATTGAATGCTAAACACCAGAGTAAAAAATTTATGAGTAGAAGGAAACGACTCCCATCACTATTAAGCACAGAACTGCTAAAACCCCATCCTAGCCCTCTGAACGCGTACGGCAACGTCAGTATCGGCCGTTGTCAAGTGATACGCCGCATGCCACCACTTTCCTTTTTCAATACATAGAAAAAGCAATCGTCAATGGAGGATAGCTAACGTGCGCTGTGAACCATGGAAAATAATGACATTTACGCACCTTTGGATTCGAGGACGAACACGGCGCCGGCATCGACTTGGCGGGTTGAATCAGGGAACGAGTCCGGTTGAGGAGGATTGGCCATCAGAAAGAGCGAGAGAGATTGGAAACAAAGCTATTGCCGCCGTGGATCAATGGGGGATGAATGGGAAGCAGAAAAGGTTTTTTTTTTTTAAATAATTATTTTTGTAGGATCAAAATTACGTCATTATCCTCTTTGGTAGTTGTTTGTAACGGCTAAGGTTCAGGCTGGTTATTTGGCATTTTGTTTCCAAGGAGGTGATAGAGGAGTGAAAGAACAAACGAGGGGCATTTCTTTATTGTCAAACCCATAATTATGTGATCCCCTGATAATTTACATTTAACAATTTGATATGAAGTTCATTAATATTCCATTCACACTGATTTCAACTAAAATCAGACTTCAATTTCATTCAACTGCAATTCAGAAGTTGACATTTGAGTTTGAAGGAAACAAAGAAAACAGCTATATCATTAAGATGTTCAGTTAAGACTTGAACATCCTTTAAGAATGATTTCCCCAACTACAGGGTAATGAAGAAATTACGATTTGTCATTAGAGGTAGTTGCAGCACTGGCAGATTTGTTGTACTCTTCCATTTCCTTCCTGTATACTTTCATGGCTTCTGCAGCTTTAGCATTCCATATTTGTCTTTCTTCTTCATTAAGTTCCTATAAAACCCAGAAAAGAAAAATATTCCAAAATCAGAAAACTTGTCCAGTTTGAAAGCAAATATGTTGTATAAGATCATTGATGGTTTGTCTCCAAATTCATTCACCTTCCATTACACAGAAATCAGGGCATTAATGGCGGAGTTGTTGATCCCTGGCCTTTCTTGCATTAAATTTTTCCTCGCCCCTTTGCTGCAGCAGAGGAAAATGATAAACTTAGCAACTTTAGTAGAAGTTTAAATGGGAAATCATTTTCCCCGCCTATTTTCTTTTTACCTGAACAGAAGAAATGAAGAAGCGGGCTTTTTGGGCTTGTTAGGGTCAGAATTCTGCTGCTGCTTCTTCTTCTGGCGCTTCTCTTTTGTTTTCTGAAACATAATGATAAACAATCAGCCACTTAAAAATATGGACACTGACACTACAGGACAAGGCTAAAGACAAACATTTAATCTCTAACCTTGATCAAGTTCTCTGTTTTCTCCTTCTTCTTAAGCAGTTGCAAAGCTTCTTGTTTATGAAGCTTCAGAAGTTCTTCCTTTTCCTTCTCGAGATTCATAGCTTCCTCATTCTTTTTCTGCTTGTAAGCCTCAATTTCTTGCATATACTTCTCTTTGTTCTGCCTTGCTCTCTGAGAGTTTCAAAAGTTGTGACAAGGAGAAGAAACTAAACTAAGCTGGCAAAGAACTCATATCTGAAATTTTATTAAAACCTCTTCGTAAGGCCCTCTTTGCTCTTCTGTCATGTTCTTCCATTCTTCCCCAGCAATTCTTGCTAACTGCCACACAAGCAATTTCAAATTCTCAAAAAAAAAAAACTCAATAGCAATGATTATTAAAAGGAACGATTATAGGGTCTTCTAATAGACTAATACCTCTACAACATTCTTGTTCTCTGCATGTAAGGCAGCCCTCCTTTCATTAGAGAAGAGGAAAAAAGCTGACATAGGTTGTTTTGGTTTCAGCGGATCTTTTTCTTTCCTGTGAGCATAACAACAGATTAGTAGTGATTATTTATGTGATCAGGAATTGAAAGAGGGTGAGTGAGATTTGCTTACTTTGTCTTGTTGTTATCCTTCTCCGCTTCTTGCTTGAACTGTAGATATTGTTCAAGCAATTCCATGGCTGTCTTTTGCTTCTGTTCCTCTTCCAATAGCTTCATTGCTTCACTCTCTTTCTTCTCCTTTGTAACTACTTGCAGATAGGTTTCCTTTTCAGCTTGATACTTCTCCTCATAAGGTTTCTTTTCCTCTGCAGTAACATTCTTCCACTTTGCCCCCAAAATGTTTGAGATCTCTTTGAACTCTGCATTTGGGCTCTCTTTCTTGATCTACACAACAAAACATATAAAAGAAAATTAGCTCCTAAATACTAAAGAAAGCTCAAATAAACTGGTAGAAGCCAATTCTCTATTTTACCTGATTCCATTGATCTTTGCACCACAAGATGTAAGCTGTAGACGGCCTTTTCTTTTCATGGCCACCATTCTTCTTTTTCCTCTTGTCTTGTTCATCTTTCAATGATTGAACTATAGGGAAAGTCTGCAGCGAGCTGCAGCGAGATCAATTAGAAAAAGTCCTAGAAGACCTATAATTCAAAGTTGGTATCTTTGTTGATTTCTTGAGGAAAAATGGGGGAAAATTATTAAACCCTAAGGATACCTAGAATCCAAAGTTGGGATCTTTATTGCTTTCATAAAACCCTAGAAAAGATCTGGAATTCAAAGTTTCGATTTGTATTTCTTTCTTCACTAAAGATGGGGGAATATAAACTAACCATGTTGGGCTTAAACTCCTTCAATTTCTGCAATTTCTTCAACTCCACCTGCCATCTTCTCTTGCTCTTTGCCTTTAGTTTCAAGCTCCTCCTCTTTCGCCTTGAGCATCTCATCTTTCTCCTTCAAGAGCACATCAGTCTTCTCTTTCTCAAGCTTCAATTTCTGAAGCATTTCTTGCATCTGCTTTTCGAAAGAAGAAGGTGAAGCCTGTTTGGTTTGCTTTGCTTTGGCAGCCCTAGGCTTAGGACTTCTTGGTTGAAGATCGAGGTTGAGAGAGGCTCTCGTGATTTTCTTTCACGGGATCGGAATCTGAAGAAGGAACGGTGATGGGAGAGATCACAGGAATTGCCCTGAGCCATTATGTTAGCTTCATTTGTTGATGGCTTTTTCTGTTTCAGAGCGTTCCTCTTGTTTCTTTGGTTTCTTAACGAGCAACCGGTTCGGCATCCATTGGTGTAGAAATCGCAGTACGACCCATGGTTGATTAGAGAAAAAGAGATTCTGAACAGTATAGAGACGATAAAAATTTGAACTGTAAGGCCAAGGAAAGGGGTTTATATGGGGGCCGAGGAGGGGGGTGCGCAACGGTTATGTTTTTGAAATTCAAACGAAAGGAATTTGAGAGGCAAGTATATTTTTTTGACCGTTTGTGGATTTGTTCATTATATTTATCTACACAAACATTTGTGTTTTTTTTCCCTCAAGGAAAAGTGCAATTTCGTTTTTTTTTAGTTATTATTTTTATATAATTACAGATTTCCGAAAGTTCATTTCTCACACTAATTTAATTCGACTTAGATCGATCCGCTATAAAAAAAAAAAATTTTTTTCAATATTAATTTTCACTATTTACATTGATCAAATGCAAAACAATAAATCAACCAATAAGAGCCATAGAAAAACAATCAATAAAAATCCAATCTAAGTAATTATTCTCTAATTTTGGAATTTGGACTTGAAGAGTATCAGAAAAAAAGCTAGGGAAAATAACCAAAATTCCTGATTATGATAGATTCCCATAAACTTGGACTGTACACACCAAAACCGTAGATATGAAACAAATAAAAAAATGAAAAAATTGTTGGTATGCTCCATTTTCCATATGCAAAAATCTTTAAATTCTTAGCAAGGAGCCCAGATTATGGCAACAACGAATATTATTACAGTATTATGAAAGTAATAACTGATAATTAGCCATACTTTTGAGTGAGGAATACTCATATGACACAAAACATAAATTACAATTGAGCTCATTCATCTCCTCCTCTTCTCCCCTGCAGTCAGAGCAACTCTAACATCTTAACAGAATGGTTCAAACCAATCATGGATGAATAGTGCAATGAGAGATAATCTCTGGTAGATATATCGAAAAGCAATGAAGAACCGAAGGAAGGCAAAAGACCAGAGCTGGCATTTCCAAGTTTACCACAACAACTCGTGTATTATAGAAAATTGTAGGAGAGTCTCAACAATTATCTTCTATAACCTTGCTGATTTTCTCAGCCATTGAGAATCATCTCCATTATCACATCATTCCAGTAGTCAATTGGCCCTGGCAAGCACCAATGCAGACAGTCATTCTGAACTGTAGCGTTCTTGTCCTCTGCAAATGGTTGGAACTGCCTGTACGGACCTGGATGTCCATCAGGTCTTGATAGTAAAAGATTTGTGAAATCAAGGAGTTTAAGGTTCACACCGTTTTTTGATGCATTCACTGATGCCCTTCTCAAATTCTGCCAGTTCAACATCGCGCAGAATCCTGTTTCAAATCCTTTATTTCAATCTCACCCACTTTAGCAGGTGTTGTTCTTGGACAAATCCCCTCCATTGTGCCATTCTCCATTCTCAAAATGATCAGGAGTTGATGTCCTGAAAAAGATCAGCCCTTTGTGATTCGATGTTGAAATGAAGTTCATTGCTTGACGGAGGACTCTCTCATAAGCAAAGACAAACCCCAGCTCTGTCAGGTTCTTTCCTGCCGGACATATATGGCAACCAACTATTGTGTTGTTCTCATAGTAGACTGCAGCTTTGAGGAACCACTTTCCTGTTGAGATGATGGCATAGTCCACATTCTGATACAAAATTTGTCCAATTCTTGTCGAGTTTGTCAAGCTGCAGCTTGAACTTCAGCAGATGAAACGCCGTTATTATCTTCAAAGATTGCTGCTTCTGCAAGGAAAGGGGACCAAATATTTGATATGGAAAGGTTGTAAGAGGGGAAGTGCCATCTTTTTGAATGGTATTCCTCATCATGGTAAACTTCAACTGCTGGCTCAACCTGAAAGACAACATAGCTAAAAACTCAGTAAGAATATAGATAGATATGTTTCGGGAGATAGAGCTGTCTGTGTGGAAGCTAAACTATCCAGCAAAGAATTATCTACACAAATGGTCACATATGCTGCTTCAAAAGATCAAGCCACCGGGACAAGCATTCAACATAACAAAAGTAAATCATTTGCTGTTACTAATGGTGGAAAAGCAAAATCACCAAAGGAGAATTGAAGCAACACATGCAAAGCCAAGATCATGAATTCAGAACATTCTTGATATGACTAGGTTGATAATCAAGAAGTACAAATTTTATAATCATTTCTTTGTCCGACTAGAACCAAATTGTGATCAAACAATCAACATTTACAAGGCAGAAGAAACCGATGTAAATGGGAAATGAAAATTAAAGTATATCATGTTCTCACTGAACTCTTTGCATCACATGTTGGATTTCAAATGAGTTCTGATGCCAAAAGAAAAATATGCGCTGTTAGGCCATCCTACAGACAGGAATACTTTCAGAAATCAATTCAATAAATAGACCTCAGAACTTCTATAGATCATATTTTAGTTCGTGGCAGTTCAAGGCCAATATGTGAATATTCATCAGATTATTGCGATGAAATTCGATTTTCTAAATGCAAATATTTGCATTGGTTGAAGCCTTTCACCAAGTATTTTTGAGAACTGAACCAGGTAAAATTGGAAAGCTGACTACTGAGGGGTTAGATCCCTCAAGTTTGGGTTTATATAAGAAGACTAGTTTGACCTCTTTTCTACTTTTGTTTTTCTTTTCAACACAAAAACTAAGACTAAATTAGCTCTTTAAATTAAATTTGAACAACTTTTACTGAGTCAAAAAGGTTTGACAGGCAACATTACATAGACTTAAGCAAGGATGTCACCAGCTAACAGAACATTCTCACCATCAAAACTGGTAACTGTGCATCATGAAAGAAAGCATAAACAAATTAAACCTAAGGCTGCATTCATATATGACAAATAAAGCCCACAAAATGATTCCTTTATTTTGTACTCCTGTAAATTCGAAACAAACTAACAAGAAGAATCAATGATTATCAACTTACATTATGCAGAACATATACTGAAGAAGCCACAGTGAGAGGATTAAAATCATACAATAAAAACTACTAAAGAATTCAATTTCTGAGACAGTGTAAGAGCTCAGAAAAGGGATAGATCACTTGTCTCCAAAATCAACAACACAATGAAATTTACAATTAAACCTATCTAATGATGGACATTGTGTAGCAGGCAGAATGCAAGTCAGGACTAAACCAATTTTATAGGGAATTATTGATAGATTCTGAAAAGATAACAATACCACTATGTGCAGCTAAAGCAAACTAGCTCAAGACATACATACAGAACCATAACCAAAAACTAGCGCAAGATTGCAGCAACTGATCCTATTAGTTTCTATAAACTTTACCGTGGCTCAATGCAAAGAAAAGATTGAGAAACTCAGTTCCATCAGCCAAAACGAGATTTGAAACTCGGTATATATGAAACCCAAAACTTACTGTTGAGAGCATGCATAGCAATGACTGCACATGGTTGCGAGATATTGAGTCACCCAATCACTGCCCATGTTTTATTCCTCATTAACTCAAGAAGCTTTTGTGCATCAAATGGAGGTAATTCACAGCTTCGCGGATTCCACTTCCAGTATAGATAACCTGAATCCGGTCTCCCATTCCTCATACAATTCTGGTGACCCTCAATCAAAGAGCAGTTGGCATTTGTGTAAAGAGGCCCAGATGAATCAGGAACCCAATCCCAACAAAAATATCGCATTTTCCTTCATTTACTTCTGTAAAACCAAAAACCAAACTACCACATAAAGAACAGAAATCGAAGTGCACAGTACATAATGCTAGATCTGCCAAAACCCAGTAATTAAACCAGCTCAAAATCTCATTTTTCAAGTCAAAAATATTTCTTTGTACTGTTTAGATCTCAAGCTACCGGTCTCAAACCCATATAAAATAGCACAAAGTTCTTGATTACAGACATTCACCTCAAAGCAAAAGAAAAATCAACAAAAACCCAATTCAGAGCAGACAATTTGATTACCTTTCTGGGGAAACTCATCTTCAGTTTGGCTCACAGCTACGGAAAGATTTGCCTTTGGAACGTCAAAATCAGCAGGTGGGTTTAACTCTCGAATATCAAGAGGAGAAGGTGCATTGGATTTATCAACTGTAACAGGTGATATCGGTGGAATTATGACTTTAGATTTATCAACAAAACTGTGGTCTAAATTGGGTTCAAAAGTTGTAGATTGATAGGAGAAAATCCTAGAAGCAAGACCGATCAATAGAATGGCAACGGCTAGCTTAAAAAGCCAATGGCTGTGCTTGTTTAGAGACAATGACCACCAATTCCAAATTGATTTCATTTCTCTTCACAGCTCTGCTTTGCTCGAAGCTCTTCTGATTTGAGATATCTTGAGCTTAAATCCAGCAATGATAAAGAATCAATGGCGTTAATTTTAAAGCAGGATCCAACCGACCGACAATAGAAAACCGGTCATTAATGAGCTTAAATTATGTTATTTCTGATGGAAGAAAAGCCAGAAGATTGGGTTTTTCTTCTTATATGGCAATTAAATTTGACTCTTTTCCTCCGTTGGGGTCATTGTGTTTTCTTCCCAATTTATTTATTTATTACTAGCTTGCTCTATCTCAAAAATAAAAAAATAATAAAGTATACTTATTAATTATTACACACATTAAATAGAAATATATTAGACATTTGAAAAATTATTATATTAATCAATATTCGAAAATCACCCTAATTGTTAGGGACCTTAATAAAATAATCTAAATTCTAAAACAGGGGTAGCAGTGATTAAGAAATGATTATCAATGGTTTGTTATTGAAATAATTAATGATTCAAGTACTTCTTTACTAATAACCATTAAAACAATTATTGCATCTCAAAAGGATGCTATTCTTTTTGAAAAAGATCAAATTAAATATTTGTATTTATGTAATTTCTTTTCATATGGTATTGGCTCTTCATGATTTTGTCTGAAAAATTCTCTCTCTAAACTTTTTGACCACAATAACATGAATAATTTGATTATAAATGCCACTAGTTATGTACCATATATACCATTTATTTAAGAAAAATCATATTATATATTTGGTTGGATATTTTTCTGGTACATATTAGAAATATTTTGTACATTGCCATAACATTCCATTTTCTCAGAATATTAGTCGAATTAATGTTGCTAAAAGAAATGTTGTCTTTTCATGAGTATGGTTTATATTTAGTATTAATTCATGAGAATAATATTGGTCAATAAATAGAATCATGGTAAATATATGTATATCCACTCTAAATTCTATTTTTCCACATTTGCAGGTAAAATGATAGAGACTAGTAAAGGCAGAATAATATTGCTGTAGTATATTGGGACTTTTTTTTTATTATAATTTTTATTTTGAGATATTTCTGCAATTGAGAATATATATATATATATAACATCAAGAACTAGTTTAACTTAAACAAGAGTTAGGTCCACATTTAGTCTCTAGTTCATGGATGGAGCTAGCCAACTAAACTTAATAAATACCAACTTAATTTTGTAATTTATCTTCAAATCAACCATTCTTATTCCATACTGAATTATATAAAAATTAAATTAATTATTCTAAAGTGCAACAAATAGGTCAAGAATTGAATATCTTTCCCTTCCATTTTTTTATAGAAAAGGCCAAATCTTGTTTGGTGACGAGAGTCGGTTTTATAAATCATATAACAGGACAAGCAACAGAATGTTTCTAATACTTTAATCTGCAACCTGCTACAACAAGAAACGACAATTATATATATATATATATATATATATATATATATATTAATTAAGACTCTATATGTACATTCGGTACATTACAGTATGCAGCATCCAATTTTCACTTAATTTAATCCAAGTCATTCACTAATAAATTTAAATTAAATGCAAACTTATTATTAAACGGTTTAGACCATGTAAAATTGAAATCGGATGGTGTATACTATAATGTATCGGATGTACAAATCTACTGAATATGCACTCCCATATGTATCTCAAGAATATTATTAGTATATCCTAAAAATTAAACTTAATATGCAAATATGATATCACCAACATTAAAGTTACGTAAAAGTTTTCCCCAACCCCAAGTGCAACCTTAGTAGGCAGAACAAGATTATCAGATCAAGATTCAAGAACATCATTAGACATTAGTCACGACTTTCTTG
Organism: Excoecaria agallocha; assembly: GCA_037975025.1. Taxonomy (NCBI): domain Eukaryota; kingdom Viridiplantae; phylum Streptophyta; class Magnoliopsida; order Malpighiales; family Euphorbiaceae; genus Excoecaria; species Excoecaria agallocha. The sequence continues at coordinate 1,725,073 of JBBPFJ010000030.1, read as the reverse complement.
GAACCTTCATTCCAAAGCCCCTCTTCATTTTCTCAACTCTGTTCAAAATAGTCACCAAATCAGCAATGCAACTATGCAAATAGCTCACAGCGAATTACAGGATACCAGGTGAAAGAAAATCAGTCATAGGTGGCAATGGTTATTCATGGACCTGGTCTAGGCGAAATTAGAAACAAAAAAGAGAAGCTGGACTTACGTTGGGGCAAGTTTACCAAGGTTGCAGAGCTCTTTGCCAGAGTCTTTGTCATAAACTCTGCCAGAAATTTCAATGATATAGAACTTCTGTTTTGTAGTTGGCAATCCTCTGCTTGCAAGCAGCTCTAAATCTTTTTCATTAAGCTCCCTTCCATTTACGAACACACCGGTATTTCCAGAACCACAACTTGTTGTCATTGGACAATTGAACTCTTTAATAAAAGCCTGTGAAACGGTATCAATGTTTAGTCAATAGTATCAGTAAATTTTGTGAATAAAGAAAGAAATTGATGAATTTCATCTCACAGGAATTATGCCAAGGCAAGGTTGTCCCATCACACCCCAAAATCCAGCTTTGCAGTCATACCTGACAAATTATTAGCATGTTAAAATCTTGACAAAGTACTGCTAAGTTTTAGGTATAAGTGCTGTAGAAGTCAGTAACAGGAAAACTTAAAGATCTGATAGAATACAATCCAGATCAGAACAGTTGTTTTCTGTCTGAACAGATCTTAACTGTATTATATCATATCTATTATATTCTATCAGTAGAACTTATAGTGATACTCATGCTTGTTTCTACATTATGTAAATTGCAACCAAATGTAACATACTGACTAACCAGTAATCTCCAGGTTGAATTGGCCCGGCTACCTTTTCGACCTTTTTCACAATATGGTCTGGAATAGGTTGCCCATTAACCGAAACATTCGGTTTCTCATCCTCCATTTGTTGATTTGATATTGACAAATCCTTAAAGCTCCTCTTCATGAGGCCAACCAGGAAGGATTCTCTTCCCTTGTTCACCGTAGGCTGATATTCTTTTCTAACCTCCATAGAATCTTGGGATAAACTAGCAGTTGAGTATTCGAGAAAAGTAGAATCTACTTCAGTTTCTAATGATACTTTTTCCGCTGAGTTCTGCTGAGAAGTACTCTTATGAAGTACCGTATTTATTTGGTCTGTTATATTACTCTCATTTCTTTGAACAATCATACTATCCAGGCTGTTTCCGTCCTCTGAAAAAGCTGGAGATTGAGAAGCAAGTCCTTGCCTTTTCTCAGATTTAACTAAGTTCAGCCTTTTGTCTTCTGATAGTATATTTCCTTCTGAATCTATGGCCTGGAAATCACAATCAGCATTGTCAAAATCAATCAAGGATTTCATTCCTTCAAGACCTGCTAAAACTTCTTTTGAGCCATCATCACCTTTAGGCAATACTTTCTTGTCTTCAGGAGTGGAAATAACTAGCTGCTTGTTCTTAATTTCTAATGAGAATACGTTCGAGCATGAACCACATCGGAGCTTATGCTGATTCTTTTCCATCATCGTTGGCAGTTTCAGCAACTCAAAGCAACTACAGCATGTGATGAAAGGGGCACCACAGGCAATAGGACGGCAAAATCTAACATTTCCATGGGCTACCTCCACTTTCCTGTGTCGAATCCTGTGAAAAGTATCCATGTCCGAATCAATGTCACTTGGCCATCTATGATGTGGCTTTGCACCTTTTGAACGCAATACAGAACAATTGGCTTGGGAACCACGGTTCTTTGGCCTAATTGAAGGAACATGCCAATTCTTGTTGTAGCAGTGCATACAAGCACAATCAGGCTGATGATACAACTTTCTTTGGGGATAAGATTGACGCAAATCCATGTATTCACCGTGCAAGTAATCAGGAGATGGTTGCTGCCAGTAATGTCCAGGTGATTGATGGGAATTCACCTGCGGCAAATGAACTGGCAATCCATTTAGGCCGCAGTTAGGAGGAAAATGGAACTCCTGCCTACCCATATCATCACCATAATGCTTGAAATGGGGGAGTTCTCGGACATAAGCTGGCCATGCAGCACTGTAAAGGCCATGATGAGCACTAGGAGTAGCAAATTCAGCATTGAAATGAGCAGGCTCTTCCCTTTGTTTATCAACCACATAACCAGTTCTGCAGATTTGTTCCTTTAGCTCATCAAGCTTCCTAAGAAGCTCGACGCGATCCTGCTCTGAGTGTGCAAATCTATTAAGCCTGTCAGTATCATCAGAACTCTTCACTCGGTTGCCATGTCCATAAGAAGAAGAGCTCCGGTAGGAGTAGGAACTAGAAGGTCCCTCACCAGCATAAGCAAAATTCGAAAATCTACCTCGATTATCAGCCATTTGCATACTTCCATAATCAAAACCCAAGCTGCCAACAATGGATTTTGATCTCAAAGACCCAGCAGACCCCACGAATGGCCCTGAAATTTCTCCAATTCCTTTTCCGCTATTCATTGGCAACCCATATTTATCATCATAACCCACAATCTGTTCTTTCACGTCTATATTACGGCTATGAATTGAAGTTTCTTTGTTTTGTATTCTTAACAAAGAATTACCAACCAAATTGACATTTCTTTCTTTAAAGATTATATTTTTTCTACTACCAAGAAAAAACCCATTATTTCCCTTCTCAGTTTCATGTTCTATCTCTGACAAACTCTCCAATTTCTTAGTTTCATCTTCAATCTTCTCTACTGGACCACCATTTACGGCCATTCTTTTCTTAGCTGTAGAATAGAAAAAACATAATTGAAATTCTACCAGTTTAGGGTCAATAAAACAAAAAACAAGGTATTAAGTGGAACTTTCTTTTCTTTGCTTGTTCAATGGTTTCTCACTTTCGCAGTAACCAAACTAAGGGTAATACAAAACAAACCCACAAATTACTAACCGTGAAGAAGAGCACCGCAGCCACCACACTTGTATACAGAGTAGTCAGGAAGCTCTGGTAAGAGATTTGCACACTTGGGGCAACGAACTAAACGAACTTTTGACCCTTCAGCCATTATCAAACCTTAAAAAAGGCCAACCCTTTCTAAAATTGTCCGAAAACACTACAAAATGCCATTCCACAGCGAAGAAAACAAACCTTAAAAGATTCAATCTTTTTGAATTTTGGGATTTCTATAGAAACGAACAGAAAACATCACGCCAAAGGAAAAAAAAAAAAAAAAAGCTCACAACTTTGAAAGAAAGAACCAACTTCGAAATTGATGATTATGATAAAAGTAGATGTTTAATTGGATGGAGGGAAAAGAATGAATTTTTCTTGGATTCCCAACAATCTTCTCGGTGGGAAAATGATAAGGAGAATTGGTTGTTAATTATCTTATTAAATTTGATTAGCAAAAACAGAGCACCACATATTGTTTAATAAGTCTCGACTTGACTTTAACTTAGAAGATGTATCCATGAACAGCGATGGTTATTATATGTCTTGTTTCGGAGAAGAAGAAATCAACAGCTAACGCGTTGATTCTTGACTTGTTCTAAGGACCATGTCAAATACACCCCATGGATTCGGAAATAGAATAATTAATTATCATGCTCTCTTCTTGAGTTCTTTCTAAGCTTCTATAAATATGAATTTGCTTTCTATTTTTAATTTATCCCGCAATAGTCACCCTTATTTATTATATAATTTATTTATTAATAATCCTAATTTATTCTATAGTTTACTTATTAATAATCTAATTTATTCTTACTTAATGTGTCTTCTTATTAACGATATAAATATCTTTTCGTTTAATTTAACAAATACTCCTAATTAATGTTATGATACGTTACAATAGATATTATTAACAAATTTTTTTAACCTATGTAAAATTTGAAATAAGTCTATATTTATGAGATGAAAAAAAAAAAATATATATATATATATATATATATATATTACAGTGACTAGGTCAATTTTTTTTTTTTTTTGACAAAAGGTCAACTTTTATAAGATGAGATAGAAGGCAAAAAAAACCATAATAATTTTATTTTTTTATACAATTATATATTACAGCTAGGAGAATGTAAAATGTAGGCAAAAAGTCGAAGAATTATATATATATGATCCTGAAAAACAAGTTATAACTACCTGATTGATAAGTAGAATTCAGATTTTGCTGGACCAAGAAGAGCAAGTCCAATGTTTACACCCCACTACTTAAATTAGCTACGGGTTAACAAAGAGAGATTTATAAATAATTATATATGACTACGACTACAAAATAAAAAACAAATAGAGATTTAGCATATGGCTATGACTCCTGAATTATATGTCTATTTTCCTGCTAATAAACTTTCTTAGTTTCCCTTTTATCCTAATTTTTGTTTCTTTTTTCTTTTTCTTGATAGCTCTATGAATTTTTATTGAAAGGGAGGAAACTAGACATAGAAAAGTTCAGAAAGATTACCAATCTCTAGCATCCATGTCCAGTATTTCATTAAAAAAATCGAGAATTGTGTGAAAACATATGTATAAATATGCAAAACCTTACAATATAATATTTTCTTGATGTTGGGGGCATTTTTTTATAACCAAGGGACATACTATTCACACAAAGTACTCACACACAACACTCACGCAGAGCAGAAGGGACAAAAGAAAATAACTGAATTTCTTCACACAATGTTTCATTCTTAACTAACTTAAAAATATCCTACAACGAGCAAGCCTATTTATAGGCATATTCAAATATTAAAATAATACAATACAATGTGTGTAACACCCTCTATATATATCCTAAATTCGTATTATATTATTATCATTTCTAATACTATTAATTTATTATTCAATTAAATAAAATTTCGGCAATATAACAGCTTAAAATTCATGCTATCCAAATCTGTAAAAACTCAATTTTACTCTTAATATAATTCCTCCAACTCCAAAAATTTCAATCAACAACACAACACTTATATAATTTCATCTCAACACAATCACAACCATTCAAGCACAGTTCATATAAAGCACATACACGCAACTTACTGAATTCATGTAATTTTTAGATTATATGCCTTTTACGACAAATTCTCATAATCTATCATATGGTTTATACATATTTTTACATAACCCAAAATCAAAAAGATTTTCTCTCATGTACATGCCACATCTTGATCTTCCTGTGCTGGTCTTGTTAAATATGTTCCTGCGCGCAGTCACAATAAACTACACGATAAGCAACATTATCGATTAGTGTTAGATGCATTTAAATAAAATTTCACCCAATTATTTTATTTATTTAAACTAGTTAAAATTTTATTTAATACAATTAAATTTTTATGACTGGTAAATTCCAAATTTACTCCCTTACATTGAAATTTTCTTCTAATTATCTCCAAAAATTATTTTTCTTGTTTAATTTCTAAAATTTACCAATTTGAGTACAAATTACAATTAAATCCCTAGAGTTTGACTTTCTCCACTTTTAACCATTTTTGACTTTTAGGGTTAATTTTTTCTCAATTTGACTAATTTAATATCAATTTTGATCCATTTGACTTCCTTTGACCTTTATTTTAATTTAATTGCATAAATTATATTTTAGTTCCTAAAATTTTCTTTGGGGCGGCAAAATTACAGTTTGATCCCTGAATTTTATTTTAATTACGATTTTACCCTTTTTGGTCAAATTGACTATTTTATCCTTTTTAAATATGTCATCAATATTAGATGATTATTTTACCCTCATATAATAGTGTAATTACATTTTTACCCTTTTTGTTCATTTAAATCTTATTTTTCATCTTGTTTCATTTTTATTCACCTTTATAATATTTTTACTACTATAATTACCCTTTTTACTTAGTTCACCTAAAAATTTTACGATTTTGCCCCTAGTTGACAATAGTGGAAAATCATGAACTGAATAAACAGAACAGTAAATCCAGTATACTGGAGGGACCATACCGCTGGGGTACAATACCATTCTCTAGTACAGTCGTATAATAAGCCAACTAAATAATATTTTCAGTATAATAACAGTCAGAATACAGTAATACCGCGAGGTAAATGCTCCTATGGCTAGCCATACTATTTTAAAGTTTTGGATCACCCACTGACACTAAGAGCGGCATAAATTTTCTCCATATCATTATATTTTACACTGTTAATTATTTTTATCACAATATATTAATTGCATTATGCCATAAATTGTTCACACATATACTAGATATTTAATAATTCTACATATATATGTATTTATTGCTATAATATATAATTAAATCATACCATTTACTAAGTATATACCATTCGACCATAAGAAAAATATTCACTTCAAATTTCTTTCTTCTTCCAATTTGTCTTACATGCTTTTATATTCATATCATGACATAACATAATAAATTACATCAAATTCACATGAAAATATTTAAGTTACCATACTTTCCATCATTATGTAATTATTACATATTTGATATAAATTTTCATATTTCAACTTAATCAACATAATTTACTTCTCCACACATTAATTTAGCTATTTATTGCTAAATACCTAATTTAAGGCCAATATTCACCAAGGAACCTTAAGGTACCCTATTTGGCCACCTTGATTTCTCTCTCTTTCAAATTATTTTCTTTTCTCATTTAAGTTCCTAAAGGTTCAATTCAACATTTTATCATGTCATATTAAGTTAATTCACCATTTCATGCAATTTAGCATAGTTATATAATAGAAAAATTAGAAAAATTCAATCCAAAATTAGTGAAATTTAATGTAATACACATCCATTAACCTCAATTGAGCTTAAAATACACCTATTCTTCCTTCTCCTTTCCCTTTCCTTCCTTGTTCTTTTCTTCTCCTTGTTTTTCCTCTTTTGGCCGAATTGAAGAGAGAGAAAATCATGAGATTAAATTATGATTTTAAGCAAATTAAAGCTACTACTATTATTTTCCTACATGCTTATGCAATTTTTCCTTCAATTTCCACCTAGAACTCATGAAACTAGTAAATTACAACAAATTGTTCTTACCTTAAATCACCAAATTCTTGACTTCCCTTTAATGGAAATCCTTTTCCAAGTTAAAGAGGATGAAATTATGAGTATTAAGTTGAAATTTTGGCTTAAGATTTAGAGAGAGGAAGCTTGGATGAATTAAAAATAGAGGAGAGATGATTCGATGCGAAATTTAGCGGTAAATGGTAATTTTTTTTACTTCAACTACTGACAAACAACTTTAATACCATTTAATATTACTATTCAATTTACGTAATTTTAACGGCTCAACGGCTAGAACTTACTAGCCTCCTGAAAAATTCAAACAATTTATACAGGCTCTCAGAAGCACAACAATTCATATCAGATAACAATATACATTTTACACAATCAATGATAGTCATTTCACATCACTTACTGATATTTATCCATCGATAGACATAACAATATTTATCATTTAACAAAAACTAACTTGAATACAATTTAGTTCTTTACTTTCATTATCTAAGTATATACATGCCACAAATACTAGCAATAAAATTACAATTAATTTTTCTTCATCTTCAAATTTTGTTTCTCCGTATACTGAGCTCCCACAATATTTCAGTACCTGCACGCAGTAAATACTACGTGTTGAGCATTAGATATGCTCAATGATGACTACCAATCCAAGAATGTTCCAATTAAAGCATAATTACGTATATTATGCAAACATTTATTTATATCTTATAAGAAATTACCTATAATTCTTGCAATACTATTTTCATTGTTTACCAACATTTTGGTAATCATTTTACTTTAATCTTATACTTTTCAATTTACTTTACACTTCTCCCATTGCGATTCGATTATGGATTAACTTTTACTTCTACGTTTCTTACTTCTATCTTTACTTAACTTTTGCCCAAAACTTTGAATCACTTGATGTAGTTGTCATTTCATTTAACGAGTTACATGGGTACTCGTATCTTTAATGTCAATTTTTCTATTTCTAGTTCTCGTTATTTATTCTCTTATTTCACTTCAACTTTTTAACTAGTTAACACATTACAATTACCTCAGACAAAGTTAATTCCTAGCATTCCATCATTTGTTGTTGGATTTTTTAAGCTTGACAGTGAAGAAACAAATTCCTTTATGCTTGGACACTCTTTTATGTAAATATTTTCAAGGAAGGGCATTCCAAAATGCCATTTCTCGAATATAAACTTGATAATTTTGGCAAGCATGTTAGGTGCACCGATTCCAGCAAAGGAAGTATCAACTTATTAGTTGGTTCTACTGTTTTCTCTGCTTCCTCTTCTTCTATGATTGCTTCCATCATTTCCCAAATTTTTACTATTATCTCTTGAAGTGCAACAAAGGATAATGCCATGGATGGAGTAAATGCATATCTCAAGATGCTACAGTTTTGAACTTGGAGCAATCTAAGCTTGTTGAAATCCAAAATTCCAAGAGGATCTTTGTTCTACAATTGACTCAACATTGGTAAATTAATTAACTTCAATTCCATTAATCCTTGGAGCAGACGAGCACACCCATTTTCAACAAAAAGCTCTTCCAAGTCAAATATTACTTGGACGAGCCACAATCTTTTACATTTATCCTTCTCAAATTATGCAAGAATTGCAGTTGGTTGGCTAATATAACCTTTTGGGAAGCTGCATCTTGAATCATATCCCACGACTCTACAATGTGAGGATGCTCTTTCAATCCAAAAGCACATCATTATTAATGTAAGACAAATAATATTGTGGAAATATATATAAAAAAATTAAAATTATGAATATGCACCTTTTCTATCAATACATATGCTAAGGTGGCATTGATATCTCCTTGCCAGTATAGTTCCTTTTCATATTTGTCAAATTGTATCCCCTGCAGCTTTGGTATGGTGAAGACTCCACCACAAAAAAATTTCATTTGCCAGCATCTTTCGACAATTACTTGGTCTAGCAATGGGAAGTTGAAGGTGTAATTTCCTGAGCAAAAGCTATTGAGTGCAGGTAAATTATTCAGCTCCAAAATTTTCAGTTGATTAAAAATAATATGGTCGGCATGATCTCCATCATTTGCAACTATTTCTTTCATCATGTCACAGCGTTCAATTATTAATTCCACGAGATGCACCATAGATTTAGCTATTAATGTTGTTACCAACTTTTCCAATATTGGACAGAAAATTACATGCAGAGTTGTCAGATTTTGGAAAGAAATTGAGGATGTTGTTATGCTCCTCAAAGACACGCAATATTGAACTTTTAGAGATTGAAGGCATAATGTGAAAGGAACCTGGGAGAGTTCCATCCAAATATGCTTTAAATTATTGATGCGGTCTAATGAGAATAGCTCTTTCAAAAAACCTATTACTTGATTTTTATTAAATTGAGAATAGCTCTTTCAGAATAGCTTGTGAAAGAGCTATTCTTAATTATCGCCATAATTATTACGTGAAGAAATCAAACATATATATACATATATTGTCTTTAATTCAAAACTTGAAAATTACTTCAGCTTTTCATCAACCATTTAAATTTAAATATATAGTTGTTGAATTAATAATTCTAAATTCTAAATTTTACATAATTTTCTCATTGTACAATCTATATTCAACATATGTATCTACAAGTGAGCACCCAAAATTACTGTGTAGAGGAATTTTGTCGGTGCATTGTGGACAAAAACTATATTGTTGGCCTATCTTATCACTCGAAAATTGAAATATCAATGCCGATGGCAATTTAATTATATCCACACTCCCACTCTTTATTTGAGAATATCAATTAATGGGTGTCAACAGATATTAATAATTCCAGGTTAAATCAAGATAGGGAAATTTCATCTGCACTAACCCAGCCATGCATTTTTGGATTCTTTTTTTCTTTGATTAATATTAACCATGATCACTGAACTTATGTTTAATAATTCAAAATTAATTAAATTATTGTTCGTAATGAATTTGTGACTGAACTTTGCATTATTTTGATAAAAAATTATTTTGATCGATTTCCGTCGAAAATTATCATCGGAGTGTTGATGTGGCACACCACGTCATCTACTTGTGCATACGTGGCATGCCACATTATCAGCTAATTTTGCACATATGATATGTTACGTAAGTTCAATGATTATAGGTGAAATTAATTCTTTTTTTTGTTACCGGATTCTAATTTTTTTAATTTTTCATTCCATTTAACTGATGATATAGAATTAATCAAAGTTTAATCAGCATTTAACTTATTCTATTTTCATTTAAACGGCATAAAAATATTGTCTAAACAATCCAATATCCATATCATCACATGAGAGATTGGAAAATCAAATGTCGATTGGTAAAATGCACAATTTAAAATTGTTAAATCAATTCAGATAAAATATTTTAAAATAAAGCTGAAATTCTTTTCTAATAAAGATACAAAATAGTTAAAATAAGATTGAAAAATATTTTGAATTCCTTTTCCAATTGTTTTTTAAAATTTTTTAAATAAATTAAAAATATATATATTTTAATTATTTTTTATTTGAATATATCAAGATATGTATATTTTGATCTTGTATCAAGATATGCATGCATACCTTGATTTTTTAAGATATAGGTAGTTGAACTTTTTTTTGGTGAAATTTATTTTTTTTAACAAGCGTTTGGAAAGTATTCCTAAATCTTTTTTCAATTGTTTGTTAAAATTTTTATAATGAATTAAAAATATATATATTTTTTAATTTTTTCTTATCTGATTATGTTAAGATATGCATTTATATTTTAATTTTTCAACATATAGATAGTTGACCTTTTTTTATGAAATCTATTTTTTAACAAATGTTTGAAAAAATTGAAAAAATTAAAATAATTTTATTTTTTTCCATCCCAACCCAATGTTTGTAAAGTCTGCCTACTGCTCTTTAATGACTAATACAGTCAACGAGAAATCCCCGTTGTGGAATCTGATATGGAAATTGAAGGTGTCCCAAAGAATTAAATTTTTTTGTGGCTCTCTCTTAATCAGGGGATCATGACAAATGCAGAAAGGAAAAGATGCCACTTTACAGACTTAGATACCTGTCCAGTGTGTAGTAGCCCTGGGGAGAACGTGATCCATATATTGAGGGAGTGTTTTGTGGCTTATCATTACTGAAATTTTTGTCTACCAGCAGATGCAGTTGACTTTGATTTTGAAACTGATGATCTCAGTAGTTGGGTAAGGCAAAACTTGCAGCAAGGGAATTTTATCTATAAGGGAGTCAGATGGATAGATTTTTTTGCGGTCAGCTGCTGGCTCTTGTGGAAGAATAGAAACAACTTCATCTTCCAACAACATCAACCCTTGACTCTCTTAATAAGGGATGCTGCCAATCTTTCTCAAATTTGTCGAGAGGCTCTTACTAGGATGAACACCTCTGATATTAGAAATTCTAACACCATTTGCGTGGGCTGGAAGCATCCTCCAGTTGATGTAATCAAAGTTAACACAGATGCCTCGATTACAGGAAATGCAGCTTCCTATGAGGGTCTTTTAAGAGATCATCTTGGACATTGGCGGGAAGGTTATGTTGCAAATATTGGTGCTTGCCCAATACTCATAGCTGAGCTTTGAGGAGTCTATTATGGAGTGAGAAGAGCTATGGAGGGAGGTTATATCAAGGCCATGGTGGAATGTGATAATAAAGTAGCAGTGAGGATGATATGTGGAACATATGCTCTCACTGCAAATTACAGTGCTCTCATTTACAGAATCCGATCCTTGGCGTTGAAATTTCAGGTGATCTCTTTCCATCATATTCATAGGGAGGCCAATTTCGCGGCTGATTTCCTTGCTCATTTAGGTCAAGGAGCTCATGGGGGTTACCATCCCTATCACAAACCCCTTCCTCGGTTAGATAACTGGATAAGTCATGACTTGGTTGGGACATCTTACTTTCGTTAGTTTTTTTTGTGAGCTTTAGCTCACCTTTTGTAACAAAAAAAAATAGAAAAGCAAAATAGCAATTTTCGACAATTATATGAGGGGATGGGTACTTTGTCTGAGAAAACCAAAACTGAGATTAACGGTGCTCTTTGTAATAGAAATGCCTCATCTTGTGTAATATAATTCCATTTTTATAGAATTCAAGAACCCCTAGGAATCTTGTTCATGGTAACCAACCTGGCAATAGCAGTCTTACCATTGGCCGTGTCACAGCTGGTGTAGAATTCAGTCGACCACTTAGACCAAAATGGAGTGGAATTCAGCAGTGGAGAGACTCATGATTATACGCTGCTTGCTAAATTTGAAAGTGTATACACCGGCTCTGGTGACCATGGTTCTTCAATGGTTAGTAATCTATGCTTCAGGGTTCTGTTCCCTATATTTGACAATATTCTTAACGTGAGAGAGAGATATCTACTGCTTTAGTTTTTAACGCATTCATGGTTCATCATTTGTATCTTTGTAGTTTGTACTGAATGTTGAGCAAGGACTTCCCCTTTGGCCCGAGTGGTTGTTTTTCAATAGAGTAAATGCTCGTGCTAGAAAGGGTGTAGAACTCGGTCCTGCTCTCTTTCTTGTTAGGTATGGTATCCATATGTATCTTTTAGTTGTGTTAGAGGATCGGGTTAATATAGTCTGATGGCATATCTGACACAGGAAGATACTTTCATATATGAAACAAAAATTGATATTTGATGGCCTAGATAGCAAAAATTGCTGCAGCAGAAGCTTTGACTGAGAAACTATTTCCTCAAACCACCTTTCTGAGTTGCATCTGCTAACTAGAATGTCAAATCTAGTGGCAAGCAACTGTCATAGCAAAAAAGATTTTTTCCTTGATTCAAGTTGTTGATTTGCTTGTGCTTCAATTTTTCCATTTTGTCTGGTGGCCATGTTTCTGTTATAAATTTATAATAGCAATAATTTTAATAAATTAGTAATCCAAAATTAGGAATTGTGTTTGTAGGTGAACAGGTCTTAATCTTCAAGTTTGTGTGTGTATATATATATATATATATAGTATTTTAAATTTAGTGTAATTTATAATTTAATGTAATTATTATTTTATTTTGTAAGTTAAATTTTGAAAAAAAAATGATAAATATATCAGTTAATTTAGTTCAAACCGTATGTAAACCGTTTCAAATCGTTTTAAAACCACCCCAAACCATTATAAATTACAATAAGAAAAACCGCTCCAAATCGTCTCAAATTGTCTTAAATCGTCTGTATTGGTTTGGGTTGGATTTTTTGTATTTTTATCCCAATTCAATCCATGAACAGCCCTAATAGTACCCATTCAATTCTCTAAGGAGACAAATATGTTTTTCTTTTTATTTTTGATAAGTACATTTTTGAGTTAAAGAATAATTTTTTTTAAAGTGTGTATTATTCAAAAATTAAAAAAAAAAATTGCTAGAATTGGAGTTGTGGTGAAAGAAAAAGGTCAGATTCCAAATTCCTTGCTTACAGTATCCAAACCTTTTCATTTTCTAAGCCCACGCAAATAGAAATAGCCCCATCACTTTTGGGTTGGAAATATTTTAAAGTTTCCTATTTCTCTAGCTATATATAAATTAATAATTTATCTCTTTTTTATATTAAATAAGGAGAATTTTCCATCTGTATTTCCAATAATTAGTGTGATTAGATGTGCAATTTCTATAAAAGAAATTAATAATAATAACAACCTTTTATCTATTTCAAATTTATAAATATCAATATTTATGTAGGTGGAAATATAATCATAAGTTATGTAATTCAAATAATTCAACTTAATTAGTTACATCTTCTTGCCTTGTAAAAATGGTGATATGAAAATAAGAATACTCTCCCTTGCTCTTATATATATATATATATATATATATATATATATATATATATATATATATAAGAGGTTATAAGTTCAAATTCGAGATCTTATAATATATTGAAATCACTATTTACTGATAAAATATTTTATTGAAAACTTATTGTTATGTTATTAACCTGAAAATGATTTTTTTAATCGTTTGCCTACAGTCAATCTCCTTTTATAGGTGAGATTTATGTATTGGCTAGTGAATACGTTTCACATGAAAAAGTATTTTTTATTTTATAAATGTAAACTGATTATAAAAGTTTTTTTCTTAGAATTTATAAATTTTTTGAAAATTCGAAAAATAATCAGGCTGATAAAAATTAAGTTGGTATATTATATTTCTTTATTTAGTTGTCCTAAAAAAAAAAAAAGAGAATGATGTTTGGGTACTAAGACATCGAAACGCAGTCGTACTATCTTCCCCTCCTAAACCTAAAACAGGGCAACCGATTGATTACAGTCACCCGTGGGCTATCTAATTAACTAAAACCTCATTATTAATTAAACTATTTCTCTTCTTTGGTGCCCTTCTCTTTCTTTCACTTGCCAACGCCTCCATTCCAGAGCTCTCTTCCTCTCACGAATGCCAACTGACATCTTAGGCGAGTAAATTTTTATCCGCAATATAATCAGTTTGAGCCGGAATTTTTTTCTAGGATTCCGGCGATGGCATCGGAGGACGTGAAGACAGGCGAATCCGCTGTTTCGACGATCGTGAATCTGGCGGAGGAGGCAAAGCTAGCCAGAGAAGGAGTTACGGCTCCTAGTCATGCCCTTCTCAGTATCTCCAAGTCCCTAATTGCCGGTGGATTTGCCGGAGGAGTGTGAGTTTTTCCTTTTCCTTTTTTGTATTTTAGTTGATCTGATATTTCTTATATTTTTCATCTGAAGTTCAATTTTGGTTTTGTCTTTTATTTCCTTATTACTTTTGTGTTTTTGGAGTACTTGCTTATATCTGCTGTTGCTATGATTTTGAATCATGCACCCGTTTGTAGTTAAAAATGGTAGCTTTCTTCTATTTAAGTTAAAACTCATCTTTTTAGTCAATCACTTTGGCTATATAATTTACTGTTATTTGTAAGTTTGTGTTGTATGTTCCTTTAATTTTTATTAGAATACTTCGCTTGGTTTATATATATATATATATATATATATATATATATCCTTGAATATTTAAATGCCATTTCTTAGTTTTCTACATCACCTTCCTTCTTGACAGTTATGGCAAGTGTTCTTGCAATTTAAATAATATTTTGGCTGCACAATTTTTTTTCTTTCTTTTTATGTTTTCAATATTCTGCTATGGGGTTTCACCTATAACCACGTATTGAATCATATTATACAGGAATTGGACCTATCAAAGTGAATAAACATATACAAAGCAGGTTAATTTATGATTCTGACTAAATAACTGTGAAATATGATGGGTTTTACGTTCCCTTAATTTCTCCCTCTACAAATCTCCCTGTAAATATAGACTTTGTTGTGCAATATATGTGCATGTCTAGTTAGCTGTAGAAGTTTTCATTGTGTGTGTATTTTAGTTGGACTTTGGAGTGAAAGTTGGTACTTCCTCAATATTGTGCTGCTGTATATTCATTAGCCACTGAATTTTTGTTGTTTTGTGATATTTCTTTATGCTAAAAGTCTGAAATGTAAAATGTGTTTCAGGTCACGCACGGCTGTTGCTCCTTTAGAGAGGTTAAAAATTTTGCTCCAGGTAGTTAATTGTTATCGTTTTTCCTTTGAGTTGTATTTATGAACAGTGGGAAGTTACATTTTATTCCCTTCTCATTTTTCAATGTATGCTTTTGAATCTTTCATTCAAAAGCTGATTATGTTCCATTAAGTTGTGGTTCTGTTTTAATATATTTTAGTGTTTGCATGTGGGAGAGATAATATTTGGCAAAATATTTTCAGCGGCACCAACATGAAACGTTAAGAGTGATAGCTTTGAATTTTGGAATATGCAGGTTCAAAATCCACACAGTATAAAATACAATGGTACAGTTCAGGGCTTGAAATACATATGGAGAACAGAGGGTTTCAGAGGATTGTTTAAAGGCAATGGCACTAATTGCGCTCGCATTGTTCCAAATTCAGCAGTCAAGTTCTTTAGTTATGAGGAAGCGTCCAAGTATGCTTTGGTGCTTCCTTTCTGCAGTTTTGACAGTTATTTAAGCATGCTTTCCTATTGTATTTTGAATCTGCATGTTTATATGAACATTAACTTATGTGTTCTGAGATTTTCCTCCTTTTTTCTATTCAGTCTTATTTCTGCCTAATAAAATTTTCTTCCTTGTTGCTCAATATTCTTGAACAGGGGTATACTATGGATTTACAGGCAGAAAACTGGAAATGGTATGATGATTCCTTTATTCACTTTCTTAGAACACTCGCTATACTCGAAAATTTCCCTTTGTTATAAAATTGTTTGGTATTTTCCTATTTGTGACTACTGCTTCCATGCAACTATCATTTAAATTCTTATCCTGATGTCCTTACTGCGGTGCTTGCATTAAGGAACTTGATTGAGTGGCAGGCATTATGTGTTTTGTTGATAGCATTTGTTGGTTGTTGTGGGATTTGTGAGAAAAATGAAATAAATCAGAGGATTTTAGAGTGGAGGGTTGTGTATGCATCATCATGACTGTTTTAGTTGTTGTGGCTGTGCATGGTCATGTGATCCTCCACTGATGAATCATGATGAACTTTGGCACATGATCCTTAGCCTTCTTAAGTTTTTCAAATGCTATTCATTGCGGTAATAAACATGACTCTGTTTAATGTGGGTACAATGGTGGTAACTTGATCACTAAATTATTGATTTTACGATTACAATTATCATAATTAGAAGAGTTTTTAACTAACTCTTATGTCCATCCTCTCTTACAGATGATGCTCAGCTTACTCCTATTTTACGTCTTGGAGCTGGTGCATGTGCTGGAATTATCGCCATGTCAGCAACTTACCCGATGGACATGGTTCGGGGTCGGCTAACTGTTCAGGTATCGTTTGAGGTTACTTCTTTGAGACCTACTATTAGTAGGTTAAAATTCTATTGCATCTTATCCAGTTGACAATGGCCTAAGTTTGTCGTTATCTCTTTGCAGACAGAAAAGTCTCCTCGCCAGTATCGAGGAATATTTCATGCTCTTTCAACAGTTCTCAAGGAGGAAGGTCCCCGGGCTTTATATAAAGGATGGTTGCCTTCTGTCATAGGAGTAGTAAGTAAATCAACTAGGTTTCTATTTGCTTTCTGTTATCCTTGATTGCGCCAGTGCACCGTATTTGATGCATGTAGACTTCTTGTTTAGCCCATAGGTTCCAGTTTGGGTGGGATAAAACTGAAGTTTCTGCTTCCTCATTAGGTCATACTTATTCTTCAGAATCAAGTTTCTTATTGATTACATACACAATCAATTTGATATTTTCCTAAAGAGCCTATGTATCCTGTGATACTTGCAGATCCCTTATGTTGGTCTAAACTTTGCGGTGTATGAATCACTAAAAGACTGGTTAGTCAAAAGCAAACCTCTTGGACTAGTACAAGACACTGAATTGGGTGTGATAACAAGACTTGCATGTGGAGCTGCTGCCGGAACTGTTGGCCAGACAGTTGCTTACCCTCTTGATGTGATCAGACGAAGAATGCAAATGGTTGGCTGGAAGGATGCTGCTTCAGTTGTTACTGGTGATGGAAAAACTAAAGCACCTATTGAATACACAGGTATGATTGATGCCTTCAGGAAAACAGTTCGGCACGAGGGATTCGGAGCATTGTACAAGGGTTTGGTCCCCAATTCAGTGAAGGTCAGTATTCTATTTCGGAAATATTTAGCTTAAAATTCAATGCGATAGTTCAAGTTGGCATTTTCTACTATTTCTTCATTTTTATCAAAGTTAAACTCACTACTACCATTTAACGACGGGAGTAGCTCCAATCCTATGGACAAATTGGAAAAACTAAATGTAAACATGAAAGCAGGGAAATCATACACAATATCATTCATATAAGTTGATGGAGAAGACCAGAACTGCATGGCATGGAATTGGAATTCTACTGGAAACTGTCATAATACTGTATTTATGATTCTTCAGGTGGTACCATCCATAGCAATAGCATTTGTGACATATGAGATGGTGAAGGATGTTCTGGGAGTCGAGATGAGGATATCTGACTGACTGAAGCAGAGAAATTCCAAGAGATTTTGAAGACTTTTTTTTGCATTTGCAAGAGAAAGAAATATTAGGAGAAGGTTTTGAACTATGAAATGTGCAGCTAGCATGGAGTATAGATGAAGAGCCCACCTTTAACCTTTTATGTCAATATTGATGCCCTCTATCATACATAATGTCTTTCTATGTATGTAAACCCATGATCTTAGCTTTTAGATTTCTCATTCTTGTATGTTATGGCAATAAGTATTTGGTAGGAAATTATGCATCTTGTGCATGCAAATAGGTTTCTAGATAATTTAAATTTTACCTTTACCCCATTTCTATCTGTGATCTGATGGTGATTAGTTTTATCAAATGGAAGTTTTGATGTTTTTTCATTAAAGATTTCTTATTTTGTGGGATATGTGTTTTTTCTCCCCTCAAACCTTTGCCTTTGCGCTGAATGTGTATGAAATTGATCGTTGATGATAATGGTTGCATTGCATATTTGAATTGGTTATTTTTTTTAAAATAAGTAATTTTTATCTCTAAATTTATCAAAATAAATATTTATGGTTACAGTAAGAAAATAAGAACATTTTCAAATGCATATTAATAAGACGATTTGGAATGAGAATCCGTGTTCTCATTTTCAACCTTATAGTGGAATTGAAAACATCTTACTCTACATCGTAAGTTACCCTTTTGTTCCTCAAATTAATCTGTTAATGAGCAACTTCTATAGTACAAATCAGAATGAACATAATTAAGATGAAGACCGGAGACCCGTAAATAACAAATATATTATTACGAGAATGCCAGCAACGGATAAATTAATGCCGGCATGTTTAAATTTCCTCTTTGTTCCTATTAGACTGTCGAGAAATAATGGAACAAGAGCAAACCAAAACTAATAGCAAATTTTTTCAAGCACAATCCAGAGCATAAATTTCTACCAACCTAACACAACCAAGCCTCGTGATATTTGGCAAATAATAACTATCAAAGATCACGCAAGTATGTTGATATCGACAATGCCCTTTTAAAAAATGAACCAATGAAGCAATTAAAATACTATGCACCATAAAATACCAAAGTGAAAATTATATGTGGACCTCTAAGCTGCTCTCCGGCCTCTTACCGGAATCTTCGAAAACATTTCTCGGAGATGGTCATAGCGGCTGCGGTGATAATCAATCCACAGGCACAGCTGCCTTATGGCTTCTCTTTTCTCCTCCCCAATGTCTATTATATCTGCATCTTTCTTTTTCATCATCATCTCCAATTCTGCTAACTTTTTCTCCAGATTATTGACGGCATTAGTTAAATTCTTCTTCTCTCCCTCACCAATGCTGACTGCAATCTCTAGTAGTTTAACTTTCTCTTTCAATGTTGATTCCCGTTCTTTTGCACCTTGCAGTTGCATAACTAGATCACCTACTTCTTTTCCTAGTTGTTGCTTCTCATTCTTCATCTCAATGACACGAGTCTTTGCAATCTGAATCTCAGTTGACATTTCCCAAATACAGTTTGCATATCTGTTACAGTCCTCTTCGAATTTTAAGGTCAAAGCATCCACTTGTATCAAGGCACTACTTACATTCTCTGAGGTATTTGTGGCCATCCTGTGGAAAGCTTCATTAGTGGCAGAAATTATCCCCGATAGTCTTGCAACCCTTTCCTCCAGAATTCTCTGCTCTTGCTGGTAATGTGTTTCTGCTTTTCGAAAGCCCTCTTCCCTCTCAGTTAGTAATTGTTCTGTGACCCGGAGTTTCTGGTTTGACAACCGAAGTTTAACTTCAATCGTATGGACATTTTCAACCAAAGTATTGAGCTCATCTCCTTTCACTTCAAGATCTCTTCTCAGGTCCTCAACTGTTTCTTCCAAATCAGCTACCATCTGCTCTTTGGACCCAGCATTCTTGTGGAAGTCTTCATCCATTTCTTCCACTTTCCTTTCAGCTGCTTCTAGATTTGTCTTGCACTCCTGGAACCACAGTTCCACTTGGTTGTACTCCTCGCTTAGCTTCCTGTATGCCTCCTCCTGCTCTTCCAGCTGTTTTTGCTGATCTGCAATTTGGCTCATTAACTCAGTTTTCTGATTCTCCATTTGGTTTTTCTCAGACTGCAAGGAATCTATTTCCAGTTGTAGATTGTCAACCTGTGCAGTTAGGGACATGATCTTAATGGAAGCTTCATCCTCTCCCTTTTCCTGTCTCTCCTGAATGGCAGAGAACTCAAGCTCTCTCTCTGCTAATCTTTTTTCTAATTCAAAAATTTTGTCCCGCAGCCCCACCATTTCCTCGCCCAACTGTCCAAGATCTTTGATTTGAGTTATTATTTGCTCTTCAAGTTGGGTTTTCTGGTTGCGCAAAGTCTCTATCACCAATTCTAGTTCTTCCACTTGTGCTGTCAAACTTTCTTTGTCCCCAAGGATTCTCTGTTGATCTTCAGTTTTGCATGATAACTCCTCTTTCAGATTTTCCATTTGAATCAGGTATTCTGAAATTTCCTGGGTTTTGTTTTGTAGTTGCACTTCTAATTGAGCTTTCTCTCTGTGTGCAGAATCCAGCTCCTGTTGGAACTGATTAACCTGATCTATGAGACCCTTGACTTGAATTGAGGCTTCATCACCTTTACTTACCATCATTTCTTCCAACTCTGCTTTCTGTGCACGTAAAGACTCCAAGTCTGCTAGCAAAGTGCTGACTTGTGCTGTCAAACTTTCTGTTCTTGACGATGATTCTTTCTCATTGTCCTCAAGTTTATTTGTCAGGGCAGACAGTTCATCTCCTCTCTGTTTTGACATCATTCCAAGTTCTGAAATCAAGGCTTCTAATCGTAGATTTTCTTCTCCCATATGCTTTGCTTCAGAAACTTTGCCCTCAACCTGCACCTCCAAATCTCTATTCTGGGCTCGTAATGCTTCAAGCTCCAGTTCCAGGCCAGTCACACGTGACTCTAATTCTTTTATCTGAGCTGATGATTCATTCCCACGTGCCTCATGCATCTCTGAAAGTGAAGAAAGCTCCCTTTCCCTGTCAGACAATTTCTCCTTTAGCTGACCTGATTCAATCACGAGTTCTTTTACTGTATTTTGTGCCTGCTGAATCTCGGTTGAAAGTTCTGAGACTTTCAAGGTTAGAGAAGCATTCTCTTCTTCAGCAACTCCAAAATTTTGTGTAAGATTCAACACTTTCTGTTCTGCTGATTCCAGTTGCTGCTTTGCACTAGAGAGTTCCTCCATTAGAGTTTCTAGTTTTTTCTCAAGAGTAGCTTTTTCATCTTGCAATTGATCAGCCAATGTTCTCAAGTCTTCATCTGTCTTAACTAGCTCTTCGATTCTTCTCACAGTAGCCTCTTTCTCCTTTAGCAGGTTGTCTTGCTCACTATTCGCATCTGCCAGTCGTTCATTCAAAGATTTATTCTCTTCCTCAATAACTGCCAACTTTTGGATTAAATCGGATGCTTGCTGCTCTGCAGAGTCTAGTTGCTGCTTCATACTGGAAACTTCTGCTTTAAAACTTTCTAGTTCTTGCCTAACAAATTCTTTTTCTTCCTTCAACTGATTAGCAAAAATTTCCAGGTCCCCTGTTTTCTTCTCTGCCTCTTCAGCCCTTCTAATTGCAGTGTCTTTCTCCACAAGCAAGTTATCTTTCTCTTTGCTTATCTCCTCCAATCTCTGCTTCAGTTCTGCTTCTATATTGTGAGAAGCATCTAAATTTTGTTTCAATTCTCCATTCTCAGCCAAAAGTCTTTCTTTCCCCACATCTAATCTTTCAGCTTCTAACTTCAAATTTCTAATGACTTCCTCTGCTTCTTGTATCTTGCTTAAAGCTGTGTGGTGTTCCAAATGTAAAGCTTCCTTCTCTTTGGTCATCACCTCTAATCGCTGCTTCATTTCTGCTTCTACATTGAGAGAAGTTTCTAGGCTTTGCTTCAACTCCCCATTCTCAGCCAAAAGTCTTTCTTGCTCCGCATCCAGTCTTTCAGCTTTTAACTTCAGATTTCTAATGACTTCCTCTGCTTCTTGTATCTTGCTTAAAGCTGTGTGGCATTCCAAATGTAAAGCTTCCTTCTCTTTGGTCATCACCTCTAATCGCTGCTTCATTTCTGCTTCTATATTGAGAGAAGTTTCTAGGCTTTGCTTCAACTCTCCATTCTCAGCCAAAAGTCTTTCTTTCTCCGCATCCAATCTTTCAGCTTCTAAGTTCAGATTTCTAATGAATTCCTCTGCTTCTTGTATCTTGCTTAAAGCTGTGTGGTGTTCCAAATTTAAAGCTTCCTTCTCTTTGGCCATCACCTCTAACCGCTGCTTCATTTCTGCTTCTATATTGTGAGAAGCTTCCAGGTTTTGCTTCAATTCTCCATTCTCAAACAAAAGTTTCTCTTTCTCTCCACCTAATCTTTCAGTGTCTAACTTCAAATTGCTAATAATTTCTTCTGATTCTTGCATCTTGCTTAAAGCCATATTATGTTCCAAACTCAAGGCTTCCTTTTCTTCAGTGGAAGTTGTCAACTTCCTCTTCAGATCTGCAACTTCTTGATTCACCATTTCAAGTTCTCTCTTTGTGTCATTTGTTATTTTCTGATATTCGCTTTCCAAGTTTCCATTTTTATTCCCTTTGTTCTTTGAAGAGTAATCTGATTCAGAGTCTGAGCTTGATGAAGAAGAGCTATCTGTTCCCTGTTTCCCATGAAATTTCTTTCTTAGCTCTCCTGTCAGATGATCATATTGGTCATAAAGAGATTCGTAGTGCTTGTGAAAATCCTCAATTAGTTCAATCAGAGGTTCTTTTTTGGAGTTTTCTACTGAAATCCCATCTTTTTCTTCAAGGTCTTCCTCTTTGATAAGCTTCAATATCTTT
This sequence comes from Excoecaria agallocha, assembly GCA_037975025.1. Lineage (NCBI taxonomy): Eukaryota > Viridiplantae > Streptophyta > Magnoliopsida > Malpighiales > Euphorbiaceae > Excoecaria > Excoecaria agallocha. Next base: position 1,702,277 of record JBBPFJ010000030.1, on the reverse strand, counting down.
TTTACTTTGTCCTCAATTTCTGCATTAACCGAAAAATTTCAACCATTTATCAAATGCAAGGAAATGTCTGTTTGAACATGATTCAAAATTAAGAAGGAAACAATGAGCTTAAGACGCATATGCATACCGTACAAATTACAATATGACAACTAGCTTAACCTCAACTACTTCTCACTGTGAGCAAGTCTACACATGAATCAAAATAAGGAAGAAACAACAAGCTAAAGGCGCCATGCATATCATACAAACCAGAATTTGAAGTAGTTTAAGCTAGTCACTAAGCATTAAATTTCATTCGCTCATTTGAACAATGCTACTTTCATGGAGTATACCATGAATAACCTACAGAAACCTTTCGAATTAATAGAGAAGATCACCTGTTTTAGTTCCTTGTAGCTGTTCGGCCTTCTCTGGATTGATGTGATTTCCAAAGAAGGATTTTACAGAGTCCCTCCAACGCCTCCTAGTCATCTTCTCTTCAAATTGTCAATCAACCTGTCAAGCGGCTAAAAACAAGGTGTTCCCCTCTTGCATCGAAAACTCCAAAATCTGAAAAAAGTAATATGGATACAAGTTCATATTTCAGAACCCCATAATTCCTAATTCAATCTAGTAATCTTTCCAATAGCTTGTTCACGGTTAATCAAATTTGACACGTTTGAACCGTAGAACAGGTGGCTAAGCTCTATGCATGCAAAATAAAAGTCACTTCATCCAAGGATACTATCAACATATTAAAAAAATGTTTTGCAGTTCTGTCATTGAACAGTAAAATTTACATCGCATTATCTACCACTGAGCAATTCATGGTTAACCTTCAAACAACGAAGTGCCCAACTAACATACAACAATGAGCTCCATAAAAGTTCAACTGTGTCCATACAAAAATATTGTGCTGCTCTCTATTATAGGCATAGGAAGATGTTGTTCCACTGGACGTTACAATTGTGAAACAAAATCATTAAATTTATATTCTGTTCATTATTATTATTATTATTATTATTATTATTATTGGTAGGCCAAATGGGCCGTGCTCCATATAATTGGGGTCAGCCTTCTCTCTGCATATTGTCCGCTAAAAGTGAATAATCCTTACCATATTAAATGGCTTTTATATGGGGACATTTATTTTAATAATGCGTTTTTAATAATTATTTACAAAAATGGGGTGTGTTAGAAAGTATTTACGGAATTGGGGTTTTTTCTGAAACCGCTGTACTGTGTAGCGTTTCAGACGTGGGACCCACAGACATATTCTGAAAATTTCTTCTGAAACCGCTGCAAAGTACAGCGGTTTCAGACACTGAAAACCGCTGTACTGTACAGCGGTTTCAGACAATTATTAAAATAATAATAATAATTTTTTTTAATATAATTTAATTTTTATTTTATTTAATAAATTAAATTAATTTCCTTATATATTTTTAAGCTCCCAACTTAAGCTGCCAACCCAACCCATCTGACTAGCGGGCCAAGTGCCGTTTATATTTTTTTTTCCTTAATTTTGTCTAATCTAAACACTGCATTTTAATTTTTCTTCTAAAAAACAAAAATACCGGATATTAATTTTACATTTCATTTGATTATTTTTATTTTTTTAAATTAAATACGATGAGAAGACTTAAACTCTAAATTATTTTGATTATATAAATTAATATTAAATTAAATTTTATTAAAATTTTATTAATTTAATAAATTTTTCAATTTATATATAAATTTTTTACTATGTTTTTTTAAAGGATATGTGATTTACAGATCAATGTTCTAATTAATCAAACAAACCCATTTTTTAATTTTTTCTTTTAATTATAATAAATAAAAAAACATAGTTGATGAATGAAATCTAAATCCATAAAAAAATAAAGAAAATCAAGAAACGTGAGAGCGGCAAATAAAAAATTTGAAAATTCAAAATTCAAAACCACTCTGTATTCCCAGATCTATATTTTTGGTGGCCTATTTCGAGAAGCGCCACCGCAGACGGCGGAGGAAATTTTAAAAAAAAATTTCAAGATTGCAAATAAAATTTATATACATGCTATGCGTAAATAATATAATTTTTTAATAAATTATATAATTAAAATTAAATTATTAAATTTTATTTTATTAAAAAAATTAAATTAAAAATAAATTATATTATATCAAAAAAATTATTATTATTATTATATTATTATTTTAATAATATAATGGGTTTGTTTGATTAATTAGACCATTGATCCGTAAATCACATATCCATTAAAAAAACATAGTAAAAAATTTATATATAAATTGAAAAATTTATTAAATTAATAAAATTTTAATAAAATTTAATTTAATATTAATTTATATAATTAAAATTTAATTTAATTAATTTTTATTTTATTTAATAAATTAAATTAAAAAATAAGTTAAATTATATTAAAATTTGGTTGAAAATGATATTAAATGAGTAAATTTAGTTCAACCAATAATAAGGTAGATAAAAAAATTTAAAATTAAAAGAATAAATTTTAAATATATAAAACTTATTAAGAAAAAAAAGTTAATTTAATCAAATAAAAGGGATAACGTAAATTCGGTTCTTGCCAAATTCCTCATTTAAATAATTAGTTAGCTATTATTTAATGAAAATTGTTTTGGTACAGTGCTATAAGATTTTAAGTTGGAAGCTTAAAAATATATAAGAAAATCAAAATTGCTTTTTTTTTGGTACAATGTCAACAAATAACCAATGGGTTTTTTTGGTACAATGTCAACAAATAACCAATGGAGCTTAATATCCGGTATTTTTGTTTTTTAGAAGAAAAATTAAAATGCAGTGTTTAGATTAGACAAAATTAAGGAAAAAAAAATATAAACAGCACTTGGCCCGCTAGTCAGATGGGTTGGGTTGGCCGCTTAAGTTGGGAGCTTAAAAATATATAAGGAAATTAATTTAATTTATTAAATAAAATAAAAATTAAATTTATTAAAAAAAATTATTATTATTATTTTAATAATTGTCTGAAACCGCTGTACAGTACAGCGGTTTCAGTGTCTGAAACCGCTGTACTTTGCAGCGGTTTCAGAAGAAATTTTCAGAATATGTCTGTGGGTCCCACGTCTGAAACCGCTACACAGTACAGCGATTTCAGAAAAAATTCCAATTCCGTAAATACTTTCTGACACACCCCATTTTTGTAAATAATTATTAAAAACGCATTATTAAAATAAATGTCCCTTTTATATGCTCATTTTAGAAAAGAGCTATTAGTTCAAAATGTGCAATGCAATCCCTAATAAGCTCATTTAAATTCTAGATTTTCTTTTAGGGCAGAGAATCTCGTTCATGTTTAAATGTTAATCGAAAATAATAATATTAATGTTTCGAACAATGCTTTCAATTATTAATTTGAACTCGCATGACAACTGAGGATAAAACGTGGTTTAATTGAGCAAATTCAAAAAGTTAAGGCCTAAAAAGAAATTTTAACCAGACCACGTCACTGTAGATCTGGCGCCACCTCATCAGCAATTGGAAATTATTTTTTCTCAAACCAGAAAAAGACAGGCATCATATCAGAAAATTTGGGCTGTTCTTTTTGTTATTTCTAACACGATGTTCCGGAAAAAAAATAAAATAAAATAAAAAGGCCACAAGTGGCGAGTGACAAACCAAAGGAGGACTACGGGGACCACCGCGCGTAACTTACACTGAGGGCGGAGATCAGCGTGAGAGCATAAGGACGCCTAGTCGTCTCAGACACCGGATAATCATTACTATAAATATAAGAGTTTAAAAAAAAAAAAAAAAAAAAGAAAATCCTCTTTAAATTTAAAGTATAATAACCATTTTTTTCACCTAGAAAGCTACCGGTAAGTCCAATACAAGAAAACTCTGCTTACCTGGAAATTTCCTTTTTATTTTGTACTTTTTTTGTGAAAGCTGCGATAACGTATTGCAGTTTTCTAGTATTGAAGCAATCTGAAAAACAACCAAACCAAGAAATTCATAATCAATCGAAAGAAACAGCTAGAGAAACTAATCAACAAACACTAGTCCCTAAATCAAAATTAAACAAGCATAACGCAAGCATGCACACTGAAGAAAAAAAAGTATCGATCTGATCAACAAAACTTAACTCAAATCAGTTAATCCGGAACAGTAGAAATCGAGCTTAAAAATAGTTTTAAGAATTGAAAAAAACAAAGATCAAATATCCAAACATAAATGAAACCAAATAATATCAAATCAGATTCATTATCAAATGGATTACCTCTAATTCCGAGCTTAAAAGCTCGAATATCTTTCTATCACAGAGAGAGAGAGCTCAAACAGAAAGGCAATCAAAAGAGAACATGAAGAAAAAAAAAGGAACTGTCTCTCCATTACAGAGAGAGGGAGAGAGAGAGAAAGAGAGAGATTTGTTTGGCGTAATTAAAAAAAGAATTAAATGGAAAGAGGTTTTGTTTGGATTTAGAGCACTAAAAAGCGACGGGTACAGCAATTGTAGCTTCAATTGCAGGAGAAATGGAATCCTTGGATCTTGTTCTTCAGCTTTTAATCCTTCATTTCACCATTTTATTACTTAATTGCCACGCCCGATCTCGTTCTTACCATTTAATTTATCGCCCATTTGGATCAAAATTTCGCGGTGTTTTCATATATCGGACGACAAAATCAGCGAGATGTAAAATAATTTGAATATTCGTTGGGCCCACCACGAGTTTATGCTCCCGCGCTCGTTTCTTTGTGAGTTTTCTTCTCTGCGGTTACTTCCAGGTGTAACTGCAGAAAAAAAATTAGTTAATTGAAAAATTTATCTAACAATTAATACAGTACTTCATCCATTTCATTTTAAAAAATATTTTTTTTATTTTAATTTATTTTATTTTAAATATTATTTTTAAAATTTAAAAGATATATTTACATGTATATTTTTATTTATTACTTATTAAATATTTATTTTTTTATTATTTTTTACTTTTAATTAAAATTAAATAAAATTCTTGAAAATATAAAATAATATTTTTATCAATTACTATAATTTTTTATAAAATTAAAATATTTTAATTATTTTTTTAATTTTTATAAAAAATAAAAAAATAACTTTTAAAATGAGAGTAATTTTATACGCGCAACCTGTTAATAACTCTCATCTCATCGTCATGTCCTAAAAAGAAAAAGGAGTCGTCAACTTTTTTTATTTTTATGATAACGTTACAATACGAGGTAAAGTATGCTTCGTATGTATGCATTTAACATTAAATGATAAATAGAGAAACTTCAAAGTATATATATTAATGAAAGTAAAGACAAAACAATGAATAAACAAAGCAATATATAATTCAAGGTAAAAAAAAAGAATGTTATCAACATAAATTCATCTGAAAATTTAAATAACAAAAAGAAACAGGATATATAAAATTACAATTTTATCCAGCAATAACAATAACAGAGAATTTTCTAAAGGTATGAAACGGATAATTATTCACAATTGAAAAAGATGAAAAAATAGAAGCAAAAAGTTTCAATTATTTGCATATACATTGTATATCTTTTGACAAAATATTTTCATATACATATATAATTGAAAAATTATTAGAGGGTTTAGGTACTTTTACATGTAAACAAAGTATTTTGGACCGATCCAATAATACTTTGGACATAAATAATTAAAAAAAAAACAATAATCACTTCATAATACTTGATTCGTCTATAACGAACGTGATCTGGGTAAGTAATTGTACTGTAAATATAATTATACATATAAACAAATCCATGAATATTAAAAGAAACAATATAAACCGGTCCATTAACTTATTTCTTGGTTTCAGGAGGCATCTTTGAAACTGCTTCTTTAAGCTGATCATAGCGATGGCGATGATAATCCGTCAAAATACAAAGTTGCTTAATAGCCTCCTTTTTCTCTTCATTTCTTTCTTCCAATTGATTCTTTAAATCTTCCACTATTCTCTCATAATCTTGTTCGGTTGAGAATCGTTCAAGAGACTGTTTCATCTTTCTCGTCTCATCATTTTTCTCTGCAACCCATTTCTTTGCAACCTGAAGCTCGGCGTAGATTCTTGAAATTTTCTCCAAGAATTTTCCATTCTCCTCATCGATTTTCTTGGCCATCAAATCCATTCCCGATATTATGTTGCTTTCTCCAAGCTTCTTAGCCTCAGTTTCATATACTTCATTCTTTTCAGTTAGCTCTTTATTATCTTGCTTCAGCTTCTGAATTACTTTCTTGCTGGTGTCATTATAAATGTGCTCGGCAACTTTAATTCTTTGACTCAAAAGGCGGATTTGATTCTCCATTTTCCCTTGGAACTTGTCTGATAGTTCAGACATTTTCCTTTCTAAAGCCTGACGATTTAATTTGGTGGAGTTATCCATCCGATATCTGTTGGTTTCAACCTTCTGTAGTTTCTGTATATCTAAGGATTGGGATTTTACAAGCTTATGCTGCTCTTCCTTGGAGTTTGCTTGGTTCTGAGTTTGTTTGGAGTTTGTTTGGCTCTGAGTTTCCTTTTCAGGGTTTTCTGCAGGAACTTGTTCTGTTATCTTCTTCTTCTCCTTTTTCACTCACCAAAGAATCAATTTCCTTTTGCAGGGTGTTCTTTTCCTCTTTTAGCTTCTCTGCTTCACCAGTTTGGCTCGTTATCGTCTTTTCGAGCTCGTTCTTTTGATCAACTAGGGAGTTCATTTCTGATTTCAAATTCTGCATCTTCACCAAAACGCTTTCTTTCTCCTTCAGCAATTCTTGTTCCAATTTAGTCTTTTTAGCTATCTCTTCCTTCATACTTTTCATCTCGTTCTTCAAAGCCTGGAACTGCACCGATTCTTTATTGCTTTGGTTCATTTGTCTCGTCAAAGTTTCAATCTTGGAATTCAAACTCTTCTCATTCTTTTGCATTTTCAGGGTCCGTTCAAGAACTTCATTTCCTTTCTTCTGTAAAGTTTGCTCGAGCTCTGAAACCCGAGATTGGAGCTTAGCATTAAATTCTTGTTTCTCTTCAATCTGAACCTGAAGATCATAATTCTGCTTGCGGGATGATTCCAGGTCTGTTTGAACCATACTTAACTGTTCTTCTAACTCTTTAACCTGACCTGACGATTCAATCTCCCAAACATCACGCTTTCGTTCATTTCCTTTGTTCTTCTTATCATTCTCCGTGGACGTAGGGGACAACAACTCTGAATTTTCGGTTTCAGAATCTGAAGCCTCGTAGTCATGTGTTTCTGTTATGTCATTTTCGATTTCCTCGGATGAGTAAAAATCAGAATCGGAGTTTGGCACAGATGAAGAATTGTCCTTCTCTTTCTTGGATCGAAACCTTCTCCCAATTTCTCCTCTAAGACGATCGTATTGTGCATATAGTGATTGATAGTGCTTGTGAAATTCTTGAACCAATCCAATGACTTCTGTATTTTGTTTAGGTTGTTCTTCCTCATTATTCCTCAGGAGGCTCAAAATCCTCGTCAGTAATTTATTTCCAATTTCTGCAAAATAAATATAGATAATTTTACTATTTTTGCCATTTTAGCGACAAAATATGAACCAATTTTAACTAGAAAAATCCTATTTTTATTTGTGAAGGAAAATTAAATCAAAAATAAAAAAATGGCTGCAAAATAAGGTAAAAGAATTATACCTTTCTTATTCTCTTTGGTCAGTGCGTTTTCTTCAGTTTGACCGTGATTATCAATGGACCCCATCGTCTCTAATTGTTTCATCAAATCCCCAAATTTCAATCAATTTAGGAATTAATACTTCTTATTTTAACGTGAATTACACTACTAGCATATTAATTGGAGACCTGCAATAAAAAAAAAATACTTGTTGGTATTTCATATTCATTTAATGAAAATTAAAAAATAAAAAAAATAAAATATACTCCATTAGTTCGTTTTTTTATTTATTATTTTTATTATTTTTACTAAAATTAAAAAATAATAAATAGATTTAAATTTAGTATTAAATTGTGTGATTAAGATTAAATTATCAAACTTAATTGTTATAATTTTATTAAAAAAGAAAAATAAATTATATTATATTATATTAAAAATTTAAAAATTACAAATAAATAAAATTTAAATTTTATTCAAAAATAATATATAAAATAGAACAGAAATATTTAATGGTCGCAATCTAAATTGACGAAAAGGTTTCATTCATGTTCAAAACAAATTCGATAAAAAACCATAAAATACTACGAAGTAAGTAATCCATATGCTATTAGTTTCCACTTTGGACCATCCATTGATAACATTCCAGCAATACGGATCATGACGTGTGCATGATTCTAACAATATGGCCCACGTACTATGGCATTAAGCGTTAAATTACTAAAATATAAATTAATGTTTACATTATAAAGAATTCAAAGTTGAGAATTACTAATATCAAACCTTAAATATTTTTTTATCAACAAACTATACATTACCAATTATTAACAGCATAATATCTGCCGGTTACCATATATTCCCTCCGTTTCAAAATATAATATTTAACGTTAGAGGAGAATTGATAGTATTTAAGAATAGTAATTACTTCATAACTAAAATATTTTATTACCCTTATATTAATTGTGCAATGTAATTAATATAGATTGAAAATCATTTTTATAAAAACAACTTAAATAGGAGTATATTTGATAAAAATTAATTAATATATTTTGGTTATATCAAAACGTCATGTATTATTAAATAAAATTTTTTCTCTTAAACGACATGTATTTTGAAATAGAGGAAGTAATTCTTAAATATTGATAACATTTAAACAGTTAAATAACATTTATAACAATTGGATAAAACATATAAATTTGGAGTTAAAAGATATTATGCAACATAATTATGATGCACAAAAATATTTAAAATTTTATAATTTCAATTTTGGATAAAAAAAACATCATTATGTTTTTTTAATTGTAGATCACAAAATCAGAATCAAGATGTCAACTTCATACACAAACTAAGGGCCACCTGATTCTTGACATTTGAAAGTAAATAACCATACAAAATTTATATATTAATAAAAAATTTTGATGATGAAAACAGATTGATAGATATAGCAACTAAACTCATTCTTTTCTTCTTTTATTTATTGGCAAATGTTGACTTTTGAAACTGTAAATTTTAGATTAATTAACGGGATAATTAACAACATGAAATTTACAAGAAATCAAAGATAATAAAGATTTAAAAAGTCTGGAAATTAAAAAAAAAAAAGCGGAAATTCAAAATAAAATAAAAATAAATAAATTACCTGTGAAAAAACAACAGAATGTATGACTGCCAATCTGAAATCCAATGAGAACAAAATATTAATTCAAATTAAGAGATTTTTTCCACTCTTTTTCTTTTTTCTTTTATCTTGAAAGAAAAAAGAAAATGAAAAATGGGGAAATACCCTTTTTTGAAGTTGGTTCGCTTGATGTTTTGGTCTCGGCCAGAAGATGGAAATTTTGTCGCTTTTGTAGATATTTGCCCTTCGATTTCGGAATAATTACGCTAAAAAACCACCTAATTAAGACAGCACATTCTCGCTGTAAGAAGAAAACAGAATAGCGCGATATCTTCTGATAACGGTGGAAATTATTGGGTACTTATTATTCAATGACACGTGTAATTTCCTCATTTTTCCTTTTTATTTTTTTAAGAAAGTTTTTGGTTAATTAGTGAAGAAAGTAAAATTTTCTAGAATATTATTATCTATTTTTAGCAGTGTCATAAAAATCTTTTTTTTCTTAAAAATAAGAATTAGTAAATATCCATCTGTCCAAATAATACAAATAAGTCAATATTATATTCCCATATTTAGATTAGTGACAGAATATATTATCTTTTATGTATAGTTTACTCATATTGTTAACAGAAAAAATCTATTTTTATGGAAATTTTGATGAATTTCTTACTAAATTTGACATTGAATTAGGATTCAACAGTTATTTTTCCAACCCATAGTTGACAAACAAAAATGATACTAACGTTGAGTATTAAGGTATAATAATAATTTAAAAATTAACTAAAATTAGTAATATTGATAAACTTGTAATCATTATAATTGTTCATATCATTTTAATTCTGATTGGGCAGTTTCAAAAAGGATACGATAGTTAGAGTTGGAATGATTTTGGGCCCATGAACAGCTTTTATTTTTATTTTTATTTTTTCAAAGAATGAACAGCTTTCATTTAATCAGTAAAACTAACTTTTAGAAAAATAGACTTACAAAGACGACTTAATTAAAAAGAGAACTAATTTATGGACCCATTAATAACTTTAATGTTAATCTAGAAACATTATTTTTTTTTTAAAGTCAATAATGATAACATTGGAGCCTGCATGATTTGGGTTATAGGCATCTAATTTATGCCACCTGGATTATAAGTAAAATAATGGACCAACCTAACATTTTCTCACATAACCAAAGAAGAAAAACATAGTCAATTTCTCCTTATATTATTTCAAAATTTCCTACACAAATTGGTAATGGAATATTCAGGATTATGCGTATTTTATTTTGAAACAGCAAATACAATTGAAATGTAAAATGTGCGCCTTCTATTTGGTATGATATAGCCTAAAATAGGTTTTCTTTTTCTTCTCTAGTTGTTCCTGAATCTATTTTTAGGATGGAGTATCTTGACTAAATGTCCGGTTGGTAAAAAAATTCAGCAGCAACATTGGTTTTTCTAAATACATGACCGATCTCGACATTTCACTTACTCTATAAGAGCTATTGAATGTGCAAAATAATAGCACTGCGAATAAAATATATATTAAAATTGCCCGAGATAGCCAAAAGCATACTTTTATTATCAAGCGTTATTTTTCTACACCCTTCTATTTTAGGCTTTTTGAAGACCCAAAAGAATACCCGAAATTTCAGCAAAAAATGCATTAGTACCACCAACAAAAGCTGAATATCCAAAACAAAAATCGGACTGATGAAGATGTCTAGTTGTTTGGCTGTTGACATTCACAAGAGAAATTTCATTGAAAGTAAGTTTCTTTAAAAATAAAATAAAATAAACAATATTTTAAATTATTTTGTTTAGTCTGTCTTTTTTATCTTTATCATTTCTCCTCCTCTTCTAACCTATTTGGTGAAAAATTATTTTAAAATTTAAGAGATAATTGATCCGAAAAATCTCTTTTCACTTTAATGACCAAACAATAGATAAAAATAAAATAAAATTTTTGCTTTAATTCTGTTTGTTTTCACTCAATTATATATCAAAATAAACTAAGGAGAAGAGACAATCATGGCGGTTTCTATTCCCTCCAATTGTTGCGATGTAATATTTTTAATGTGCAATTCATTTTAAAATTAAATTTTCGACCGTTTTAATATGTAATTTTATTTCACACTATTTTTGTCTTATTTCCTCTTCAAAGAATATAATTTTGTAGTATATTTATAATTGTAGGGATTATTATATATTGGAATAAGACATTTTTTCTTCAACTATTCGAAACATGGCAATTTTGCTTCAAAAATTTTTTTAGTCAATTTTTTTTTCTTTAAATTATTTAAAATAAAAAGTTTTATCATTTTTAAAGTGAATCATTTTTACTATTAATTTATTAAAAATATATATATATTTTACTTTTAAAATTAATGTCACGTGACATTATGTAATTAATTGATGTATGAAATAAAAACAAATTCGTTCTATTTCAAATAATTCAAAAATAAAAAATTAAAGATAAAATTAGTTGATTTCAATATATATATATAGTCATTACCTTTAGAAAGAGTCAGGAAACATTAAGTCGAACTCGTTGCTTTGATCACACCAATCATTTTTCTTTTTTAACAAAATTATAATCAGCTTTTGTCCTCCAAAGCTGCAGCTGTTAACAAATCTGTTGATTTCAAATTTCAAAAAACATTAAAAAAAAAATTAAGAAATGATGCTGGCTATGGGGTTCGAACCCATGCGCACTTGCGTGCAAAAGATCTTAAGTTTTCCTCCTTAACCTCTCGGGCAAACCAGCTTGACATGTTCAAATGTGAATGATAAAATTAAACTTATTTATTATCATAAGCATGAAGCCAGACCTGGTCATATGTGGGCTTGGGCTTGGACGAATAGGCCTTACCCCACAAATTAACAGTAAAAAAAATGTTCAAATAAATACACCTACGTAAAATTAAAAATAAAGTTCAACAAGTTTAAAAACATTTGTTTATCATTAAAAGATATCTTATATCAAATAAATAAAAGAGATTACATGTTGTCAATAAAAGGTATCTTGTATAATTTACCAATCAATATGTCTAATTAAATTCACGCTTTTGATAATGTTTCAGGAGTTTTTGTCTTTTAAGAAATATATTTTATTTTTTCATTGATTTAAAATTTAATTTAATTTTGATTATATTAACTTAATTTAGTTAGTAACTTTAGGGGTAAGCTAGCATATTTTGGTAATACATAATGCAAAGTTAATGTGACAATAAAAAATTAGACATTAATTCAAAATTCTTTACTACCTGCTGATATTTATGCTTAGAAACTAATTCTAGTGGAAAGAAGATACATAGTCACTGAATTAGAAATAATAAATGTCCAAAAAATCAACTGATACACGATTCAAAATAGAACTGCATAAATTCAATTCGCCCAGCCACAACAAAATAAAAATCAAATTTCAGTCTTGCTCAATCTAAATGTGATTATAATTGTAAGTGTCGGATTAGCTCATTATTCTCCTCCTCACTTTTCTTTCTTGAAATTCGGTGAGGACAGTACGAAATTTTTGAAATCCAGTAATTCCCTTTCGTCCAAAATTCCTGTTTAAATTTGTAAAATCTACAGGCAAAGCTCTGTATGAGAATCATCGTGCAGTAAAATGATCTAGACCAATCAAAAAATTCAGTAAAGCTTGAATAGGTTATTAATCCTTGAGTATTACACCATTAAGGCCGAGTAATCTATTAAGGTGTCATGAGTCTGATGAATAAAAATAAAATAACAAATACAAAAAATTTAGCAGGAGAAAAAACATATTCTGGCATATTCATACCTTGCAAAGAAGGCTTCTGGTCAAAATGGCATGGCTTCCTGCCTCCTATCATAATCAAAAAATGTAAACTAGATAAAAAGAAATCAGATGATGCCCATCAAATAGTATAAGTTGCAATTCGGAGAAGAAAAGCACGGGAAGCCATTATTTTTGACACTATTATGGAAAATCCCCTCCTACGCAGCTACCGCTACCTTTTCTTCCTTCTTAACTACAGCTCTTTTAGGCTTTGGATTAAGTTTCCTTTCTGCTTTCTCAATTCCTTGAATATCAGTTATTCTCAACTTTGTCAGTTCCTGAGGAGCGTAGGATTATCAGTCCAGCGAACCAAGTGCCAAAATTTAAAAATCAATACCATTTAGATAAATGATCCTTGCATACCTGGCGATGCCCTTTTGTTCGTCGGTAATTCTTCCTTCTTTTCTTCTTGAAGATGATTACTTTTGCATCTAATGCCTGAGAGAAAAGGAAAGAAATACAGCAATCAAAATTCACAATCATAACCATATACACAAAATATGACATTGAATCGCTATATAACCAAAAGAAGAAAAAAAGAAGACAATTCAAAATGTTTGCAGCAATATGTTGTGACAAATATACTCAACCTATAAAAGTTCCTGGGAAAATTTTCCAATCAACGAGAGAAATTTGTATTCTGGTACATAAAATTTTGCGGATAAACTACTTTTTTTTTTGCCTATTGGAAACAAAGCAATTAATCACAATCAAATTTATTTCCACAAGTTTACAGCATTCAAGTTGAAGCACCTGCTCCGATCAAACCTTCTGCATGAAAATCTGGAAGAAGTATACTAAACAATATCTTGCTAGACAAACAAGGAGAAAACCTCAATACTGAACTCAGCAAAACTGATCTTAATCACCAAAAAACAATCCATGTACTTTCTGAAACTAAGCATGCCTCCATCTAAAGCATATAGACACAGGGTTTCTGAGCTCACCTTTCATTCACACAAACACTTTCAGCTAGTGTTTTTCTACTGGTGTGTCATAACATGGTAGTTTTGTTTTCCCCCTCATATGACTGGTATGGCATCTTCAGTGTTATCTTTCCATTATTTGATTCAATCCCACCAAACAATTACCACTAAGACTAAAAGTATGAACATATATTTATCACAAATTAACTAGACAAACATAAAGTAAAACGAAAAAGACAGAAAATAGGTGAAATCTAAATCTGGAAGATTTATGCTGACTTGCACTGTAAACCGATATCAAGATAGTTTTAAATAAATGCATATTTGTCTTATAGAACAAATGGAATGAATACAAGTGAACAAAGATCAAGTAAAGCTAACCAAAAGACGTGGAGCAAATTCAAACGATGACCAATGGAACTGAAAGATTTGGAAACACGCAGACAGCCAAAGAGAAGAGGGGAGAACCTACTCTTTCAATTTCTCCCCCACTAAACACTCACCCAACAAACACACAAGTATTCATCTCTGATATATTCCATATCAAATGTAAAGATAATTTGCACCATGCTAAATTTAAGTACATCAGTATTTTATAAGAGATGCAATATAACATAGAATTTCTTTCTTTGGTACTTATAAAGTCATTTATTATATATTTCTTTTCCATTAGTAAACTGGGTGAGGGGTTCAAAAAGTTGTAGAGGCAAAAATGTTTTTGGGAGTTTTTTTAATTAAGAAAATGAACCAAAGGCCAAGAAACAGGAACTATTACATTAACCATAAAGCTACATTCTTCTATTGCATATTCTTTTTTGTAAGCAAGTGAACTTTGCGTTCTTACATGTGTGACAAGAAATAAAGGTAGGAACAGAAAAGGATCAGATCTGTCACACTCACATGCTCCTCAACAAGTGCGTGTGCAACTGCATCTGGCACCGTAGGCCTGCCAACAATGGTTTGAGTACTTGATCCTAACAAGAGAACCTTGTTCAAAATCAACTGCAAGAAAAAAAATATATATATAAAAGATTGAAAGAAATTCAGTTAATATGTAAGAATAACATTTCATTCTTGATGTTTCTCAGGAAACATTTCAGATAACAATTAGAAACTGCAAAGACAACATCAAAACATATTTCAAATGAATATCATCTTATCCCTCAAATGTTCATCAATCAAAGCAAGATATATCCAAAGTCATGAATGACAAGAAACCACAAAGTAAGCCAATGAGTTCACATAACTAAACCAAACTGAATAGCATTTGAACAACTCTTTTCTTTTTTATTTGACTCTAATGGCATGAAAACGGCATGTCAACAGTTAATTGGCTACATGTTCATTTCACTACCATTAAAACCCAAAAGCTAGAAATGGGCAGCATAAATTGCAACGTGGTATTACACTTGACCTCAGCTCAGCCTGGTTATATTCCACGTTCAAGTTCTTATTAGTGGCACTTAGCTCATATATTGCAATTCGCCATGAAAATCCTTCAGTCGCCAGGTTTTAGATGTTTCAACTAATGGTCCAATTTGCCAAGTCATATAAGCAACATCAATCCACCTACTGATTTATCACGTTTCATAAAGGTACTTTAAATTTTCAAGAGGAAATCTATCTTGCAGTTGCTCTCATAAACAAGACTCGGCCCTTTTTGTCTAGCTGCTCACATTCTTAACAAAATTGGAAATTATTCTAAGCGCTCAATCTGTTTTTAGCAATCCCCTTATGATTCAAAGGCATTAGAGGCCAATAATCATGATGTCCCTCAGTTAAAATATGCTCTTCAGTAAGTGGCTAATAGGTTCGTAGCTTAATTTTCCGGGTGCTTTAATCAATTTATTGTCCTCTGGAGTAATATTCTATTTCATCAGCTTTAGTTGTTATATTATTGCTCTTCTTGAGGTTATTTAGTGGACATTTCTGATTGACCATGATTGGTTTTCAAGGCCTTCCTTCTAGCAATTGTATACTGATTCAATTCAACAACTACACTGTATTCTCAGAACCAAGAATCGTCCTGCTCCACAATATCAGCTTCAATTAGAGCAGAGCTCTCATTCTTCAAAGGTATAAAACAATCACTGCCCACCATGCCCTATGATAACAAAGTACCACTGAACCAGCTACAAACCAAAATAGTGTGGTCTCACTAACAGCTTTTAAGATGCACATAAAATGTATACTCACAAATACTTGGCGGTACAATTAACAAGGTTACAAGAGTCAATAACAGATGTGAGACCACAAAGATACCAAGCAACAATCCGAACAAAAACTAATTGCAACTCACCTTATCATTTACTTCGCAGAATTTCAATTTCTCGGTGAATATGTAATCCCCATTGCTAACTTTAAATTGATGTGATCCAATCTACATGAAGCAAATTCAACAAAAGCATTTAAAAGAAAAAAAAAAGTCTCGGTATAAACTCAAAAAAATAAATAAATAAATAAACACGAGGATGAAAAGGCAAATGGCATAGGATCAAATTAGAACCTGAACAACAGCGAAAACTAGCTCGAATGGTTTAATTACACGTTCAGACTCCTGGAGTGGCCCAATCACTTTATATCCAATAGCGGCAGCCTCCTCTTCCATTTCCTTCTCTGAGTACTCTCTTTTTAAATCAGTATCTGTTCCTTCCTCAACATCAGTGTCCTCTCCTCCCGTCTCTTCACCTTCCTCGTCATTATCGCTTTTGTTGCGAGAATTTGACGAGAAATGACGAAGGTAACGGTGAGAGCTGAGAGAATACCCGGCGGTGTTGGCGGTGCTAAAAAATTTAGAAACAACAAGAGATTTGATAGAGCGAGAGTCGGAGAGCAAAGGGGATGTTTTGAGTGCGTGGTCAAGTGTGGTGGGGTGAGAGGTGAGCAAAGCTATGGCTCGACGGCTTAAAGTGCGGAGACACCATCTCTGCAACATGACTTTGGTGGTCGAGGGTACTGATCAATGTTTTCGGAAGCGGATCGGGGATTTTCAAACAACCTATTACCTATTAAATGTCAAAATTAAAATATAGTAATTTTAAATTTAATAAATTTTACAAATATAAAAATTAAATAAATTATCCAAATATAAATAATAAATATCTAAATAGGTTCATGTAATATCAAAAATAAATATTTAAATAAATTTATTTGACATAATAATAAACAATCGTCATTAATCATCAATTTTCGTTTCTTTATTCATCCTTATCTTTATTTTCGTCTCCAATTCTATTTACTGCTTGATTAAATTCAAATGAACTATGTTCCATAGCATATAAAATTTTTAAAATAAATACATAATTAAATATAATTATACACAATTTTTAATATTTTAATAAATTGTATAGATTGTACTTTCGCTATAATTTCCAAATAAATTAAGAACAAAAAATATCATTATAATGTATAAAATTTAACAACAATGACATACAATAATATTAGCTGTTGGTCTGATCTTATTTGAAAAACATTGAGATTAGCAGGGATGATCACGGATGGGGGCGGAGAATGCATCCCCGTCCCCGATTGAACAACGGAGAGAAAATCTCCCCCATCCCCACGAATTTTTTTTTTAATTCTAAAATACAATATTTCACAATTAATTATAATTAATATATAATATTTAATAATTACAAAATATAAAATCAAACACAAATTAAATTAAATGTAAATTTTAATGATTTACAAATCTAAAATTAAATATAAAACATGATAATTTTAAAATTAAATATATATCAATTCAAATATAAATGTTAACAATTAATAACTTAAAATAAAAAATTATTTCATACAAATAACTAAAAGTTAATTAAGATACATTAATACAAGAAATAAATGCAGTTGGTTGCCTTATCTTCAGACTTTGTTGCTTGCATTTTCATATATGATCTCAATCCTATAAAAATATTCAGAATCATCAATCATAATACTCTGTTAATATTAGCAAGAATAGTAAGAAAAACTAGCATTTTCAAACGGCAACATAAAAATAAAAGCTGATCACTACAACTCCAGCCATTAAAGAAAGCCCACATCATATCTCCTACATAACAATCAAAATCTCAAGAGGATACATAGTAACACAACATATTTTTCATTCTTCCTCTTATAAGAGTTTCAACAAACACCAAACACCAAATATAAGATAAATAGATATTATGTTCAATCTATAAAACTACATTTCAAAAGCTTTTTTATGATATTATGTTCGTAAAGTGGAATAAATAGATAAGATAAATAATTAACTCCCAACAAAATTGAAGAGTGTGAGCTGAACCAAGCACATTTAAGATAATTTTGCAATTTAATAATAATTTTTCTGAAAAAAATAATTTTAAAATTAATTTCATAACAGAACATGGACTTTGTTCACACATATACAGAAAATCCAAACAAGGTGATTTAATGTACCAACTATTAGTAAAATTTATTAAAATCAAGCAATTCATCCAACAACTGCTGAAGTTTATATCTTTCCCAGATTGTGTTCATTTAATTTGATTTATTTTTTGTTCTACAAAGTGAAGATAAGATCTTTGTTTCCTAAATATAATACTTACTTCTATTAAAGTTAAACTCCTATGCAAATTCTCATTAGCAGTCTGCCTATTAATTGGACATATGTAAATGATACACCATTAGATTTCTTTATACAACAAACAATTTACTGAATTAAACAATATTATACCTGATAAGTTGCAAAAATCATGAAGTTTTTTACAGACGAATGCATTTCTCTTGCAAAAGGGAATGCTCAGGAAAAATAACAGAAGTATCAGTCAATATAGTCAAATTTTACTTTGATTGCATTTGACTGTAATATCCGGTTACCTTCTAAATTTAGTTGCCTTGCCTACACCAATTTTTTTTTTTTTTTAAATGACGAAATTATTCTGCAAAGTTTCAAATTTTATGAACCCTCTGAAAAGTAACTACTATCAAATCATCTACAAACGGAATTTTTGCATATTGTCAAACAATATTCGACGTATATAGATATATCAAACATAGAAAGAGATATATACAATATTTTACATCTTAAAACAAAAATTCTATATAAGGCAAGAGTTTTATATAAAAAAAACTTCTAAAATTACCCGATTACTACAATTAATCATCCTATAATTCTGCTTCATACATATCTTGACAGTTCATATCCACACTCCCCCTCAAGTTGGAGCAAAAATATCCATCATACCCAAATTGCCAATTATATCATGAAACTATTTTCCCGGAACTGCCTTTGTAAGAATATCAGCTAGCTGTTGTTCAGACTTGACAAACGGAAACTGTATAATCTTTTGATCCACATTGTCCTTGAGAAAATGTCTATCCACTTCGACATGTTTTATGCAATTGTGTTGAACTGGGTTTTGAGCAATTTCAATTGCTGCTTTATTATCACAATAGAGATTCATCGGTTCTAAATGTTTAATTTTCAAGTCTGATAATAGGCATTTAATCCACAACAATTCACATACCCCATTTGCCATACCTCAAAATTCTGCTTCAGCACTTGATCTGGCAACAACCTTCTGTTTCTTACTTTTCCAGGTAACAAGATTACCTTCTACAAAAGTAAAATAACCAGATGTAGATCTTCTGGTTGTTTGATCGCCTGCCCAATCAGCATCGGTATATCCTTCAATATTAGAGGCATTAAGTTTCGAAAATAACAAGCCTCTTCCAGGAGCTCCTTTTAGATATCTCAAAATACGGTATACTGCTTCCATGTGTTATTCACTTGGCTCATGCATAAACTGACTAACCACACTTACAGCATATGCAATGTCTGGTCATGTGTGAGACAAATAAATTAGTCTTCCAACCAACCGTTGATAGCGACGTTTATCTGTTGGGACTTGATCAGGAAAAATTCCAAGCTTGTGATTTACTTCCATAGGTGTTTCTACTGGTTTGGAAGCCAGCAATCCAGTTTCACTAAGTAGATCCAACACATATTTTCGCTGTGATAGAATGATTCCTTGATTTGAACGAGCTATTTCGATGCCTAAGAAGTATTTCAGTTGTCCGAGATTCTTCATTTCAAACTTAGCCGCCAAATACTCTTGCACTAACTTCATCTCTTCATGATCGTCTCCTATTAAGATCATATCATCAACATACACAATTAAAATTGTTACCTTCCCTTCTTTGTGTTTTACAAACAAAGTATGGTCTGCATTACTTTGTTTATAACCGAATGTTTTCATTGCAGTGGAAAATCTCCCAAACCAAGCTCTAAGTGATTGCTTCAGCCCATATAATGTCTTTTTTAATCTGCATACTTTATTTCTATTTATTGGACTACATTTCACACCTGGTGGCAACTCCATATACACTTCCTCTTCTAATTCACCATGAAGAAACGCATTCTTCACATCAAATTGATGAAGTGGCCAGCCACGATTAACTGTTAAGGATATGAGGATGCGAATTGTATCAATTTTTGCGACTGGGGCAAACGTTTCCTGATAGTCCACCCCATATCGTTGTGTATAGCCTCTGGCTACGAGTCTTGCTTTGAATCTCTCAATGCTTCCATCTGCTCTAAGTTTCGTTGTAAAGACCCATCTACATCCAATGATTTTCTTTCCTTTGGGTAATGGAACAACCTCCCATGTAGAGTTTTTTTTCAAAGCTTTCATTTCTTCATTCATCGCTGTCTTCCACCTGTGATCTGCTAATACTTCCTGCACACTACTAGGAATAGAAATACTGGATAATTGATTAATAGCAAGTACATATGACTTCGACAATCTATGAGTGGAGACAAAATTGTTTATGGGATATTTCATGTTTGCCTTAGGATCGGGTTCATACTGTTTCATTTTGACCCCTCTATTGACTCTTTTTGGATATCTAGAAGTTAAGTTTTTAGGAGAAATAATAAGTTCAATGGACCGAGAATGTTCAGACATAACAAGACTAGGAGACAAGATTACCTGAGGGTTTGTATCGGGACAAGAAGCTGAGATATTCTGACCAGATTCTTTAGTTCTTGGCGTTAAAATTGGCAACTCTGTTATATTCTCGAAATTGTATTCAGTTCTGCCTTCAACGTTTTCTTCATGTATTGGCAACTCTGTTATATTCTCGGAATTGTATTCAGTTTTGTCTTCAACGTTTTCGGAATTGTATTCAGTTTTGTCTTCAACGTTTTCGGAATTGTATTCAGTTCTGTCTTCAACGTTTTCTTCATGTACACCATTGATGCCGCAAGATTCATTGTATTGACCCTCATCAAGTTCATGTCCAAGAGGTTCATGTACGAAAGTGTCTTGACCCTCGCATTGACCCTCATCAATTTCATTTGGAAATCTTTCACTGATGTATTCCACCTCTGCTGAAACATCCTCATTAGAAGACGTTAAACTCATCCTGCTTGCTTCTTTATCCTCTTCTCCCAAAATCTCCCCCTGAAGAGAAGAAGTAGAAGCTCCCCCTGAATAATATGGCTCAGTCTCCTGAAAAGAAACATCCAATGTGACATGAACTTTACGAGCATGTGGATCATAACATCGGTATCCTTTTTGATAATCAGAATATCCAATGAAGACACATTTCTTAGCACATGGGTCTAATTTACTTCTCAAAACTTTTGGAATATGAACATAAGTGGTACAACCAAAGATCCGGGGTTCAAGGTTAGGAATATGAGGAATAGATAACAAGGACTGCAATTTTTGTTGGGGAGTTTGAAAATTAATAACACGGGATGGTGTTCGGTTGATAAGATAGACAGCAGATTTGACTGCTTCTGCCCAATATTGTTTAGGCAAATGCATATCAAATAGTGAGGCACGGACTACTTCCAGAATTTGTCTATTCTTTTATTCTGCTAAGCCATTCTGTTGTGGGGTGTAAGTGCAGGAGGTTTGGTGACGAATTCCCTGTTGGTTTAAGAATGGGCTAAGAGATGTACCCATAAATTCAGCAGCATTATCAATTTGCCACACCTGAATAGACTTTTGATACTGAGTTCTAACCATGGAATAAAACTCCTGGAAGGAAGAATCAATATCACCCTTTTTCCGAAGCAATGAAACCCATGTCATTCGTGTGCATTCATTAATAAAGGTTACAAAAAAACGAGCATTAAATAATGAATTAAATTTTGCAGGGCCCCATATATCTGAATGTATAACAGCAAAAGGTTCTAAGCTTTTATTCAAACTTGGTAAATAAGAAACACGATGGCTTTTTGCTAGTTCACAAATACTACAATGAAGATCTGAAACATTCAACTTTGCAAACAGGTGTGGTTTCAATTTTTTAAGATAGCCAAACGAGAGGTGACCCAATCGGCGATGCCATAACCATACGGATGCCTGATTGTTTTCTGCACTGCTTACATGACAGGTATGAGTGAACTCTGGTTCTGCCGGTTTTATTAATTCCAAGTAATAGAGTTTGCCTCTTTTAACACCATAACCAAGAATCTTCTCGGTCTAGATATCCTGGAAAATACAAGAATCAGGCCAAAAAGTTACAGTACAATTAAGATTAGAAGTGATTTGGCCAATGGATAAAAGATTATGTTCAAGAGAAGGGACAACTAAAATAGATTTTAACGTTAGTTTCTTAGACAAGGCAACCGATCCTTCCCCTAGAATAGAACAAGTATCTCCATTAGTGGTAGACACAACAGACTGGGATGATGGAGAAAAAATATTAACCTGATCAGAATTTTGAATCATATGGTCAGATGCACCACTATCAATAATCCAAGTATTACTCCTAGAATTTGCAAAAACAATATGTGCATTACCACAAATACCTGAGTGAACAATATTTGTTGTAGGTTGTTTTAGAACTTCAGTGAGAGATTCATCTGAAATAGTTGTCAACGCCTTTCCAGTAATCTTCTTTATCGGCTTCTTTGAAAAATCCCACCATTTAGGATAACCAACAATCTCAAAACATCTTTGCTTGGAATGGCCTTTTTTACCGCAGTGACTACATGTAAAATTGTTAGGCTTTCCATTTTGCTTCCAGATCTGCTTAGTCATCATAGCTGAGTGTTCAGACTGATGACTTTGAAAACCTCCCATGGTTTGTCGTTGTTGATACTCTCTTCGTACACAAGCATATGTGCTTTCCAGATCTAATTTTGAGTCCCTTCGTAGAATCTCCCCACGAACTTGATCAAACTCAGAATCCAGTCCACTTAGGAAGATGTGAACTTGAAGCCTGGCCATTGCTGAATGTAAGTGAACCACTCATTCAACCGTTCCTTCTTGAGAGACAGCTCTGTGGTCAATTTCCTGAAATATAGCAATAAGTTCATTGTAATATATTGATAAAGGTCTACCATCCTGTTTGGTAGAGAAAGATCGTTGATTCAATTCAAACAAGCGAGTTTCGTCTAATCCATCATAAAAGGTTTTAGACACAGCCTCCCATATCTCTTTAGCTATTGACAATCGTATAAATCGTTGCATCAATCCTGGACTCATTGAATCAATAAGCCAGCACTTCACTCTTTGATTTTCAGTAACCCACGTTGCATGAGTGGGATCTTCAGGTAAGGGTTTTTTCGACTCTCCAGTAAGGAATCCGTCTTTGTTGCGTGCTCCAATATGCATCTCCATAAGCTGAGACCATAATGGATAGTTCGTTTCATCTAGGATGATACTGGTTGGAAAAGGAGAGGTATCATGGATGATAATTGGTTGAGTTGGATTAGAGGTTGAGACAATAGAGTTCGGGTTGGCCATTCTAGCCTTTAATGTTTTTTCTTAAACTGGCATGGCTCTGATACCATGTCAAACAATATTCGACGTATATTGATATATCAAACATAGGAAGAGATATATACAACATTTTACATCCTAAAACAAAAGTCCTATATAAGGCAAGAGTTCTATATAAAGAAAACTTCTAAAACTACCCGATTACTACAATCAATCATCCTATAATTCTGCTTCATACATATCTTGACAGCTTATGTCCACACACACACACATATATATATAAGCACATACAGTGTGGCTATGAATTTCTGGAAAAAATAAAGTAAAAAGAATCAGATAACATCAGTTTTGATTTCTCAAAAAAAAAAGTGTTAGAAAACAAAATTAAATCAATCCATTACTCTCCTAAAAAATTGAGCAAAGGCCTCGGTTTCCTCATGAACACTGAATGGCTCTGTCTACCTCTTCAGTGACACCCTCACCACCTGCCATACAAGTACAGGCCTAGGTTTCCTCATGAACCGCCTCTTGGTTCATCATCATTAGCTTACACAATAGATTGGGTTTTTTTTTCTCTTTTGGGGATGAAAAGAACAAAAAAAATAAAGAAAAAGAAAAGAAAAAAAGAGTTTTTATGTGAGTGGGCGTTTAGACAACTGATATCAAAGATAAATTGAAGTAGAGCAGCTTCTTTAGACAAACCAAAACAGATCCAGTTTTAATAAGCCAAAACAGCAACTTCTTTAAACCAAAAAAAAAAAGAGAACAGATTAACCAGTTGATGAGCAGAGTTAGACGCCAGAGAAAAGCTACAGTGAGGAAAAGCTATGCCTTCGAAGATGGATTTCTTTGTTAGAGAGAGAGAGACTATAATTTACTTTAGATTCAAAAAAGAAAGAGAGAGCGAGAGAGCAGACTAACCAGTTGACGAGTATAGGTAGAAGTCGACGAGGAGTTGCAGTGAGGAAAATTGTGCTTTCGAGGTTGGATTTCTTTGTTAGAGAGAGAGAGAGACGAGCAGGAGAAGGAAAATGATACGAGGTTAGGGTTTCAATTGGGGATTTTTTTATTGAATGGCACGTCCGTAAATAATTAAAAAATTAAGGATAATATAGTGATAATATATCAGGTCGGGAATCCTTGTGGAACGGGTATCCCATTCTCTATATCGAAATTCATATTGGAAATTTTTTTTTACCCCATCCCTGTCTTTGGGGAAAAATCTGAAATTATCTGTTACATTCGGATCAAATCTTCACGAATATCGTTCTTTTTTTCTTCTTGTGATCATCCCTACTTGAGTCCTCCCCTTAACCTCTCGGGCATACCAGCTTGATATGTTCAAATGTGCAGTCTATTTAAATGATCAAATCAAAATCGTTTATTATCATCATTTTATATAAGGCAAAAAAAAACCAAATACGGGTTTGAAATTTGATTGATTACCCACCCATACTCTCTTCATCTTCTAATTGCTCAATTTTTGACAAAGTCATAAAGTACCTATTGGATCTTTTTTTTTTTCCGAACATAATGCACACAAAGAACACACACATACAGATGGCACAAGGAAACCACACGCCATCTAACAAAATCGTTTGGATCTTAAAACAACGAAAAAACAAAATCCTCAAATGGCAATAAATATTTTATATAGTTCCCTGAAATTATGATATATATATCACCCAATTAAATTCAATTTTTTCTTTCAATAATAATAATAATAATAATCTTTTAACCAAACAAAAATTCATGACAGATAGCGAACGTATAATCTGGATTCTCAATTGATTTCTGTAGGCTGATAGAGTATTGTTATTATTATTTATTAGTATTTTCCCCCCTTTTCCTACCAAAAACACCGCGAAGCTTAAATAAGCTTTATTATTATTTTTTTTCCATCAAACGATACAGTATGGCCAAATGATAAGTACACCTTTTTTTCACCAAAACATGAAGCTACACCTGGTCATATGTGGACTTGGGCTTGGACGAATTGGACTTATCCTATAAATTAACAATAAAAAAATTGTTCAAATAAATATACCAACGTAAAATTAAAAAAAAAATTCAACAATTTTATCAATCAATATGTCTAATAAAGTTCACGCTTTTGATAATGTTTGAGGAGTTTTTGTCTTTTAAGAAATATATTTATTCTTTCATTAATTTAAAATTTAATTTAATTTTTATTATATTAACCTAATTTTTAATTTTTAACTTAATTTAGTTAGTAATTTTAGGGGTAAGCTAGCACATTTTGGTAATACGTAATGTAAAGTTAATTTACCCCTCATTTTTATCTTTCATAATTTATATACACGTAATTAAATTACCTGAAAGAAGAAACAAAAATTTATTCAAAAAAAGAAAAAGGAAGAAACTATGCCTAGCTGTAAAATGCGAGTGAACCGGAGAATTGCGACCCTTAAAGTCACCGGAAAAAACTTTACATTTCCGATGCATGAGCGCTTGAAAACGCGCCAAAAATTTTTTGTCTTGCTGATCAAGCCAGAAACTGGTCCAACCCATCCGCTATCGTTTGAGTTCTTTCTGCAATTTCAACCAACACACTATTCACATTTTCTACCCTTGTGTGCTGTGAAGATTGAAGCTTGATTATGGTAAAGTCAGCGACTTTTTGACAGCCTAGTGTTGAAAGCGGAAATTTATGATCTGGGTCACTTAATTTGCTAGCATTTCTTTGATATTCCTGGCTGAAATGGATCTCCGTGAAGAGAATCTCAACAGTTCAAGTATGTCAGAGCTGATCTGTTCTCTGAAATCGTCTTTTCAAAATGCTTACTTTTCTCGAGTAGAAAAAGTTCTAGTCTCCAGAGATGAGATAAAGAAGAGGGAAATAGAGAAACTGGAGAGGGACATCGAAGCAAGGACGAAAGAGAACGAGTTAGTTTCGGAGAAATTGGAGGTTCAAGTGTTAGAGAACATAAAGTTACAGAAAGAGAATGCCGAGTTAAAGCAAGTGAATTCTTGCTTAAGGGAAGACCAAGATGGGGTTGATGAGATATTAAAAAGTACTGAAGATGATATGCAAGTCATCATTGAGCTTAAAAGAATAAATTCTGAGTTGGAGATTGCAAAATCGAAAGCTGAGGCTGAGGCGGAGATTTATAAGGAGACATTTAAGAAATTAGAGTTGCGGGTACTGAAATTGGAGAAAGATTTTGCACGTTTGCAGAGAATGGAGCTATCGGCTTCCAAAAGTGCTAAAATTTATGGGGAGGCTTTGAATGGAAATGACAGAAGTTTCGAAAAACCTGCTGACATGATAAATAAGATGGATTCATCTGTCAGTGGTCATGGAGATAAGGATAGTGCAGGTATTGAAGAATGCACGCATCTCTATTCCCATTTCTATTAATTGATATATATTTTTTTAGTTGAAAAATGCTTGTTTGCTTATTGTTTGTAGTTGCAGCGGGGAGGGAAGTAACTGGAAATGCGGAAGTTGAGAGCAGATCAAATGTTTGGGCAAAAAGTGAAGAGCTTGTGATAAATCAAGTGCCTGGCATTGGTAGTGATAAGAAAGTGCTTTTGGGAACAAATGCAGGTCCAAGTTGCCACTCATCACATAGGAACAATATTACAGGTAATTGAGAATCCCTATATCTTGGTTTTTGGCTTTTATTTGGATTATTTAGATAGATTTTGGTGTTTTTTGTTGAATGCCAGGATACTGTTTGAATTTTGTATAATGATTGACTGCAAATTGGAAAGTTTTCCATTAAACTAATATATTTGATAACTGCTTTATTCTTTAATGGTATAGCTGCTTCTCTAGATTAAAGAATATAAGTGACTATTCTCAAATGTTAACAGTACGGTTTTGCTTACTTTATGTTTTAGATTGAAAGTTTCCATTTTAATTAAGACTAGGTAAAGGTATATGTTTATGTCTGTATTCCTTGATTTTTTTCTTTTGGCATATGATAAGTTGATTCCCAAATAGGTTTGGTTTCAAATGAGAAACTAGAGAGTGGTAACTGTATCTTTTGGGAGGAGTTTGAGACTAATGTGGATTAAGTGGTCTGATTTTTAGATAAATTGGTGTAATGTGTATGTTGCAAAAGCTGATGGCTTGATATGTTCATACCAGGCAGAGAGAAATCTTTATCAAAAGATTTTATTGAGATTTTGGATAGTGAGGATGAATCTGCACCATGTGGTATTTTGAGTGCAAGAGAGATGAAAATTCAAAAACACATGGAAGCAGACCCGGGGAAAACCATTGCTGAAAATGGAACGGGAGTCCGCAAAAGGACACAGCCTTCATTTGAAGAGAAAAATGGGAATTCTGATGGGAAGGATGGTAGCTCTGAGGATGTAGGTTTCAGATGTCCAATCGGTAAATATAAGAGAACAAAATTTGAAGAACCCGTGCCTATTACTTCTCCTGTCAACATATCTTCGGCCACAGCCTCCAATCCCAGAGAAGAAGATTTTCCTCCATCAAAACTAGCTTTTCTTGAACCACATGTTGATAAATCTCAAGATCTTATCTTTTCCAGTTCCAGTTCCAGTTCCTCAGACTCAGAAGATCTAGATCTTGAACTTGATTATCCTTCCCTTTACAAGACTGCTTCTGATCCAATATAGCTGGTATGATTAAACCCACATTTCATTGGCATTTTCTTCTTTTGTTATGTCATTAATTGCATTTCCTGTTGCTGATCCCCTTTATTCATGTGAATCATTTTTTTTTCTATAGTTACGTTTCTTTACACAATACATTGTGCATAATTCTCTTGAAGGTTCCACTGCTGCGTTCCACTTCAATTTCTTAACTGACAGGAAATGATAAAAGTTAGAAAAAGAAAAAGAAAAAAAAAAAAACAGCTTTGAAAAGATTTGCTTATTGGTACTCTTGCTTTTGTGGTTACTAAGTTAGATATTCACAAACTATAAACTTATATTTGGAAACAACGGAGAGCAACTTTATGATTTTGATTTGTGTTCGAAATCTTTCTTCTCGAGGGTCCTGTAGAAAATGGTACTTTTTGGCTTACTGCAACAATGCTTGAGCTTGCAGAACTCTTGGATGGTGGAGCTGTGTTCGTGTGGCTTAGTATAGAGGTTGAACTGAAAAGTCATGCTGAATTGTGATAATAAATGGTATAATCAGACATAGCAATTTGGGAAATTGTATATTTAGCTTCCTTAGTCCTTTGATTAGCTAGTTCGCCACTTGGTTCTTTAAAATAACGTTCAATTTTATCAAACAATGACTTTTCATTGTTCAAGGATCTTATCGTATGTGCTCCAAACATGTGATGGGCACAATTGCAGATGACATTCTGCTGCAAAATACATGCCATGCCTGCAAAAATGAGTGATTATCCTAATCTTTGCTCAAGAGGTTCTTATATCCTTAAGTGCCATTTATACCTCACTATGAGTAGAACTGAAACATTTCTTTTGATTGTCTAGTTCCAATAGCTCTTATTTCAGTATGAGAATAGAATCATGGATATGCCTGCTTATGCCTCAAACAATTACAGCTATGTCCAACATATTAATAGAAATATTGTTAATCCATAGTTTCAGTATGGTCTACATGTTATGCATCTGTTTATTTCTAAAGTAGTTATGACTGTCGTACTTGTATACTGCTTTTTGCTAATATATTTGCTTTTTCTGCCATCAAGATGACAGAACACAATAATCATCAGATTGTTTCTACATATATCCCTTTTCTTAATGTATCTAACAAAAATGTCAAATACTTTTGTGGAGGATAGCGGCTGTGGCTGAGTTTCTTATCAACGGGGATCAAGTTGATAAAATCAGAAGCAGAGTTTCTTGAGAAATGCAGAAGACTTGCTTGTAACATGCCCTGAAGCAAGATCTCAATTTCCATAGTAAAAGAGTAAATTTATTGTTTTTATTAGTTAGTCCTAGTTCAACCACAAAAAATACAAAGTTAGTCCACCTTCCGAGTTGTAAATCTAATTTATGCACGTCAGAGGATTTAGGGTCTAGAGTTTACGAAAGATAGGCCACCTTGACATCATATAGACAATTTGCTGTTTTTGCCGGTGCAAATACATGGTTTTGAATTCCTGCTTGAAGAATGGTAGAAAGTGAATGATAGGATGCTTGATGTATAGAAGTCAAATGACATTTGTGTTTACGAGAACAATTTCAAAACTTTACATGCAATGAAAGCCTTAGATGTCGAAGAAGATCAACTAACTTTTATGTGCAGTTATGACCAAAGTAATTTGTTTGAATATTGGAATTATATTAATGAATCCAATTAGGATGGTGAGAGAGAATGTAATATGAAAATCCAACTGTGTAATTCAGACTTCTTAAGTTTGAATCAGATCTAAACTATTATAAGAGTTACCATCATTAAAAATCTACTGGTGATATATGGACATTACATGCATGAGTTACTATCATTAAAAATCTACTTTTGACAGATGGACTTTACATGCATTAGCGATGCATCATTGCAGCCGTTATTCGGTATTAATGATTTAGTTTATTTAATACAAGTACAATAAAACATTATAAAAGTTTTTTCAATTCCATCATATTCTTAAATAGTTATTTAATCATCGAGGCGTCTCATATTACTGTCTTTCCTTTTAACGCGAAGGGAGTGGCGGACCGTATAGGTGTTACAACGTGAGACCATTGGCTAAGGGAAAGCGAAAGCAATGTGTTAAAAAGCCACGTGATGTGCCTGTGAGTCACTTGTTCACATCTTCTCTTTCTGATTTTGAGCAACCTACGTGGCCTGTTCATTACCATTTAACTATCTTTTCTTACTTACACTTCAATCTATTCGAATTCACCCAAGGGTTTTGATTTTGAAGTATTGACTTCGATCCATACTTAGCCCTTGTTTGGACGGGATAGATGGAGGTAGAATTTACCTAAATAACTCGATTATTTTGTTTGTTTTGTTAAAATTACAGAATAAATAAAAATAGATCGAAATAATAAGTTAATTTATATTTTTTTTAAATTATTTCTAATTTAAAAATAGATGGAAGTATATTTAGTTTAAATTTTAAAAAATTATCTCAATTACTCTGTATTCATTTTAAACTTACCAAATAAGGAAGAGTAAATGATAGTAACTTTTATTTACTTTACTTTTACTTACTTCTATCTACTTCTATCCAAATAAAGCATTAAATCTTTATTAATTTAAATGCCAAACTCACGCAAACATAAACTCAAATTAATTCAGAAATAATTCTATTTATGAAAATACTTGCATGTTACTTTTTTCTTTTTCCCAGATCCTACTAATTTTTCTGATACAATACAAGTTAATTAAAATATTTATAAATAATACGAATAAAAAAATTAAATCAAATGCGTACAAATATTCTTAATATATACTAAAAAATTATAATAAGTAGATCATGATCTCTTTTTCTAATATTTGTTCCGTTTTATTTTAAATGATAATTTTGTATTTTTTACAAAAATTAAAAAAATAATTAAAATATTTTAATTTTATAAAAAATTATATTATTATCAAAAATATCTTTTTATATTTTTAAAAATTTTATTTAATTTTAGTTAAAATTAAAAAATAATAAAAATATAAATATTTAATCAAATATATAAAAAATAAAAATATACATGTAAATTTATTTTTTAATAAAAAAATTATAATGAAAAATAGGAAAAAACAATGGATTCGATCCAGTATAATTCATAATTCCTGACTTTCTATTTTTCCATTTTCTTTTTTTCAGCTAAAAAAAGGTTTATATACAGACAGACCCATATCTGTCTTATAAAATATTATATTATTTATAATTTCTTAAGTCGATAATTTGTCTAAAAAACTCGAAGCTGAAACTTCTCTGCAGGAGAGACGGGATGTCAAGATATTTAATTTCCGGCTTAGGAAAGTTTCGTTATTTCCGTATCCCCTTAACTTTCCTGTGCAAGTTTTTTTAGGGTTTTCTGGTTCTTCAGAAAATAGTGTTCTTGGGCTCTGCTCTAGTGGAGTAGCGGTTCATTTTTTCATTACGGTGCCGAATTTTGGTTATGGTACGTTTTTATTTTGGATTATAGTGTTGCCTTCGCGTTTACTGTTCTTTAATTTGTTTCACTTCTTGGTAGCAGAGAAAATCAGTGAGAAATTATGAGAAAGTTGAGATTTTTTTTTGGTTTTTTAAGTCTTTTTTATAAATTATTATTTTTTTAATGAGGTGCAGTGGAAACAGACACTTAACATAATTTGTCTAACTTAATGGTTTCTCGGGTTTCACCTATTGAACCTTCGCTGATTTTCAATTCTGGGGCTGTATAAGAATAAGTTATTTAGAATTTTAGTTTGATATTGGTTATAGCAGCCTCTACTGCATGATGGAGTGAAATTTATCATTTTGTTATTGCTCAATGATCTGCATTTTAAAGCTGTGAAATTTTTATTGTTGATATTTGTTATTCTTTGAAATTTTATACTAAAATAGCTTAACTTCCCTTTGTATTTTTAGATGGATACATATAGCTAGTAGTCTATTTGGATGGAAGGATTGGGTGACGAAGTGACTCCACTCAATGTGCCAGAGGGGGCACACTTCCATAGCAAGGAGAATGAACATTCCCTGAAACCACCTGAGACTTCTGATTTGTTGGAATCTCACCAGATGATTATACCCGCTGAGGGTGCTTACTCTGGAAGTAGTTTCCACGTAGTGGCAGATATTTTGGACACAAAGGATGTAATTAGAAATGCAAACTCTGTGGATGTATCAGAACACCCACGTGGTAGCCCTCGCAGCTTGGATGATGTTGGTAACATCGTTGAGGAATTAACTGTCCACAATTATGATAGTTCAAAGTTGCCGGTAGTTGGAACATCGAATAACTGGGAAAAAATACAAAATAGGCAGAGTCAGTGGCAGCATCTTTATCAACTTCGAGTTGCATCAGGAACTGGGAGCTCTCGTAGTAAAGCTTTAAACAGAGACAATGGTCAGGGAATGTCAAGTGTCTGGGAAGATGTGAACTATTTATCTTCTCATGGGTTCTTGGGACACAGTAGGTCCAGTAGTGGGGGCAATGAAGTCATGGAACAATCAGCAGATGCTGAACAAAAAGAGGTTTCACACAACATGTTAACACATACCGGTATTCGGACAAAGATTTTATCAAGGTCAGGGTTCTCTGAGTTTTTTATTAAAAATACATTGAAGGGCAAGGGGATCATGTTTAGAGGCCCACCCCATGAAGGAGCAAAAGTTTTGCATAAGGATGATAATAATGGAAAGGGTGCCAGTGTTACTTTGGGCACTTCAAATTCTTCTCTGGCATCAGGTGTGAAAACTGCAGCACCTTCTTTCATTGGTATTCCTGGGCCGAAGCCTGTGAGTTCTAATCATGATGGGGTTAGCCTGAGACATTGGCTAAATTCACGGAAGCATAAAGTAAATAAAGTTGAGGCCCTGCATATGTTTAGACAAATTGTCAATCTGATCGATTGCTATCACTCTCAAGGAGTTGTTTTGCATGACTTGAAGCCTTCTTGCTTCAGGTTGTTGCGATCAAATCAGGTTAAATATGTTGGTTCAACTATCCACAGAGATACGCTAGAAAGTACTACAGATCAAGAAAAAATTTGCTCAGAGAATCAAATGGTAAGGATAAGACGAGCAGAGCAGGGCACATTGCCCTTTGTAGGGGCATATGCAAAGAAGCAAAAATTGAGCGAGAACACTATCTCTGTTAAGCAGTGGCCTCAATTACCTGCAAGATATGCCTTCAATTGCGAAACCACTACTGATGGAACACAAGATTATGTTAACAGATTTACCTCAGTGGAACTTAATCCGAGTTCAGATTATGGAATTCAGTGTCAGAGCAGCCATCAGCAGTCTAAAACAGCTCAACAGCTGCTGACATCTGTTAGTGTCGGGTTGGAAGAAAAGTGGTATGCAAGTCCTGAGGAGCTGAATGAAGGAATCTGCACAATGTCCTCAAATATTTATAGTTTAGGTGTTCTACTATTTGAGGTACAACATAGAATTCTATTTCTGCTTGTTGCATGAACTTTCTTGCCTCAATCCAAATATGATCGCGTATTTAATGTTCGTTTTAATATATTACTTTAAATGCATAATATTACTCTTACTGATCACTGATGTAAGCAAAAAATTTATCATTATCTTCTGAAGTTTGCATTGAATACTTTGTGGCAAAAGACAAAATCATGCCTGTTTAACTTTTAGAGGGCCTTTTTCTTATTTTACTTGGGTAGACATTATATTGTATTGATGCATTGCGGCTCTTTGGTTCCATACAAATTATGAAGCTTTGTGGATGCTATCTGTATATTTTGAGATTTTGCATAAATTATTTCATGCATTGAGCTTTGTGCATTTGAGATTGCCTCAATAAATTAAACATTTTCTTAGACTAGTGGCATATGCCCCTTCAAAAAGTAATGTTCTTTATATTATTTCTCAGTATACCCTTTTCAATAAAATATAACCCATGATATTTGTATATGTTTCATTCGGATGTGCAAAGGTTTATTTGTCCCACGGTTAAGCGCTGTGGTGACATTCCTTTTGTTCTTTCTTAGTTGGTTTTAAGTTTTAACCTTCAATATTTGATTTTTTTTTCCTTTTTTCTCCAATTTTCTTCTTTCAGTACTTACAGTTTTAAGATTAGACTTAATAATAATATTGGTGTTTTGAATCATGGTCTGCTCTTCACAATGTAACAGCTACTCCTCTGAAATCTGAGCATGTGCTTTCAATTAAGCTTAGCTCAAAACATGTTTCTTTTTTTCTGAATCATCGTAGGCCTTATAGCATAACTGTTAGAGCTGCTTTACTAAATTTTCCTTAGAATTAGATGGGTATTTGGTAAGCTACATACAAACTTGTTATAATCCTCGATTTCAGATAATGTAATGTTACATAGTCATTGCATCAAGGGAATTTGAATTTGGAAATCTGAAGGTGATAATACATCATTTTTATTCAATTAATTAGATTTAAACATCTATGTTAAGAGAGAAATACAGGAAGCATATAATTAAAAAAGAAAAAAAAACTACTCGGTATTAGTTCAAATAAGTTCTCTGTCACTGTCATAAATGCATTTTATTGAATAAATGTACTAATTTCCACTTAATTAATATAAACTGAATTCTTATCCACGTCACCTTCAAAATCTTCTACCTGATTTGGTTGTTGAAGGAGCAAAGTCTAGTTCTTCTGCTGAATCTTTCTATCATTGTATCTTTGGTTCTTGTCCTAATTTCTGGCATCAAATCAATGGCATGAAGATACCATTATTTTACTTTGGCATTTGAGTTTTGGCCAAAATCTAAGAGAATTTTCAAATTTTAAACTCTATTGCTTTTGCTTTAATAGTGCTATAACCATGACTTTGACTCAAGCTTGTTACGTGTAAACCTCAAAAAAGTGATTGAGCCTGGTCCTATTTCCTTCTGTTCACTTTGTAAGAGCTGCCTTGACTCACAGCATTGGAATCCAATGCTTATTTAACTAATTATTTAGATAAAGCACCTCAGAATTTAATATGCCATCTTTCATATTTGTGGGCCAACTGTTTTCTGTAACTTTTCAGTGCTCTATTGTTCCTCACCTTTTGTAATGCTGCTCATCAGTATCATTTTACTTACATTTGATGACTATAAGAGTTAAAGATTCAGAGAACTTGAGAAATTTTCATTTTCACATATGGGACCTCATGCAAATTGGATATAATTGCTTCTTTCATTAGTAACAGTAGCATCTTCTTTGTAGACCCCTCTTAACCATCTTGATGCCATTTGTTCTTTGTCGTATTTCTTTTGGGTTGAAGGAATCAAGTAGAAAAGCATTCTGTTCTATTTGATTAATTTTTGTTGATTCTTTCAGTTGCTTGGTCATTTTGATTCTGAAAGAGGACATGCCAGAGCAATGTCAGAGTTGCGTGACAGGATTCTTCCTCCCCAATTTTTATCAGAAAATTCAAAGGAAGCTGGATTTTGCCTTTGGCTACTTCATCCTGCGCCTTCATCACGGCCTACAACGGGGTAATACTCGCCCCTTTTCAGAATATATATGACTTTGAATGTTGTTGGATATGAAGACTGTATGATAATCAGTTTGAACTTGAGAATAATGTGATTTGTTAGTGAGAAACAAGATACATGAAGTTGGAAGAGTTCTTTTTGATTTTAGGGCATTACATTAATTTTTCTTTCAGAATTTGTCAGATTTGATTGTGGTCTACGAGCTTTAAAAGAATGAATATCATCCATGCATTAAAGTTTCAGTTAAATCAATAGAATCATCATTTCTTCTTTGCAATAATGTTACTTTATTAGGGAAGATTGCAATAGATAGAGCTTTAGAAGTTCTAGATTTATTTGTGTTTCATGAGCCTTTAAAGGGTCAAACCTTGTATTCTAGTTTGTTAGTTAAATGTGACCTCCCTGTCTTCATAATACAAGTTTCATACTTGTGCTTGCATTCTTTCTACTTCTTCCTTTTTTTTTTTTCTCTTTTATGCACTAAAATGTTCCAAGTTCACATAATCCTGCCTTCCAAAAATGTTTTCATTTCACCTCCCCATCTATTTACTAGAGATGAGAATATACCCACAAAATCACCTGTATTTCTAATAAATGCAACTCCTCCTTACCAATATATGGTATCAGCTGAGCAGTTTTGCTTCATTGATTTCACTTCTCCTCAGTGATGGTTATTTCTTATTCCCATGCTTTATGTCTGTTTTTAGCTGATTTCGCAAGTTGAAGAACTTGATGTCTAGCTCAATTTTCACAAGTTTCTGTTGTATGCTGCTTTGTCCAAGTTGTTAACAATATTGCATTTCATCTTATACTTGTGTAATGCTCTCCTTCTATTTGTGCTTTACAGGGAAATTCTGCAATGTGAATTGATCAATGGGTTGCAGAAGGTGTCTGCAGAAGAATTGTCATCCTCAATTGACCAAGATGATACTGAATCAGAACTATTATTACATTTTCTTGTTTCATTAAATGAACATAAGCAGGAGGATGCCTCTAAGTTGGCAAATGATATTAAGTGCATAGAAGCAGATATTGAAGAGGTTGAGAGAAGATATCGTTCAAAGAATATTTTGGGGACTCAATTATCACAGTTTTATGAGTCAAATGAAATGAGGTTGAAGAGTAATTTCAGTAAACTTGAAAGTGCGTACTTCTCCATGAGATCTAAAATTCAGCACCCAGAGATTGATACTATCCCATATGAAGATAAGGATTTGTTGAGAGGTCGCGAGCATTGTTATTCGGCTCTTGTAGGTGAAGAAAAGCAGAACCCAACTGATTGTCTTGGATCCTTTTTTGATGGTTTGTGCAAGTACGCTCGTTATAGTAAGTTTGAAGTGCGTGGACTTCTAAGAACCAGGGAGTTTAACAATTCTGCAAATGTGATATGCTCTTTGAGTTTTGACCGTGATCTGGACTATTTTGCCACTGCTGGTGTATCGAAGAAGATAAAGATATTTGAATTTAAGGCACTCTTGAATGATTCTTTCGATATTCATCATCCAGTTATTGAATTACCGAATAAGTCAAAGGTTAGTTGTGTTTGTTGGAACAACTATATCAAGAATTATCTGGCATCAACTGACTACGATGGCATTGTGAAGGTGTGTCAAAATGGATTTACTGCAGCCATTTTTTTCAATTCATTGGTGTGGATATGGAATTTTATGCAGTATATTACTGATATTTGTGGATTTTAATGTCACAATTTTCATCTGCTTTTGCTGTCAATTCACATTTTGCATTTTCTTCATGTGATTTCAATCGAACTAAAGGAATTTGAGTTTGAGTTTAGTAATCGCTTTGATGCTTTCACTTGGATTCTTCTGTCGAATTAGCATTGTTTATACTCAAAACTCTTTCTTGTCATAAATTTATGGCCCCCTGCTGTTGTCTTTAATCTTGGTCTTCGATTGAATTGTATCTCAATTCCTGAATAGCTCACTACTAGTTTCCAAAAAGCAGCTAAAAACATAATTTAGATTATGTGAGATAGTGTTCTAGGATGTTTATTATCAGATGTATCAGTGCGTGTTCTAGGATGTTTACTGTCAGATGTAGTACTGGAGGTCTTTCAACTTGAATAATTTGTGTTCATCTGTTAGTTACTATCTTTAAATGTTGGCTTGCATGTGTTACAGGCTCTACTTGTTGGTTTTTCAACTTGAAGCATTTGTGTTCATCTTTTTGTTAGGCACTATCTTGAAATGTTTGCTTGAATTTGTTACAGGCTCTACTTGTTTTTGCTTTCCCCTATAAAACTCAGACCTTTGGAAGGGATATGTTCATATTTATCAACTTCTCTCATTGCTCATGACATGATTTACTTTGATGGATTTCAGTTATGGGATGCCAGTACAGGTCAGGACATTTTTCAATATAGTGAGCATGAAAGGAGGGCATGGTCTGTTGACTTCTCTCAACTATATCCAACAAAATTTGCCAGTGGAAGCGATGATTGTTCTGTGAAGCTGTGGAGCATTAATGAGGCATGTACCACCCTTTTTATCTTTTCGAAGAGAACAGGCTAGGTTCCATACTAGAAGACTTGCAAACTTTTCTTTTGATTATTCTGCTCCAATATGTCCATCAATCTTCTTTATATGTATTCCTGCTCATTATATGCATATGCAGAAATTACCCATCATGATTTAGCCTGACTATTGAATCCAATAATCTTACCATGTCCATGGCTTTCCATGCTCTATATACTGCCTGAAGCTTCTAAAATTCTTTTTTAATTTGTTTTAAAGCTCATGTCTTGTATGCTTATTTTCTGCAGAAAAAAAGTTTAGGAACTATAAGGACCATTGCAAATGTGTGCTGTGTTCAGTTCTCTTCCCATTCTACTCATATGTTGGCTTTTGGGTCAGCGGATTATAGGACCTATTGCTATGATCTGCGAAATCTAAGAACACCATGGTGTGTGTTGGCTGGTCATGAGAAAGCTGTGAGCTATGTGAAATTCTTGGACCCTGAAACTCTGGTTACTGCATCCACTGACAACTCCCTAAAAGTTTGGGATCTCGCTAAAGCTAGTTCTTCTGGCCTGTCCACCCGTGCTTGCAGTTTAACCCTCAGTGGCCACACTAATGAGAAGGTTGGTACTCTTGTATAAGGTTTCATTTCAACCAGATTGCTTATAATTATTATTATTATTATTGTTTACAGTTTCCATTTTTATGTGCTTTCCGATTTTCTGTTTTTGATTCCTTGGGTTGGTACTGACACTTGTATTTCTTGGTTCAGAACTTTGTGGGTTTATCTGTATCTGATGGTTATATTGCATGCGGTTCAGAAACAAATGAGGTATGACTTCTGTTTGCAATCACAGCGAGTTTGTTGGATAATGAACAATGAAATAATTTATTGTTAGAAAATGATAAGGACATTTACTGCAAAAAAAAAGAGGGAGGGGAAGGCAGGGGGGATAGGAGGGGGAGGAAAAGTATAAGATATATGGAGGATTCTTTTTGGTCAAAGCATAAAGAGTTATCCTGCTTCGTTTGCGGTCTCTCTAGATATTTGTGAAAAGACAACAAATGTTCCCAACTTATTGATTGAAGTTATATTGTCTCATTTCAGGTTTATGCTTACCACAGATCTCTACCTATGGCAATCACCTCACACAAGTTTGGCTCAATTGATCCTATTTCTGGTAAAGAGACAGACGATGATGGTGGACAATTTGTTTCTAGTGTTTGCTGGAGAGGGAATTCAGACATGGTTGTCGCTGCTAATTCAACTGGGTGTATAAAAGTATTGCAGATGGTATGAGTTAATGGTAATTTCTGAGATCAATAAGAAGAGTGGAGTCTTCTTCTTTTCCAGCTCGGGAATCGAGAACCTCTTTTTTCCCAAGGCCTCTTTATTGAAACTGTGATATTTGGATGCTTTAGCCCGGAAAACTCAAAGCAAACTGTTATTTGTTCCTCTGAGATAGGTCCACTGGACTAATAACTGAAGTTCAACATTTCAGCCAGAGTCCAGAGGCACAAATTCAGGTTGCAAATCTGGTTACAGTTGCATCCTCTCAGATAATTGCAGACAACACCAGAATTTTATAGTATTTTTAAGAGAAGTGGCTAGAGAGGTTGCTCGTCAATATGAAAACAACAGGATCTTGATCAATATGGCATTGCCATTGCGACAAAGGCAATCCTGGATGAAGACAAAAGTCTCAGAGGAGCAGCATCCGTCATCTTAACTAGATGCAGTTGCTCTACGGACAATATGTCCAATCTGCGTGCAGTCCATTCAAGTTTTCAGCAAAAATGGCTCACGTTGCTAGACAAGCATGGTTAACTATTTGACCAATCCACCAAAATTCTTATCATATATATATATATATATATATATATATATATATATATATATATATATATATATATATAATTTGAGTTGTGTCTGGAAATAGGATGTTGTAAGTTGTAACTACAAAAGTGAGCTGCTGTAAATTTTCAACTAAAGTATAAAATTGAAACATATGATAGTTTTCTCATGGAAATTCATTCATTTTTTTTTTTCGATATGAAATATAATATTTGGCTGCTACTTGTAAATTGTAATCGTCTCACATTACATACTAAAGCTATTTACAGGTTGTTGAATTGCGCTTAAGACCATAGTTTTTTCTTTTGGGGGGGGGGGGGGGGGGGGGGGGGTCTGGTTATTACTTTTAGTAATGGCATAATTCTATTCTAGAACTAGTTACAGGCTAACTAGATGTTGCCAGAGTAATTTGAGCCTGATGCATTGGTGAAGTGGAGAAAGTGCAAATAGCAAGTTTTTACCAGAAGGATTAAACAAGCAAAAGAAGGTAAGAACTGTAAATTATATGCAGTTTTAAGATATACATAGATCCCTATCTATTTCTTTGAAATTTGACAAAGAGAAGCTTTGAACAACCTTCAGCTATTGAAATCGGAAGCAGGTAAACGAAATGTATGCAAATCTCTATTATGCAAGTCAAAATGGGAAATTTCTACAAGGAAACGAAGTGTATGCAAATTTCGACAATGCATAACAAGCAACTAGCATGAATCCATGAAAACAAAAGGTGCTGTGAGGGGAATCTATGATTTATCGATGGCTAGTGCTTGCACATTTGATCTGAGCCTGCTTGGACTCATAGGGCCTGAAGATATTAGCTTTTCTCTGGCAGCCTTCATACCATGTCCTGGCAGATTCAATGGCGTTGTTTTTGTAGGTGGTCGTGTCTTTGGATTAACTGCATCACAAGTATCAATTTTATGCATATAAATCAGGGAAGCTAAATGAACAGGAAAATGAATATGGGCAAATATACCTGGTGTTTTTCTTCCTTTGAAATACGTTATTTTCTTTTTCTGCGTGTCTTTCTTTCGTGGTGGCTCAGAGCGAACTGATATCAGGTCAGCCGGTATCTTCCTGTCTGGTTCCTCTATGTAGTTCGATGTTAGATCAAAGAAGGCCGTCTTCATGTCAGAACAAATTGATTCCGGTGCTATCAGATCTTCCATAACAGAATTATTCTCATCAGGGCTATTTGAAGTGCCCTCACTTGTTGCTTCAGTCTGTTTGAAGTTCAAAGAAGTCTTCTCTTTCTCTGCCAGCTTATAAACAAACATCTGAAATGGAATTTGTGACACCGAATTCATCTCTGCTGGATGCCTCTTCAAAAACCCAGCTTCCATATCAGAATAATCTACAGCTGGTGACTGCATGACAAGCTGTCCGCCACTCGGATTCATCACTAGGAATTTCTTGATGTATCTCAGCACCCTGCAAATAGATGAGAAACACGGGCGATGACTCGGGTTGCTATGCCAGCATTTTTTTGTTAGGTTGACAAGGTATTTTGGTGAAATGGATGGGAACAATGGCCTTTCTCCTGCTCTTATGTTTTTCTTCATCTGCTCTCCTTGAAGATGCCCATCCTCAAATGGAAGTTTACCTGTCAAAAGCTCGAAACAAAGCATCCCAAAGCTGTAAACATCTGCTTTCTCCGAGCATTTATGAGCTGAGGTATTTGTTGCCTGTTCTTGGTCTGCTAGAACTTCAGGTGCATACCAAATACAAGGATCGAATGTGTTCTGCTCCGATGATGAGTGTCGAGAAGAGTGATTTTCAACACAAGTTAAACCAAAACCTGAAATTTTGACATGAAAATAACCTTCTGTTGATTTTCTTGGTTTGAGAAAGATATTCATCGGGTTCAAGTCTCCGACATATATCTTCTGCGAGTGGAGAAACTCCATTCCCCTTGCTACCTGAAGCATTATATCAACAAGAACAGGAGGAGAGAACAAAACTTGCCTCCTTGAACTACTATTCTCCTTCACGTAAGTATAAAGATCTTTGCTCATCAACTCCATTATAAGAAAACATTCTTTTTTTTCCTCCTCAAAAAATCCGCAAAGGTACTGAACTATATTAGGATGTGAGAGTGATAGCAAAGTAGAAAGTTCAGAACTCAATGGCTTTATGTCCTCATAGAAATATCTCAAAGCAAAGCTCTCTCCAAGCCATTGAATCTCCTTGTACCGACCCGAACTGTCTAATCTTCGCCTAACTTGATAATCTTCAGCCCCTAACAGAATCGAACTCGAGGGAAGTTTCCCGTTGATTAGCAGCTGCCCTTGCAGCTTCCTAATCAATACATCCCCCAGGCGCTGCTCATTTTTCGAGACTGATTCAGCCTTGATCTTGTCCTTGATAGCTCCAACAAGTAGCAATCCATCTTCTTTCACAGCACTCTCCAATTGGCTATATAGTTTTCTAGACACCAAATACTGCTTCCCTAATCGCCATTCAAAAAGCTTCGGATCATTCCAAATCCGATCATACTTCTTGGCAAGCAATACCCTCTTCCTCTGCATCTCCTCTTGGTCTAGTCCAGAGATTTCCCCAGCATTTTCAATTGCCTCAATAACAGCAGGAAAGCAGGAGAGCAAATTGTGAACATGAAATTCAACTGAATCCTTGTTTTGATGGAGAAGAACAGCTTTCCCCCACCAATCTTTGGTATCCAGGCACCGGCGAATATAAAGTTCCCCTTCCTTGAAAATCCTGTAAAGCTCTCTTAAAGGCTCTTCAATGGGTTTCCACTTCACATTTCTTTCTTCAAGCTTCAAATTCTGTTTGATCTCTTCTGCAATTATATTAAAAGCGTCTTCATAGAGATGAAACAGCAAAGAACACTGTATCTGATTGATCTGTAGCACTTCCTGCAATACCATCAAAGCTTTCAAGCTCCCTAACGCTTCCCCTATCTGCCGGAATTGCTCCATCGGAAAATAAATTTTGCAATTCCGCCTGTTACTGTCAAAATTCAAAACCCAGATTGAAAAAAACACATATAATCATCAAGAAACAAAATATGAAACTGGGATTAATCTGATCACGATAAAGATTCCATTTTTGTCATAAAAACACAAAACAAAATGGAGAAGAACTAACCAATGAAAGAATCATAATCTTCTAAAACGAACACCTGATAATCCAGATAACTAAGAAAGTTCAAATCTTTATAACAATATTTTATCCTTTTTTTTATATATTTTTCCCTTTGTCAACTAGCTCAATCCGATTTTTTATTCCCTGGAAACAGAGAGAACAGAAGGGGAATTCTTAGGTGAAAAAAAAAAACAAAAAAGAAATGGAGAGACGCCTGACCGTTGAACAGGTAAGTGGGCAGTTATAGGTTCCCGCGAGTTTCGTTTCCGGTTCTTTTAGCGTTACTTTCCTGACGCTTTTATTTAATTGTAGTAATAAATTAACTGTTTCAGCGCCGGCAAAAGTCTGTGCTGAGCGACGTCGTGCTGACTGAATCCAAACGTGACGCTTTCATTTGACTCTGGAATATCTCCACGTGGCTTAATTTGATTGACTCAGGTGCACGTCTTTTAGCAGTTTTTGACACGGCT
Source organism: Excoecaria agallocha (assembly GCA_037975025.1). Lineage (NCBI taxonomy): Eukaryota > Viridiplantae > Streptophyta > Magnoliopsida > Malpighiales > Euphorbiaceae > Excoecaria > Excoecaria agallocha. The sequence continues at coordinate 1,658,676 of JBBPFJ010000030.1, read as the reverse complement.
AGAAGCATAGACAAGCCGTCACTGCGTGATTCAAGCGATGTTAATTATTTATAATATTTTTAGTTATTAATTAGAAAGTGCGTACTCGCTTGGTAAATGAACAGTTTTTATGCCACTGAACACTAACTGAAACGTGGTCATTTTAAATATTCAGTGGTAGCATTTTACCCTTTATACGATGGTATTCGATTTTAACGCGAATTAATCTAAATATGATATAATTTAAAATTAAGATAAAAAATACATTTAGAATACTTAATAATTTAATCAAAAAATAAAAAAAACAATAATTTTTATGATGCAATCCGTTGATTTAAGAAGAAAATAAAGTAATTTGAGTTTTGCTAATAAATAATGATCCTCTAATAGAACAAAGAGAATTACTGGTTTAGCTAAATCGATTGCGACCGCTTAAATTTGTAATTTGGGGGAGTGAATTATTTTTGTTGCACGTGCAAATTGAAATCCTCAAGAAAGTGATTAAATAGTAAATAACTATTTTATAGAGGTTGTAAATAGTCATAATAGTGTTAAACACTAGGCCTTTTTTTGGTTTCATTCGGATCCTGTTAAGACGGGTAGCATTTGAACTGGGCCAGACTTGGGCCTAGAAAAATAGCTTATATTCGACCTCGAAAGTCAACACAAAGCCGATAACAATTTGGTTTTATACCAAATTCTGAAACATGCATATCAGCAATTTAGACATTATCTCTAATCAAATAACAATTTAGAGAGGTGAAGATGAATGGAACTACTTGCTCAAACACTGCCTATGCAATGCCAAGCTTGAAGCCTAATGGCTATCGACATCATAAGGAAAGAAAGAAAGAAAGTTGCTCGTCTTTCCAAATGCCATTGCACTATCCCAGATTCAAGAAAAGTGATTATGAAACCATGCCTGAGTGGCAGCTTGATTGCCTGCTTAAACAGTACGGATTGCCCATCGTTGGAGATGCAGATCAGAAGAGAAACTTCGCCATGGGAGCCTTTCTTTGGCCTTCGAAAAATTAGCAAAAACCGAGCTAGCTAGTAACAGAATGTCATGTAAGAAAAATAGAAATTGTTTATAAGGCAGCTGATCATTAGTTCAGTTTATAAATAAAATAATTAACTTCTTCCATGTCAGAGTTAACTTTCATGGACTGATAGTTTCAGATTGATGTTTATTACTTAATTAAGGGGTGAAATTGATACTATGTAACTATGCTTTCATATCAGTTCATCATATGATATTTGAATAGATGGTTTCCATGAGATATATATGTGCGATATTTTAGTAAATAAACTAGTATATGCTGATTAGCCTTTGCCTTTAATATTAGTATAATCCTTCACGCAATCAAGAATTCCAAAAAAAAAAAAAAAGGTTCATTTAATAGTAATATGATATGACTATAACATGCCCTCCTCGCCAAGGCACGACCATAACAATGTAGACCTTAAATCCATAAAAGGATGCACTTAAGGAAAATCTTGGTTAGATTTAGAGCTGCAATTGCAAATGCTGACTTTAATTAATTCTTATCCAATAGTTAATACTTCATCTATTTCAAAATACTTTATGTTAGAGAAAAATACACAGTATTTAAAAATAGTAATTACTTTATAATTAAAAGATCTTATTATATTTATATTAATTGTACAGTATAATTAATATAAATTAAAAATTATTTTTATAAAAGCAACTTAAATAAATGTATATTTGATAAAAATTAATTAATATATTTTAATTATATTAAAATAAAGTATATTATGAAACAAAAATTTTTCGTCTAAATGACATGTAGTTTGAAATAAGGAAGTAAATAATTATCTTATAATTATTTTATCCTCTAAAAAGTAGACCAATCACTTCCCAATTTCAATCATGTCATCAGAAATTAAACGAAAACAAACTTTTGTTGATTTTTTTTTTTTGTCTCTTATAGCAGACTTATTGCTATCCTTAATTAATACCCTTTCCATTTCAGTGCAGTTATTGCTTTTTAACAAATAATTTATCATGTCTAAATTGTCATTTTATAAATGGAGCATTTGTTGTAACTATTCCACTACCTCTCTTATTGATATCAACAATACATTAATATTTTTATTAATTTTTTTTACTAGTTATAATTTTTTATTTTTAATCAAGATAAAAAGGATATTATAATTTTTAAATTTTTTAATTAAATTGAAAAAAATTAATGATTACAGGAAAGAGAAAAAAAAACAATTTACTCGTATAATAATTCGTGTACGAAGATATTAATCTTGTCATTTCTTGTTGAGATTTATCCATTAATTGAAGATGAACAAATTTACTACCAGCTAGCAATTGAGTTTACTAAATGCGAGGATAATGATGAATTGTGAATTTCATTCCTTTATCTCTTCTGGACTCATTCAATTAACAAGCTAATATGTAAAATGAAAGTTAAATCCTTTTTTTTATGAAAATTAAACTTTTAATAATAAAATAAAATTTTAAAATAATATATATATAAAGTATAAATAAAATTATAAACTTTTAAAGTATACAAAATAAGTGAAACAAAGTATATTTTTGAATTTTTCGATAAAAATAATAAATAATAATAATATGACTTTTAGCGGAAAATTCGATCCATTTATTATCTATAGAAAAATTATCATACTACTTTCACACAAGAAAGATAACTTTCATTTTAGAATGACGAAAACTTTCAGACAATAATCTTTACATTAAAAGGTTACATAACAAACACTTAAATTATATTTAATATTAGATAAATGAACCAAATTTTATAAAAATATAAATAAAATATGAAAGTCAAATCTGAAATAAAATTTTTTGATATGAATTTATTGAAATAAAAATACAAAAAATCCAAATATAAATTAAAACAATGAATAAAACTATACATTTATATTTATATTGATATAAAAATTATTATGGAGAGATTTTAAAAAATGAAAAAAAAAGCACAAAACTATTATTAAATCTAAAAAAATGAAAGAGGAAAGGAGCTATCAAGACAGCTGCAAATTTATTTAAATTGAGAAGATAAAAGACTTTAAAATTAATTTTAGGGTTTTATGAAAATCAAAGTAATCTTTGTCCCACGTTCAATTATTGGCTTAACGGAGAATGAGCTTAAAGCAAGCATTTTTCGAGTTTTAGGTGCTTAGAATTATTAAATTTGTCATCCATCTAATTAGTCCCTCTAAACTCAATTCAGTGATCTTTTAATGTCTATCATTTTGACTTTTTAATAATTTTGAATATAAATATTAATATTGGATCATTTTTTTTTCCAAATATATGGATTAGTTCAATTATGGCCCAATAAAACTAATGCTGTTCAAAGAAACTGATTGTAAAATAAATCATGATATTAATTAACAAGTTATTGTCGTGGTTCATTTATAAAAATAAAAAATGTAAGCAGAATTGATTAATTTATGAATTAAAAACATGGGACCGAAGTATAAGCCTCTATTATTATAATCTAATTTATTTTTTCTTTTTTACCATATATAAGAATTTGACTACGAATATATTTTATTTTGTATATACAAGGTTAAAATTGAGATTAGCTTCTTTCTCCTAATAATTTCTCGGTAGGTTATAATAAGAAGAATGAAGTTCCATAAATAAAAAAGGAAGAATCTTTCAACAATAGAATTTTGGTTGGCTTTTGCTGTCGTTGTTGTAATGACAATTCCAATCTACGAAGAATCAAAATCTTCTTGTTTGCCATTTGCTGGCTCTAATCATTATTTATTAACATAATCTAATTAAAAAATAATTATACAACTTATGAATTATTACTAACATTTTTTTTTAATTTATTATCAACCCAAGCTAATAGTAAATTATTCATGCATGTAAAAATAATAATATTCACCAATTTTTTTTATATAGAAATATATTTTTTACTTGGTATGCCATAATCAATTTATTTTAAAAACTAATGTTTTAATCATCAAACAAACACAACTTAGAATTTACAATAAATTTATCTAATTTTATATTAAAAAAATCACTGCACACGTTATCATTTCATTAAAAATGAATGATAGATTAAAATTTCATAAAAAAATATATTTAAATCAATGTAGCAAAATTTTTATATATAAACCAAAAATTTACAAGTTAGGACACATTTGAGGAAATTTTCAATTTTGGTGGTATATTGAGCATTATTATTAGCAAATAAAAAAGAAAACTCAGGGCAAATAATTTGTTAAAAGCAAAGCTGAAAACGCTTACGTGGACGAATCAGAACCGTAGCATATTGCGGCAGTACAGCAACACCAGACTGTCTTCCTTATATAGATTATAGACTCGGTGGCGGCATTCCGAAAAAAAAAGAGGAGTTAAAATTTCACGCGCGCTCACATGGCGTGGCTGTCCCACCGATTCTCACGGCTGGACCCCACACTTTATCGGCTTGGCCGGTTTTTCCTCTCTGCCTTTGACGATATCTTTTACTGATTTGATTTTTTTATATAAACCATCAAATCTTGACTGCCTTTGATCTTCACATCCACATTCTTCTTTCTTCAAGTTTGATTTTCGCGGCCCTCTCTCTGCGCGGCTCTCCGGAACTGTCGCGGCGGATCTTTGCTTACCGAGAGGCGCCGTCGCAGGGAGAGAGAGTTTTGTGTTTTCTTATTTTATTTTCTTTTGATTTCTAAGAAAGAATAATGGCAGTTTCGAGGTTTTCTTACGGAGTTTTGGCTATGGCTGTTGCTCTCATTTTCGCCGTCGCCGTTCAAGCTCAGTCTTCTAGCCCGGCTCCTGCCCCCACTAGCGACGGTATTAATTCTTAATTTTCCTCTCTTTTGTGCTTAATTTCGTAGATCCGAGAGGCAATGTGTTTGAATTTTTTATTCTTAGAACTTCGTTAAATTCACTTATCGTCTTCTGCCTGAGGAGTTGACGCCATGACACTGTTTTAGACTATTAAAAATTCTTAGCTAGGCCAGATTTATTGTTTTATTTATTTAATGAAATTTTCAGATTTATAATTCAATCCCATCATAAATTGTCATTCATATATGATAGCTTAGTGAGAAATAGTTCTATGAATTTATTCGTGACCCTGAACTAATCTGAATCCATTGCTAACCCAAAACTCCTTTAATCCTCATTATCATCAATGCTATCATTTACATGAAACAAAATAAAAGTTTTAAGTTGAATTATTTGTTATGGTAAGTGCAGGAACATCAATTGACCAAGGGATTGCATATGTACTGATGTTGGTGGCGCTAGTGCTCACTTATCTCATCCATTGATGGTACCCAATTAATTTAAAAGATTGAGGGAGGCTTTTTTTTTTTCAGAAACTATGGGAAGGATGTGATTGTATTTTGTAATTTGAGTGACTTTCTATTATGAAAGTTCTTTTTTTTTTTTTTTGATGTACGGTTGGATCTCATTGATTCTTAATCTGAGGGTTAATTAACTCAACTTCATCTATTCTTGGCTTTATTTTTGTTCAAAAAATGAGTTTACCAAAATATATTTCTTTTTTTCTCATTTAGAAAACAAATGCTGATTATTTGATACTTACTTCGTTATTTTTTATCTGTTATTTTTATTATTTTTATTAAAATTAAAAAATAATAAATAAATTTAAATTTAGTATTAAATTACGTGAATCATATTAAAATATTAAATTTAATTGATTTTAATCTTATTAAAAAAATAAATTAAAAATTTAAAAATAATAGATAAATAAAATTTAAATTTTTATAAAAATACTGATAAAAAAGAAATAATAGAAATCATGCCACGAAGGAATTAAGGCAAAACAGAAAGGGACAAGAAGCTACCATATAACGAAGCTGCATTTATGGGCATTGCAACTGCCAGAAATATTTTGGTCTCTGTAGGGATGCATTATAGACATTTTCAGGAATTATTGCTTTGGGACAAGACAAGGCATGAATTATGGTACCCACGTTGGCCGGTGACCTTCACGAACATACTGTCTGATAATTTCTCAACAAATTTTTGGGATAATTTTAAAAATAGTATTTTTTGAAAAATTATTTGAATTTTTGATGTATTTTTCAAATTATTTGAGAATTTGGAGTGTTTTTTCATTTTCGATGAAAATGTCAGCGGAAATGGCAAGAGTGGGCCCACAGCATGAATTTTGGTGTCTCTCATTTTCGCTGACATTCCCAACGAAAATGGCAGGGATGGGATCCATGGCACATTTAATTAAATTAATTATCTTAAAAATAATAAAAAAATAAAATATGTCTCATTTTTATGATTTGATCTTAATCTTTTTTCGTTTTAAAAAAAAGAATACGTAAAAAAATATTTTATTTGCTTAAATAAAAATTGATAAATTGAAAAAAAGTAATTGATTAATCAGATTAATTAATCTAATTCACTGTTATTTTTTAAATTTTAGTGATATTAATTTTGTTAGATTTTATTTGATTAAAAATATGAACGAAAATTAAATTGGACAAACTTAGAATCTGTCGTTTGTATTCCAATTTTACGTATTATTTTATCTAGACGGAGAAAAATTAAGACCAGATCATAAAAATTGAAACATATTTTATATTTTTATTATTTTTGAATGATTAATTTAATTAAATCTGCCGTGGACCCCACCCCTGCCATTTCCGCTGAAAATGTCAGCGAAAATGAGAGACACCAAAATCCATACCGTGGGCCCACCCCTGCCATTTCCGCTGACATTCCCAAAGAAAATGAGAAAACATCCCAAATTCTCAAATAGTTTGAAAAACACACCAAAAATCCAAATAATTTTTCAAAAAACACTATTTTTAAAATTGTCCCCAAATTTTTCCTATTTTCAGATGAAAATTAAACGAACATGTCCACTCTTCTGTGATAGTTTCCGTTGACAAATAGCGTACAAGTAAATTAACAAATCTGGTTTAAGCAAGAGTAACTCCAATGATTCAGACTTTATTAGGTTCCCCGGTTCCAAATACTTTCTTATTCAAATAAAATCAGTAAATTACAGTTAAATTCTTCGACAGCTTAAAATCATTTTTGTTCAATGCCGGCATGGAACAACAAGTACTCATGAGGCTGATAAGAATGGGCTGAACGAGAAAAATGTCCAACCAATAAAATTTTAATATTTTATCAAGCTTTCTTCACAACTGGATTCGTCACCTGATCCTGATCAGCCAGTGAGAACTTCTTCACTTTCTGTGAACATTTTGGTAAAAGTAAAAATGGAATCAATGTTAAACAATGGAAAAAGATAAAGCACGAGAGTAAAGCACAGGCTCAAAGCCATACAGGGTATTCAATTACATTGCACAAACATTGGGATGGAGTAAAAAGAGGAAGCAAAAGGCATGTCTAAAGTTATTAATGGCATTCTTTTCTTTGCACATAATGAGAAGGAGAGTCTCAGTAGTTATATTGGAATGTCTATTGTTTGTTTTCAAAATATTGCAGCAAGTGAGGTCTTCGAGACTTGATTTTCCGAGAGCTCGGAAGACTTCTCCCACATTAGTACAAAGTATTGAAGCCAGAATCCGTCAACACAAGTATGAACATCAAGACCCTATGGTATAAATCCTTGTTATTTTTCCTACATATGAAAGGCATATGACATCTTATCTTCATCAAGCCATATTTTCAAATACAAAGTGACTTAGTATACTTGGTATCAAGGATGCACTGTGCCGCTACCACCGACATGTGGAACCACACATCCATGGTAAAATCCAACAACAAAATGATATGAAAAATTCTTGCCTACGCCTGCTGTGTATACACCAAGCAATAAAAAATAGCCACATAGAAAATTACCTAACTTTGCAACTTCTCATGGCTTGGTGTATATTTGCAAGGTGTAGGCAAGAAATTTCCAAAATGATACATCTAATAAGGTCGTAAAAACACGAATTGCTTAAATTTCTCCTCTTCTGTTGAGATACAAAAAATGCCTAAGGGCTCAAAAAGAATAAGGAATATATCAGGAAAAGGTATCGAATACAAATTTGATTCAAGAATCATAAAACCAATAAAGAAGCAAAGCAAATTAGGTTATCTTAATTGGATCAAAACTTAACTATTCAATCATAATTTAATAATCTAAAACACGGGAAATAACTCACAATGTGCAAATATTCGGATGTCAATTGAGGGAATTCAACAAATTAGATAAACATTCTATACGTGATACAGAATTGCAAGAAGAGATTGAAATTAAGTACCTTCTTAAGCACGCACTCTCTCAAAGTTTGTAAAAGGAGGACGCATTTTTCTTGATCATAAGGCGATTGGGCAACGCAATTTAGCAGATCTAAAGCTTCTTGACCGCACACGGCCTTCGCACGTGCTTCCTCCTTTGTTGTTGCTGCTTCTCTTCTTCAAAAAATTAGGGTTTTTGAGGTCACTGATAAATCCTTCTCTTTTTCTGTCTTTCTAGAAAAATGCGTATCCAATTCCCGCCTTCGCCAAGCCGCCGTTTCACTTTCACTACAGTAGGCCGACCTTTTCTGGCCTGTGGTTTTCCAGCGAAACGAACGACGCCGTCGTTTCCACTGCTACGTGCCGTCTGTTATGCAATTTTAAAAGGTCCATTTGGTCGGTTTCTGTGTTTTTTGGGCTTGTTCTTAATTTGTAATGGGCTTTCTTCCGGGGCTGTCAAGTTGAAGAGTCTTGCCCACCATAATAGGTAGTTTCACGTTTCTATATATGCTTATATGGTTGCAGAAAAAGCATGAGAGACACTGTTTCTATATATGCTTGCACGTGTTTACGTATGAAGATAACCTATAAAAATAAAAAATAAAATTGACATAACAAAACTGGTTAATGGAACAAAGAAACAATTTTATAAGTGATAGAATTTTCATATAGTTGCAGAAATGGTGAAAACTTTCTGCAAGGGTAGTGGGTCATTTTTTCCGAAACTGAACTTATCAAAATAATAATAATATTATTATTATTATTATATAATCTTATAATTATAATTTAATAAATAAACAATAATCACTAATCAATTTCTCCTAGACACTTATTATTGTCGGTAGTAGGAGGTGAAATTGAAATCCATGGCCAAATGGGCCCTACTTGCTAACTTTTCCACGCGCGCAATATAATGGATGGGCGAAAATTATGGTCCTCGTTCTCATAATGAAACTATTGACATGGAAGACCAAAATTCGACTGCTGGAGAACCCAAGATCAACTACAGAGGATGGAAAGCCATGCGCTTTGTCATAGGTAATTGGACTAAAAATTAATTTACTTTTTGCCTTCGTACCCATTAAAGGTTTGTGTATGATTATTTAATTTCAAGTAAAAATTTGACAGGAAATGAAACATTTGAGAAGCTAGGAACCATTGGAACCTTAGTCAATCTGTTGATATATCTGACCAGTGTGTTCAACATGAAGAGCATAACAGCTGCAACCGTTATCACTGTCTTCAACGGAACATGCAATATTGCTACTTTATTTGGAGCCTATCTCTGTGATACTTTCTTTGGTCGCTATAAAACCTTGGGATTTGCCACTCCTATGTCGTTTCTGGTATTAATTTCTGCTAACTCTATCTGCAAATTTGCACTTCCATTATATTAAGTATAGCATCTGAATTTCTGGTTTGCTGATGAAGGGATTGGTTGTGATACAACTGACAGCTGCTATCCCAAAGCTTCATCCTCCTTCATGTGCAAAGGACAGTCCTACATGTGAAGAGGCAACACCAGGTCAACTGGCATTTCTAGGCACAGGTTTTGTGCTCATGATAATAGGAGCTGGAGGGATCAGGCAATGTAATTTAGCATTTGGTGCTGATCAATTTAACCCAAAAATCGAATCTGGAAAGAAGGGTATAAATAGCTTCTTCAATTGGTACTTCTTCACCTTAACATTGACGCAGATGGTATCTTTAACCCTCATTGTCTATATACAAGCCAACGTGAGCTGGGCAATAGGCTTAGCCATTCCAGCTCTTTTAATGCTCATAGCTTGTGTACTCTACTTCTTGGGTTCAAAAGTATATGTCAAAGTAAAAGCCACTGGAAGTCCATTGACCAGCGTGGCTCAAGTTATAGTTGTTTCTGTCAAGAAAAGGCAGTTGAAACCGGTCGAGCAACCTTGGCTCTCCCTCTTCAATTTTACTCCTCCTAACTCTATCAATCTCAAGCTTCCTTACACAGACCAGTTCAGGTAATTAATTATCCCAATTTCAGGTTACTATGAACAAATCTTACTTATTAGCAACTGACCTCGACCGATGAATTGTTACAGATGCCTGAACAAAGTAGCAATGAGGACCGAATAAGACGAAATAAATCCTGGCGGATCACCAGTTGATCCATGAAAACTATGCAGTATGCAGCAAGTGGAAGAAGTGAAATGCCTTGTAAGAGTGTTCCCAATATGGATATCAGGGATTCTATTCTACATTCCTGTAGTCCAACAGAACACATAAGTAGTTTTCAAGCAGCTCAAATCGATAGACGTCTTGAAAGCGGCAGTTTCAAGATTCCTGCAGCTTCTTATACTGTTTTCCTGATGCTAAGTTTCACACTCTTCATACCATTCTATGACCGAATTTTCGTGCCATTTATTTACAGAATTACACGGAAAGAAGGAGGAATAACACATCTTCAACGAATCAGAACTGGCATAGTTTTCTCATTTCTCTCAATATTGATTTCAGGATTAGTTGAGAATCAAAGAAAGAGTATAGCTCTGACCAAGCCAACACTAGGAATTGCGCCGCGAAGGGGTGCTATTTCATTAATGTCAGGTTTATGGCTGATCCCTCAGCTGACACTAGCAGGATTGGCTGAAGGTTTTGGTTTTGTTGGGCTAAATGAATTCTATTACAAGCAATTTTTCTGAGAACATGAAAAGCATTGCAGGGTCAATCTTTTATTGTGGGAATGCAGGATCTATATTTTTAAGTAGTTTGTTAATAACTACAGTCCATAGAATAACAAAGGAAGGTGTCACTGGAGATTGGTTATCAGAAGATCTGAACAAGGGGAAGCTTGATTATTATTATTACATAATTTCTGCAATTGGGATCCTCAATTTTTGCTACTTTTTAATGTGTGCAAAGTGGTATAAGTACAAAGAGAGTGTTGATGATATAACTGCTGCCGTTGAAATCACTGGAGAGACTAACCATTCTGTAACAAATTAAGCTTGACAATGGACAATACACATCTGGACAAAAGTTTCTTAATTAGACCAGGATTGGTATTATTTATGTTTCATACTTTTTATAATTATAGTAATAAAGTTCTGGTTAGATTAGGAATATATGGTCTCGGTAAAGACACTTTCGGTGTAACAGTGAAGCTTTCAAATTAACAATCGAATATAATTTTACTTATTTTATTTTTCCTTTTTTTTTTCATTCATGCAATTTTAATTTAATACTTTTTGCTATCTCTGCATCTATTCTTTGGCCTTTGGCAGCCAATAATTATGTAAATGGTGATTAAGGATTCTGTGAAATAACATACTGCCTCCATTCCATGCATATTATTATTAGCACAAGAATTAAGAAAATCATAATTAAGTAACCTTACATTTTTACTAATTTGCTCTTTAAGAAAATGAACTTAATTTCATTACTCCATTTTTATTTTTATTAAAGTGAGAGTTATATTCAAAACAAAGTGTACAAAATTATTTTAATTTTCTAAAAGGACGCTTATTTTGGCATAAAATTTATTTTTCAAAGAGACACTTAATTTGAAATGGGGTGAGTAGAAAAAGTTAATAAATAAATTAAAAGGCTTATATTATTGTTTCTACGTGATCAATCAGCTTAATAGCAGAACAAACCTTATCCCTACTAATATGGGTACAACCTTTTTTTTTTTTCATTGGAAAAACTGCTATGAAATTTTGTTACAAATTAATCAATCAAATTTATATTCTAATAATAATTTAATTATAAAAAAATTTAGCCCACAAAAATATTTAAATTTTGTAATATTGCAATTAAAATAAATTTAACAGAAATACCATGAATCAAATGCATGCTGATATGCTGATGATTATATTATAAAATATGCCACCTACAGCGTACGGTTACTGTACGGGCATCTTAGGGTTGCTTTAGTTCTCATAGTCAAGTGTACGTTAACTTTAATTAAAAATTTAATATTTATTTCATGTATAAAAGTGCCGTTAAAATTATCATTTTTAATTTTAGATATAATATTATTCAATTTTTAATTAATCCATTTTATAAATTTAAAACGGAAAATAATTAAGTGCGGTGAAAAAAACTATTCACGTCTCATCTCATTTTTTTTAAAGTGAAATATAATTAATTATATGAGTGAAAGTTAAAAGAAAGGTATTTTGGTTGAATGGAGTGTCGGCAGTAGGAGGTGAAATTGAAATCCATGGCCAAATGGGCCCTACTTGCCACTCTTTTCCACCCGCAATATAATGGATGGGCAAAAATTACGGTCCTCGTATTCATAATTCATGCAATAAATAATAATAATAATAATATTTTATTTTTATAAATGCTGAAAACACCCATGCGTATTTCACGTGACCACCTCAAGCTTTACATGATTTAGTTTATGAACCGTAGGCCTGTTCAAAAACTGTGTATACCATTTAATCCAAGCAACCCATTTTAAATGTTATTTATATATTAAAAAAATTACTATATGCATGCGCTATTCAAAAAATAAATTTATAAAACTAAAATTAATGCTTTATATTTAAAAATATATAAATACAATTAATTTTATAATTTATATGTTTATAAGATAATATAAATAATTAACATAATTCATATAATCTAATAAAATCAACCAATTCAATATAAAAAATTTAATTCATAACCCACCTGATTTTGATTGGGTTCAATCCATTTAAAAATTTAGATGAATTTGATAAAAAAATAATTATATTTTATTCAACTCATATTTGAACACCCCTAATAAACTGAGTTAATATTATTATATTCTCATATATAAAAACTAATATTCGATCTTTTTTTATTACATGCATCGTATTTTTAGTTTGAAATCTTAGATAGTACTTTTTTCGTCCAATTTTAAAAGATAATTTTATATTTTTTATGAAAATTAAGAAATTAATTAAAATATCTCAATTTTATAAAAAAAAACTATAGTCATTGATAAAAAAATATTTTTATATTTTCAATAATTTCATTTAATTCTAATTAAAAGTAAAAAATGATAAAAAAAATTATTTAATAAAGTATATAATAAATAAAAATATATATGTAAATTTATTTTTTAATTTCTGAAAAAAATATATAACGTAAGATAAAATAGAATAAAAAAATAATATTTTAAAATAGGACGGAAAGATTATATTTCATTTGCGTACATACATAAATTAGTGTCCTTATTGGAAATTATTTCTGTGGCTCAATGGTATAGGTCATGGATGTCTCGCCATTTCCTTTAACGGGCATACATGTGGACTTTGTTGGATTCCTCGTTAGAACATTTAAATATACACAATAAACTTATTCCTCAAATTAAAAAAAAAAATTGACGTAAGATAAAATAAAATAATATTTTAAAATGGGACAGAAGTAGGATATTTCATTCGCGTACATACATAAATTAGTGTCCTTCTTCTTGGAAAATATTTTTGCGGCTTAATGGTGTAGGTCACGGATGTCTCGCCATTTCCTTTAACGGGCATACATATATCTAACATGTGGATTTTGTTGGATTCCTCGTTAGAACATTTAAATCTACACAATAAATTCATTTACTATGTTTCTTCATTTCGAAATCTCATTGCTTTTAATCATGCTCAAATTTTCAAACTACAAAGAGTTATTATTATTATTACTCTATCCATTCTTTTTTATCTGTCACTTTTGAATAAAATATAAATTTTATTTATTTATCATTTTTAGACTTTCAATGTAATTTTTAATTTATTTTTCTTTCTCAATAAAGTTAGAACCAATCAATTTGATAATTTAATCTTAATCACATAATTTAATACTAAATTTAAATATATTTATTATTTTTTAATTATAGTGAAAACAATAAAAGTGACAGATAAAAAAACGGATGGAGTATTATTACACACTCCGTTCTCTTTTATCTGTTACTTTTAAGTAAAATTCAAATTTTATTTATCTGTCACTTTTAAACTTTCAACGTAATTTAATTCTCTTTCCCAATTTAATTTTCTTTTTTAATAAAATTAGAATCAATTAGATTTGATAATTTAATTTTAATCACGTAATTTAATATTAAATTTAAATCTAATTATTATTTATTAATCATGGTGAAAACAACAAAAATGATAGATTAAAAAAAAACGAATGAAGTATTATTTTTATATGAAAAATTATGATACAGTTTTTTTACGTGCTATATATGATTCACTTAATACAAAACTAAAAGTATGAACCGTAATCTAGATAATTTTTTCGTGAATTTAAAAATCTAATATGCAATTATTCTTTTAAAAAAATAAATTGACATAGTTTTTGTCTTTGAAATATAATTTTTAGAGGCCAGTATTCGTTGGATTTGCACATATACTCAAACCCAATTGAAATAACCAGCAATTGAAACTTAGTAAAAGTAAAAAAAAAAAAAACAAATTAATTTTGGCACTGATAGAACCGACTGTTATAGCCAAAATCCTTTTATATTAATAACCAAAACCAAACCGATTAACCATTTGAAAAATTCTATTAGACAGAAATGATATTATTTTAAAAATTTTAATTTTTTATTATTTATACACGATAACCAAAATTTACATACGTCCTCCATTCCATTTTAGTTTGTTTTACTCCAAATATCATTTTCGAAATTTAAGAAATATGTTTACATGTATATCCTTATTTATTATATAATTTATTAAATATTTCAATTTTTATTACTTTATACTTTTAACTAAAATTAAATAAAATTATTAAAAACGTAAAATGGTATTTTTATTAATTATTATATTTTTTATAAAATTGAGATATCTTAATTATTTTTTTTAATTTTTGTAAAAAAATATATCTTTTAAAATGTAACAAATTGAATATTTTTATAATGAAAAATATCTCATTTATGCCACAATTTTAGAAACATTGGCTAAAATATAGGCCACTTGAATAATATAAAGCCCAAAATTAATGGGCCATTAAGAATCTGGATTTATCCTCTGCAATACAAAATAACTGCAGGGTCCAAATCAGCAACCAAGCATAAGGTGATACGATGGGGACCACTGTACCATAAAACAGTGCAGGGTGAGCTGGATCCGATGGGGACCAGGTGAGGAAGAGGAGTGGGGCCCTAGCCCATCTACTTGGACCCTCGCCCTGCACAAGACGGTTCAGAAATTGTTCACATGACATGACGTGTACGGTCACGATTAATTGAAAGGAGGCTAAAGAATAACAAAGAAGATACTGTGGGGATTAGGGATTTCCTTTTTGTTTCTAGGCGAATTCTGAAAATTTTGGATTCATATGCAGTTTACAAATACACAACAAAATAAATGTATTTTATTATTCTTATTATTAATAGAATTTAATCTTAAAAAATAGCCTGTAAGTTGAAAATTGCAGGTAGCTCAACATCATAGAAGTAGAGGTTGTAATAGCATGTTAAAGTAGTGAATTTTTTGCTTTAATTTAATTTTAAAAGTTAACTAAGATTATGAATAATTTATACCAATGACACAACAACTTATGAATGAATATAGTTTATTTGTGGAAATTAATGCATTAATGAGGGCAAAGTATTGATTTGAAAAATTGAAAGATAGTATAATGTTAGTTGAAAATAGATGAGTATATGGGGGACCCAAAAGATTTAAATTCCCCCAACAATATGACTCGATTACTGTCTTTATGCATCAATTGGGGTAAAACGGCCAACGAAAATCCCAGTTACGAGTAGCCCTCTCTCTCATGATTTTATTTCTATTTATTCGATTATTTACAAGGCCTTAGCCCTACCACCATTTATTTCCCAAGATCTACCAGATAGTGACCCCTCCATTAAAACTTTAATGTTTTTGTCTCTTGACATCTTTGATACAGACACCACCAAGATCTGGATAGCAATTGGATATATGTACAGACTCTATATTCTTCTAAATTATCAATTACCAATTTGTTCACCTAAATTTTTAGCTTCTATTAATATTAAACATACTATTTATATCAAATTAAATAAGGCCAAATGTGCAATTATGCTCCCAAATTCATCGTGCCGAATGTTATTTTAAAGACATAAGGTGTTATTTTGCTCTTTACATTTATCTTATTAATCTGTTTTACTTTTTAAATGATTTTTAAAGCTAAAATACATTTACATGGCTTGCATGCATGGCTTTAAATAATTACAAGAGCATTTTAGCAGGAAAAAAATAATAAATTAAAAGAGTAAAAGAAAATTATGAGATAAATGTATTTCTTGCAGACATAATAGATCCAAAAGCAATAGTATATTGAAATTTCAAATTTACTCTTTTTTTTTCTTAAAAAGAAATGCAGACATTATGGTCCAGGAGGAGTGGCATGTTTTATTAGGTACAAAAATGGCGAGAGAAGACAGTGTAGTGTGGGCTGTGTTTTAGGATATTTCCAAATAATTTTCTGGGCATTAATATCTGAGAGCAGATGATGCATAATTCGGCAATTTATTTGAAGCAAATGAAGTTTTCTCTGCAAAGCTCAAGATGGCGAAGTTTTATTGGCAAAATCTGGCGGTTTCTCTGCAACTCCAGCTAATAAAAAAGGGGACCATCTGATTTTGTCAAAGTCCTTGGAAATTGGGTCATTTTTCCGCCTGAATTTAGACCCTAAGTTATATATATTTATATATGTTGGTCGGTCCAATTGAGGTTGTAAAGTTATAATGAGCCCAGAAACTTGGAAATTTTTCTGTTGAGCCCAGATGTAGTTGTACAAGTGTTAGAATCAACGGTAGCAGGAGATGACAAGTGGCTTTTGCCTATAGCTCTACGGTCCAATAATTTGTAATGGATTATTCATCATTAATAATATTGTCCTAAATTTCTATAATAATGATCATACAATGCATGTGTATACCTTTGGTGACTCATTGGCACTTCTCCTTAAATCCTTATTAATCCAAAATATAATGTCATTGCCCCATTTGTTGGGTAGCACAACATTTTCTTTTTTAAAGATAAACCTCCTTTTTGAGTTGATACTCACTCTAATGATTAATTTTGAGAAAATATTTGCTTAATAAACAACACTAAAGTTGTATAAAAAAATGAGATAATTTGCTTTGGCTAATTTTTTTTTTCTAATCCGAACTCTCAAATTTGAATTTTGAATATAAATATATTTAAATATTAGAGAATAAACATTTTGTCACTTATAAAAATGTTATGTGAAAAAAAATAAAAATTAAAGTTAATTAAATTCTAAAAATTAACTTTGAGTTGAGGAATAATGTGAACAAATAATAATTTGAAAGTAATTATACAATAATATGTACTAATTCAACTAGCTTGAAAGTAATTACTATGAGAATTGATAATCTGTAGATTTTCAGAAAGAGAGGAATCGGCAGTGTAGGGAAGGGAATGCCATCTAGGTTAGTGCGTGGTTGGGAGATAAGAGCGATCAGACCCTTTTAGGTGACAAGCCTACAAAAGAAAGCTTAGCCTAGTCGGATCAGGTTTGAACTATCCGATAATTAAGTCAGTTTCAGACTTTTAGAGAGAATATAACGAGTTAAGTTCTCTTGTATGTGTGTGTTTTATTTTAGAAATGAATATAGTATTTTATAGGAGTGGAGAATCCACTTGACGGGCCTATTTTATGTGTCAAAATAGGCGAAAGATGATGCGATTTTTGATAAGTAGCGGTAGCGTGTGACAAACATTTTGATAAGATAAGGTTGTTATGGCCGATCGGATTGTCCCGTCAAATGATTTTTGACGTGCCTCTGGCAATGTGTCCGAGACGAGTGTGGTGCACGCCTCTTTTTTGGGCCTTCCAGTTGGTTCGGGCTTTGTTTCTTATTGGCCCAATTTACTTATGAAATATTGGGTATTATCAAGAATCATGTTATCTTATCGTATAGTGTAATCTAATCATATTGTATTTTAATTAGATATTCTAAATTCGAATCTCTTACATATTCTTTTAGCAAAAGTATATTTCCCAAAAAGATCTATATTCTTGTGGTTGAATACATGAATAGATAACTAATTTGATTTTATTATAAAAATAGTGTCGGACGTTAGTGATGAGTGTCATGTAATTGAAATACCTTAAAAAAAATATAATGAATTTCCAACAAAAAAAATGACTGTCAAGTTAGTTATTTTAGAAAGAAAGGAAACAAATATATGTTTTTAAATTTTAGAAAGTTCATATAGTGAAATTAAGAGTTTTTATACAGTATTTAGTTGTGCCATACCAAATAATGAGTTATTATAACGGTCTACTATTTAAACTTATTTTCGGTACAATTAATGGTTTGATATTAAATCCGTTCACTATGTGGATAAAGCTCTTATAAGCCATGATATTGATTTTTGCACTCTATAAAACTCCAATACAAGACCTTTATTAAGGACAATATTGACTATATATAAGTTTTGAATGCTAGATAAATGGATATGTATGAAATTGAGCTAACAACAAAAGAAAAGAAGAAATGTAATGATTAGTATTGGTTTTAACTTTTTTTTTGGTCCGAAACATCCGGTATCCAAACACTATACGGATGCGGATTAATCCGAATTCGAGATTTAATCACAATTTAAGCTCTTCAACCCTTTTCACGAGAGATGCAGAATATCGAACCATGATCGTTTATTCTTGCTTGCTAACCATGCCATCCCTCATGGGTAGTATTGGTTTTAACTTTTAAAATAGATTGAGGTTGACCCTGACTTGCTAAAATACACCAACAGACAAAATTCCAGGAAAGGGACGCAAATAGAAGAGGGTCTAATCATCTCATCATCTAGCAATTGCCTTCAAAGCCTTATTGCCCCAATCATGATTCTGTATCTTCTAAACGCATATGTCGTCAAAACATAATTATTGCTCTCTTTTCATGTTCTACAGTCTGATTTTCCTTTATTGTCCTGTATCTCCGCAAATCCATCATGCCTTCTCTAGTGGATGTATTCCTTGGTATACTCGATTTTAAATGATCATTCATATTAACTTTAAAATTTTAGAATAGAAATTAATATCTTCACTCAATTAAAAACCAAAAAATTATTGGCATGAAAGCTTAGTTCGAGAATGAAGAGATTTTATATGGTATATGATCATATGAATACATGATTTTTTTTTTTCTTAGTGAAAGATTGAGTTGCATAAATGAAGTTGTAAAAAAGGGAAATTTTAATTAATAAACAAAGGAATGTAATTGAGAAAGCCCAAAAATCAACAGAAAAGAGAGTTGTTTGAACTTTAAGAAACAGGAAGGAGAATGAGAGGTGTGGGTGTGTGGGGTAATGCAACGTGGAAAAAGTTGTATCAACCCTGAGTTATCCTCAAAGAATTAGTGTTAGTGTGCATTTCCAAATATTATACTCAGTGACTCACCACCACTTGCCTCTTTCTGCTTCTCTCATCATTTTATTTTGTTTTGTTTTGTTTTCTTTCATACTATAAATATAAAAAATATCTTTTTTAAACCTCCATAACTGCTATACATCTCATGTAACATCAAATTACGCCACGTATCATTTCTTAGATATGTCAGATTTCCTTGCTTTGCCCCTTTACAAGTGATCAAAGGGAGCTAAGTTATTAAGGCTGGATAACTATTTACGACCGTCCATCACTGATGTTCCCACATCGACTATTTATTCCGCATTCACTTCTTAAAAAGACAAAATATGTCGCGCAGAAGGCTGAGTAACTTTCACTCGTAAATTTGTTTTCAGTATTAGAATTAAATTTAAATTCATATTTTTCACAATTACATATGGAATTACAAAAGTTAAAGCCAAGTTTGAAATTAGGAGCTCATCACAAAATAATCTCCATTGATCACAAATAACGTGAGATTTTTAGAAAGAAAGTGCATGGCGAATGGGAGAGTATCGTTTAAGTTTTCACATGCTCGGTAAGTGGTAAATCACAAAATATCTTTATCTGAAAAAGGAGAGTCGGCGTTGTAGCTCCCGATCGGATGGTTAGGTCCTGCAAAAATGTGCATCTGATTGGATCAGACGTTAGCACTCCGAAACTTAAGTTAGTAGTTTTCTAGAGAGAGAATCTCAGATGTTCAATACCTGGAGTCCTTGTTTATTGGGCTATTTATAGGAGATAAAGGAGAGGCACTTGAATGTTTGGGGCGTGATAATTGTCACTTGAAGCAGGTAAGCGGTGATGTGACAGGAAGCAGTTGGAAGGTATGCGCGATGACTTGTGTCAATGGATTGACAGGACGTGCAGTTTCATAAGTCTGATTGGATGTTGTGCCCTCTTGTCCCGTCTTTCAACTTATACTTTGTCCTTCTTGCTAATGGGCTTTGAACCCTGCCAAGTGCTATTGAACCGACTAATTGGGTCTTGAAAAATATTTTTTTCGTGGTTATCACTTGTTCCCCCTTCAAAGGATCTGATCGGGCAAATTCACCCTTTTGATGGGATTTTTTGAATTTTCAAGAGGCGCCCATATGAAAAGTTGTGTTCGTTCAGTTCAGATAGCTGTTTTTGTATTTAATGCGTGTACGCGTGCCGGGGATGGTGCTTCGTTCTTCATAATGTAATAATGGATTGAAGACATGTGACTGTCATCTCATGGAGAGACCTTTGGAGTATTCCAAAAGTCTTTTGCCTATAAATAGGTAACTTCAAAGCGATTTTTCTTCACTATTAAGCAATCATTGTCGAAACTCTGCTAAAATTTTTTACGAACTTTTTCTCTTTGAAATTTTGGCAATTCTTTGCTTTCACATTCCAGAGATTTTCTAGAGCTCCTGTGAAATTATCCAAGTAAGTGAATAACTCTTGTTTATCTGCCTTTGATTTTCTTCTTGTTCATTATATTCTTTACTTCCCCCCCTGCAAAAAGATGGCTTCCAGTAGCAGCCAATCGATAGACATGAGTTTTCTTGAAGCCTATAAGAACCGTGAGGCTGTAGCTCATCCTTCGAAACTGACGGAGGAGGAAGTGGCCTTCCCCTTATCATATCTGCCTGGGGTTCTGACCCTCAAGCTTCCATCATTGTGAGCTCGTGGCTTTTTGATGGAGATCCCTTTATTTCTTCTTCTTCTTATGAAGTTTTCGGCCATAAAGTCTATTTCGTGGTCTCTTTCAGAAGTTCTGGACATTTTTCCCTTTTCTAATCGTTTGGACTATACTCTTAGTGAAGTTACTAAGAATAGCATGCATGTCCTTAAGAGTAACAGAGATGTCTTCTAGTTGTTGCATGATGACATCATTAAATTCGGGAAGGAGGTTACCCTTTGTAGGTGACCTGGAAGATCTCTCTCTTCTTCCTGTAGGCCTAGATCTATTTTGGTTATTGCCATTGCGATCATATTCTCTGGAGCCCGCATGCTCATTTGATCTTGAATCTGTCATATCTCTCAACGAAAGCACCAAATGATAAAGCACATAATATCTTTATCTGAAAAAATGAGAGTTGGCAGTTACAGCTCATAATGTTGTCATTAACACACCAGATCCATGATATCAAATGGATTTTTGACGTGCCTCTAGCAGTGTGTTCGAGGCGGAGTGGTGTTGGGCCTCTGATGGTTCGGATTTCTTAGCCGGTTTGAGCTTTACTTTTTATTGGCCCATTTATTTATGAAATATGGAGTATTATCATCATAAAAGAACTAAAACTAAAGTATAAAACTCAGCCTTCTTGTATCTTATAACCATATAAAAAACCAACTTAGCATATAACCACTATAAGAATAATTAGCACCCTAATCTTGAAGTTTATTATTACTGAATCCATTTGAAATATTATAGGGATGGTACAATAATGTCAAAAATTGTTAGTTATACACTTCAATTTTTTGAATTAATGACGTTTTATATTTTTTTATTGATAAAAATAATTTATTATTTAATTAAACTTAACAATGTGTAACTATTATCTCTTAAATTCTTTTGGCATATACATTTTCTTTGTTAAACTCACATGATCTTGAGAAAAATATGTTTATTATTTCCTGAATATAAAGAAAATGCACATAAAAAAATTAAGAGAATAATAGATACATTTTTGTATTAGGTACGTGTTTGTAAATAACAAAAGGTAATACGTAAATATTGATAAATTTAACCTGTTAATATATTATTTTTGCCAATATCGCACATGTACGATATAATTTGTAAACTAAAGCTATTTGCCTGTTTTTATGTATCGTCCAAATATCATAACATCAAGCCAAATCCTTAAGAAATTGTGGCCAACTAAATAAATTTTATTAGTAAAATTGAGTAGGGTTGTTAAGATATTGTTGAATTTAGCTTGTTACTGAAGCCTGTTCTTTCCTCTTATCGGCCATGTCTCCTGCACGTGTACTTCTGAACTAATATAGTAATTATTAAAATCTACATTTCATTAATCTTTTTCCATTGATTTCTTGTCGCCTGCACCCAACACGTGCCTTGAAACGTGAACCGAAACAACAAATTTCACACACCACGTAGCCAAAAACTCGGCCGTCACCGTTACCATGACGGTCCTTTCTTTGTTCCCTTAAAATTTTCATTTCCACACAGAAATAAAGTAAACAAAATTTCAAAATTAAAAAAAAAAATCCGATATATTCCTCCCGACGGTACAAAAATTTGGCCGGCTAATCAGCAATGCCGATATGAGAAATGCAAGTTCAAATAGCGATGGGAGGATCCGACCCGAATAAGTCCCCGATATCTTGGACGTTATCCTCCACACTCCAGCTGGAGAATCCGAAATCAAATTCTCCGGTACCGCAGCCGATTAACATGTCTCTAAAATCGTCTTTCAAGAACCCCTCCGGCATACTCGTTTCGTCGAAGATGTCGCGCATCGTACTCCGAAAGTCAAAAATGTCGTTGGGAAACAAAGTATTATGGATAGAAGAATACTCTGTGAACTCCGAGAAGGTCTCGGATACACAGGATTCTTGTTTGATATCTCGGGCTTCTTTGCCGGAAATAACGCTTTGCGATTCGGCTTCTTCGTTGGAGGAAGTTGAGCAAGGAAATCTGAGCACTGTTTTCGGTGAACAAACAGTGTTGTTATTATGAGACTCGTCGCCGGAGTTGCAGCCGGAGCTGACAGTAACTGCCTTCTTAGCTGGAGGAGTGACAAAGTTCGTGAGCGCGTCCGGTCCACGCAGCTTTATGGCCGCGTTGTCATAAACCACTGCAGCTTCTTCTGCAGTATCGTAGGTGCCTAACCATAACCGTACACGTCGCAGAGGATCTCTGATCTCCGCCGCCCATTTTCCCCAGGGTCTTTGTCTAACGCCTCTGAACTTTTTCACTGTAGCTGCAATAACTTTCACTGGCCGAAGACTCGCCGGCACAGAACCAGATTTCCCAGCAGAAGACTTTCTCCGGCGACTCCTGGATGACCTGCTTCTCCAAATATTGTTACTTTCACCTGAACATGACTCTATAGTAATCTCGTTAACAAATTTCTTCACTCTTTGTCTTCTAAAAACTTCGTCTTCTTCATCACTGGAAGAGTCAGTAGCATTAGCGTCTGTTACTGATATTCTTACAATTTTTGGCGGGACAGCCTCTGGTTCGGGATTTGATAATGGCCTAACAAGCTTCGTATGATTTCTATGTTCAGTGAACTTGATTGGATTCATGGACATAAAACTATTTTGATCCATTTTTTGACTGTTTTTGGGTTGTTTCAGATTCGCATTGAAACTGAAATGAGAGCGAAGAAAGCATGAAATAGAAGTGAGGGAGAAAAGAAAAAGGAAGGAGATTCCTTTGAGGCTTGACACGAAGGAGAATAAGGCAGAGAATATAAAGAAAGAACAAAAAACGTTAAAGAGAAGCTTAATACTTAGAGGATTGAGTACTAAAGTAGGTATTAAAGGACGAGAAATTTCAAGGAAAGTTATACTAAAAGAAGAGACTCTGAGAGAAATTAGCAATAAAACCAAACTAAGAGAAGAGTACGGATTAACAGACAGAGAGATATGGAGAAAGAAAGAAAATTTCCCCGCAAAGTTTCAGAGGTAAAAAAGAAAAGGAAAACCCAAATAGCTTTACCGGAAAAAAGAAAGGAATAAACGAATATAAATGTCTCGAATCACGACCACCACCACCACCGCTGTTGGGGAGGAAAAAAGCTGCTTTCTTTCGTTAGCCACTAGCTATAAACCCAGGACCCAGTCTCTGGGTATTTTCTGGAGCATTAAAAATGGCGGAAAATGAAAACAGAGAGAATTAAGTGGAAGAGAAATTCTGTAGTCTTCGAAAAGACGAGAGAGATAAGAGACTCTACAGTTGGGATGCAACTTTATAGGATCCTAAATAAGCCGTAACAACTAAACCCTGTTTAATGCTATCTAATTTAATTTATTTAATTTTGTAGCTCAACAACCTGTCGTATCTTTGATTCCCGGTACGGAGCAAGAGATTCCGGTAACGGAGTAGAAACAAAACTCGCGAGGCGCCGCATAAAGGGCACGTGTGATTCATACACGTGGCAAGTGGGACCCATAAAAAGGGATTGAGCCAATGGGTTAGTGGACCGGAGCTGACTCGGCAAGAGATTTTAATTCTTGGAATTAGGGATTCAGGTCACCCGAGATAGGACGCTTTGGTTCAGTCTTTACTTTGACTAACAAATGTTTTCTTATTTTTATTTAAAAATTGCTTTAATATCCATTTAATTCCCTCTTCATTGCTGGTTAAGTCTCAGTTAATCGAGTTTAAACTGCGGGGCCTTTTGGTCATTATACAGTCAGAATCCAAATGGCCGTTACTGCTTGTGTGAGTTTTATTATTATTTTTAACTCTTGTTTTTACAGTGTAGTAGTTTACCTTTACTCTTCGTGCCTTTTTCTTATGTAACAGCTAAGACTAACGTGGCAATTGCCAGCTGGCCACATAGGATTTGGCGCCGTGTTTTATTTTTCAACCTTGGAAAGATTACAATGTTTCTCACCTCGTACCAACGTTTTTGAGCTTCAAATTGCTAATCAATGATTGGCAAATAATAATTGAGGGTAATTAGTTAAATGGCAAAGCTGAATTACCCATGAAGAATTATATTTTGTGATAATCACTCATATTATTCAATTTCATTCAAATTGGTCCATTATAAAAGTAAGTGATTTTTTCCCCCTCATTTTTAATGCTCAAATTTAAAATTTTATTTAAAAATAATAATAATAATTATCAAATCAAGCCAAAAAATGTTGATTGACTTTTTATTTTGCTTTCCAACAGGAGACAATATATTGAACCACAAATTTGTTAATATATAGAAAAAATGTTATAAAATTGAATAATAGTGTTTGATTAGTGGGTAGGAAAATTAAATATATAAGCCTGATTTAGACATATTTTTGAAATTTATTGTTGCAAATTTAATTGGTTGGATATGATAGCTATCATAATCAATCAAAAGTTAAAACCATTTGGTAAATCCGTAAATGTACTTTCGCTTCTCTGAGTAAAAAGTTGGTGAATCTACTTAAGAGCATTTCAATGAAATAATAATAATAATAATAATAATAATAATAATAATAATAATAATAATAATAATAATAATAATAATAATAATAATAAAGAAAGAAAGAAAGGAAGGAAGGAAGATTTAGCTTTTATCAGATTCCCAACTCTAGATTAAATAACAGGAATGAAAATTAAATACATAGTAACTTATATATTTGGTGATGATTACTGATTTGTAAATCCGCCATGCAAAAAGTATGTCAAGCTGCATGATCCTGTACAAAAGAAATGGCACTAAGGAGATTAGAGAAGTTAACCAAGGACAAAATAGTAACTTCATAACAAAAATATGGGCCTGAATCCACGGCCCAGCCCGTAAAGCGACTGGGCTGAAGAATTATCGATCGACGCGTCAGAAGCCGACCTGTGTTGTGTTCTTTCTATGATTGGTTTTTGTCCAATTAATTTATTACATTTATAATAATAAAATTAAAATCTATATATTATAAATTTATAATATTTAAAAATTATTTAACAAACAAAAAAAAAATTAATTAACAAGTTGTTCAGTGTAGACTGCAGATACCCATGCCACCATCAACAGACACTGCAGAGTTATATGGCAACTTGCTGCCTTTAGTTCTACTTTATTATTTTACTTTCATTTTATTTTTTTTCTGGGAAATTATAGTATTATTATTTTGAAAAATATGATAGATTTAATTTCTTATTGTACAATTAACATTAATGATTTCTTAAAATGAATATTTTGAAACAATAAAGTCATAATTTATCTTGTTATTTAAAAGAGAAAAGAATATTCTCAGGGTTTTTGTCTTTCTCCTTGTAATTAACAATTTAGAAACAAAATTAAGTTAATTTGGATGATTAAGTCTAATTTTTATTTATAATTTTGGCTTCATCCAAATTAAGCAAGATGGGAAATAAAGGATCGCCAGCCTAATTAACATTGGATTTTTTTTTTCCAAATTTGTCGTGTTTATGTGGATGAGCTAATGAAGAATTTGTTTTTATTGTGTTATTTGCTGTCACTTAATGATTGGTTGTTAGGGTCTCATTATAAAAGCCAATTAAGAATTTTTATTTCCACTCAACTTTAGTTTATTAATTCATTTATGGAATGTAGTGTAAAATTATAATTTCTATAATCGGCATGATATTTACAGAATAAGTTGATTAGGATTTTATAAAAAAAAATAATTTTAATTTTTTGTAGTTGGATTGACTAGCAATTTTTATGTTGAAACTAGAAATGAATTAATGAAAATGAGACAAAAATTTCAATAATTTGCCGTTTTGTTCCATAATGAAATTTGGATTATGTTACGGTAGATAGTGATTATTTGTCACTTCTTTATTAATTTTGTAGATATTTGTAAAAGCTATTTCAACGGTTTAGCTAAGCTTGTACAAATATGGAAAATCCAAAATTAATAATATTTATTCATGGAATTAATTAACAATATTTTTATTATTTGTAGATTGAAACAAATATCCCATAGATTAATCATTGCTTATATTGGTAATAGAAGACTTAATTAGAATAATGACATGAAGGATGCAAAATTATGGTACAAGTGGCACTTTAGCTTGAGCAAAGCAATTGAGAAAATTTAAATTTCTGTCTCTTCTTAAGCTTAAATTTAAAATAAATTCACTTGACAAAATAATTCCCAAATAGTTTGTGTAATTTTTTTTTTGCATAAATAACTCCCTTTGTTTAACACTCTAAATTTTATAAAAAAATAAATTTATATACGATCATACATAAAAATTTTAAAATAGATAACGTATCATAATGAACCAGAACCAAATAAATTGAAAACTGAATTTAAAAACTATCGATTTATAAAAATAATAATATCGTAAATATTCGTTATTAAACTATAAATTCAATAATTATATATAAAATTAATCCATAAAAAATTTCAAAAACCTTTTTGAGTTTGTGAAAGGAAAAAAAAAAGTATGGAAGCACGAATAAAGAAAACAAGCAAAGAAGTACATAAGAATAGACAAAATCCCTTGAAAGGTCTCGATCCAAATTGTTTGCTATTTTTATTAATTTTGATTTGTTCGGATTCTCAAAATACTAAATTTGTAAACATGTTCTTATTGAAATTATATGCCTTCTTAGAAAAATTAAGTCAAAATTAGCACCATCTCCTAGAAGGCTAAGAAGCAATTGAGCTTTGAGCCTCACAAAACAGAAAAATCTCATCATTAATGTTTATTGTTTTCTTCTTTCCTTGATTAACCAAATGCAAGAATGCACTGTAATCTATACCAACTTTGATTTTGGTAATATAATTATTTCATTATCATAACATTTGGCATATAGTAATATTTATATTTGTCTGTATTTTATTGTTATTTTCCTAGTAAGCTCGTCCTTTGATGCCAAATTGGCAAATTCAATCTTTAAGAATGTAAATGCGTCTGTTTGTGTATTCCATTTTCATGTGTTTATATATTAAGGTGGTGAATTGATTAATATTCAAAACTATTTTTAACAAATACCATTCATAATTTTACAATGATTATATACTAATTTTGATGATCATTGGAGAAAAGGAAATTTTTTTTTAACAGACAAATTAGTATATTAAAAAAATGTAAAGTCGATATTAATTAATAATTTTTTTATTCTATATCAAATTGAATGAATCAGATAAAAAAAAATATCTCTTATTAATTAGAAAAAACACATTCTTAGATCACCGATTTTTCACGTTTTTCTGTATTAAATCGTTGTACAAAAAAAATACGAATTAGATCCTTTTACTTTTAATTTATTCCACATGAGATCATTTTACTTTGATTTATTCCACATTCAGTATTTATGTAGTGGAGCTTATGCGCGTGAATAACACGCTGCACCGTATAAAAACTGAATATGAAATAAATGAAAAGTAAAATAATCTAATGTGTAATTTTTTTGTGGTGGCTAAAAGGGCAATTATTAATTAAGAAATTATATAGAGAAATTTATAAAAATTAGAAATTATATTTGTTGAAAAAAAAAATAAAACTAATCAATTTGATCCCATAATCACTGATTGAATATGGTTAAGTAAGATTCCATCTGGACTTCAACGGCTGATGTGGTAATATTTAAGTATCTTATGGTAACATGCACCCCAAATAAATCTATCAACTTAATTAAGAAATTAATTAGGCAGTTTTCAAGTGAGAGATGAAAAAGGGCAAATCATTAGTATTTGGCAAATGATTAGAGACAAGTACGTAAAAAGATTGATTAGAGAATGATTGAGTTCTCAAACCAATTAATTCAACAATACATTAATATTTTTGTTATTCTTTCACTTTTCCACACAATTTTTTTTTTCATTTTCGTTAAATATAAAAGAGAATATTATAGTTTTTTCAAAATATTTTTTTTATTAGATAAAAAAATTTAACGATTATCTTTTTTCTATTAGATAAAAAATTTAACGATTATCTTAATATACTTGAAACAGAAAAAAGGCAACAACTAATTTAAGACCGAGCGAGTATTATTTTTAATATATATAAATTTCATGTTACCTATTTACAAGATTGAAAACTTCTTTACAATTTATTAGCTTCTGTAATTTAAAATATGACTGTTGAAATAGTTAGGCTTTGAGTTTCCTAATATAATATTTAATTCTTTCTTTTTTATCTATCATTTTTCTTATTTTTACTAGAATTAAAAAATAATAAATAAATTTAAATTTAGTATTAAATTACGTGATTAAAATTAAATTATTAAATTTAATTTGTTATAAATTCATTGGAAAAGAAAAATAAATTTAAAAAATAAATTAAATTACATTGAAAGTATAAAAGTGACAAATAAATAAAATTTAAATTTTACTTAAAAATGACAGATAAAAAAAATATCATAACTTAATTTTAGGGGAGCTTAGGTACTTTCCAACTTGCGTGCACCGCTCATTTTCCGGGGGAAATTTAATTAATTATATGATTTTAGTGCAAATTTTTCAAATCAAAATATCAAATTGGTAATTAAGATATTTGATTTTGCAAGTGAAATGTTAATAATTTTTCATTTAATAATCTCGAATAGTTGTTTCAGCATTTTAATGGTTCAGGAATTGTTGAGATTGATTTTCGAATAATTTATTTGAGTGTTGTGTCTAGTAGTGAAAATAGATCGTCGTTAGATTCCATTATTTATAATTATCAAAGTATTCGTAGATAGAAAGTTGATTTTTCTCTTATTTGGATTAGGAGATAAGCTAATTCTATGGTTCAAATTTGTATGCTAGTCTCCAGTTTTGGAATACCGTTCTTCACTATGTGGCTCATTTGCTTTAGTTTAATTGATTTTAGCTTTCAAAAACAAAAAAAGGACATGGGTCACTCTGTCCCATGCAAAAAAAGAATATTATTGAACTTTGATATAACTAAGCTTTACTTGCCTTTTATTATATAGGAAGGAAAAAAAAATCCATTTTAATTTTCAGCAAATTGTTTGACTCCTTAGTTTCCGGAAAGATATTATAGATCGAAATAATTGAATGTCAAATTACTCACTCAATTTATTAAAAATATCATATTATTTCTTACATGAACACATAACACATCATGAAAAGCGTATGGATAGCAATAAAAAACTAATACCCATTTTTTTACAAATTAATGAAATATTTCATATAGTTTTCGATGGTGTAGAGATACCAATTATATTTTTATTAAGTTTGTGGTATAATATGATACTTGATTAATAAGGGGATAATTTGTTAAAAGAGATTACTCTAAGAAAAATTTATCTTTTTTTTTTTTTATCATGTCTACTAACTCTATTAATTTAAATTCGTATTGAAAAGATTACAAAAGAAACAAAACGGCAAACGCCTTTTTCCAATTATTTGAAAATACTAAAGTTTCGAACATATAATTTTTAATTAAAGAGAAAGGAATCCTGTAATTTATGCTTTGGATGTGTTTTTTGCAAGTTGAAGGTTTTTAATGTTCGGTCAATAGGATTTGTTATTTATTTATTTTTTTTCGTGTTTAATACATTTGGTCGGCTGGGCCATGAAGTTGCATGTGCAATAGGTTTTGAGAATTTATTTATCTGAAAAATATTTACTTAATTTTGACTTTTTTTTTTAATAATTATGGGTAGTTTTCATTCAAGATGGATCGAGATTTAGTCGGTATTAATTTTTACCATTTACAGGATTCAATTTCAAGATCTTATTTAAAATTTGTGTCTTTTTTTGTTAT
Organism: Excoecaria agallocha; assembly: GCA_037975025.1. NCBI lineage: Eukaryota > Viridiplantae > Streptophyta > Magnoliopsida > Malpighiales > Euphorbiaceae > Excoecaria > Excoecaria agallocha. The sequence goes on along the minus strand of JBBPFJ010000030.1, from coordinate 1,627,822 downwards.
TTTATTAATCTAATCAATAACATATAATCTAATCATATAAAAATTATAATTTTTAATTTTCATTTATTTTTATAACTTTTTCGATTCTATTGTTTAATTTTCGTTTTCAGCATTTGGTATATGCTGCCAAAGTATCAGTAGTAAAATGTTTTCCTGCATTAAAAGAAGATATTGTCTAAAACTACCAGTTTATGATAGGAACTTTTATTTTGATGAAGTATATACCATTAGAATTCTTTTCATACACTAAAATAAAATAAAAGCCTTTGGTTTTATAACATTTTTAATTACCAAAAAACATCATAATTTGGGTAAGGCATAGTTGTTAGTAGTTTATGCTACCAATAAGATTTAACTCTGGATCTGAACTTAGATTGCTGATGAATTTAAAATTTTGATGGCTTGCAATGCCTTTAAACATAAAAGGCCTGGTAAATATTTGCAAATAATTGCAGTCTAATATGATGAATTTTTGCATCGTATTCATTATTGAATATATGCAAAATAAAATTACTATATATATATATATATATCAAAATTTATTCGGTTAAATGTTTCTGTTACTACTACGATAATAGGCACTATTAATGAGCCTTTTATTAATCTCAGGTTTTTCATCTTTTATTATTATTATTATTATTATTATTATTGAAATAAAAAAGAGAAGTTACAAAATAAATAAGTAAAAGACTAAAAAGGATATTATTGTTGTAAAACTAATTAAAATAAAGATAAATATAATATGAGTAAATAATTTTTTCTTATTGATTGTATATACTGAATAATTATACTAAGGTATTTATAGGTATAAAATAAAAAAAAATAGACTTCTACTAGAATAGGGAGAATGATGAGTTTGATAGTTATCAAAATACTTCATAATTATCACAACACTTCCCTTGGATGAGTATGCATTATGAATATGCTTCGTTAAAATCTTGCTAAGAAAAATCAAGTGGAATAAAAACTTAGCGAAAAAAAAGTACAGCATTCATAGACTATATACTTTCCCTAAAAAATATAATAATTACAATATTTCTTCAAACTGAAACATCACAATACTACTTACATGCTTTCTGAAAATCGAAATCGGTACAATTTTAATGAAAAGATCAGTCAGTTTGCTTCTTGAAAAAAATTTATGATTTCTTCATACTTCAATATTGTTGGTTGTTGTTCTTGAACAATAATTTATACATTGTTTTATTGTATTGAGTTATGACTTTCAACCACATGAGTTTTCAACAAAATTTATGAATAGCTAACATTGAGTAATTCAATAATTATTACTCTTATAGCTAAAATATTTGATATCTTCTGATGTATGGACTTCTGGCCCAAATATCTTGTATGAGTTTAGTTTTATGTATATATTGCTTCTTTGCCTTTTGGCCAATCATCTCGATATCAACATCTTTTGATAACTAAAGACTCAAACTCATTATATTTTATAAACAACTGAATATGTAAATACATTATCAACAACAATTATCATTCATTTTCATAACTCGTATAATTTACAATTACTAAAATCACTTCTGAGATTATTTTTCTAGAAATATGGAGTTTTTGATTTACGTTGTTTTTTTTATCTCTTTAAAAGTATCAGTTTAGAAATTTTCATTTCATTTTTTTTTCAAAAATTGATATCTTTTTCTTTAAAAGATCTATCATGCTTCTAAACGACTTTTAAAATTATTGATAATATTACAAAATATCATGAATGGATAATAATTGTTTTACCTTTTTCATTTGATAAGTCATGCCATCAATCTTAAAATGACTATGGACATTCATAATTATGAAATTTATAATGCATACTTTCTCTTTAATATCTATTAATATGTATTGTGTCGCATTAAAGCTCTATTGGAAAAAAAATCCCGTGGGATAAAAACCAAGTAAATGAAAAAAGAGTACACATTCAATATATTTAATACACATCATAAGTTGTGTAATGGCCTCAACACCGGTCTGGCCGTGAACAGTAAATTTCGATGGTGAATAGTGCATTCGGGCCGTAAACCGAACCCGAAAGTGAAAAATATTTTATTTGACCATCGGGAAGTATTGGTCATGGTGAGTCCGGGGTTGAAATTTGAAGTGAAATCGAGGTCAAATAGACCTCCGAAAGTCAAAAATACGAAAAAGGTAGCGAGTCAATTTTCCTGGTAGGGAAGGAGACTTGATTTTGAATAAATTTTTAAAAATAGTAAATGAACTCCAAAAATTTCCATATTTTTCAGATCTTCATGAAATTTCATTTAGAATATTTTGGTATAAAGAAATGAATTTTTCGGCGATGTCGACAGTTGTCGAATCGAACCAGTTCGGTTGAATCGGACCAGTAACGGACTCCGATTGAGCCAAAATTTGGTGTACTACCTAATTTTGATGTGATAAGAATTATGGAATTAAAATTGGAGTAATTTGGAGTGAGGAAATGGGAGAAATAATTTTGGACTTTAAATTAGGTGTTATTGGGCTTTAGTTAATTAACTAAGCCCATTAACCCAATCCAAGCCCACAAAGCCCAAAACTCAGCCTATTTAAAGGGAGAATTTTCTGAAATGGGACAGCAACTCATCTTCTTCCTCTCCTCTCTCCCTTGGCCGAACCACACTCCACCATTGTTGCTTGTGATTTCTTCATTTCTCTCTCCATTTCACACCAAATCAAGCCACCTAATAGAAAGTTCTACCTCTCTAGTTAAGTATTGTGACCTCCTCTCTTCAAATCAAGGAAGGAAATCAAGAAAAATTAGGAGAGAGAGTTTAGGGTTTCATTTGAGGTAAGTGAAACCAATGGGTTAAAATTATTTCTAAGGTGCCTACTTATATTTTTGGGTGCCTAAAATTCATTTATGATGTTATTTTTAGCATTTGAGGTTGAAAAACTAGAGTTCTAATGGCTTGAAAATTCGGTTCACTTAGGGAATCAAGGAGACTTGCAAGCTTCCAAGGCTAAAGGCAAGGAAAAGGAAGCTTAGGCACACTAGAACAAGAAAACAAGGTTAGTGGCTAATGAATCTTAGTATTTCCTTTGATTTTAGTCATTAAACCTTTATGTAACTTAATGAAAATATGATATAAGTGATGTTAAATTTAAAGTAATGATAGAATAATGTTAAGAGACCTTAAATGAGTGTGTTTAAATGCCTAAATGAATTATTGAACAATTATATAGCATGCTTACCTTGATGGCCGAATTTCATCCTAAAGAAAACCTAAGTGTATTTATTGAAATTTGATGAATTTAAGCTTTTAAATGACACTAGAAATGAAATAATATGCTTAGGAATTTTTGTGAAATTTATTGAAATTAAATGAATATTTTAGAGAATATTTTCAATTATGTAAGTATTGAAAATATGGCATTTATATGAAATAAAATGCAATTTGATGAGAAAGTGAATGATTTTAGTGAATTATGGTAAAATAATTCACAATCTATACGAAAGAATGAAAAGAAATGACTACGAGTAATTTCGAATGAAAAGAAATGATTAAAAGCATTTTCGAGTAATGAAATAATGAAAAATGTAAAGTTTAATTGAAATTTTGATGAAATTTCGCCCTTAGAAATAGTCTGGCAGTAAAAGCCTAGCTCAGGATATAATTGGCTAGCCATAGGGACATCTGTACCGCGGTGCAAGTCACGGCGACTTGCTTAGTTATGGTAGGATCACTGATCACCATAGCTTCTGTTTGTACCTGGTATCTGCTACGTGGAAAAATGATCGTTGAGATCATTTTTCAGTCTATATGTGGCCCATGGGGGTCCACGTCCCGAGTATCCAGTCTGAGAATTTCTGTCGGTACTGTACTAGGGGCATGAAATGTAATGAAAGTGAAAATAAGTTAAAAGAAATGAAAAGAATGATAAAAATGAAGTTTGAAGTGGAAAAAGGACTTAAATGAAAGAAAATGAAAGTTTAGGGGCAAAATGGTAATTTTGCCAAAATGAGTAATTAATAAGTAAAAATAAATAAGAAATGATTAACAAGGGCAAAATAGTAATTTTGGAGACTTAATAGTGCCAAAAGATGAAATTTTATGGTATAGGGACTAAACCGTAATTTTACCCAAAAGTAGTGAAATAAGAAATAAATGAGGAATAATGATGAAACTACTGTAAAGAAAATGAGAGTAAATGACTATAATGGTAAAATTGTAAATATTAAAGAAAAAGGGTATTTTTGGAATTTAGTAAAATGTTGAGGACTAAAAAGGAAATTAGTCAACCGTTACGAAATAAATGAGGAAAAAGAGTAAATAATGTGAAAACCCACTGTTTCCACTAAATATGATTAAAATGTTAAATTGTACTTGTTTTGAAATTAATTGATTAAATAAAGCATATTAAAGAAATAAATATTGCAAAGAAAGTATTAGGATTGTTAGACACCACTGGGCATAGTTTATGCTCAGCATGTAGTTTTTACTGCATGCAGGTACAGCGCGGGAGGAGCAGTGATGCACAGAATAAAGGACAAGAAATTTTGTTATTATGTAAATTATGTAGACTTTGGCATGTATATAAATGACAAATATGTATAAATATTTGGATATGTAAAGTTATGTAAACATATACGTGTGTTTGTGATGATGAGATGTTTTGAATTATTGGATGTTTTGATGGAGACTTTGGAGTAAGGGAATGATTGTTATAGAAGTGTTGTGCCTCTGAGAGGCAGTGTGTTGTCTGATTTTTCAGGAGGCTAGGCAATTACAGCCGTTATAATGCCGAAATTTTATTATGTGAATAGTAACCCGGAACAGTTATAGGTCATTGAATACCTATGTAATGGGTAATATCTTAATTTTGGTGTTATTTAAATGTTAATAAAGAGAAAAAATTTTTTTTACGATATACAATGTACTGTTTCGCATAATCGGAGTGATAAGGGTGTTACCAGTTGCCTCATTAAAAATCTTAATAGGAAAATCTAGTGGAAAAAATCTTGATTAAGAAAAAAAGAGTACAACGTGTATTTTTTTTTTCCTTATAATAATATCACTACACAACTTTAAATTTGTGTATATAGAGTTTCTATATGTGACTTATCCATTTTTAAATAGTTTTCTTAACCATTTCTATTATTTATCTTAATTATCAAGCACTTCTGGTGATGAAAATTATTAATACAATAGTAATAATTATCATTTTTTGAACATACTATTTTTATGACGATAATTCTATATTGCTTCATTCACTTCAAGGAATGAAATAAATAAAATAATTTGATCATAACATGTATACAACATAATCATATAATATTTGTATGAAAATAAAATAAAAAAACATATTACTTATCTTATATAAAGTGGATCTCGAGTATTTTTTTTAAGTCTCAAAATAATATTAATTTCAGCAAATATTTTTTAAAAGTAAATTTTTGCAGAATATATTGGATAAATAATATATTTCATAACAAAAAGATCTCTCCTCCAATTTGTGATCTACCCGCACCATATCATAAAACCGGTCATAGTTTACCAAAATACAACTATAATTTTCCACGTACAAGGAACACAAATGTTCAATTATCGAATTGTACCTTTAATAATAATAATAATAATAATAATAATAATAATAATAATAATAATAAAACTATTCTGTGCTTTCTCACTATAATTTATTTACAATTAATTAATTAATGCAACATATTAGTTATCATGTTAATTACATGGATTTGTTCAAACAAATGTTATATGATTATGACTTCATGCGTGTAATGCTTTCGTTTTAAACATATAACAAAAGAAAGTATTCAAGTAAGGATGAATACAATTTTAATACTTTCTATATTTAATTAGTAATTGTATGCATAAATCCACTTAATAATATTTGTCACCTAAAGATAATATAATTTTATGCATAAACATTAATTTATAACTCAAAAGTAATTTGCATGGATGTGAGTAATTGCATTATAACTCTTTAGAAATTAAATTTACCCACCATTTAATCTTGTAAATTACTCCATCTGTTTCAAAATACATGTTGTTTAAGGAAAAAAATTTTATTTCATAATACATGACGTTTTGATATAACCAAAACACATTAATTGATTTTTATCAAATATATCCTTATTTAAGTTGCCTTTATAAAAGTGATTCTCAAACTATATTAATTACATTGCACAATTAATATAAAGATAATTAGGTATTTTAGTTATGAAATAATTACTATTCTTAAATACTGTGCATTATCCTTTAACGTCAAATATTTTGAAATGGAGGAAGTATAATTCTTGATTCTTTCTAGTTGGGTTATCGTAAACCACCGATTTTCAATAATCAATAGATGCTATCGTATTATCTTGTAAAACTAATTAAAGTAAAGACAAATATAATATGAATAAAGGATTATCTTTTATTGATTATATATACTGAATAACTATAATAGAATATTTACAAATATAAAATAGAAGAAGTAAACTTCTACTAAAATATAGAGAATGATGAATTTAATAGTTGTTCAAATACTTCATAATTATCACAACAATTATATCAAATGTTGATGGCGAAATTTTAAAGTTTTAACATACTTTTACTCTGTCTCCATTCCTTTTCATATTGGGCCAAAGCTCAAACTCATTATGACCCATCAGAATCCAACATACGGATTATTATACTCCATCTATTAACAATTAAATATCCATTTTGGTAAAAAGAACAAAAATACTCGTAATTAAATATCCACTTAGGAAAAAAGAAGACTATATTTTAATATTTTATTTCAATTATGCCCTGTTCAATTTTAAAAGTAGGGAGCAAATTATATATGGAAAGGCAAAAATTAGTAAAATACCATAGTAATTCATGCGGACACCTTTTTTTTCTTGCGCAAAATAAGTAATCAAAAGAGAAACCAAACCATCAGTGGGGAGTTATTATGCAAATGGAAAGAGGCCTGCGCAAATTTTCGTTATTAATCCTCGCATCTTACCAAAAGAAGATTTCTACACTTTCAAATTTAGAAGCTACTTTTGACCATTTCAATTCCTGTACTCTTCTAGAACGTAAAATGACATCTAATGACCCGAGTCTCCTATCTTTGACTGGAACAATCAATCTCATAAACAGACTTGTATAGCTATGAACACTGAGTCGTTTCACCATGGGGAATAATCACTCAATGGGATGTCGTTTTTAAAATGTGGAGTTGAGAGGGAGATCCTGGACGCAGTTTAGGTAAGTTCTAAAGAAAATTTCCCATACAAACAATTAAAAGCAGCAAAAGTGTTTCAGAAGGGCAGAAATAAGACCTCTCCCTATTGGTCCACTTATAGAGGCACAGATAACACTTCATCATTCATATACATGATTTTTCTTTTTTAATTTAAAGACCAAAGCCACCGGGAAAGCAGCCCTCCCTATAACACACACACAGCAGCACAGTTAACCCATAGCATACTTCTGGGTCCAGCTCCTAGCTGTTGCTTCGTATTTGCTCCGATCAGTCTTGTACATATGCGCGATCTCAGGAACCAAAGGATCATCAGGGTTTGGGTCTGTCAACAGAGAACAAATCGAAAGCAACACCTGAAAATTGAAACAAATCAATATCGTTTTTGAAACAATTCTTTCCGTTTGAGTGGAATTGTGAAAAGTGCAACTTTTAACATACATTAAATCCATGCATTGTTTTGCTCAAACTAAAGTCACTTCCCTTTGTTTGTGGAAACATCTAATATATATGGGTGTTTGTGATTCTTGTAGGCGCTACATAACAAATTGAATTCTTGCATAACATGACGGGATTAGATGGGTTTTGGTGCATGTTCATCATCTCAAAGCATGGCGCCAAAAGAAAAATGTTATTTCACAAGTCATCTAACGTTAAAGAGTAAGTTGATTTCTGGCGCAAAGTTATGAAGTTAAAATGTAACTTCACTCTTTTAAGCCAAAAATGTATTACAATGCAACTCAGCTCTTTTATGCAAATATGTATACCCAACATCGTTCATGTATAATCATCCTCGATAATCACCAATGATGAATTTACTATAATGGTCTTACGAGAATTAAGTAATAATGAAATCTAAGCATCATGCCAAGCCAATGTTCATGTAGGTGAAAGCATTCGGAAAAGAGAAGGTTTTACAATTGTAAAGCTTCTCGAGGATTTTAAAGAATACAAACCTTGGATATGGTGAGCGCAGGGCTCCACTGCTCTTTCAAAATATCAAGACAAATGCTACCATTGCTGTTGATGTTGGGGTGAAAGACCTTTGTCCTGAAAGCAACCTGAGTGAAACATCAAACAGAAAGGCAAAACAGGATTAAACAAAAACCAAGCAATAGAGTAGTCAGTACTCCCAGGCTTTAATAAAAACACAAGTGGATGCAATTCGTTATAATAACAGCAAATAAACTCTTGTAATTCAATTGAAGTAATGATGATAAAGAAAAATCTAATGATTATCATGGGCAGGAAGATAGAATACAACTATTGAGTGTCAGATGTAATGCTGATGAATGGAGCTGTTTCCGAGTCCCAGGAACCACCTGGCCAGGTCTGACCCAAGAGAGATGGGTTAGGCTAGGGCAACCCTTTTTAGGTACAAGCCGTGCCCCAATTCATGTGCATTTTTATTCACACTTTCATAAATAATACATATATTATGAATAAAAATAAAAGAGCTTTTAAAAAAAATTAAAAATGGGCAAATTGTTTCAGAGTTGCCCTGAAGGTTTGGGGAAGTTGGTCTGATTGATCATTGAACAACTCAAATGATGAGTAATCACCTTTGACACTCAAATTCCTCGACAACTTACTACACATCCATCCAAATAGATGGGTGGATAGCATAAATTTGATGTCCTCTTCAACCGCATCCTATCAAAACACATCCTTGTGCTCAAAAGTAAATTAATTTCAGAAACCTCAGCTCCAAACACTGTTTCTCTTTTTGGGTATCCCTTTGCCCAAAATTGAACTCACAGTAAGCTACCAAAGGCTGAAGTGAATATGATGTTCTTAAAGTCTTTCTGACCATGTCTTTCCTTAGAGAAGAAAAGAATGATGAAACTGAATGCTGTTTCCTTTGAGATCTTTTAGCAACATCAACTCCAAACATTGTTTGTCTTCCTCTGATGTGGACATCCCTTTACCTGAAATTAAAGTCACTATCTTACCAGGGGGCTGAAGCAAATATAATGGTCTTAAAAGATTTTCTAACCAGGTCTTTCATCAAGGAAGATAATTTTTTCCATGAGTTTGAATGACGTTTCCTCAACCCTAAGCATCCTCACAGTGCACAGCTTGGTCAAAGCCAAAAATTATGAGCGAACACCAAATCACAACCAGTAAATACAAAGATGTGAGAACACCAAGCCAAAACTAACAACTTCAAGCTGTAATCATCTTTCTACAAGAGAGAAGCTTTTCACACTGGAATAAATCATGGATTTCCATAACAACCCCCCCTTAAATGCTGATGATATTGGATGCAGCAAGATCTCAGAATACTCTGAAACAGAATATAGCTATATGAAAGCTAATATGGGAACGGGCAAAGGCAACAACAATGACAATGGTAAAATTACCAATTAAAACTAGAAGCTTCTAAAAGGTAGGATAAGTGAATGACTCTGATGAATATATGCTACCCATCTTGTTGACACACACAAATCAGCTAAGTACCTTAGGTGGTTTAAATGGATAGTCTGGAGGAAAATGAATTGTGACTAGAAACACTCCACCGGCATATGGACTATCAGGAGGACCCATAATTGTTGCTTGCCAATGGAACATGTCTTCAGCAACAGGGCCTAAATTTGCAAATCAACAAAGTGGACTATCAGATATACAAAATTGTTGCAAAATAGACCTAAAACATATTCCAAAGGATGAAGATAATAGCATATATGTTTTATATATAATCAATAATTGCATATTCAAACCTACAAGAAAAAAATATTGAAAGTTTAAACTTTTCATTGTTTTCAAGGAAAGGAGAGGCATAACTCCAAGAGAAACTCCATATATATTTAACCAGGAGTTCCTATTTCCATTATTCTGTGTGGTCAGTGTCATGCCATCTATTAGCTAGAGATAAAATAAAGCTTTATCAAAAATATTCAGTCGATGACATGATGCTTCTCCCCTAACAGATATCCAAATCTAAGTTATAAAAAAACAAGACTAATTTTTAGTTGTCAGACAATGGCTCACTTTTAATGAGCCAATATCTGGCTCCAAAATCATTATAGAACGTTAGCAGCCTAAAATGCTGAGTACCCCTAACTTTAGTTAAACAATGAGGATGTGTTGGCTAGAGAAGTTGCATAAAACTAACACCTGAGGAGATGGTTAATAATGATACGAGGGTGACACAGCAGAATGATAGAGGTTGAGACTTGAGAGCATTAAAACATAACACAGCAACTTATGATTCATGTTACTCGGCATTCAGCAGACTATGACAACAGAGAATTAAAGTATAAGCAGGAGAGCAGGACAGTCTTTGAGCCTACAATCAGACTTGTTGAGGAAAGTATAGTGAATTGCCACATTCAGGAATCGGATAGGCCCCCCTTATATGCAAATCACACAATCAAAATATACATGGCCTTTACCATTTAAATTTGCCCCTCAAAATACAACTCACCAAAATTTTATTCCCTCCAAAACTACATTTCAAGTGCCGTATCCTTTCAAAAATCAAATAACTACAGCTAAGGCTCATAAGTTCTACTCTTACAAAAATCATAAAACATCCATAAGAATAAAACTATCCTAGAAGCTAAAGCACAAATCTAGCACTCCTTGAAGCATGCAGATGAAATAAAATCAAAAGCAACCACTATCCAGGTATAAAATCATAAAGAACATAACAAGCAGGTTTTCAAATCATGCCAAAAAAACATTGAGATCAACCAAAAAACAGGAACAAAAACAGAATCGAAGCTAGCAGATCTCGATTATGAGGTGAAATAACCTGCGCTGCAAGAGGTAGGAGGATCCTTCTGTAGATCCTTGAGCTCCTTCAAGATCCGCTTCGATGCCATCCCCAAGACAACAGAAGATAAAATCCCTACACAATTCTCACAAACCCTAGATCCTTTCAGATATTGATATTGAAGGCAAAATTAGCTAAAAAATAGCAGCTGGACAGAGAAAGGGAAGATGTTGATACCTGAGAGAGATCCTCCTGGTTATTATTAGAATCTGAAAACAGAGAATATGTAGAGAGAGAGCGAGCTATAGAGAGCGCTTTACATTAAAGAGCAATTCGAGCTTTTATATCGTAAGGAGTGTGTATTGCTCTGCTCTTTGCTCCTCATCGGTTCTTCCATTTGGATGTGTGGACCCCATTTCTTAGATTCCTATTTGCTTCGTACCAGATTGCAATTATATGTATTTTTCGTTTTATAATTTTCAATTTTCAAAATATTTATACTCTTTCCTTTTATGTATTTTTCAAAAAGTTGTTATCCAAATTCGTTATCAGTTGAATAATAATAATAATAATAATAATAATAATAATAATAATAATAATTTTTTATTGAATTAATATATAAATTTTCTTCTAAATTATTATCATTTATCAAATTTTTCTTTAAATTTATTGCATATCGAATTATGCCTGAACTTATTAAAAATATCAAATTATTTCCTATAAAATACGTGTTAGTTCACAAAAAAAATGTATGAAAAATACGAATCAAACAATAATATGAGGATAATTTGAAAATTTTAACAATTTTTGGAAGGATAATTTAATATTTTTAATAGTATATGATGTATTTTTTATATTTTAAATAAGTTTGAATGATTAATCTGATATTTTTAACAAATTTAAAGGGATAATATAGCATAAAATTAGTTAAGTAAAAAAATCTGATAAATGACGATAGTTTAGCAAGAAATTTATGTATTATCCCTTTCTTATTTATATCATCCTAATTCATAATTGACTTTTGCATCACAGTTATGTTTTGAATCAAATATTTTCTTAAATAAATAAAATTCTAATTTAATTTTAAAAACTTATAGATGATATGTGTATATAAAAGATAAATTTATTTTTTTTACTATAAAACAAATATGTATTTTTTTAATAATTATATTATTAAGAGTTGAAAAAGGGTAAAATTAAATTCTAATAAACTGAAATAATAACTATACTTTTAATCATTTAAACTATATATATAATTTTCACGAATATTTAATTTTAGATTAGGTAGTATAATATATATATATATATATATATATATATATATATATATATATATATATATATATATATATATATATATATATATATATATATATATATATATACACATAGCTCAAATACAGGGCCGTGAGATCAAGCACAAGCCCAAGGAGTTTAAATCAACTTTGGTCTTATTTAATAGAGCCATCACGACTATAGCCACCCTAATAAGGTGATGGCAGCCATCAACCGTTACCGGTCACCACTCACCATCACTCATCATGACCAAACTGCATGCACTCTGAAACCCTACGGTGACTGCAATCACTCATCTATAGTTAGCGATGGTCACGTGATGCCGGTTTGCAATTTTCCGTAAGGACGAAAATTAAAAAAAAAAATTTCACTTTAAAATTCGAAATAGGAATGAAGGTTGTGATTCCCGTTCAAAAATTTTTTATCTCTAAAATTTAATAATTAAATTTAATTATATTTATATAATTTATTTTTAATCTTATCAATGATTAAAAGTTATATTAATTTAATTTATAATTAAATTTATATTTTTTAATTATTAAATATTATATTTCAATTACAATTAATTATTAAATATTATATTTTAATTATAATTAAATTTTTTTAAAAATAAAATATTTTTATATGGGGACAGGGATCCTCATGAGAACGAAAACGGATGAATTTTTCCTTCAAAATATTTTCGGAGAAGGTTTCGCCCTTACCGCATCCCTCCGTGGGACAGTAGGTGGATAGCCATTGCTCCGTGATAATCATTGTCTATAAATATGAGTCATAAATAGGTAAATTTTTGGCTTATAGAGGAAGTCAAAGTTCAAACCATTCAATAGTAACACTTTTTTACAATGGTTCGGAACTTTTCTTTCTCAAAAACCTTTTCCTATATGCTTTATTTGGTTGGTGATAGTTTATTATTCATTAATATACTGTATGATATAGTACAATATTATACTGTATGATTTTAACGATACGATATTTAAAAATATTGTATGATAATATGTAATTTTATAATATTTTATATTTGGTTCAATTGTATGGTATTATACAGTTTTATTATAAAAATAACGTAATTATCTTTCAATTTTTAAAAATATAAATATTTTCAGAATTATTAATATTTTAAAATAATAATTTTAATATTATCAAAAATAATATTAATATTTCTAAAATAATGAATTTAATATTTATTAAACTTAAAAATTTAATAAATAATTTAAACACATTATAATATAAATAAATCTAAATATTATAATAAATATTAGGTCCATAATATTTAAATATTAGTAGGAGTGATGTGGCAATGCAGTAATGATAATTTATTATAGATAGATAAATAGTTATAAAATTAATTATAGTAAAAAGTAATAAGATTAGAATAATAAAAATAAATAATGAGAATAATGGAGAATCATCAAATTGACGATTCTCAAAATTAGATAAAATCATGGATCAAAACCATGGAGTGCAATCTCATGAGAAGAATTATGCTCCTAAATATTATACTTAACAGAATAATACATCAATGAAGGGTCAATTTCACCCATGGTCACTGAACTTAGGCCATATTACCCAAAAGTAACTGACTTATTTTTTCTAACATAAATGTCACTGAACTTAGTACCTTTTTTCATAAAAGTCATGTTCACCGGTTTCCGGCGACGATCTTGGCCGGAATGCTGACGTGGCATGCCACGTCAGCAGTCCTTTGCCAGAATGATGACGTGGCACGCCACGTCATCCGCCACGTCAGCAACCCTTGCCGAAATGATGACGTGGCACGCCACGTCATCCGCCACGTCAGCCGCCATGTCACCTGTTGAAATAAACAAATGAGAAAATGACACATGTCAACCCATTTGCCTTAACCAAATCCAAATTGGGTCATCCATCCAAATTGGGTCTTGCTAAGGTAATGGGCCTCCAACCTTATAAACCCATGCCACTCCCTTTCTCTTTCCAATGTGGGATATGGGAAGTTTGAGAACATGATATTTTCATGGTTTTTCTAGCTTTTTTAACCATTGAATCCATCACATTTTCATAATTTTTTTTGCTTTAACCATTTCTAATTCTTTCATGGGATGTGTATGTGATGGTTAAAGCCAAAAAAACCATGAAAATGTGATGGATTCAATGGTTAAAAAAGTAAGAAAAACCATGAAAAAAGAATAATCTTCTCAAACTTTATTTTTTCATGGTTTTTCTTACTTTCTTAACCATTGAATCCATCACATTTTTATAATTTTTTTGGCTTTAACCATCACATACACATCCCATGAAAGAATTAGAAATGGTTAAAGCAAAAAAAATTATGAAAATGTGATGGATTCAATGGTTAAAAAAGCTAGAAAAACCATGAAAATATCATGTTCTCAAACTTCCCATATCCCACATTGGAAAGAGAAAGGGAGTGGCATGGGTTTATAAGGTTGGAGGCCCATTACCTTAGCAAGACCCAATTTGGATGGATGACCCAATTTGGATTTGGTTAAGGCAAATGGGTTGACATGTGTCATTTTCTCATTTGTTTATTTCAACAGGTGACATGGCGGCTGACGTGGCATCTTCACGTGACGTGGCGGATGACGTGGCGTGCCACGTCATCATTTCGGCAAGGGTTGCTGACGTGGCGGATGACGTGGCGTGCCACGTCATCATTCCGGCAAAGGACTGCTGACGTGGCATGCCACGTCAGCATTCCGGCCAAGATCGTCGCTGAAAACCGGTGAACATGACTTTTATGAAAAAAGGTACTAATTTCAGTGATATTTATGTTAGAAAAAATAAGTCAGTTACTTTTGGGTAATATGGCCTAAGTTCAGTGATCATGCGTGAAATTGACCCCATCAATGAATCATACCATACTATGAACCAAACAAAGCCTTACTTGCTAATCTGGATGCTGGAGTGTCTACAGCAAAAACATCTAAAACCACTAGCTTTATTTTTATTTTCAGAAATTGTATACTCAAGAAGTAATAACCGAACCATTCTTCGAGATATCTAAACAAAATCATAGTAACCTAACTAATAGAGCTAGTAGTTGCAATTAATAGAGCCGTTATCTATTAAAAAAATATATATAGCCGTTATCAAGTATTAACGAAGACCGATCATTAATGACAATCATCAAATTACTATCTAAAGAATTATAACATTTTTCAAAATGTAGGATTTTTCTCCCTTTTTTCTAAAATATTCTCAATTTAGATACTAATTTAACCAATGGAATTTTTATTACGAAAATTTTGCAGTGCTTTTTTCATAGATAATCGTAAAATACTAAAGAAACGACATATAGATTGAAATAAACAAAAACAAAACTGTTACCAAGAGGATTTTTTTCTTTATAGACCAACTCCAAAAGCTCGTTTCTTCTTTATATAATCTCATAGTCATCAAAGCAGTTTTTACCTATAGGCCCTTGGTTAAACTAAATGTATTTAGGGCCGAGTCTTAATAATGACCTATTTTGACCAAGCTTAAGTCAAAGGTCAGACCAATTTATATTGATAATTGGATTCACTCGAGCAGTACGATCACCGAACAATTCAGTTAGTTGAACTAATCCTTGAATTCGAGCTTTTATTCGGGCAAATACGCTAGCTGATCATCTTATTAAGGAAAGAATTTGTATCAGATTAGTAGAGCTAATTTTCCTTACTAGAAAGAAAAATAGAATCAATTCGGAGAACTACACATACATTTCTATTTAACAAAAAGGTTATCCTAAATGTGCTCATTACTTGCAATAAAAAGCTACTTAAACAGGGAAGTTGAATTCTACTCAAGATAGGATTTCAATCTCTATAAATAGTTTTCACACTTTAGGGATTTTTCTCTTGGTACTTTCATTATTTTTTTCATAATTAATGTCATTTTAATTTAATTATCGGAATTTTTTCTCATCGAAAAATTTCATTTGATTTTTTATTTTCAGATATTTTAATCACCACAAATCAAACCGTTATCATTTGATGTGATAAATGTGATGAGCATCGATCGAACAGGCGACCTTTAGATTTTTCCTCTGGTCCATTGCTAGTGGCGGACATTGGGTATTCATGGAAAACAAAGTTCTAATAAAACTACAAAGTTTTAAAAGAAATCATATCCTAAATGCATATTTTGCGTTTTAAAAGAAGAATAATACGTGCTTTTAATAAATACAATTTAATTTGGTAATTTGAAAGTTGATGTTTAATTTGATTAAATTTAAATTGAAATTAAATTTGATTTAGCCTAATGCTATAAAAAAAACCAAAAATTCAAATTAATTTGAAAATTCATTGTGAATTCGGTTTCAATTAAAATTGATCTCGCCTTAATTGAAATTGTAGATATTAGTTTGATTTGGGTTCAATTTAACTTTGACATGAAAATTAAAATTGAAATAATAATGCAAAAGACAAATAAAATTACTAATAAACTGATACACCTAATTTCATCAAGTGGAAGATTTTTATAAAAAAAAAATCTGAATTTGTTCATCAGGATTGAGAAAAGTAACATCTGAGAAACATTGATAAGAATAAACCCCGCTGTCTGGTCTAAAAAATAAATAGATTTAACAAATCACAAACATGGAAAAGAGGACAAATCTTTTCTGATATCTGCAGAACTCACGGCTCCTTCTCAACTGCTGGAGGTGGCGTTTTCAGTGTCAACTCTTCTAACATTTTCAATCAATTTTACTACCTCTGCCATTTTAGGCCTTTGATCAGGCATCCTTACAACACAGGACAACGCTATCTGCAACATTTCCACCATTTCTTCCTCTATATTCGGATACCGCATCAGCTCCACATCAAACACTTCAGCTGTCCATTCCTCTCGAACCACCGAATGAACCCACCTCGCCAAGTGAATAATTTCATCACCATTAGTAGTGTGAATGGGGGACTTTCCGGTTAGAAGCTCCAGTAATACCACCCCGAAGCTGTAGACATCTGAAGGCTGTGCTGATTTCCGGGTATCTGCCACTTCTGGGGCTCGATAACCAGCAGCACGTGAAATTGGAGGGGCTAACGAGCTCATTATAATAGATAAGCCAAGGTCAGATACACATCCATACTGTCGGGAGTTGAGGAAGATGTTTGAGGATTTGATGTTTCCGTGGACAAATTTCCCGCCATTCTCTGCGTGGATACGAGCAATACCTCTTGCGGCGCCTATTGCAATTCTCATTCTGGCATCCCAATCTAGGGAGATCTGCTCGCCCCCTCTTTTACCTGCAAAGTTAAAGGTGCATCAAGGTTGCTATGCCCTGCAAATCTTGCTTGCAACAATTAAAGAGCAAATG
The DNA here is from genome assembly GCA_037975025.1 of Excoecaria agallocha. Lineage (NCBI taxonomy): Eukaryota > Viridiplantae > Streptophyta > Magnoliopsida > Malpighiales > Euphorbiaceae > Excoecaria > Excoecaria agallocha. The sequence goes on along the minus strand of JBBPFJ010000030.1, from coordinate 1,610,312 downwards.
GATGACTTCTAGCCAATTATGGTAGTATTATAGAATGATCCAAAAAGGATATTTTAGCACTATGCTCACGAATCAAGAGTGCTCTCTTCATTTCACACCATATATAAAATATCATTAATTTCAAGGTAAAATGAGAAGACTACATCTGTCATGCATAACGAGAAAAAAAGAAGCTAAACATTGGAAACTAGACTAAAAACGCATCCATCCAATCCTTACCCATTTCTAAGCAAACTCATATTACTCCCAGGGTCTCAGCTAAAATTTGGGAATGATTGCACTAATCCTACTTTTAGTCATCTTAAACAAACAGTTTTTTCTCCAATTCTGCAGCCAATGAATTTGCAATTCACCATTCACTCATATACTTTCTTTGAAGAAGGAAAATCACGTTTATGTTTAAATACTAGTTCATATTTCTTTTCCAAAAATACACTGCACACCTAAGGCCAAGGCATACCATCACTTGTTCACAAAACAACTTCAAAATAGTGAAAGTGCATTGGTACTAAGGCCACGGACATGTTTCAACAAGAATCTACCATGGATAACATAAAAGTGAAATTATATACTTTTGAATATTCTAAACTAGAACTTCATAGGGATTCAATTGTAAAAGGATTTTTCTTTAGTTTAAGCCAAAAGGGTGCCCAATTTCTCATATGACCATTGAAAGCTACAATAAAAATCAGCAGAATATGTTTCTATCTCTTTCAACTATATGAATATCAGAGTCCAAAAGAAGAATTGCAATCACAAGCAGTTTTACATATGATAGAGAATAAAGTTCCAAAATTACGACTGAGGGATGTCAGATACAGCAACATACCATGTAGAATCGAAGAGACACTTCCCTGGCTGTAATATTCGTACACCATCAGCTTCTCATCTTTGGAATAGTAATACGCCTTCAGTTCAACCACATTCTCATGCCTAATACTTCCAACTATCTGCATCTGCTGTTCGAAATCTCGCTTGCTGGCACTCACTTCCTTCAACCTCTTCACTACAACTGTGGTAGCATCCTCCAGTGTTGCTTTATAAGCCATACCAAATGTACCCTTCCCCAACACCTCAGCAGAAGCTCTCAATAAATCCTCCAAATCAAATGCATAGTTACATCCCTCGAAAAAAACCAATCGATTATTATCATCCTGAGTCCTTGACACCACTTTCTCTGGTGTCATTTTGCCCTTCTGCAAGTTGCCTGAGAACTCATCCTTGTTCCTCTTTCTTGAGCAACAAACAACTATCAAGAAAGCAAATGCCACAAGCCCCAAAACACAAGCAGCAATAATAATCCCTAACAATGCTATTTCGCCAAGCGCCCTATTGTTCTTCGATTTTGGATTAGGCATAGTGGTAGGAGCTAAATCAGGTGAAGCATTAGGAGCAGAACTTTCAAATGATATATTGTTACCGTAAAACACAGAATTAGGAAATCTTCTTAGTGACTTAGGTACACTACCAGAAAGATTGTTGTTGGACAAGTTTATCTGTTGCAAAGTGGGCAAGTTAAGATCAGGGATCTCACCAGAAAGTGAATTGTTTGCAAGATTCAAAGCAGTAAGGCGAGTTAAATTTGAAAGCGAAAGAGGAATGCTCCCATTAAATCTATTGTTGGACAAATTAACAATAGTAAGATTATACCAAACAGATAAATCAGCAGGCAGTGGCCCAGATAGGTTGTTATATTGAAGATAAATGAAAGACAAGTTCTTGAGATTATAGAAATCACTAGGAAACAAACCGCTAATGAGATTAGATCTAAGGCTCAAAGTCTGCAGAGCTGAAAGACGGCTAAGAGTATTTGGTGGAATTGGACCTTGAAATCCAACACCAGGCAATCTCACAGCTATTACACGAGACCCATCTTCGCTTCAAGTAATTCCAGTCCAGTTGTTGCAGACAGGAGAGCTCTTGTTCCAGTTCAGTGAGCGTGAGTGAGGTAAATTGCTAACAAAATCAAGTAAAGCTTGCTTATCCTCTACTGTGTCTGCATATACGAGAAATAAACCCAATCCCAGAAACAGGATTGAAGAAAAGATGTGCCCAGCTTCCATGGAAGCTAAAACTCTAAGCCAAAAACGAGCTGTTTCTGCTGAGTTTTTTTCCCCCCCCCTTTTCCTGCAAGATGATATACGGGTTTAGGCCAAGAAAAAAGAAAAACAATAAAATAAATAATACAAATTTAAAAAATTGAAAGAAAAGGTACAATTTTTTGATTTAAAAATTGAAACAGAGAATGTGAAGAAATGAGGGAAAACAGCAAAAGCCAGATTCCAAGATGATTGTCGAAAAAAGAAGAGACGACTCTGGTTTATTTAAAAAAACATTAAAAAATGAGCCTTTACAGGCTTTGAAGATTGTGGCCATGGTCAAAAAGGTGAGCTTACTAATTTCAAATTCTTGTTGAAAGCAAAATCCCAGCTCCTCTTTTTGTTCTTTGCTTTAACTTTCTTTTTGGCTCAATTGATGATTCCCCGAACAGAATAAGCCACCTACTTTTGTCACTTTGATCTCCAAGAACCAAACTCCAAACCCCACTTAGCTACAGATCCAATAATGCAAAAATTAAAATAACAATAACTACTAATCAACCATTATTAACATAAATTATAGAGATAGAGGTTTAAGAAATCGGACAGGTTATGATTTCTTTGAGCAGAAACTGCTGGGTAAAGTAGCATGAGTACGAATTTCACAGTCAAAATCATTTAAAACCTCTCATTGAGGGGAAAGAAAAAGTCAAGGAATTTGGTGGAGCTAATTATTCTTATTGTAAACATAACCAACGGCTATATTTTATAGTGGCGGTTACGACGGCGGCCGGTGACGGGAAACCACCAATTTTAGTTGTGGTTAGTGGGAGTGGTGGAGGAATAAGTGGCAGGATTGATGACATGGTAGAAAGTGGGGCCCGTCATTAATTAGGTGAATCGTATAGAAAAGCATGTCGTACGATTATGCGGTGTCGTTTTCCCTTTGTAAGTTTGTATGGTTGGGTTAAAAGTGGGGTCCACTTTATGCAGTGAAACATTGTTGATGCGTTAAGTAATGATGACCGTCAATTTATAAGGTTTTTTTAGAAATGGGGCATTTTTTACCACTGGATCCGATTGGGTAAAGTAAGATTTGTCTCTTCCATGTGTCACATGTTTGATGGTAACTACTCATTGGCTTTGTTGGGCAGGATAGTTTTTTTTTTCTCGGAAATAAATCAAAATTTAAATGTGTGAAAAGGTAATATATGTAACTAATTTTAAACTTATGAAGTAAAAATTCTAATTTGTTAGAGGAAAATTGCATTATGGATTTCTGAAGTTTAATATATTTTTTACATTCATTTTTTATAATTTAGAAAAATGATATTGAATTTTTGTATTTTTTAAATGACTTACATTGGATTAAATTTAGACTGAACTTCTATATTTTAAATATACATTATGTTAAAATCTAATAAATAAATTTAAAATTGCCGTGATATCTAATAAAATATAAAAATTTTTTGAAAACATACAAAAAGTGATAAGTTAACTTTTTATATTTTTTATATATTTATAAATTTTATAATAATTTTAAATTAAATTCAAGCGATATTAACAAATTGCATATTTCAATTTCATCAATTTCATTTAAATTAAATTTAATACTAATAACCTAAAAGGTACCTATATCTAATATCAATTTTCAAAAGGATACGGAATTAATATAAAAAAGGGTTAAAGTTTAAGGTTATAATGTATTTTTTATTTATTAAATTATGATAATTTTGTATTGTATTCATACCCCTCATGGAATTTGAAAAAAAGGTAGATTTGTTTCCTTTAAATGAATAGACAAATATAAGAAAAAGTTTGTAAAGGGCATTTTGAAAGAAAAGAGAGTTTGTATCAATGAGATAAGAGATGAAAACTTTATAAAGAGATTCCTCTGGTGCCTTTGCCTCGTACATTCTTTACATTCAAAATTGCAAGGTTATTAATTTTATAGTGATAACCGGATATGGAAATCAGGTTCCATTGTTCCTTGGTTCGGATAGTTTGGATCCGAAACAACCCCTCATACTCGTACGGTATATGTCGACTGGTTTTTAATGATCACGTGACTTGGCCTGCTGCGCGCTACTATAGCACCTACCTTGGAAGTTACGGTTAGTTTCCTAATCTAATTGTCTGGCTTCCTCAAAAGATATTCTATGAGCATAGAGATTCCTAGCTAAAGGACTCTTGCCACCTATAAATAAGTAAAATATCAGGTATTTTAAGTCTCTTAATCATTTTATTAAAAAATATTTTTTTAAACCTTTTTTAACTGGACTGTCGGAATGTCTCTATATCGAATTTTATTTGTTTTCAGGTACCTTCGCAATGATCGGTTATCCAAGATAGATTCGATAGCAGCACAGAGACAAAGTGGAGGCCTCTATCTTAGGCCAACCAACATAAAAACTACAAATAAGAGGTTTATGGCTCTTTTATCACACACCTTAAATCATGGCCCATCTTATCTACTCATTGATGGTTGAAATTTTAAATCTGTATAGTGAACCAATTGATAATTTCTGGTCCCATCAATGTGATTGAAGTTGGATCCAATGTTAAACTAAATAAATTATCATCCAATTAGTTCAATTTGATTCTTAATCATATTACTATCAATTAATTTATACCGGGAGAATAAATGTTTGTTAGCGAATTCTTACAACGTACATAATTCAAAATAAATCTACATTATAATGATTATTGTTAATAAATCAATAATACTATGAAAATTTTACTTTTATAATTAACCAATCAGATTCGAATTGAATTAGCCGGATATTATAGACATTTTGAATGTCAATAATTAAAAAAGAAAAAATTAATTTCTAATAGGAAGATTGGATTTGGGTATTTTTGTGATATATACATATCTGTTTTTTTTTTCCTTGTTGGTTGGGGTTGAATTTATGCTTTTGGCTGCATTCTTTTTGCAGTGGCAACACTTGCAAAGGTCAAACGATAAGAGTATGGAAGTTGGGCTATTTCCAATTGATGGATTATTGGCCTCTTCTGCTCTAGATTGGGAATATTTAAGTGGCCCTAAATAAGTATTTTGCCTTTGTAGCCACCCGTGGCAACATAATTTTTGAGAATCATCCATTGATTGGCGTGGCTTATTCTATATGGGCCATACCAAAATAGAAGGATAAGAGTTGAAGTTACTTCTAAACTATTAAAAAAATAATATAATTTATTTTTATTTTAATATTTTGAGAGATAAATATTAACTATTTTCAATATTTTGAGCTTAAATATTGATCATTTTTTGTCCATATTTATTCTCAAATTATAAAAAATGGTACATATTTACCTTTTTTAAAACATTAGATCTATATCATTTTTAATATTTTAAATTAATTATGGTAAATGCAAGAATTTAGAGTGAAATTGAACGAGTATTGATTATCCGACCGTTGGTCACAAATAACTATAATTATTGTAACAGTGCACCAACAAATCAGAGTGGCGCAGCGGAAGCGTGGTGGGCCCATAACCCACAGGTCACAGGATCGAAACCTGTCTCTGATATAGAGTGGCTTCTGCAGGAATATTTTTGTTTCCATTATTTTTTTCCCCTCCCAATATTTGTATTAACCTGTCCTAAAATAAGTAAATTTAAATAGCCATTATACTTTGTAAAGACCGGAATACATAACTTTTAAATAGCATTTGTTTTTAAATTGACGAGGAAAAAAATAAAATTCTCGTTGACCATAAATAATTAAATAACAAACGGATATATGTACAACTTTTGATGGGAAAATGAGTTCCGCGTACATCAACTTCTGTGCAGCAATGGAGAAAAAAAATACCTCCAGGAGTTTAAAAACTAATAAGCAATCATAATCATTAATCAACATCAAATAAGTTGATTATGATTTTTATTTAACTTCAAGACTATACACTTCAAACAGTGACCGAACGTGACAAATATTTCAAAATATATCATATGAAATTTTTTAAAATATTCTAAATTTACGTAACTTACCGCATCAAAATATCGGCAACTATTTTAATTTTTCAGTCAAAATAATTTTTATTTTAATATTTAAAAAGTTAAAATATTTTTTAATACGAATAAATGATTATTAGAATAATGAAATTAACAAGAAGGGACAAAAGAGAGTTGTAATTTGCCCGTCCATTCTTCACCAGGCTTCAAAGTAATAGGCTTCTCAATGGCTGCCCCATCAACACAAAGCATTTGTTTGTACTCTTCATCTCCAAAATCTACCATTGCCTTTGATTTTTTCTCCCATGGATTCCATAACACTAATTTCAACATTTACAAATACCCAAAAAAAATGAAATAAAAAAATAAATCAAATAAAAATCAATTCAATTTTAATTAAAGTCCAAATATACAAAAATACCTTTAATGTTAACAAAAAAAAAAGTAATTTCATCTCTAATATTTAGTTACATATAATATTATCTTTAAAGTTATCAAATTTATGTAATTTTGATTATGAAATAACCGAATTATTAGTTTAACCTAATTTCGTCAAAATTATATAATATATTTACGTCAGCGATCAAAAGATATAATACGGTTAAATTAATAGTTTTGTTACTTTAAAGATAATATTGTGAGTAACTAAATATTAAAAATAAAATTATTCTTTTTTTTGTTATAAACATTAAAAATATTTTTGCACGTTAAATCTTAATAATCAGCTAACGAAGCTTACCGACATCTGGGAGTCCTTGTTTTCGAATGAGAAATGTCCGTTTTCTTTCGTGGTCAAATATAGCAACCACATCAGATGAACTAAGATATACACGGTCCACCTATGATTAAAGACTAAATTACTATTATTTCATAAATACGAAACTATTTGTAAAAGTTATACACATACCTCCGATTCAAATGTTAAGGTATCTCCTTGTTCTGTGAAGCGTTCCTTTTGGCATAAATTGTCAAGATAATCAAGAGTTTCCAATCCTTCTATCCTCACTTCACTGTTACCACAAATAGATTTTTTATTTTATTTTAGTATTATACCAAATAAAATCATAAAATTATTTATTTGACTCTAATCCAGCGGATAATTTACTGAAATTTTTATTCTAATAAAAGTGTAAGTTTTCAATACCTTATATCAGAAATGGAGAAATATGTATGATAAGCTATGGAGAAATTGAATGGCTTGGAATTGATATTCCTAATTCTGGATAACAAAGTTAGGTTTCCATCTGATGACAAAGACACCCTCAGCCTAAATTCAAAACTGAAAAAGAAAATAATAGTTTGTTAGTAATCATTATTTACAATAAATATGGATAATTTAAATGCTTATATTCAAATTAAAACCTATGTGGCCAGATCTTGAGATCTTCATCGGAAGGTTTAAGCAGCAAATCAGCAAATTTGGCATTGGAATCATTGGGAGGCAATGGCGGTGGATTCTCATCAATCACCCACATTTTCTTCCTTGCAAATCCATGTTGCTCTAAGGCCCCTCTATTTCCAAACTTTAACACCATTTCAAATTAATTATTAAAAAATAAAAACTGAGCTCATTTTCATTTAAGTCTAAATAATAATAATAATAGTAATAAATCACTATATAAATTTGATAAATTTTGATCCAATTCAATATGCTCATGTTCATTTACAGAAAATTGCTTCAATTTTTCAGAAAATTTTTTCACAAAAAATAGAAAATAAAAATCATGTTTATTTTGATAAGTTTTCTAAAATAAAAAATAGAAAATAAATTGTTCAGTTTTTCAAAATAAAAAAAATTAAAAAACTAATAAAATATATTTTCCAAATTTTCTAAATAATCTTAATACATACACATATATATTCATATATATATACATATGTACATACATACATCTATATATACACATACATGTCTATGTATGTGTTTGTATGTACATACATACATAAGTATATGCATGTGTATGTATATGTAGTACATACATACATACGTACATATAGATATATATGCGCATATATATATATATATATATATATATATATATATATATATACATACACGTACATACATACACATACATGGCACAAGTAATACATAAATGTGTATGTATGTGCATATATTCACATACATATGCATATACATATATATATATACACACACATACACATACATACATATATATATACATTCATATATGTGTGTACATACATACACATACATTATATAATTGTATGTATGTATGTATGTATGTATATACACATACATATATATGTACATATATACACATACACACACACACATAGAGACATACACACATACATATATATAGAATAAATACTCTAATTTTCTATTTGTTGATAAATAAATGCGTTTTTTAAATTTTTTACATAAAATAAATAATTCAATTTTCTAAAAAAATAAATAACTGTTTTCTGTAAATAAACACACCAATATTTTTTGTATGTCTAAGTTATATTATAAACACAAACATATATACCTGAGGAAAGCATATTGGAATTCCTCCTCGGACTGGATGTGGGGGCTTGAAAATTGCCTAAAAGCCACAAAATAAAACAGAAAAAAGTCTTAGATTATTGGTTAAATTTTAATTTATATATGATAATTGAACTACATAATTTGTAATCTTTAAAATTTGAGAACTTCGAATTCCTGAGTACTACTAATATTAAAGAGCTTTTTGTATTTGTCTGACTTTATTTTACTATTCATCAGCCGTTACTAGTTCTTACCTAACATTAATATTTTAATCATTAAATACGATACAATTTAATTACTATATAAAAAAAATTTAAAGTGAGCGCATTGCTAGCAATTTTCAATGAATAAATTCATAAACTCCATGTAGAGAATAAAATTCCACAAAAAAACAAAAGAAATGAAGAAAAGTAATTAAACTACCTTACTGCTAGTGAATAGCAATTCTTCTCCTTGATCAGTCTTCCATGAAAGAACCTGTCCTCCATACAAGCTCACCTGCATGAACAAAACTGCCATTTAATCACCCAAATCAAATCAAACAAACGCAAATAATAATAATAATTTTGCTTTATTACCTTAACAGAAGCCCCTCGAGCATTACGAAGCAAAACCAGATCAATTCCATTTCTATCTTTTGTAACTTCAGCTGCTACTTTCTGATCCTCAGCATTATAATTCATAATGAAAACAAATTAATATCAAAATTCACTAACATACCCACAGTTTCTTTCTCTTCTTCTTTCTTAATTCCTGTATATTTCTCTCTTGCATCTATAAATACCCCAAAAAGAATCTAATTTCTTTTTCTATTTCTGCAGATTTCCCGTGAATGGAAAACCAGAACTCAACTACCAGTTCTTAACTACCTTAATTATAACTTACTTGTTCTATTGGTTTCCCACCGTGGACCAAATACTGGAGATTAAATATACCAAAATTGTTTAAAAAATGAAACATAAGAGTCAAGATCGGATCACTAATCTTCTGACAAAAATTAATGTAGAGAAGAATTTTTATATGAGAATTGAAGTTTTGTAAATAAAGAAAGGTTGAAGGGTCATATACATATATATTAGGTATTGAAGATACCCAAATAATAATAAAAAAACAATATCCCACTTGCGTATTTAACCCAATCAGAAACAAAGAAAAAAAAAACACATCATTGGTGAATTTGTAATGATGGGGACTTAGAATTAACAATTAACTGCCTTTGAAATATTTGATAGTTATTTATAATTTGAAAAAAAAATTGTAAAGCTCATATATATAATTTTCTCATTTTTTATAAATAAATAAATAAAAACTTGAATTGGTTTTGAATTTGATACTGTATAATAGCATGCATTTAATGTTGACTTTGAAAAAAAAGTCAAAAATTGTACATTTATTAAGATTTGGAAAAAATAAATTTATCCTTAACCAATTGAATTCTTGATATTTTGATCAACTCAAAGTCCGCATAAAACATATATGCCCTGAATATTTAGCAGACAGGACCCCCACAAAATGGGAAATCATAGCCATGAATTTAAAATTAAGGTGGCCACTGCAACTAAATTCCAATTTCTTTCAAAAACCTAGAAAGAAAATACCCCACAGAACATTACTGGTAAAAATCAATTTGCAAATACTATTTTCTATTTCAAAAATAAAAAAAAGTATTATCTAAAACTTGTGATCTTATGTTCGAATTATAAGAATGTTGTGAAATTTTACATAAAATTAAAATACTACCACTTGCGGAAAAATCTATATTTAGACTAAATACTACGAGAATAGCAAAAAAGTGAATTCATAATTGAAAAAAGTGTGGCGTGTACACTTTGAAAACTACTTTGGAAAATTGCTAATCTACGTGAAGACATAGTAAACATAAAATCAATTTTCCCATAATTTTTAACCTATCTATATACATTTTCTAAATTATATTTTAAATTTTACACTTATATTTTTCAATATTTATAAAATTTATAAATATTATGATATATAACTTTCTAAAATATTATTATAATATATATTTTTAGTAAATAAACATTAAAATTATCTTATTATTATTATTATTAACACTATGTTGTTAGTTACATATTAAATATATTCAATTTTTATAATTAATTATAAAAAATTTATTTTTATTTTTATTCTTTTAATGGATATTGTATTTAATTTGTATTTTTTATTCTAAAGCATTCTTAATTATTAAAAATAATATTACAGCTTATATAATTTATTAAATTTATATACTGAAATTTTTTAGTGATTAACTAATAAACCGATTCAAAAAATTAAGTTAAAAATCGAAATCGATATAATGATTAATCAAAATTAATAAATTGATTTAATAAAATTGTTAAATCAATTCATACTCATCCTTAACTGTAATTTAACATTAAAAAATTATAAATTAAATATTTATGAATGATCGCGGAGCTAATGGCTCAGGTAGCATGTGAAATACTTTTTTTAGGGCAATATAATGTGTTGTCATATTCATACTTACATGCAATGCATTTGTCCAATCTAAATGAGAGCTTATGTTATTTCAATTTTACCTTTATTATCCTTTTGACTTTAATTTTGCTTTAGAATGCACCTTTTTGGCCTACCCATCTCCCCCATAGAATATACAAGAACATTTCCCACCACAAATTAAATTTCCTCCACATTTTACATAATCAATTTGTAATATCCATTCATGTAGGGATTATGACCCCCTGCAATGGCAAACTTTGACCACCACTACTAAAATTTAGACATTCTTACAATTCGACTAGGATTAGAATTTGGCTCCCTTCTGAAGTTTTTTCTTATAACCAAACTAAATTAAAATAATCAAAAATAAAATTTAATAAAAAATTATTAATTAAAATTCAATCAAATTGTAGTAATCATTTAACCAAATCCATAACTGAAGTTCCCCTAAATCACTAACTAAAACTTAATTAATTAACAATTTGGAAAATTTTATGCCTTTGATTTTCTTTTTATTTTTTTCATATTTTTGTTAAATTGAGATATCAAATTTATAATCTCAAATTTGATTTTCTTATTTATCCATATTTTATTTGTGTTTTGTATTTTTATATAACTAATTTTCGTATTTATCTAAATCTTATTTGTATTTTGTGTTTTTGTATAACTAATTTGTTTATGTTAACTAAATTGAATCCCATTTAAATTTTTGTTATGTAAAATTATTCTCTTAATTTGGAAATGATTATTTTCATGAATGAAAATTTTTGTCTTTATTGTGTGTAAGATAGTTCAACTTTTTGTACAGAGAACGGATAAATTGAATTTTCAATTAAAAGTCAAATTACCCACAGCATATACTACCATTATTCAATATTTTTATAGAAAAAATTTACAGATCTATTCCAATAATTTAATTGATTTTGTGTATTTTTTGTATTTTAAAATTTTATAATGTTATTTGTACTTTCCAGATATGCATTTTATAAAATAAAGTTTAATTTGTATTAGAGAAAACGTATGACCCAGTATATGTGCTAAAATAACTGTTTAAAGACCCTATAAAACACAATAGAAATTTAGAAAAGAAACTACTCTTCAGGTACCTAAATGAAATGGGAGACCAGTAACCAGTTAAATGAAAAACAACTTGCTTCAACGGAAACAAAAATTCAACCTATTGGAACTACCTTTCACCAAAGAAGAAAAGCAAAAGGATTTTACAACTCCTGTTCTGATCTCTTCAGCTAAATATTTTGGCTATTTCATGCCTGCTTCTGTCTTTATATGCAGGCCTTTCGCCTTTGGATTTCAAAAATTCCATTCACATTGTTAATTTTACCTACAACAACTGCAGTCACAAAAAACTTTAATTTGCATTCACTTCAGCTTCTCCATATGATTGATAAAATCTAGGAATGAAGTTAGAATGCTGAGGTATGTTGACTTTCTAGTTAGAGAACGCTATTCTATATGGTTTTGCAAAATTTTCTTCTGGTAGAAGCTGTGTTGCTAGCATCGAAAAATCTAATATTGTATAAATCCTGTCTGGCTTTTTGGAGGCTGAGGTTAATAGAAAAACTGCTTAATCTGCCACATCGCACTTTGGCACCAGAACTTAATGGGCAGCTATTGATTTGCATGAATTTAATACTTGTATATCAACAAGCAGTGGAGATAATACTTGAAATGGCCAGTGCGTCTAACCTTGAGATTCAATTACTGAGGCGAGTCTAGACCTAGTCACACGCCTGCACATATCCCTCCTAAAACAGAGGAAAGAATTCACAAAAAGGGTAAGCATTGTCTATTATCATCAAGAATAAACAACGGCAAAAAGGATATTAGTCCATGCAAGCCTTCCAAGAGCTTAACCCACCTCATATATTAAAGTGCAGCATAACATCACCAAACTGGAGAAGTAGTTTGCATTTTTATGTTACTTTTTTCTTTAAGTTCATTTTTCAAATGTTCATGTTATGTTACCAATAAATTATTTGCTTGAAACTGCTCCATTCAGTTGCGGATTCATATGCAAAATGCTAGATTAATTCAACACTGAAGCTAGCCTCTTTTCACTTTCCCACTTGTGTCACATGGAGAGCATCACACCTCATACTAATCCTCCTAGCTCACACTTTTGCAAGTTGGGGTTTGTATTAGTGTTTGTGTGTATGTGAAAAAGATACCTGGCGACCACAAGGTGCAGCAAAATCTCGCTTCATAAATGTGATTTACATCAAGCCCAATGAACCATGATCCAGTACTGATATCATCATGGGCATATGTTCGAAGAATAGACCTAAAAAATTTACAATCGGTCACCGTATTGAAACCATATGCCTGTGGACCATCTATGAGTGAATGAAAAGGAAAAACCTACTTGTTAATTGAAATAAATTGAGCCAATGCTTGCGAAATGGCATAGATTTGACCTGAGGCATGTCGGAAGTATCTGCAATACATATAATAAGGATATAATATGAGATTCATGAAAGCCATGGAAGAAAGATAATAAAGGATCGATAGTATTGGCCTTTTTCTTGAAACCAGAAAATTTTTGCAGAACTATATCGGCACAAATATCTTCCCATCAGAAAGAAAAATGTAGAACTTACGATTTTCGATCACCAAATTTCCACCAGTCTGGTTCATACCATATGTGGTTCCTGCAATATGAAGACGGTATTAAGGATGCACCTAATAATCTTATTCAACATCATTTACTCTCCACCAAGAAAAGAGGTAATTAATAAATGAACAGTTTGATCAAACTTACGGCTCAGAATAAACTTGGCCTGATTTCATGCATCCAATATATGCACGAGGCTTGTCCAAATGGGTAGAAAGTGTTGCTCCCAATGCATCTGTAAAACAACAGAAAAGACAAGCCATATAATTTGCGTAAGATGCTAATACTATAGATCTACGACCCAAAGCTTGCAAATATTCTTTACTCCTGTTTATAATAAACAGCACTTTAACTCCCAAAATTCAATTATTGCATTGACAATTCAACATCATGAGTTGAAACAATAACCCAGATACAAATAAAAATGAAAAACTGAGATGCAAATAGAAGATATGAACAGTAGTAGCAGGCAAGCTTCTTTTGTTTTTTCTTCCCTAGCACACATAAAATGTTGCAGAGTTGACATATTTAACATTAGGGATTCAAGTTTGTTCACTACCTTATCAAAATAATATGGATTACATACCAATATTAACATAAACATCATCATTGACCTTAACATAAAACTCTGCATTCCAGTTCTCCACAGCATGTGTTAAGAATAATTTTGTCTTTTTTGGGTTCTCCTCAGTTGCCTCCACTTGTCCATCCTGTTGAACCACAAAAGGTTAAATTAAATGAGAATCATACAATGAAAATGAGAAACTGGAATTTAAAAAAAAAAATCTCATAATCCTCATTGAATTAAAATTTAGGACTGCAATGTTCAAATTATGAGTTAAATTTGTTTAGAAGACTTTCAGCTGTTTGAGATTAAAAGCTAGAGATCATATTCATTCAAAGTTCAACTCTCAAAAAATTCGAATTATGAGTTAAATTTGTTTAGAAGACTTTCAGATGGTTGAGATTAAAAGCTAGAGATGATAGTCATCCAAAGTTCAACTCTTACTCTCTCTGAAAAAGAAAAGAAGCCCATCTTTACTTTCTGAATGGCAAGAAAAGTATAGTTGGTGATTTCAAACTAGGATCTTTCAAAATTATCAATTAAATTGATGAGTAACATACAAGAATCATGAAATCATTAGACTGCCTATTTTCGCTGTCAATCTCCCTGTCCAAGCTGCCTCCACGATTTGTGCTGCAACCCATATTAATTTAAATTAACCAACCAGCCAGAAATAACACTTCTATGCAATTAAATGGTAAAAAATAGCAACCTTCTTCCTATGATGAATCGTACAACAATGCCCTTTTCATCCTCCAGTTTTTTAAGATCTGCACCTGCAAATATTCTAACTTTCAGACTATGTACTGCTTGAAGAAATAACTCACCCAATATGGCGAGAATTATAAATAATAAAGAAAATGGCAACAACCACAAGACGTCAAAGTACATTGTTTGACTAGAGGAAGTTTACTTTCCTGTAGGCATCCACGCCTTGCGAATTGCATCTCTATTTTTGTTGCGGCCAAATGTAGTAATAATTCCAATAACAGCCAATAGTTTCTTCTTAGAATTACCATCTTCCTTCTTTGCAGCATTCTTCAAAATAAAGCCTGCTTGCCTAGCTGCTTCCAGATCCCTCTCAACTGCCGATAAGTGCTTTTGTTGTTCTCTGGATAAAAAATGAGCTTCCATTATAATGCCACACCAAAATTTGTTATGTATCGAGCAATAAAAAGAAAAATTAACCTGCAGTTTATGATTTTAAGTGTCTCCTCTACTGTTAAGGCGGATTGAACCTGAAAGATGAAGGATAAAAGAGATTGCCTTACTCTTATAGCTCACAATCACCCATTAGTTCACTTTGTAAGCCAACATTAACAGTTATACAATTACCTGGTCGTTTCTCTTCTCAATTTCTTCAACTAAACGCAATCTAATCTCTGCGTCCTGCCACAGACTACAAAAACCAATACATTCCATTCAAAACATAATCAATCTAATTGAAATTCCGTATCCAATGCCAGAGATAACGCTAGTTCTGCTATTCGCCCCGGAAATATAACAAAAAGAACAAAATAGTATTAACTGAAATTGATAAGAGAGTTACCGGCCGGCGACGTAAATCGTAGCCATCGATGCAAACATGGCTAGTAAAAGAGTCGAAACTCGAGTGCCGAGAGCCGAACCACCACCACCACCACCGGCATATAGCCGGTTACTCGATCCCCGGCTACGCATTTCCTATCTTTGAACAATTGTTAATTGGATCTAAAATGGATTAAGTGCTGGTTTTGTTTTGAATCTAAAACCAGAGAGAATGAGATATATATATAAGATTCCATCGATGAGTGGGACATTATAACCGATGAAGTCAATATCGTTTTTTTTATCTTTCAGTTTCTTAATAAATTCTTTCAAAATTTAAAAATTAGAAGCAAAATACTTTTATTTGCTATGATTTCCCACAAAAGGGGTAAAATTTGCATAATAATAAATAATAATTGTAATTGCAATCTCGAAGGGTCTCCAAAAGAGAAAAGGAAAAACTTTAGGGGCAAAATCGGAAATGGAGGAAATAAAGTTTTTAGAATATAAGGTGAGGTGCCATTTTCGAGTTTGCAGTTGTGGAGGGCTGAGAATTTCTGAGAATGGCAAGTGCAGCTTCACTGTGGAGCTCTTTTCTGGGCTCTGGACAACAGCTTTCGGCTTCAGTGGCAGCAAAGCCAGATGCAAGCCCAAGTTTAGCGCCAAGGTCTGTGAGGATCGAAGCCAAAACCAGAACAAGACGCGAGGATAGACTTGCCCGCCATGTCCGTATCAGAAAGAAGGTGCTGTATTCTTTTCTCTTTTGCTTTAATATGATCAACTGGATGTTGTAATTTTCAATTCTATGAGAAATAGATTATCTTTTTCAATTTTGTCGTCTTACTAACTGTCAAAATCAGAGATTGACTAGTTTTTGGACCAATGTACACGGACCTCAGCAGTCTATTGCATTTCCTTCGTGTTAATTCAATTGTGGTTCATTGCATTGTATATTCAGTCATAAAGGTTAAATTTTTTTTATTTAGATTGCTTGGGTGGGCTCTTGGTGATTTTGGTGGTTTGTGCATAATTTTCAATAAATGAATCCTGAGGCGGAGGGGAAAAGTTTCATAATTTTCTGGGTTCTGGCATTACCAATTTTGCACTGGATTACTACTGCCCCGTGGAAGGTGGTATCTTGGAATATGTTCCCAACGTAGGTGACTATTAGACTGAAAAACTTAAATGAACTTGAGTAACTTGGTGCTATGTCTCTAATTATGCTTTTTGATGGTTGGCCTGGCATCTATGGTTCATTGGTATGGTAGTGTATGCATGTATATTGCTTGTTTTGACTTCCTATGATGCAGAATCTGCTATTTGTATTTTGCAAATTTTTGTTCTTTCAGATTGAAGGAACTCCAGAGAGGCCGAGATTGTCTATCTTCCGTTCCAACAAACATCTCTATGTTCAAGTGATTGATGACTCAAAGATGCACACACTTGCTTCAGCTTCAACAATGCAGAAACCCATCTATGAGGAGTTTGACTATAGCTCTGGTCCTACCTTGGTAAGTTTGCAAATGTTAGTTGAGGCCACTGCTGCCTTTTGTGTTGCTTCCTGAGCAGCCCAACACTTTGATTATGGCTGCATAGTTAAGAAACGATGGATGGAATGAACTTATCTGTTCAGGAGCTCAAGTTATTGGAGCTTTTGGTAGTTGTCTCAAGCTTTGTTTAGACACAATTCTGAAAGCTCGGGCCTGGTAAAAAATTGGCTTGAATAGGGTGCAAACGAAAGATCAAAAGTGGTAAAAAGTTGGCTTGAATAGGGTGGAAATATCGTAACATTTTGGCATATTTGACCTTGATCTTTCTTTTGCCTATCTTTAAATATTCACCTCTTTCTATCCCTATGTTTAATACTGCTGAATATGCTATCGACATAATTCCTCACCTATGGCCACTTTGTATGTCAGGAAGTAGCTAAGAAGGTGGGTGAAGCCATTGCAAAATCCTGTTTAGAGAAAGGGATAACCAAGGTGGCCTTTGATCGAGGTGGATATCCGTATCATGGACGAATACAAGCTCTAGCTGATGCAGCTCGTGAAAATGGTCTTCAATTTTAAGATGTAGTTGGTTAGTGTCTTTTTGAACACTCATTTCCTTTTAAATTATTCAAAGATGCAGTTAGCTTTTGAGTTTAGACTATTTGCAAATGTATCAAATATGCCAAATGGAAAGGCTTGCTGTTCTCTTTGCCAATTATTTATTTATTTTTTGGATTGAACTCGTATCTGCAAGTAAACTTGTGAGCAAAAGTGCATATGCATAGACTTTCTTTTCGAGCCTATATTAGATATATAAAAATGTATATTTATATGTGTCAATTTGGCCAATAATACATAAATTCCCAAAATTCTGTTTGCCCATTCAAGCCATACATGCCTTCTGCCGATACCAGCCATAAGCATTGAGTTTCACACCTCGCACGATCTCTTGAATAGGAATAAACATCAAAATGATACTGCAGTACATTTTCCCATCCCATATCACAATAGAACAATGTGGTTCCCCCAACATTAGGTGAAAAGTCCCACCCAAATTCGCTTCCATCTGCTATGTTCTGCTGGCGAAGATCATTATCTTTGGACTGGCAGTGTAGCGTCATGTTTCTTCCATTGCCTAATCTGTTCAAGATACTTGTATGCACAGTCTCTGAAAAAACAGCATTACATAAGCTTAATCCCAGGAGAAACAGCAGAGTATAATTAAATCTTGTTCCTGCAGTTTGCATACTGTCTCTGAAAATTATCACTTGCTTGAGCAATTCTGATTAGGAGATGAGCAAAGCGATTGCCTAGTAAGGCCATCAATATTGCTTTATGTATGAGAGGCAAGCTTGGAATTGCCAAATAGATACTAACAAAAAGTAAATAAAATTGGATTTTATTGACAGATGAATACAATGTATGTTGTTGTAAAAACCAATGATATAGAACGTTAGGACTGCTGGAATTGTTGGATTTATCTTGTAAGGGGGACAAATCTAATGCTATGCTATGGTGGTTGAGCTGTGGAAATTTATGATTTTTGGCAGCATTTAAATTGGTGAAAATGTATTTGTTATCTTTTTTCATATATAGCTCCTTGGCTCAAGTACCCTACGCTTTTGGTTCCTCATTCAATAAAATACCCTTCCTTGCAAGTGACCATCATTTAATTAAACTAAGTACTTGCCTCTGGATGTATCTTAGATCCGATATTTAACAGACATTTTCATAATTTATGCTTTCACATAAATAAAATTTCTTTATTTATAACAAATAAAAATGTAAATCAAATTAAATTATTGAATAAACATAAAAAAATAAATTCAAAAATCATATTTTTACCCTAACAAAGTCTTGTGCCCGTAGTGCCGGGTGACAAATATTTATTTAATAAAAAAAAGTATAATTTTTTCACTGCAAATAAATTTTAAATCAAAATATAATCCAAGGAAATTTACTGTCTATCCTCAGTTCATGAATTTTTCATGGACCAAATCATTGATAAATTATTATCTATGTATGCTAACAATCATTATACCATTTTTTTTAAACCTAACTCATTTTTGAATATTAATTTTTTGTTGACTTCATAAAATTTTTGTTGATCCGATTTGGGCAAAACTTTTCCATAATCTTAAGGGGCTTGGTTTAGAAAGGCGTGTATATTTTTAAAAAGGAAATTATGATAGAAAATGGGCTCGGATTGGGGATGGGCTGGCATATCCTAGCTTTGATTTCTTAGCTGGGCCCTTCGGGCCCTTTTCTATTAAAAGGAAAATGTCATTTTGAAATAAATTTCTTAAAGAAATGGAAAAGAAAGGTTTATTTGCTTTACTGAAATTAATTTTTGGATCAATGTATATAACTTTCTTGTGATAATTAGATAGTACATAAGATAGTTTGATGGTGAACATATTTACTCTATTGCTTTATCTTTTACCCTCTTCACTTTTTTCATAACTGTATACACTTTAAATTTTTTTTTTATAATATATAATTAAAATATTTGGATTAATTAGATAAAAATATAACCAAATAAAATAAAACCATAATTAATGTGAAAAAAAAACAAACGATTTATGAGGGAGCAATCCGTAATCACCATCGCATAAAAAACACGTCTAAAAATAAAACTGCACACCTCTCAGCTTTTCACCTTCGCAAAACAATCCAAACACGATCCTTCCATGGTCTAAATCTTGCTCCAGCATTCTTCTTTCTCATCAATCATCCAAAATGAACGACGCAGATGTGTCTAAGCAGATCCAGCAGATGGTCAGATTCATCCGCCAGGAAGCGGAAGAGAAAGCCAACGAGATCTCTGTTTCCGCCGAAGAAGTAACCTCAATTTCCACCTTCAACTCCGTTCTATATTTTCCTTTTTTTTTTGGTTATTTAGTTTCGCATTTTATTTTTTAAACGGATTATCGGATTTGTCTGTGAGTGAATTTGATATAGTTTGATCCGAATTAAAATCATTGAGCTGATTGATTTTTTTTTTTTCGGTTGGAAAGGTCTGCTTTAGCTACATGTAGTATTTTTCTAATTTTTTTTTTGTTTTTTCGTTTTTTGAAAGGATTATCAGATTTTTGTGCGAGTGAACTTGCTTTAGTGGATCGGAGGCAAGGAAATAATGTCACTGAGTTCATTGATTTTGTATTTCGGCAGGAATTCAACATTGAGAAGTTGCAGTTGGTAGAAGCAGAGAAGAAGAAGATTAGGCAAGAGTATGAGCGTAAAGAGAAGCAAGTTGAAGTTCGAAAGAAGATGTAATTTGCCTCTACTTTTTCTTTTTCTCCTTTTATTTGAAAATTGTGTTCTAATATGTGAGTTTTTGAGATCGCTCTGTTGGTATGTTGTTAGTTGTTTTCTGCTTGATCAGTGATCATTGGTTTTTGGCAGTGAGTACTCCATGCAACTTAATGCTTCTCGGATTAAAGTTCTTCAGGCTCAAGATGATGTGGTTAATGGCATGAAAGAGGCAGCAGCAAAGGATCTTCTGAATGTCAGCCGTGATCAAAATGTGTACAAAAATCTTTTAAAAGATCTGATAGTTCAGGTTAGTGAATACTTGGGGTATTATTTCAAAATAGCAGAACCGTTGTGTTCAGCAACTCAATTAAATTCTAAATTTAACAGAGCTCTAGCAAGCGCCATACTGCTGTCCAAATCTTTGTCATTATATGGTGAACAATTTGATATTGTTGCTGGTTTTATTCATGAAGATATGATATTACCTTTGAGTTCATGAAACAAGTTTTTGCTGTGATTCTTGGAATCTGCTTAATTGGAGTGCTATCATTTTAATGCATTGGGTATTTTAGCTGTAATTTGCGTGATTTTTTTATTTTTTAATTTTTTTTGTTGTTGTAGAGTTTGATAAGATTGAGGGAGCCTGGTGTCTTGTTGCGTTGCCGGAAAGACGACTTGCGTTTAGTGGAGTCTGTCCTGGATTCAGCGAAAAAAGAATATGCACAGAAAGCAAATGTTCATGCACCAGAAATCGTTGTTGACAACCGTGTCTATCTTCCACCAGCTCCTAGCCAGCAAAATGCCCATGGTCCTCACTGGTAATTTCATTATTTCATCCTTAAGTCCTTACTTGCATGTTCACTAGTTGATTTGTTAGTTGCTCCTCGTGTTACTGTTTTCTGGGAAATTTATGTACCTTTAGTGCTAAGTTTTTTCTACATTTCTGGCGGCCAACATGAAAAAACAATGCTTTTAGGATCTTCCGGTCCCTTGCTGTGATAATTCATGTGGTTATTGTAGAATAGCTGGACCTGAGGATAAAGTGTGGAATTTGGTGTATGTCACATTCTCAAACCGTCCCTTGCTATGTGAAATATTGATATGAAAAGCATTGCGATCGTAATATTATTTTATCTTTCAGCTCTGGAGGTGTGGTGCTAGCTTCTCCAGATGGAAAAATTGTGTGTGAGAATACCCTTGATGCACGTTTGGATGTTGTTTTCCTTAAAAAGCTTCCTGAGGTATGCTTCATTTTAATTGTTGTAACTTTTATGAATTTATAATATGTTATTCCTAGCACTCTTTAAATAATTATGATAATTCAAGCTCTTTTTTCTTGGAAAAGAATAGGAAATCTATATTTTGAGAAACGTAGGAAAAAATTTACTGTTCATAGAAATAGAACAAATACAATCCTGCTGCTGGAAATGTTCTTGGAAGCATTCATTCGTCATTATTGTTGACAGCATTGTGATTTTGGTATGATAAAAGATTAACAAAAGAGATCTTTCAAAATGGATTTCAATTCAACATTGTTAAAAGAACCTTATATTTGAGTTGGAGTAGCTTTACTTTCATGAAGAAAAATGTCTTCCTAACTATTTTTGAGCCATGGGCGCTTTGGAGTATGTAAAGCTCGAGTATTTTAATGATCCAAGCCATCAAAATGAGCCACTTCTTTCTTCTAATATTAAGCAGAAAACCTTTCTTTCTTCTGCATTTATTTTCCCAACTACACCCTGCAGATTGCTCATGGGACTCGGTTCCCATTTTAGAAGTTTTCTTGGGCACATTATCAATAACTACATATGATATATCTCAAAATTACGTAAAAACGTGAAGTGAAACATATTAGCCTTCTTAATGTAGTCCTCTTTGTAACTAGAAGTTGAAATCTAGTAATCTTTTGGAAAGGCCAGTTGCATTGCCTAATCACGTAAACCTCCTATGAAATCTTCAGTTTGCTTCTCTGTAGACTGTGGGCTATTACTAAAACCGTGTTTGCTTCCCGTTGCAGATCCGCAAGAAGCTCTTTGGTCAGGTTGTTGCATGATTGGTTGGCTCGTATTGCTGTTTCGGCCAGGATAATTTGTGCCCAATATTTGAGAGATTCAGGTTCTGCTTAATTAGTGCTCGGTGTCATTTGGGGCATGCCAATTTATAATCATTATTTAATAATAAACAGAGCATCTAGTGTTTTGCTCAAGTTGATTTTTGTTTTCATATTCTGAGCTTATTTCCAGCTGATATCTTTTATTTGTTAATAAGATTAGTGTTTCTGTATTTCGCACATCAAGTTATAAATACTCCCACATGATGTTGGTTGTAGATTAGCTGCATTTCACCTCACATTATGGAGTTTTAAAGACTGCAATTTATTTAGAAATTAACTGGAATTTAAAAAGTGAGTTTATCCGAGATAAATACAATTTAAAGGTCAAAAAGTAAGAAAGTGGTGAAAGTTTTAGGGATAAACTGCATTTTAAAAAGTGTTAAAATTAAAAAATTAATTCAATCCAGGGGCCCTTATGCAAAATAATCGAAACAATTTTAGAAAGATTAGAAGGGTGTTGTTTTGCCTTTAATATTTGTATTAGAATTTTATTTTATCTTTAATTTATTTTGAAGTAAAAGTGCGTTATAATAATTATTGAAAAGTGTATTAAAATTATATATGAATCTGTAAAAGAAGTTAAATCCGGCACTTAAATTTTTCAAACGTCTTATTTGATCCCAAAATTTTAGTTACAATAACTTTATAAACACTTAAATTTTGTTCTGATACGTTTCTAATCACTTTAACCACTTAAATTTATAAAATCAAGATATATTTGGTCCCTTCATTGCTATTGCGACATGTCGTCTGAAATTAACCCGCTTAAAACGCGTTAAATCTAATTGTACAATTAGAATAATAAGATCTAATAAATATCTAACTTCTTATTCATTTAACCCTTGAACTGATCCTTCGAGATTTCATATCGGTTGTGGTTGTGGTTGTGTTGGGTGTGTGAGTTATAAGCTTGTGGTAGTGAATTTGACAGTCAACAATTGCCTGCTGCTATCGTAAATTTTGCCAATTTGTTCACTTGGATTGTAACACCTTACTTTCATCCATTTATCCGTACATTATATAAAGTGATACTAGTCAGATATACACATATATCTATAAATCCAAAATTATTTACAAAAACAATAATAGCTCTAATTATAAAAATACCAGGCATAAAATATAAAATTATGCTATTTCAGTTTATGCGATCTCATTATCTTTATATACATGCCATTCGAAATTCCTTATTCACAACCTGAAATCTTCTGTTCCTGCTGGCAGTTAACAACCGCACGCTAAGCAACTATGTGCTTAGTAGTGGATACAACTACTCAAAATTTTATGCGATTAAATTTTTATTTTCAATTTTTATTATCCTTATTATATTAAGTAAGTCTATTCATTTGATTAACTTTATGCCTGTCATTTCCATTATTATTTATTGATCATTGTCTCCCTCTTTGTTTAGATTGTTCCTCTTTTGTTATTTTATTTAGAATTTCTATTTTGGTTCACTATAATTTATACAATAAATTTTTACTAGTCAGAGTTCATTAGATGGAACATTCCATTTCTGTTTTCTTTCTAATCTCCTTTTCTCATTCGCTAACTCATACATTGTCATACCTCATTTTCCTGTTAGTTTCTTTTTTTCTCTTATATTTTCAATTAGGTACTTATTTTTATTCGACTTACAATATAAATTTTTCTATCTAGCTAAATCAATATTTTGTTAATCATTTACTCAAAACTGCTAATTTTATCATTCATTTTTCTTTGAATATTTCTCGCCATGAACCTATTATTTTCTTTTAATTTGTTCCTTAATTTCGTTCTTTGGTCCATTCCACAATTTTATATTTCATTTATTTATTTTTGTTCTTCCTTTGATCATATTATGATTTTATTCATCATTTATAAAAATTCAATCAAATTCTCTCTTTACTTTTTCTTGTTTAAGATTAATTCTCTCTTTTGATATTGGTTTCCAGTTTAATAACCAGGTCCTTTATTTCTTCATATTTTATTTAATTAAATTCCGAATTTATTTTGTCGTCTTTACTTTTTCTTACATGTAACTCTTTTTCACTAAATTATTTCTAATCGTCAATTTTATTTATTTTCGTTTTAAGTCTTTGATTTTCTTTACTTTTCTTTATTCTTATTACATATTTTTCTTATTTGATTTCATATCTTTCCTCATTAAATAGAAAGTCACACATTAAATCCGTGTAAGTTCCTTCTATTATATAAATCCATGATTTATCGTTAATATACTCACAATTTACTTTAAATATCTTTATCACTTATTCTTTTCAATTAATTTTTTAATTTTTCCGGAATTGACTTTTCTTTAACTTGACCAAATTTAATCACAACTTTAACTAGTTTAACTTCCTTTAACCTTTAATTTTAAATTAAGTGTATAAATTACAATTTAGAATCTAAAATTTCTCTTATGATGACGAATTACATTTTAATATTCTCAGTCAATATACGCAATTTTTCTATTACACACACGCACACGCACATGCACGCACGTACACACGCACACACGCAGTTGTGGATTCAGCTCTCGGACACACACACACACACACATATATATGCAGTTGTAGATTCAGCTCTCGGAGCCATCCAATCCACAACTCAATTTGATTACGCACGCACGCAGTTGTGGATTCAGCTCTCAGACACACACACACTCACACACACGCACGCGCACGCAATTGTGAATTTAGCTCTCGAACACACACACACTCACACACATACGCGTACCGCATGCGCACGTGCACACACACACATATATAAATACAGTTGTGGATTCAGCTCGGAGCCATTCAATCCACAACTCAATTTGATTACATACATTGAAAGAGCTCTCGGAGCCATCCAATATGGCGTTACATATCAAGGTGCCGCATTACAAACACACACACACACACACACGCACGCACGCACGCAGTTGTGGATTCAACTCTCAGACACACACACACACACACACACACACACACACACATATATATATGTAGTTGTGGATTCAGCTCTCGGAGCCATCTAATCCACAACTCAATTTGATTACACACACACACACACACACACACACATATATGCAGTTATGGATTCAGCTCTTGAAGCCATCCAATCCACAACTTAATTTGATTACATACACCGGAAGAGTTCTCGAAGCCATCCAATCTAGCGTCATATATCAAGGTGCCGCATTACAAATTTTCCTAATTGGCATGTCAACTTTATCCGATTACCCCAATTTTTATCTAATTTTACTAAGGGCAAATATAATATTATCATTAAATACATTAAATAGTATCTACATGTATTAGCATTATATATATACCCATGGTACCTGTCATTTTTCTTATCTTTAATAACTTCATTTCATCGTTATTTCTTCTTTGTTCCATCAACAATATCATTTACTATTGTAGGCATCGTAGTACTTTACTTTACTACTTTTCAACTCACTTTATGAACTATTCATCTTACATTAATTCACAACATTAATTTATATCAATTTATTTCACTCTTTTGTTTACTTATATATATCGTCACACCATATTACATTACTATATATATATACCTATAGTGCACTTTACGTCACTAAGTTTATTTAACTCTAATTATTCTAATTATACTCCTCTAAATTAATATAATATATTTTATACGTAAAGTACTAGTTAATATCAATTATTCACTTCATATACTATTATATACAATTTAAATAACATATAATTTTTTAACACTCACAAATCTCTTCATACTTTATTTTATGCTATTTATGTTTCTAATATCAATGTATATTAGTATATATATCAATTAACACTTAATTTATTTTAATGTCTTTTTGTTACCCTCATGAACATGATTATGTTTTATATATAATTTCATACCCATATATTATCTTTAACTTAATTCCAACATAACACATATATTTATCATTAGAATGTTATATTTGCAATTAATTCCTAATAAATCACCATATTTCATTTAGGATTTTCATGGCCATTATTAGGCATCAATTAGCTTTCAAACTAATTACTTAATTTCTTTTTCTTCTTCTTCTTCTTCTTCTTCTTCTTCTTCTTCTTCTTCTTCTTCTTCTTCTTCTTCTTCTTCTATTCTCATCTATTTCATGCTATATCATTATTTTCTATTATTATCTCAAATTATTTCTCATTAATTCTTAAATTCATATACTTACCTAATATAAAATTCACCATAAAATTCAAAATTAAATGAAATTAAGGGTAGTTTGTATCCACATATCCGTTAGCGTCGATCTCCACATTTTCAGCATTTTGTCATCCTTGGGCTCGCCGGACCGATCGCCAGAGACTCACCGAAAAATGCACCGAAGTTTTTCACTTGAAGATCCAGTCCCAAGGGTTCCATGATGGATGGTCACGCGCCCAACAGCCACCGGAGTTGGCTGGAATCTTGACCGAAATGTTGACCGCCTCCTTGCCCCGATCTGCCGATTGTCGGTGAGTGAAGGGCGGCGAAAGGTGCCGAAATGATCACCTTTTTTTGGGTGACTTGCCGGTACCACCAACTTCCTTAACCGCCATCGAAAACACCGAAAAATAAAGAAGAGAGAGAAGAAGGAGAGCCACGGTGGTGGTGGGGAACTAGAAGGAAATGGCGCCAAAGAGAAACGACGCTTGCGGGAGAAGAGGTGAACGAAGAACGACGACGGCAACAACCGGAGCCTCCTCGTCGGTGTCGTGAATGGCAGCCAGACGACGGGACCAGGGCCATCATTGCCGTTGCTCCTTCCCCAATCAACTCCCTCACGTTCTCTCTTTCTTTTAATTGTTGTTACTTTTTTTTTAAAGTTTCTTTTAAATTTCTACACACACCCACAAAACAAAACACTTTAGTTCTTTTTGATCCAGACATTTCTTTTTTCTTTTTAACTTCTTTCCTCTCTTTAATTTAAACCACACATTCTTTTTTTTTAATCTTATCAACTTCTTCCTTTTTATTATTATTTTTATTTTATGTGATCTTATTCATTCTTCTAGAAACCAAGATATTTATTATTATTATTATTATTATTATTATTATAAATTTTCATAATATATTTTAATTAACAATTATTAAATTAAAATTTAAAAATAATGCTAACTTATATCGAATTCTTAATAATTAACCCTTGCAAACTAGTACCAATAGGTACTATTTACCAAATTTAATTAATCCGAATTTTTGGGGCGTTACATGGATAATCCAAAATTTCAGCAGTGTTTGCATCTTCCACTTAGGTTTGGGTGGGTTGGCCTACTTAGATCGAGGGTGGGCTGATCCTTCGGGATCTCATGTCGGTTGTGGTTGTGTGTGAGTTTATAACTTGTAGTAGTGGGCTTGGCAATCAACAATTGTCTGTTGCTACCATTAGTCTTATCAATTTATTCACTCGGATTTACCCCTTGAACTTTTTGTGAGCAATCATTAGCCCATTGAACTTTTAAAATTGAAATGCATTGGCATATTTTTTAACTATTTGAAATGATACTGGCTTATATTTTTACATGGCAACTAAAATTACATGGCATTATTTTAGTGGTTTTTCTTTAATCATTGCACGTGTATTATGCACAATAACATATATTTTAGATATTGATAAAAGAGTCCAGTGTATCTGAATTTTATAAATTCAGTGGCTCAAAAAATTATTTGAATTTAATTTTTAAATAATTGAATTTAATTATAGCAACTTTGATATAATTAAATTTCAATTTTCAAATAAAATAATTAAAATTCAACTATAATGTAATTAAAGTTGTTATAATTAAAGTTCAAGTGTCAAATAAGATCCATAAAAAGTTTAAGTGTTTATAAAGTTTAAAAAAATTAAAGTTCAGGTAAGACACTTAGACCACGTTGGGTTTACTGAATTTGAATGATATTAGCTTATATTTTTACATTGCAACTAAAACTACGTGGTATTATTTTAGTAGATTTTCTTTCATCATTGCACGTGTATTACATGCAATAACTTATATTTTAGATATTGATAAAAGAGATCGTTATATATGAATTTTATAAATTTAGTGGCTCAGAAGACACTACAAAAAAACTGCTGATTAATTAGCTGTTTTTCGTCGCTAATTAAAATTAGCGACGCCGCGACGAACAGTCGCTAATAGGCCAGTCGCTAATATATTAGCGACGGATTTTAAATTCAGTCGCTAAGTTAGCGACGAAATATTTCGTCGCAAATATTTTTTTCGTTGCTAATTTATATTCCTAATTAGTCGCCGAATTATAATAATAATATTTAGAGACTAAATTTTCCGTCGCTAAATAAAAATTTAGTGTAAAATTTAGCGACGAAAATTTGTCGCTAATTTGGTCGCTAATTATTTCCGAAATTATATTTTTACATATTAGCGACAGTTTTCTGTCGCATATCCGTCGCTAAATTATTGCATAATTTAATTTTTTTCTTTTGCTGTATTTGAATTATATCATAATGAAATTTTTTTTTGTTGTATTTATTAATTTTTCAACCTGTATACAATAATGACAGTACACGTACACACACACACACACACATATATATATATTTATTTATTTATTTATTCCAAAGCATAATATGTTCCAAAACACACACACATATATATATAAGTAATTGAAATCGTACATAATTTTATCAATCTCTCTTAAGAGTACAAAAAATATTAATAATATCAACCTAAATAACACCAACAATGTCATCTAAATAAAATAATAAATCCGAATAAGAAAGTCATCTAAATAAAATAATGGCATGAATGGCCTTCAGGATCTAAATCCAAAAGCATTAGGTCGCCTTCCTTGATATTGCTTCATTCCAGTTATGCTGGTTCGCTGGGCAGAGACCTAATGAAAAAAATGATCCATCACCAGCCATACAGGAAATTTCAAAGAGCATATAGCGCCAACAAGAACAAATGAAAATACCTTTAACTGATAAAGATTCCTAAACAGGACTTTGGTTTACTAATTTTTCATTTATATTTCAACTTTGGTTGTGAAACATTTGTCCAGACATTCACAAACTGTGACAGCACTTAGGAAGTGGTGGCCACAACACTTCCCCAACCTATTAGCTGATAAAAACCACTATAGTAGTTCAAAAAAATACCTAGGAAGTGGTGGCCACAACACTTCTCTAACCCTTAAAGAAGTTGCATTTTAGTGAATAATGCAAATAAGTATGTAATAACTAATGGATATAGACCCTAGACATCTTATACCCATAAACAAGTCGAGAATTTTGTGAAGTGGAAGAAATTTTCACTTTTATGTTTGCAGATTTTCACTTCCAACTAACAAATGACAAACCCAAACAATCCAAGAATGCAAAAATTTAACTAATGCTGCCAATATTAGGAAACATTACCCTAATGCTCTAACAGTAGTTACCCAACTGCCTTCACTTGACGGAAGAAGACCAAGGCTTCTGGTGTTCTTTGTTTAGGTGGCACAGTTGATAGCTGACCAATCTGCATAAAAACAATGTCCAAAATAACTAGAAGCCCTCAGTGTATATAATTCTCTACATTGATAAATGATTTGTGTGTAACATTTATTAAAACACCTGAATCTCGATTATACGAGAAGAAGAAGTGTATTTGCGAGCTTCAGTGTCATCATAGAAAATCTCAGGTGGTGCTAACAATTCAGGCCGACTTGACGTCTCTGAGCTTAACAACTAAGACCAAGAGAACAAGTTTCGATGAAGAAGACAAATGTGGCCGCTGGACAGTTTCCCATGTCTCATAGTGTAACCCAACATTCTTGAACAATGAAGAAATTAGTCAATAGTGGAAATATTTTTTGAACTATTGTCCTCTAGATAAGTTTAAGTCATTAGCATTGTGATTGAGGAATTAGAAGGGAACTAACCGGTATTTGTTCCAGCACGTAAATTGATCGGTCCTGTAAAGGTGAATTGCCTGTTCTCTCTGGTTCCAAAGGCTGATCCTGTAATTATAAAGCAGAATTGCTGAATTTAACTTGTTTAATATAAAAAAGAAAACATATCTAACTAGTGACAATTATCAAAATTTCAAGTTTTATTTGGGATAAAAGATTTATTGAGTTGTTAATTATTCCTGGTCTTTGGCATTTTATCAGGTTGATTTGGCAATTTCCCATCTTTTTGCTTCATGATTCTATGAATAATCAACTAACTCCCTGTCAAATATGCAACTTCTGTAAATAACAATTTATACATGGAAAGAAAAGAACTAAATCACATATATATATAGTAATAGTGAAGATTTATATTTACATCAAGTATCCAAGCTATTTTACATGTTTGGAGAGGCAACGAATGCCAATTTCCTCTTGTTAAAATTCAGAAAAAAAATGTTGGATAACAGCAAATGCCAGTTTGGCCGGACTCACCATCTAAGTTGGTAGCAGGTCCTTCCCTAAACTAGATAACAGCGATGCAAATCCCATTTACCACCGTGAATAGATATTACACCGTGAAATCAAATTAAGATGAACTTTCTATAACACCAATTCCAACTTCTAATTAACAAATAATCTGAAAATAAAAAGCACAATGCATATTATATAGTTTAGGTCTTCAATACATTCAATTATTCACAAATATTCAGCATATGGTACCTTCACACTAAAAGAAACCAAAAAAGAAAAAGAAACAAAGCAAGAACTAAGCATAAGTTATCTGAAGATCAAGAGACGCACACCACACACACACACACACACCAGGAACATTAACAATAGATATATACAAATTATAGATGTCAATTAATAAAGCACTAAGCACACCAAAATCCAGAATAAAAATACAATCTAAACTATTCGCACAAGCGCTTAATGTGTTATAACGAAAATTAAATTCCCAAAATATATGCATAGATTTCTGAATTTAGAAAAATGATGGACCTCCAATACTATGAAAGTTGAAAATAAAGCACTTAATCAATCTAAAAGAGAAGTTAATTTAACCAAACTAAACAGTACTTAACATTACTTAAAAGCTGAACCCCTTTTAACAAAATAAATAAATATATATCTATACCCATAATCAAAACATTAAACTATTCCCTGATTCTCACAATTAATGAAGAATTTTATAGTAATCCAAATTTCAGCCTCTAATTTCCTTAACTAAGCTAAAGCTAAACAGCAACAGATCTTAAACACGGTGAAACAGCAATTAATAATGAGCATTCAGGGAAATAAAAATGCAAACTTTGACAGTAAATGGTTAGTGTTGTGGAAGATGGAAGTTAATTTTAAAGTTTTCTTTTATACTTGATCTTGGACATCAATGTGATATATATAGTGATTTCTTTCCACTTATAATTCCTTTGAACAGCTAGACAATCACATTTGAATACCAGAAAAATCCCATGCAACCACAATTCAACAGCCATTTTCATTGTTTAACAACATAAAGACGTGACCATACCTTAGCTAAATCAGCTCCAAGAATGTAAATCAAACCTTGATCTATAAGCAGCAGTAGAAAGAAGAAAACAAAATAAAGCAGAAACATAGCTAAATGAGATAATTACCTGTATATCTTATCCTAAACATTGCCACATGATTTGAGTACAGAGGAAAAATCAGCGAAGGCAGCATCCAGAAGATCGTCGGAGATGATCTGACCGGTCACCAGAGATTCGTCGGAGAATCGTCGGAGATGATCTGACACTGCATCCTCGAAGATCGAGATCGCCAGGTTTCGTTTCAGGTCATCACGCGCTCAAGCGCTGCCATGGTTGGCTGGAATCTAACGAAAACAGTCGGAGACTTTCTTTCTTCGATCTGTCAATTGCCGGCGAGTGAGGAGTGACGGAGGGCACTGAAAGATACACCTTGCCACTAGAAGTCGTCCGGTGGTGGTCGTGTAGTCATCTGCCGTCGTGACTCACCGAAAAAAAGGAATAAATGTCCGGTTTAAGGAGGAGAACGGCGAAGGGGAGACAGCCACGCCTCTGACGACCATAATGATGACGAAGCCAACCCCGAGCGGCGGCAAACGGCAGTCGATGGTGGAGCGAGGTTGGCTGACGCCGGCACCGGTGGCTCGTTTCCACCATTTCCCGACATTCCTCCCTCCTCCCTCTTCCCTCTTGTTCTCTTCTTTTTATTTTTTCTTTCCTACCTCATATCATCATATCATTTTATCACTTATGGCCGGTTTCTCTTTTTTTAAATCATTATTATTATTAGTATTATTTAAATGATTATTATATATTAATTTATTTATTTATTTGGTAAACATATAAATTAAATTTCTAATAATTAATATTTGATCAAAATTTTAACAAAATTAAAATAAATTATTAAATTTTTTAGAATTATTTTAAATGAGATAATAAATTTTATATTATTATTTTACAAATCTTTATTTTTATCAATCTGCATAATGTAATTATAAAATAAATATAACAATTAATTTATTATTATTATTAAAAATGTAAATTTTCTAAATAAATAAGTTAAGATTTTGGGATAATTGACAAAAAATTATTAAAAATGTAAATTTTTTAAATAAATAAGTTCAAAAAACAGATCAAGTATTCACATATTGAACTCACTTCAAATCTCTCTCGTTTCTGCTCTACTGAAAAATACATCACTGGTATAATAATCCATGTTTTAGATTAACAAAAATTATAGAAAACTAAAGCTTCTATAAAGTATAGGAATATATAGAAATGTCTTTACTTATACTCCAAATAAAAATAAAATTTACCCAAAAAGATTCAACAACCTTTTTTTGCAATAAAAGCTTAACTTATAGATCTTAAAAATTAATTTTCACCGTTCAAAATTAACAACAAGGAGTTTTGAACGTACTCACCAAAAATAAGGCCAATCTAACGGCAAATGATTTTCTGATCGTCTTCGTATACAAAACTGGTCATTACATATTATGCCAGAAAATAACCTCTTTTTTGCAACAAAAACTGAACTCACAGACATTAAAACCTAATCTTCACCATTCAAAATTAACAAAAAGGAGTTTTGAATGTACTCACCAAAATTCAGGCCAATCTAACGGTAAATGATTTTCCGATTGTCTTCGTATATAAAACTTATCATTACGTAAAAAATTCAGAAAATAGCCTCTTTTTTGCAATAAAAACTGAACTTACATATCTTAAAAATTAATCTTCACCGTTCAAATTTAACAACAAGGAGTTTTGAACGTACTCACCAAAAATTAGGCCAATCTAACGACAAATAATTTTTCGATCATTTTCGTATACAAAACTGGTCATTACTTAAAAAATCCAGAAAATAGCCTCTTTTTTGCAATAAAAACTGAACTTACAGATCTTAAAAACTAATCTTCACCGTCCAAAATTAACAACAAGGAGTTTCAAATGTACTCACCAAAAATCAGGCCAATCTAACGGTAAATAATTTTCCGATCGTCTTCGTATATAAAACTTATCATTACGTAAAAAATCCAGAAAACAGCCTATTTTTTGCAATAAAAACTGAACTTACATATCGTAAAAATTAATCTTCACCGTTCAAAATTAACAACAAAGAGTTTCAAACGTACTCACCAAATATCAGGCCGATCTAACGACAAATACTTAATCGTTGAATCTTTATTTACACGATTTCGCATAAAAGCTGTTTAATTTGTCTTTGAAGATCCAACCAAACCGTAAACATGCAGATTCAAATAGACTATATATTTGGATTTATCAGATAATATCTTAACTTATTTATTAATCTGGCCATGTTTAGAATTTCAAAGCCATTTCTCCATTTTCAAATCAGTAAGTTTTCTCAGTCTTCCATACCACTCAATTAGGTAATCGCGGTAGTGAAGTTAAATGGTAAGGATGAGTTTAGATGGAGCTTTGAATATTTTGAAAAATAATAGAAATAAAATTGAAAAGTGTGTGTGTGTGTGTATTAGAAAATTTATTCATTTTGACTTGTATGAGTTTAAGTCTTTGATTGAACTCTATTGTCTTATTCAACTAAATAATAAATTAAGCTTAAAATCATATACGCATTAAATTGAAACGGTGGAGAGATATGAGGGAAGAGAAAATGTTATTTTTATATGTAGGGTAAATTTTTGAAATTACTAAAATGCCCCTATCAAATTTCATCATTTTATCCTTGTATTCAAGGATAATTTTATAAATATATATTTTAAATTTTTTAATAATTTAAAATTTGCTCAAAATTTTAACAAAATAAAAATAAATTATAAATTTTTCATAATCATTTTAAATGAAATAATAAACTTTATATTATTATTATATAAATATTTATATTTATTATTTTTCTTAATATGACTATATAATACTTATAACAATTACTTTATTATTATTATTAAAATGTAATTTTTTTAAATAAATAAGTTTATATTTGGGGATAATTGATAAAGAAATCAATAGAATTTCTAATAATTTAATATTTGATTTAAATTTTATAAAATAAAAATTAATTATAAATTTTTTTATTATTATTTTGAATGAAATAATAAATTTTATATTACTATTTTATAAATATTTATTTTTTTAATCTTGAAGAAGCAAATATATAATAATCGTAACAATTAGTTTATTATTATTATTAAAAATATAAGTTTTCTAAATAAATAACTTTAGATTTTGGTATAATTGATAAAAAATTATTATCAACTTATAAAATAATTTCTAACTTTCTGTTACAAAATAAAATAATACGATCTATATTAAGGTGACTTAAAACTATACATAAATCATGTGAGCGAAATTTAAAATAATATTTCTTAATTTATTTGCGACGGATTAGCGACTAAATACTTCCGCCGCTAATTGTATTACTGTAACAAATTACTATTAGCGACAGAAAATTTCCGTCGCTAAACCGTCGAAAAAAAGGCGCTATATTTTCCCTCCAAAATTAGCGACTAAAATTTCCGTCGCTAAATCTTTTGGAACTAATTTATGAATAAAAAATTTTAAAATTAGCGACGGATATATTCCGTCGCTAAATCCGTCGCAAAAAAATGGGGCTTGTACTTCTCGCCAATGATTAGCGACTGTTTATTCATTCCGTCGCTATTCGTCGCAAAAAATAGAAAATATCCTTCTCACGACGGATTTATAAAACAGTCGGTAATCCGTCGCAAAATTAGTGACGGAAACTGTGCCGTCGCTAATTTTAGTCGCTAATTGGCAGTTTTTTTGTTGTGAGATTACTCGAATTGAATTTTTAAATAACTGACTTTAATTATAGCAACTTTGATATAATTAAATTTCAAGTTTCAGATAAAATAATTAAAATTCAACTATAATGTAATTAAAGTTCAAGTGTCAAATAAGATGCATAAAAAGTTTAATTGTTTATAAAGTTTAAAAAATTAAAGTTCAAGTAAAACACTTGGGCCACGTTTGGTTCACTGAATTGCACATAAGATAATATAATATAATACAAGCTAATATAAGTACAGTGTTTGCAAGATTTTTTGAAAAATTAACGTGAGTATAATATAATATACTATATAAAATAATACACTACAAACCCTTGAATTTGTATAATACGGTAAATATCATATTGATACAAAATACCACCCCACCACTATTGCCGCTGCCACCATCACCACCATATTCCTGCTGACAACACTACCGTTGCTGCCGCTGCCACCACCACCACACCGCCGCCACCATGCCACCCCTGCCACCACCATCGACACCATCGCCACCCCCAGCACATCGCCGCCACCCAACACCACCATCACTATCGCCATTACCATTAATTGCTGCTGCCACCACCACCACCATTGCCGCTGCCATCATCATTGCTGCCGCCACCGTCGTCACCATTGCGCCCACCACCATCCTGCTGCTGTCACTACTGCCACTGCTATCACCATCGCTACGCTGCCATTGCCACCATTGCCCCTACTACCACACCACTGCCGCCACCATTAATACATTATGACCAAATTTTCAAACTTTTAACATTGAATATATAACTTAATAGATATTATATAAAAATTATATTATAATTAATAAATTGTTTCATTTTTTGCTCAAATATTTGATCAAATTCGTTATTTAGATTTATTCACTTTTTATCTAATTTTGATTTTAGAAATACAAGTCTTTCTAATAATATATAATTATTTCTCATTAATTTTTTTTTCATTTTTTAATAAAAATTGATGTATTAAAATTTATATGTTATAATTATAATTTTTTATCTAAATTAGTTACAGTAAAAATAATTTAATTGTATTTATTTTTAATTTTTTTAAAAATAATACATTACGACATTAGGCACCAAATGCAATGTACAATATTACAGGCTAATACAATTTTGTGTTAAACACTGTATAATATAATACAGGCTCCTTAAAAAATTTCAAATACCGAAATTATTATTTTTAAGTTCAAATGTGATTTTATATTTTAAGCCTTGTTGAAAAGGTGAAAAAAATACCTTTGTAATAAATAAAAAATTAAAATGCTCATATTTTTATCACTCTTTTCTTAATTTTGAATACTAATCATAATTCTAGTTTAATTTTTTTATGTCCAGTTTAATTGAATTCAATTTTACAAATACAAATAATCCATTGCAAAAATGTTTTCCAAAATAAATTCAGTTTTTTGGCAAAAAGTAAAGCAAAATATATTTTCAAGCCTTTGAACCTTTGAATTTATTTTTAAAAAAAGTACTTTATTTTATTCAGTATAAATATAAGATTATTGTGATAATTATGAATTATTTGGATGACTATCAAACTCATCATTCTCTCAATTCTAATAGAAATATATTACTTCTATTTTGTATCTATAAATATCCCATTGTAATTATTCAATGTTGATAATCAATAAGAGAAAATCTTTTATTCATACTATATTTATCTTTACTTTAATTAGTTTTACAACATATTATCGGCACGATAGTCTATTTTGATTATTAGAAGTTGGTGATTTACGACAATCTGGTTCGAAGGAATTAAGAATTATAATTTACAAAATTAAACGGTAAGTAAATTTAATTTCTGAAAAGTTATAATACAATTACTCACATACAATCTGTTACGAAATATATTATTTCTCCAATATAT
Source organism: Excoecaria agallocha (assembly GCA_037975025.1). Taxonomy (NCBI): domain Eukaryota; kingdom Viridiplantae; phylum Streptophyta; class Magnoliopsida; order Malpighiales; family Euphorbiaceae; genus Excoecaria; species Excoecaria agallocha. The sequence continues at coordinate 1,572,736 of JBBPFJ010000030.1, read as the reverse complement.
ATATATATAAAGTTATATTATCTTTACTATTATAAATTAAGGTTTATGCATAAAATTATATTATCCTTACGTGACAAATATTATTATGTGGATTTATGCATAAAATTACTGATATCCATGCAAATTACTTTCGAGTTATAAATTTATAAGGTTTGTGCATAAAATTATATTATCCTTACGTGAAAAATATTATTAAGTGGATTTATGTATAAAATTACTAATTAAATACAGAAACTATTAAAATTGGATTCATCCGTACTTGAATACTATCTTTTGTTATATGTTTAAAACGAAATCATTACACGTATGAAGTCATAATCATTTAATATTTGTTTGAACAAATCCATGTAATTAACATGATAACTAATCTGTTGTATTAATTAATTAATTGTAAATACATTATTGCGAGAAAGCACAGAATAATCTATTATTATTATTATTATTATTATTATTATTATTATTATTATTATTATTATTATTCGTTACAATAAGAGCTTCTTACTCATTTATCGTATCATGTGATTCTTGATGTTGGTAGTTGTAATTGTTGAAGCTTATGTGCCATCATGTAATTCTTGGTGTTGGTAGTTTTGTAACCTGTTGATGCATTTGCACACTTTAGCTTGGTGGCACATTTTGAACATGTATAACTAATAATTTGTTGACTACGTTAAAAAATGCTAGGTTAAGTCGCATACCGAATGTCCAATGATTGTGCCATGAATGACTTTCTCAATCATTTGTTTATGAATTTTATCAATAGTTGGAACAAATTTTTGATGCGGTCAATACCTATAAGAGAGGGTAGTTCCTAGATGAACATTTGTCAAATATGAATTTAGAACATCAAAGGTGAACCTTTATTGATTAATTAGTCTACTGTGATTTCTACTTAACTCTCAGTTGCATTTTTTTTTCTAATAACTCAATAAAGTTTGAGTGGCATTTTCTTGGCACGATCAATTTGTGCAATCATGCTTAAATTCAATGCCGTGACCAAGTGGTATAATTATGTTTCATCTATTTTGTGCAATTAAAATTAATCATTCTTTTATTATATATATATATATATATATATATATATATATATAGCAAAAATACATATTTTAAGTTATATTTTGATTTTTAATTTGCTATATATACTATTCTGTTAATTTATTATTTTAATGGATAACACCAAATTATTCAAAGACTCCGAAAGAGCGCGCAACAAAGTTATTACCCAAATACAATTTATTATATATGGATGTTTGCCTATTATGTCTCAAGAAATTTATTATTTATGAAGATATTCACTGAAATGAATATCATTTTGAGACTAAAAGATAAATACCAAAAATCCATATATGAAAATTGCTGTATAAGATAAGTAATATATTTTTAAGGATAATTTAATTTTATTTTGATACAAATATTAGTAAAATCAAAGTTTATTAATAAATACAAATATTAGTAACCCGAAGTTTACTAACTATTGTATTAGTGACCTATTATTTACCAATTATACAAATATCAAAAACATAAAGTTTATTAATTAATTGATACTAATATTAGTAAACCTGAAGTTTATTGATTATATAGTAAACTTGAAAATTGATACAAATACTAATAAACATTTAATTTATTAACTATCAAAAATATTAGTATATCCGAAATTTACTAACTATTTGATATTAATATTAAAAAAACTTCATGTTTATCAATTGATATAAATATTAATATAATAAAAATAGTAAACTTAAAGTTTACTAATTAATAATGGATTATTTGGCATGACCAGTTTGAGCATTTCGGATTGATTATAATGCATAAATTATTGAGAATTCATATATTTATTAGAGAACCAAAAGTTTCTTTAATTTAACTTAAGGAATTCTGATAATCTATTTGTTTTCAAGAAATATTACTAAAGTATCACTAGCTAATAAATGTTCTGAATTTCCTTTATTTTGAAATGAATAAATATAATATATATGGATTCACTATCCACCATATGAACCACTCAAATGTCTTATAATTTTTGAAAAATATATCTATAAAACGATTACATGTGTGTTTATCGTCAACTCATCACAACCTGTAATTTGTGAGATTATTCAAATTAAGTGCACAATTTTCATAATATGCAATCAAGATATTTTTTTGATAATACTAGTGATCATATGTCATTGATAAATGATTATTATAAGCTCGTTATACATATTCATACTCAAAGATTTAGTAAAAGTATTTATTAAATGCCTCTGAATAATTGCTAGATATTTTTTATGAGAACAATAATTCTATTTTTATATGCAGATATATAATATTACATGCATTATACCAATAAAAATCATAAAATTTCTCAATTGCAATTTTAGTTGAAAATTAAATTTTGATTAATAACTTTCCTAATATGAGGGAAAGAAAGCAACTAACATAAATAAATAAATACATTATGTATATTTTAGATTCTCATATCGTGAACCTAAAGTTCAAAAGATCAATTAATTATGATACCAATGTATTTGTTAGTATGTAGAGATTTATTAAATCTCATATGTATTAACTGCAAATGCTCCAATTATTCAAATCAATGTTTCAGTAAAAAAAATTGCTTAATTTGTAGGGTAAATTATTTGGTTCTAAATAAGAATAAAAATTTTGAATCGCAAGGAGCAAATAAATTCATATGGTCATATTATTAAGGTGGGTACTTTTGAAAGGACCCATGACATAACTAATTTTGAAACTCCAAAAGTGATTTAGGTACCTGAAAATAAATAAGATATCTCAATATGTCACATATCATTAAAAGGAACAAAAAATGATAAAGTTGTCTATAATATTTCTGCATAAAAATATTGATGTCGATATTTTTAACATAATGAGGATATTAAAATCAAATATGTTAAAAAATACAGATATTAATTGCATTCATTATGAATTTTTGGACTTATAGTTCAAAATATTGAAAAATATGATGGCAAGGTACAATTGATATTAATCCAATAAACAATAAAGTCGTAAAATATGATTTATTATATGTGGTTTATTGTAATGAATTGATATTGATTATAAAGAGGCATATTTTCTTATAATAGTTATGGATGCAATAGTTTTTAATATTTATCAATTTAACAATATATTAGTATGTAACTAATTGATACTATTTACCTATTTGATAATAAAATTACATATAATTTCTGAAAGATTTATCATGCCTGAAGTATATAAATATTTTTGAAAAATATATGCATCGAATTTTATGTATATGATTTTGAAGCATTATAATGTTGTCTATTATCATGATTTATTTTTTTTATTTTAATTATTGAAACTCTTGAAAAATTTAAAATGCTTTAACAAATTTTGGAAACTTCAGTTTTATTTGAGTTGAAAATAGAGTTCTATTTGATTAAAAGAGTAAATTTTGACAATGTGATTATACGTTTATAAATTATCTTCCATTGAGTACTATAACGATCATAAAGTTACTAGATATAATATATTTTATGATCATATATTATTGCTATTGATGCATTATGTAAGCATACATTACATCATAATTATTAAATTGTTACTTAAAATTACATATTGTTTTAAAGTTTTTAGTTCTCAATATAATCATATATGTTTTATTTAAATATTTTTATTATCTTTAAGTAATTCTTTACAAATATTTGAATTAATTAGTTATTAAATGCATTTATTTGTTATAGCTATTATATGATTAGGTTGTATACATTTCATGAAATTATTTTATTACATTAGTTTCATTCCTTGAAGTGTACGAAGCAATATAGAATTATGGCTATAAAAATGATATATTCAAGAAATGATAATTGGAGGATTAATTTTTACCATAGTAAGTGGCTAATAGAAAGAATATGAATGGTTAAGAAAATCATTTAAAAATGAATAACTTATTCATGATATGACATAAGAGTACATTGGTCATGTAGCCATTCTACTTATAACTATGTTATTATATTTTATAAAATTCTCCATCTTAAAGAAATGAAAGATGTGGATATGAATTCATACATACTTGTAAATATACAATATGTAATAAAATAAGTTTTAATTGTTATTTTTTAGTTCATGCATAATTTATCCCGAAGATATATAATAAGCATATCTAGAAGATATGTGATTCATTTCAAAAAAAGTTTATAATATTACATATCGAAAATTTACATGCAAAGTTGTGTATCAATATAATAAGAGAAAGAAAAATATACGTATTTTTTTCCTTAACTAAGTTTTTTTTCCATTGGTGAGGTAACTAATTATGATGCATATTAAATATATTGTGTACTCTTTTTCTCTTTATTAGATGGCAAAAACAAAGGAAGATCAGTGCCTTTCTATTAAAGTTAGTTTTCTGCCATTGTTTTGATGATGGGTTTATGCTATTGGAGAGTTGGTTTGTTTATTTTATCGGTTTCACAACCCAATGAGAAACGATGGGTTTATGCTGTTGGAGAGTTGGTCCTGTTATCATTAGTATTGATGAACATATATGTGATATATGCCTTAATTTTTATTTTTTTAGTAGCAAGTTAATGGCAAAGAGACCGGGCAATTAAAAAGAAAATTAGCAATTCATAGTAGGAAAAGCAAAGCCAGAACCACTTCTTTTCCACTTCCATCTTTGTGAGTTTAGCAAAGTTCTTTGCTGTCAATCTTGAGCTTGATGGATTCTGTTCTAGTTTCTGTTCTGGTTCATGGGTTTCTTTCTTCTGCTCTTGCTGTTTTATGAATTGTGTGAAAGAAATAAAATTTGCACTTTGTTTGGCTCAAATTATGTGATTTGGGAATTGAAAGATAACATATTGGATTTTCTACTAAAGTCATTGGACATGGATCTTTCTTATTGACAAGCAGAAAGTACCAACAGGATCATTATGCTGATTAAGAATCTGAAACTGAGAAAAGCTATGTGCTTGGGGTGATGATTAGACAAGAGAGAAAAAGAGTTGTCCAGCCATAATTTAACTTTGTTGGTTATCTTACAGGAGAAGATCTTGTTGCTTGGTACTTGAATACTAGCCTGTTAACCATTTGTTTAGGTGTAGGAATTGGATTTGATTCCTTGGAATTTGTATGATGGATATTGATTTGTAGTCAGGTGCATTATGTTTCTTCAATGGGCGGTATTGGATGCAGAGAAGTAAACAATGGGAGGTAGAATTGTTGTATTCGTTCTTTGCCTTAAAATGGGATTTGCTCTTTTGCCTTAAAATCGGATTATGAACTTGATTAATGTAATTTACAAAGATCTCTCTTGGTAGTTTTGTCTTGCATGTGTTCTGTCTATCTGATAAGCTGTTTATCATCTTTTAAAGTCTGTAAAGTTTATTTCTTGCTGGACTTGTCCTGTGATTTAACCCCATACTGTTTAGCTGGCCAAATTATGACTAGCTTAGTGGGCTGTTTTCGGAAGAGCACCTTATCTTCATGCGAAGCATAATATTTGTGGTTACATGATACTTGACTCTCCCTCTCCACGCTTGATAGATTTGGATTTATGACATCCTGCCTTCTATTTGGTATTAAATATCTTGAGGCTTTAAGAACTACAGAAGCAATTCGAGTCTATAAGCAGTTTGTTTATGTATGAGAAAAAGAAAAAAGATGGGTTCCAATTGCCTTAGGCTTGTTTTGTGGTATACTGAGTTTACAAACCTAGTTTTCTTCCAGTACTTTTGTTTTCTCTGATGCAGTGTTTAGCCACACAGAACTCTCTTGCTACATTGAGAAAGGCTTTAGGAAGTAGGAACGTCTTTCTTTGACTTTGGTTGTATATACTGTATTGTGGATTTGTTAATATGTTTCTTTTATTTTACTCCAGAGGATGCAATGTCTTTCTTCAGCCTGCCACAGCTTCACAATACTGCTACAAAAACAGGGCCTGGTTATACTTCTTACGAGATATGTAATCTTTTAAGTTAATGGATATAGTTCACCGTTATTAGAAGACTGGTCCGTTTGGATCAGTGGCGACGCTAGGTGCAAAGGAAGGGGGGCAATTGCCCCCCTTATTTTTTAATTTTTTTTATTTTACATGTATATATATATATATTAAATAAATAATTTTTTTCATTTAAAATTTTATTTTGCCCTCCTTATTTTTCTATGAAAATATTAAAAAAGGGCCTTATAATGCATTTGCCTCCCTTATTTTTCAATCCTAGCTTCGCCACTGGTTTGGATTCATGAATGCAAACCCCCAACAATTTTTGATATAACAACTGCGAATATATATAAAAAGAAATTTAGTTAAAAAAAAGACAATTTTCAGTTTTTTTAAAATAAAATATAATTTAATATAATTATTGTTTTGTTTATTAAAATTTAATTTAAAGGATTAGTGCTTTTAAAAAAAATAAATAAAGTATTTAATATATTCCAAATCGTTTTCAAACTGCTTCACACCATTGTAAATTTCAATAATTTGAATTGATTTTCAACAAGTGAACCATCTATTTCATACATATTGGGTTGAGCTGGGTTTATTTCATTTTTGACCCAACTCAACCCACGAACAGCCCTGTAATTTATTGCAAGCCAAAACCAAAAATAAGATTAGGGGTGGTAACATAGTTATAAAAAAATGGGGTGAAGCCCAAACCTTACCTCGAATCGATTATCGAACACATTTCCAGCAGGAAGAACTGTATGTAATAGCAATTAGCAACAGCTGCCCAACAAACTTCAAATCAAAATTTCTTAGATTCCTCGTATATTTTTTGCCTTGATTTGTGTAATATCAAAGCGTCTCTTTTTGAGGAGCTAACTGAGTTTGCCCATTCACCTATGTTGGATTGCCATCACTTATTGCTAGTATTCTGATTGGTAAGTGTTCAATTGACTTTCTGTGTTTCGTTTATTCCCGGGTTTTGAATTTCTTTTCTTGTGTAGCCATTGTTTGCTTCGTTCTGAATCGTGAAACTCTTCTTTTTTTAAGAGAATTGTTTTATGCCATTGTTTATGCATTTGGAGTAGAAAGTTGACAACCCTTTTCAATTTTAATCTAAAGAAGAAGGCTAAGTATGTAAAGTTTTAATTTTCATTTGAGAGTCTATGCTTAGCTTGTGGCAATTGGTGAGGCGAGGTGACAGTGACAGTGACAAAGTAGAATTTCTTGATTTTAGAAGACATGAGTGAATTCTGATTGGCAGAATGCATGGACAACACTATTCTGTTGGTTTATTCAAGTTATGATATTGAATTGCTTCAATTCATGCTGGTCAGTTTAAGTGATTTGAGTATATTGCCCGCAGTGTCTTCAATCTTTCTTTTGTTATGTGTCTTAGTTGCTTTTTTTTTTTAATTGCATTTAGATATTCTGTGTGGGTTTTCCCTGTGCCTCTGGTTTTGTAGAGTTTGAGAGGCATATGAATGGCTTGGAGAGCAGCTCGGAAGCAGGTAAAATAAGATTTTTTTTTCTCTTCTTTTTCCCCCTTTTTCTTTCTTGTGTTTTTGCTTTGACAACTTCCATTGTCTGTTATTAACAAGAGTGTTTATTTTTTATCGGTGCATTCCCATCCCCCTACAAAGAAGGCGGGGGAGGGGGTGATTTTTTATTTTTTTTAAATGTACGCTTGCTAAAATCTTATGCAGTAAAATGCAGTGAATGAACATGCTGGGCTTCTCCTTTGTTCTAGGAAATCTGACCCATCTTTTTTTTTTCTTTTTCCAAATGCACATGACATATTTCGGCTCGATTACTCTCTCTTCTTGCATATACTTAAAGATTGTTCATTGTCTGTTTTGCAGGGTGTTCAAGTTGGTCTGATTAAAGTCTTAACTTTGCCATCACCACTGCATCTGGTGGGGTCAACTTTGGAAAGTAATCTTGAGGCTGCAGTGAGATCAGTTTCTGCTTCAGTCACGTATAAATCTGGTAACCTGGATTTTCATATCTGCTGTTTCTTGAGATCTTAGTTGTTTTAACTCAACTCATTAAATTTCTTAGCTGCAATGGTATGCATACTACTTATTAATTTAGTTTGAGTTTCATATTTGTTTCAAAATTTCGACCTTCTTTTTTTAACAGAAAAAATTTGCGATCTGTTTTTGAATAACATCTCTTTCTTCTAAATTTTGTGATGCAGACCTTTATTTCAGATCATTTGTACGGAGTCATTACATTTTCTACACAAAAGAATCCTCTATAAGGTATACTGACATCTTTTCTGGTCTTAGTTTATTTTTCATTTAATCCAAGGATGCTGGGTTTGGTTGTTCATTTTGTCTCTTTTATCATATCCTTTGGAAATTACACTTGGCAATACCAGTTTATTTTAGCAAAAATATTTTTATTGCAACTCCCTATCTTGTTTAATCCTCTTTTAGGTTGGCTTGGTTGAGGGAGCTTGACAATTTTGTGAAAGAGTCATTTTATGTTACATGTAGTATGTAACTATGCTTGCATGATGATTTTCTGTAATTGTTGGGATGAAATAACAAACAATCTGGCTATAGTTGGTGGTAAATCACGGTGGACAGACATATAACACTCAAGATATAATAAATTGTTATAGACCTTTTCCACTTTTCTTCCTAGCTATTGTTTTTCCTCAGTTTTATTTTGTACACTAGCTCTTTTTTTTTTTTGTGGAACACATGCGGAACTATTGTATTATCCTTTTTCCTTTGGATGTTTGTACTACTTTTCTTTTTGGAACAACAATATTTTGGTCCATTTTTTAATTTGGATAAATTTGCTACTTGAATGTGGAAATTAATTAATGATTTTCTATATCTTGTGTAGATGTTTTCATGCCACTCCAGAACTGTTGGCTAGAAGAAGAAATGATGATCAGCCAGTTGGTTTGAAAGTTCAATCTAAGGGGAAATTCAAGAAAAAGGATAAAAGCAAGTCCCAGCCACCTGTTGAAGCTCCATATGTGGCTCCTAAACTGAAAAGAAATACAAAGTCTTTGCAAGAAAAAACAGTTGACATATTTGAAGGTATGACTATTGTTGAGCTTGCCAAGCGCACTGGTGAGTCCATTGCCACTCTGCAGGATATTCTGGTTAATGTTGGGGAAAAAGTTGGCTCAGAATTTGATCCCCTCAGCATTGATGTTGCAGAACTCGTTGGAATGGTATTTTCTTTCCTTAGTTACAAGAATTAGATACTTTGTATACTTGTATCCTTGTTGCACATGCATGAAGATAATGAAAGAATGGAAAATTCTCATTTGAAAATGAAGTTCTCACTTTTTTATTTTTAGTTTTATTTTTTGCTTTAAATGCAAATTTGTTGTAATTATTGCAAATCACTAGCAAGTATGGGTTTCTACAATGTGAAGATTGTAAATAACAATATTTGTCTTGGCTTTTGATGCTAAACATAAACTTAGGTGTTTTCTGGTTTGTGATCTGGGCTTTATGCCCCGACAACCATCTTGCCTCTTGTCTTTGTTCTCATGTTTCCTAAGACCTACCATATTCAGATGCATTTGGGCTGCTTTGAAAGCTCAAAAGGGATCCTCTTTTATATGCAGGAAGTTGGGGTGAACATTAGGAGGCAACATTCCAGTGAAGGTACTGAAATTCTTGCACGGCCCCCTGTTGTGACAGTTATGGGTCATGTTGATCATGGCAAAACTTCTCTTTTGGATTCTCTGCGTCAAACATCAGTTGCTGCCAAGGAAGCTGGAGGCATAACTCAGCATCTTGGTGCTTTCGTTGTGGCCATGCCATCCGGGGCATCAATCACATTCCTTGATACTCCTGGTCATGCTGCATTTAGTGCAATGCGTGCAAGAGGTGCAGCAGTGACAGATATAGTTGTGCTTGTTGTGGCTGCTGATGATGGGGTGATGCCTCAAACTCTTGAAGCCATTTCTCATGCAAAAGCAGCTAATGTACCTATTGTAGTGGCCATTAACAAGTGCGACAAACCAGCAGCCAATCCAGAGAGAGTCAAAATCCAGCTTGCATCAGAGGGCTTACAGTTGGAGGAGATGGGTGGGGATGTTCAGGCTGTGGAGGTTTCAGCTATTAAGAAAACTGGATTGGATGACTTAGAGGAGGCTTTACTTCTGCAGGCAGAGCTTATGGACCTAAAAGCACGTGTTGATGGCCCTGCTCAGGCATATGTAGTTGAGGCAAGAGTTGATAAAGGACGTGGTGCATTATCTACTGCAATAGTGAAGGCAGGGACCTTGGTTTGTGCACAGTATGTGGTAGTGGGTTCTGAGTGGGGGAGAATAAGGGCTATTAGGGATACGATGGGGAAGTTGACTGATAAGGCAAGACCTGCAATGCCCGTTGAGATTGAAGGGCTTAAGGGGGTTCCTATGGCTGGTGATGATATTGTTGTTGTGGAGTCAGAGGAACGAGCTCGGATGCTAAGTGCTGGCAGGAAAAGGAAATTTGAAAAAGATAGGCTTAGACAGATGCTCGATGAAAGGAAGGAAGAAACCTTGGAACCTTCAGATGACATGGCTGTGTCTGAAAGGGCTGAAATGCCAGTAATTGTAAAAGCAGATGTTCAGGGGACTGTTCAAGCTGTCACAGATGCCTTAAAGACTTTAAACAGTCCACAGGTATGTCTGATGATACAGCCACGTGCCTGAAATAATACTTTTTTATTATTAGTGCACGCAAGTTTTAATTCGTATTTGCTTAACTATTGTTGGTTTAGTAAAGATTGTTGCAATGATATCTTGTAGGCATCTAGTAGCGACAGATTATTAATGCTCTTAGACCATTATTACTATTTGTCAAGGATCATGCCACAAGGGGATTGACCGGAAAGTCCAAATCAATTAAATCTCCCTTTCCTTTATCCTGATTCCTTGAATGACCTATTTTTAGTTAGTTACTCGAGCTCGTCAAAGGAAGCTTGAAACCTTGGACCTCATTAAAGAGAGCTCCAGATCTCTGTAATTCTTTGATAAAATCCAGCTTAGGGTTTTATTGTTCATATGGTCCTTTAAATAGGACTAGTATTATTACAAGAATAGGAAACCTGTATTTTAGGCTTCTCATAATATTGGAATAACGTAAATAAACCTATTCTAGGAAACAAACCAGCTGCAATTGAAATAGCAAACTTGAGCCATGGAACCCTGGAAAATAAATTACCATATCTAGTATGGACATGGCCCACAAGGGTATCTGTAACATAGACATTCCATGATGCCAGCTAAAAGTTACTATTAAAAAATGATACCACTTATGAAAAATCTGTCGCTGTTCCTATAAGTGTCTTTTTTCTAGTTGGTCATTGCTTAGCAGGCTTCTTAGACTTTGCTTTACAGTCATGTTTGCTATGAATATGCTCTTTGATTATGTTTTAATATCTATACAATTATCTTATATTATGCTATCAGGTTTTTGTGAATGTTGTCCATGTTGGTGTTGGGTCTATCTCTCAGTCTGATGTGGACTTGGCTCAAGCCTGTGGTGCTTGCATAATTGGATTCAATGTAAAGACTCCACCTAGTGCTCTCAGTTTGGCTGCAACACAAGCCAAGATAAAGGTACTAGTATGTTGTTTTTGGGGATTAATGATCACAGGACTGTTTTCATAATACATTTGGCTTGCTTTACTCACATTTGTGCGTAATCACATAATTTTTTCTTTGCTTCATTTTTCACAAACTGATTGTTGGATTTACTTTTTTAATTTGGTTGGCTATAGATAATGCACCACCGCGTGATCTATCACCTTTTGGAGGAAGTAGGCAACTTTATAGTTGATAAGGCCCCAGGAACTCTTGAAACCCATGTAGCTGGGGAGGCTGAAGTTCTGAACATCTTTGAGCTCAAAGGGAGGAGCAAGTCTGTTGGAGTCGATGTGAAGATTGCTGGCTGCAGGGTGGTAGATGGCCATGTGAGCAAATCAGCAACCATGCGGCTTTTGAGGAGTGGGAATGTTGTGTTTGAAGGATCTTGCTTGTCTCTCAAGCGAGAGAAACAAGACGTAGAGAGAGTAGGGAAGGGAAATGAATGTGGACTTGTGATCAACGATTGGGATGATTTTCAGATTGGAGATGTCATCCAGTGCTTGGAGCAAGTAATTAGAAAGCCCAAGTTCATTTCATCAGAGAGTGGTGCTGTTCGCATTGAATGCTGACTGCACATTTTGTAAGTGTAAATTTTGGAGAATTTTTTTTTCTTCTAGATATGTATGAATGCATGGCCTTCCCCAGAAGCAGTGAATCCATGCATTTTGTTCATGCCAGCAACTCAATTCCAAACAGAGAAATACTTCAATTCCTGAAGAATTTGATGACATTTTTGCAGGAAGTTAGGAACTAAGTTAAATTTTTTGCTGTCAGTTGTGAGGAACTTACTGATTATTGAATCATAAGAACAGAGAAAGGAAAGATATGATAATTAGTTAGCCATTCAGTTATTTTTATACAATGTGTTCTTTTGGAATATTCATCCAGTATCCGAAGGTTACTTGGTATTCAAATTCATGTTGGGCAGGTCTACAAAAAGGGCAAAGCGTGCACGTGTTTTACAATACATCTGTCTTGAAAACTATGATTGTCTTTCTACTTAGTTGCTTGATTTTCTATCTATTAGGCTTGATGTGGTTTGGCTCTAATGAAGATCGAGTGAGTGAGGCATTGCCCTTCATCTTATTTCAATGATTATTATAGGGAATTGTTTTGTTTGGCAAACGATATTACGTCCAAATATAAATAAAAGTCCCTTAGTTTTGACTAATCTCAGCTATTAATTATAGAGATCTATCTTTTATTTTTACAATTTTTCTTTTAATCATTGGATTGATGACGTGAATGTTGATGCTTATTGTATGTTTTACTTATTTATTTATTTTTCATTCATTATCTGAAATATTCAAAAAATGATTCGGTACGTCAAATGTATTGAATATATTAAAATAAATTGTTTAATAAAAAAATATAAATATCTTATTATTTATTCAACGTTCATATTTATTGACATACAATATGTCATGTTTAATGTATCGAGCGCATTCGAAAAAAGTTAAGTTAATTTTTTGCATATAGTTTCTGATTATAATCTGTAAGGAAAAAAGAAAAATTGACTTTCGGTTAGTGAGGAAACTTTGGACAGCACAAAACACAAGAAGAACCACGAAAGGATTTACGATCATGTGAAGACAACTATATATTAGTAAAGAATTATTGCGTAAAGAACTATATAAAAGCATTTTATAATCCCTTGATCAAGATACTGGTTTCAATTATTGTCTCATATATGACATGTATGCCGTTTAAAAAACTGTTCCTCAATTATGAGTTTGATATGCAAGTTTAGAAAAAGAGGACCAAAGAGAAAAATAGAAAAAAAAAAGCATTTTAGAAAATGTTTATTTTTGATATAGGTAAATGTGTAAACTTTTGCTCTTAGTATTTGATAAAAAAATAATAATAATTCTACCCTAATATTTTAGTTCTAATATTGGGAAAATTTTGCCTCATTGTGCTACGTGTCCACTTGTCGGGAGATTATAGGAGGAAATTCTCTTTATTTTAAAATATAAAGGATAATATTGCACCATTAAAAACACTAAAAATAAAATTGCCCGTTCCATGGAATATTTGAGATAAATTTTCACCATAACCTTTTTAACATAGTAGAATATATTATAGAATAACAAGCACTTGTATTAACAATATTTCCCATCAAGAATTCGTACTCCTTTTTTTATTCTTTCTCCACAACTTTAACTATTGCTTACAATAGAAGCATAATCCACAACGATTTTCATGGCAGAGAAGAATAATCAATGTACATTTTCCGTGTAAATTCAAATTAATCAAGTCAATGATATAAAAAAAATTAATAGTTGATGTGTGTGAGGAACTCGTGAAACTTGAGACCGGAAAAATTGGAGCTGCTGACTTTATTATTTTTTTGCGTGAAAAAAAAGATAGATACTCGCATTATTTAAATAGCATGAAAGATGGAGAAAGTTAAGTTCCAGTTCAAGAAAGTACAGGCCAATGGTCACTAGTGCGAAGGTTTTCTTGAACCTTAAAATATGAGGTTTTTTCTCTTGTAATACTGCATATATTTTGGTTCTTGTCTTGATCCAAATTTTATAACTAATGATACAATCTTTCCAATGAACACTAATCTACTTCTGTTTTTATGCAGCTACAAGTCCTGAGTTTGAACTGCCAAAGCTTATTACTCTATTGAATTCGCAGATTTTTCGAGTCATAGATTTATACTGACAGAACTCCAAGCATGGAAAATCACGGTTCTTATGTATCATTGCCAAGTGAAGAAGCAAATGCTAATAATACTACTCCTTTTTCCAAAGCTGGTTTCTTCAGCAAAATGACATTTTGGTGGTTGAATTCATTAATGAAGAAAGGTAGAGAGAAAATTCTAGAAGACGAAGACATTCCACAGTTAAGACAAGCACATCAAGCTCAAACTGGTTACTCAGCTTATTTGGAAAAAATGAGAAAATGGAAACCGGATGGATCATCCGAGTCCCCTTCTATGCTGTCTGTGTTAATTTCTTTGCACTGGAAAGAAATTCTGATGTCAGGAATTTTCGCATTTGTTAAGGTACTAACTGCATCTTCGGGTCCTCTATTTCTGAAAGCTTTCATCGCAGTTGCTCAAGGCAAATAAGCTTTTAAATATGAAGGTTATGCACTAACAGTTGGCCAGTTTCTTGCAAAATGCTTGGAGTCTATATCAGAAAGGCAATGGTTTTTTCGGACAAGACTAATCGGTATCCAGGTGAGATCTATGTTGTCTGCTGCAATCTATAGAAAGCAAATACTGCTGTCGAATGTTGCGAAGGCAGCTCATTCGCCTGGAGAGGTAGTTAGCTATGTGACATCTGATGCTTACAGAGTCGGCGAATTTCCTTGTTGGTTTCATCAGATTTGGACTACAGGCTTGCAACTATTTCTTGCTTTAGCTATTTTCTACTACACCGTTGGCCTTGCAACTATTGCACCTTTTATTGCGTTTGTATTGACTGTGATTGCGAGCTCTCCGTTGGTTAAATTGCAGCTTAAGTATCGTAGAAAGCTGATGGAGAAGCAGGATGAGAGGCTTAAGATTACTACAGAGGCACTTGCCAATATGAAGGTCTTAAAGTTGTATGCTTGGGATACTCATTTCGAGAATCTTATCAACATTTTAAGAAAGGAAGAACTTCATCAGATATCGAAATTACTATCACAGAAAGCTTACAACCTGGTTTTGTTCTATTCATGTCCTGTTTTCGTACCTTCCATTACATTTTGGGCATGCTATTTTCTCAGGATTCCACTCTCAGCTAGTGGTGTTTTCACATTTCTGGCAACTTTGCGCATGGTTCAAGAACCAGTTAAGTTGTTCCCTGAAGTTTTGGGAATATTTATCGAAGCAAAGGTCTCCTTAGATCGGATTTCAAGATTTCTTGAAGAACCAGAACTGCAGAAAAGAAATTTTCTGCAAAAATGCAGCAGAAAAGAGCAGAAAGAGTCCATTTTTGTTGGGGCTAGTGAAATTTCTTGGAATGCTAATCCCTCAGCTAAGTCTGAGTCTACATTAAGGAACATAAATTTGATGGTTCAGCAAGGCAAAAAGGTTGCGATTTGCGGAGAGGTTGGCTCTGGAAAATCAACTCTTTTAGCTGCAATGCTTGGAGAAGTTCCAAAAATCAATGGAACAGTAAGTGCTGATAAATTAAACCCTTTTAGCTTAAATTTGACAAATGACAATGATACAAAAGCAAACTTTCTGATGATAAATTCTAACTGGATCATGCAGGTTCAAGTTTATGGAAAGATAGCATATGTTCCTCAGGTTGCATGGATCCAAACTGGAACCATACAAGAAAACATTCTGTTTGGGTCTGAAATGGATCAAATTAGATATCAGGAGGTGATCCAAAGATGTTCTCTGGTGAAAGATCTTGAAATGCTTCCATTTGGGGATCTCACGCAGATTGGAGAAAAGGGTGTCAATCTGAGTGGAGGACAGAAACAACGCATTCAGCTGGCACGCGCATTGTATCAGGATGCTGATGTGTATCTATTGGATGATCCCTTCAGTGCAGTTGACGTACATACTGCAACCTTCCTATTCAGTGTACAATTTTCTCTTCTGTAAGTTCTCTGATTGACCCATGATGTGATTGTTTATTGAAGAACCAAGTGTGAATTTTCTCAGGAATATATCATCAGAGCTTTGTGTGGCAAGACAGTGTTACTTGTAACACACCGAGTTGACTTCCTTCCAGCTTTTAGTCATATTTTGGTTAGGTTTTCTGCCTTTTTCTTTTCCAAATTTCTAAACTAGGTAACTACATCCAATCCTGAATTTGATTTTCTTAACAGTTGATGTCTGGTGGCGAAGTAATAAGAGCAGCTACCTATGATCAGTTAATGGAATCCTGCCAGGAATTTCAAGACCTTGTCAATGCAATTAAGAACACTTCTGGTTGCACCGAAGAGAAAGTTGATCTTGCTTGTCGAAATAGAACTGAACTTTACAAAGAGGAAATTCAGACAGGTCGTACCAGAGAAGAATTAGGAGAACGAATAGTAGATCAATTAATTAAAGAAGAAGAAAAGGAAGTAGGAGACACTGGTTTCAAGCCTTACATACAGTACTTGAGCCATAGCAATGGATTTTTATTATTCTTCGTCACAACCATAACCCATACCATATTTGTACTAGGGCAATTGGCACAAAACTACTGGGTTAGCTGCCAACGTTCAGAATTTTCATATAAGCAGAATCCTGATGCTCATAGTTTACAGTGCGATTGGTTGTATTGTGGCAATTTCCTTGCCACTCAGATCCTTTTCTATAGTTGCATTGGGATGTGGCACGTCAAAATCTATGTTTTCCACTTTGCTCAACTCTCTTTTTCGAGCACCAATGTCATTTTATGACTCTACTCCTCTCGGAAGGATACTCAGCAGAGTAAGCAATTGCAGCTTTATTCCCATTTCCTGAACAAAGAAAACTTTATAAGGCTTTTCTTTTTTGTAGGTGTCATCTGATTTAAGTGTCATTGATACTGAAGTGGCTTTCGGATTGGTAGTTGCAGTAGGCGCAATCATACTCTCATACACCAACTTTGCAGTGTTAGCTTTTCTTACTTGGCCAGTCTTGTTTGTTATAGTTCCAATGGTTTATCTAAGTGCAACATTGCAGGTATAACAAACATTAAACAACGGTGTTTCTTCAAATCACAATTTCAAGAAGTTTAATTTGTTATTTGATTTTGTATATGCAGAGATACTACTTTGCTTCTACGAAAGAGTTGAAGCGAATCAATGGCACGAGTAACTCCTCCATTGCAAGCCATCTCACTGAATCAATCGCAGGAGCCATGACAATCAGATCTTTTAGACAGGAAGATCGATTCTTCTTGGAGAATCTAGACCTCATTGACAGAAATGCAAGTGCATACTTCCATAATTTTTCTGCAAATGAGTGGTTGATTCAACGTCTCAAATTACTATCCGCAGTTGTTCTCTCTTCCATCACACTTGGCATGACATTGCTCAAGCTCGGAGCTTCTGCCTCCGGTCAGTTACAATCATGAAACTGCCGGCCTTCATGTTTTTTCGTCTAACATTTTTAACAAACCTTCTTCTATTTGATGTCAGGATTTATTGGCATGGAGCTATCTTATGGCCTTTCACTGAACGTATTCGTTGTCAATATGATTCAGTTCCAGTGCTTGCTGTCAAATCTAATCATTTCTGTGGAAAGGCTTGAGCAGTACATGCATATTCCAAGAGAAGCACCCGAAATAATCGAGAGTAATCAACCCGAGCCTAATTAGCCCAATGTTGGTCAAGTGGAAATATGTAATCTGAAGGTAAATATAGCAAGCTAGCACGTCCTTCCTATTCACAAGATTATAAAATATACATATGTGGCTCCACTGATATTGATTGAATAATATCAAACAGGTTAGATATCGACCCAATTCTCCCATGGTTCTTCATGGAATTAGCTGCACCATTGAAGGAGGACACAAAGTTGGGATAGTTGGCAGAACAGGAAGTGGAAAGGCAACCCTCATAAGTGTGTTGTTTCGTCTAGTAGAGCCTGCAGAAGGAAAAATAGTTATAGATGGCCTTGACATTTCCACAATTGGGCTTCACGATTTGAGGTCTCGATTGGCTGTCATCCCACAAGATCCGACTCTCTTTGTTGGCTCTGTGAGATACAACTTGGACCCCTTCTCAGAGCATACAGATCAAATACTATGGCAGGTAAACTTCAAATTTTCGATGTTTCTGCTGTAGATGTTACTGGCAATCATACTTGCATTTATATTTTCGCGAATGGGTCAAAGGTTGTAGAGAAGTGTCATCTTAGAGCAGCCATTCAAGGAAAAGAGGAGGGTCTAAATGCTCCAGGTGAGGATCCGAAACTCCAGATATGACTAATCTGCTTTACACTGAGTACGGAAGGGGATTTTTAGTATGTTGCAGTTGGTTGATTCGAAAGCCTGTTCTTTATGAGAATAACATTCAATATTGCAGTTTCGCAAGATGGAGCTAACTGGAGTATGGGGCAGCGACAGCTAATTTGCTTTGGACGAGCATTGCTAAAGAGAAGCAAGATTCTAGTACTCGATGAAGCTACTGCATCGATCGATAATGCAACAGATTCTATCATCCAGAAAACCATAAGAACAGAATTTGCAAACTGCACTGTAATAACAGTAGCTCACAGAATTCCGACTGTTGTGGATTGCACTATGGTGCTTTCCAATAGTGATGGTGAGTCATCAAATGCAGAAGTTTCTTGTCCAATCCCATTCCATGACTGAAAGCATTTAAACACATCTAAATTACCATTTCAAAAATTGTTGTAGATTCATATTTTCAAAACCAATGAGTAGCTTAAGGTATAATATATTCATCCTGACAAAAGAAAATGGATGCAATGACAGGGAAACTAGCAGAATATGACGAGCCATTGAAGCTGATGAGTAAGGAAGGATCTCTATTTGGTCATCTTGTAAAGGAATATTGGTCTCGATCTACAAGCAGCAGCAACTTCTCATAAATTTGGCAATAAATGCCTCTCTTACTCGTGCATGAGGGATACACAGGTAGGAAGTTTGTCCTCAATTATGATGACAGTAATTATCAAGTATAGCAATCCAAAAATAACACTGTTTGAAAATAATTTTTTTTTATTATTTTAGCATGTCATTCGCAATTTGTTATCAAATTGTCCCATTTTTTTCCAAAATAATGTTTTTTTTGTCTGTTTTTTCTGTATTTTTATACCGCTAATTATATAATTGATATAAATTTATGATATTAAAATACGAATTTATGGTATACAATAAGAATTTATGGTAGATGAACATTTGATAAAAAAAATATGTATTTTAATGATTAAATGAGTAGAATGACAGTTAATTGAAAATATTGCACTGATTTAGACAAGAAATAGGCTTTGGGCAAATGGAAAATCATTAAAAAATTCAAGACCAAACAAATTCTTTTCTATAAAACTTTATTTACATGTTTTTATACTTGTGACCCTTCAAACATAATTTTCTGACTCTACTCTTATTTTTATTTATTAAATAGTCATTAAAATTTTTATAAAATATTTTATCACATATAACCGTGTGTACACATAAATATATAATCATAATATATGTGTGTGTGAGAAAATAAATCGTGTTATAAGAAATCTAATTGAAGGCATTTAGGAGAGATGGAGTTTTAGATTTTAGAATTTTTTAATAATAAAAAAAAGAACTAAAAATATTTTTTTATATCTTTATATTAACGTTTGAATTTTACTATAATATTGAAATATACATTTCTACTTTCCAATCACGTACTAGTTGTAGAGTTGTACGATGCGCGGTATAATACAAAGAGAATATAAAATAAATAAATAAATAAATAATATTACATAGGAAAAAATCATTAAAAAAATGAATTCAATTATTTTATTGTTTCATAATTATCTCTGAAAATTTTGATTATCTAATTTTTTTTTCTGAAAGCAATTATTACGTGAAAGATTGATCCCTGATTGGTCAATTTTGCTGAATGTTTTCTCCAATAGAGAGAGCTTTCATTAAATAGAAATAAATTTAATTTATATCCTTGAAAATTTTCTATTTCCTACCTATAATATAACTATAATATAACTCTAATTGGGGTAAAATATTTACGCTATAATTACAATGATATTTATAGATATTCCTCTATTAATAGACTCAAATCGACGTGAAGTCATTATCGGAAACAATCAAGAAAACCAAAAAAAAAACAACAAAGATACATAGACTAACCAAGATTCAATGCGAAAATAACCAAAAGACAAGCAAACAAAGCAAAGCTCTCTACTAGTCTTATTTTCGTTGGTCAATTAGTCGATGATAATTGTAATATGCGTTTTTCTCGTAATGATTGTTTTGTGCAGGATCAGGTGTCGGGGATGACAATTGCGAAGGGGCCTAAAGTTGGATGACTATTTCCTATATACTTTTTCATTCCTCATTTCCTATCTTTTGCTTGTACCACTATTGTTAATAAAAGTGAGATTTGGCATAGAAGTTTAAGACATCCAAATGATTTTATTTTGTTTTATTTATCAAATTCTGATTTGTTGGGAAATAAAAGTCCTTTTTTCAAATGTTGCATTTGATTATTCTACATGTAAATTGGGTAAAAGTAAAATGCTTCATTTTCCTAAGTTTGATAGTCGTGTTCCAAGTGTTTCGATGTCATTCATAGTGATGTTTGGGGCATATCACCAAATATTTCTCATGCTAATTATAAACTCTTTGTGACATTCATAGATGATTTTAGTCGATTCACTTGGGTATATTTTTTTCGTTCCAAATCCGAGATATTTTCTGTGTTCAAGACTTTTTTAGCTTGTATTGAGACTCAATTTTCTACAAGTATTAAAGTGTTGCGATCTGATTCTAGTGGGGAATATATGTCTCGTGATTTCTTGCGTGAGAAAGGAATTATTTCACAATGCTTTTGTCCCTATACGCCACGGCAAAATGGAGTTGTTGAGCGTAAAAATCATCATCTTTTGAATGTCACTCGTACTTTATTAATTGAATCATCTGTTCCATTTAAATATTGGGTTGAAGCTTTGTCTACTGCTATATATTTAATTAATAGATTGCCATCTGCCATCTCCTGTGTTAAATCTTGACTCACCTTATTCTCATCTTTATCATCAATCTCCTCGCTATCATGATTTACATACATTTGGTTGTATTTATTTTGTACATCTTCCACCTTCTGAAAGTACTAAATTATTTATTCAGTTAGCTAAATGTGCTTTTATGGGTTATAGTATATCTCAAAAGAGATTTCTTTGCTATGATCCTAATTCTAAAAAATTTCGGGCATCAAGACATGTTGTTTTCTTTGAGAATCGGTATTTCTTTTCCAATCACATGTTCAGCCTTCTTTTGTTGCTCCTCCTCTTCCTATTTTTGAAGTTTTGTCATCATCTTGTAAGTGGTTCAAACCAGGAATTGTGTATCAATGACGTCGACCAACTTTACTCCCTTTCGAGATTGAACTACCACTTGAGACTACTTCTTAACCAGAATTTGAGATACCTTTCAGTTCTACTCTGCTACGAAGATCTACAAGAGTTTCTAAACCTCCTAATTGGTATGGTTTTTCTTCTACTTTATCTCATGTCTCTGGTCCAACATGTTACTCGCAAGCCTCTAAACATGAATGTTGGTAGCAAGCAATGAAAGAAGAAATTCAAGCTCTTGAAGAGAATCACATGGGATATTGTTCCTTGTCCTTCAAATGTTTGACCAATTGGCTGTAAATGGATTTATTCCATTAAACTACATTTTGATGGTACCTTAAATCGGTACAAAGCTCGATTAGTTGCTCTTGGTTGTAACACCCACCATACTATTGTTCATGCTACACTGTTCTGTAAACATCCCTATTACTATTTAATTATTGTCCAAATTAAATGAAAATTTGATAATATAACAGCTTAATTTTTCTCATTTTCCAAATCTGCAAAGGTCAAATAACACTCCCAATATGATTTCTCCAACTCCCAATACTACAATTAACATCACACAACACTTCTATAATTTCCATCACATTATGTAATTCCAATCACACACATTCATATATATAATATCCATATTGGATCCATTCATACCATTTACAATCTATAGTATTTATTTACCTGCCCAAATACAAACTTCTTCCTAACTAATAATTCAATCATACAAAATTTCATAATTACAACAAAAGACTTCGCGATTTCAAATACATGCCACATCGGTCTTTTTTCGACTTTTCCTCGTGGTACCTGTTCTTGTGTGCAGTCACATACAACTACACGCTAAGCAACCTAGTCGCTTAGTGTTGGATACATTTACATAAAATTTCACCTAACTCATGTTATACTTCGTTGAATTAAATTTCTCATCACTTTTGTCAATACACACAACTAATTAAATTTCCTTATTTATTATGAATATTTATTTATTTATTTATTTATTTATTATTACTATTATCATTTCTTTTTCCTAACTTCTCATTTAATTGCTTCAATTTTTTTCTTCTTTTTACTTAACTTCAATAATTCTCCAATTTGGGGTAGAATTATCATTTCACCCTTAACGTTGACTTTTTCCTCATTTTGACTCACTTTGACTTTTGGGTTTACTTTTTCCATATTTTAACCAATTTAGTTCCAAATTTGACCTTGTTGGCTTCATTTGACTTCAAATAAATTTTTAATTGCATAAATTACTATTTAGTTCCTAAAATTTTTCCTTCAGTTGGACAATTACAGTTTAGTCCCTATAATATTTTTTAATTATCGTTTTACCCTTTTTCATCAATTTAACCCTTTTAATCATTTTAATCACTTCCTTACCACTACTTGACTAATTTATTTCCGATTTATCGTATAATTATATTTTTGCTCTTATTCCACATATATACCTCATTTTTCATTTCAACTCATTTTTTTTCATATTTCTAGCATAAATAAAGTATTAATTACCCATTTTATATTGTTTTATACAAAATTGCCATTTTTTCCTAGTTATTTATAGTAGGAAAGTCGCGAACCGGATAAGCGAATAAGCAAATCCATTCACTAAGAGTGTCTACACCATAGAAGGGGCATGTGACTACTCTAGGGAGTGTCCACACCATAGAGGGGGTATGCGACTACTCCAGGGAGGATTCATACCACAGAGGGGGTATGCAATTACTCCCCTATACCACTGATTCCGTAAACTAACACTACACCGCAGGGTAAGTACTCCTATAAATAGCCATACTATCTTAGGATCCTGGTTACCCACCGTATACTAAGAGCATAATTATTTTTTATATTTTCATATACCACATTATCTTTACACAATATTATGCATTAATCACATTACATTCACATCACTATGATTAAATTTTCACTCCATTACATTCATTAGCTTTATATTACACATATTTACACTTGATATTACATGAATATCATTAAATCATAATATTACATACACATTGGCCATTCGGCCACTTAGAGATTTTACACATACATGTTCTTTTCTTCTCCCATTTTATGTTATGCACACTTTTATATTCATTTTAAGCATTGGTATAACATAATACATTTATTTTACCTTAAAAATCTCATACACCATAAACTTCCTTCGTTATGTTTACTATACATATTTGTGTCCAATTATGATTTTTCATTTCCATCAAGTCTAATAGCCTTCCTATATCTTATATAGTGTCATTATATATAACCAAATATGTTAATTAGTATTGAATTACATCTCACTTCTTCAAAGAACAATATTCGGCCACTACTAGAATTTCCCCTTTTATTTTAATTTCTTCATTAAATCAAGTTTATACTATCATAATTTATCATAATATCAAATTATTTCATCAATTTCCACTAGTTCATATAGTTACATAATTAAAAATTTAAGGAAAATTTATTGAAATAATTGAAATTAAATGTAAATTGGATCCACTAACCTTATTTGATTTTATTATCACTTATTTCTCCTTCTCCTTCCCTTTCCCTCTTTGTGATTGGCCTTCCTCACTTTGTTCCCCTTTAGGCCGAAAATGGAAGGAAATAAAACACTAATTTAATTCATCATTTCAAGCAATTTAAATACACTAACATGCTTTCCTAACCTTATTCTATATGTTGGTACAGTAACTCTCTTAAATTTTATCTCAAACTCGCAAAATCACAAAAATACACCTTAAGGATTTTACCTTAGTTCTTAGGTTTCTTAGCCTTCCCTTGCTGCAAACTCTTTCCTATACGAAAGAGCATAAAATTCTGAGTATGTAGTTATGATTTGGGCTGGAGATATGGAGAGAGGAAGCTTGGAAGAAAGAAAAATGTAGGAGAGAGAGAGAGAAAAGAGGTAAGGTTAGGATTTGAAGGAGAAAGAGGATGATGCTGCCTGAATTTTTCAGAGAATTTCTGATATTTTCCCCCTTTTATATGGTGCTTTAAGTGTGCAAAAGGAGAGACCAAGATTTAATGTGTAATTATTGAATCCAATGGTCTCAAAATTTGCCACTTGTCACTTATCTAGGGGCTTAGGCTTATCTTACTATCATGATCTCACACACACATAATCATTACACCAAAATAGCATCTCGTGTAAAATATCATGGTCAAATTCTCAAATTTGACCCTCCAAATGACCCGATTTTGATTTTTCACTCCGAAATATGAATTTTCGATTTCGATGTTAGATTGCGCTGAAATTTTTTTTCGAGTATCACTATATACTCAAGAACATATGATAAAAATTTCAACTCATTCCAATATCATTTCGATATACTTTTAGCTTTGACAGCCTGTAAAACTAATCCGAACCCCGAATTTTCAGAATTGTCAGAATGGTTGTTTTTCAGTTCCCTAGATGTTATTATACTACTTATAACATATGTATGAAATATGAATTCCATTGAAGGTCATTAAGGTTCCCAAATAGGCAGTCAAAGTTGTGGTCAACTTTACACCGTCCCATGAAATTTTCTTCTTTTACTCATTTGGATACCTATTTGACCTCAATTTCAACTCAAATTATACTATTAGACTCCGTTCAACATGTACTTTCATAACCTATATTGAACTCACACTTTTCATTGGGTCCTCCATCCTTGGATTTTCCTGGCTTAACACATTTAACCATGCACTATTTTAAATTTTTCTATCATTTTCAACTCCGATCACTCTAAAACTTATCCTAGGATAATTAATCATGTTCTACAACATGACATGCATGACAAATGCAAAATTTAGGGGTGTTACATCGGTAACAAATAGGAGGATGGTATGAACTATGAGAAAACCTTTGCCTCTATTGAAAAATGACTACAGTGAGAACTATTATTGCCATAATTGTTTCGCAAGGTTGGCCTCTTTACCAAATGGACGTAAAAATTACTTTTTTCCATAGTGATCTCAAAGAGGATATTTATATGAAGCCTCCACTTGGTTTGTTCTCTTCTCTTACTTTAGATGTATGTATGTTGAAGCGATCTTTGTATGGATTAAAACAAGCTCTTAGAGCTTGGTTTGAAAAGTTTCGGTCCACTTTGCAAAATTTCTCTTTTATGCAAAGCAAATATGACTCATTGTTGTTTCTTTGTAAAAATATCTGCTAGTTGTGTTCTTCTCTTGGTGTATGTCGATGACATTGTTATCACAGGTACTGATTCTTTATTAATCACTCACCTCCAGCAACATCTCAAGGATTCTTTTCATATGAAAGATCTCGGTTCTCTTACATACTTCTTGGGATTGCAG
This sequence comes from Excoecaria agallocha, assembly GCA_037975025.1. Lineage (NCBI taxonomy): Eukaryota > Viridiplantae > Streptophyta > Magnoliopsida > Malpighiales > Euphorbiaceae > Excoecaria > Excoecaria agallocha. The sequence goes on along the minus strand of JBBPFJ010000030.1, from coordinate 1,546,969 downwards.
ATTGATTATAAAGCTTCAAGTGTGTTCTTACATCGACATAAATATACTTAAGATTTGATTGATTCAACAGGTCTTCAACAGTCCAAATCTGTAGACACTCCATTGGAATTGAATGTTAAATACCGCTGTGCGAAAGGTGATCTTCTTCCTGATCCCACTCTCTTTCAGCAATTAGTGGGGAGCTTAAATTATTTAACTATTACACGGCCTGATATATCTTTTGAAGTCCAACAAGTGAGTCAATTCATGCAAGCTCCTCATCATCTACAATTAGTTGTTATTCGTCGCATCATTCGGTATCTTCTCGGAACATCTACTCGTGGATTATTTTTCCTAGCTGGTTTTTCGATATAAACTAATGCTTTTAGTGATTCTAATTGGGTTGGATGCCCAAACACTCTTCAATCCGTCATGGGTTGGTGTATGTTTCTTGGTGACTCCTTGATATCTTGGACGAGTAAGAAACAAGATCGTGTTTCCAAATCTTCAACTGAGTCTGAATATCAAGCTATGTCTGTAGCTTGCTCTGAAATTGTATGGCTTATTGTGTTACTTGCTGAGATTGGATTTCGTCAAATTAATCCTACTCTTCTTCACGATGACAACACTAATGTCACTCTAATTGCTACCAACCCAATTTACCATGAGAGCACTAAACACATTGAGGTGGATTGTCATTCTATAAGGGAAGCTGTAGATACAAGAGTCGTCACTCTTCCTCATGTATCTAGTGACTTTCAAATAGCTTATGTATTCACCAAATCTATGACACGCAACCGTCATCAGTTTCTTGTTGGCCAATTGGTGCTTCATGATCCACCGACATCAATTTGAGGCGGGGGGAGGGGGGGTGTTAATAGAGGAATATCTATAAATATCCTTGTAATTATTGTAATTATAGTGTAAATATTTTACCATAATTAGAGCTATATTATAGGTAGGAAGCAGCAAATTTTCAGGAATGTACATCAAATTTATTTCTATTTAATGAAAACTCTCTCGACGAGAGAAAATATTCAGCAAAATTGGCATACTCAAGAGACATCCCTGAAAACCTGCTATTTCCTACCTATAATATAGCTCTAATTGTGGTAAAATATTTACATTATAATTACAATAATTACAAGAATATTTACAGATATTCCTCTATTAGCATGATGTTATGCTATAGTTTTAATGCCAAGGATTAATTCTGTCCGGTGTTTGCTGTGGACTAATTAATACTACATAAATTGGTAGCAGAACCTTGTTATCTCGGGTTACTCAAATGTGCATTGGTATGCATCATTAGATCAAAATTAAAAACCATTTTATAATACCTTAATTAAAATTTTAAATTTAGTCATTGTCCCGTACATGAAATGTATATCGTTACAAAAACTATCATTTTAATTATAAATTTGATAATAATCGATTCTGAATTAATTAACTATATAAATTTTAAAAAAAATCAAACCCAAAAGGAAATATGAAATTGGTCTTTTAATAAAAAAATTTGAGATAAATTGACCCTTTTTAGTTTTTAACATTAATCGAATATTATGGAATAACAAGCACATGTATTTGCAAAATGTCCCATCAAGAATTCAAACCCGTTTTATATTATCTAACGGTTGATTTTTTATTCTTTTTCCACTACTTTAATGCTTGCTTACAATAAATGCATCATCCATGATAATTTTCACGCAGAAAGAAAAATCAATGGACATTTTTTCCAAATTAGTTTTATAAAAAAAAAATCTAATATTTCACCAATTTGAAATAAATTTAAAAAAATGAGATATCTAATGATATTTTTTAATATTTATATTAAACTTCAATTACTTATAATTCGAGCATAAACCTTTCAATTCTTTTTTAATTTTGGTACTTCGTTAATTTTTTTGTTAATTTAAACAGAATTAGCTGAGTTGGATGTTCGCTATTTCATTGCTAAAAATATTTGAATACCAATTAAGCCGCCACATCACCTTTCTCTTTTCCATCAAATTAGTTATTTAATTTTTTTACATTTGAATTAATTAAAATTTATAATTAATTTTTAATTTTAATTTATAAATAAATTAAATTATTTAATATTATATTTATATATTTTTTCTTAAAAAATGAATTATAAAATTTAATTAATGAAGTTTAAAAATTAATGTACAAAATAATTGTAAATTCCAATATAAAAAATAATGAAAAAATAAAATAAAATATTTACTATTATTTATTTTTAAAAAATATTGTCTTATATTATCTTAAATATAATCTTAAATATTATATTATCTTAAATATAACCTATTTCACCATCAAGTTTGAGAGGTAAAAACTAATTAATTAAATAAAATATATTATCTTAAAAATTGTTGTTAAATAGATTGAATTGAACAACTAAGACTACAAAAACAATTAATTTATAAAATTGTAAAAATTAAAAAAACAAAGTCAACAAAAATAGATGAGAAACAAGCAATAGAAACAGTTAATATTTTTTTATTTTCACGAAAAAAATTGTACAAATAATTTACGGATATACAACAATCAATTGCATAAGTATTCAACTTAGCCCTTTTATACCTCACCTGACTCGCATAATTTGTGATCCCTATATATTAGTCCCCAATACATCAATATGAAATTATTGATTTGGATATTTGAGATAGCTAGTAGCAATTTTGTATCTATCAGCTGTTTCAAAAAGTGTTCGATAATATTTTTCACCATGGTTACTTACGGTGAATGGAGCAAAATCCAAATCAAATACATAAAATTAGAAATCAAAGAGTAAATTAGAATTGTAAAAAAAAAAGGTTTTATCATGGTTATAAATTTTAAAAATCAAAATAAGATTTTGAACTATTATTTTTAATTTAAAAAATAATAAGATTATTCATGGACCAAATTAATAACATTTTGCTGTATAAGTAAAAGAAATTAGACATAATCATAATTTTCATTTTGTAGGCCAAAATTTATGAGCCATCTACTACCGATATAGACTTAATTAAAATTTTCATTTCGATTGGATTGGTTTTCGAGTTCAAAAATGATAAAAAAAAGTTCATTAAAAATTGTTAAAATGTGAATGATCACAATGGATATCCGAATTTCAAAATTAAAATCAATTTATTGAAAATATGTAAATTAACTAATCAACTAACCAATATTGAGAAGGATTGGAGAGTTAGTTTTTGATGTTAAATTTCGAATTAGAGTCCTTTTATTAACTCTTTTGACAAAATTAATTAGTTTAATATAAGACAATTTAATAGAAATATTTCACTGTGATTGACGCACAATTAATTTAATTTAATTTTTTCATTATTTTTTATATTAAAATTTACAATTAATTTTTGAACTTCATTAATTAAAATTTATAATTAATTTTTTAAGAAAATATAAATAAATATAATATTAAATAATTTAATTTATTTATAAATTATAATTATAAATTATCATAAATTTTAATTAATTCAAATATAAAATATAATAATAATAAATTAAATACTTTTAGCGACGGATAGTTCCGTCGCTAATTTGATGGAAAAGAGGAAAGTGATATGGCAGCTCAATTGGCATCCAAATATTTTTAGTGACGGAAGTTAGTCAGGCATCTAATTCTGTTTAAATTAATAGAAAAATTGACGGAGTACCAACATTGACAATGAATTGAAAATTTAATACTCGAATTGTAAGAAATTAAAGTTTAATACAAAAATTGAAAGTAACATATAGTTGAAATTTTTTTTAATTTATAATTAACATTAGTTGAATATTATGGAATAACAAGCACATGTGTTTGCAATATGTCCCATCAAGAATTCAAACCCTTTTTATATTATTTAACGGTTGCTTTTTCGTTCTTTTTCCACTATTTCAATGCTTGCTTACAATAAATGCATAATCCATAATAATTTTCATGGCAGAAAAGAAAAATCAATGGACATTTTTTCCGAGTCAGTTTTATTATAAAAAAAAAAAGTCTAATATTTCACCAATTTGAAATAAATTAAAAAAGAAAAGTGATATCTAATGAAAGAAAAGGTTCTCATCATTGAAAAAAGAAAGTAATCCAACTCAAAACCCGTTTGGATTGAATATGCACAAGTACTACGAGCAAGCATGGTTCATGGCTTTCCATTTATTCAAGAATAATAAATTAAAGATTTTATTTTCCATAAAATTAATTAACTATAAAAATGGGAATTAGCGACTATATGACATTGTTGCCCACTCGGAAATTCCTTCATTACTGACTCGGATGATGCAGATTGATTTAAACATCTACTGCTACACGTACATGTTTAGCGTAAGATAAACAAATAAATATCCATTATAGTGACTATGTACCATAATGTGTTACCCATTAACACTCGTCAAACAGTCTCAAACTATAAGAAAAAGAAGAGTTCATTAATTTGTGGTCGTCATCATCATACATTAGCAAACAATTTTCATTTATATCATCATTAAGAGTGATTTTTTTATCAATAATATTACTACATTTGTTCACTTTCCACATTTTAAAGATTAAGAAACTGCCCACAAATCGTTGTATTCTTTATGTCATTTATATAAATTTATATTTTTACTTTTTTTTTCCTTTATTGAAAGGGTATTAGTTAAATTTTGAGTTCACAATTTTATCTGGAGTGTGGTTGATTGAGGAGGGGCAAATAAAGACAGAGAAGGTAATGATAATTATTTGGGAAGAGGAGTAAGGCATTAAGGAGGCTTCATAATAGGGATGAACATGGCTAATTAATCAGTTCAGTTCATGAGCAAAAAAAATTAATCAGTTCATTAATATCAATTTTTTAAAATTACTAACCATTAATCAGTCCGTTACATTCGGTTAACCAATACATTGATTTCGATTTTTCAATTTAGTTAACTAATATTTTTCGATTAATTATTAAAATTTATAACATAAAATTATATAAAAAAATTATACAAAGTTCAATTTAATTTTCAAAGTGTAAGTAATTTAATATAAAAATTACGAAATAAATATAATTTACTAGATTCAGTTTGGCTCAAATCGGATAACATCTTTTAATTTTTTTGTTTCAATAATAATTGGTTCTAATGGTTTAATTTTTATTTTATTTAAGTAAAGTTTTATTGACTTTTAGGTAAAGTTTCGAACTCGAATTCTATAAATAACTCAAATTGAATAATATCAATAATTATATAAAAAAAACCATTTTAGTGCTTAAGTGCTTCTAATATTGTTAACTTTACATTATATATATATATATATATATATAGTTTTTGTAAATTATATATTCCTCGAGATCGTCATGGGGGCTAGTTGTTCTCTCTTTAAGTTTTAAAATTTTAAAGATTAAGACAATTTTTTTTGGATTATTCTCTATATCCTGTGTACTATAGCTCTTGATCACAATCAGAACCTGCACGCAGTAAATCTTGCATGCTGAGCATTAAATATATCCAGTGGTGACTAAAAATCATAATATTTTTCAAAACAAACATAATTGCACTAAAAGTACAAAATTTCAATCTTTCCTATTAAAAAACATTCTTTTCTATTTTTAGCAATCTTTTCACTTTAACACTAAAATTTTGATGAAATTTCATTTAATTCCTTAATTTTTTAATTAATTACAAAAATACCCTTTTATAACTTAATTACAAAATTGCCATTATTTTCTTTATTTTTACTTTCAATTTGACTTTTGACATATAAAACAATTAATTGGACTTTACTTTATCATTTTTACGTAAAATTACATTTTAGTTCTTGAACTTTACAAAACTTTATTTTAAGACTGGTTGGACATTAAATTATCATTTTACCCTTTATAATCATTTCTTAATTACTTTTACTCATTAAGCACCACTTTTGAAGAAATTACAGTTTTGCTCCTAAACTTTTAATTTCTTTTAATTAGATCATTTTTTTACTTTTAACTTCACTTTCTTATCTTTTACACACCTTTTTAACTTATTTTTATATTAATAACCCTAGTACAATTTTAGCAGAAATTTTCATATCGAATATACAGGATATGGACCCTACAGAGCCATATACAAACTGAGAAATGATCCTAAATGATTATTTCTCACAAAACAGACAGATACCATAGAGATCAGCGATTCTACCATAGCAAAGCAAGTCGTCATGACTTGCACCGCGATATAGATTTTCCTATAACTAGCCAATTATATTCTGAACTAGATTTTGACTGTCTGACTATTGCTAAGGGCACAATTTCACTTACTTTCAAAATTTTTATCGGATTTTTCACAATTTCAGTTATTTTTTCATCCAGAGAATACTGTCAGACAGAATATTCAATATTTTTATACAGTTTATGAATTATTTCTTTATAATTCACTATTTTCTCATTAATTCATATTAAGTTATCATTTTTACCTTATACATAACCAAAATTATTAACAAAAATATTCAATTAATTTTCATAAATTATATAAAAATTCATGGATATGTTATTTCATGTTTATAATCATTTTATGGCTTAAATTCATCAAAATACATAAAACAAACATTATTTTTCGCTAAGGAACAATTCGTCCAACATGAGAAGTCCACCATATATATTCTTTAAAATATATTTAAGCATTTTAATAAGCTTATTTAAAGTTCAATTACACTATTCTAATGTCAATTTCAAATATTCACACATTTACAATTTTTTCCTAAGTTACCTAAAGGGAAATCATGCTAAATAATGAAAAATAAATGGATTTGAAGCCACAAACCTTTTTTTCTTATCTTATGCCTGCCTAGACCTCCTTTTCTTTCCCTTAGGCTTTGGAAGATTAGCCTTCTCCTTATGTACCTACTATGATCGGTTATAGAACCTATCAAAATCTTATTTTTTTGTTCTCTTTTGCTAAAATAAACACCATAAATGCAATCTAGGCATCCTAAAATATTCATAAGCACTCTTAAACAAATTTAAACCCTTAAATTTCTCATGCCTCAATTTGATATCTTAACTTTCTTACTTGATTTTCTTAGCTTAACTTTCTCTAATAACAAGATAGAGGCTTCATTGACCAACTAAAGAGGTAGATTTACAGCTTAGATGGTTGGATCTAGTGAGAAAAAGAGAGAGAAGTGAAGAAAATTTGAGAGAGAGAGAGAGACAAGAGTTCAGTTGTGGGAGAAGGGAGAAGGGGCTAATGCAGATGAAGAAAGCTGCCCAAAATATCCTCCTTTATTTGGTTTTTAAGTTGGCTAAATGGGTTGGACTTTGATCCAACCCAAGCCCACCAAATTAAAGCCCAAAAATCAAAATAAAGTCTATAAAGCTATTCTCCTATAATTCTCTCTCTTTCCAAATTCAAATCACTCCAATTTCAATTTTATCATTCTTATCATATCAAAAATATATTGTACATAAAATTTCAGTCCAATTAGAGTCCGTTTTAGATCTGATTCAATTAAATCGATCCGATTCAAAATTGCCAATGTTATCAAAAAATTCACTTTTTTCAATCAAAATATTCTACATATTATTTTAGGCATATCTGCAATTTTTGGTAATTTTTAAACTTCATTTATTATTTTTAACGGTTCGGTCAAATTAATTAACCTAAAATCGAACCGCTCCGTTTTTGTATTTTTGATTTTTGAAAGCCTATTTTATCTCAAAATCACTTCAAATTTAAATTTTGGATTATCCGTGACCAATATTTTTTGATAGTCAAATAAAATATTTTTCACCTTTGGTGTATTTTTTGGTTCGGAAGCACTGTTCACTATCGAAAAATATTATTCACGGCTAATCCGATATTAAGGTCATTACAAGAATTCTTATTTAGTAGGCCAAAATTTATGCGTCATCTACTACTGATATAGACTTAATTAAAAATTTCATTTAGATCGGATTAGTTTTCGACTTCAAAAATGATAAAAAAAAGTTCATTAAAAGTTGTTAAAATTATGAATGATCACAATGAATATCCGAATTTAAAAATTAAAATCAATTTATTGAAAATATGTAAATTAACTAATCAACTAACCAAGATTGAGAATGATTAGAGAATTAATTAGTTTTCGATGTTAAATTTCGAATTAGAGTCCTTTTATGAACTCTTTTGACAAAATTAATCAGTTTAATATGAGACAATTTAATAGAAATATTTCACCTTGATTGAAGCACAATTTATTTTATTTTATCATTATTTTTTATATTAAAATTTACAATTAATTTTTTACATTAATTTTTGAACATTATTAATTAAAGTTTATAATTAATTTTTTAAGAAAATATAAATAAATATAATATTAATTAATTTAATTTATTTATAAATTATAATCATAAATTAATTATAAATTTTAATTAATTCAAATATAAATAATAATAAAAAATAAATATGCTTTAGTGACGGAATAGCGATTGATATTTCCGTCGCTAATTTGATGGAAAAGAGGAAAGTGATACGGCAGCTCAATTGGCATCCAAATATTTTTAGCGATGGAAATTAGTCAGGCATCCAACTCAGCTAATTTCGTTTAAATTAATAAAAAAAATTAACGGAGTAATAATATTGAAAAGTAATTGAAAATTTGGTATTTGAATTGTAAGAAATTAAAATTTAATACAAAATTGAAAAGTAAGCTATAATTGGAGCATTTTTTTATAATTAACTCTAGTTTTTAACATTAGTTGAATATTATGGAATAACAAGCACATGTATTTGCAATATGTCCCATCAAGAATTCAAACACTTTTTATATTATCTAACGGTTGATTTTTTTATTATTTTTCCACTACTTAAATGCTTGCTTACAATAAATGCATGATACACTATAATTTTCATGGCAGAAAAGAAAAATCAATGGACATATTTTCCGAGGCAGTTTTATTAAAAAAAATCTAATATTTCACCAATTTGAAATAAGTTAAAACAAAAAGTGATATCTAATGAAAGAAAAGGTTCTCATCATTGAAAAAGAAAGTAATCCAACTCAAAACCCGTTTGGATTGAATATGCACAAGTACTACGAGCAAGCATGGTTCATGGCTTTCCAGTTATTCAAGAATAATAAATTAAAGATTTTATTTTCCATAAAATTAATTAACTATAAAAATGGGAATTAGCGACTCTATGACTTTGTTGCCCACTCGGAAATTCCTTCATTACTGATTCGGATGATGCAGATTGATTTAGACATCTAATGCTACACGTACATGTTTAGCGTAAGATAAACAAATAAATATCCATTATAGTGACTATGTACCATAATGCGTTTCCCATTAACACTCGTCAAACAGTCTCAAACTATAAGAAAAATAAGAGTTCATTAATTTGTGGCCATCATCATCATACATTAGCTAACAATTTTCACTTATATCATCATTAAGAGTGATTTTTTTATCACTAATATTACTACATTTGTTCACTTTCCACATTTTAAAGATTAAGAAACTCATTAAACATTTTTACTAATTTACAATTTTCAACTTTTCTATTTGATTATCATTTCACGTGAAAAAAAAAAGGACTAAATAACTTGAAAAACATAGATAATTGCACTATTTAAATGGCATGAAAGAGAAAATTAAGTTCCAGTGCAAGAAAGTACAGGCCAATGGTCTCTAGTGCGTAGATTTTCTTGAACCTAATAAATCTAAGATTTCTTGTCTTCTAATACTATGTATGATCTAGTTCTTGTCTTGATCCAAATTTTATAACTAGAGATTCAATCTTTTCAATGAACACTAATCTACTTGATCTGTTTTTATGCAGCTACAAGTACTGAATTTGACCGGCCAAAGCTTCTTACTCTATCGAATTCGCAGATTTTTCGAGTCATAGATTTATACTGACAGGACTCCAAGCATGGAAAATCATGGTTCTCGTGTATCATTGCCAAGTGAGGAAGCAAATGCTAATAATACAACTCCTTTTTCCAAAGCTAGTTTCTTCAGCAAAATGTCATTTTGGTGGTTGAATTCATTAATGAAAAAAGGTAGAGAGAAAATTCTAGAAGATGAAGACATTCCACAGTTAAGACAAACACATCAAGCTCAAACTTGTTACTCAGCATATTTGGAAAAAGTGAGAAAAAGGAAACAGAAAGGATCATCCGAATCCCCTTCTATGTTGTCTGTGTTAATTTCTTTGCATTGGAAAGAAATTCTGACGTCAGGAATTTTCGCATTTGTTAAGGTACTAACTGCATCTTCAGGTCCTCTATTTCTGAAAGCTTTCATCGCAGTAGCTCAAGGCAAAGAAACTTTTAAATATGAAGGTTATGCCCTAACAGTTGGCCTGTTTCTTGCAAAATGCTTGGAGTCTCTATCAGAAAGGCAATGGTTTTTTCGGACAAGATTAATCGGTATCCAGGTGAGATCTATGTTGTCTGCTGCAATCTATAGAAAGCAACTACTGCTGTCAAATGTTACGAAGGGAGCTCATTCGCCTGGCGAGATAGTTAGCTATGTGACATCTGATGCTTACAGAATCGGCGAATTTCCTTGTTGGTTTCATCAGATTTGGACTACAGGCTTGCAACTATTTCTTGCTTTAGCTGTTCTCTACTACACTGTTGGTCTTGCAACTATTGCAGCTTTTATTGCCATCGTATTGACTGTGATTGCGAGTTCTCCGTTGGTTAAATTGCAGCTTAAGTATCGGAGAAAGCTGATGGAGAAGCAGGATGCGAGGCTTAAGCTTACTACAGAGGCACTTTTCAATATGAAGGTCTTAAAGTTGTATGCTTGGGAGACTCATTTCGAGAATATTATCAACATGTTAAGAAAGGAAGAACTTCATTGGATATCGAAATTACTATCACAGAAAGTTTACCACGTGGTTTTGTTCTATTCATGTCCTGTTTTTGTACCTTCCGTTGTATTTTGGGCATGTTATTTTCTCAGGATTCCACTCTCAGCTAGTACTGTTTTCACATTTCTGGCAACTCTGGGCATGGTTCAAGAACCGGTTAGGTTGTTCCCTGAAGTTTTGGGAATATTTATCGAAGCAAAGGTTTCCTTAGATCGGATTTCGAGATTTCTTGAAGAACCAGAACTGCAGAAAAAAAATTTTCTGCAAAAATGCAGCAGAAAAGACCAGAAACGGTCCATTTTTGTTGAGGCAAGTGAAATTTCTTGGAATGCTAATCCCTCAGCTAAGTCTACATTAAGGAACATAAATTTGATGGTTCAGCAAGGCGAAAAGGTTGCGATTTGCGGAGAGGTTGGCTCTGGAAAATCAACTCTTTTAGCTGCAATGCTTGGAGAAGTTCCAAAAATCAATGGAACAGTAAGTGCTGATAAATTAAACCCTTTTAGCTTAAATTTGAACAGATGAAAATGATACAAAAGCAAAATTTTTCTGATGATAAATTCTAACTGGATCGTGTAGGTTCACGTTTATGGAAAGATAGCATATGTTCCTCAAGTTGCATGGATCCAAACTGGAACCATACAAGAAAACATTCTGTTTGGGTCTGAACTGGATCAAATTAGATATCAGGAGGTGATCCAAAGATGTTCCCTGGTGAAAGATCTTGAAATGCTTCCATTTGGGGATCTCACGCAGATTGGAGAAAAGGGTGTCAATCTGAGTGGAGGACAGAAACAACGCATTCAGCTGGCACGAGCATTGTATCAGGATGCTGATGTGTATCTCTTGGATGATCCCTTCAGTGCAGTTGACGCACATACTGCAACCTTCCTATTAAATGTATAATTTTATCTTCTGAAAGTTCTCTGATTTTATGATGATCTGATTGTCTTATTGAAGAACCAAGTGTGAATTTTCTCAGGAATATGTCATCAGAGCTTTGTCTGGCAAGACAGTGCTACTTGTAACACACCAAGTTGACTTCCTTCCAGCTTTTAGTCATATTTTGGTTAGATTTTCTGCCTTTTTCTTTTCAAAATTTCTAAACCATGCAAGTACTATCTGATCCTAAATTTTAATCTCTTAACAGTTGATGTCTGGTGGGGAAGTAATAAGAGCGGCTACCTATGATCAGTTGATGGAATCCTGTCAGGAATTTCAAGACCTTGTCAATGCAATCAAGAAGACCTCTGGTTGCACCGAAACAAAACTTGATCTTGCTTGTAAAAATAGAACTGAAATTTGCGAAGAGGAAATTCAGACAGCTCATATCAGAGAAGAATTAGGAGAACCAGTAGTAGATCAATTGATTAAACAAGAAGAAAAGGAAGCAGGAGACACTGGTTTCAAGCCTTACATACAGTACTTGAGCCACAGCAATGGATTTTTATTATTCTCTGTTGCAACAATAACCCATATCATATTTATGCTTGGCCAAGCGGCCCAAAACTACTGGTTAGCTGCCAACATTCAGAATTTTCATATAAGCAGAACCTTGATGTTCATAGTTTACACTGCGATTGGTTGTATTGTGGCAATTTTCTTGCTACTTAGATCCTTCTCTGTAGTTGCATTGGGATGCGGCGCATCAAAATCTATGTTTTTGGATTTGATTAACTCTCTTTTTCGAGCACCAATGTCATTTTATGACTCTACTCCTCTCGGAAGGATACTCAGCAGAGTAAGCAATTGCAATTTTATTTTCCATTTCCTAAATAAAGAAATATTTATATGGCATTTCTTTTTTGTAGGTGTCATCTGATTTAAGTGCCATTGATACTGAAGTCGCATACAGATTGGTACTTGCAGTAGGCTCAACCATAAATTCATACACCTATTTTGTAGTGTTAGCTTTTCTTACTTGGCCAGTCTTGTTTGTCTTAGTTCCAATGGTTTATCTAAGTGCAAAATTGCAGGTACTACAAACAACAATGGTGTTTCTTCAAATCATAATTTCAAGAAATTTAATTTTGTTATTTGATTTTGTATATGCAGAGATACTACTTTGCTTCTACGAAAGAGTTGATGCGAATCAATGGCACGAGTAATTCGTCCATTGCCAGCCATCTCACTGAATCAATCGCAGGAGCTGTGACAATCAGATCTTTTAGGCAGGAAGATCGATTCTTCTTGGATAATCTAGACCTCATTGACAGAAATGCAAGTGCATATTTCCATAATTTTTCTGCAAATGAGTGGTTGATTCAACGTCTCGAAATACTATCTGCAGTTGTTCTCTCTGCCACCACCCTTGCCATAACACTGCTCAAGCACAGAGCTTCTGCCTCCGGTCAGTTACAATACTGAAACTGCAAGGCTTATGTTTTTGCGTATAACATTTTTAACAAACCTTCTGTTAGTGCTACGCTCTTATAACATAAAACAGACTCAATAAAGTTTATAAACTCCACCATACATGGAAGTTCAACTCATTCATGATTTTTATACGGGTAAGCATTGCAAAAGAAAAGTCAAACCTAATAATACATAACTACTGATTTTTAAGTAAAATAGATCCTTAAAATAAGGACAACCATTTCTTGTTAATCAAAATACAAAAATATCCCATAAATTACTGCATAACTTCTGAAGTATATACAAAAATCTTAATAAATTAACATTCCCCCTTAAGATTTTTCTTCAATACTCCTAGTTTAGTTCTCAAAGATTCAAATCTTCCTCTTGAAAGACTTTTGATAATATCAACAATTTGTTCGTCAGATTTGCAGTAAACAAGTTGAACAGCCCATTCCCTTTCTGCTTGCCTTACAGAATGAAACTTTGCATTGATGTGCTTTGTACGTCCATGATGAACTGGATTTTTAGCCATAGCTATTGCAGACTTATTGTCCACCCTTATTACAGTAGCACCTTCTTGGGTTTGACAAAGATCATTCAACATTTTCCTTAACCATAGAGCTTGATTTGCTGCAGCGGCAGTGGCAATGTATTCTGCCTCTGCAGTAGACTGTGCCACTACATCTTGCTTCTTGGATAGCTAGAAAAATACTCCAGACCCCATTGAGAACACATAACTAGCGGTGCTCTTCATATCATCAAGTCACCCAGCCCAATCACTATCTGAGTATCCGATTATTTTTGCTTCATCAACTCTTATATACCAAATACCAAAATCTGCAGTCCCTTTAATGTATCTCAATACTCTTTTTGCTGCACCTAAGTGAATTTGACCCCGTTCCTTCAAATACCTTGACAATACCCTTGCAGCATACATCAAATCTGGTCTAGAAGATGTCAAATACAATGAACTTCCCACCAGACTTCTGTAATAACTTGGATCAACATCATTCCCTTTCTCAATCTTAGAAAACTTTTCATTATGCATTAATGGAGTTGCAATTGATTTGCTTCTCCCCATCTTGAATTTTTTTAACAACTCCAAAGCATACTTTCTTTGAAAAATGAAAATGCTTGAGCTAGATTGGCTAATTTTCAATCCTAGAACGTAAGTAATATGCCCCAAATCTGACATTTTGAAAATAGACTCCATTTCCTTCTTAAATTCATTTATCAACTCAACATCATTTCTTGTCACCAACATATCATCTACATCGATAGATACAATCAGCAATTTGACTGGATCAAGCTTTCTAACATACATGGTGGCTTCATTTTCACTCCTCACGAAACCACATTGCATCAAATGGGAATCAAGCTTGTTGTACCAAGCTCTAGTGGCTTGTTTAAGGCCATAAAATGCCTTGTTCAAGCTGTATACTTTATCTTCATTACCATTAACCAAAAACCAATCGGTTGTTCTACAAATAACTCTTCTTCTAATTCACCATGCATTAAGAAAAGTAGATTTGACATCTAAATGGAACACTTCCCATCTCATTTGAGCTGCTAAAGCTAGAAGAAGTCTTATGGTTTCATGTCTTGCAACCGCTGCATAAGTATCACCATAATTGATACCAGCTTGCGGTGAGTACCATTTAACAAACAATCTAGCCTTATGCTTGTGTATTGAACCATCTGGGTTTAATTTTGTCCTAAACACCCACTTTACACTAATGATGTTCTTGTACTTTGATTTGTCCACAAGAAGCCTGGTGTTGTTCTTCTCAATCATCTCCATTTCTTCCTTCATAACTTTTCTCCATTCCCCATACATGGCAACTTCATCAAAGGAGCTTGGCTCTATTGCAACATAATTATATCTTTCATAAATCTCAGACGAAGATTTTATCTTGAGAACAGGTGAGTCCGTTGAGGTAGGAGTGTTCATCGGGCGGGTTCGGGTCAACCCGACCCCCGAATTTTCCCATATATCTCAACCCTATGAATAGTTTGGGCCTCTACCCGAACAACAAGTAAAA
Organism: Excoecaria agallocha; assembly: GCA_037975025.1. NCBI lineage: Eukaryota > Viridiplantae > Streptophyta > Magnoliopsida > Malpighiales > Euphorbiaceae > Excoecaria > Excoecaria agallocha. Next base: position 1,531,796 of record JBBPFJ010000030.1, on the reverse strand, counting down.
ATTCGGATCTCAACCGAATAATCCGAACTTATTTTTTAAATTGAAAAATATTTTTTTCTTTTTTAATTTATATAATAAAAATTAGAGTTCGAATCGATCTGAACTCGAATCCACCCGATGAATATCAATACACAAAACGCAACGCTTTGAATAATTGGGAAGGGTTGTTCAGGCGGAGTGGGTTTATAAGGGTTAACTCGATCCGAACCGAACCCCATTAATTCTAAATTTTTCAATCCTATCCAACTCTAATAACCCTACCCGAATATCTAGTTCGAATCGGATTGTTTGGTTTATTTAAATAGGGTTGGATTTTGAACACCCCTACTTTAAGGAGTCATCGGGTTCATTTTTATCAACTCTAGCTGTTGAATCATTTTCTTGTTGAGTTGGAAGTGATGAATTTCTTTTCCACTGATCATCCTTGTCCACATAACCTTTTTCCCAATTCCAATATAAGTCTTCATCTACCACAATGTTTCTACTCACTGTAACTTTTTGAGTTTGTAGATTGTACACCCTATAACCTTTTGAAAATTCTACATAACCCCAAAAAATCCTTTGTTCTACCTTTTGATCCAATTTGGTTCTTTGCACAATTGGAATATGTATGTAACATATTGAACCAAAGAGCTTCAAGTGTTTGGCAATAGGTTTGACACCACTCCATGCTTCAATTGGAGTCATTCCCACTACAGATTTTGAAGGTAATATGTTTAACAAAAATACAACAGTATTAACTACCTCTGCCCAAAAACTCAAGCAAATTTTCTTATCAACCATCGTACTTCTTGACATTTCCACTATCATTCTATTTTTCCTTTCTGAAACTCCATTTTGTTGAGGTGGGTAAGGAACTATCAACTGATGATTTATTCCCATTTCTGCACAAAAACTTATCAAATTCATTTGAAGTGTACTCATTTCCATTGTCAGACCTTAACCACTTCAGCATAGAACCACTATGAGTTTCAATCATAGACTTGAACCCTTTGAACATAGAAAATACCTGTGATTTACTGTTTATGAAATACACCCATGCCATTCTTGAAAAATCATCAATAAAGAGCACAAAGTATTTATTTCTGCTAAGTGATTATGTGCTCATTTGTCCGCAAACATCTATGTGAACTAATTCAAGCTTCTCACTAGCCCTCCATGAAGCTTTAGCAGGGAAAGCTATCTTATGCAACTTTCCAAACTAACATGAATCACAAACTTCATCAACCATAGAGATTTCGGGCAAATCTCTTGTTAAACCTTTAGATTTCACTCTTTTTAAAGTTGGAAAATTGAAGTGCCCATATCTTTTATACCAAAGCAAAGAGTCATCCTTAGCAATAAAATTAACCTTATTATGCATCTCATGCCAATTTATAGAAAAAATCCTATCAAGCATAACAACCTCTGCTATTAAAAATAAGTGAATATCCATTTATGAGCATCTGTGCAACACTCAACAAATTTTGTACAAGATAAGGTATAAATAGAACATCATTAATATATTTAATACCTTATTTAGTGTGCACCTTTACTGAGCCCTTTCCTTGTGCTTCAACAACCCTCCCATCTCCAAGCCTTGCTTTAGGCTTGATAGTTCTATCTAAGTTACTAAACATACTTTTATCTTTAGACATGTGGTTGGTGCAACCACTATTAATGAACCAAATTTGATCATTGTAATTTTTATTTGAACATGATGCCATAAATGATATGTTAGCTTCATCCTGATCATCTATGAAATTGGCTTGTTGCTGGGATTATTAGCTCTTTTTTCTACTTTATTTTGCAATTTCTTTATATGTGGCCCATCTTTTTGCAGAATCTACATTGAATTGACCTTTTATCTTTAAACCAGCAGTCCTTTTCAAGATGATTATCCCTTTGACAGAACTTGCAAATAGGAAATTTTTTTGATTTTTCTGGTTCCTTGGAGTTCAATGGAGCTTTACCTTTTATAGACTTATTTTCACCATTTTCTTCCATTCCTTTGCATCTAATTTTCCTTTGTGCCTTGTTTGAAGTGCACCTTCAATCACCTCCTCATCTTTCACCTTGGACCGTTGTTCATATGCTTGAAGTTTGTTGATTAGTTCTGTAACAGAGTGTGTATTTAAGTCACAAGACTCCTCTATTGCAGATACTTTTGATTCAAATTTTGCAGGCAAGCCCATTAAGATCTTCTCTATGACTTTCAGATCTGCAAAATCTTCTCCAAGCAACCTTATTTTGTTTACAATGTCAAGGAATTTAGAAGAATACTCCTTTACTGTTTCCCCATCCTTCATTCTTAACATTGCAAACTCTCTTTTAAGTGTTAAGAGTTTCACAGACTTCACCCTTTCACTTCCTTCAAATTCTGCCTTCAACTGATCCCAGGCTTCCTTGGGGGTTTCACAAGCCATAATCCTTGTGAAGATCACATCAGACAAAGTTGAATGCAAGCAAGTTAATGCTTTTGGCTTTCGTGATATATCTTTTTCGTGTTTCTTCATTTGAATGCTTTTGGCTTTCGTGATACATCTTCTTCGTGTTTCTTCATTTGAGCTAAAGTTGGATTAGCTCTTAGTGCTGGTGGCTCATTATCATTTTCCACCACATCCCATAAACTTTGAGTTTTTAAGTATGCTTTCATCTTGATTGCCCAAATGTGGTAAATTTTCACCTATAAATACAGGAGGACTTGTCCCTAGTGAATTGTTAGAAGCCTTTTCTCCCACTTCTTATGGTGTTTGATCACTCACCTTGCAAACGCTCAAAGAAAATTCACTGACCATCTCACAGGACCCTTGAGAATTTCAGCTTTGATACCATTAATTTGTTAGTGCTATGCTCTTATAACATAAAACAGAGACTCAATAAAGTTGAAAAACTCCACCATACATGGAAGTTCATTTCATTCATGATTTTTATGCGGGTAAGCATTACAAAAGAAAAGTCAAACCCAATGCATAACAACTACTCACTTTAAAGTAAAATAAACCCTCAAAACAAGGACAACCATTCCTTGTTAATCAAAATACAAAATATCTCATAAATTACTGCATAACTTGTGAAGTATATAGAAAAATTTTTATAAATTAACACCTTCTTCTATTTGATGTCAGGATTTATTGGCATGGAGCTATGCTATGGCCTTTCACTGAACACATTCGTTGTCTTTATGATTCAGTTCCAATGCTTGCTGTCAAATCTAATTATTTCTGTGGAAAGGCTTGAGCAGTACATGCATATTCCAAACGAAGGTCCTGAAATAATCGAGAGTAATCGACCCGAGCCTAATTGGCCCGATGTTGGTCAAGTGGAAATATGTAATCTGAAGGTAAATATGGCAAGCTAGCATGTCGTTCCTATTCACAACATTATAAAATATACATATGTGGCTCCACTGATATTGATTGAATAATACCAAACAGGTTAGATATCGACCCAATTCTCCCATGGTTCTTCATGGAATAAGCTGCACCATTGAAGGAGGACACAAAGTTGGGATAGTTGGCAGAACAGGAAGTGGAAAGACAACCCTCATAAGTGTGTTGTTTCGTCTAGTAGAGCCTGCAGAAGGAAAAATAGTTATAGATGGCCTTGACATTTCCACAATTGGGCTTCACGATTTGAGGTCTCGATTGGCTATCATCCCACAAGATCCAACTCTCTTTGTTGGCTCTGTGAGATACAACTTGGACCCCTTCTCAGAGCATACAGATCAAGAACTATGGCAGGTAAAATTCCAATTTTTGATGTTTCTGCTATAGATGTTGCTAGCAATCATACTTGCATTTATTTTTTCGCGAATGTATCAAAGGTTGTAGAGAAGTGTCATCTTAGAGCAGCAATTCAAGGAAAAGAAGAGGGTCTAAATGCTCCAGGTGAGGATCTGAAACTCACAGATATGACCAATCTACTTTACACTGAGTAGGGTATGTTGCAGTTGGTTGATTCGAAAGCCTGTTCTTTATCAGAATAACATTCAAAATTGCAGTTTCGCAAGATGGAGCTAACTGGAGCTTGGGGCAGCGACAACTAATTTGCCTCGGACGAGCATTGCTAAAGAGTAGCAAGATACTAGTACTTGATGAAGCTACTGCTTCGATCGATAATGCAACAGATTCTATCATCCAGAAAACCATAAGAACAGAATTTGCAAACTGCACTGTAATAACAGTAGCTCACAGAATTCCTACTGTTGTGGACTGCACTATGGTGCTTGCCATTAGTGATGGTGAGTTATCAAATGCAGCAGTTTCTTTTTCAATCCTATTCCAAGAATTAAAAAATTTAAATACATCTAAATTGCCATTTCAAAAATTTTTATAGATTCATATTTTCAAAACCAATGAGTAACTTAAGTCAATATGTTTATCCTGACAAAAGAAAATGGCTGCGATGACAGGGAAATTAGCAGAATATGACAAGCCATTGAAGCTGATGAGTAAGCAAGGATCTCTATTTGGTCAGCTTGTAAAGGAATATTGGTCTCGTACTACAAGCAGCAGCAACTTCTCATAAAATTGGCAACTAAATACTTAGTTTCGGTTCAATTATTGACCCATGCATGAAGTATTTTAATGAATAAAGTATATGTCGTCAAATAATTATAATGTTAGTTTTTAGATATTGTCCCACAACTTGTTTAGTGGCAAAATCAACTTTGTTAATTTAAATGGAAATTTTTAATTTAGTTTAGTACATGTTTTCGTTTAGATTGGTGATTTAGTTAAATGATATACAATGTGAAAGAAAATAAAAATTGCAATATATTGCTGATTGGGCTTATGAATGAAATCAAAACCTCAATTATATTTTATGGCGAAAAATACTATGAAAAAAGTGGGACATCTGCAATTGAAAGAAACCTCCTCAATTATTATTGTCCATAGTACATTATTAGCAAGAGATTATAATATTATGGAAAATTAACAAACATCATGTGAGACATTATGTCCTCTTCAGCAAATTATATATATCCTGTAAACCACATCAGAGCAGCTTTAATTTGGGGATCTTAATTTGGATCATTATATGTAAGACATTCTAGAATTAAAAAATTTCTCTTCAAATGATTTATTATAGACCAAAAAAAGAAATGCAATTATACTGATTACAAGGTCCACCTAATAACTCGGATACTTCGAATTGTCAGGCCGGCTCGTCTAGTCATCTCGAAAAGAGTTATCGTCATGAGGTGTTCAGTTACACCGAACAATTTAGCCAATTCACATAATATGAAAAATCCTGATATAACAGAAGAAGATAACGTTTCCCTTATCTTGTCCCAAAAAACAGAAAGAGTTATACTTATCCTATTGAATGAAGATAAAGATTGTTTGTCAAAGATAACTCTACTTCAAATATTTTAAATGGGTACAAACTATTTAACTCATCCTTATAAATAGAGTCAAAATCAGATATGAAACTAATAAGGCCTTGCTTGGAACAAATGAATTGCAATTGCAAAATTCATTTACAAATAAATTTCACATGAAATTCATTTGTAAATGAATTCTTATGGTTGGAATAAAATAATTAATGTATAGAATTGAGAATGAATTTCTTAATTTTATACTTGAAATAAATGAATAAAAAATTTATTTCTAATTTATTTACTTAAGTATTCTTAACATCAATTTAGTACATATAAAAAAGCCAATAATATCTATAAAAATTATACCAAATAAAGCGCTAACTATTCCAATTCATGATTAATTAAATAATAAATCAATCAATATGAACGAATTTATTAAATTAGGTCTTTCTAATTTTATACAAAAAATTCAATTCACAAAATATAAAAGAAAAATACTGACTAGATAAATATGATTAAAAATTTGAGAAACAAAAGAGTAAGAATCATTCAAAATACAGATTTAATTGAAAAATTGACAAATAAGGGTGAAAGACACGTTAAATATATATATATATATAGTCTTTTAATACTTGGCTCCTTAAAAATAAGGAATTCATTTGCAAATTTCACCTATTTTGATGGAATTTGGTAAAAGTATAACGAATTTTATGAAATTTAATTCATGAAATTCAATTCCTATTTTTTTTCATTCCAAGCATAAATATTTAAAATTACAAGTGAATTCCATAAAATTTTATGAAATTCATTCATTCCAAGCAAGGCCTAAGTTTTTTTTAGTTTTCTCTACTATCGTAAAAGTTATTGACTTGGCTCTAGTCGGAAAACTCTCGCCGATTTTTATGAACTTTTTAGGTGATTTGGTTCCTGATGCAAGATTTGGAATTTTTTTTGCCAGCCTCATATACTATAGTACATTAATTATTTCTGACATTTTTATGTTCACCTGACCTAGAAAAATATGATAATTACATGTCCCCATATTGAAAACCACACATTAGAGCATGAAATTCATTATAAGAATCAACTGTAAAGCAAGAAAAACAAAAACCAATTATTTTCTTGGAGAAAAGATTCAAACTTTTTCATTTCTTGAAGAGAACAAGCTAAGTTTTCTTGGCTTGTTTCATATTCTATCTTCATTTATATTTAAAACTGAGACTTGTCTCTCCAAATATTGCTGCTATGAAGTCCTGAAGTGTCAAAGGGAACATGACCAAGAATCCAGACATAAACAGTGACTTTGGCTATGACCCATCACTAGATCAGCAAGCAAATGTTACTCCTTTTGCCAAAGCTGGATTTTTTAGCAGGATGTCATTTTGGTGGTTAAATCCATTGATGAAACTTTTAAGAGAAGAAGATCGAGTACTGGCTTATTACATTGCCCATATGAAGCAACAGAAAAGACATATGCAGAAAAGAACACCTGAATTCCCTTCTCTATTGCGAGAAATCGGTTATTTGCACTGGAACGAGATTTAAATTTTGGGGGTTTTGCAGCAATTAAGGTTGTCACTATGTCTATCTGCTCCTTTGTTTCTCAAGGCTTTTAATTGATGTTACTCAAGGAAAAAAGGTTTTTGAACGTAATGGTTATGTATTAACATCTGGTCTTTTCTTTGTAAAATTCTTGTAAAGGCTTTCAACAATGTCTTGCCATGTCTATTGTCTACTATGCAGTTGGTCTTGCAACAATAGCAACTGTTATTGCTAACTTGTTAACTGTGCTTGCAAATTATCCCTTGATCAAGCTGCAGGTTAAGATCCCCAAACAGGTTATAGATATCGAGCAAATTCTCCGCTCGTTCTCCATGGAATAAGCAGCACCATATATAGAGAGAGGATATAAAATTGGGATAGTTGGCCGAACTGGAAGTGGAAAGATAACTCTGATAAGATCCTTATTTCGTCAGGTAAGGCCTACATAAGGAAAAATAGTTATAGATGGTCTTAACATCACCACAATTGGGCTCCATGATTTAAGATCTCACCTGGCAATTATCCCACAAGATCCAACTCTCTTTGCTGGTTCTGTGAGATACAACTTGGACCCTTTGTCCAACCATACTGATCAAGAAATATAAGAGGTAAAATATGTTTTCAACATGTTATTATTCTATCAAAATGGAGAATATACAGGTGTCCTGTTCAGAGAGAAACAAGTATTCTGAACTGAACACCAATTTCCTGTTTGAACAGAACCCTTGTATTCTTTCAACTTCAGTATATTCTGTCATCTATTAACCGAGCCTCTAAAACTTATTTGTTTTCTCATGAGAGTTGTGAAAAGTTCTAGGAAACTGACATCTTCGAGCAGCCATTGAAGAAAAGGAAGACGCTCTGAATTCTCAAGGTGAGAATTTTAGCAAGAAAAGATGTGTTATATATATATATATATATTTGGTGTGTGTGTTCAAGAACTTGAAAAATCAGCGTTAATTTTAATCAATTGCAGTTGCTCAAGATGGATCAAATTGAAGCATGGGACAGTGACAACTATTTTGTCTGGGAAGAGCTTTGCTTAAGAGAAGTAAAAAACTAGTGCTAGATGAAGCAACTGCATCCACTGATAATACAACAAATTCTCTCCTCCAGAAAACTATAAGAACTGAATTTGCAGACTGCTCTGTAATAACTGTGGCTCACAGAATTCTGACTGTTATGGACTGCTGCACTATGGTGCTTGCCATTAGTGATGGGGAGTTACCAATTATAAACTCTCAAGTATTTCGAGTAGACATGTAAATCTTCGGGCTGGACAATAACAGTGTCTCTTGTAAGAATTGTGTCAATAACTATAATTTTGTCCTAACAAAGAAGAATGGGGTAACATTGACAGGGAAACTGCCCGAGTATGATGACCCGGCCCGTCGAAGCTGATGAGCAAGCAAGGATCGGCTTGTAAAGGAATATTGTCTTGCACTGCAAAGTACCGAATGTAATCAGGTGATCAATACTCAATTAGTATACTAACTTATTAATAAACTCGATTGCAATAAAGTGCAATAGCTTATCGACAAATTTTAGCTTAAAAGGCTAATGTATTGGAATTTAATATGGTGATTAACACTGGTTTATCTAATAATGATTTGAGTTCAACTGAGGCACCTTGGATTATCTGAATCAAGCAAACGGCACACCCAAGGTTTCAAATCTCACCAAATCCATAAAATATCAAAGAAGAAAATATAAAATAAGTAGCCGTCAGGAGAGTTTTAGTTCTTCACCTGCACATGTTCACGAGTTTCATTGTAAGAAATTTTTAAATAAAAGCCCATGTCGTTTGCAACTAAAAGTCTTTTAATTTGAGCTACTTGTATATTAAGAAATTCATGTATATAATTATTTTCCTTTTTAAATAGAATGAGTAATGCACTCTCATTTTGACAATATCATTCACAATGTATTTTAAAAGTTGAAAGCATAAACCGAATTAAATAAATACTATTCTACAAAAGAATCTTGATTATATGCTAACAATAAAATTAACATAAAAAATATTTTTATTATCAAAATACAAGTTATAACGCTTAAATAGTCCGGCAATTAATTTCTAAAAGCCATTATGCATATTAAAGGGAGACCAAATAATAATAATAATATAATTTACATCCAAAATATTACTATTTAGTAGATTATTTTCTAAATTATTTGTGTTAAAATGCCTTTTTAAACTTGTTAAAAGTGTAAACAGTATCTTATACTATTAAAAATATTATATTTTTTTTCAAAGTATTAAAAATTTATCAAATTGCCCCTTTATCATTATTTATGCACCATATTTACGTGCGTTAGTTATGATTTGACATGTATTTTCAAAGGCTTAATTTGATATTGGGTAATAGTTTCTTAAAAAAACTTTAATTGCAAAATTTATAATTGTAAACAATTTATTAAAACTAAAATCTTGCAATTAGCACATCAACGCATGGCTAGTTGCCAAAACAAGTACGAGAAAGTATAAAGCAGTCCAAATAAGACCACGTTTTTGTCTGCTCGTGCAAAATTGAATTAGCGTGCTATTTTTGAAAATATATCTTTCTCTGACTGACCATCAAACGCCGTCGTAATATATTTACTCCCATGCCCTTAGGAATCATCGACGGCCACGGCACCCTCTGGTTGGTAGTTAAGCCGCTGCCCACTCTCTACCCTTTCACTCTCTCGACGAGTCCGCCATTTTCTATTTCTCCTTTCCTTAAAAACTAACCCACTTAAAAATATCGTTACTTTCCTTCGATTTCTCTCCTCTCACCAACCCTGTTCTTCTTTCTTTACCAAGTTCAATCCCATCTTTTCTCTCTATCAATGGAGGCCTCTACAGCTCTCTCTCGCATAGGCCTTGCTGGATTGGCTGTAATGGGTCAAAATCTGGCCTTGAACGTGGCCGAGAAAGGGTTTCCAATCTCAGTTTACAATAGAACAACTTCTAAAGTCGATGAGACAGTTCACCGAGCTCAAAACGAGGGACCATTTCCTTTGACTGGGCAGTATAATCCTAGGGATTTTGTTCTTTCAATTCAACGGCCTAGATCTGTTATCATCTTAGTCAAAGCTGGTAACCCAGTTGACCAGACGATCGCCGCCTTGTCGGAGCATATGGAGGCTGGAGACTGCATCATTGATGGTGGTAACGAGTGGTATCAGAACACTGAAAGGCGAATCCAGGAAGTTAATCAAAGGGGTATTCTTTATTTGGGGATGGGAGTTTCTGGTGGTGAAGACGGTGCAAGAAATGGACCATCTTTGATGCCTGGTGGGTCTTTTGAGGCTTATAATAATATCAAGGATATATTAGAGAAAGTTGCTGCTCAAGTTGAAGATGGGCCTTGTGTGACTTATATTGGTGAGGGGGGTTCTGGGAATTTTGTTAAGATGGTGCATAATGGGATTGAATATGGTGATATGCAGCTGATTTCAGAGGCCTATGATGTGTTGAAGAATGTGGGAGGATTATCAAACGCTGAATTGGCTGAGATTTTCGCGGAGTGGAACAAAGGAGAGCTTGAAAGCTTTCTGATTGAGATTACATCCGATATATTTAGAGTTAAGGATGAGCATGGAGATGGAGAATTGGTGGATAAGATTTTGGATAAGACTGGAATGAAAGGGACTGGGAAATGGACTGTGCAGCAAGCAGCAGAGCTTTCTGTTGCAGCACCAACCATTGCTGCTTCTTTGGATTGCAGGTACTTGAGTGGATTAAAGGGGGAAAGAGAAAGTGCAGCTGAGGTCTTGAAGGAGGCTGGATTGAACGAAGAAGCGAGGGCTGTTAAGAGCGGGATTGATAAGAAGAGGTTAATTGATGACGTGAGGCAAGCATTGTATGCTTCCAAAATTTGTAGTTATGCCCAAGGGATGAATTTGTTGAGGGCTAAAAGTGTTGAAAAGGGGTGGAATTTGAATTTTGGGGAACTTGCTAGGATTTGGAAAGGTGGGTGTATTATAAGGGCAGTGTTTTTGGATAGAATTAAGAAGGCCTATCGGAGGAATCCTAATTTGGCTAGTTTAGTTGTAGATCCTGAATTTGCTAGGGAAATGGTGCAGAGGCAGGCTGCATGGAGAAGAGTTGTTGGTTTGGCTATTTCAGCAGGAATTAGCACACCAGGAATGTGTGCTAGTCTTTCTTACTTTGATACTTATAGGCGTGCTAGGCTACCAGCAAATCTTGTTCAGGCCCAGAGAGACTTGTTTGGGGCTCATACTTATGAGAGGATTGATCGTCCTGGGGCTTTCCATACTGAGTGGACAAAACTTGCTCGCCGGAGCAATGCTGGTGTTGGTGCTTTCAACTGAGATTTTTCATGGTTTGTTTCTTCTTTGTGTGTTCATGATGTTTCTATTTGAGTTAGGGTTGTAACTCCCATTGATAATTCTGTGGCACAGGCATGGCAATTATTGGTTAGCCTCACAGTTTTAACTGTTAATAAGAAATGCATGCCTATTGAATTCCATTAGTTTTTGTTTCATTTGAGTTAGGAAGGGCAGGGTTTACTTGCTTTTAATCTCTTACTCCTTGCTTATTTACCAATAATGTTACCATCTTTTGCGAGGCTGTTTGATCTGGAAATCTATAAGAGAGATTTTTAAATGCTGTTCCAATATGTTTGATAGAAAAATGCCTTGGAGGTTAGTTGCATCCAACAAATAAACCTATTTTGTGTACTCAAATATGTCTCGCAATACAAATCTTACCGATTTGCAGTTCATACATGATACAAAGTTATGATTTGTTAATTCTGGAACTTGAATGCTGTACTGTATTTATTAGTTGACTTGTTATGAATGTTCATGTTAACCATATTTTCGAAGCTCATTTCTTTCCATGTAGTTTTCACTTAATGTTATGGCTTATCTTGTAAGCCATAAGCTAAAAAAAGAAGCACGATGCTGAAGTTAATGGCAATCGCATAACATAAAATAAAGAATGATGAGTAATTTGATTCTTGTTTAATGAATGAGATTTGATGGGATGGTTATGAGTGAGTTGGTTTCTTCTAGGCAATCATAGTGAAGGTATGAATGTGATTTCCATCTATTTTTCACAAACGATCTTGTAAAAGAGGGGCTTAGTAGGGTTATAGTTCGGCTCTGTTTCTTTTTATTGATGCCGCAGCAAATTCAATAGAGGTTCAGAAGTTCCCATGCTGAGCTGTGGTAGATTCTTTTGGAGAAAAATCGGCTAGATTCACAATTGTATGCAATTGCTTGTTATATTGTGCACACAAGGCTTGTGTTTTATATTCTTTCTAGAGATGATGATCCTTCCCAATGAAGTACAATTTAAGTTTTTGTTTGTTGATTGCAGTGGTGAAAAGAAAATGCTTTATCTTAATTATGGCATTATCATTGCCTTCTGCATATGGCTTGATGAAAAATTAGCCATACCAAATTGAAAGTCTCAATCGCCGAGTCTTCTGTCGGCCAAAGGCGCCATCCTTTAGTTCAACTTAACAGTCAACTTCTGGAACAAAAAGGTTAAGATAGATAAAAGTTTTGGAACAAGGAAAGAAAAAATGGCAAATCTTATTGATAATGGATCAACCTGTGCTACCATCCAATTCTGCTATGAATCAACAATTAACAAGATCCGAGTCACCAAATCCAAGCATTCAGAGCAAGTATAAATTATCAAACATCGAGTTTGTTACCTCAGGCTTTAACCCAAAATGAAGGAAGAAAATTCAAGAGTAAAACAGAGGGAGATCATAAACATAGATGATCACGTAGAAGGGACGCGAAGAGATTAGAAGGTGGAAAAAAAGCTATGGAAAACCTCCACTTTCAATGGTTGGTTGAGTTCTTGTTACCGCTGCAGAAGGCATTTTACTGGTACCAACCCATATGGTTTCAAGAATTAAATCTTCATTAGCTTGTCTCTCCATTACTTGAATCTTCTGAGTCTTCAAAAGTTTCTTAGACATCAAAAAGAAATATCCTACCAAACACACACCTCCTAATCCAACCATTGATCCTACCATCAACAGAAGCCAGATCTTCTTCTTCCTTCACCCGTCGCCTTTTCTCTTCACAGGAACTACAACAGAAAAATGACCCTCATCTTGAGAGTAACATACACTTTGTCCATCCATTTCACTAAGTCGAAAACTCCCATTTTCATTGAACAGAACACATTTCGCTTCTGAATCCATTCCTTGAAGAAATCTCAAATTCGAGAAATGAATAACGATATTTCTTCCCATTGTATCGAGATGAATTCTCGTAATGCTATTCGATCTTGCATTTGATGCATTAAAAACCTTGAAACCGACAATTGAAGTTACCATTGAGTAGCCAGGAACACTGTAATAATGAGAAGACCAGTTGCCCAAGTTTTGATAGACCACAGCCAACCTCTTCACATGAGGCATTGTTTTGGTTCTCGATGGAATCTGAAAGTTGCTAAAATTAGCACCAACATTCCACAATCTCCGGCTCCGAAGACGGACTATTGAAACCTCCATTCCTGACAGATTGGCAGGGAGAAGAGCTTGGTACAGAGCACCTGTATGCGGCCGGTGCCGGACCAGAGACTTGAAAGCATCCAAAGAATCACTAGTATAGTTGTATAAGCTGAACACAGATTGTAAAGAATGTAAACTAGCAACCAACCAGATAACAACACTCAAGCTCATTTGGGTGTTTGGCTAACCAGAGGAAAGAAATGTCTTTGTGTTTGATAATCACTAGAGGTATGAACTAGAGGTGGCACCAAAGATAGCATTGGAAACTTAATTAGTATTTTTAATGAATGATTATGCTTGTCTAAGCATGCTTATGGTGGGACCTTATTAGAAGAAGTAATTTAAGTTGACTTTAAGTCTTAAGATGAGTTGTCTTCTTTCCATAATAAGGTTCAGGCCTTTAAATTTCTCATTAATCATTCATTTCATTACTTGTATAGAAAAATTGCAGAATTTGAGCCCTTAACATGCGGGGAGCAATATTAGTATTCTTAGCACTACAGAGATCCATTGATTAGTCTTCCTTACTGTAGAGGTAACTTTGTTTTTTTGGCATTATAGAAGAATCCTTTAATTGATGCTTATAAGTTATAACAATCATACCAAATCGTTGGGATCGTCAATTGGATACATGGTAATTTATCATGGATTTATCCGTGAATAGTCAGATCTAGGTAAATTGGTTCGTGAATATCCCGTGTAAGCAAGAAAAATCCAAACACTTCATAAGTTTTGAAGCTATCTGCTTAATGACTTCTTAAATAAAGAAATTAGTAGACAGGATTATAGCAAACAGTCAACAGTAAATAAAGGTACCAGTGCATGATGATGGTTGGAGGCGTGTAGGCTCCTCTGTTCCCTTTTCAAAAGAGCATTAGCATAAAAACTTTATGGGCAGTAAATTATCAATTATGTATCAGAACACGGTAAAGGCTCAAGCTTTCTTTAGGCAACCAAGGTAAACTTGTTTTTTCTACCAGTGAAAGCTTAGTTGTCATGAAATTTCTGTAAGATACAACTGTTCAAGGCTGGCCTCCGTGAAGTACACAAGGTGCAAGGACTTCCATTATTCTGCTTAAAATTATACTAAGTCAAGCTACATATTCACATTGTAAGTTGTTTCTTGATGTGTCAAATTAATTCGAGCCCGTCAAACAAAAAATTAATGGAAATTTGCATCCCTTGTCCATTGATGAAACTCGCAAGCAGCATCTGTCGCAAGGCAAAAAGAGAACAAAGCATAGGCCGTACAACTTCGATATGCAAATCCATTGATTTTTTTAGCATTCTCATTTTATCTAAACAGACTAGAACGTGAACCTTGGATAGCCCTTCAATAAATACATATTCCTTCCACAACCATAAGACAATTTGGCTGTAGGAAGTTGTCCATCGAATAACCAGTTCAGTAACCCCACAGTTCATGAATCCCACGTGTATACAGGGCAATCTGATAAATAAGAAAAAACTAATGGCTGAAATGCCAAAAAGGTCATAATGAAAACAAATTCATTGTCTGATGGTAAGCTCTGCCCTAAGATGGAGGATGCCATTGATGAAATAAAGGCTGTCGTCGGCCATGAAAGCAGTCCAGGGTATACCGAATAGGTTCCTATACCCCACAGCCTTGCCTCCTGTAAACGTGTAGTTCCCTTTGTACTTGCTCACATACTCCTCGGTGGGCTTTGATCTCGCTGCAAATTCATAATCTACAGCAAAGCTCACAGATCCTTTCTCTTGCATCCCTAGAAATAGTCCAAAACAATGAAATGAGCTTTGTTGGTCCATGTTGCAGTGAGCTGACAAGAAAAATCCCTGTCCACCCAAGTGAAACGCTTGAGAATACACCCGACCAGCTGGAAATAGATGCGAACACTCTTCACGCTTCAAGTCTAGGTACACAACACACTGCTGACGGGGAAGTTCAAACTCCACCACTTTGACCGGTCGGTACTTGTACGCCCTCTCCACAAATCGGCGATATGTATTGACCTCCTCAGCAGCAAGAATACGCTGTCGATAGGGTGTCTCACCCTTGAAAAAAAGAGCCTCAAGCACAACCTTAGATGCAAGTTCCGGATCAAAATCATTGCAAGTTAAAACCTTCTTTAGTTTTCGACAGGTCATAAATGGGAAACGTATAAGTCGACCAAGTCGTGTGGCAAGAATTTCCCTTCTTTCCTCCAATTTGGGATAATGAGTACGTCCCCACTTCAGTACAAAGTCATAAACAGCATCCTCTGAAGCAACCTGGAGATCATCACTAGATAACACTGCCTCGATACCAGCCAAGGGCAAGTTAAGAACTTCTTCTTGGAACCTAACAAAAAAAAATGCAGAAACTAATGACTACAAAATTCAGGAAATAAAATAAATGAAAATATAAAATGGATGTTCCTTCTACTCATTCCAAAAGAAATTCAAACAGCCACTACAAAATGTAATCTCATAATATTTACTTCCAAATCTATTGAGCAAAACTACTAGCAAGTATTGCCAGCGGTACTCTGCATGGAACCTATCCAACTTTTTGTATGATGTTCAGGGAAGAATGCCCACGAACAAACCAAAATTCATAAGAATAGAAGAGGAACAAACTCTAGCGATAGCCAAATAACTGAAATTCATAGTGAACTTGGAGCTATAAATAAAAAAGGAACCTACTTGTTTATGTCCCTGTATCGTGCTGCAAGAAACTGTTTTGCAGCATCCATCAATGGCTGAACTGCTTCAGCCATTAAAACAGTAGAAGGCAAGTCCAGGTAAAGCAAGGCAGATTCACAGGTCATGGGTAACTTTCGCAACATCCTGCTGCAATATCTCATACATGAGGCTACCTCAAATTTGTCAGCAGCCATTAGCACATCCAACAAAGCAGTAGGTGTAGTTGTTGATAGGGAATTGCTATACATAAAATTGAGAAGGTCCATTAATGCCGCCTCTTCTGCTCCAAGACAACAAATAGAGAAAACCAAGTCAGTATAAAGTAAACTTCTCACTTCAGAATTAATTAATCACAATTGTTAAAGCATACTTAAAAAAGATTCAGGTCAGTTTTACTATAAAAAAAAAAAATAAGACAAGTGAACTCAAAACTTTCATGGGCAACTAAGCCAAGAAATCAGTACTAACTAGCAGAAACTAAAAAGTGGAAGAAAAGTACAAATATTCACCCGAGGCATGTATCTGTAGAGTCACGTGTCGCTGCTCTGACTCTCTCATCCCGTTTGAGAACAACTGCAAGAAACAACAGAAGTTTAAAAAATTCCATATGATGGCAAATGAATAAAGGAAGCTGAAAACAGGGCTAGTTCTGTCACCTTGTAAAAGAAAGGACTCTTAGCTGCTAGTATGGGAGAACTAATATGAAGAGTCTTAACTCTAAGAACAGTAGAACAATCCATGTTCCATGATGTATCATTGCTAGCGGCTACAGCAACATCATCTTCTACAAAAACAAATAGCCAATCAACAAATGCCCATAAACATTCATTACTTTGAACAATCACAAACCACTTCCAACTCATGTAAAAAAGCGAGTGGTGAAAGCAAATACCTAGTTGGTTCTGACTCGGGCCAGCATCTGTAGGAGGTTCTTCAACAATTGCCATTGGTTCTTCATCTTGATTTTCAAATACTAAAGCATCTTCTGTATCTGGCATATTACAGTTTATAACCTGCTCCTCAATTTGCCCAATAACCTCCGCAGCTAAAACAACAAAGAGCAATCATATTCTCAAAATCAACCAGACAATTAATAGAGAACAGAAACATAATTTGCAAATTCTAAAGCGGAATTTAAAATTCAAAAACCCATTACCTAGGAGTTCATTTCACCCCCAAATCATAAATTAATTCGATCAAAAGGCAATAACTTTTCGAGATTCAAATACAAAGATTACCATTTTCTTTCTTAATATCCTCCCTTCGTCTCTTGCGATTACGGGCCCAGTCAGCGATGCTGGTACAAGGGTCGCCATCGGATTTTGTCTCCGGCAAATCGGGGATGATCTCGATCTTGAGAATCCGATCGGAAAAATTACTGTCGTTAAAGGCAAAGGCAAAATCCGGGTCCGACCCAGAGCCGTCGAGGGAACTAGGAGAGTAATCCGAGTCCATGATCGTTCGGGGATCGAAAAGGTCCGCGCCCGTAAGACTCATGCCCAAAACCTCAAAAAGCTTAAATTAAAGGAACGATCTTTTTTCTAGTTAGGGATTACGGTTACCTGAAAACCCTAGAAAACAGCGAAATTTTGATGAGAGAGAAGGAAAGAGTTGATAGAGAAAAGTTACGGTTCTGGTGGTTAGTTGATGGCTGTACTAGGACAAGTTCGTTGAGCGATGATGGAGACAATGTTTGACGTGGAAAATGTTGTCCTCATACGCTGCGTTTTTCCAAGCTGGCTTTCATTCATTATTATTTTGTAATTTTTGTTGTTCATTAATTAATTTAAGTTTTTTTTTCTTTCTTTTTTTATTAGAAACAAATATGTGAATCTAAATTAGCCAGTATGTGTGACTCATCAAAAATAATTCAGCGGCAGCCTATTAAAAATAAAAGGCTAAATGTACATAAATATCCTTAATATTTATAAAAAAACAATTTACTCCAAATATTAAATTAAGTAAAATATTTTCTTTAAAATTATTAAAATAGTACAATTTTATCTCTGAATTAACGAAATAATTAATTTACTATAATTTCGTCAAAATGATACAATATATTCACGTTAATAGTTAAAATATAGAATATTGTTAAACTAATGATTTTGTTATTTTTCAGATAAAGGTGACAACATTACACGTAACTAAATATTAAAATAAAATTGCTATTTTTAATAGAAATTAAGAGAATTTTTGCATATTAAACTAAAATAATAAAAAAAACTTGAAATTCTAACTTACACTGCTCTATTTTAATAACGTCCTTAAGTGAAGTAATACGGATTATGGTTAAAAACAAGCCTACAACATGGAACTCATTTCCTATTTAAATGGCGAATTTTCTATTTAAATTCAGTTAATATTTTAAATTTTATATTTTTCGTGTGAAATTTAGGCAAGTAAAATATCCATAAAATATAACCACTATGATTTTTAAATTCTTATTTTTTTTATCTCACGATCTGAGGTATCTCAAGTAGGTTCGTATTGACGGATGACACATTTAAACCATACTATATTCAGATTAATCATTACTTGCTGATTGTAGGTATCTTGAAGGGTTGGGACGGTTGGTTCGGAAATTTAAGATTTCTCCATACTCAAAGCCAATGATCGATCCTTAGACTTTTGGTTAAGGATGGATGAGTCCTTACCACTGAACCACACCCCGGGCTATAAATTCTTATTTATAGCTCATGGGCCTAACCGAATTTATTTAAATTATTTTTCCCACAATGAAATTAGGCCCATCTAGAATTTTGGGGAGCCCCAAGCTGGATTGGGCTTCCTTTGGTTTTAGTTGGGGGAGATCAATATAGATTAAGCCCTTTTGTTAGGTTTTTGTTTGGAGGCCCAAATCTAGATTGGTCTAATTACCCAGGTTTCTTTTAGGGGAGGCCCAACCTTAATTGAGACCATCCCTTAGGCTTGTGTTGCTAGAGGCCCAACCTCCATTGAACCCAAAATGGGCCTGAGTTTCCTTTTTGATCCAAAACTTTATGTAAATCTTATGAATGGACCTTTAAATTTTATTTATTTATTAATTTGGCCTCTTTAAATTTTGTAGTCCCTTTATATTTTAAATTTGGTCCCTTCACGTTTTTATCCTGAGTCCGCCTATGTATGTGACCTTCAATATGGAAAAGAGAGATTAATTGCTATAGTATCTTTAAGACTATACCAAAATAGTAATTGGCTCCGATAGACTAGTTTTTGGGAAAGGTAATACTGTTATTTCAGTTAGCATGGTGCCACTCTAATTTAATAATCAACGGTGATTCTTCCGTTCTATTTTATGTGTTATCTTTGAGTAAAATTTAAATTTTATTTACCTGTTATTTTTAAATTTTTAATATAATTTAATTTAATTTTTTAATTTAATTTTTTAAATAAAATTAGAATTAATTAAATTTGATAATTTAATTTTAATTACGTAATTTAATATTAAATTTAAATTTATTTATTATTTTTTAATTTTAGTACAAATAACAAAAATTATAGATAAAAAAACGGATGGAATGGAGTATCATTTAGTACTTGTATGGAGTATGAAATTCAAAAAAAAAAACAATTGTTTTTACCTTATTTAGATAGTTGAATTCAACAAATATTATTGTCATTGTGAAAACCTTAATCATGATCTTTTTTACTTAATCAAGATGCATCAATTACAATTGAATGGGCATTTGACAGCACAAAAATAGCTATAAAAATGTGACACAAGAAAATATATAACTTTTTTTGTACACTTGAAATCCAGATAACATGATAAAATTTTAACAAAAAAATATTATGACGATTAAATCAAAATTCAGAGATATAAAGTAAAAAAATAAAATGTGCGAATAAGGCAAATTGTAGGATAAGTAGTTCAATTATCAATAAATAATACAAAAAATAATCGGTAACGTAGAAATGAAGTCATAAAATTTTTAAGTACATAATATGTATAAAATTAATACAAAATTAATAATAAAGATACTATAAAATATTTTTAATTTTTTTTTAACAAAAACCGTGAATAATGATACAAGTGGTGGACAATTTGGATCAAAAAGATTCCTAGTTTCCTTAAGAATAAGAAACTCAATCTTATCAATGACAATATTTTATGATATGTTCTAAATTGAAGATTAATTATCCAGGATGATGAATTAGAATAATACAAATAATAAAGAAGAAAAAGTAAAAAAGAATGGGCTAGATTGTGCTGGCGTTGCTTTCACACAATCAAAATACAAAGTTCCGTCATAAAAAAAACCACTCTTAAATTAATTATCAGCAAGGAGATAACGAATTTTTATAATGAATGACACTCATTCATGTGAATCTTTCTTTAATTAAATTAAAACATTAGCAATTTCTTAAATATATTCACCTTATTAATTGCTTATGAATCATCACCAGTGCTTGAATAGTTTAGGATAAAGCTAAAAATTCTGACCCCTTTAAAAATTAAGCGACTATATATCATTAGTTTGTTTATATTTGGAAACTATTCTTTATTGCCCCCTCTCCAGCATAGAGAATTTTATTTATTCCCTTGTACACCACAGTACTTACTTTTCAGCTTCCTCACTGATAAAATCAAAAATAATTTATCTGTGAGAGAAAAATCAATGATTGAGATGATAGATTGAATAATTAGATTATCTGTAAGAGAAGAGCTTGTAATTGATACAGCCAGTGGGATAGTCAAACCTGCAAAAGAGGGTGCCCAGTCGGAACCGAGTTTTAACACTTCGAAGTTTAAGTTAGTGGCCTTTTTAGAGAAAGAGAACTTAGAGAAAGAGAGAGTCTCCGATATTTTATACCTGGTGCCATAATGTCTTAAGTTATTTATAGGAGTTATTTGGAGAGGTACTCGAGTAACTTGGGAGATGATATCTGGCAGTCAGAGTAGGTAAGTGGCGATGTGACAGGATATTGATGAGAGCATGGACGTTGGCTTGTGCTAGTGGGTTGACAGGACATGTTGTCCCATCAATCCGATCGGACACTTTGCTTCCCTGAGTTATCTTCCAGCTCACGTCTTGCCCTTTTATTATTAGACTTAGACCGCCTCAGATGCTATTGGGCCATGCTGATTGGGCCTTTAATAATATTTTTTTCGTAGTTATCACTTGTCCCCCCTTTGGAGAGTCCGATCGGGAGCTTTGTTCAATTTTTTGGCGGGACTTTTGAATTGATTCAAATTTTGATAAGTCATGTCTGTTCGTTTTGAACAACCGCTATGCATTTATTGCTGATGCGCGTGTCTAAAGCGACGCTTCGTTCTCTGTAACCACCATTGATGGGTTGAAGGCATGTGGCGATCATCCAACGAATAAGTGTTTGGAGTATTATAGAAGAATTTCACTTATAAATAAGCATTCTCATTGCGGTTTTTCTTATTTTTCAGTGTCTCTTAGCAAAACTCTGTCAAATTTTTTGCGCGAAACTTTGCTATTTCAGCGACTCAAACTGTTCTTTTTCAGTGACTCCAGAATTTCTGTGAGAATATCCTAGTAAGTAAATGAACCTTGCCTTTGATTTATCTTCCTTATTCGTAGCTTCATAACGCCATTATTTACCTCGCCCCTTTCATCGAGGTGGCTTTGAATAGCGAACAGCCTATATAGAGGAGTTTTCTTGAAGCCGATAAAGATTGTGAGGCCATGACTTGCTCTTCAAAACTCATAGGAGAGGCATCGATTAAGATTTTTTCTTTCTCAAAATAATCTTCCCATAGAAGTCTTTGTGATGGCTTGGGCTTTTAGTCGTGAGGATTGATACATCGCTCGCTAACCGATTGGTAAGAGATCTTGTCTCGCATTTTCGATGGCGGGGGATAACATCATGTGTTATCAAGGATGATGAGTGACTCATTTGTCATTTATGGAGCTTGGGCGCTAGACTGAGATTTCCCTTCGGTGCTTTCGGGATTGCAACCCCCAAAAACTACATAATTGCCCTTAATTAGTTCTGTTCGGACAAGTGGAGAATGACATCCTGTTCCAAGATCTTTTATGAGATGGAGAGAGTGACGCCAATCCTGAAAGATTTGAGAGAGGCTTGAAAGGTCGGACAACCGATCAGTTTGTTTTATGAAACTTTTAGGCAATTCGATTGCAGGCCTGAGCCTCGACACTGCCATTGACGTGAGGCGGGATCGTTATAATTGGAGAGCAAAAAAATCATACACATATATAATTATTCATTGCAAATTTAAAAGAATATGTCAACTGCAGAAATACTTATCTTTCATTTTTGTAATGCAGCTACGAACGTGATGGCTAAGAGAGACGATGTCACCAGCCAGTTAGCTGATCGGGCCAAGGCGAAGATCGAAGCAGATCGTGCTGCCAAAGAAGAGAGGAGAGCTAAAAAGAGAAAGCTCATGCCCTCTTTAGAAGTTCAGGCTTCCCAGCCTTCTGCGAACACTCCCACTGCTGCCCCGAGTGATGTCGCAACTCCTGTTACCTACTCCTCTTAGACCCTTTCGGATTCCTCTTCCGATCAGCCATTGCCCGAGGATCTTTTTAATAGGCATTTGCCAACAGATGAAACTGACTCCGAGAGGGAGCGAATAGCCCAGGATCGGGGAAAATCAGTCCAGGCAAACATGGCTGCTATGGACGAAGATGCCCAAAAGAGGATCAAGGATGTGGTGAGGAAGAAAGTCGATGACTTAGTGGCCGCAGTAGATGCAAGGGTTACTGCCAAGAATAAGGGGGGCGTCCAAAATGTGATTGCAAGGATTGCCGAAGGTCGGGCCTCATCACTAGGGGAGGTTTTGAAAAGTCAATTTGGTGACAGCTGGTCTATTGACAATAAAGCCGTATCAAATTACTTATGCCGGGGTATGTTTCAAAAGGGCGATTTCAAGGCGATGGGAAATCCTGATATATTATCCCGAGAATGCAGTCTTTTTCAGCAACAAAGTCTAGAGGTATCTTTTCAATGCTTTCGTTCTAAATAACATCTATTAACTTTGCTTCATACGACCATTATTTCTTCAGCTAACTAACCCTTTAGCTTCCCCCCTTTTGTCTTTTAGTTAATAAAAAGGGATTTACGCTTGCATGGTGTGGCCAATCATTGCAAGACGAAGTATGAAGATTCCGAGCGAGTGCGAAGAGAGGCAGAAGATAAGTATGAAGCTGCTAGAAAAGAATCCTCTCGTGCCCGGTCAGAGAATGAAAAATTAAAGGAGGAGGCCAATCGTCTTTCCAAAGACCTACGAGTTCAGCAGAAAGAGGTTGATCGCCTCAAAGGGGACGTGGCCCATCTGACTGCCAAGTGTTCTTTAAAGCAGAAATTTGAAGAAGAGACAACCAGACTGAGGGAAGAATGTATGTGTCTGTCTGCCGATTGCTCAAAGGTCAAGGAGGAGCATGACCTTTTGCAGGGTGAGCAGGAATCACTGAAAACCATCTTGGCCGAAAAAGAAATGGCGTGGGGTAAAAATCTTAAAGACGAGCTTGTTGCTCAAAGAGAAAAGCTACTGGACCAGGTAGGAGAGGCCCAAAGGCGGTTATTAACTCGATTGATCTATGCAGTCGAGTAACGCTTTCCTGAAGCTGATCTTAGCTGGATGGAGGACCCAGGAGTCTTGCCCAACCCCCCTTCCAGCGACGGTGAAGAGGAAAACCCCCAAGATCTCCTATCACCACAGGTTGCCTCATCAGAGCCGATCGGTCCTATCGCAGCTATTTCAGCACCGACAGATCCTGTTTCTGCAGATACCCCAGGGTTTTCATGACCTTTGGCCGACCAAATGTTCCCTCTTTGATTGTGGAGATTGTGGATATTGAGATGTAGACTTTCCTTTTTGCAATTTTTTTGTAAAAAATCTTCATAAATGAAATATTCAACGCATCAAAGCATTCTCTTTGCATTGTCTTCATACTGTAATTTTACTTCAAATGAAATCTATCATGAAATCATTAAAGGGAGAATAAATAGTTATCAACCATAGAGATTTCGGGGATTTAAGCATGGAGAATGCGTAAATTTGAATAAGGAGAGTACTTTCTGAACATTAACATGTTTTGCCAACATTTTAAATATGGAGATTGCATAAATAAGGAGAGTACTTCCGATCGGATTGAACTCGTTATTCAAACGCGAGTTATTACTTAAATTTATCGCGTCAAGCGCGTTAGGCGACGCTGTTGGTTTTAAATAGAGTATCAGCTAATCGGATATTAGGAAATTCATTCATGACGAATGATCTTTTCGATCTATGGTGGGAGACAAAACTCCATTCTCACTCCCAACTGAGTACTTTTGTAACTCAGTGGTAGAGCACCATTTATTACTCTAGTGATCTTTTCGATCTATGACGGAAGACAAAACTCCATTCTTACTCCCAGCTGAGTACTTTAGTAGCTCAGTGGTAGAGCACCATTTATTGCTTTCAGTTTTGAGTAATAGAGAAGGCCTATAGCCTTTAACCTCATTCTGAAGATTTGGTGATTTCGTACTTTGGAGGAGACAATTAACTCAACTGTCGTCCTTCATATTTTGAGCTCAGAATGGACATCGAGCCTAGCGAGTGCCGCATCTTAGGCTCGGAATGGACATCGAGCCTAGTGAGTGAGCTGGCGGGGGTCAAATAGAGACGTCTTGCATCTTTGGTTCAGAAATCACATCGAACCTAGCAGACGAACTTAATAAGGAGAAACATTTTCATATGCTCGGGATGAACATCGAGCCTGACGAACAAGATAAGAGCGAACGGTTGTTCTTTTGGTTCAGAATAAACATCGAACTTTAACAAATAGTCATCATTAAATTCCTGTCGGATTTATTCGGACCGAAAGTAGGGAATTTCATTGTACGGGACCAAATAGATATCCTGCAAATATACACTTAAACCCAACAAATAAAGAAAAGCCAAGAAAAATATACCTTTTTCGAAGATGAAGAAGAATGAAAAAAATGGAAAAAATGGAGAAAACATTCTTTATTGAAGGTGAAATATAATACATGACTATACATGGTACTTCTTGAGTACTCCGATATTTCAGCTTCTAGTGATATCCACTCCTTCAAGGATCCTGGGTTTATAGGGGTATTAGAGTTGGTGTGAGCTTTCCCCTTTTTACATTTTCCTTGCTTGTACCCGTTTCTTCAAGCACAAGAGCATACATATTTAAGGCTCTTTTCCTTTTGAGTTGCGCCTTTTAGCGACTTTTTGCTTATAGGTAGTGATCGTGGCGTAGGTGTCTTTTCCTTTCTCTTCTATTGCATCCAGATGTTGGCATCTGGCCAATCGACATATAAATTGGATCCCTATATTAAGGTTGAATAGGGAGGCATACTCCGTCGCTCGGACAAAGAATGCTCGGTGAGTCACCAAAGCTTGAATGGAAGCCTACTGGACCTCCCTTTTACTTATGCCAAATGCCCTGCCTTGGAACGGACTGTCCTACCATCATGGGTTCCTGCCTTAGAATGGACCGTCCTACCATTATGGCCTCTTTTTGGTGCTCGATTGCGGCAACATATTCATTACCATGTGTCGCATGCTGGCGACGGCTCCAGCTTGACCAGGTAGAGGCCTGCCAAAAATGGCGTTATAGGCAAAAGTCATATCCATAATCATAAAGGTTACCTTATAGGTGTAGACTGGAGCTTCCTGGCCAAGTTTAACTAAAACGGTCTTCCGATATGACCCGCTCTTGGCGATGCATGGTCTTCCAATCTGATCAGCTCTTGGTGGGGAGACAACCGGAACGGTAGCATCGCCAAGTCCTACGAGTGGTATGGTGTTTGATTTAAGTTCTCCTATCGGGAGACTCATGCCTTCATAAGCTTAAAGGGTAAGCACATTTATCGCCCTTTCAACATCCACCAATATCTTCCTCACGTTTGAGTCGTTGATTTACACCCTGATAGCAAGAGCATCCTTGTGAGGAAGTGATACGCCTCGCACATCATTGTTGGATATGGTGACTGGTGCTAGCTGTAATACCCGCTCTTATTACCATTTAAAATACTTATTATTTTATTAAATTACTTGCACAAAATACATTTATACAACTGGTATATTATACATTTAAAGTACAAATACGACTTAGTTCATTACATACATGTTCAAATTTCTTATACAATATACATTTATAAATAATACATTATCAAAATTAACCCTCACTCG
Organism: Excoecaria agallocha; assembly: GCA_037975025.1. Taxonomy (NCBI): domain Eukaryota; kingdom Viridiplantae; phylum Streptophyta; class Magnoliopsida; order Malpighiales; family Euphorbiaceae; genus Excoecaria; species Excoecaria agallocha. The sequence continues at coordinate 1,505,656 of JBBPFJ010000030.1, read as the reverse complement.
CTTCCCTTCCAGTGGCCTGCAGATGTTGACTCAATAAAACACTTCTTTGCACATGGGTACCTACACGGGAAAACACCCGTGCTGAGCAATGGCTCAGTGGGGAGTAAACAGTATAATTAACTTCTTATCGAAGTCGCAAACACAATCAATATAACATGCCAATACATACAACATAATATCATGTCACTCTTATTCAGTACATGCAATTAATCACATTCACTAACAATTATACACTCGATAACAATCACAATACTGTTTTCATTTACACTTCAATATTCACTGAAAAATACTAACACTAGCATAGGGTCAGGTAACACTTAAATTGTTAGTCACTTATTACTTTCATTGCCTGAATTCTCATAAATGGTGGATACGGGTACAAACACTAGATATTGCACTAGAGACATAAAAGTCTCGGTTCACTAGATACCCAAAGGTATCAAACACTACACTAGCCACCTTTCGGTGACAACACTACACTAGCAGCTGCGATCACTATCCCTTTATAGGCATGCCTATCTATCCACTACTATGCGAAATTCAGGCTTATAAATAATCTTTAGTCACTCAAGGTTATCACACTTAATACATTTACAATCATAGATTTTACAATTCAATACAAGAATGCAATAAAGTCACTATACAGTGTACATATACTTCAATTATATTTAACTCACACTTTAACATAATTATATAATACCATGCAAATCATGTACCAGGTTCACTCTCATTCATTACCTCTACATTTTGATGCATACTTTTATAAACATAACACTAACACATTCAATAGATTATGCAATTATTTTATTATACCATGTCACTCATGTTCATGTTCATTCATATTCATTATTTGTATAAATTTTTCATATAATAAGATTTAACATTTAACTCTATTTCACTAATTAATTAAGCTTTACATTCACTTATATTGTTCATTACTCTTATTTCGTTTACTTAAAACACTCTAAAAGCACTTAAAAAGGCTTAAACATGCTTTATTAATAATTTGAGACTTTAAAATCAAGTTTAAGAAAAACAGGGTAGGGTCACGATTACTACCAAATTCATGGTAACCGTGACCTAATTGCACTCTCGGGTCTGGACTGCGCCAGACTACCTTACGGTCATTACCGAATGAGTAATAACCGTGTTCTATACTTTTTAAAGGGGTCACAGAAATGCTTAGTAACCGTAAGGTAGGGTGCATTTTGGTTCTGGACTGCCTCACGGTTACTATGAAACTCATAGTAACCGTGATGCCTGAAAGCGCTCAAAGACAGATTTTCTGGTTTGACTTATATGCCATTTTTGACCCATAAAAATTCATTTTCAGGGAAAGTTTTCCTCTGAAAAATTGTTCCACTATGTCTCTAATTTCTAATACATCAAAAATCACTCAAATCAGACTTCTAAATCTCAAGATATTCACTAAAAACCACAGACTGCTCTCTTGGGACGGACAGCAGGGGTCTGTCCACTTCAAGCTCATTTTCAGACACTCCAGAGACGTATTTAGGTCCCGATTTCTCCTAAAAAGTTGTAGATATAAGTCTTATCTTTCATATCCAATTGGAATCACATCAATCAGACTTATATAGAGGGAGTTATTCCAGTTTTACTAAGACTGGTTCATGTGAACCAAAAACAGATTTTCATCTTAACACTTTCTAAGGCACAAACCACAATTCTCTTGCATCAAACCATCACTTAAGAACTCTATAATCACTAACAGAACATCTATAACACATATATCAACTTAAATCAATAAATTAAAATAGCAAAGAAAATGAAAACTCCCAAACCTCTTTACAAGCTTCACTCTTTTTCTCTTCCTCTTTCCTTGCTCTCTCTTTCTTCTACTATTTGAGCCACCAAAAGCATGCATTCCTTGAAGAAGAAGACCTATGAAAAATGGGCAGAAATTTTTTGAGTTTGGGACCTTCATTTTGCCGGCCACCCACACACATCCTTCTTCCCCTCTTTTAACTCATCTTTTTAATTTTTTTCTAGAAACACTAATGTCCATTCTCTATTGGTTGGCTCAAAAGATCTTGATAAAATCTCACTTTGATCCCTTTTTAAACTTATTTCTTTTACTTTAATCTTTCATCTTTCTTTATTTCTGTTTTTGCCACAATTCTTTTACTTTACACTTTCAATTAAGTCCCTACATTTTAATTTTCTTTTAATTAATCATAGAATCAATCTCTGTCTTATGCAAAATTACCATCTATCTCTCTTAGGGTACCATTAGGGGCATTACACTAGCCGTTCAAATGTCTGGATGATATAAACGCCTTTACCCTTTCTTGATTTGGTGAGATCCTCTCCGTGAGATGATCCGCCAGTGATCATATTTATGACACCGGCATGTGGTCGACGTGGGTTCACGGTTCTTGGCCTTCTTCACTCACCATTATCAGGACCATGTGAGGGCGTTTCTTCCCAGAGTGGTAGGAAATATCTTGCAGGCAACCCCTTTGTCGGAGGCGTACACCTGTACATTGTCACGCCTCATCGTCCCTTGGTGTGGCTGCCTGGAGTTCTGACGTTCATCCTTCTGCTATCATGAGCTTTCAACTCGCTGATGGAATTTTTCCTATTTCTTCTTCCTCCAAAACCTTCGGTTGTGCGATCTATTTCACAACCTTCAAAAATTCAGGGGATTTTTCGTTGTCCAGGGTTTGGATCATGGCTTTAGTGAAGTTGCCAAAAATGGCGCGCTTATCTTCAATGGTAGCAGGAGTATCCTCCGGCTGTCATATGGCCGCGTCGTCGAAGTTTGAGAGGGGGGTTACGCCTATCATGTGATCTGAGAAATCTCCCTCTTATCCCCGAGGGCTTGGCTCGATCCTAGCTGTTGCGATTGCACTTCGCAAGAACTTGATGCTCATAAAATCCCAAATTCACCATACCTCTCAATGAAAACACCAAATGATAAAATAAAAAAATGATTTATCTGTGAGAAAGGGATAAATGGCTGAGATGGAAGATTGGATAGTTGGGTTATCTGTAAGAGGGGAGTTTGTAATTGATACAGCTGGTCGGATAGTCGGACCTGCAAAAGAGGGTGCCCGGTTGGAACCGAATTTTAGCACTCCGAAACTTAAGTTAGTGGTATTTTTGGAGAAAGAAAACTTAAAGAGAGAGAGAGAGTTTCCGATATTTTATACCTGGTGTCATCATGTCTTAAGTTATTTATAGGAGTTATTTGGAGAAGTATTCGAGTACCTTAAGAGGTGATATCTGACAGTCAGAGTAGGTGAGCGGCGATATAAGAGGAGGTAAACGAGAGCATGAGCGTTGGCTTGTGTCAGTGGGTTGACAGGACAGGTTATTTCATCAGTCCGATCGTACCCTTTGCTTTCTTGAGTTATCTTTCAACTCATGTTTTGACCTTTTATTATTGAACTTAGACCATCTCAAATGCTATTGGACTTTCAAGAATATTTTTTTTTATAGTTATCACTCACAAATCAAGATTTAATCTTTATATGCCTTTAATCATGAATTTAATCGTACTTGACTTTAAATTTATTGATTTCGTAAACTTAAAATAACCAAATATAATATAAAAGAATTATAAATCAGAAAACCAATAAAATATTTCAGCAGCTTGACTAATATGAATATCTATGAAATGGATAGCAGTAACAGCTATCATTTAAGAAATAATATGCATATGTAGGATAGCTGCCAAGTGAAAATGAATGTTGAATAATTTATGTTATATTATTTGTTTGTTTAGTCATATCAACCAAAGTACCTTTTAATGGCATTGAGAATTACTATCTCTGGCTTTTCTGGAAGCATGGAAATATGGGAATATTGAGTGGTTACAGATTTATATGAATATGCGGTTAAAAAAAATTATAAATAAAAAAATTAACCAGGAATAGGAATTAGATATGAATATTGTTACATTTTACTTCTGTTCATTTCTCTGCTAGTTGCAACAGTTATACTGTCCAGTTCCAACAAATAATATCATTGTTACATTATATATATGATAATTTTCTAAAAAAATTTCGATATGAGCTTGTTACCTGTAAAAAAAAAAGTACTTATGAAAGTTTACAAATATTTCAACAATCAAATCAATACTATTAATTAAAAAATTATAAAAAAATAATAAAAATAGAAAAAATCCCATCAAAAAAGTAAAAATCATTTTTAAGTAAATAATTAATTTAATTATTTATAAGGTATTTTAAAAAAAATATATTTATAAGATAAAAATTTACATATATTTAAAATTTTGAATGTCATAAAATTTTATACCAAACTGAATTAGCTTTGTTATCAAAATATATATATATAAACTAAATCTTGATAATGCCAAATGATGTGTAAGTTGAACTTCACTTAAGACTTTGTGAAACAAAGATATTAAATTGTTATTATGATGCATATTGGTTCCAGATTTGAACCCTGTTGAAAAAAATATATTTTTTTTTAATATATCTCACATCACTAGATTACAAAAAACATAGTATGGTTTACAATGATTTTGCTAATTTTCAGCTTGCAAATTGCTTTTAAAAGAAATGATGTGTAAGTTGAACTTCACTTAAGACTTTGTGAAACAGATATTAAATTGTTAATCTTTGTTATGATTATAATGCATATTGGTTCGAGATTTGAACCCTATTGAAAAAAATATTTTTTTTCATGTCTCACATCATTAGATTACAAAAAATATAGTATGTTTTATAAGGATTTTGCTAATTTTCAGCTCGCTAATTACTTTTAAAAGTTGAGTTAAATTCCAAGTCTATTTTCTTCAATATGGTATTGGAGGCATCAATAATTATCGTCCGATATTAGACAACTCATAATATTCAATACTAAATATTTTACATTTTAAATTTTCTGCATGTGTTCAATTTTGAGCCTGAGGAAATATAGAAAATATTTCGGATATTTCCTGATTATGAAAATATAACAATCTATCGAATCTCCAATTAATCTGTGTTAAGGTAATTGTTAAATGAATAATTTTGAGTAATGAATTGATTTTTATCCAAGATGATAATAATATCTTGGCATACGTGCGATTAAAGGGTGACAAAACATCAAATCATACGCAAAATATAAGATCATAAACCTAAGAATCTTTGGTCTCAGACATGTGACTGTCCAAAAATGTAAAGAACACTAATTCCTTATATATCGTACAACAACATGAAAAGCAGTAAAATTGGAAGTGTAAGGGGAAAGCAATTGCAAGAAACCAAATTGCAGAAGAAAGAATAATATAATGAAAGAAAGAACTTGAAATAGAGAGCATGGCGTGTGAGGCAGATAAGAATAATTCTGGCAAAAAGCTCATCACGACAAGAAGAGGATGGGATTGAGTATTATTTATATAGAAAATGGTAAAGATTGAATAGGAAAATAAATGGAAAGATGTATAAAGAAAGAGCAAAATTCAAGAAAAAAGGAAACAGACATTTTAAGCATTAGGTCATTTCATCATTTTTCATGGGATGGGACAATCACAAACCCATTTAAATTTGTCCAATAAACTAAGAACTATCGTTCATTTCAGCTTTTTCTTCATTGCTCGTTAATGAAGGGATCATGCGCTCTACTTAATTACAGCAAGTTTTAGCGTTTTGCATTAATACTAATCCTTAAACTAAATCGTGATGATCGAGTTAGTTTATGACTATGGAATAGCTTTACCAAAAAAAAAAGAAGAAGAAAGACCCTTGAGTATTAATATAGATAATAAATAGTGTAGAACTTGGGTATAATAATTAGTGGCTTCTTTTTTTGGTGCAATTTTGAAAAAAAAAATTAGAGAATTGGTGCTACAAAAAACAAATGTTTTGAAACTCGGACAGTAGTCGATTCGGTTTGCCAACCGAGTTATGGATCAATTGATTTGACCGGATCGACTCGAAGTTTTTATTATTTTTTTAAATATAATTATTTACAAAAAAATTAAACATGTAGTATGTAAAAAAAATTCAAAAATCTATTAATTACCAAATATTCATATAAAAATATTAATTTTAAGTCCAATAAATTATGTAAATATAAAAATCAAATAAATTATCTTAAGTAATAAATATTCAAATAAATCCACATAATATCAAAAATAAACATTCAAATAAATTCAGTTAATATATGTACAAACTACCGCAAATTTCCTAAATAAATATAATTAATAACACTAAACTATGCAGAAAAAGATATAATTTCAAGCGAAAATATTTTACAAGCTTGATTGATTAGGGTAAAAATTAAAATTTAATTAATTATAATAAAAAATAAATCAAATTATATAAATCGATAATTCAAATTCGATTAATTACAATAAGAAAAATAAATCAAATTATATAAATTTATAATTTTCCAACCACACGTATGAAATATAATAAAATAAGCAAATTATTTTTTTATTTTTTATTTTTTCTGAAAAGTTTTTGAAGTCCAAATCGGTTCAACCCCGATTCAAACCAGTCCAACCTAAGTCAATGGTTCAATCCGAATTTTTTCATTTTTCGAGTTTTATGTTGGACCAACTCAATTTCATTATCAAGTCGTGATCCAATCGGTTTGACCGTCCAAATCAAATCGAGTTTCAAAACATTACAAAAAACTTATTTAGGGAATTAGAGTGTTAAAAAATGGCAAATCAGTTGCCGTTTTGTGACCACATGGGTCCCACATCTGGCATATCAAAAATTACTTTAAAAAGGGCAAGAATTCATGCGATATGGTCCCATTGGCAATATAGAGTGCCGTTTTTTAGCGCGATAAAAGCTCCCCTCCTTACATGGAACAATGTCGTTCTGCTATAATAAAAAACGGCAGCATTGAGTGTTGTTCTCAATTCAAAAAATACGTTTTACGATGTGGGATTCACATGATCGGAAAACGACAACTGGAGCTACCGTTTTTTAACATCCTAATTTGTTAAATAAATTTTCTATAGCACCAATTCTCTAATTTTTTTCAAAATTGCACCAAAAAAACCCTAATAATTAAGAAGAAACTTTGCATGGTGTTTTTCTTTGAGGAAGATCTTATAAGATAGTAATCAATGAAAAAATGAAATATAGTCCTTATGAAGACACATGAAATATCTATCATGATCATGGCATGTCAATAATGTCTCCTAAACATGACAAATTTTTGTAAATTTTATCTCGGGTGTAATTAGATTAAATTCTTCTAGTTTTCCACTTAATTATCATGATTAAGTTCAACAATCAAAAGTTAATTATTATTTCCCTATTCACACACATTTGCCACAAAATGATCATTGAATTACATGCATATTATTATAAGCACCATATAATTTATATAGCATATATTTTGAAAAAAGAAAAATACAATATACAAAATGGGTTTTTTCTTTGCTTTCTTTATTATTTTTTTTTAAGTGTTGGCTGCAAAATTAAGGTAAACTAAACATTAAGAGCAATATATACTATTTAAACTGAACATCTGTCCAGCTTGAAATTGAAATTGAATGGCTCTTCCATGATTTGCGAGATAATATTTTAAAGATTGGGCCGCAGGATTTGACACTCGTTCACCTTTGATTACAAAGACTTTATAACTAATTCAAAATAATGTATGCTATTGAAAGACATGAACCCTAAATCTAGAGGCCGGCTACCATATACTAAAATCCAAGCTAACCTAACTATATACATTTGAAACCTAAAATGGGAAGGAATGCTTAAATTTTATTTAGTTAGGGATCTAACCGAATCAAGATTTGTAAAAAAATTATAAGCCGAATTGAATTTAGCACTAACCAAATCTAATCTAACCCAAATTTTCTTATATATTAATTGAAGAATGACAATTCAAAAAAAAAAATAATGGGATAAAAATAAAGCCGTTCTAAAATTTTGATTTTTTTTCAGTTATTAACCTAATTGAATTAATATGACTAAATTGATTATTTGAATGCCTAAATTGAGCTAACCAATTTAGTCCTATTTTCAATTAAAACTGAAACGTACTGACGGCTGTTATTAGAAAAGCCTTTGCAAATATATCAATTATGAGAGGATTCTGATTAATTGATAATATTGGTTGATAACTTTGTGAAATAACTCTTAATTAATGTCAAATAGATCAATTGATTTGATTGGAATAATGGAAAATAAGAAAACTTGATGATTTAAGAGCCAATTTATCATTATATAATAAACTAATAAACAAATGTTCAACTTTATGACATAACTCGATTTTTAATTATATAAATAACTATATAAAATAAAATGACTATAAACCATATAAAATATACTAATACTAGAATATTATTATATTATTTATAGTATATCCTAATAATATAATATAAAAATACATATATACTCAAAAAAATAATATAGAATATAAGAAAAATAGAATATCTTATAAAATAAAATATATTACAAAGATATAATTATAAATTAGAATATTATCAAATAAATCATTATATATATATATATATATATATATATATATATATATATATATATATATATATATATATATATATATAATTTCTTCATTCTTGCCAAAATTACGCAATTAAGATGCTTAAATTAACAAGCATTGCTCAAATTTTTGTAATTTAAAGTTTAGAGCTCGTAAAATATAGTAATTAATTGAAATCTCATGTTACGAATTCAAATATTATTTTAAAACCTATGAAAAGGAATTATATTGTTAAGCAAATGAGAGGAGGACAAACAAGAAGAAAATCATTCCTTTGTTTACTTTCTATTTAAAAAGTATTGGTTTAAGCATTAATGGAATGTTTAAGGAGATTTTAATTTTTCAATAATAAAAAGTAACAAAATCTAAAGTCTGTGTTATAATCTAATACTAGAGATCAAGAGTGAAATGACTACCGAATCGAATCATGTCTGGCTGTCTCCATTTCTTTTGCTTTCTGAGTTGAAATTAAAATCTCTTTTATACAATCACAATATAAAATTCAAAGACCAACATTATTGATCCAACAATTTTTCAAATAATATAAATTAAAAGATTTAACTTCCCTTATCATTTTCAATATGTTCTTGCATCATTATGCTTTTTAGTTATAATTTCCCACTTCTTGCGGTGTTATGTTACCTATTACAAGCATGAATTAAGAGCAAGTTTGGATAACTGTTTTTCATCATTTCATATATAATGTATTTTATGTTACTGTATAGTAACGTGTTGTATAATAATTTTCTGAGGTATGTTATTTGGAAACATTTTCTTTAATTTTATGACATCTTTATTTGATTTGGTTATATTGTACTGTACAACAATGGCAAAAATACACTTGATTATTGATAAAGCTGAAAATAACTTTATCCTACAAGGAGAAGAGCCTGCAGCCACAAGATTGAATAGGTTACCTACAGAGAGCAGGCGGATCATTGGGCCGATCGGACAGTCGGATTAAGCCTAAAATAACTTTCAGCTTACGTTTTGTTCATTGGATTTTTTCAAGTATTGTTGGGCCATGCTAATTGGGCCTTGAAAAATATATTTTCTGTAGTTATCACTTATCTCCCCCTTGAATAGTCCAACCGGGTGAATTTCCAAATTTTGGAGGGAGTTTTGAACGGTCTTTTGAATTTGATAAGTCACGTCTGGTATATATATATTATTGGAGGGCCGTTATGCATTTATTGATGATGCACATATTGGGGGCGCCGCTTCGTTTTCCGCAATCGCCTTCAGTAAATTGGAGACACGTGGTGATCATCCAACGAATAATCGCTAGAGTATTCTAGAATCGTTTTGCTTATAAATAGACATCTTTATGACAGTTTTTCTTACTTTTCTGTGATTCTTGGCGAAGCTCTGTCGAATTTTCTGCGCGAATTCTGATATCTCATAAATTTGGACTTTGTTCTTTCAGCAACTTCAGAGATTTTGTAAGAATACTTTTCTTCCTCTTCTTCTCTTTTTTTCTTCTTCTTCTTCTCTTTTTTTTTTTGACCACTAGCCCATAGATGAGAGCCTTCTTGAAGCCTATAAAGGTTATGGGATCATGACTTCGATTTCCAAAACAATAAGCCCTTGTATTATCTTTTTCAAAATAATCTTCTCGTAGGAGCCTTTGTGATGGCTTTAGCTTTTAGTTGTGAGAATGATGAGTGGCTCACTAGTCATTTGTGGAACTAGGGCATTGAGGCGAGATTTTCCTTTGACATTTTTTTGGGGTTGCCATTTTCAGAAATTACTAAATTGCTCTTACCTAGTGATAACACATGACGTTATCTCCTATCTCACATTGACTGGAGATGAGCTAGAAGTAGTAATATACACGAAGCCCGCTCTAATCCTCCTCCCCAATTAAAAATGTGAGACAAAATCTCCTGTCGATGGGTCAGCGAGCGATCCATCAATTAATTTCGTCCGGCCTAGTGGAGAACAATTCATTATGCCGCCATTTTTAAATAATCTTGAAAAAGGCTTGGAAGGTTGAGTGGCCGGTAGGCCCATTTGTGGGCACTCTGGTTATTAGCCTGAATCTCAACACTATTGTTGGTGTGTGCATAGCGGGATCATTGTAGTAAAAGCATAGGAGAAGCGTATACACATATGTATATAATTATGTATTTCGAATTAATGAAACATATTGACTGGAGAAATACTTATCTTATGTCTTCATAATACAGCTGTGATCGCTATGGCAAAAGGAGATGATGTTACCAAGCAGTTGGCCGATCGGGCCAAGGCAAGGATTGAAGCCGATCGAGCTGCCAAAGAAGAGAGGAAAAATAAGAAGAAGAAACTCGTATCTTCCTCGAAAATTCAAGCTTCTACCCCTGCTACAAACGTTCCTACTGCTTCGCCTGGCGATAGTGCAACTATTGCCGCCCGCCCTTCTCAGATCCCTCCGGGGCCTTCTTCTGATCGGCCATTGCCTAAGAGTCATTCCTCAGCACACTTAATTCCCGGGGATGGACCTGACCCTGAGAGGGAGCGAATAGATCAAGAGAGAGGAAAATCGATACGGTTTGACATGATCGAGATGGGCGAAGGTACCCAAAGGGCGCTTCAAGATGCGGCCAGAAAAAAGGTCGACGAGTTGATGGCTGCAGTAGATGCAAGGGTTGCTGCCAGAAGCAAAGAGGGTGGCCCAGATGTAGTTGCGAGGATTACCGAAGACCGGACCTCTTCGCTAGGAGAGGTTTTGAAAAGCCGATTTAGCCCCGACTGGTCTATCGATGACAAGGCCGTATCGAATTATTTATACCGGGGCATGCTTCAAGAGGGTGACTTCAAGGCAATGGGGAACCCTGACGTACTATCCCGAGAGTGCAGTCTCTTTCAACAACAGAGCCTGGAGGTATTTTTAAACGTCTATTAATTTTTCTTCATCTGGTTGTTATTTTTTCGACTGACCGAACCTTCTACTCCCCCCCTTTTTTCTTTAATTAATAAAAAGGGATTTGCGCTTGCACGGCATGGCTAACCTCTGTAAAGCAAAATTCAAAGATTTCGAGCGGGCGAGAAGAGAGGTGGAGGACAAGTGTGAATCTGTTAAAAGGGAGTCCTCTCTAGCCCGATCGAAGCTTGAAAGAATGAAGGAGGAGGCCGCTCGTCTTTCGCAGGACATGCGAGCTCGGCAAAGGGAGGTAGATCACCTTAAGGGGGAGGTAGCCCGCCTGATTGCCGAGAATGCTTTAATGCAAAAATTCGAAGAGGAGGCGACCAGACTGAGGGAGGAGTGCAAACGTCTGTTTGCCAATTGCTCAAAGGTCAAGAAGGAGCGTGAACTTCTGCAGGGCGAGCATGAATCGCTAAAAATCCTCTCGGCTAAAAAGGAAACAATGTTGGGTAAAAAGCTGGAGGACGATCTCACTGCCCATAAAGAGAAGCTGATAGATCAGCTAGGAGAGGCACAGAGGCGGTTATTGACCCGGTTGATTTATGCGGCCGAGCAACACTTTTCTGAAGCTGACCTTAGCTGGATGGAGGACCCAAGAATCTTGCCAAATCCCCCTACTGGCGATAGTGAAGATGAAAATCTTCACGATCCTAAGTCGCTGGCAGTCACCTCATCAGAAGCAGTTGGTCCTGGTATGATTATTCTGGCACCATCAGACCCTATTCCTGCAGATGTTTCAGGGTCTTCACGATCTGTGGTCAATGTAGATGTTCCTCCTACCATTGTGGAGATTGTAGATATAGATATTTGATCTTTCTTCTATTTTTTTGTAATGATGGTGTTTTTGTGAAAGATCTTTATGTATGCAAAATTTGACATGTTAAGGCACTTTCTCTGCATTATCTTTATGCTGCGATTTTAATTTAGGCGTTATCTATAACAAAAACTGTTAGTGGAGAATAATAGTTATCAATCACGGAGATTTAGGGGATTTAAACATAGTGAACGCGTAAAATTGAATAAGGAGAGTACTTCCTGAATGCGGGTGTATGTTCCCAGTGATTCGTAGCTCCTTGTGGATGTTTAATTTGATCGGATCAAATTTATCAATTCGGTGAGTTATTGCCCGAAATTATTGTGCCGAATGTAACAGCTAATTTTGTTGATTTTCAACCATCATATCAGCCGATCGGCTATTAAAGAAGTCATTACGACTAATGATCTTTTCGATCGTATGGTGGGAGACATTTTCCATTCTCACTCCCAACTGGTGCCTTTCGCAACTCAGTGATAAAGCATCATATATTGTCCTCTTTGGGAGTTACCCTTAAAGATTGATTTCTCTCTTAGAGGAGCCTTATGGTGGGATACAAGACTCCCAATTGAGTAATTCGGTGGTAAAGTACCCCTCATCGCTCTTAATTTTAGAGAGCTTTCCTTAATGAAGAAGGCTCATGGCCTTTAAAATTATTTTGGAGAATTGACGATTTCGTAATATTCAGGGAGCTTTTCTTAATGGAGAAGGCCCATGGCCTTTAAACTCGTTTTGGAGAATCGGCGATTTCATAGTCGGAGGGAGGCGATTAACCCGTTTGTTATTTCTTCGCATTTTGGGCTCGGGATAGACATCGAGCCTAGCGAATAAGTTAGCCACATAGACATCTTGCATCTATAATTCAGAAATTACATCCAAGCTAGCAGACGAATTTAATAAGGAGAGATGTTTCATGTGCTCGGGATGAACATCAAGCTCGACGAATAACACGAGAGGGAACAGTTATATTTGTCTTCAAAGCAGACGACAAATTTGACAAATAGCCATTACTACATTCTCATCAAATTTATTCAGATCGGGGTAGGATATTTCGTTAAATGGGCCAAATAGATATCCTGCAAACATACATTTCATCCTAACAAACAAGGAAAAGAGAACATACCTTTTTGAAGACAGAGAAAAGTGAATCAAATGGAGAAAGTGGAGAAAATATTCTTTATTGAAGGTGAATATGATACATAATTATACATGGTGCTTCTTGAGTATGTCGGCTTCTAGTAATATCCGTCCCGTCAAGGGGCCTGGTTCTGCATGAGTATCAAAGTTGGTGCGAGCTTTCTTTAAGCATAGGAGTGGTGTAAGCGCCTTTCCCCTCCTCTCCTGTTGCGTCTGGCATCTATCGGATCAACATGTGAGCCGGATCCTTGTATTAGAGTCGAGTAAGGTGGCGTATTATGTCACTTGGACAGAGAATACTCAACGAGCTGCCAAAGCTTGAATGGAAGCCTAGTGAATATCCCCTTAAGCCGTGTCGGATGTCCAGTATGGACCGTCTTACCATCATGGCTTTCTCTTGATGCTCTATTGCGAGCACGTACACCTCTCTGGGTGCCTTTTGATCTTCCTTTGGAATAACAATTCCTTCTTTAATTGGGATCTTCATCGGCATATGTCGCACATTAGTGGTAGCTCCAGTTTGACAAAGCAAAGGCCTGCCAAAAAAGGTGCTATGGGCGAGAGTCATAATAATAGCTTCAAAAATTACCTTACAGGCATAGACTAGAGCCCTCCGGCCAGGTTTGACTAGAAACTCGACTGACCCTACTTCTGGAACGGCGGTACCGTCGAGTCTTATGAACGGCAAGGCGTTTGATTTATGTTCTTCGCTCGAAGGACTCATGGCTTCATAAGCTCGTGGAGTAAATGCATTTAACATGCTTTCGTCGTTCACCCATACCCCTCTCTTGTCGAAGCTATTGACTCATGCCTTGATGACGAGGGCGTCCTTGTGAGGTAACAATACATCTTGCACATCATCGTCGGGTATGGTGATTAGGGTTAGCAGTTTGGGTGTCTGGACGATCTAAACGCCTTTGCCCTTTATTGGATTGGCGAGATCTATTTCATGAAATGCGCCCTCAATGATCATATTTGTGACATCGACATGCCATTTACATGGGTGCACGTTTCTTGGCCTTCTTCTTCTTAGGTCTTCCGCCATCAGGTCCATTTCTTGCTCGCCTTCTAAGGTTTTCGGTGAGCTTTCTTTTTTCAGGGTTAGAGCCCTGTTCCTGGTGGGGAGGTTTGGCATGGTGCACATGTCAGTTACTATGAAGGGGGTGCTACCGTGCCGCCGTGCGACGGTGTCATCGAGGCTTAAGAGGAGGCCTTTCTTCTTCCCTCGAAGGTTCAGACTTGTCCCGTTGATGGTGACCATGCTTTTATGGAAGCTGTACGTTTGTAAAATCATGAATCTGCCACGCCTCTCAATGAAAGCACCAACTGATAAAACTGAAAATAACTTTATCATGCAGGGAGAAGAACCAGCAGCCACAAGATTGAATAGGTTACCTACAGAGAGCAGGCGGACCATTGGGCCGATCGAACAGTCGGATTAAGCCTGCAAGAAAGGGGAGCGCCCGATCGAAACCGAGATTCAGCACTCCGAAGCTTAAGTCAGTAGCTTTTAGAGAAAGAGTGCTTAGAGGAAGAGTCTCAGATATTCCATACCTAGTGCCATTGTGTTTTGGCTACTTATAGGAGATATTTGGAGAGACACTTGAGTGCCTTAGAGGGTGACAACCAATAATCAGAATAGGTGAACGGCGATGTGACAAGAGATAGGTGGAGAGTGGGGGCGCTTGCTTGTGTCAGTAGACTGATGAGACGAGCTATCCCATCAGTCCGATCGGACATCTTACTTCTAGTGTTATCTTTCAGCTTATGCTTTGTTTCTTGGGTTTTTTCAAGTATTGTTGGGCCATGCTAATTGGGCTTTGAAAAATATATTTTATGTAGTTATCAATTATTATAAGTTATTAGTTATATGAAAAATATTGAGGATATTATAAAAAATAAAAAGGGTTAAACTTGAAAGATTAATGTGTTGTACGACACAAAAACACCAATTTTAGAGGTTTAAAATTTGACCATTTTTCATTATTTTAAAACCAACTATATTTCCTCTTCTCTCTATCTAAAAAGAAATACGACTTAATATATATAGAAATACCTGAATTTGATTTAATAATTCATTTAAATACATGAACTTTAATAATAACCTATTAAATAACTATATATATCAATTTCCCAAATAATAAATATAAATTTACACTAATTTTAAAAAATCAATGTGCATGTCACTAAACGGTTCCATGTGGTACTTAACCTATTGTAATAAAGACATATATTTCAGATACACGGTGAGATTAGTAAAACTTAAAAACAAAATGGATTAGTATTTTTGTTGATTTTGATATTACGTTATACCTAATTTATCCATTTGAGTGTTACATACTTTTATTTTTTCAAATGTAAAGTAAATTTATATTTTATATTTGTGTAATTGATAAATACATGTACTAAATATATTACGTTAAAATTTAAATTTTTAAATAGACTATATATATTAAAGTCAATGCAAGCAAATTATGCAGGGAAGAATATATGAATGAATGATGCATAGCCACGAACAAATAGGGTGTAAAACTTTGTCCCCGACACGAGAGTACATTTAGGCTTCCTCTCTTAAGAGATCTAATACATTTAGTTCACACTGAATCATATATGAAATAGTATAATATAGTACAATCTAATACAAATATGATATTTGAAAAAATTTCTAAAAAATTAATATAAGAATAATATAATACATCACATATCTCATTATCACATATACACTGTATAAAATAATACATTACAAATCCTTGATTTGTGTAATACGATAAATATCGTATTAATATTAAATACCACCATCCTACCATTGTTGCTGTCACCGCCACTAATAAACCATGTTGCCGCCACCGACACCACTACCACTGTCGTTGCAGCCTCTGCAATCGCCGTTACCATCACTGTCGCCATCACTCTCACCATTACCACACTATCCCTACCACTGTATCAACGCCACCACCATTACCACACAGTTGCCGACACCACTATCGCTACTACCATCACCATAGCTGCTGCCACCATCATCCCTACCACTATCACCGCTACTACAACTACCCACATCACCACACCGCGATGCTGCCACCGCTACCACCACTCAATTGCCGCCACAACCTCCACTATCGCCATTGCCAGCACCATCGTCGTCGCCACCACCTCTGCCCCCACCACCACTACCCACACTACCATATAGCAGCCACCACCCTGTCGCCACCACAACTGCCATTGTTATCACCATCGCCGTCACCACTACTATTATCACACTGCGATCGAATCTTCAAATTTATAATATTAAATGTATAACTTAATAGCTATTATAAAAAAATATATATATTATAATTGATAAATTCTTTCATTGTTCAAATATTTCATCAAATTCGCCATTGAGATTTTTTTTTATTTTTTTATCTAATTTTAATTTTTGAAATATCGATCTTTTTAATAATATATAGTCATTTTTTTATTTTTAATAAAAAAATTGATGTATTGAAATTTATATTTTATAATTATAATTTTTATATAAATTAGTTATAATAAAAATAATTTAATTATATCTATTTTTAATTTTAAAAAAATAATATATTACGATATTATATATAAATTAATACTGTACAGATTAATGCTATATATATTAATATTATATAAATTAATATAATATTATAAATTAAACGTATCCTTAAGTTATGTATGGAGGGATCTAATAATAATTTATATAAATAATATCCTTAAAACATCTAAAAATTCCAATATAATTGCATAAGATATTGATCACTAAAACATTAAAATATACAGTAGGCATATTCGAAGCTTTCGTGTAAGAAGTGACTAAAGAGTATAATACCCAATCCAAACTATAAAATAATTAAAGAAACACCAAATAATTCAATAAACAATGTAGCTACGAAAGAAAGATTAGATGGACGGATGGACAGATCAGAGAAAAATAAAATAAAATAAAATAAAACAAATAAAGTGGAGTGATTGGACTAATGTATATGAAATTGGAGAATAAAAACAAATATCAATGGACGTAAGATTAGTAAAAATAAATTCTTACATATTTATTATTAAAAATTAACTCGTCAACTGAGAAATGTAAAAATTATTATATTTTTTGTCTGATATTTTAATCGGTATAATATTATTTTTTATGTTTTAAAATTGATAAAAATTGTTTATTTTTTAACTGTCTTTTGACATGTGGTACAAGATCGACAAAAATTTTTTAATTTTAAAATATTATACTAACCGGAAACATCAAAAAATAATAAAATTGTTCTTTCGTTTAAAAATTCCAAATAATTTTTTACCTTAAACTAAATCTGAAATTTAAAATTTATTCAATAAATTTTGGATGATCTAATATTACAAAAAATGATACTTTTAATAATATATTGAAAAAAATAAATTTAACATAATTCAATATAGAATAAAATTAATTCATATAATAAAAATCATTAGCATTATTATAAAAAAGTATTAAATTTTGTAATTGCTCCACAAATTTTAAATAAATAATGAAAATTGAGTTTTGTGTAGGCTGCCTTTTTTATGTTGACAAGACAGTGAATTCAGTAAGTGATATAGAATCTGATGTGATCTTTTATTTTTTGCTCGAATATATTTATTTATTTCCTCTTCGCCATCATACTCACACTCTTGTTGGTTCTTTTGTGGCACCACCACTCTTCACTGTCTGTTTCCCTACTCCCACCTTCCTTAATTATTTTACATTTTGAATTTAAGCTTTTTCGGATAATTTATTTTTATGTAAATTTTAAATATACCATGGCCAGATGTTGATTAAGAAAAAATATTTTTATAAAAAATTGTAATATCTAATTAAAATTATAAATTTTATAAAAGAATTAAATTCAGTTACATGTCACTTTTTTTAGATATCGAAAAATTGCTAAAACAAGATTTAATGGAGGTTTATAATATTTTTTAAAAATAAGGTTGAGCAATCTTCCTCTTCCTCTTTCTCTGTAACTTGGCTTCCCCCCTTATCATAAGCTTAGCTGATTTTAAGGAAATTTATTATTTTTGGAGAAAAAATTGATTCTGCATAAGTGCAGGAATTTATTCTCGTTGAGCATTGACTTTGTAAATCCACTGGAGGAGACAATGGTTAATACTTTTTGGAATTAATTAAATTAAAATCATGAAAAATTATTGCCTCAAATTATTTTTTTATAAGTAAGATAAAAAATATATTTTTTTAAGAATAAGAGAACAAATATTTAATTACATATCTAATGTTATTAGAAAAAATCTAAACTACATTTCTTCGCATTTGAATCAATTTTCTATCATCAAACTAACTCCTGAAAATTTTTATTTTTCGAATTATACTCATAGTAAATGAATTTGTAGAGTGCTTTCATAAAATAAAAATTTAATATATATATATATATATATGCAACTCACTAAAATAAGAAATTAATTAGTATTGGGCATTACTGAAAAAGTTGATTGTAGAGTGCTTTCATAAAATAAAAATTTAAAATATATATATGCAACTCACTAAAATAAGAAATTAATTAGTATTGGGCATTACTGAAAAAGTTGATTGTAGGCATAGATAAACACTAAATATAGGGTCTCAATTTCTCTTTTTCCAAGTCATGTTAAAGGATTTTAATGATATTACTATTAGAGTTGAGGCTACAACATACACAGAAATAAACAAGACTTAGTTTTTTTCAAAATTGAAAAGAAATTAAAACTTTTTGAATCAAGAAATTTAAGGAATTATTTACGTTTGAAAAAATAAATATGAACGAAATTTCGGAAGAAAAAAATGATACTCCGATAATCAAGTTAATAATTTTGAAAGAAAAATTGGAAAAAAAGTAATTTCAAGCTTAAAGTCTAAAGGTTTTGCACAGAAGGATTGAAAAACTTTACACAATGTCTCACAATTAGACCAGGGTTGAGCAAATAAAATTGAAAATATGATTAATCGTAAAATCGATCTAAAATTATATTAATTTTTTTGGTTAATTAATTCGATGAACTCGATTACGATTTTTAATTTTTTAATTTTTGATTAATGATTACGATTTAAATTTTTAAGTATTAGTTAATCGTTAATCCACAGTTAATCGATATATATATATATATATATATATATATATATATCTTCAATTTTTTTCTATTTCTCTCTAAAATTTACAAAAAATAATATTTTAAAACATTTATTTTTTTATTTTTATACCTTAATTTTTTATATTTTCCTATAAAAATTTTATAATATTTTAAATTAAATTTATATTATATCATTCTATTTAATTATATAATAATATTTATATATAGTATCCAATTAACTTATATATATATATATATATATATATATTTTATTATATATTGGTATTCATATTTTACTTAATAGTATTTAATTACATTTTCTTACATTCTAGAGTTTATATTATAACATTTAATATTATCCAAAATTTTATTTAAATTAGAATCAAATATAGTAATTTTCAATAAATATTAAATCTATTTTATAATATTAGTTATTAATTTATAAAATATGAATTTTGGTCGGTAAATTATATTTGTTTCTTAATTTTTATATTAAATTACTTTACATGTTGAAAATTGAATTGAATTTTTTTTAATTTTTTTATATAATTTTACGTTATAAATTTTAATGGTTAACCAAAAAATATTAATTAATCAAATTAAAAAATTAAAATTGATGAATTGATTAACTGAATATAACAAACTGATTAATAGTTAATAATTTTAAAAAATTAATATTAATAAATTGATTTATTTTTTTATTTATAAATTGATTAACCAATTCGTGTTATCCTTAATTTAGACTATGCAGGAATATCCAGGTATGTTTTTTCCTTGAACTGAAAGTTTTGTGTTTCTTCGAAATTAATTATACCTAAATGGAGACAGGCGTTTAACTTAAGTGTAAAAGGTAGCCCCTTTGGGTGTACAGGATAAATATAAAATATGACAGATGTAGTCTGTACTTTCAATTATAGTTGAGGACAGTGCTGAATTGTGCTAATAAGCTTTTGGGTACAGAACCTCTTATTATTTGGAAGAAATTTAGATGGAGTTTGTGAAACTCGAATATTCAAATTCTATTAGACCAGATACTGCATAAATTTAATGTTAAAAGCGATCATTTCAACACGTCAATTTTCATACATATATCGAATTCATAAATTAAATTCGAGATATACTTGAGAGATATAAAATTCTCATCTACTCCGATCAATAGACGTTGATTAATTTTTGTATTTTCACACGTATGTCAAAAAAAATTAAAATAAATATATATTCTATTTATTTACAATATATATATGAATTAAATTTTGAGTACCTTTAATTAATATTTTTTTTTCGACTGATAATTTTTTGCTTAGGATTACTTTATGTGAAAAATGCCTTTATTCTCGAATTTTAATTCCGATTCTATCATTTAGACAATTTTGTTTTTGTTTAATTTTATTTTTTATAAATTAATTTAATATTATTAAATACTGAGCTCCTTCAATAAAAGATTAAATATTGTGAATATAAGATAATAAATACTTTCTATATGCGACAATTTCTTATTGGATCGATAAATGTTGTGTGCAATTAGGTAAATATTTCGAGCAAACAAATATAACTACTATTTATGGTTTAGAATATAAAATTTGAACAGTGCTTTAATTATTTTTGAATATATATTATATTGAAGTTATTTATTTATTTATTGTGAGTTTGATTAGGATTATTCTAATTTGAGATTACATATCCCTCTAGGCAAAATTAGCAAGAGTTCACCAAATTAAACTATAGGTAAAGTCATGTTATTACGTGTACGCACACATTACACTGTAAATTGAAGCAAGTACAATTATTATGGGTGTGAAAATAAAATCTTCCCTACTAAAGAGGACAACTAGTAGTTTCAATTTCAATCGTGACGATAGGACGAGGAGGAACTATGTGCTTTTTTTTTCAATGTTTTCCTCTAAAAAAGTTACTGATTTTAGGAAAAATGAAAAGAGAGTAGACAAAATTGTTGCAATTTCCCAAGTTTTATTAATTTTTTGGTGTGTCTTGTAAATAAAAAATAAATTATTTTTTCTTCAATAATATGCTTTATATAACATATTTACGGTATACCATATTGACACTTGTATTTTTACCCGAAAAAAATAATAATTATTCAAATGACCAAGATTATCTCCAGTGACTAAAAAGCATAACCTAGCTAGTAAAAGGAGTTTCAAGTACAGTTTACATATAAAATTAAGATGTATTTAAGTACAGCCGATGCTTATTTTATGTATAATTAAAATGTAAAATGTAAATAAATAATTAATATAATATTTATATATATTTTATGAAGCGCATATAGAAAAGGGAAGTGATGGGTTTTCCACAATTGAAGGGATTGCAGGATATAGTATATATGGGAGCAGGAAAGCAAAAGAAGAATATGAATAAATCTCTTTTTTTTTTTTTTCTCTGTTCATCAATTATATATATATTACTATTCAAAAAGAAATGATTTCCCCACAGATCTCTGCCCTCCTTTTAGCTTATATAAATCCTTTCCTCCACCCGTAAGATCCATAAGATATTTTCTCTTTTCTTCTTCAGAAATACTTCCACTTTCTTTAGCTTTCGAACTGGAGAGATTTCACAGCTCGATCAGCATATGTTATTACTTGTGATCGATGAATTTAATTTAGCATTTAAGAGAGCTTTCTTCAGTCCACTCATGGGTGGCAATAGGATTTAATTAGCTGCCGACTCATTCATCCAAATACTGAGTTAGAAAAGGTTCAAGAAATTGCCCAGTAAATGAGTGAATGATGCGGGAGACAACTTGAATCTTAAGCTTCCTGTACTTGGACTGAAGGGAGCTCCCTTTTCTGTTATTTTTCTTTTAATTTCATTTTTATTTTATTTTCTTGTTTATATTTATATATGCTCACAAGTTTATTATTTCTTATCAACATTCTGCAGCTAAACAGACCTTTCAACTTCATTTGTTTTGTAATGTTTATCCATTTTATCTCATCTTTTTTTCTGTATATATATATTCTTCATTTCTTCAACTTATTCTCTACTTCATTTTATTTCTGTTGCTTTTAAATTTCTGGCTTCCTTATTCTTTAGAATAGTTATATTAAAAAAATAAAAATCATATTTTAAGAACTAGGGTTGAGAAAAAGCTTCTCCTATTTCAGAAAAAAATTTTTAAAAAAAATACAGTAAATCCATTTTTTATTTATAAACCAAGCTAATTAAATAGATAATTAATATTTACTTATATTCATTCATGTATTGAGCGAATAAACTCATATAGTTGACCATTGTCATCTTTTGCAGCTTGAAGAGAGTGAATTTTTTTTTTTTTTGTTAGGGTTTTACAGGAGAAGAAGAAGAAGAAGAAGAAGAAGCTATTACACGCTCTTCCACATTAGCTTCTTGGGTCTTGATCTTTAACTGCAACAAGTTCCTAGAAGCCTAAAACATGTCTGTATCTTTAGGTTCAATTACCGAAATATCCTCTAATTGATGTGCTTCAATGAATTAAAAACAAAAAATATTGGTACTAAACAGTACTTTGCTTTCACTTTGTTTGTACTTGCTAGGTTTTAAACTGGATTTGTTTATCTACTATCATTTTCTTTCTTTTTTTTTATCATGAGTTTCATGGTTTGCCTTCTCTTCTTTAATTAGGGCAAAAGTTTCAATCTTTTTGTGTTGCCTTTCTTGGTTTGTAATTAATGTGAAGGCAACTCTAGTGATTCAAAGCCTTTGTCTGTATTTTAGTAGAAAATGTATTGCAGAGTCGAGAAAAGGTGTAGATGATGATGATAACTTTATTTTGTCCTCTCTTAATATAAACTATTTTGCTTAGATATGATTATCCTTTATGCATTTTTTCTATTTAAATGAGAAGAATGATGAGCTATGTATGGAGGGGTAAAATGTTCTTTAATTAAATACAGCTACTATTTATTTGATTTGATTTGATTTATGAATTAATTTAATATATAATGTTTTCTGCTAAGGATCATTAATAGTTGATCCTTCCTAAACCCTAACAAAAATAAAGTACAGAGAGAAAAAAAAATTGCAAAGTGGGTTCTTTTAGCTTTTCCTTTCTAGTTTCTAGTTTATAAAAGACCAGCAAAAAGTTGGGTTCTCTTGCTCTAATGAACGCCAAGTGCCACACTCTTCTCTTGTGGTTCTCCATGCCCCAAACTAAAATTTTCCTTCAAGGCTAAAGGTGTAATTTGGAGTATACTTTTATCTTATTTTTATAAATCAATATACCACATTTTTTTATTAAATTAGCACGTAATTTAATTTGATTAGAAGGAGCATATATTCATATGCCTCAATTACAATTATCGAAACAAAAAATCGGATCTAAAACTTTATGTACCTTTGATTCAGTATTCGCCATATGGTTAATTAGTACTGATTCGTAGTTATTTGACTTTTTTTTTCTCATTCGTTTATTTGTACTTGTACGTTATGTTTTGTTTATTTGGCTTTGAATTCAAAATAGAATATGGTGTAAAATTTTATTTTAGTATAAATTAATTATTATAAGAAAAATTGAGAATCATTTCTAACATTTTTAATATAAAAGTAAATAATAATTTGGTAAGCATATGCATTTAAACAGTGTAGTTAAACGTGTAATACTTAAATATTATAAACAAAGGATAGTCTCTACTTCTCTGAGCCAAATGCCACTATGCTAAATATGGATACAAGGTTTTCTTAGTTTCTTTCCACTTTTTCAAAATCCAACGGCTGCTTCTCATGCCATGATTGATCATTTTGCACCATCTTTAACCAATACAAATTCCATTTTTATTTTGTCATTTATTGTTGATTTAATAATGTTTGTGGAAATCTCCCACGTGTGGTCTCTTAGGTTTCGAATATGTTTGATTTTATCAAAAGATTTTATGAGAAACAATTTAGTAGAATATTAATTTCCTAAAGATCCAACCAGGGTTATGTCAATGTAAAATAAATAAAAATATAATCTTTTCTTTATTCTATGGGGCCTTCATGTTTCCAACCCATTTGGAAAAGTTGTAGTGTAAATTTGAAGTGGTTCAATCTCTAATCACAATTAGTGTCTTTTTCTATCATCATTTTAAAGATACGTAACCAAATCTTCCAAGGTGAATTTGACCATTTATAGTGCCCTGCCAAAGTGCCAATCCAGCCACTACAAACAGATGTCAAACTTCATTTTCCAATATTCCTTTGTACAGTAACATCAATTAACACATAATCTGTTGTTTACAAAAAGAAATTTAAACTCAACAAATTATTTTTATAAAAAATACCTATATTTTTATAACCGGTCAATGCGGATACTTAAAATAACCCTAATTCACCTCGTTTAAAATCTTAATTCTCTATTATATGTGATTAATGATCATGAGATTTTGGGTTAATTTCACTCATATTTACTGTACTTGAGCTTAAACTACGCAAAAATAATAAAAAAAATTGTCACACAAAAATAATTTAATTTAGTAATATTATACATAAAATTAATTATAATTAATTTTTCACCGTCAAAAAATACAAGTGGCATGTCATATTAATACCTTATGCATAGTAAAAATGCTTTTTATACCACGTTATCAATGATATGTCAATATTGCCATATGTATTTTCCGACATTATATTTGTAATTTGTACAAATTAATAAAAGTTTAACCGGATAATTTATTTTCAAGATGGATTATTCAATTAATGGAATCGCATCTTGCAAATAATTAGCACCATTTGTGCATATTCCTATACGCAATGCTACCTGTTAGGAATGGTTCAAAATTAATTGAACCATAATATCTATCTTAACACTACCATATATATTCTCCCCGCACTTTTTTTTGTTAATAATAATTATAGTACTTGGTGTAAATAATGGTGTCCACCTCATGGTATGGATAAGTCAGACCATATATGCATTTATAAAGTGATAATTTCTTTCAATCAAATCCAGCTGAAAATTAAAGAAAATTGCAATGTAACCCTCTTATAATATAGTTTTTTCTATCAGTGAAAATGGGACCCTTAACTTCTTTCTTTCTGTTTCGTTTTTCCTTTTCCTGTTTAGCACATATATACTTTCCTGAATTTCAATAATGACTAATAAGCAGAAAAGAGTGAAATTTCCATCAACCCAACTGTATATATGAAGTTTTTGGCTGTTCAGACAGAAAAGGAGGCAAAATTTAGGGGATTTTTTTTTTTGAAAATTTAGCTAATTTTAAAAGAAATTAGAAAATAGGATATACAGTAAATTTATTTAGGAAAAAAAGGATACTGAAAATTGGCATTTGTGGGTGTTAGTATCTAACAGTGTGGAACCCGCACATTTGACTGGTTAACGTGATAAAATCCGGCAGAAAATAATGCCGGTATCCGTACATGTGGAGCCCATCCCTTATTAGAAACTGGTATGTTTATATGTGATTATTTGATACTGTGGATCCCTTGGACTAATGGAAACCGGCACTTCTGTTTGCCGGTTTTTGACAGTAATTCAGCTCCGGTTTGCAAACTTATTTTGTTTCTGGCCATAGTTATTAGGTCCTATCTGTATTGAAACCAAATCTTCATGATTTCACATTCTGATGATGTAATAATACTAGGCATAACCTTAAGTGTAGGGCACAGCTAAAATTGCTTAATGGGTCCTCCTATATATAAATGAACACTCAATAATCATTATTATATTTTATTTTATATTAGCGAAAATTTTAATTCCTTGCAATTATCACAAATTTTATTTTATATGATGTAGAAAACATATTATTTACTAAATTAAAGAAAGAGAGGAAAAAAGAAGTAAGTGGGTATTTTAGAAAAAATTAAAAAAAGAATAAATTAATTAAGCTGACTTATACTCAAAAGTCCTTCTTTGGTCTTCAAATATAAGAAATGTCACCAACATTTGTGTTGAATTGTTAGCCAACTATCTTTGACAAAAAGGAGAAAATATAGCTCATTGTTTTAGGTTTATTAATTATTCGATTAAGATGGTAAGTAAATGTGGCCACTCGAAAATGTATTTAATCTGAAATTACTGTTATTATTGGGAGGCATAGAAATTTATTTAAACAGTAATCCAACGTGGACAAGACAAGGAAGAAACTAGAAGATTTGGTTTGCAAACTTATTTTGTTTGCAAGGGGCTGAATTACTGTCAAAAACCGGCAAATAAAAGTGCCGGTTTCCATCAGTCCGTCAAATAATGGCACATAAACATGCCGGTTTTTGGCATGAGATGGATCCCACACATCAAATTATGGCTTAGTTTAATATCTGTTTTCATCGCACCAACCGGTCAAATATGCGGATCCTACAGTATCGGATACCGGCATGCACAAATATCGATTTTTAGCATCCATTTTTTCTAAATAAATCTACTATAACTCTTATTTTCTGAAATCTTTCAAAATTAGCCCCATTTTAAAAAAAAAAAAACCCTAATTTAGAGCAAATAGTTTGCTCAATTCATGAAGAACAAAGCTCTTTCATTGGAAGATTACAATTTCTATGCTCTGTGCATTATTTATACTCAATCCATGCATTCATTTATTTGGCTAATACCTTATATAGAGGTGTCTAAAAATGTTTTTTTTTTTCTAATCAGTTTCGAATTTATAAAGTAAAATTCAATTTTTACATGCCAATCTATCATTGACTATGCACGTAAATATAAGTACATAAACATGGTTTTCCTTCTAATTTTTATGCATTTCTTCTAACTAAATTCCTAAAACGGTGCAGTAAAGGAAATGAGATATTAATTGGTTGGAATATATAGTATAACCTTTTACATTGTTAATTAGTGTAATTGTGAGATCAAACCAGAAGTAAATCTTTTCACGAGCCACAACAATGAGGCCACCAACTCAGGTTAAAATTTGTCCAATTAAACGAACCAACCCTGTGGTTTTTTCAAATTTCAAGAAGTGCTAAAAACGTCCCTTTCATTTATTTTATATATATATATATATATATATATATGATAATAAAAAGGATATGGTACTCATTCATCTTAAAAATTAGCCACAGATATTATAGCTTCGCTTAGCTACTATACAAAGCTCAAAAATGGAAGGAAAAAAGGCGGAGTTTTTTGAAGTTGGAGCATGTGAAAATGGCTACCAAATGGGTTTTTTGATAGGGCAAAGATTTTCTAATGAAATAAGAAGCAGACTGTCCAAAGATTTAATTCTTCAAAATCAGCTTCTTCCTTTTGCCAACACACCACAGTCGCAGCCACTGATTGAAGCTCTCACCCTGAATAACAGAAA
This sequence comes from Excoecaria agallocha, assembly GCA_037975025.1. Taxonomy (NCBI): domain Eukaryota; kingdom Viridiplantae; phylum Streptophyta; class Magnoliopsida; order Malpighiales; family Euphorbiaceae; genus Excoecaria; species Excoecaria agallocha. Next base: position 1,478,016 of record JBBPFJ010000030.1, on the reverse strand, counting down.
GAAATTCCCACAATATTGGGATGAGTTAGTGGGTACTGCAGAAGGAAGTGGAGTGCCAATTCTTGATGTAATCATTATTAATGATAGTAATTAAGGTTTTAATTATTACTAATTTAGTGTCTAATATAAAAATTACCAATTGTTCATGAGCTTGCAGGTGATTCTAATCAACTTCAGGAAAGAGATTCTTCCATTTATTCCAAAGTCAGCAACAGATTCAAAGGTTGAAGTTTCGGATGATTGTTCTGATGTTCTTGTTGTTAGCGAGAAAATGGCCATTGCAGCACATAATGAGGATGCGAATGTTGCTCTTCTTGGTCACGCGTATGTTTCGAAATTGTGTTCTGTATCTGGTTTTGATGTGGTTAATATTAAACTTGTCGAAGTAGAACAATTTTGCCTGACAACGTAACATTTTCTATTAAAAAAAATGGCATTTTTCTCACTATTTCGGGCAATTTAGTAGAAAAAAATGACAAAAAATAAAAAGTAGTGTCATATTATGTCTATTTTGAAAAGTATAGTGGCAAAAAATGTCATTATTCCTTCCTAACTATCTTTTTTCTTGTGGGGTTTGCAGCTACCTCGTGAAGGCAACTTTGTCAAATGGACAATCCTTCATTGGTTATACTTATGCAGGAGAACTCCCCAGCTGTGCATTTGGGTTCAATACTTGTGGACTGGTAATGTCTGCTTAGCTGAACTTGTACGTCTATCAGTTGTCCAAATTCATTGCAGGTTTAGTCAAGCTGGGCTTGTATAAATAGAAATGTTATACTGTTCCTCATAATCCCATCAGGCGTTTACTCTGAACTCAGTACCCCCATCTGAATGGGAGATAATGGCAGGCGGAATTGGACGAAACTTCATCTCAAGAGACCTCCTTGAAGCTACAAGCATTGATGATGCGTTGAATGTAAAAAATATTCCATTCATTCACCTTAGCTTTCCTTAAGATTCAGTAGGATTATGGGACCTGATAACTCATCTTCTCTCTTCAGAGAATACAGTCCTCAGAAGTTTCTGTAGGCCACAGCTATAATCTTATAAATATGAGAACCCGCAAGATTTTGAATGTAGAAACAGCATCAAGGAATCGAGTTTCAGTTCGAGAAGTTGGAGTATCGCCCTTCTTCCATGCAAACATGTATCTCCACCTTCAAGTTGAACAGGTACAAAGTGGCTCAATGATCAAAACTCTAAAGGATGATCATAAATAATATAACATAACATAGGTTTCCAATTAGATAATTTCATGAAAGGAGTAAGACAATGAATTTGTTTCCAAGGTACAAGATGACAACTCAAAACGCAGGCAAGAAAGAGCAAATTTGCTACCAAATGAATCAAAAGAAGACGTTCTGTCACTTCTTGGTGACATGGATGACAAACAATATCCAATTTACATGACAGGTAGGCAAGAAATAACTCAAAACCATTTTCCTCATCAATAATGTATAGTTATCATTTCCGCATTATTTTCAGGTCCAACATTATTCACCCTGTGCACAGCTGTGATTGATCTGGATGACCGAACAATATCAATTATTGAGGGAAATCCAAAGAAAGGGGAAGTTTCCTACATCTTTCCATGTCCAGCAGAGAGTTGAAAGATATCACCATAAGTTGTATTTGAAGCTCTCATGCAGGTTCATAGAGGCCTAGAACATGGCCATCAATACATCGTACGGCTACCACCTAAGAGGAACAGTATGGGTGACATCTTTAGAAACTGATGTAATGAGAGGTTAGGAAAGATTTTGCAGATGTCTAGATATTAATAAAGGTGGTTACCTTTCCATAGATTTCATATTTAATTGGACCATCTAGCTCAGCACCCAAGGCCATCAGTTTTGTAACTGAATTGTTAATATCAGGCACTGTAAATGACAACATAGAAGAATACCCTTTCTGCACCACATGGTCGCTGCAAAGTGGGTTAGAAACTTAAATTGGAGCTAAGTAATCATATGGAAATTCAAACCATCCAAGTAGCTAATGAATTTCAGTAAGCTGGATTAGTATTAACCAAATATAGTCCTTTATAGCTCGGATATTACTCAAATTCCCTACTTCACGAGAAGAATATAAACGTTTCCCGGATAAATATTAACAAAATCAAAAATTGTTTCAAACTACTCTATTTTGGTAGCCGAAAATTTACATGCCATCAATACACTTAAACCTCCAAGGTCCAAACTTTGATTAAATTTTACTCAAATTCAGTGCAGGAAATTCGAATAGCTATAACAGCCTCATGAAACCCAAGTTAATAGCAGTTTAAATCATCAAGCAGACAATGTGGAATGCCTGTTAACCTGGTTACCCAGCTGTGAACCTATGCAAAAACTGTCTAGAGTGTCCCACCAAGTTCAGAATCCTTGTAGGCAAATGATCGAACAGATACAAGACGTTGCACAAAAGAAGCAGAAACAAAAATTACCTCGAATATTGCATGAGGGCAAGCTTAAGGGAACCGGATTGAAGTTCAGCCCAGCGAAGAGTGCAGACATTAACCGTGAAATCCAATCCTTGGGAGTAGAAACGAGCTGCTTTTGGCACGTCCTTGTGAAGCTGCAAGATCCACCTAAACGACGCTGCTCGTGCCATTTGTTCCTCGTTTTCCACTAACAACCACACTTTGGCCCCTTCTCGCCTCGTTTTTAACTCAAAATATAAAGCTCAAGCCCAAGCCCATCATCGGAAAATTTGCTATTAGCTGATCAAATGTTATGGCTCGAATTTAAATATTTAAAATAAAAATATTCAATTCGATTATATTTTTGAAAACTAAAAAGGATAGAATTTTTAATTTTCCAGTTAAATTCAATTTACATTTTAGGGGATGATTAAATGTGTGCATTTAAATGCAGTAAATTCGGATTGTTAGCTTAAAAAATGTTCATTTATATATTTATTTTAACGGTTCAAATACACGCACTAATATATAAAAATTTAACAATTCAAATTTGCACACACCAATACATACCATAATATTAGTATGAAAGTTGAATAATTTTTATATGTAAATTTACCATTAATTCCATTTATAAATTAATAATAAATTTGTAAAATTACCATTAACTCCATTTATAAATTAATAATAAATTTGATATAGACCAATTTATGTAGGAAATCAAGAATTACCACTGTCTTACCTAGCACAAATTATCCATATCAAAGGACAAAAAGAGAGCGGGGTATACCTTCACATTTCAGCAAGATTGCTTTCAATCAAGTCTTTGAATGGCCTTACATAGATTACTGCTGACAAGAAGCCTCAAAAAATTACTCAAAATTGCTATGTATCTTGAAATTTTCTTATCCATGCAGCTACAAAGCCTATAATAATGGTATTACAATCATATACAGAATTTTAAATTACAAAAAATGAGAAAAAAAGCAATATTTGAAGATGCAGCAGCAAGATTCATACTTTAAGATACTGCGGTCAATATTCACAAAACATAAGCTCCTGAATCATGATCACCCAAATAATGCAAAAAGAGCCAATCCCCTTGGCTCAGCCAATTTCCAAGTAGCCTAAGAGGAACCTCTGAATAATTTTAATCGCGACCGCTGTCCCCTTGACCGTGCTTCAAGAAGCTTTGCCTTCAAAGTGTTCTCCTTCAAATTTGGAGGGAGTTTTGTAGATGATTCTGAAACGTCAAGATCTGGAGCTGAGAGCTTTGCCATCCACTGTCGAACTGGACTAGCATTTCTCTGGGTTGGGTAGCTAGTGGAAGCCTCGCCTGGATCATTCTCAAGAAGCATATTCCCACCTTCTGATGATGAAATATGACTCCTTATCAAATTATCAATGACATAATTCGGGTTCAATCTGCGGATGTCATCAGCTTTACCCTTTCTTTCTACGCTGCCTCCAGTAGCATCACAATTTTCATTCAGTTTCCCTTCACCTGCTTTCACCTCTTCTATATCTACAACTTGGGACTTCTTGTTTGCACTAGATGCCTTTGCCCAAGCCATCTGTTCTTCAAATTTAACTTGCAAGCTAGATGGATTCTGCCATCTAATTCTTTCGTGGGATGCAAACTTTTTCTTTGCCAGACTGGATTTGACTGTTTCATCATCTTGGCCATCTACAGCTTCATCACCGTGTAAATTAAATTCACCATTGCCTGGCTTGTTGAGCTCAAAACAGTGTGAGTCACTGCTTTCAGAATCCTCTTCATCACCCACATCTCGAGGAGCGCTTACAGCTTCATTTAGAGGGAGAGACTCTATAGAATTGCGCCGTTCCCTTGGCAACTTATTATCAGTAATCTTAGAATTAGCCATTTGTTTAGCTTTAAGAAAGGTCTCTATCTCAAAGCCTAATTTTTCCACTATTGAATTGTTTTCAGCAAAACCATGCTGAGCTTCTTCTAGCCTCATTTGCATTCGCTCATCCAACCATGACTCAGATATATGGAGGATTAAATGATCACCATCTGCCCTCCCAACCCAATCCTTGTCAGATTTTGGTTTAAGAGTATGCATTTCCTGGTCGTAATCTTTAATTCCCTTAGCAAATTCATCACAAAGATCTTCCAACAACTTTCTTGACTTTTTCTCTTTTTCCATCTCCCTCGCAGCATTTGAAAGAGAAGATTTTACATCAGTAAGCTCCCTAGCTAATTTCCGATGTAGACTCTCGGATCGTTTTCTTAACTTCCTCTCATCTTCTAGTTCATCCCTGAGAGACTGAATAGCAGCATGCAACCGATCCTGTTCCTTGCTCTTCCTAACTAGTTTATCTTCTGCAATTTGCTTCATCAACTCATCCATCTCATGACGATCTGCTTGCTGATCCCGAAGAAGTTCTTTGATCCTGACACGTGCATGATCCAGTTCTGTTTTCAATGCCTTTATTAGTGACATATTAGAGGTATGCTGCTCTTCCAGACTCCAGATTCTATTTAATACTTTTAGCAGTTCTGTGGATGTTTTAAGACTATAATGTGACTCGCCAATCCTTCCCTTAAAATCCAATGAGCTAGTAGGTGTAACTGCAGGATTATAAGGTGCCACCTATACGAGAAAGACACATGACAATATAAGGAAGGAATACCGAGCACAAAGGTTCCATTTATCAGGAAGCATCTAAAAGAAGTGGTATTGTTTCTCCTGTTATGTGTCCGAGTAGTTAGTTGGCTTAGGAATAATCACAAGTTCATGATCATTTGACCTTTCATCACTACAAGCAAATTCTATTATCTTCTATAAGAGAACAATAGGTGCTTTGTATATCAGCAAGGGCAATATATAAATAGCTTACCTCCATGGAACTGCCATAACTTGCCGGAGATACAGGCTGTAAAGCACGGTTACTTCTTTCAATTGACCTATGATGCTGAATAAGTGATGCAGCAATATGTCTCCTCAAACTGCTTGCACTCTCTGGCTGGTTAAGAAATAAAACAAAAATCAGAGGCAGAATACAACTAGTCAATCTCACAAATCAAGCCATTATGTCTTTAAAAAAGAAGGTATACATGCGCTCAAAATAGACAGTATGATAACAAACACATATTGATCCAAAGTGAAGAGCCAAGACTTGTTCGATAGTTATCACTCTCAAAGAGATTTTATGAAGAAGTCTCAACGAAGTAGAAACCAACACACTTTCCAAGAACCATGGGGGTTAATACAAAGCATATAAATAGATAGATTACAAATCAGCAAAACAAATCCGATTCAATAGTCAATAACAATAGGAATAATTTTGCTTCTCAAATAAACAACAACAACAATAAGTGGACAAAACAGATGAAACAATGAAAGCTCTATCAGTCTTGACAGGGACATGGATTGTATCAGCATATCAAAAACAAGCAAGCAGCAAGCCAGGGTATATAACTTGGACAATACTCAATACATTCTCTAAAAAGATATAGTATCAGAAAAATGCATATCCTTCACATACATATACCAGGCTATGTCACAAACTAATCCTCGCATTAAGAAAAAATTTCCTAACCTCTGAACAAGTCAAAAGATGATAAAAGTAACATTTTTAAGTTGATTTCAGTCCACAAAAGAATCTAATAAGCTTCAATTTGATAAGCAATATCACCTAAATTTCACAACTCGTTCAGGAGACACAAAATCACATCAACAAAACAATACACAACTGGACCCATCAACAAGATTGGCCACACGTGTTAAGCTCAAATGATTGAATAAAATGAAGAAAAATGAATTAGAATGAAAGAGGATAATACCCTAAACGACCTAGATGATTAAAAAACACCCAACTTCAACAACCAAATCAAGTATGTAAAGTTAAGCCACGAGAAATTCAAAATCCCAAATCAAAATCCATATGGAAAAAGAGAGGGAGGTAAAAAAAGATGGCGGCTCTTGTGCATAAACCTGGTCAGTGGAGCTAGCTGAAGCATCAGCCAAGAACTGGGATAGGTCAAGGCCTTTGTCCTTAAAAAGATTGTGGCTTTTCTGGTGACGGCACAACCTAGGATCACCACCAGCACCACCATTGTTAAGATGCACACCCCGGTGCATTTTAGAGAGAGGCAAGAAATGCTGGAATTCCCACAGAACAGCAGCAAGCTTTCTAGCAGAAACAACAGTGCTATTATTGTGACAAAGAGAATAAGAAGAAGAGAAAGAAGGCTCCTCTTGGCTGTGAGCAGCGACGCTAAAATGCGCTCTATGCGAAGGAAAGGGAGTCCAAAGTCTAACTGGAGTGCAAGCAAATGGGCCCATTCTCTTCCCTACCATTACCCCTCTCTTCAACTTTTCCCCTAAAGTTTCCTCCTTTTCTGCTTCCCCATCTTCCTTTTCCATTTTGAAATCCTAATTTTATATATATTTTCACTTTCTCGCTCTTGGGTACAAGGAATGGTTGTTTACTCATACAGCTACTTCTCTCTGTTTCTCTCTCATTCTTTTCAGGTTTTGCTTGCTTGCTTTTTTAGGGATATGGGTTTTGGAGAAAGCGTGTAAATTAATCTTTCTTGATCAGTCTATGTAGAAGCTGAAGTAAGTGAATTTTTTTTATATTTTAGGTTTTTGCAGTTTCTAGTCTCCACCATGGCCAAAACGACAGAAGAAGGATCCAAGAGGAAAGTAGTTTGTTGGGTTACCTTACCTGTCATGTATTTAGTAGTGTCACCCGCCAATTTGTCCCCAAGTTTCTTTGGTAAAAAAGTAAAATAAAGAAAAACAATGTCTTGTTTAAGTTATATTCCTTTTCTTCTTAACATGGGTTATTAGATTTTTTTACTTTTTTAACTGATTTATTTATTTGTTTGTTTGTTTATTTATTTTAGAAAAGAAGGGAAAAATGCCAATAAAATATAAAATATAAAAAATAAAAAACAACTAGCGAAGGTAGGCAGTGCAAAGCAATTGCCATAGATGAAAATCAGGACCATAATCATAGGCTAGATGAATATAATCCACAGACGCATTACCATATAATAATAAAACTTGTTATTTACTTTAGAAATGTATCCATTTCGTGTTAATGTTTTTCTTGTTTGAACAAAGACCCAAACTATTTATGTTTATGTTTTCGTTCCATTAGCTGTTAGCATATGAAGGTTGACTTTTATGGCTGGAAGCAACAACCACTTATTCTTTTACCGTGATTGCTGAGCAAATGAAGACCAGTTCCGCCCTATTATTCTCTCTCCTTTTTAGTACTTATACATCAATCTTGAAAAAATATCTATCTTTCTTGTCTGCCAAAAAAACAAAAAAAAAAAGGTCTTGAGCAGCCATGGATGCCAAGAACATACCATGGTTAAAGCTTTCTCTTCTTCTGATATGCTCATCTTTGAGCTTCCATGTTTCTACCGGTGCTGACAGAATCACAGCAGCACAATCTCTCTCTGCTGATCAAACCATCACCTCCGCAGGTGGTGTTTTTAAATTGGGTTTCTTCAAGCCAGGTAATACATCTAATTACTACATAGGCATGTGGTATGCTAGAATTTCAGAGCGGACTTTAGTTTGGGTAGCAAACAGAGAATTACCAGTTTCTGATAGATTTTCTTCCGAGTTGAAAATATCAGATGGTAATTTAGTTCTTTTTAACGAGTCCAAAATACCAATTTGGTCAACAAATTCCAGCTCTTCAAATGTTAGTACGGCCTCAGTAGAGGCAGTTCTTCTTGATGATGGAAATCTTGTTTTGAATGCCTCTGGTTCATCTGAGCCTTTATGGCAGAGTTTTGATCATCCAGCTGATACTTGGCTTCCTGGTGCCAAGATTGGTTTGAACAAAATTACTAACAAGAATACCCGTCTAATTTCATGGAAGAACAGAGAAGATCCTGCTCCAGGTCTTTTCTCGCTTGAGCTAGACCCCAATGGCACTAGTCAATATTATATTCGGTGGAATGATTCTTTAATTTATTGGACTAGTGGAACGTGGAATGGGCAGATCTTCAGCTTGGTGCCGGAAATGAGATTGAATTATATCTACAATTTCAGTTATGTTACCAATCCAACTGAGAACTATTTTACATATTCTCTGTATGATACGTCGATAATATCTCGTTTCGTGATGGATGTTGGTGGGCAAATTCAGCAACAGTCTTGGTTAACGCCTGCAAACCAATGGAATTTATTTTGGTCTCAACCAAGGGTGCAATGTCAGGTTTATGCTTACTGTGGTGCTTATGGCAGCTGCACAGAGAAATCTCAGCCCTTCTGCAGTTGTTTGACTGGTTTTGATCCCAAATCATCCAATGAATGGAGTTCAGGGGTCTTCTCTAGTGGTTGTACTCGGAGAACAAGTCTGCAGTGTGGGAATTCTAGCCTTGTCAATGGTAATAAAGACAAATTTTTGGCATATTCGAACATCGATTCGCCTGCAAATGCCGTGACACTAGCATTTAATGGTGCAGAGGAATGTGAATCAAAATGCTTCAATAATTGCTCTTGTACTGCTTACGCGTATGACAATAACCAGTGTTCAATCTGGATTGGAGACCTCGTGAATATAAAGCAGAATTCAGAGGGTAACAAAACTATCTATGTCCGGCTTGCAGCTTCTGAGTTTTCGAGTTCTAACAATAACAAACTTGTAGTCATTGGGGCCGTTTTGGGTTCAGTGGTGGTAGTAGCTGTTCTTGGTATTGTTGTATTTGTGATGTTCCGGAGGAAGAGAACAATCTCAGCAGTCGAGGGTTCACTGGTTGCTTTTGGATATAGAGATTTACAGATTGCAACGAAGAATTTCTCACAGAAATTGGGAGGAGGAGGTTTTGGTTCCGTTTTTAAAGGAGTATTGTCAGATGCAAGTGTGATTGCTGTCAAGAAGCTTGAAAGTATTAGCCAAGGAGAGAAGCAATTCCGCACGGAAGTCAGCACAATTGGAACAATCCAACATCTCAATCTTGTCCGCCTTCGTGGTTTTTGCTCTGAGGGTACTAAAAAGCTTCTTGTTTATGATTATATGTCTAATGGTTCTCTGGATTTCCATCTTTTTATGGAAAAGGAGGCGAAAGTTTTGGACTGGAAGACAAGGTATAATGTTGCTCTGGGTACAGCTAGAGGTTTAGCTTACCTCCATGAGAAATGCAGGGACTGCATCATACACTGCGACATAAAGCCAGAGAACATCCTTTTAGATGCTGAACTTTGCCCAAAAGTCGCAGACTTTGGCTTGGCGAAGCTTGTTGGGAGGGACTTTAGCAGGGTCTTAACGACAATGAGAGGAACAAGAGGATATCTTGCACCTGAGTGGATTTCTGGAGTGGCTATAACAGCCAAGGCCGATGTTTACAGTTATGGAATGATGCTTTTTGAAATTGTGTCAGGGAGAAGGAACTCCGAACAATCTGGAAACGCAGAAGTAAAGTTCTTCCCTACTTGGGTTGCAAAACAAATAACTGAAGCTGGGGATCTACTTAACCTGTTAGACTCAAGATTGCAAGGAGAAGCAGATGTCGAGGAGCTAACAAGAGTATGCAAAGTTGCTTGCTGGTGTATCCAAGATGATGAAACTCACAGGCCATCAATGGGGCAGGTAGTTCAGATACTTGAAGGAGTTTTGAATGTGAATATACCTCCAATTCCAAGAGCTCTCCAAGTTTTCATCGACAACCAGGAGCACATCGTTTTCTTCACAGAATCGTCTTCTAGCCAGAGTTCACAGTCCACTGCTTCCTCCCAGGCCAAGAGCAACACATCATCTACAACTTCCAACCTCCAAGTCTTTGAAGAGGATCAAACAGCTAACATTCACAGCTCCACTTCCCACCCCAACTGATTCTGCTTTCCATATATATATATATATATATATATATATATATATGCATATCATAGTTGAAAAGTCTAGTCGTCTTTTTGTTATACGAGTGTTTATAAATGTTTCCAGTTTGACGAAAATGTTTTTGTATTGATTACCTGTTTTGTTGGAGAGTAAATGATATTGAATAAGATTATCAGGTGCATCCCTTGTACTGTCTTCAAATTGCAGGAACCACATATGGTATGAACCAGAGTGGCGGATATATGATGATCGAAAATCGCAAGTTACTGATAATTTTTCTTTCGAACGGGAAGATATTTGTGCTGATATAGTTTTGCAAAATGTTTTTCTGGGTTTCAAGAAAAAGGCCAATACTTTATTACCTTTCTTCCATGGCTTTCATCAATCTCCGATTAGAGGGGTTGTCCTTGTTGAGAGGCTTAGTTTTAAATTGTCTTACACTATGTTTGGATAAAATCAATGTTATTAAAATTGTATCGGACCGGTTTAACTGCGAACCGTCGGTTGATTCAGTTGGTTTAATGCATAAAAATCAGAATGAATAAAAATCAGAAGGAACCGTTTTGAACCAGTTAAAAACCGGATAAACCAGTGAAAATCGGGCTAAAACCAGAATAAACTAGTTTGAAACTAGAAAAATCAAAATTATCTAAAATATCCATGCAATATTATTTTTTGCTGGAAAAAATAAAATATAATTATAAATATAAAATAATTAAAATTTAAGTATTTTGATGAATATTTTATGAATAAAAAATTATAATTTATATTTAATGAATTTCTTTGAATATTTGTAATTTTTTACTATATTTATCTTAAATTTTTATTATAAATGTTGAATTAGTTTAAAATATTATTTTATTATTAATCTTTGATGATAAATGTATTTTTTCAAATTATTTTTAATTTTTTATATAGTGATATTTTCATAATATTTATATAAAATTTAAAATATAATATTTTTAAAAAAATCAGTTGAAATCCAACGACCTTATTGAATCATGAATCTTTTAGCTCAGCAGTTATTTATCCGATCCGATTTTAATAACATTGAATAAAATAATTTATGGAATGGGGTGGAATCGAATGGGATGGTGACGTGGCGGATGACGTGGCGTGCCACGTCATCATTTCGGCAAGGGTTGCTGACGTGGCGGATGACGTGGCGTGCCACGTCATCATTCCGGCAAAGGACTGCTGACGTGGCATGCCACGTCAGCATTCCGGCCAAGATCGTCGCCGGAAACCGGTGAACATGACTTTTATGAAAAAAGGTACTAAGTTCAGTGACATTTATGTTAGAAAAAATAAGTCAGTTACTTTTGGGTAATATGGCCTAAGTTCAGTGACCATGGGTGAAATTGACCCATAATAAAGCTATAGATAATTACTATAATTAATTAATTAATTAATTATTCACAATCAATATGGTAAGAAAAAGAAAATTCGTTCTTTGAATTGTTTTCGAAATTGTTCTTTTGGAAATGGAATCCTCAAATACATTAGTTTGTCCAATTTCATGCTTAGATTTCTAATTTTAGTTTCATTTAGCACTTATTCAACATTTTCGACATGCTTTTTTAATTCACATCATTCACCCTATATAAAAATAATTATATTATTATAATTAATCGATATGTAATACTTAACATACTTTTTTTTATATATTTCTACACAAATATTTGCAGGTGGCTCAACATTTTAGAACTGATAACTCTAATAATATGTCGATGAAAATTGATTCAAAACCAATTTAATTTTAAAAATTAACTTGTATTTTTTATTAATGATCCAAATTATAAAAAGTAGTTTGTAAACTAAAAGTCAAATTGTTTTCATGATACTGTATTATTATCGGGATTAATGATTATGAATAAACACTTGTGTATGATAATATAGCTTAGAGATTCTCGTACGTAAATTGAATTAATCCACTAACTATATATATATTTGACCTTAGAAAAAATCCCTTAGGAAGCGTGATGAGGCATATACAATGCTACCAATTGACTCTGGAAATATCTAAATACTGCTGCCAGTGGATTGTTCATTATTTTCTCCATCTTCTCATCTGATAGCAACAGAATGATATTAGTCATTACAAAAACTAAATTTACAATTTATGCATGATATTTCATACACCAATTATATATATATATATATATATATATATATATATATATATATATATATATCAACAGATAATATAATGTGATAAGAAAGTTCGTGGATGAGAAAGCAATTGCATCTTGCTCGGGAATTATTAAATTCAATGTATCTTGCTCGGACAAAGCAATTGAATCTTCTGTGTTATCAAGAGCTTTGCCATCTTAATATCCAAATTTCACTAATCTAATTAATTTATATTTGTTACGGTCAGATTTACAAAATGAGTACTAAAATGTTTCATGTCGGATAAAACCATGAAACGGTACAATACTTATTCTCAAATATTTAAAAATATTTAGAAAATATTCTACCATCCCATTCATTTTTTTTTTTTGGGTTACATGCAATTTTTTTTTATTAGTTCAAGTTGATGTGTTTATTATTGATCAATTAATAAAATTTAATTTTTCGTTTATATATTATAAACTCATTTTATTTTTTTGCCTATGTTAAATTTATATATCAATTCACGAACTGACCTATACAATAATTAAAAATAAATAAATAAATAAACTTTTACATCTTCTATTATTGGCCAACTAGTCTGTATATATTCTAGCATGCTGAGGTGTATGACTTGGAGATAATTGAAAATTTTGATTTTTCATAAATAAAATAACCAAGTAGATAATGCCTCACTAGATAAGTATTTATTGTGAAGATTCTCCCACTTCATAGTTTATTTTTCAATTTGTAAATTAATAATTGGATTATGTAGACAATTTCAGCCATAAATTAGACAATAAAAAATGTACTATTTTTATTCAAGATAATGAATCAATAACTTTCATGCCACTCAAGTATATAACGTAACAGTAGACAGAAACTTGTCCACTTGTTCCAACAAATTACAAGCAGTGCATATTTTGATTGCTGAATTATACTATAATTTTATAAACTCCTAAAACTTTTATTTTGATTAAAAGTCTTGTAACTTTTAATTATTTTCAAAATTAAATTTATAGATTTGGTAAGTATTGTATTTATGTTTAATAAAATAAAAATAAAACATGAAAAGTAAATTTAAACATGTTAAATGTGACAAATTATTCAAATGTAATTTAATCATGGAATGCTTTTGTCCAATGACAATTAACTTTTAAAATTGTAAGATCTTCTCTACGCTGAATTTTGACCAATAAAAATATCCACAAAATTAAAATTAGATATAACAAATTAAAACGTGAAATTTAAATTTAAATTTAAATATGTTAAATGTGGCAAATTATTCATATCATATGTAATTTTCTTTCCCACCAATCATAGAATACTTTTGTTTGTCCAATGGAAATTAACTTTAAAGATTTGTAATAATAATAATAATAATAATAATAATAATAATAATAATAATAATAATAATAATAATAATAATAATAATAATAATAATATTATTATTATTATTATTATTATTATTATTATTATCATTATTATTATTATTATTATTATTATTATTATTATTATTATTATTATTATTATTATTATTATTTGTCATTTTATAACTGGGAAAACTAGAAATAAATAAAAATAAAATAAATTGATGATTTAAATAAAATATAAATAATCACGTGCGTTTGAATTATATATTTATGGGGAGATTGAGTAAAGCAAAATAAAAGAAAATAGATTGTCCATTTTAACGGGTGCAGCGAGTATGTGTCCAATTCTAATTCAAGATATGCTCAATTTTTTACTTCAAAATTAGAATTTGAAAAGTATAAAAGTTTCATTTTTCATCACTGCTTTTGTTAATGATATGATCATTCTTGCATAACTTATATTTGATATTTCCATTAAAATAATATGCAGAAATAAATAAATAATTCCCCTTAGGCTTTAAGGAACTAATAAATTTTCAAAAGCAATCCAATAATATTAAAATCAGATAAAAACATTTACAAATTTAAAACGTGAGATGAAAAATGAATCATAAAACATAACTTTTGTAGTGATAGTTTCTTGCTTATAAATAAATCCTCCTAAAATTATATTAATTATGCAAAGCAATATTTTTAATGAATTAATCTTTTTTCCCAATTAAAGTAATTAAAAATTTTACTTTCTTACTATAAAAGGAAATTCATATCCATATATAATGCTGTTATCATATTCCATCATTTTACAAATAAATATTCATATATATTTTTTTATTATATTCACATATAAACGGTCCACTTTTATACAGTACATAAGGTACCATGACGACAGCTGCACGACATTTTTAGTTTGATTGCTGAAAATAATTTATTATTTATATATATTTGTTGAAAATTCGCGTTAAAAAAGAAAAACCATAATAATAGCCATCCAAATTAGAAAGAAAAAAAAAATCACGGCAAACGCTATTTTTGACTGATTACGAGAATATATTGTAATATATTATGTTGAGATAAGTAAATGTTACAAGCATATATACATATTCTATAGAAAGTTGATTATTTATTACGTGACACTTTCGAAGCATATTAATTTGGGAATATTATGATGAGTTGGACAATATTCTACATAAGAAACAAATCGTTTTTTTCAACTAATTAATTTTTGCAAACATTATTGTTTTAAGAATAAAATAAAAATATTTTCTAATTAATTATTATTATTATTATTATTTGATAATGGAACTCTATCAAGTAGCCCGGTAACCTACAAATATTATATTTAGGTATTCCAATTTAGTTTCATGATCAGTTAAAATATTTTTTAAAATAAATCTTCTGTTGTTGACAGTAAGAATTGATCCTAATTAGAAAACTGAACCCTAACACAGATACGATTCATATTTTATATACATTATATTTCAGGTATTTCTTTTTAGCCATTTTTACTCACATGAATTATTCTTGTAGCATTTTACTAATTTGACATTGAAATTTTTTCTTCCAAATTTGACCCAAAAAACAGTTCGATAATCCAAATTATTATTATTATTATTATTATTATTATTATTATTATTATTATAGCATTGCATATTTTTAATATCATACAGCGCACCAAAATTCAACTTTAACTTGAAGAGAATAATTGTCGATTTAATGTGCTATATGATATTAAATAATGAAAATAATTTAAATCTAAATGCTCTTAATCTTTTTTTTTTCTTTCTTAATTAATCTCTTCATGTGAAAAACGTGGCTTATTTAGTGGGCGAGAAAATTAAAGGCGCACTATTATATTCAATAATTGAGGTTAGAAGTTAATTAAATGCATTGAAAGTCAAAATTAATTTGATCCTTCTATACATAAAATATTAAGGATCGGGCGTGTAAATAAGGCAAAGGAAACAATAATTTGATTATAAACCAAAAATTCAAAGAAAAGTAGAAAACAATAAATTAAACTCGTAAATATACAAATATCATTTTCAGATTGATACGTGCTAGAAATTTTGATTTCTTTATTAAAAATAAACAAATAAATAAGCATTGGAATTTTGGAATACTATATATACGTTGAACCAAATTGTGGCTCTCTTTTAACTATATATATGTACACACACACCTGTGAATAATTGAGAAGTGATGTCATTGCTTTAATTAACAAGTTTGCCTTTTATTTAATTTTAATGTTGACAAACTATCTAATTTCTGAGCACTTTTATTTTTTTAAATTAAAGACTTTTAGCAAAGATATAATCATTTATTTAATTATTTTGGAAAGATATAAATCTCAGCCAATAAAAATTTATACTGATTTGTATTTTAATATCGTTTCAGAATGTGAATATATAATAGGGAAATACTTTGATTAAATAAAAAAAGAAAAATACAAATTTAAATTTTCTTATCAATAAATTGCCAAAAAAATATAGGCCTCTTATCGTGTGTTAAACTATATATTTACAGTCTGCAACCACTCCATTCCATTTGTCACCTTCAACTCATTCACTTCCTTAGACTGCAGCCACTCCATTCGAATTGTCGCCTTCAACTTGTTCACTTCCTCCACAAACCTTACCTATGACTATGAATGTATAATAAGCTATTATTTCTGTAAATTAATGATTTTGAATATAAAAATTTCTTATTGGACAGACTCATAAGTTTATTTATCAATCAGGTATATATATATATATAAACATATAATGGACGCCAATGGCAAGTACTTTAATAATAATTAATTTAATGAACGAAATCTATGTGATATATATATATATATATATATATATATATATATATATATCTACCATTAAATCAAATTTTATTTCTCTTCTCCATCAATTTATTCCTCCCCCCGTTTGTACATGTTTGACGTTTAGAAGTTGTTAAAAAATTCTTTTATGAATGACTTTTTAAATTTTTGATGTACTTTTTGTTAGTTTGTCTCATATTTATCATTATTTAATTAAACCATATAGTTAAGAAGAGAGAGAATGTTAGTATGAAAAATAGAATTTTAGGAAGGAATTAATAAGGGTAAATTAGTCATTTACATAATGTATTTAATAGATTATTGGTTTTAACAAACAATCTTAAACGTCAAACATAAAAAATAGAGGGAGTAATTAATAATTATTCACAATTCAAATATAAAAAAATAAAAATAAAAAGTCGTTAAGATTGAATACCATCGAAACATGAAAAATTTTTACGTAAGATTATTTAATATTGATTATAACAGCCAACAAAGGATGAAAATGTTAGATAGTAAATGCAAAACTTAAAAAATAATTTTTGTTTCAAAAATTCTTTGATAAAGCATAAATTGTATGCTTGTTCACATCAAAATTAATTTTTGTTATCAAGTTTTTATCAATAAAATGAGGGAAGAAATTGAATAAAAATATTTTTATAAAATTTTCACTCAAAATTAATTTGTGTTATCTATAATGATTAATCTATAAATTTTTTATTATATTATTATTTATTTTATTTATTAATATGGTAAAAATATACTAATAAATTAAAAAATAATTATCAATTTTGATAATTATATAATCAAAGAGAAATAACTCTATATAATTTTATCATATATTTAAATTTTAATTGAAAAATGATATAAGAATTGAATGAAAATGATTGACTATTAAGAAATAAAAAATGATTGTTTTTTCAATTCCAAAAAATGAATAAAATTTATCCTCCAAACTCCTATATATATATATATATATATATATATATATATATATATATATATATATATATAATCGTGGTTAGGGATTGTTCACAAAATGTGGGAGTAGGAGGCATGAATTCGGCACAAAAAGGAACCGTTTTTCAGCAGAGAGTGGGGCTCACACGTACGAATACTGACAGTTATTGGAGCCAATTTTCAGCAATTCCGTCCAATTATCACTGTGGATCCCGCATTTTGAATTTCGGTACATATAATAACAACTGGTTTTCAGTATACTATAAATTTAATTTTATTTACTGTAGTCTCAGATTTTAAATTTTTTTTAAAAATAACCCTATTTTCAAAAAAAAAAAACCCTAAAATCCCGTGGCTTCTAATTTTCCTGTTATCACAAATCAATAATGATAATTGTACAGCAACTGTATTTGACTTATCAGGAAGAATATTGATAATTCCCAGAAAAAACAAAGGGGATTCAAGTTAAGAGATTAGAGGTGTTTGACATTATTTTTTTAAGAGATAAAAAATTGATTATGAAATAAAAATATATATTTAATAAATGTTAATTTTTGAAAAATCAAATTTATAAAAAGTGAAAAAATATCTTATTAGAAAAAGTTAGAAATTGAAGATTTTCAGAAAATCTGATTTATAGCTTTTAAGAGTAACTGATTTAAAATTTATTTTAAATAAAAATATCTCTTATTTTATATTATAATGATAATTATATTTAATATAAAAAAAGAGAATGAAAATATATTTATTTTGTTTTTTCTTATAAAATTTTTATTTGAAATAATATATACGATTTTTTGTGTTAGTTGATTTAGTCGTTGTCTTTTTTTTTGGATTGACATTATCCAAATTTCCTCCGATTCAACTGTATGCTGATCTGTTTTACAGTCATATCCAATTGTAATGTGAAATCATTTTAATTTACATAAATAAGGTCCAATTTTGCTCAATTATGTATCGTAATCAACTATATGTGTACATATATAAAAAATAATTGTTCCATAAAAAGAAACCATTAGTTTAAATAAAATCGTCATTTGTCGGCAGATGTCACCAACGTATTATTTTTAAAGGTTAAAGCCAAATAATTAGATATAATTGATAATTTGATAACCAGTTTTTCTTTTTTTTTTTAATAATAATAATATAGTTTGATTAATTCGTGGCTAAGAAATGAAACTTTATTAATTTAATTTTTAAAGCGGCTAAGAGATAGAATTTAATAATTACGAATTTATGAAGACGTGGCTACATTTTATTTTTAGGCAGACGTTGCTACATTAATAAATAATATTTTTTATATTTTTTTATCAGTCATTTTTGTTGTTTTTAGTAGAATTAAGAAATAATAAATATATTTAAATTTAGTATTAAATTGTGTGATTAAAACTAAATTATCAAATCTGATTGATTATAATTTTATTGAAAAAAAATAAATTGAAAAAAAATTAAATTACATTGAAAGTCTAAAAGTGACAGATAAATAGAATTTGAATTTTACTCAAAAGTAACAGATAAAAAATAACGGAATGAATAATTAATAATGCATTATTAGGCCATATCAATAAAAATTACATCAACATTAAGAAATTGTAGGAGAATAAGCTAAGAAATAAGCACAATGAATTATTCCCTTAATCATAACCAAGTTCATTGTACGGAATAGAGAACCTTGGGGCATGACCAAAATACAGATAACAACTTTATTATATCTCAAACTATTTTTTCTTATATTTTAGCAAATATATTTACACAAATAAATTTGACTTTGTTGCCAAAACAATAAATAAATAGATAGATATGACTTTGGAGATTTTTTTTGTTTTGAACATTTACTTTGGGAGTGGCTATGCATTCTTTATTTATTACAGTTGAAATATTCAGATAGATAGAAATAAGATTACAGTCTTTTCAAAAAAAAAAATACAGAATATATATATATAAATAAACTTTTTAAATTGATTTTTTTAATTAATTAAATCCCTATATTTTTTAATATGAGGTAACACAATGTTTATAAATTGTATGTTAGCGCATATATTTCAATCACCATTAATGGCGTGCCATGCTAGCAGAATCTATTATTAGTTAGTTAATGAACTTTTAAAATCTTTCACATTGTGTCCCTGAATTTTTACAAATTTTCACATTCTGTATTTTACAAATATAATTGCATGTCTTTCGACGGTTATCAAAATACATGCATGTTAGTCCCGTTAATGAAAAATTAAGTGTTATCTTACATTAAAGTATTTGTATCTAATTAAGAATTTCTTTTTTTTTATTTATAAACGAATACAATGTAAAAAAATTTTAATTAAGAGTTGAAACCCAGAAATGGATTTTGTCAATATATATATAATTTGAATGATTTCTATTTATCTTTAAGAAAAATAGTAGATTTTGTTCAACTTCAAAAACGAGTAAAGGATGCTTATTTGAATCACTATGAGAGTACTTTGGCCATAAAGAAATCAACTAAACAAATCAAGTAATAGCCAGTCTAGGGAAGGAAATTCCTATATATGGCATCAGAGGATAAGATTGTGCCCAGATCAGAAGGGTAAGAAGAATGCCAGACAAAACGTCTGTCTTGGTTACAAGTTCAATTTGTTAAGAAATCTGCTGCACTGTTAACTTTTCTAAAAATGTGGTGAATTTCAACTTATCGGTCACGATTCAGGAGCTCCCTAACGTAAAAAATGATGAGAACTGAAACTAGATTTTTGTTATCTATTTGAAGGACAATTACCTAGCTGACATGGGAGCATTTTTAAAGATAATACTACCTAATACCTATTAAAAAAAACTGAATTTTCATATGGGATGAAATCTGTTTGGAAAAAAGAATGGTGTTTTTCTATTAATTATTTTAAATATAGTATTTATTATTATTATTATTCATAATAATATTTTTATGGCTTTGGTAGTATAATTTATAAAATATTAGACTAATAGTATTTTTATTATAAATTATTCAAAAAATTTTATGCCGTATGATTATAAAATAGTATAATAATAATGAATGATAATTGTATTCTGTCATCATATTAATTTACGATAAACTACATAATTTCATTCTATAAAAATAAGCCACGAAATAAAATAAAAGTTGCTTTTATATGGAAAAATATTTGTCTACCGTGGCGCAATACGTGTAAATTGACAGGCATATGCTGACTTCACGGTACAATAATCATGGGAATCTTGGAACTCATCCGAATCCGAAAAGTCAGATCTCTTTGCTCTCCC
This sequence comes from Excoecaria agallocha, assembly GCA_037975025.1. NCBI lineage: Eukaryota > Viridiplantae > Streptophyta > Magnoliopsida > Malpighiales > Euphorbiaceae > Excoecaria > Excoecaria agallocha. The sequence continues at coordinate 1,457,261 of JBBPFJ010000030.1, read as the reverse complement.
AACTATGCTGTTAAAAAATAAAAAGGGAAAATTCATTTAATTAATCTCTAGTTTGTGATTCATAATTAATTATGAATAGGCAATTATCAGGAATTTTCACTCTGGATAATTCTGCTTGATTAAATAAGATTTAAGGACTAATTCAATAATATTTGGATGCGCTCATCATTCTGTTTGTATTTATTATCTTAATCATTTTTAGATTATTTATTTTTATCATTCCTAATTTTTAAAGAAATAAAAATTCTATTAAAATTATGGTTTTTGAAAAAAACGATATACAATGAAAATTGTAAAACCTATTTGAAATTATTGAAATTGAACACAAAATTATGATTTAGCTATCAAAATTCTTTTCTGTCATTCTATCTTTCTCGCAATCTCCGAGAAAATTTTAGATTATGGATTCGTTATTTTTTTTTTCAACGTAATAGCTTGTGGTTAAAAATCTAATCAATGATGCAAAAATAAAAGATCTTATACTTCTGTTTTCTCAAAAATTTATACGCTACAAGAGATAAATATATTTTATCTCATTTATTGAATTAATGTATATTTGGTGCTCTAGAATCATTACGGGTATAATCGCTCATATTATCATATACATATATATAAATATGTAAATTATTATTTAGATACTATTAAACTTTGATTTACATGAATATGGTTTTTGATCATTAAGAATATTTCATTCGAACTTCCATGAGCTTGGTTTGCTGTTATGATTATTTGAGAATTATCTGTAATATGAAGTCATTAACAATAAATTATAATAAACTCATTTAACATATTATGCTCAAATAATATATAGAATTTTCAAATCCATCTGAAAAGTTTTAAAACTTTTTAAGTACAATGTTTTTCACTAATTTTTTTAATTAATCTAAATTTAACCTTTTTATCTAGTATTTTTACTAGATAATTTTCATTTTCAAATGAACACAATTGCAATCACCATCTATTTCTTTTTCCATTTTCCAAGACCAGCAATCCACTCCGATTCTATCAGATGATATCTTTAGACTTTTAAAAATCTAAATTAGCTCAATAATTGATTAATTAATTTAATCAATATAGGATCGTATGTAAAAATATTATCTTAATTATCGATATCCAATTTGGATAAAAATTGTCGGCCGATTCTCTATATTATTATTATTATTATTAAAAGAACGTGATAGTTCAACGTGCTGATTTTACCTTTAAGAAACAGGTGGGATTACAAATAAATAAATAGAGGAATTATGCAATTATTTTTAGTTTTGTGACTGATATAGTTGATAAGAAATAATAAATAGACTTAAAATTAGTATTAAATTACGTGATTAAGACTAAATTATCAAATCTGATTGGTTCTAACTTTATTGGGAAAGAAAAATAAATTAAAAAAACAAATTAAATTACATTGAAAGTCTAAAAGTGACAGATAAATAAAAATTGAATTTTACTCAAAAGTGACTGATAAAAAAAAAACGAAGGGAGTAATCCTAGCAGTGGTTGATAGGTGATGTGTAATGCCAAATTTTTTCGTTATAAATATTTGTATTATCCGAACCAGGTTGATTCATTGTAGGGATAAATTTTTTTTAATATTGATTTTTTACCATTTAAAATATTCAAACTCAAGATCAGATTTAAGAAAATAAGTATTAAATTACTTAAATCAATAGATATTGATTAAAATTTATTATTACCTAAGCAAATTAATTAATTCAAACAGAATTTCAGAAATTCAAAGCGTGCAATAAATTTGATAAGCAAAAACCCACTTATTTTTATACGGACAGAAACAAAATGTCCGAATGAATTTCCATAACAAGCCTAATAATAGGAGACTTAGAAGTGAGATTATCCATCTGTCCAGTCCACTGTTTTTGGAAAAAGTGAAAAGGAAGTCCCTCGAAACAGTTAGTCACCACAAATATCCAATAATTTTAATTATTTAAATCATAATTTTTTCCACTTTAAAAATAATAAAATACACTCGATTTAAAGGAGTAATAGTATTTTTTTTGGTTAGATGTGTAAAAATATCTTTAATGTTTATTAAAAAAATAATTTTATCTGTAATATTTAATTAATTGTAATGTTGTTCGTAAAGTTATCAAAATGATACAATTTTATCTTGAAATAATAAAACTGTTAATTTGACATAATTCAATTAAAATAGTACAATATATCTACATCAACGGTAAAAATATGAAATATGATCAAATTAACTGTTTTGTTATTTTAAAGATAAAATTATATTATTTTGATAATTTTAGAAATAACATTACACTTAACTAATATTAAAGGTAAAATTAATTTTATTGGATAAATATTAAGGATATTTTTACATATTAAGCCTATTTTTTAAAACAAACTTAGAAAAACTTACCCCAAGCATAACTAAATTAATTAATATTTCGAAAATACATAAACTAACTGAAAAATAAAAAATAATAAGATGTTGGAAAGTTGACACAAATTCAAAATAAATTCCAAATATCAAACTTTTATAGTTGGATAAGAACCAACATCAATCTAAACCAACTAAAAAATAAATTCAATCCAACTCATTAATTAACAGATAAATTCTTATCACCATCTAAAAAATAAAGTCTGTATTGCAATATTCTGAACTGATGAAAACTGTCTAACCTGACTCAGCTTCTATTCAATCCTCTAAAAATGTAATAATTACATTTAATCCCATTTTCTATTAATACATTAATATTTGGTCTCATTTGATAGAATTTTGGTCCACCTTTTCATTAAGCCTAATTGACATAACAATAAGCACGTTTCAACAAAATAATTCCTCAGAGTATTCATTAATGTCATTTTATTTTGACTTAAAATGATTCGATTGAATTTAATTTAAATTAAATTTATTAGCGTATACGTTAATTTTAGATGAAAAATAAGACAAATGATATAATTAAACAAATAAAAAGAATATGATATAGGTTAGAGGTTTAATAATTTAATCGGATAGTACTAAAAAAATAAAATATAAATTTTTTAAAAAGGTATTTAAAAAATAAAGAAAAAGAAAAAAAGAGTCAGGGGTATACTTGCACACAGTTAGAACTAGAATGGATATGATTGTAATTTTGTGAAAGTGGACATGCTGGCACTCGTGGTATTTGCTGATTGCGCGGTCCTATAAAATTGGGCTGTGGTTTTTCCACAACCGCATGCCCTTTACACTCTCTTCCTTCTTCTATGCTTCTCCACGTCTACAAATCCTTCCTTTCTTTTTTAATCTCACAATTTCTCCTTCTTTTCTTCATTATTTCCGTTCTTTCTTACTCTAATCAACCCAAATGCAACTCTCTTTCTCAACAACTCTCCCATTTTCCAGTTTCCTTAACAACTAATTCATTCCTTCAGGTAATTATTCAACTTTCTTCCTTTCTTGATCTTGTTCCTTTCGATTTCTTCTTCCTATAATGGAGAAAATAGATTAAAGTTGAAAGCTTTGCATTACCCACTTCGTTTTTATTTTTTATTTTGACGATTGGAAGTGTCTTTATTTGTTTATGTTGTTCTTAGTTCATCCTCTAATGGAGGAAATACTAAAGTTTCCAACTTTGCATTACTCCGTTTCTACCCACTTCGTTTTTGTTTTCTATTTTGATGATTGGACGTGTTTTTTATTTGTTTATGTTGTTCTTAGTTCTTCCTCTAATGGAGGAAATACTAAAGTTTCCAACTTTGCATTACTCCATTTCTACCCACTTCGTTTTTGTTTTCTACTTTGATGATTGGACTTTTTTTTTATTTGTTTTTGTTGTTGTTAGTTCTTTCTCTAAGAAGAAAATAGAAAGCTTTTCAACTTTTTTTTTTCTTTTTTTCATGCAAAAGTTTTCAACTTTGTACAGGACTGCAAATCCATTTCAGACCCACTTTGTTTTCTTTTCTTTTTTATGGAATAATATGTAAATTTTCCCGTGTAACTATTATAATTTATCAAATTTTTTTAAAAATTAATTGCATGTTATTTTTTTAATTTATCTTTGAATTTATTAAAAATATCATATTAGTAATTAGAATTTATTTAATACGAAATTATATAATATTTTCTTGTAAAACTTGTTAAAAATGTTAAATTATTTTTTTTATTATTGTTTGGCATGTGAAAAAAATTAACAAATATCCTATACAAGATAATATAATATTTTTAACAAATTAAAAAAATAATTAATTTGATAAATGATAATAATGTAAGAGAAAATTTATGAATTAATTTAACTATATATATATATATATATATATATATATATATATATATATATATATGATAGGAAAATATAATATGAATTTTGTTCTTAGACAAGGAAGGAAAAGGCCAAAATAAATTGACGTTGCCATATTGAATCTAAATATTGACTTTTGAGCTTGTTTTTTTTTCCCTCTCTCAAGTTGTTCTTATTTCCCAATTCCAATTTCGATGTGTAACATCTTCTGGTTTTAGTATTATCGAATTAAATATGGAAAGTCATTTCATAAAAAATGGTAAGAGTAATTGATTTATTTTTATTTTAGGAAACTTACTGCCCACGGCATGCTTTGTGTTCCAAGTTGTTCCTTGGAAAAAGGAAAATATTTATTCATGATTTGCTCGTGGGTTTGATTTTTATGCCACTATTCTACCCTCTAACGTGTGAATTGTTAGCTGTATTAGAGGATGGACAGAATTAATGAACAACACATAAATCGTAATTTGACCACATAACAGCAGCACAGTTTCTTTGAAAATCTTTTAAGCTATGTTAGCTATCGAGATGTGACATGTTAAAAGTTTCTTACTGGATCCATTAGTTCTTATAGTTTAGGTAAATAATAGAACGAAAGTCATAGATCATATAGGGATCTTCTGGGACAGAACATAACTAGGAATTTTCATGGTTCCTATTTCCTGGAAATTAATGGTCGTTTGTTTTTATTTTCTAGTTTTTTTCATGGGAACCTTAAACATCGCTTTCCTCAAAGTTTCAAACTTTGAATGGAAATTTCATTATTTATATTTTTTTCTTCATCATGGGAATATTCTTTTTAACATAATATTTTAATGGAAACAGTGAGTTGGAAGTGGGAATCCAAATTCTGGCATTTTCGTTGAATTATATGGGCAATACAAACAAAGATGACGATTCTTACCTTTTTAATTATTATTTTTTTTATTGTCACCATAGAATTTTTCCCATTCCGGAATTATTATCCCAACACGTGTCCAGTTTCTCCACCAGATCGTTGTATGGTTTTATTAAGAGTTTAATATCATTAAGAATTAAGAATTCTTAGAATTAGCTTTCTTTAGTTAAATGATGGCTCTCTGTTTGTCACGTTTAGTAAACTTGGCATTGGTTCTTATTAATATCTAAATATTAAAGTTGTTTCTGGTCATAGCCGTGTAAGTGGAACTAAAGTTATTTTTATTATATTAAAGGATTGTGTTAGTACAAAATCATAGATTATTTAACTGTTTAAGCTGCCAAAACTTTTCTTTTTTATTTGTCAATTACAGTCACAGAAGCCTTGTTTGGCTGCTAAGAAAATGAAGTGTGAATGAATTTGATGAAATAATTGGATAAGTTCATTTTGCGCTTTACTTGTGAATCCTGCTAATACTTTAGGTCAACATTCAAGTTATATTTGGCCATAACATGTTTTAGATTCATTTTCCTTATTTAAGTCAATTACTACTTTTCTGCTCCCTAATTTTCTATATTGGCTACATTATTTTTGAATTTTCAAGAAACTAAATAGAGAAAGAAGAAAACAATTATTGACAGACAAAGAGAATCTTCAAGAGAAATTATCCACTTGCTTGAAACTTTGCTTAACTAGGTGAACATTGAAATCTTATGAATCGCTGGCCTTCCCCTATTTATGTGGAAATAATTATAGTATGCTTATCCTTTTCTTATGAAACTTTACTAATCTAGGTGAAAAAATTCAAGATTTTCAGTCATTTTTACTCACCTAAGCATGACTAAGTTTATGCAAGCTGGACTTTCCATGTTTGGTGGCAATAATAGCCATTGAAAATGTTTGTTTATGTTAGGCTTATCCTTGTCTTCTTTCACTTGCAGTGAATTTTTCTGTGGTGTCTTGGTGATTTGAGAGAAAAGAAAGAAGAAAAATGGCTACCAATGGAACAGTAACATGTCCTAAACCCATGAAGGCTACGTCTGATGGGGTCTTCCAAGGAGAAAATCCTCTTAATTTTGCACTGCCTCTGGCCATTGTGCAGATTATTCTAGTGGTTGTTCTCACTCGTGTTCTTGCTTTTCTTCTTAGACCACTGCGTCAGCCTCGTGTCATCGCTGAGATTATTGTATGCCTCCTTTCCCTTCTTCTTTCATTTTCCATGCCTGTAATGGTTTCTTGATCAAGAGATGTTATATTTATTTTGCTGTATATTCTTGCTATGATTTATAGGAACTTAAAGTATGTGATGGTTTAGATCACTTCCTTTATTTTCCACGGTGATTCTTGGAAATATACATATTGTTTTTTCCAAGCCTGGCTTTCCATTGAATTTGCAAGAAATTGATTTGTTTCAACCTTAGAAAGATCTTGCAAGTTCTGCAGTATAATGATTCTTTGCCAGATTAGAGCCCTGCTTTGAGTTGAATTTGTAAGATTTGATGTTCATGTGCAAAGATGGCACATAGTGACAACTGAAAATGAATTGGGATTGAACTTTTTGGTGTATATGGTTGCTTCCAATATATTTGCCTTTCGATTTAGTCAAACTCATCGAGAAATTTCTTAGCACTCGCATGATAGAACAATCCACTAGCAACAGTATTTGCTGTTTTTGAAATGAAAAGACACATCCTTTGCATTCAACTTAGAATCATATTTGCCTCATTACATATATAATTATCCTTATGCAAGTTTGTATTTTCATCGGGAAATCTTCTCTCTACGGCTCAATAAATTTGAAAGTTAGTTGCTTTGAACACGATTCATTAGTTACTTTACATGAAACTGTTGATAAGTGGTAATGCATTAATGGAAAGATATAATTTGGTTCACATTTTTGGTTTATTTGCAGCACGAAAATGGGGTGTAGATTTGTGTATGCTAAATATTTCTGACTTATCTTTGAATAGGGTGGCATACTGCTCGGGCCATCAGCTTTGGGGCGGAATGCAGAATATCTGAACAAGATTTTCCCAGCAAAAAGCCTCACAGTTTTAGATACTTTGGCCAATCTCGGTCTCCTTTTCTTCCTGTTCCTTGTAGGGCTTGAGTTAGATCTGAAGTCCCTTCAACGTACAGGAAAAAAGGCGTTAAGCATAGCTCTTGCAGGAATTTCCTTACCCTTTATAATCGGAATAGGTGTATCATTTGTGCTTCGTAAGAGTATTGCCAAAGGCGTAGATAGTGCACCGCTTCTTGTGTTCATGGGAGTGGCACTTTCTATCACTGCTTTTCCTGTCTTGGCTCGTATTTTGGCAGAACTCAAGCTTTTAACGACTGATGTTGGTCGCATGGCAATGTCAGCAGCAGCAGTAAATGATATAGCAGCATGGATTTTACTTGCTCTTGCCATTGCTCTTTCTGGTTCTGGCCATTCTCCTCTCACAACTTTATGGGTGCTTTTGTCTGCTTGTGGATTTATAATTGCTTGTGCATTTGTTATTCCTCCCATCTTTACATGGATGGGAAATCAATGTCCTGAAGGTGAGCCGGTAAAGGAGATATATGTTTGCGCTACATTAGCCACCGTTTTGGCTGCAGGATTTTGCACTGATGCTATTGGAATTCATGCCCTCTTCGGTGCATTTGTGGTTGGGATTCTTATCCCAAAAGATGGACCATTTGCTGTTGCTCTTGTTGAAAAAGTCGAGGATCTTGTATCGGGACTTTTCCTTCCATTGTACTTTGTCTCAAGCGGATTGAAGACCAATGTAGCCACAATTCAAGGAGCTCAATCATGGGGATTACTTGTGTTAGTCATAAGTACTGCATGTTTTGGGAAGATCGTAGGCACTGTAACTGTGTCTCTCTTATGCCGGGTCCCTTTTAATGAAGCTCTAACTCTCGGGTTCCTGATGAATACTAAAGGTCTGGTGGAGCTCATTGTTCTCAACATTGGTAAAGATAGAAAGGTAAAACTAATATTCAGATTTGTGCTTATTTTTCTCTAATTTGGGATTATATTCATCGATCTTATGACATGCTGCAGGTTCTAAATGATCAAACGTTTGCTATCTGTGTTTTGATGGCAATCTTCACAACCTTTATCACCACACCTATTGTTATAGCCATATACAAGCCAGCCAAACAAGCAATAAAAGGTGAATACAAGCATAGAACAATAGAAAGAAAGGACCCGGATTCTCAGGTCCGAATTCTAGCATGCTTCCATAGCAATTCGAATATCCCCACCATGATCAATCTCATTGAGGCTTCACGTGGAACTGAGAAGAGGCAAGCACTCTGTGTTTATGCTCTGCACCTTATGGAACTCTCTGAGAGACCATCTGCAATTCTTATGGTTCATAAGGCAAGAAAGAATGGACTGCCCTTTTGGAATAAATTGCAGCAATCCAGCACCAATCAAGTAGTCGTTGCTTTTGAAGCTTTCAGACAGCTAAGCCATGTTGTTATCCGTCCAATGACAGCAATCTCAGCAATGCATAACATGCATGAAGATATCCTCACAAGTTCTGAAAGAAAAAAGGCTGCAATGATAATCCTCCCATTCCACAAGCATCAGAGGCTTGATGGTTCATTGGAGACAACTAGAAGTGAATTCCGTTGGGTTAACAAGAGAGTTCTCGAGCAAGCTCCTTGCTCAGTTGGAATTCTGGTTGATCGTGGACTTGGAGGAGGTGCGCATGTATCTGCAAGCAATGTATCCTCCAGTATAACGGTCTTATTCTTTGGAGGCCGTGATGATCGCGAAGCACTTGCGTACGGTGCGAGAATGGCTAAGCACCCTGGAATTAGCTTAACTGTCATTCATTTCACAGCAGGAAGTGATCTTGCAGGGCAGGATATCAAAGTTGACATAATTGAAGAATTACATGCCTATTCAGAATCATCTGATAAAACCTTCCTGGCTGATCTGAAGAAGACTTCTGACGAAGCATCAATCAAATTCGAGGATAGAACAGTGAATAGCCGTGCAGATATCATCGAGGCAGCGAAGGATGTAAGCCGATGCAATCTATTCCTCGTGGGACGAATGCCTGAGGGACCTGCAGTAGCAGCAGCTTTGAATGGTAGAATGGAGTGTCCTGAGCTCGGTCCAGTTGGAAATCTCTTGACATCTCATGAATTTACAACTTCAGCGTCAGTCCTGGTTGTGCAGCAGTACAATAGTCCAACTTCGCTCAAGCATTCTTCAGGCAGCTCCAAAAAGATTGCTGAGTTTCCTGATGACGATGATCCTGAAACTCAATAGAACAGTGAAATTCATAGATTTGGGTTTGATTAAGTTGCAGTTATTTAAAGTATATACTTTTAACTTTTATATATATATATATAAAACCTCAAATGATCATGGAAAATATTAAAAAATAATCATTCCTTCGCTCCAACTTATAGCAGTTCCAAGATTCAGGAGAAACAAAAACAAAAAAGGATTGAATAAGAAGAGCAGGTCTTCTTGACAGCCAAAGCTGTTCAAAACAATATTAAGATTAGATTTCATTAAAAATGAGAGGAATAGTTCTGTAGATTCTTTTATTTTAATTGTAAATCCAATGCAAATAATGAATGGCATATTCGAATTTCTTTTAAGTTTTTCTTTTTCATGGAATCTAAGAGATTGCAAGAGACAATGAGTACACAAGAGTACTTGAATTGCTATCTTTGTGCTGATAAATATTAATCGGTATAACAACAGTTGCACAAACTAAGAGATTGCAAGTTACACAAGGACTAGTAGCTATGGCATGCAGAAATGTGCTGCTCAAAAAGAAAACCACCATGTTTACAGTTAACAAGTTAGTTTAAGACCAAAAAGAAAGGGGGCGGGGGGATCTACAGCATGCATCATCAGTTCTTTAGAAAGCAGGCCTCTAGGACACTGGTCCGAGATAATCACCATCCGAGCTGACCAATGCTTGGAACTCTCTCTTTGCTTCCAGCCACTTGGTCCCAATAGCAATGAACCGAGCTGTCACATCTTTTCCAATCTTGGCCAATCTTGGACATCTTGTCATTCAAGAAGACTGGATTTTCTCCGGGCACATATCTCAGGAAAACCGCTTGCTTGAGCACCTTGTGAACAACCCCTTCACGGATTTCTCCCCTGAAAATCTTGAAGGTAATGCCATTAAAGACAACTGGAAATAGCACTTCGCCTGTGTTCTGCCCCACCTTGCCCTCTCCTATGCTTTCCAGTGTCATGACGGCCAGGAAGTATCCTAGATCTTTGGTGGCCTTTTTAGTAGAAAATTCTTCTAACAATCGGACAACAATTGACCTTTGAAGCATCCGTCCTTTGGTGTCAAGGTGCTCAGGAGGGATTATAACATTCCATGGCAATTGCACTTTAAGAAACATATAAAATGTACATGAATCCAGATTCACTTACAGAATTTGACTAAGGAGTTTCTTTTAGGTGATATTAACAACATATTAGAACAAGAGCTCATGTGAAATTAAAGATGGTATCACATTAGGAGAAAGAATGAGATTTAGAACCTAGTTTGGCGTGCAATTCATTTGGTACTTTGTTCATTATGAAACCTAAGAAACATGATAAAGACCAAGTAAAATGGTTGCACACTAAATATATCATGGTTTACTAACCTTTGACAATGGAATGTTTCAGCAATCTCAAACTTAGGACCCTCTTTGCATATGCAAATGATTACATGTAGCGTCTGTTCAACTGAACCTAATTTACTGAAAAAAAAAAGAAAGAAAAGAAACTGGTCCTAATTTAGGAGCACAAATGATTTTTTATCCTTAAAAATCCAAACTGTGTTTTGTATATTCAATTAATTACATAACGGCCATTTACCTCGAACTGTGTTTTGAAAGAATATAAGAGCAGTTTGGTAATAAAAAAACAATATTGGAATTAAATCTCATTAAAAAAGAGAGAAATAGTGTTTTTTTTTTATAGTAATATTATAAATTATGTGAATATATTGTATATTCAGATTTGTCATTTTCAAGGAATCTAAAACAAAAATTCTTCTGTGGTGGCCTAATAAAATATGTCTAAAGAAACCTTGTGTTAGAGCTTAGCAAAAACAAAATCGAAAAAATAGTTAATTGAAAAATCGGTTTGAAATAAACCGAACCGATAGAAATGATTTTGGTTAGTAAATACAGAGATTTTCGGTTTTAGTTCATGATTTGAAAATACCGTGGGTTTCGGTTAATAGACCGGTTTAACTATATATATATATATATAATTAAAAACCCCAACTCCATTCTGCCTCTCCCTCACGCCATATGCCGCTGCTCGCTTTGTGCTTGAATCTGTCCCTTTTCTTTACGCCGGCCACCGCGCACCGTACTCCGGTCTTCTTCACCATCGTTCTCCTTCACCACTGCTCTTCCTCTCTCTCGAAGTCGCCATCTGCCTCTCATCTCTACTGGTAAGTATTATAGATTAATTTCTCATTTTGCAAATTACATTTTTTGGTTCAATTTCTCATCTTTTTCTAATTTGCATCACTGAGATGATCTGTAAGAACATAAGCAGCTTCACCAAAAGCAATCTTAAAAACTTGCTAGTTCAAGCACATATATAGAATTGGGATTAATCCCCAAACAGTTACTAATATGCTTCACAAAGTAAGACAAGGATGTATTGCATTGCCCAACAGTACCATAATAAATCGTATTTGATCAACAATAATATCGTGTATATCATCAATTCTTCAGCTTATTTGAGGAAGCTATACTGATCATTACGAGCTTTACAGATGCAGAATTATAATTAAAAAGTTTTTTATATACAAGAGTTCAGTGAATTGAGCAGATTTTTGTAGGTGATAAAATGTTATTTATCATTCTGTTAGTTTAGCAGTTAGTGTAGTAGTTATTTCTTATGGATCATGTGTTGAAATTTATTGATTAAAAATTTATTTTGAATGAGTAAAACGGTGTTTCTAATATTGAGTTTAGTGGCAGATTTTTTTCCTTTTTATTTTCTTATTTGGCAGCCACTCCAACAAACCCTTTAATTCACTCATATTAAGTACTTTTTTTTTCTTCTTATTTTGTCCGTTAAAATGTTTATGGTAATAGTTAGATGAGCCCATTGTTGAATAATAAACAACAGAAAATAGAGATACGATTGGTATTCCTAAGCTCAGATTCTGCCTTCCATTAAAAACAGCATTTGGATATATAATATCTTTCCGCTATAATTTGCTTTTAATAGTCCATTGTTGTCCAGTGAAAGCTAAAATATGATGATATCTGAGCAGAACAAAGCTGTCCAAGTCCAAAATACACAACACTTCTTTGATTTTAAGTTGATAGCTTTTAGGATAATTATGACTGCTCTCTCATTGGACTCAATAGATCCCAGAATCTGAGCTGGCAATCCTTTCTGTTTAGTGATAATTATAACCTTCCAACCTATGAGAATAACCCATCAAAACTCCACTCTCGGCTGCTCTTTTCCACTTGCAATCAAACCCATGAACCAGTCCTTCATCTAGGGCATAAGATATGTTGCTCAATCAAGACACCGTGCAGTTTTGAAATCAAGAATTTATTAGAGGTAAGTTATGCAACAAACTTTGGATTTTTTAAATAGTTTCTTACAGGTTTGTATATAAAATTACTTTGTAAATTTGCATGGTGATTAACTCAGATGCTTTAGTGTTGATTTTACCTTTTTCATCTTGGCACCAACCAATCTAGCTTTGATATACTATGTGATGAGGAGCTTGAGGCTACAAACTCTTGTCTACTGACTTGGTACATCGTTGGATGTGGTTTTTGTTTCAGATTTTACGCTGTAAAGCCTTTAAACACAAGTATGCTTTCTGGGCTCAAGTTTGTACCTCGTGACCAGATCAGTAAAGTAAGAATTATTCATTTTTTGTTATTCTTATGTTGCTTTGGTTTTCTTTATTTTCTTTTTCTCTTTTCCTTTTTTTTTTAATCGTTTCATTTTGCTCATGTTTCTCTTTTTCATTGTTTGACGCTAGGCAGATTCAGAAAAGAGAAAAAAGGCAGGTGATAGAGGAGAGAAGCATAGGAGGGGCAAGAGTGCTAATTTTTGTAGTAGTTCAGATGACGATGTTGGGAAAATTAAGAAATGTTCTGTCAAAAAGAAGAAATGGTACTCTTCTGATGGGTATTCTTCAGTAGAGTCAAGTGAGAGTGAAAGTGAAGGCAGTTTTGACCAAAATGGAAAGAAAGGAAGGAGTCGAAGAAAGAAGAATAGAAGAAAACATTGTAGTTCTGGAGATGAGAGTAGTGATAGGTCAAAAAAGCGGTCAAGAAATGCTAAGAAACATCACTTGTCTAAGGAACACTCTTATGACAACTCTGAAGATGGGGGTGGAGGAGGCAGAGCAAAAGGTAGGAAGAAGAAGAATAAGGAAATAGGAGAAAAGGATGAGGCTAATGATTTGCTTGTCTACACTGTTTGATGTTTTTACGTTTTATTCTTATATTTTGTTAATTGATCAATCTAACAATTGTTTTCCAGGTGATGGTAGAGGATCTCCTTTCGTGGAAGACATAGAAATTACAAGAAAAGAGATGGGCTTGGACTGGATGCTTAGACCTGCAGGTAAGACTGATATGAGGCCTGCAATTAGTGTTGATGACCAGCCAGAGGAACCACATGCGAAGGATGTAAGCTCCTTTTTTTTTTTTTAAATTCAATTTGCTTCATTAATTATCTAGTTTTCACTTGCTTTGTCCTATTTGTCTTCTTATTATCTACAACTTAATTATCTTGCAAGTCACGAAAGAGTAGAAATTCTGCAATAGCTTTCATCAATAAATTCTTGAACTGTTATGCCTTTCAGTAATGCAGCTGTTGGCCATTGTCATTTTTCTATTGGAGTTTTCCTTTTTATTTGCTTCCTCTGTTTTTTTTCCATCTCTCTCTCTGATGGTTTTTTAACATAATAAAATTTTAAGTAACTCAATTATTGAACTTATATACCTGTCAATGCTGTCAATATTTGTTTACCATCCTATCATAAGTTTCCCCGAATTAAATTTAGTGTTTAATCAACATGTTGCTGTAATATACATTCTATCTAAGTGATTTTTCACTCTTTTACTTCTCAAGAAAAGGTTGTATCTGCATTAGTTCTATGTATGCTTATTTTATTTTTATTTTTATTTATTTATTGTTTGCCTTTCACCAGATGGATCAAGTAAATCCCAGGGAATTAAATCCATATCTGAAGGATAATGGAAGTGGTTATCCAGACGACGCAGAAGAACAAAGAGTAGGTGGAGACAAACTACCTTCTTTTTCAGTTGTTGGAGATGGAGGTGCAAGCTGGAGATTGAAAGCACTAAAACGTGCACAAGAGCAAGCAGCTCGTGAAGGAAGAAAGCTCAACGAGGTGCTGTTTTCATGTCTAAATCTAACCTGGCAGGACTATAGCCTTTATCAGCTTGCTTTAATTATTGAAATTTCCAGGTTGTAGAAGAAAGATGGGGTTCCCTTGGTCAATTAACTGTCTCTGCATTATCTAGTACTGCTGCTCCAGCTCAAGCTCATCTACATGCCATAAAAAATAGAAAGAGAGGGCAAGCAGGGGAACATGAAACTGATTCAGATTGTCAAAGTGAGAGAGATGTGAAAAAGGCACTTGGAAATCTTGGATTTTTTCCCTCTCTATTTATCTGTAAAATTTAGGAAGGGAGCTGACAGTCATTTGTCTTTACTTTTGAGCCACAAGAGCCTGCTAAATTTAACATTATTTGATTTTTGTCGTCAGAATGATAGTCGGGGCTACATGAAGAATGTATCTGTTCGACATCCTGAAATGAGAGCTCCCAAATTGCATGATTCTTTATCTTGGGGAAAACGAAAAAGTCAACATGTATCTACTAAGGATGCTGGCATCATCTCTTCTGCTGTCTCTAGCTTAAATAAATTTGCTGATGATGGAAGCTTCATGAGCAAAGTTCTTAGTCAGCAGAACAATGATCCTGCTGGTTCTGTTTATCCCTACAAGAACCAAGATGAAAATGTGGGATCGGAAGTCACTACTTCTGACATGAGTAAACCTAGTCAAGGCATTACAACAGTCAAAGAAACAGGGAGTGCAAACCAGTTGGCAGCTAAGGCTTTGCAGCTTCGTATGAAAGGAAGGCATGAAGAGGCCGACAAGCTTATTGTAAGCCTATTCACAATTTCACATTTTGGTTCCGTTCAGCCTTTGTTGCTTTTTAACTCTTTACAATGGAGTTCATTGATGAGCGCTCTGCATAGTTGTTGTCTGTCACTTAAAATAGTTGAAACTTCTGTTTATTCTTATTAAAAAAGGAAACATGAGAGGTGCTTGCTGAAAGTGTGTGCAATTTAAATGCTAAATCTTTTCTTATTTTGGCTTTTGAAGTTGCAATGTTGCCAAAATCATGGGTTCTCCTTTGAAAGCACTTTCTTTCTTGCTTAATTGCGAATTATGGTGTAATATCAAGGAAGATTTTCCTCCAGTATTTCTTGTCAAAAAATCTGTTTGATTTTAGGGAGAATAGGTTAACAAGAGAGTAAGAAAACTAACTGATGTTTGCCGAAATAATTCCCCCACACTTAAACCTTGCTTGTCCCCAAGCAAGAGAAAAGTGAGAAAATTTAATCTCAAGTCAAACTAAGTAAGTTACATTATAAAGTATTGCTCAATTTTCACTTAAGATAAGATTGATATGAATTCAAACACCTTAACACTCAAAATTTCAATCCATCAAGACTTAAAACATGCATCTTAAATCATCAAGTCATCAAAATTTACCAAATTCAACATCAAGAAGATAAAGTCGTAAGACTAACCATGCTCAAGAAAGAATAATGATCATAAAGCCTAAGATCCTAAGACTATAGTTGCCTTTTTGGACATATAAAAAGCACACATACCTTTAAACCAATCTCATGGCATTTTTAGACTACTTTTTTTCATTTTTTTTTCTTTTTCTTCATGGGTATACTTTTGGACTTTATCCCATGAGTAGCAAGAGAATGTAGTATTGGGTGCGTTTTACGCTCCATCCCATACTTTATTAAGCTTTTAGATATGCATCTTGCTTTATTTTATTTATTTTCATTTTCATCTCTTTTTTTTTTCTCTTTTTTTTTTTACTAGTCCTCATCCATTATTGAAAGGCCTAAAAGTAAGTATTATGGCTATAGTTTCCATAAGACAACTAAAATCCAAAAATCTTAAACTAAATGAGCATAATCTAACCTTAAAGCATAGTTAATGAAGAGACTAAATAACCTAAAATATTGAAAGAAGTAAAAAGAGATAACTTGAAAATATAAAACACATGCCAAAAATCTTGAAAAACTAATCAAATGAGTATAGAAGGCAAATGACACTTCATAACAACCTATATTACATACAATACGAACAATACTTATAATAAAACTCACTAGAAAGGTTAGTCTAAAATAAAGAAAAAGATAAACAAACAACACACACAAGTTTTGGCTCCCCCACACTTAGAGCACACATTGTCCTCAATGTGGAGAAACAAAACAAACACAAAAAAGAAAATCAAAAATAAATAAAAGAAAAGAGGAAAGAAAACTCCCTTCAAATTCATGGTGAATGTGGAGGCATAACTTTGGAACAGTGCTTCACGAGTCGGTATATTCCTCACGACTCGTGAAGAATAAGGCATTTTGTGTTGAGGAAGAGATGTTCACGAGTTGGCAAAATCCTCACGACTCGTGAAAGAATTATTGGGTAGACAGAAATGGACATGGTCACGAGTCATCATGACATTCACGACTCGGTATGCTGCTCACAACATAATGGATAAAGCCTCTGAAATACTCGTGAAGATGTTCACGAGTCGTGATGCACTCGTGAACATGATGAATTGCTGCCATTTTTCTGCAAAAATCATACCAACCTCGATCCAAATGTTAAAGAGACAGAGGAAAAATAAGAAAAATGAAAATGATAAAATACTGAAAATATGACCAGGAATAATCCTAAACAAATAAAATCTAAACTAAAAAAAACTAATCCTAAACAAAAAGATTATTGTGTAAGAAATGAATTTAATAAATTAACTGTTAAAATCACAAATACTTTTGGTCTAAGATCATTACAAAAACTCTAATTACGAAGGATACAACAAAAACAATACAAAATTCATTTATCAAAATAACTAATTTATAGAATCCTAAAACATCTACTCTTTTGTGTCAATCAATAAAAATTCATTCAAGCCGTTCCCCGGCAACGGCGCCAAAATCTGATGGGGATTTAATTTAAACCCTTAGTCTCACTAGACTGCGTATAGAGCGAGTAGGGTATCGTTCCAAAGGGAACGGGGTAAATTTTGTATTGAAATTACAAAGACTAGATGGATAGGTAACGAATAAAATAAAGATTATGCATTTGACTAAATATCTAAACTACTTTTGATATATTAAATTAATTTGGATTAAATATGACTTAAATGATAGTATGAACATACATTACAAATATGAAATAGTAATTCATTTAAGGACAAGTATAGATAATTGTATAAATAAAGTGACTGGAGAATTTAGCCAAGATTCTTTAAAACAACTCTCGTTGTCAATAAAGAATGTTCTTATTTAGAGTCTATAAGCATTCTCATGTCATTATAGAGATAAATAAGAATCATGAAGCTCTATGCCAATTCTTTAACCCCTCAAAGTGAATTCTTTAAGTCACATGAAAGAAATTCAATGCTTCAAGTACATTCATTTGTTTTTCCATCAAAGAATTCCAACTCTCATTGCGAACAAATTGACTAACATGCTAAATATGGTGGCCAATCATACAAAGCAAATCAAAGCACACAAATGGATGTAAATCATGCTTCATTCATAATAAGAATAAACATACCTTAAACAAATTCTAGTACATAGTTATAATGTACAAAGGAAACTAGCCAAATACATATTTGAATTAAAGATAAACAAGAGAAAGAAAACTATCTCATGTTCCTTTGGCTTGTCCCTTTGTCAACATCTAATAAAAACTAAGTAAAAATATTTATCCAAAATAATAACTAGAAACTAAACATTGATTGATCTCTTCTCCTTTTCCTCCTTTTTTCCTCCTTTTTTTCCAATTAATGCCATCCATATTTATAGAGAGAATACTCTATAGACATGTCTCTTCATAATGGTTGTCAATGTGAAAAGTTGCCATGGAGGGTCACGATGGTTGGCTGAAAAATCATGTGGAAAAAGATGCAACGTTTGGGAACAGGCGTCATACACGACTCGTGAATGCCTTCACGAGTCGTGATCTTCAACTGTTCTTCCTGACTCGTGAACACAGGCCGACTAGTGAAGCTTTGTCCTGAGTCGTGATTCTCCTCACGACTAGTGAAGCCCTTCACGACTAGTGAGCCTCCTCACGACTAGTGAAGCCCTTCACTACTCGTGATCCTCTTCACTACTCGTGATCCTCTTCACTCACTACTCGTGATCCTCTTCACTACTCGTGAGTTCTCTTCACTACTCGTGATCCTCTTCACTACTCGTGATCCTCTTCACTACTCGTGAACCACTTCTTCGAAATTTCACCATCTTCTTCCTTTTCTTCACACTTCACCATGATTTGACCTAAAAACAAACATAAACACATAAATGGGACATAAACACATAAAAACACATATAATATTACATACTTACTACATAAATAAGAGAAAAACACACATAAAAACATAGACATTTTACATGATATCAATAATTCATTGTTTATGATACACCTAAAATAGAGAACTGCTCTCTTTTATGGAGAGTTCAGATAATGGCAGCCATATACTTTTCTATCTAACCTGTCAATAAAGTATGGCTTACTTCCAACTCATCTAGCCAACAATCTCTTTCTTCTTGGCTGGTCTTCTTACTAGTTCTACATGGAGGGTATCTTCCTTCAGCTGATTCACCACTTCTCTTTGATGATGATTCCTTAAACTTGTGTTTAACTTGAAAAGCCTTTTCAGACCTTATAGTTGCACTTTGTTCATGTTCTTGCAACTTAGAAATCAGTTCAGGCCCCTTAAGAGGATGGCTATGATATCATTTGTTGTATATTAGGGGGAGTAGGTTGATGAGAGAGTAAGAAAACTAAAAGATGTTTGCTGAAATGAAGTTTAAATCCACTGATTGCGATACACCTAAACTAGAGCACTTCTCTTTTCTATGGAGAGTCTAGATCTTGGCACCATACTTATCTACTTAACCTGTCAATAAAATATGGCATACCTTCAGCTTATCTGATCTCTTGAATACAAAAGACTTAAAAGCTTAAAATATTTTCTAGAATTTAACTAGCGGCTGCAGATTTCAGTAAAAGTACCATTCATTCAAAAAAAATAAGTAACTGTAATGGATGTATTACTTATTTTGTCAGTTTCTTAATTCAGCATCACCTTGACTTTGGTCCTTCTGAAGTCTTCTATAATTGGGTGGAAAGTAAATGCAATCATGTCTTTAGTCCAGTGATGGAACTAGTTACTCAAGCCAAAGGATTCATGAACAGTGTTTCTGACAATACTTCCAGAAAGTTTGATATTAGAGTTTGTTTTGTTGCTTATATACAAAAGCTGATATCAACTGAACAGAAAATGCTATACTATAACTCAATAGTGCATGGGCCTTTGACCTCAATGACTTATTGGATCCATTTTCCTTTGCTTGTTTTTCTTTAATAGAAAGAAGCTGAGAAATTAAAGGAAAAACAGGTTGTTGGAGAAAATTCAAGCAGAGCGCAATGTGTTATGGCCATCAACAGGTAATGCTGTTCCTCTAAATTTCTTATATGTATATATATGTAATGTTGCTGAATATCTTTGCAAAAATTTTTCCATATTCCATTTCCAATATATTTTACTTTATTTTGACTCTTTTTTAGCAATTGCTGTATACCAGTGCCATAATCTTATTCTCCTATCTTGTTTCTAGGCATCTTTTTCAAGATGTTTCTGCCAGAAGAAAGGATGATGATGCTGACAGGCACCTAGCTCAAAAGATCATGCAGAACAAACAATATAGTTTATCTGCTCGTGCAGATGATGAGTATGAATTTGAGGATGGCCCAAGTAAAAAGTCTAGAAAGAAGGGGAAAGGCAATGATCATAAGTCCACAGAGAAGAATATTCTTGCAAAGCGAATCTTGACTCAGCAAGAGCGTTGCCTTTTTTGCTTTGAGAACCCAAACCGACCAAAACATCTTGTGGTGTCTATAGCAAACTTCACGTATTTAATGTTGCCGCAGTGGCAACCTGTGGTGCCAGGTCATTGCTGCATCTTACCTTTGCAGGTAAGTTTAACCTTTTCATATGATACTAGAACATACTATGGACAGCTACAAATTTTTTTCTCGCAGCTGAACATTGTCACTACATTGGGATAATTACTGGGGAACTCCATTGTTTATGATTGGAGATGTTCCAAAATCATAACAGATAGTTGCATATTTGTACCACTTCTTGAATTAAAACATCCTTGGAGCTTCTACTGTGATATAATGTGGAAATAGACTATTTTAAATGCTGGAAAGTAAAGGGACATGATTGAGTTTTCTTTTACTTTATTTTATTTATTTCCTTTTATTGTATTCTAATGGAGACTTCTTTGGGCTTTACAGCATGAGTCAGCCACAAGAAATGTTGACAACAATATATGGGATGAGATTCGCAATTTCAAGAAATGCCTTATAATGATGTTTGCAAACCAAGAGAAGGATATAGTGTTTCTTGAAACAGTAATGGGCTTGGGAAAACAACGTCGCCATTGTTTAATAGAGTGTATTCCGTTGCCTCGAGAAATTGCTAAAGCGGCGCCTCTCTATTTTAAAAAGGTGAGCTTTGTTGTAGGTATTTCATTTTTGATGCATTAATTCTCTGTTATTATTGGTTTGGAACATTCTGAGGTCTCTTTTATTCTCAAATTAAATGCTTATTTATTCTCAAACAACTAGATGATGTTGGGTGTAAAGTCCAATAATATATGAATTTAATAGCTTTCTCTAGCTTGAATAAAATTTACTTGCATCAAAGTTGCTTCTATCTAGTGCAGCATGCAGTTTCCTATATCTTCTTGTGTGCTGAGGAATGTAATGCAGGCAGTCTAGGGTCCAAACAATTGTATTCCAACGTATCACCATGCCAAATAAGATACTTTTGCATAATTTTATAACTTTGCTATGCTTATATTGTTCAATTCCTTGCTTGGTTGATGGGGCTGAATAATTTTTTTTTTTTAAGGCAATTGATGAAGCTGAAGATGAATGGAGCCAGCATAATGCGAAGAAACTGATTGACACAAGTGAAAAGGGCCTGCGCAGTTCAATTCCGAAGGACTTCCCCTACTTTCATGTTGAGTTTGGTTTAAACAAGGGGTTTGTCCATGTGATAGACGATGAGCAGCAGTTCAGAAGTAACCTTGGCCTAAATGTGATTAGAGGCATGCTTCAGTTGCCAGAGGAGGACATGTATCGTCGACGAAGGCATGAGTCAGTGGAGGCACAAAGGCAGGCAGTTGCAAATTTTGTGCGAGACTGGGAACCTTTTGACTGGACAAAACAGCTTGATTGAGTATCCAAATTTTCAGAACTACTGGTTCTAATTCTATGTGAACATGTAAGATTTCCCTTTTGCATCATCTCGCATCTCCCAAATTCTATATTCTAGATGTATACAAGTTTATTTTCATTATTTTTCAGCAAAACCTTGCAGAAGCATTTTAACACTAAAGAGCTACTCAAGAGTCAAGAGTTCTATTTGCAAAATATTCAAAATTGATTTTATTTTTATGAATCTAGCGCAAATTCAAGTAACGAATTGAGCGGAGTCTAAGTAATGAAATTACTCACCTTATTTGAGTGGTTCCCAGAGTGAGTATTGAGTTCGATTGAATTTTTATTTTTTTACTGAATTTCAAATATAAATAAATGAAAATTTCAATATTTACACTTTCTTCTAAATATATTTCTTAAAAGGTTTTAGTTTGAAATTGAACAAGAAATTATTCGGGTTCTTTCAAATCTTAATTTGGTATCATTATTCATCAGAACACAACTAAAGTACTATGGTGATGGGTATGATCTTAATTTTCTTTTCTTTTTTTTTCTTTTTCAAAATCACAACTCAAATTAGTTCACAATGCAATTTCAGGCAATTTCATTGATGGAAGCTCTTAAAATTTGGCATCGTGATTATTGATACAAAATGATACTTGTGTTAGTTTATTAAAACAAATATTTTTATTCTAACCACAGCGTTAAGTTAGCCATAGTTATATTACCACAATAAAATTAACCCCCAAATTTAGGTGAGCTCTTCATGACATGAAGAAAGCTTGGTTTGTATGAAAAATGGATAGCAGAAAACGAATTATATGGAACCGTCATTTAGTTCGCATTGAGTTTTGAAAGAATAGAAGTACGGTTTGGTTATAAAAAATAAATAAAATTGAAATTAAATTTCATTAAAAACGAGAGAAATAGTTATGTAAATTCTTTTATTTTAATTGTAATCCAGTCCAAATAACGAATGACATATTCAAATTTCTTTTTCTCCATCTAATATTATAAATTATGTGAATATATTGTATATTCATGTTTGTCATTTTTAAGGAATCTAAATCCAAAATTCTTCTACGGCGGCTAGTGATGGCAACTGGGTAAATTGAACGGGTTTGAAACGAATTATAAATGGACGGATCATAAATAGATCAAAAGATATGGATTATAAATGGATTAATATCCAAATAGGTTAGGTGAATTTAGACTAACCCATGAATTTAACGTATGTTGATTCATTTCTCATTGACTCATACTTCTTTAT
This sequence comes from Excoecaria agallocha, assembly GCA_037975025.1. Lineage (NCBI taxonomy): Eukaryota > Viridiplantae > Streptophyta > Magnoliopsida > Malpighiales > Euphorbiaceae > Excoecaria > Excoecaria agallocha. Next base: position 1,434,293 of record JBBPFJ010000030.1, on the reverse strand, counting down.
TTTATTTTTTACTAAAATTATTTCAAAACTTTCTAAATATTATAATTAAGATGTTTTTAAAATTTTGAATCAATCGAAATTCGTTTCGATAGATTTAAGGGATCAAAATATTTTCAACCGATCCGAAAATTCTAAATTTTAAAAGTGTCTAAAATTTAATTTTCACTTCTGAAAATTAATATTTATTATTCTAAGAAATTTCATATAATCAAAATAATTTTTGGAAGTCCGTAGAATATTTACAATCGGGTCAAAGTTAGTTTGACCCTTTTCAGTCCTCTGATTTATTTTATTTTTTTATTTTTGGAGGACTATTTTACCTCAATGTCAGCTAAAATTATACTACTAGACTCGTTATGAATTGTACTTTCTAATGATGATATAAAATTTTTTTGGATCTCAGTAGATCCGAGACAATATTATTCACCTTTGGTGTCATTATTTATCATCGAAAAAGTATTATTCATATCGATAATAGTTCTAGGGCGTTACAGGCGGTGATAATGAAAGAAATAGATAATTTTGAGAGAGAGAGAGGGGAAGAACTAGACTGAGTGAAAGGAAAGATCTATTGAGTCCAGATGGATCGCATGTAGCTTAGATGCAGATCAACTTATTACACCTACTTTTTAATGAAATTAATATTTTTATACAATAAAACGATTTAAAAAAAGCGCAATAAAAATATTTATCCAAATATACTGGATATCGTAAATGGATCGGATGGCCTAGATGTATCATATTATGGTCAAGATGTTGATCAACTTATTTAATCTATTTTTTAATGAAATTAATACTTTTATACAATAACGTAATACAAAAAATATTGTATTGGATAATCCAAATGAATTGGATGGTCCATATAGATTGTATTGTGGTCCAGATAGATCATATGTAGTCTAGATGTGAATCAATCAATTTGATCAAAATTTTCATAAAATTAACCCTCAATATAATGTAATATTCAAATTATTACAGTAAAAAAGTATAATAATCCAAACAGATCATTTTTGGGTTGGCCCAATTGTAACATCCTCACTGAAATAGTTACTCCGATCCAAGCGATTGGCCGAATTTTTTTTTTCTTAAATTAAAATTCATAACTTAACTTTAAATTATTTACTAACCAAATGATGTTTAACTCACAAATTCTTATACCAAGTTCACCTGGTCAATGACTCATAATTGTCCATTTTAAAGATATATAATGGACTACCCTCCTGAAAAATAAATAATATCACAGCCTCTCAGAAACACAACAGTTTAATAACTACACAAACAATTTAACCATTCATCCATTACATATCTCATCCAAACATTCTCAAGTTGTATCCAATATACACAATTATTTCATTATAACAAACACATATTTACACATATTTACAAGCCAAATTTTATACTTCAAAAAGATAAAATAATATACATGACAAAACAAAATAAAACTCATATTCTTCAAAATCTCAACCTCCAGTGTACTTATGCTCCAAAACTCTGTCAATACTTGCATGCAATGAATTCTACGTACTGAATATTAAATATATTCAGTGGTGATTAAAAATTATTAAGGACTTAAATGAAAACCGTAATCATTAACCAAAAATATTTAGTAAATTATATTTGGATTGATTCAATGAATATTTTTTTGAATTGAATTTAATTTAAATTATTTTTTTGAATAAATTTGAATTAATTTTATCTGCCTAATTGGGGGCTTAATAAAAATATATCTAAAGGAACCTTTGTGCACCACTAACTAGGATTCCAATTACTAAGAATCTTTTTAGTCACATTAAAAAAAAAGGATTCCACTAAAAAAAGCTGCATATGAATGACATGAAATATTATTAACATTTAAAAGTAAATTGTAATTAATATTAAATTATCTAATCATGTGATTGAGTGGATGTAATTATATGTTTTTATATGTGTTAAAAAAAACCTTGGAACTGGAGCAAGAAAGTTCCACTATAGTCACTAGAATTGAGCAAAAAAAATCAAAAATATGATTAATCGTAAAATTAATTTAAAATTAAATTAATTTTTATGGTTAATCGATTCGATAAATTCGGTTACGATTTTTAATTTTTACATTTTTAATTAATGGTTACGGTTTATATTTTTAAATAATGATTAACCGTTAGTCAACGATTAATCGGTTCATATATATATATATATATATATATATATATATATATTTGTTTATTTATTTTATATCTTTAATTTTTTTTTTATTTTTTCTAAAATTTACATAAAATAATACTTTAAAATATGTTTTTTATACCTTAATTTTTTATATTTTCCTATAAAATTTATATAATACTTTAAACTAAATTTATATTATATTATTATCTTTAATTATATAGCAATATTTATATATAGTATACAATTAATTTATATATATATTTTTTATCATATATTGGTGTTTATATTTTACTTAACAGCATTTAATTACATTATTATTCAAATCAAATATAGTATTTTTCAATAAATATTAAATCTATTTAATAATATTAGCTATTAATTTATAAAATATGAATTTTGGCTAGTAAATTATGTTTGTTTCGTAATTTTTATATTAAATTACTTTACACATTAAAAATTAAATTTAAATTTATCTAATTTTTTTATATAATTTTATGTTATAAATTTTAATGGTTAACCGAAAAATATTGGTTAACCAAAATGAAAAACCGAAATCGATGGATTGGTTAACCGAATATAACAGACTGATTAATGATTGGTAATTTTGAAAAATCGATATTAATGAATTGATTAATTTTTTTGCTCATTCCTAATAGTCACTACATACTATTGGAATATATTTTATTAAATAAAAATCACAACTTTTGCAAGGAGCGCCTGCCCGTGAAAGCGGGAAAGTTGAGGATTGTATGATATCCAATATTCAGTAAGGTTGCGTTCCGTATTTAAATTCGATTAATCTGATTAATCTAAATTGAATGCCGCATAAATTCATATCTTATAAAGATATTTTTAAATACTAATATAATGCATTACTAATTTATTTTGTTATTATCTTTTTACAGCGATTCAATAGAAAAGGCATAAAAATTTTAATTATTTCATCACTATATTTGAGAAAAAAATTGGAGTTCCGATAAATAAAAGCATAATTATATAAAATTTTAAAATTCTTAAAAATAATTATAAGATTTTTTGTAAAATTAAAAAGCTTTTCTTTTCCGTGTCAGCAGATATATATATCCTGGTTGTTGCGAAAAACAGTTTGTTTATATAAATCTAGGAGATCCAGCAAAAAGGAAACCAACGTGAAGTTTACAACTGTGTTGCTCTCGCTGAAGCAAGGAAAAAAAGGTAATCTTTTTACTTTGCATTGCTTGTTGTTTCTTTGATTTGTAATACCCAGAATTTATCTTCTTGATCGAGATCATCTTAAATGCTCATTCTGGTTGTTCTGTCGCTCTTTCATTCAATAATTAATGGATATTTTACATATATTATTAGATTTGAATGCTATTAAGATGATTAATAGACTTTCTAGTCAGCAAATTCTTGGCTTTTCTTCCCGACTGTTTGGTTGCTTTGATGGGTCTGTCTAGTTTTGAAAAACGAATCAGTTCCTAGCTAAAAGACAAACACGGTTCAATTTGTATTCTTCGCTTTTTAACCTTTGGTTCTGTTCTTTAAGTTTGTTTTTTTTTTGTTCTTCTCCATAATTGATCTTATTTATTAATTAGCACTAGTGTTTGATTCTTCATAGTTGTGGTTTATGCATAATTTAACCATAGTTCTAAGCTTTAAGAACTTGAAATTATTAAATTATTTAGCATAAATATAATTTTTTTACAGTTGTTTAACCATAATTTAAGCACTGTCTTCAGTTCCATTGGTTGTTTCAATTTGTGCAACCCTGCCCTTTGCAGTGGATTATTGTCCATTCACAAGTTCTTGATTGATGTCAATTCCAATTTCATCATGAACCAGGCCCATTGCTAAAAAGTTCAAAAATTTAAATCACTAGATTAGCAAAGCAAATGTGCAGAAGTTTAATATTCTCTTATTATTTGATTGGTGTAAGTTTCAAATGTTATTTATTGGAGTCTGAAGAGTTGGTTCTCTCTTTTTTTCAGTGGAGTAGTGAACATTTCGGTGTGCAGAATGGCTTCAAACATTACGATTGGGCACCCATGCCCACCTCCAATGAAGCCTACATAAAATGGTGTTTTTCAGGGCGATAGTCCTCTGGATTATTCTCTTCCTCTGGCCATTTTGCAGATATGTCTGGTGCTTGTTCTCACAAGGGGACTTGCTTTTCTTCTTAGACCACTATGGCAGCCACGTGTTATTGCAGAGATTATTGTATGTTCCTTACTTCTTTTATGATCTTTTTTTTCCCTGCTGTGATGTTACCATAGTTTACTAATATGGAAGGATATAGTCCTGTCCTTAGATGCTACATTTTTAGGGTGTGTCTTTTTGTCTTTATCCCTTATAAATCGTTTAATGTTGCAAAATTTGGCATAATGTAATGCAATTGCATTGTTGAATAAGTCGCTAGCAATCTGTTATAAAGTTTGTGTTTATTGAAAGTGAGTTGATTATATTGGTTGCGTGAAAAGCAATGAAAGACAATAGGTTTCACAGATATTGCTAGTAATCCTCATTGAGCTTCATATGGATTGTATTTATTGTCCCCTTTGTATATGTTTGAATATATTCAACAGAAGTGATTCTGCATATTCTAATGTAGGGCCTAACATATATGGTCTTACCGTGTGGCAGGGAGGAATTTTACTTGGGCCATCTGCTCTAGGTCGAAGTGAGAGGTATTTGCATGCTGTGTTCCCACCTAAGAGTCTTACAGTGTTAGATACACTTGCAACCATTGGCCTCCTTTACTTTTTGTTTCTTGTGGGGCTAGAGTTAGATCCTAGGGCTCTTCGTCAAACTGGCAAAAAGGCCCTTGCAATTGCCATTGCAGGAATTAACCTACCTTTTGTAATGGGCATTGGATCATCATTTATTCTTCAAGCAACCATTTCTAAAGGAGTAAATGGCACGGCATTCCTTCTATTCATGGGTGTAGCACTTTCCATAACTGCCTTCCCTGTCTTGGCTCGTATTCTGGCTGAACTGAAGCTTTTAACAACTGATGTTGGTAGAATGGCTATGTCAGCTGCAGCAGTTAATGATGTGGCTGCATGGATTTTTCTTGCTCTTGCCATTGCTCTCTCTGGGTCTAACCATTCTCCCCTTACTTCTCTTTGGGTTCTATTGTCCGGGTGTATCTTTGTCATTTGTGCAATTCTTATTGTGCCTGCAGTCTTCAAATTCATCACTCAACGATGGCATGAAGGTGAACCAGTTGAAGAAACGTATGTATGTGCTACATTAGCTGCTGTTCTGGTTGCTGGGTTGTGACAGATTCTATTGGAATTCATGCCATGTTTGGTGCCTTTGTAATCGGAGTTCTTGTCCCAAAGGAAGGGCCATTTGCCCACGCCCTTGTGGAAAAAATTGAAGATCTTGTATCTGGTCTGTTTCTACCATTATACTTTGTGTCAAGTGGATTGAAAACGAATATAGCCACAATCCATGGGCTCCAGTCTTGGGGTCTTCTGGCTTTGGTAATTTTTACAGCTTGTTTTGGGAGGATTGTTGGCACTTCTGTGGTGTCCCTTTTGTGCAAAATGCCTTTTCGTGAGGCTTTAGCAATGGGGTTGCTGATGAATACCAAAGGCTTGGTGGAGCTCATTGTCTTGAACATTGGTAAAGATAAGCAGGTAATAACAATATTCTTGTTACTTAAATTTTATCTATTTTTGAAGCACGGTTGTCTTTTTTGAAATGATTTAATCCAACTTTGTTTGCTTGCCCAGGTTTTGAATGATCAGACTTTTGCTATCATGGTTCTAATGGCTCTATTTACAACCTTCATCACCACACCTCTTGTGATGACTGTGTATAAGCCAGCAAGAAGAGCAAGGGTGGCTGATTACAAGCATAGAACTATTGAAAGGACAAACTCAAGCACTCAACTTCGTATTTTGGCATGTTTCCACAGCATAAGAAACATCCCATCTTTAATAAATCTTCTCGAAGCTTCACGAGGGGTGCGGAAGGCTGAAGGACTGTGTGTATACGTGATGCATCTTATGGAGCTTTCTGAGAGATCATCTGCTATCCTAATGGTCCACAAGGCAAGAAAAAATGGTTTACCAGCATGGACTAGGAGCCAGCGATCTGGTCCTAATCATGTTGTTGTGGCATTTGAGGCTTTCCAGCAACTGAGCCAGGTGTCTGTTCGTGCAATGACAGCAATCTCTTCAATGTCTGATATTCACGAGGACATTTGCACTACAGCTGAGAGGAAAAGAGCTGCAATAATTATTCTTCCATTCCATAAACATCAGAGGTTGGATGGCTCACTGGAGACTACTCGAAATGACTTCCGTTGGGTTAACAGGAGAGTTCTTGAGAATGCGCCATGTTCAGTAGGAATTCTAGTTGATCGTGGCCTTGGTGGACCAGCTCAGGTTCCTGCAAGTAATGTTTCTTATCTAATCATAGTCCTCTTCTTTGGTGGACATGATGACCGTGAAGCTCTTGCTTATGGAGCTCGAATGGCTGAACATCCTGGGATCAGTTTAGTTGTCCTACGCTTCTTACTGGCACCTGAACCTGTGGGGGAGATCGCACAAGTGAACCCACAAGGCAGTTCAAACCTGGAATCAGGATCCTCTGATGAAGAGTTCCTTACAGACTTTAAGCAAAAGAAATCTAATGATGGTTCTGTAAAGTACGAAGAACAAATTGTTACAAGTACTGCAAGTGCAGTGGAAGTCATCCATGAAGTTAGCCGGTGTAATCTCTTTCTGGTGGGTAGAATGCCAGAGGGCGAAATAGCAGGAGTGATAACAAACCAAAGGAATGAATGTCCAGAATTGGGACCTGTAGGTAGCTTATTAACATCTCCTGATTTCTTAACAACAGCTTCAGTTTTGGTGATCCAACAATATAATAACAGTCAGGTATGCTTGGATATGAATTCACCGGTAGAGGAAGATGATTTGGTTGGAGAAATCTAAGAATCTAGCTAAATTAGCTTTTGGTGTGCATAAGAATTCTGATTACAAAACAATCTAAACAACCTTTTTGATTCATGGAAAGGAGAAAACAGTAGCCAAGGAGCAGTAAATTTTCTTTGTAAAGATGTTTCTTTAGTTCGGTATGAAATATATCATAATTTTCTTTTTAAGGATGTATTTTTTAAGGTGACGTTTGTTAAATCGATCCAGATAAGAAGTCTTAAGGTAAGGCTGTAATGCTTTCTGAACCACGAGATGAAATAGTAAAAGACTGAAAAGCATTTTAAAATTTTTTTCTAATTGTTTGTTAAATTTTTTTGAATTAATTAAAAATATATTTTTTCAATTTTTTAGTTGTTTTTTATTGACAAAATATATGAATTCATATTTTGATTTTATATTAAGATATGGATATTTTGATATTTTAAGATATACACAGTTAATTTTTTTTGTAGGATTTATATTTTTTAACAACGTTTGGAAATATCGTAAAGGTTGGAATAATTTTGTTTTGTTTTTATCCCAACCTTTTCAAGGTTAACAAATACCACTTGAGGGAATATGGGATCAGAATTTGTATATGATGCTAGCCTTGAAAATAGATGGACTTTCAAGATTTTCGTGATAAATTGGTAGTTGATCTTTTGTTTTTAAGGAATTAATTGAATGTTAAACTCATAATTCAAGATAGATAGTTGATGTAATTTTTTCATTACTTTCCTCTATCTACTGCTAATAAAAAAATTCAAAATTTTTTTAATACAATGCCCAATTAATAATTACAACTATAAATATCAATTAAGGAAATCGAATCCAAATTTTTTCGTAATTTTAATTTAGTAATGACCGGTATTGGATTTTCACCTCTCGTAAGATGGATATTAAGTTGCATGAGCGCTAACTACTATAATTATTAAGTTATATTTGCTTTCATCTTGTTTGATAAACTTGGTTTTGGTGTAATATGTTAATTTCTCTAATTTGAACATTCAAAGTTTTGATATTAATCTTGAATTTCTTAATATATTTTTAGAGCAATTTATCGATTAATTGAAGAAACTAAAATAACGATAGCTATCAATACATCCCCTATTAATAACCAGCTTCACGGTGAGAAAACAGACTACACATTATCAATTATAATTAATATAAATAATTTATAGTTAATTTTTGAATTATAATTATATTATGAAATTACTAATTTACTGTTATATTTAATTAATAATCCCAATTAAGCTGCTCTCAATCAAAAAATGCCATAGATTATTTTCCTTGGTTAATTGTCTTTTACAGTGAGAGAGAGATGGGAATTTAACTTTCAAGTCAATGAAACTTAAACAAACGTGAGATAATTTTGTTAAAAGAGATTAGTTTTTACTCTTTTATATTTAGGATGATATTCATAATATAAAAGGTATAGAAAATTTTTGTACTTTAACTATAATAATTATAATTTGCTTCGTGGTTTTTAAAATGATCAATCTCCTTTCTTTTTACAATTAAGAGTACCCAATCTTTTTTATTTTTTGAACAAAGAAGTAGCTAATCTTAATTCTCATAGTAATTAATTGAGATTGATATATATATATATATATATATATATATATATATATATATATATATATATATATATATATATATATATATATATATATATATATATATATATATATATATATATATATATATATATATATATATATACTAGTTTATGCATTCCGATTTGATAATTAAGATTGATTATATACGTCAGAGAAATAATTAGGATTGTTTTATTTCATTAAAGAGTTATATTTCAACAAATTTATGCTCTCAATATATATATAAATTTAATAGTTTCTCTAACTTTAACCACTAAGTTTTTTTATATTAGTTTTGGAGTTCGTAATTTATGATTGAAAGACGCTTTTTTCTTTAATATAAACCTCAAATATTAATGAAAATAGTTGAACCACTGACATTTGGAATGAAGATTAGGCCTCAATAAAATGTATGAAAAATTCCGAATTTAATTATTTTTATATTTATAGTTGAGTTATATGTATTTCTTTATTAAGAAAAAAAATAGCAGAGGAATTCCATAAATTATTCTTTACAAACAAATACCGATTTAGTTGCTGAATTTAATATTTTCTTAAGTAATATTTTGGCGATAAATGTTGATTCTAATGTACTGGAGTTTTGGAATTCAAGTATCCACGTCTCTCTCTCTCTCTCTATATATATAATGAGTTAATTTCATTTATTGTTACTGAACTTACAATTTATCACCTGAAAATAACATATTTTTTTATAACTTAAAAACCACTGAACTTATCACATTTTTATATAAAAGTCATGTTCATTGGTTTTCTGTGAGGATCATTGCTGGATTGATGACATGATATGCCACGACATATACCTGGACATACATGACACGTCCCATGTTTGGATCAATTTCACTCACGATCACTGGACTTACAACTTATCACCCAAAAGTAACTGAATTATTTTTTGTGATTTAAATACCACTGAACTTATCATCTTTACAAACAAATACCAATTTAATTGCTGAATTTAATATTTTCTTAAGGAATATTTTAACGATAAATGTTGATTCTGATGTACTGAAGTTTTGGAATTCAAGCTTCCACGCACGCGTATATATATATATATATATATATATATATATATATATATATATATATGAGTTTTGGAATTAAAGCATTCACGTGCGTGTATATATATATTTAAAATTATTTTCAGCTTATCTGAATTCGTTATTTCCTACTTCTGTGCACTACTAAAAAAAATACAAATTAGCGACGAATTAACTGATAATTTTTCGTCGCTTAATCAGTTTAGCGACGACCTTCATTTTGAAACAAAAGTTGTTATAGCAAAATTTAGCTACAATAAAAAGTCGTTGCCATATTTTAGCAAGAACTAAGCGTTGTTGCTATTTTGCTATGACAATGTTCTAGCTAAATTTTGCGACAACAATATATTCGTCGCCAAATTGCTAAGACAATGTTCACGCTAATAGAGGGATATGAAGATAATAGTATTTTGCAAAATTGGCGACAATAATTAGCTAAAATTTTGTTGTCGCTAATTAGCTACAATATTATTGTTGCTAATAGAGGGATATGACACTACAAATAAATGCTAATTAGCGACGGCATGATTTCGTCACAAATTTTGCGACAGATTTGCGACTGTTTTATAATTTCGCCGTGGTGAGGATATTTTCTATTTTTGCTACAAAATAGCGACGGAATGAAGAAACAGTCGCTACTTATGGCGGGAAGTATGTGTGCTATGTTTTGTGAAGTATTTAGCGACAAATAAATCCTTCGCTAAATTTTATAATATTTTATTCTTGAAATAAGTTCCTGAAATATTAGCGACGAACAATTTAGTCGCTAATTTTGGAGAGAAAATATAGCGCTTTTTTGGCGACGGTAGCGACAGATCTGTCGCTAATAGTAATTCTTAGATTTTAACATTTAGCGACGGAAATATTTAGTCGCTAATCCATCGCAAATAAATTAAAAATTAAATTTTTTTAATTTCACTCACATAATTTATGTATAGTTTCAAGTAATTTTCATATAGACCATATGAAATGAATATTTTATTTTGTAACAGAAAATTATAAATTATTTTATAATTTGATAAGAATTTTTTTATCAATTATACCAAAATCTAAAGTTATTTATTTAGAAAATTTATATTTTTAATAATAATAATAAACTAATTGTTATGATTATTATATTTTTACGTGTTCAAGATTAATAAAAATAAATATTTACAAAATAGTAATATAAATTTATTATTTTATTTAAAATAATAATAAAAAAATTTATTATTTTATAAAATTTGAATCAAATATTAAATTATTAGAAATTCTATTGATTTCTTTATCAATTATCCCCAAATAAGAAATTATTTATTTAAAAATTTTATATTTTTAATAATAATAATAAAGTAATTGTTATAATTATTATATAGTCATATTATATAATAATAATGTAAAATTTATTATTTCATTTAAAATGATTATGAAAAATTTATTTTTATTTTGTTAAAATTTTGAGCAATATTTAAATTATTAAAAATTTTAGTTATATATATTTACAAAATTATCCTTGAATGCAAGGATAAAATGATGAAATTTGGTAGCGGCATTTCAGTAATTTCAGAAATTTAACCTTGATCTCGTGTAGCCTATTTGCCTCCATTCTCTAAATACCATACAGAGGGAGTTAATAGTATTAACATAGCTTGAGATTTGCACAAGAAGAATTGTATTCAAGTCTCCAACACCAAGGTAATTTTTTTTTAGGATTTATCCCATTTTTTCTTACTAATTTATGAAGTTTAATTGCTATCTTGCTGGGTTTAATTGTTGGGTAGGTCCCGTGTTGTTTAATTTTTTGTGGTATCGATTTTTTATGTTCGCAGAGGTATATGCAGCAGTACAACAAGGTGGAGCCTTCTGAACTTGGAATGGGTGTATGATTGCTAGCCCAAATCTTTTTTTATTTTAATTTTCTGATTTTTGCTTCTGCTTTTATGTTATTATTATCAACTCTAAGATATTTGAGGATTTGCTTTTCTATTGGATCTCTGTGTGGCTTTCTGCAATATAGTCTGAAATTGTGGGGCATAATGGGTGTTTAAGGTAGTTTTGATGAATTTATGAGCTTGACTAATTATGTGAAATTTATATTTTTCATTTTGTTTGTTAATTTTTTTTGCTTGTTGATGTTTAATTTTTACCGATCTATTCTCCAATCTAAAAATTTTTGAAGTTCTAAATCAATTTCTATTTTCAAAATTATTTAATTTTTACATCTTATATTTAATTCCAGTAAGAACAGCGAGACAAATGGAGGGTACAGATAAAGGAGGAACAGAGAGAGTTGTTGATTCCAAAGATATGTAGCAATGGAGCAAAACTTTTGATAAGTTTACTTCTTACTCTGATTTTTCAGTTTCAGATGCTATATTTTGGACTTTTGAGTGTTATAATCCATTGCATAGGTCTTGACAGTGACTTCAAGGAAGACGAAGGCTGCACAGTATGAATAATCATAGTTCATGTTTGCTTAAACTGTCTTTATTGATGAAAGATTGGAATTTTGAATTCTATTTAGTGTGTTATTCTTGCATTATGATTAGCAATTTTATTATAATGATTAGATTTTTTTTTTGCAATTTTGCTATGAAAGTGAAGCCTAACAAATATCTATTGCTATTTTGCAATTTTATTATAATAATTAGATTGTTTATAGATCAAATTAATGCCATTTATTGTCAGATAAAAAACAAATAGTTTTACAAATATTCATTATGCGAATGGGACTTTTTTTTAACTTCTTTTCCAACTATCCTAATGTCCATGTTACGCAGGATTTGAAAAACATTAAAGATGTATTATTATTTTAAATGGGCAAATGAATATATAAAAACAATGTTTTTATATATTAATATCAGTTTCACCACCCTAAAAAATTTTGAAAGATATAATCTATCCATTGATTTGCAATTGCAAATAATTAATGTACACAATAATTTAAAATAATAATCAAATGTTTAATTAGGAAAATAATCTCTAATGCATAATTAATAAATTATTTTATTATGTAATACAACACAACCATACTGCTTAACAAAGAATCAAAGAAAATAAAAGAAAAGGTAAAGAAATAGAAGAGAGAGGGGAGAGACGAGGGAGGGAAGAGAGGCAGAACAGGGGCACGGTTCCCTACCATCAAGATTCGATCAGCAGCGATGGCACCGAGGCACACGACTAGCACCGGTGAGACCCCAACGGTGAGACGATCACTCCGATGTCCAACACTCTTCCCCACTCGCCGACAATGGACAGATCGGAGAAAAGAAGGCCCCGACTGTTCTAGTGAGATCCTGGCCAAATCGGATGGTGGTTGAGCCCGTCACTGCTGTCATCGGACTCTCTCTGATGTCAGCTACCTGCAGGTACTCTCGATTCATGTCGGCCAGACTCCAGCGAAGCTCCGGACGAGTATGGGGATGGACAGATGCGAAAAAAGATGTAGATATTGACCCGAAAGATCGTGATCTAGGTTTGTGTTCTCAATTAATGTATATTTGTTTTTTTGTTTTAAATTTTAAAATTGCTGTTAAATTTTTCATCCTCAAGGTTTTTATTACCAAGTTTGTGGAACTTTTGGATAATTTTTACCTATTGCTCAGCACTACTTTCATATCCGATGTTGTTCACCTGCAGTAGCCGAGTTCCAACAAACTATTAGGGGCATGCCCTTCTTTCTCCTCAGCTTTGTCTTGGCTGGTTCATACAGCTAAAATACTCCTTTTTTTACTGTTACTATAGATTTGAGCTATTAAAATCCTTACTGTTGCGGTATGTAAACCTCAAATGAAAGACACACTTTACGTTCAATTGTTTTGTTCTCAGCTGATGACTGAAGTTTTGCAGGTAACCATTGTTGTAGTTGCAGTTCCTGAAGGGTTGCCTTTAGCTGTTACCTTAACGTAAGTATCTTGAAATTGTCCTATCTCCAGATATTGTTCTATATTTTTTGTCTAAATATCAATAAATATTCTTGCTTTAATTTGCGGTCTGTAGTTCTTTTCCCTTGTGATGGTGTGAGATGTTGGTTTTATAGCATATCAACTTCCAATTAACTTTCACATGAATGATGCTGTCGTTTTTGGATTTGTTGATTACATTGTGATATTTTTTGGAGCTTCATTTTTTGCTTACATTTTTTTAATACTTTTTTTCCTTATTATCTTTATGACAGTCTTGCCTACTCTATAAGAAAAATGATGGTGGATAAGGCCTTGGTATGTTTCATTTATCTTTGTTGGTGCTTTCCTTAACTTTGGCCATCTTTCTTAACTGAGATTGAATTGCAGGTGCGTAGGCTTTCTGCCTGTGAAACAATGGGCTCTGCAACAACTATTTGCAGTGACAAGACTGGGACTTTAACCCTGAATGAGGTAAGATTACATTGCAGTTCCACTGCAATTTGTGGTTCGTAATTTTGTACCGTGAAAAAGGGTGTAAATGAGGATGATAGAGATGGTCTGGTTGGTAAAATTAAAGAAAAAACTGGGTTCTTTACATTGAAGCACATCCTAAGAATCTTTTAAGATAGGTTTTGCAGGCATCAGATTATGATTGGGTGTGTTTTATGCTTAATATCTCTAAACTGTTAGAATAAGGGCCTAATGGATGTGTGACAAACTATGTTCTTATGACCCTGTTGAATTAAGTGGTTCAAAAACCAAAATTATTAGTTTTTTTCTTAAGTTTTTTTTAATGTTTAGAATTAGTTTTTTTTCTCAATTAATATACTTATGGAGTGGCAATGACAAGTAGATTTTGAGCATCAATTTCTTGACCTATTGTTGTTCAGATGAAATTAAGTTATGTTGCCAAGTAATATTTTGAATGGTTCTAGATGATTTACAGTTACTTGGTCATTATACTGAATTCATTAGCAAATGGCAGTTGTTATTTATTATTTGCGGAGCTGGTCAGCAAGTTGTAAAAATAAACTAGTCAGCATGCTTAAGTTTCTGGTTCTCATCTATGTTAGGAAGTTAAATTTAATTATTTTGTTCAACAATAATAGGTTTCAATCTCTCGCATTAGTAAATGCATAGAAAATATACTGTTTATTGTAGGTTAGATATTGCCACTGTTTAAGCAAAAGTCAGTTACCTGAACTGCATATATACTGGAAGGGGGCTGCTGAAATAGTCTTAGCTTCATGCACAGCTTACATGGATGCAAATGATCACATAGTATCAATGGGCAATCAAAAGGTCAAATTATTTCTTTTTTGAGGGTTATATTTGTTAGGACTTGGTGATTGTTATTTTTTTCTCTTCTTATTTTGGGCAGGTTTTCTGTTAAGTTTTGTTTAGCTTCACACAAGAGAAGTTGCATATTGTTGTTGAAGGATTCCTGATAATGAAATGGCTACCCAATGCAGGCATTATTTTTCAAGAAGGCAATTGAAGATATGGCTGCTGGCAGTCTGCGTTGTATTGCCATTGCATATCGGTCTTATGAGGTGGATAAAGTCCCGGTCGATGAACAAGAGCTAAGCTAATGGGCATTACCCGAGGATGATCTGGTTTTGCTAGCTATTATTGGTTTAAAGGTAGTAATTCTTATTCACTTTGTTGGGATCACTCCAGCATGAGCGTTTGATAATCCAATGTCTTTTCTCGTTTTATGTTTCCGTCTTTTTATTATTCTTGTTAAGAAATTAAATATATTCCATTCTATTGTTTGATATCATTTTTTTTTTTCATTTTCATGGAACATAATTAATTTTAATGATAAGTATTTTTGAAAGAATGGTTTTGTTAATAGTTTAGATATGATTGTTAATGTAAAGCTCAGTGTAACATAAGTTCATTCTATTTTGGAGATTCGGAACAACTTTATTTGTAGAGATTTATGTGCAATTCATGTTGCATGTTAAAAATTTACTCAATTTTTTTTTTTAAATTGTCTTTTAATGTTAAAGCATTGTGCAAAGTTATATCAAAGGAATTAGTTAATTTGAAGACTAAATTGTAGTTATATTGAGCATATTAGGGATCAAAAAAATAGTACAGTCTGAAATATAGGGGACTAATATGTTGAAATTTTTTTATATTCTTATCGTCCACTACCAAGGCATAGAGAATTTAACAAATCTTAGGGATCCAATTTTGCAATGTTTCAAACAGTAAGAATCCTGGTGCTTCTAAGGTTAAAACCAAGGGATTATTTTGTAACCCTTATTTTGTAAGAAGATGAACAAATGAGAATTGATTCCATCAAAGATTAATAGCTTCATAATTTGAAAATTGAATTTTCTGTAGCATATTGGAATTCAGATGCATACTCTTTTTAAGGTTTGAGAGTTCTAAGATTTGAACAGAGTGTCATCTTCTAAAAGGACATGTTTTTTCTTAATGTTGTTTTATGGGCTATTTTCTGATGGAAAAATATTAATCTGCAGGCTCGCATAAAAAAGATAAGGCAAGCTGATGAAGATGTTGGAAAGATAGCACTGGCTGTGCCTGTTTTAGTTTGTAAGTAGCTTGGGCATTTTATGTTTTGGTCTTGAAAGATTGTATAAATTAGTTTTGTTGCTAATCCGTTTCTTTAATATTATTGCAGCTAAAGCTTTGGAATTGTTTTTGCAAGACCTTTGTCACCGTACTTATGAAATTACCCTTCAGCGGGGGGCAAAAACTATGAGTGCATTGCATTTGTAAGTGAGAAATTGCCTTCTTCATTAATTCTTCTGTCTGGTTTACCGTTCACTTATGAATTGAATGCTATTATCTGTCAAATGGATTTTTTGTAAAAGTATTGTTTGCTGGTTGGTTTTGCATTTATAGGTTATTCCATTTGATTTTTACAGAGTTATAAGTCCTCAAAGAAGGTGATGCGCTAAAAGTGAAAGATATTAGATTATTAGTTCAAATTGAGAGCGGATGAACTCTAGTTTAAAAATAGGGGGAGGAACTATTTGCCCTTAACGTTTGACAAAAATCCCTAATTTGCCTCAAATTTTTTTTTTGGTTGAAATCTATGCAGTTATGAAAGTATACTATTTTGCCCTTAACATTTGATAGAAATCCCTTTTTTGCTCTTTTTTGGGACACCGCTTAAGAATGCAGCAGGCTTTGATTGAGCTGCTGAAAATGTTTGTGAATGGCATCCCAAGAAAAAGGAAAAATAACCTACTTTTATAAATGTTTGGATGGATTTGGACCACTATAAATGAAATTTCCTGTAATTTTCTTTTCTCTCGTAAGGGATTGGATATGAACTTAAAGATCAATTAAGAATTACCTCGCTAATTGCTTTAATCAACAGCTATTTTTATTGTTATCTTTGGTGCCAACTTTCCTGGTAATTATTTTATCGACTGTTCAAAGTTGGTATCAACTACTTGGTTTTGCATGATTGTCATTGCCTTTGCAACACTGTTGTTAGCGTGGTTTGAATATCAGATTGTGGAGGGGCTTGTGTATTCACTATCAAACCATAAGCTGAATAAGTTGAAGGCATATTAGGCCATTATAATTTAGAGTTGCAATGTCAACCAAGTGTCTTGTATCAAGTTGAGGCCTCTTTTTACCAGCCCAACATTCAGTAGCAGCCTTGTCGTTCTCCAGCATATTACAAGAACTTGTTAGTGTAGTTTATTGAGTGAAGACATTAGAATGCCTAGAGGAAAACTGCTGGCCATCTTCTCTTGTTGTGTCATAATTTTTTTTCTTTAAATAACATTATTATTGTAAAATGGTATTTGTTTATGGATGATGAGTACAAGACACGCAAATCGTACATTAGATATCATCAATACATGCTGCTTGTATCTACTACCGTTTTCTTCTGTATTTTGATTTTACTGCTAGTGACGTGATCTAATTAATTTCCTTATTAACCTACAGAAAACACTATGTTCAGAGCTACGTGTTTGCCAGAAAGCCCCTTGGAGAGGAATGCAATGACAATGATGAAGAGTCAAAAAGAAGCAAAATGGTAAGATACCCTTCAAGTATAATTTGCCATAATTTGTTCATAAAGTAAGCAGGCATCTGGATGGATCCACTGAATGAGATCACCTGAGTCTTTTTTTTGGGATTAGAAGGGGTAATTAACTATTCATCTTTGTTAGATTTTTTTAACATAGATTCTTCTTGTTGGGAGTGGTGGGGTTGCAAATGCATTTTTCCTGTCTTTTCGAAGTGGGGAAGAACAAGGAGAATGCACTAAAGCATGCTGATGATATAGTTGATATTATAGATTTGGTGTCTGGACTGGAGTAGTCACTAGGTTTAATCCGGTAACATGAGCTTTGGTTGTGCAGCATGACATTAGCCACGCTAGCAACAATGGCAGGGGGAGAGGTCGTGGTCGAGGAAGGGGCCGTGGACGAGGTGCTCGAAATGTGGAACGAGAATCTTCTCATCGTGAAATTGAATATGAACCCAGCACAACTCTTCAGCTTTGTGGCGTGTGTGTATTTACACCAGAGATTTTTACATTCATCTAGGGTCTTGCTTCACAACGGAACGATAGAGGTCAGGATTATGTTGATAGGATAATAACAGAAAGTTAGAAAGTTGCTAGGATACTGTCATGCTCCATTTTTGTTAGAAATTAGTTTAAAAAAAAGAAATGACTTGATTTAACTGCACTATGTTTTATATGTTATTTTTTTTACGTCGACTCTATTTGTAATGAATTCATTAAAAATTATATATATATATATGAAAATATA
This sequence comes from Excoecaria agallocha, assembly GCA_037975025.1. Lineage (NCBI taxonomy): Eukaryota > Viridiplantae > Streptophyta > Magnoliopsida > Malpighiales > Euphorbiaceae > Excoecaria > Excoecaria agallocha. The sequence continues at coordinate 1,415,926 of JBBPFJ010000030.1, read as the reverse complement.
ATATTATTATTTATATTTGTATCTATTATATATGAATTTTATAATATAAGATTATTATTTATATTGTATACGGGATGAAAACTTAAAAATACAATAAAAGACAAAATTAAATTATGCAATAATTTAGCGACGGGTTGTATCTATTATATATGAATTTTATAATATAAGATTTATTTATAGTGTACGGGATGAAAACTTAAATTGATAAATTGGTAACAACAATTAGCTACAACGGTGTTGTCGCTAATTAGCTATAACATTGTTGTCGCCAATAGAGAGTTATGAACAAAATAGTAATTTTGAAAAATTGGCGACAACATTGTTATTGCAAATTAGCTACAATGTATTTTGCTAAATTTGCGACAATAATATTATCGCCAATTAGCTATAACGGTGTTGTCGCTAATTAACTACAATATTGTTGTCGTCAAATCTGTTTTTTTCGTCGTAATTATTTGCGCCAAAATTTTGGCACCTGATATTAGCAACAATAAGAATTTGTTGTCGTTAATTTATCGCAATATTTATTTTTCCACCAAATCTTTTAATATTTGTGATGAAAGTCATTTTTTTGGTCGTAATTTTGTCGCTATATGGTGCATTTGACAACAAATTTATTGTTGTCGCAAATTTTCATCGTTATTCTGTATTTTTTTGTAGTGGTCAAATCCAAAATACTAATTAATTAATATTATTAATTAAAATCGGAAATAATTTTGGGGTATCTAGTGAGATAAGTCAAATGATATTTTCTTGTTTTCGAATAGGTCCAAAGTTGGAATATTAATAAAATTGAGAAAAAAAGATACGTATAATTGATTTTCATCCGACAATTGCAGCATGGTAGTTCGACTCTATCTCCATTTTCTGTTTCCAAGAACCACCTAATCCAATTTTAAACCCACAACTTGGAGCTTTTTTTCTTTTTTCAAGTTATCCCAATTCACATTATAAAAGCTAAACAAGAATGCATGATTTTCCACAACGCACCCCTTCTGAAACTAGTGACTAGTAAATAATGGCGAATACGAAAAATCTTGTATGTTTCCTTCTGTCGTTATTACTTGTATCCCAGTTGGTCGAACCCTACAAAAAATCACTAAAACACCAAAAACCATGCAGACGTTTCGTACTATATTTCCACGACATTCTTTTCGATGGCAAAGATGTAGCAAACTCAGCCTCAGCAAGAGTTACAACTCCAACAAAGCTGGGAGATTATATCTTTGGTATGATGGCGGTTTTCGATGATCCTGTCACTAAAGATCAAAGCCTAGTTTCTCCGCCAGTGGCAAGAGCACAAGGGTCTTATTTCTACGACCGTAAATCAGAATACAATTGCTTCACTTTGGTGTTTAATTCTACAGAACATCAAGGTACACTTAACATCATGGGGGCTGATTTTATGAACCAGAAGGTTAGAGATCTTACTGTGGTCGGAGCAACAGATGATTTTTTTCATTTCTAGAGGGATTGCCACCGTGGAGACTATGGCTACTGAGGGCATTACATATTTTCGCCTTAAGATGGATATTAAATTATATGAATGTCATTATTAATTAATTACTCTTATAATTATTTTGTACCTTATAATTATTGAAACAATGCTAAAATGTTCTTAATGCCTCTATTTTAGCACATTTTTCAATACTAATATGGTCATTTCGGCTTAAATACAGTCCCAAAACAAATATCGAGTCCAAAATATTTCAATATATAGTACTTTTCCATTATTTTGTTAATAATGAAGGTTTCTACCTTCGAATGTTTGGTTGTAACTGTCTGTTTTTCCTACTCTTGATTTGTTTTCAGTTGTATCAGAAATTGCATTGATTCAATGAAGTGTTTAAATATTATTTCAAATTCTAATTAATTGTTAAATTGTTTTAATTAATCAAGTCCATTCCCGTAGAAATAGTCGATAAAAAAACATGATGTAAAGTATATTTTAATGAAGATAAAGTGGACATTAAAAGAAAAAAAATAGATACGTGCGCCATTCCACCATATATTCAACTAAACCAATTAAAAGTACGATTTAGCAAACATTTTACTTATTTGAAAGGGCAAAACAATTATATATAGGGAGAAAGAAACAAAATTTGTGGTTCATCTTCTCATTCATATATTTATTTTCTAATACAAGTCAAATATATACACTCACTCAATCCGAAAATGCAGTGTGTGTATATATACATATATAACCGAAATATATATAATTAGGATTTCTTTTTTATTCAAATTATATAATTCGGACCAGTCAATTTTTTTTATAAACTCTAAAAAATCTACAAATTTTCTTTACGAATACTGATTTGAAGAAATCTCCAATATTCTTTTTTTTTTCAGCAAACGAACCAAAGTTGCTAAAAGTCGTTAATCAGATGTATAAATTTTTAGAGAAGCTTTAAATACTTTTGTGTCTTTTTCTTTAGCATTAGTTTGGTCCCTATTTGATTAACAAGTTCACATACGGGATATATATGGATCACATAACACTACAAAAAAAATACAAAATAGTGAGGACTAAATAATGATTTTTTGTCACTAAATCAGTTTAGCGAGGAAAAAAAATTTTGTAACAAAAGTTGTCCTACCTGATTTTAGCGAGGAATAAAATCATCGCTAAAATTTGGTCCTCACAAATTTTTGCGAGAATTTTTTGTCGCTAAATTTTGCGACGAATATATTCCTCGCTAATGTTTGCGAGGACTTTAAATTTTACAAGGTTACAGTCCTCGGTAACGTTTGCGAGGATTTTTTTCCTTAAATTTTGCGAGGAATGTAAATTTTAGTGAGGACTAAAGTCCTCGCTAACGTTTGCTGGGACTTTTAATTTTAGCAACAACAAATTCCTTACTAAATTTTAGCATCAAATTTGTGACAAATATTTTTATTGCTAAATTTGGTAAGAGATTGAACCTCGCTAAACATTATTTTGAGTATCACGACGACAATAATATTATTTATTACACTCGCTAAATTTAAAATAAAATTTTTTTAATTTACTATGGAGGTTTTATTATTTAAATAATAAACTAAAAAATAACAATAATATATATAGAGTACTCAATCCTTAATATAAAAATATGTATATTAATAAATAAACTATTATTTACAAGTGCATATCATTGCATATCCAAAATAATATATGCATGCATATATAGAAGGAACATATCCAAAATAATAGATACATGTATATATAGCAGAAACAAAAGATATACAAGATGTCCTAATATGTATATTATAACACTGTAATGTAGGTAAAAAGTATCTATGACCCGATGTGTGAATCATGTAGTGAAGCACTTGAGCCATGAGTATAGATAGTACGAGAAGTGAATAAACTCATCTGTTCCTCAATCCGTTGCTAGAAAAGTTATTGTTGTACCTGCATCTGCTGTTGGATTTGTCCGACCCGCTGCTCCACTTGTTGTTCCAACTCTTGTTCAAGCTCAGCACGAATCTTAGCTTGAAGCTCAACACGCATAGTGGACAAACACTGCTCAAACCTCTCCTCCATCTGTCTTGTAGTGTGTGCTTCAAAAGCATAAAAGGAACGAGATGTGCAAGCCTCGGGATATTATTGAGTCGCTGTAGCTCCAAGTCCATACACTCGTCCTCTATGTGCACCCCCACTGCATCCAAGTATATTTGATTCTCATCAACATTTTCACCTTCATTTTGAGATCTTTCCAACCGAAGCTGCATGATTTTATTCTAAAAAATTCATATTTCAAATTAGAAGTAAGATTTGTAAATTCTTATAGTATGCAATTACAATATTTACACTTACATATATCGCTCTGCATCTATCATTAACAAAAGACATTCCATCATTCTTCTTTGTATGGGTGTATAAGAAGACTTTACAAGCTGTGGGTCGTCGTCGTTTCTTCTTAGCCTAAAATAGAATAAAGTAAGAAAAATAAAAAAAAGAAAAATTATAAAAATAGACTCGGGTATTTTCAAAAATTTGGCAGCATTTTTCCTAAAAATAAGACAAATTCAAATTGTCAAACTTGAAAATATATTCATAGTTACACTTCTATAAGGATCAATGCATCTAAACAACAATTTTGGCCACTTCTAGGCCCCAAAGCAACACATCCAACATATTTTGCTCATCGTATAACTCAAATTCCATTTGCACTTATATATTTCTAATTTGAAATATATTTCAAGTTTCTCTAACAATTACTCCGAGTCATGCTCTTACCAGATGGCTGATTGTAGCAGATTATAAGGACTTTCTTGTTACAAATTCACAAATCAGATGATTTGTAAGTGGCAAATTGAACTTCAGTAACATTTAGGAGCATAAATTTTAAGTTGGGAACTACGGCTGAAACATACATGCTTATATTCATACAAACATCACAAGTATAAAAGTTAAATTAAGAAAACAGCCTACCTCTGCATCTTTAGCTCCATTAGGTTTTGTAGTTCTGTCCTAATTTTGCGCTTCTTCTTCTGCAGCAACAAAATTGGCAAGGAATACTGTCCATGAAGTTACCCACTATGAATCGCCTATTAGCGAGGAAATAAGCCTCACTAAATTGGCGAGGACTGTTGTCCAAGCTAAATTAGCGAGGGTTATGTCCTCGCTAATTAGTCCATGAAGTTATCCCCACTATGAATTGTCTATTAGCGAGGAACAATGCCTCACTAAATTGACAAGAACTGTTGTCCAAGCTAAATTAGCGAGGGTTGTGTCCTCGCTAATTAGTCATAAAATCACATCAACTATGAATTGACCATTAGCGAGGAAATAAGCCTCGCTAAATTGGCGAGGAATGTTGTCCAAGCTAAATTAGCGAGGGTTATGTCCTCGCTATTTAGTTAATACCTCACAACATTATGAATTTAGCATTAGCAAGGGAATAATTATCGCTAAATTGGCGAGGACTACCGTCCAAGATAAATTAGCTAGCATTTATCGTCGCTATGATTTGAGCCAAAAATTTTGGCGTCCAAAATCAGAGACAACAAGATTTAGTTATCGCTAAATTGTTGCAAATTTTATTTTTCCACCAATCCTATCAATAGTTGCAACGGAAATCATTTTTCGTCATAATGTTGTCGCTATATGATGCATTTAGCAATAAATTTTATTATCCTTACTAATTTTCATCGCTATTCTGTAATTTTTTTGTAGTGCAATATAAAGTATTTTCAAATTTTCAAGGATTTGCAGTTTCAAGTTGAGTTCATGCATATTGGAACAATCTTGAGCTCATCGTCCCCTTATTAAATACGGCAATTAATAAGCTGATAACTACTAACAATTTATTTCAATATTATTTTAGATTTTAGATGCCTAGTGTTAACCTGAAATCATACCTACCACAACCAATAAGAACCATCTTCAAGCAACATGACTATTAATTAATTAAGATAATCAAAGTCGACACCTATCCCTTACCAAATACAACCACAAGACTAATTCGTCCAAAGGTGAATTAGCAAATAGACCTCAGTATATATATATATATATATATATATATATATATATATATATATATATATATATATATATATATATATATATATATATATATATATATATATATATATATATATATATATATAATGGTTATATTTGTCTGAATTATACGAAATGGTACAAATTTGTTATTGAACTGTTTTTTTTTTTTGTTTAAAAATTGGTTATGCTATTACTAAAATAAATATAAGCTATTTTTTAATAGCAAATATGTTTGATAAGAATGTACTCTTACAACCTATTGCTGAACAATTTTCCATTCAATTAATGTTGAAACGAATTAATGATTGATAAGCTATTGATAGATGAAATGGGAAGAGTAGAGACCTAACCAAAGAGAAATAACATCATGACGTATATTTGTAAAAAAAAATAAAAAATTAAACCGAGAGGACTGCACCATCCAAATCACAAGAAACCAATCAAATACCCTTTTTAGGTACAATTATTGAGAGATCCCATGATGTATTAGTGCAAGGGCACAGTTGTTTTGTTGCTGCCAATAATTAAGATTTTGAGGGCAGTTTCTTCGTTAGCCTGTGCTTCTTGTTATGTTTGATGGATTTCAATCACATATACACAAAATTAAGTATCTATCACAGTCAATTATGAACCAAAACAAAAGTTATTATTCCAATATTTCAATTAGTGGGTATATTACTGCATTATTCTCACTTTCATTTTGAGAGTGATTGCAGCTAAAGTCATCACATCCTAACAATTTTGAGAGTGATTGCAGCTAAATTCATCACATTCCAACAAATTTGATAACCTAAAAAGAAAAAAATATGGGTGAATCTTTGTTAAGAAAAAATTTCGATAATCAAGTCACTATCTTTAAAAAATTTTAGAAAAAAACCTGTATATTTTGTACTTTGTGAAGCTAAAAGGCCTGATAAAATGTCTCATCATATTATATTAAAGGAATTGAGATATTAATATTAACTCACAGTTTATAATAATATATCATCGCTGTTTAGAATTTCTGATAGTTACAAAATGAATCCTTAACAGAAGTAATGCTATATGATTTTATAATTTCCAAACTTTATTCATGATAAATCTAATGTAATAAAATATAATTTTTATAATTCTTCATATATTTATATCATCCACTTAAATTATAAAGAAAATCCTGAACCAGGTATAGAATTTGTCAACATCAAATATTACAAATAGAATTATATCAATCACATAAAAAATAGCATTCCATTAGAATACATATTTATAGTACGATCATATATAATTTTTTGTGCTCGTACTTAACCCTGTAATTTGGACATAAGATCCAAGAAATTGTCTCTTTATAAGGACTTGAATTATAGAAGTAAATTCAAAATTGCCACTTAACTCTCCTCATTTTTCTTTCTCTACTTTTTCTTAACGAGGTGAGAAAAAATGAGAGAAAACACTGTAATTTTATTTTTCTTGCTTTAACTTCGCATTATGGAAGCCAAAAAAAAAATAAAAAAGAAATAAACCATGCAATGAATTAATCCTATATTTTCATGACATTATTTACAATGGCGAGAATGCTGAAAATGCCACTTCTACTATAGTTGTAACACCAGAAGGTGCTAATTTAGCAAAATCAGAGGCCAGTTTCATTTTGGGGACATAGCAGTCTTTGATGACCCCATAACCCTAGACAACAATCTTCATTCTCCCCCAATTTGTAGGGCACAAGGCATGTATTTTTATGATAACAAAAACACATTTACTGCTTGGCTAGGGTTTTCTTTTGTTCTTAATTGTACGCTGCACCGTGGCACTCTTAATTTCATTGGAGCCGATCCAATTCTTATGAAGACTAAAGATATTTCAATCATTGGAGGTATTAGGTGAAGAGGAGTCTAATATATTTCATATATTAAAATAATAAGGATTACAGCTCTGTATTTATAGAAACTAATTACAATATGACCTAACTATAATTTAAAAAAGATACAGATATATATTGTTGAGATAATCTAGCTAACTAAGTTTGGATCTGTCAACTTGTTTGACTTAATACCTTTCAACAAGCCAATGGTGGGTGAAGTTGAAGACAAAGTTTAGAGCAGTGCTGGTCAAACGAATGAACTCCCAATGGCTTGGTAAAAATGTCACCGAGTTGATCCATTGTTGAAAGAAAAACAATCTAAATATTTCCCAAGGCAAACTTGTTCACGAATAAAGTGATAATCAAGTTCTATATGCTTCGTTCTAGCATGAAAAACTGGATTAGAGGAGAGATAGATGTCTCCAATGTTATCACACTATAAAATTGCTGGTGAAGAAGGAAGGAAACCAATTTCTTTCAAAAGAGATTAAAGCCAGAGAAGTTCATCAACTGTGGTATTTGCAAGAGCTTTGTACTCACTTTCAGTAGATGAACGAGCGATAGTAGGCTATTTTTTAGCACTTCATGAGACAATAGAGTTACCAATATAAATAGCATACCCACTTGTCGAACGTCTATCATCAGGACAGCCTCCCCAATCACTGTTCGAGAAATATTGCAAGGCAATAGAATTATCAGCAACAAAAAAAGTGAATGATGAAGTGTGTTTTAAATACCGAAGAAAACGTTTAACTGATGTCCAATGATTTTTCAGTCGGTTGATGCATATACTGACATAATTTATTTACTACAAAAGCAATGTCGGGGCGAGTCATGGTAGCATATTGAAGAGCACCAATGGTTTGGCGATAGAGTTCAGGTGTAGCAAATAAAGGGCTATCATCTTTAGTCAGAATAGGAGAAATAGCCATTGGTGTAAGACATCCATTGGCATCTTGTAAACCCATCTTAGCCAATAAGTCACGAATATATTTTTACTGATTAATATAAATGCCAGAGTCAGTATTATGAGCTTCAATGCTGAGAAAGAAATTAAGCTTGCCAGTGTCTTCAACTGGAAATTCAGACTTCAACTGAGTGAGAAAACTATCAAGTAACATAGCACTAAATCCATGATAATAATTTCATCAATGTGAACAAGCATTAGAATAGCGTGACCATTATTTCGAAAGATGAACAATGAAGAATCTGCCTTAGAGTTCTGAAAACCAAGATAGCGAAGAAAAGAACTTAACCTTTGAAACCAGGCCTGAGGTGCTTATTTAAAACCATATAGTGATCGTTGAAGATGACAAACATAATCAGGATGAGTGGAGTCTCGAAAGCCTTGAGGTTGTTCCATAAAAACATTTTCGTGAAGAAAACCATGTAGAAAAGCATTGAAAATGTCTATCTGATGCAACTTCCATCGTTTTACTGCTACAAGAGCAAGAATGGTGCGAATCATAGTAGCTTTAATAATAGGACTAAAAGTTTCTCCATAGTCAATACCTAATTGTTGATTGTATCCTTTCGCCACAAGCGTGCTTTATATCTGATAATAGAATTATCAGGACTCATTTTAATTTGAAAAACCCATTTGTTGCCAACTACGTGCTGATTAGAAGGACGTGGAACAAGTTTTTAGGTTTGAATGTTCATAAGAGCAATATATTCCTCCTTCATAGCTTTTTTCCACATAGAAAATTTATTTGCTTGAGGGAAGCTGCTGGGTTCATAATCAGGTGACGACTGGTTTGATTATGAATGAAATAAAAGAGTTATACATTTGGAAAGAGTATATGGACGAAGAGTGTAGATGGTGAAGGATTTTTCGGAGAGGAAAAAGAGGTAAGATCAACTACTAAATTTAAATTTGAATTTTAGGTTGGTTGAGATAACGAGGCTGGCAAGCAGGAAGGATAAGATTGAGTATAATTTAAATTTTAAAAATTGGGTGGATTAGATATATCATCAGAAAATGAGGAAGGAGAATTAGAATTTAAAAAGGAGTGTGAGTGAGAGTTTGTACCTGAAGAGGACGGATGAGGTGGACTTGTAATTAGTTTCAACCAAGTAGAAGAATCATTTTCAACTTCTGAATTCGATTTTTGAACCTGCAAGATAGAGATATTCTGGCAAGGGAATTTATTTTCATCAAATTTGACATGCCTATCTATGTAGATTCGATCCTTATCCAAATAAAAACACTTATGATCATAATGAGAAGTTGAAGGACCAAGATAGACATAAGCCTTTGTTTGAAATTGAAATTTATAACTATTGTATGGTCTAAACAAAGGATAAACACAACAACCGAAAATTTTTAGATCATGATAGTTTGGATTTTTATCATATAATTTAAAAAAGGGTGAGTGATTATCTAGAGTTGGGATAAGCATACCATTAATCAAGGAGATAGCAGTATCAAAGGAGTAAGGCCAGAAATGAAAATTAATAGAACTATGAGCTAAAAGAGTTAAACCCGTATCTACAATATGTCTTATTTTTCGTTTGGCTATTCCATTTTGTTTATGAGTATAAGGGCAGGCAATACGATGAATAATGCCATGAGTTTGGAAATATTTGTTAAGGCATTGATATTCTCCTCCCCAATCAAAATGTATAGCTTTAATGTTAGTATGGAATTGATTTTGAGCAAAGGCCTGGAAGTTAAGAAAGACATCATACACATCGCTCTTATTTTTAAGAAAGAAAATCTATGAGAATCGAGTAAAATCATCAATGAAGCAAACAAAATACTTATATCCAACATTTGAAAGAATTGGAGATGATCCCCAAACATCAGAATATAAGATTTCAAAAGAACTAGAAGAATGATGTTCTACTGATGCTAATGGAATTTTAGCGAACTTTCCTAATAAACAAGACTGATAAAATACAGAGTTCTGCTTATTACTTGAGAAGAAAATGTTATTGTCTTTTGCTACTTTAAGAACTATCTTTTGATGAGGATGCCCAAGTCTCGCATGCCAATCATCATAAGAAGCTGCCATGAATGCCGAATGACTTATTGAAGAGGAAAGAAACTGATACAAGCCACGATCATTTAGCCCTCTCATAACCTCCTTATTGATTTTCTGACATTTAATAGAAAAGTAAGATGGTCAGAATTCAAAGAAGCAATCATTATCTATACAAAAACATTGAACAAAAATTAAAGGCTTTAAGATTTGAGGAACATGAAGAGTATTTGATAAAAGGAATTGATTGGAATTAGAATTAAAATAAGAAGTACCACAATGATTTATTTTCAAACCTTTACCATCACCAATTATGAGCTAATCATTACCACCATACTATTGTGAAAGAGTAAGAGCATTCATAGCTGGTGTAATATAAGTTGTTGCACTAGTGTTAGCAATCCAAGGTTGAACAGAACTACCGGCATATTTTGCCATGTATGGAGTTGAAAGAGGAGAATGAAAACCCACATGAGCTTAAGGAGTATACATCGACTGTGGAGCAGATTATGGAGCAAAATTATCTCAAAATTAAGGTCTGGATGGTTGATATTGAGAGGAATTATTAAACTGTTGATACCTTTTTAGGCAAGTATAAGCAGCATGATTAGTGAGACCACATATTTGACAGCTTATGCCTTTCTGATTTGGCTTGTTTCTTTATGGAGGTTGAGAACTTTTATTCTGAAATTGAGTGGGAGTTGACACCCTTGTTGGTGTAGGAAGAATGGGTGGTCTGTATGAAAAGTTTACCGTATATGAAGGTTGTTATGCTTTTAAGAGAATTTTGTAAGCAACCAATTGGATATGAAGCTCAACAAAAGTAACAAGTATTGTTCGAGAGGTAAGAGTACTGATAATTCCTTGAAATTTTGCTCTAATGCTCTTGAAGATGATAACATTAAATTTGGATGGAGTCATTAGATGACCAGCTGTACAAAGTTCATCAGAAATGGCCCTTGCCTTAAGAAGATAATCCTTAACAAAGAGATCGTTTTTCTTCAGCTCCTGTAATTCAATATGCAACTGAAGTTGCTTGTTTTGAGAAATAGCTCTAAATGTATTCTCAAGAGTTGTCCAGGCTACGTAGGACGATGTAACTCCATTGATGTAAGGAAAAATTGATTTTGTGAGAGAAGAAATAATCTATGAGAGAAGCATTTGATCCTTACGAAACCAGCTTGGAAACTTTGGATTTGGAATTAATTAAGGGGGATTATCAGTGCTTAAAATTATTTTCGGTGGAGCTGGATTCGTATCATCAACAAAGCACGTAAGATCTTGAGAGTTTAATAATAGAAGAAACTGAGTTTTCCAAGAGACAAAATTGTTGAATAATAATTTGATAGAAAAATTTAGTTGGGTTAAAGAAGAAATTGTAGAAGAAGAAGAAGAAGCTGTTGTACTCTTTTTTATTTAATGTTGCAGCTCTGATACCATATTAAGTGAAGAAGAGTCTAATATATTTCATAGATTAAAATGATAAGGATTATAGCTCTGTATTTATAGAAACTAATTACAATCTAAACTAACTATAATTTAAAAAAAAATAATATATTGTTGAGATATTCTAGCTACCTAAGTTTGAATCTGTCAACTTGTTTGACTTAATAGGAGGCACCAAAATTTTTTCATGCATCGTGGAGTTGTGACTATTATGACTGATGCTTTTGAAGGTGAAGTTTATTTCAGACTTAGGGTTGATATTAAATTTTATTGAGTGTTGGGAAAACTAATGTTACTTATGTGCATAATTAAGAAGTGAAAATGTTTTAATTAATAATAAAAAGAACTAATATGTTAAGTGTTTGGGAAGTGTTTGCTTTAATATGTTGTATGTTTGTTGTCCTAGATCATGTAAGTCATGTAATATACACATTGAATCAAACATAACATTATTGGTTTGTTTATTAGATTGAACACTAATGAGATAGATTTATGCAAATGCAATAGGGCATATTCCACTGCACTTGCAAATTAAAAACACACATTAAATTAAAACTGGTAATTAAGCTCATATAATTTACCAACATTCATAAAATTTTATCATACTAGCGTTCAGCCCAATAGTCATAATTTCAATTCAGGTTCAGGCTCAATTGCTGCCTATCAGCCCATCAGCCACTTACGTTAACATGTGTCGGGACGGTTTTATCCATACCACTCTGTCCGTTACATCACACAGTCCATATTCTACAAAATATAATATCAGAAGTCTAAATCTGATAATTGCAGATATTAAAAATCCGGTACTCAAATACTCTAGTTTCGTAAGCTATACCTGCATTGAGATTATATACATAGAGAGAGATCTAGGAACAAGATATCATATACACAGCTACTCTCTCACTGTATTTTCTTTCTCTAAATTTTATGACTTAAGTTTTAGAGTGACAATCTCTGCACGCTATGGGGTTAGTTCTTTTTTATTTTACAAATTGGGTCACCGCATTCGATAGATTGGTACAACTGATTCTCAATATATTTTCATTTTTTTTAAGTTCTAAAAATACAGAACTTATCAATAATAATAATAATAATAATAATAATAATAATAATAATAATAATAGAAGAAGAAGAAGAAGACTTGACAAATTAAAAAGAAATGACCAATTACAAATTGACCACTGGATGCTTCTATTCAATTCTCCAAGCTTAAGTTACGGTGGGTGTGCTTTACATAAAGATTGATATAATATTAAAATTTTACCAACTCTCTGTTTTTTTTTTCTAAAAAAACTAATAAGTCGATGATATTTGACATCCTATTTTAAATTCTTTAAAAAAGAAATTAATATTTTCTAAAAAAAGAAATTAATAATTGCCATCGCATCAGAAAAATATATTTGAACACAGAGAAGCAAATTCGCGTAATTTGCTCTCATCAAACATGGAATTCGCACTTAATATAACAATAATGTCCCTAAAACATTAAAAAAAAAAAAAGACCTTCTTCTTCTTCTTCTTCTTCCGATATTAACAAATTTCATACAATAATTTATTATAAATTTCAATTTATATATATTAACTATCATCTCATTTTTTTTTCAATCAACTTATTTTAGAGTCTTTTTAGCAATTTGTGCTAACTGAAAGTTGATAATGGCGGTCGATAATAGAAAAAAATTATAAATATTTTATAAATTTTACTATATATATATATATATATATATATATATATATATATATATATATATATATATATATATATATATATATATATATATATATATACATAATAATAACAAAGAAACAAATAGATGTATATATACAAATAATATATATATATATATATATATATATATATATATATATATATATATATATATATATATATATATATATATATATATATTTGATTTGTTGTTGTTGTTATTATTATTATTATTATTTATAAATAATGGAGAAAATTATACTCTTTACATCTCAAAATAATAATTTCACTTTCGTTTTTTATATGTCTCAAATTATAGCCCACTTTCTATTTTTATTTTACAATTAACTTGTGAATTATCCATAATACCCTTAATTAATTGTTCAATACTAAATAAATTTTCAATTGATTGGATTATTCATTATACTGTTGCCAAAATAACTAGATTTCTTTTGAAATTTCGCACGTTGCGAATTGCATTAACATCCAAAATTAATAAAGACTACATCATCCAAAAAAGTTTTCATTTTCAATGCAAGTAGAAAACACAAAAATGTAAAAAGTAAATTTTCTCATGTGCAAATTGCAACTTTTTTTTTCGGTCTTATATTTTCATGGGTTTTTCATTGTCAAAAATACTAATTTTAGTTGTCCAAGTAGAATATTATGAATATATACATTCACTTTTATTTTGAATAATATTACTTATACTTGAATTTAATTATTTTAAAATAGAATTTTTATTATATGTAAATGTTTTTATGAAACTATTATATTTAAATGTTAACAACATAATATCATTATAGACATTATTTTTTTATTTTGCATTATGCTGATAAATTTATATACTATATTTAATTAAAATTTTTATAGTCCAATTCAATTTAATTTTGGATCGAACTTTTCAACCTAAACTTTTTATACTCATCGGTGTTTTTTTTACATATGTAAAATGTCTCCTCTTGAATTGGATATTTGTATCTTTTCTTTTTTTAAAAAATTATTCAATTATTTTATTTTCTAAAATAAAATTTTTTTATAATATATTAGTATAATAATAACGACTCATGAAACAAGAAAAAAAGAAAAAAGAAAAATTAAGCTGACAAAAAGGGATCGCTCTTAACGGTTGTATATTTGTCCACAAGTGAGGAAATGTGTGTATATATATTAATTGAAACTCTCTTTTTTTATCATAATTTAAAAATAGAATGTCAAATATCATTTTTTTTGTCAATTTAATTTTTCTTTTCCTTTTTTTTTTAAAAAAGTTATCCTTTTTGTCAACTTAATTTTTCTCTTTTTTTATTATTCTTTATTTTTAATGAGCTGGCTTAATCTAGATGTACCACATGGGTAACACCAAAACATTGACACTCAATTTGTTTTTTTAAATGAAAAATATTACACTTGAAATTCCCTATTTAAGGTTTTATATATATATATATATCTTCAATTTTTCTCTATTTCTCTCTAAAATTTACATAAAATGATACTTTAAAATATATTCAAATTATATTTTTATTTTTATACCTTAATTTTTTATATTTTCCTATAAAATTTATATAATACCTTAAACTAAATTTATATTATATCATTCTCTTTAATTATATAGCAATATTTATATATAGTATACAATTAACTTTTATATATGTTTTTGTATTATATATTGGTATTCATATTTTACTTAATAACATTTAATTACATTATTATCTAAAATTTTATTTGACTTAGAATCAAACATAGTAATTTTTAATAAATATCAAATCTATTTTATAATATTAACTATTAATTTATAAAACATGAATTTTGGCTAGTAAATTATGTTTATTTCGTAATTTTTATATTAAATTACTTTACACATTGAAAATTGAAATAAACTTTATCTAATTTTTTATATAATTTTATCTTATAAATTTTTATGGTTAACCGAAAAATATTGGTTAACCAAACTGAAAATCCGAAATCGATGGATTAGTTAACCGAATGTAACAAACTGGTTAATAATTAGTAAATTTGAAAAATCGATATTAATAGATTGGTTAATTTTTTTCCTCACGGACCGGTTAACCAGTCTATGCTTATTCCTAATCAATCCAACCTACTAAATCCCAAATTCATTTACATTTCCCTTAATCTTATTCTTAAGAGAAACCAAAAGAGAATGAGTGCAAAAATCTTCAAAATATTTCTTTTGTTCTTCATGTTAATAGCTATATCATCAAGCTATGCAACCAAGCAAAAGAATAAAAGCAAACCATGCAAGGAGATGGTCTTATATTTCCACGACGTCGTTTTCAATGGCACAAATGCTCATGATGCTATTCTGCCATCGTGGGAGCACCACATGGCAATAACTTGACCACGTTGGCACCCCAATTCCATTCTGGAAACGTCGTCGTTTTTTATGACCCCATTACCCTAGATAGTAACCCTAATTCCAAACAAGTTGGTAGCGCTCAAGGCATGTACTTCTATGATACCAAAAAGACCTTCACTGCTTGGCTTGCCTTTTCTTTCGTTTTTAATTCTACAGATCATCAAGGTACCATAAATTTCATCGGAGCTGATCCAATCATGAATAATCCCGATAGAGATATTTCGATTGTCGGAGGTACTGGAGATTTTTTTATGCATCGTGTAATCGCAACACTAAAAACTGATGGATTTGAAGGTGATTTTTATTTCAGACTCAAACTAACTGTCAAATTCTATGAATGTTGGTAAAATTATTCTTCTAATTAATAAATCAACAAGTGCTTTCTTTATTTTGTATTTTGTGTTTTTCACTCGTAAATACCGAATAAACATATATTTTATGTGTTTTTCATCCGTGACTATTGAATAAATATGTATAATTAATTATTATGCAGTTCAATAAAATAAAGTTGGTTATTATTGAGCAGTTTTTTTTTATTATTTATATATTATTATAAAAATATATTGGTGTGGATGATAGATTATCGTCAAATCAAACTCTAACATCATATCAGAAAAATTAAAATCAAGTTTTAGAATTCAGGCGTTAAAGTTCAAAAATCAAATAAACATATATTTAACAATAAGAGCTTCATATTCCTTTTTCTTTTCTCAATTTTGCTATAACCAGACACTTTTGGGGAACAAAGGATGTCTTGCATCACTTGAACACAGTGCCCATTGTCCCGAGCCATTATTAGAAAGTTTTAGACTATTATCAATCTTAATTATAAAATTATTGACTCGATTCATTTATTAAAACATTATCCATTCCTAATAATATTTTATATTTCAATTAGTTGTAGCAGTTGGTGACCACAAAATTCGACTGTGCATCCAATAGTCTACAACTAAATCGTAGACATGAAGTTAACCATGAGAAGGACTACTTTCCAGTAAGAAATTCCACCAACAATAACTTCAAAACCAAGACTACAGCCTTTAGCCTCTGTTTACTATTACAACAAATTTAACACTTAAAAAAATAAAATAAAATAAATTAAACTATTAATTCCTATATAAAGCACATCATTTTACCATAACTCTCTCATCTCAAAAAAATAGACTTGCTCACCCAATATCTTCATCAATACATCAATGGAGGCTAAGAAGTTAATTTCATTTCTCTTCCTTCTCTTTCTCCTCTCCAATTCCTATTTCTCCCCATACCGAAAAATTCGAGCTCGAAAACCCTGCAAAACCCTTGTTTTTTATTTCCATGATATAATTTACAATGGCAAGAATTCCAAGAATGCAACTTCAGCAATAGTAGGTGCACCAGCTTGGGCAAACAAGACAATTTTAGCTGGCCAAAACCATTTTGGTGACTTGGTTGTTTTTGACGATCCAATTACTTTAGATAATAATTTGCATTCAAGTCCTGTAGGTAGAGCCCAAGGGATTTATCTTTATGATAAGAAGGACATATTCACAGCTTGGTTAGGGTTTTCTTTTGTTTTTAATTCCACTCAACATAAAGGAAGCATAAATTTTGCTGGTGCTGATCCATTGATGAACAAGACTAGGGATATTTCGGTTGTCGGTGGGACTGGAGATTTTCTTATGGCGAGAGGCGTTGCTACATTAATGACCGATGCTTTTGAAGGTGAAGTTTATTTTAGACTTCGTGCTGACATTAAGTTGTATGAATGTTGGTAATAATCAAGATTCAAGAAGTTTGATTATGTGTTTTGGGAATTGAGTTGTTGTATCGTCGATTTCATAAATGGAGTGGAGAATTCGGATATGTGATCTTCTTGGTTTATATATATCTTCTTCGTGCATGAGCTAGTGAATAATTTGTTGTCACGTTAAAAAATGTCATTTTTAAAAGGAGTTTAAGTCGGCGTAAGAGTCGGACCAAATTGAGGTAAGCTCAACCAAAAATTATAATATATATAGAGAGTTACCGGTATTATCTAGTTAACGTCAAATCGATTTATTATGAAAATAAATATTTTTCAATATTAAATTTTATTATATATAAAATTTAAAATTAAAATTTTATTTAAAAAAAATAAGTTTTGAACCATTTTATTGTTTATCTTACATATCTAATATGGATAGAGATGGTCATGGAGCGAGAAATTTCCTTCCTCGATGGGGAACTGTTCCGAATGAAGCAGAAAATTTTTAAAAATTTCTCTCGTGGGGGTGGGGACGGAGGAAAAATATTCTCCGATTTAGAATTCGAAACAATCCCCGCCCCAAAATTTTTTCATCCCGAAATTTAGTAATTATATTTGTATAATTTAATCTTAAATTGTATTTAATTTTAGTTATATTAATTTGATTTGTGATTGAATTTAATTTTTTTTAATTATTAAATATTGTATTTTAATTATTAAATATTATATTTTAGTTATAATTGATTTTTTTAAAAAAATTATTTTTATCTAGGGATGGAGATTCCCATAGGGGCTGAGATGGGAGAATTTTCCTCCCGTAATCCTAGCAGGGGTGAGGACGGGGAATCTTCGACCCTAGGTGGGACAGTAGGTGAGGAGCCATTCCCCACTCCGGCCCGTCCCATAATCATCCTAAATGTGAAATTTCCATCAATTAAAAGGAGAATATCACCACATGCTATGTAGTCCCAGCAATGATAATTTGGTAGCTGTAAGCACATGAATTTTGGAAAGGGAAACCATAACAATATAAATTATTCTTAAGGCATATATATTGCTTAAAAGCCAAGCCTTGATTTATATGGTCAAGAGATTTGATATAGTTTATAGTTTTTTCCATATCCGATAGTTAAATAAATTCATCATGTCTGAACATTTTAGCGGTAAAAATTAATTCCAAACTTATTTTAATCTATATTAATTATAGTTAGTTAGGAAAATTTTAACTCTGCATAAAAATCATTCAAACTCGATCGGCTCAACCTGCAAATGACCCCCTTGATTTGTTCATTCATTATGATTCATTTATATCCACCGATATTTCCTTTCAACTATTTATTTTTCCTTTTCGTCTGCTTGTATAGAATAATATATGCTACATGGTGGGTTGTAAAATTCTTCAACATTGTAAAACTTAATTCAACGCTTCCCATTCTGCTAGCGTTCTAGGATTTGATGACTATTTTGGTCACATGATAACGAAAAAGTTCCAGCAAATGCCTATGGATTGAGATTTCGGCGGTCAAATCAGTTAATAAAACAAGAGAAAGGAAACGACTATACTCACTAGATCGAATGGTTATTAGTATAATGCTTGACTCTTATATAGTTCGGTTATTAGAAGTAATGGTTGTTGGTTTTTGCAGATTGTGTAAGAAAAATCTTCTAATTGGTGTCTTCATTTGTTGGATTAATATTCATGGCTTGTTCTTCAACTAATTCCTCAGTCAAAAGATCAGAAAGTTCAGCAACTGCTGGCAGTCCAGTATCTTCAAGCAAAGAATCAATTCATTTGAATGAAAATGCAGTTTAATTAAAAACTTACAAATTCCATACTTATATTACAGATTTATATGTTTGCTATCAAGTTGAACCAAAATGTATAACTACACGTTTCATCTAGAAAAATTAACTCATTGCAGTACAGATACGAATATGAGTTTCTGATGATTGAATTTTGAAATATGGGCTAAAAGATAGTAGGCCATGAAAAAAATAGTTTGCAAGTTTAGCCCAAATTCCATTTTTGGGCCCAAAAGAAAAGTAGTTTTCCTGGTCGTATTGCCGCCATACACAGATAGCTTATCCATAAAAAAGAACAGTGAACCAAAAGCTAATCAGTTGATGAGAAAACAGAAACGGTGAACTTTTGACAAAGAGAGATGCCAAGTGTAACTCTCTCTGAGCCAGCTTTGAGGGCTCATTCACGTCTTCCATTTCCTAAACTTCTCAAGCCCTATTCTTCTTTTAGCTTACTCTCTTTCAATTCTTCTTACAAGAACCGTAATTTTCAATGCCCCTGTCTTAATTTCTCAAGGTAATTCTTCTTTTCTAGCTTTTCCTATTCTTTCTTTACTGATTTCTTTCACTGGGACTGCTTCAAGTTCCTTCCTTTTTTTATTCGTTTCGCTTCTTTATATATATATATATATATATATATATATATATATAAAATAAAAAGGTGGTAAATTTCACTTAAGTGAGTAATGTAGTTTGGGAATGAGAATAAAGGGATAGCTGTCGGGAGTAATTTTGATGCGAAATGTGTTGGAAAATTAATAGCTACGCCATGCCACGCAGTATATCATAAAATGCTGATAGTAATTGACTCAATGTAGTTAAAAAAAGAATATGATCTTACAATTCTGAAAATTTGAGTTCGTTGTGACTAAAATTTGATGTGTAGGTGTTCAAGGCAATGGTGTAAGAAATCAATGGAGGAGGCTATCATTCATGTTTTGCCAATGGTTTCCAAGAATGTGAACAGCCTTGTAACATTTCCCTATAACTTTATATAATTATCTAGTTTTAATTTTTTTTCTGTTGTGCTTTTTGGATAAAGACAAAGGAATCTTAGTTGCTGATGGTCTTAATAAATAAGTTGGTAATTCTCTTAGTTCTGAAGGAGACTAGATAATACTTCAATTGTTCAATTTCATGCCTAAACCAATTATCTAATTGAGTTTTCCAGCTCTTTGAATGTGTTAAAAGGGGTTCTCTTTTTATTTAAAATAGATGTTGATACTGGGAGCTGGCTAAGCATATCTATAAAATTTTGACGGTGTCTTTGTTCTCCGCTGATCATGCATTGGGATGTTACATTTTGATGCAGGAGATAAGAGGCATTGATTGCCAGAAGTCTGTGGCAAGCAGAGAATCAATGCCAGTTCAGGATGACATTTGTGTCTTAAATACATTGCCTGCCAAGAACAACTCTATAAAGGAACAGGTGGTGGCTTCGACTGTATCATATGGTGGTTCGCTGAAGTTTTTGCTTCTATTTGGTTATCTAACATTTCAAGGCTCTGAACAAGCATTTGCCGGAACATCTTCCGGTTTGCAATCAATTCCATGTCTGGGGGACCTTGGTGATATTAGCACAGGTTTTGCTTCAGTTAGGAGAATCTCCCTATTACTTTTATGAATGACATTTTATTAAGCTTAAATCACTTGCTCTTTTACCAAATATAACAGTGTACATTTAGAAATTGTACTTATTATTTGATTTGGCAAATCATGTGTGATATATTGATTAAATTTGGTAACTTGCCAGTGATCCTGCAATCAACACTCTCAAGCAAAATTTTATTTTGATAGTCTTTTGTTTTTGTAAACCTGGATAAACTTTGCATGCTAGACAAAAGGTTTCAGTTTTACTATATCGATTGAATTAATACAAAAAGAATTATAGGTGACACATACAGTTCATTTTCCTCAAAACATATCAACTTCCTATAGAAACATGCACCTAAAGTGCCAAAGTTTTGAATTTTACTCTTTCTTCTTGGTTGTCTGCAGGCATTCTTGCTGATATTTTTCTCAGAGCTTGGTGACAAGACCTTTTTCATAGCTGTAAGAATTTTATCATGAAAATTCAGAAGTTGACACAAATGAATTGTAAATTGAATGACCATTACAAATGAGTACCAATTAAGCCAATATCTTTTTTCTGCAGCATTGTGTCTTTATATTAAAATACTGTGTGGAAGTTCATTTACTGCCTCAGAAAAGATAGACTATCCGAACACATGCCTCACTATTTGTGCATTTCTCTTTTTAATCCTTTGCAGGCACTTTTAGCGGCTAGGAATTCTTCTGCCATTGTTTTCGCTGGAACCTTTGGTGCACTTGCGTATGTTTTCCTGCTTAATAATGGTGATTTAGATGTCCTTTGCATTTTTAAGTTTATCATAATGGAAATTTGCATAGTTGTACAGCATGCATGATTTGTTTAAGCATTTTATCTCCATGTCTCCATCATGTCTCAGTATGCTTTTCCGTATAAATAATCATATTTTTTTAAGTATATTATTTTCCTATCTAATTTTGAATAAATTTAACATAAGGTGTAACATCTCAGAAGCTCTTGTAAAATTGCAAGGACAAATGGCTATCAACTTGCGGAAGCATTTATTTAGTTCAGCTTTTACAAAAAATAAAGATATTGTTTCTTACAGAAACGTTCATATGACATGACAGGGCAATGACCATTGTATCTGTTGTTCTTGGAAGAACTTTTCATTATGTAGATGAAATCCTTCCATTCAGGTATTTCCTTTGAGCGTCTAATTTAGGGACTCATGGACCTATTTAAAATCCCATGTTATTAGATTCAGGCAACTTGAGATAGAGTAGGGACATTTTTATCAATATCACATCTAAGTTAGAGTAGGGACATTTTTATCAATATCACATCTAAGTTACATTAGAGTGTGAGCACTGAAGCATCATTTTCCCTCTTCAGATACTTGGCTTGGGTTATTATTTTAATCTGTGCTTGAAACTCTATCACTCTGTGTATTGTTTCTATGATATAGTGTACTCTATGCAGGTTGGGAGAGACTGATTTGCCTGTTGATGATATAGCTGCAGTTTGCCTTCTGGTAAATGTTTTTAATCCCACATTATTTCTTAAAAAATAAAACATAAAAAGATATCAGAAACCTCTCAGATATAAGCTGCATCCTGAGCTAATTTTATTTATTTCAGATATATTTTGGGGTTTCAACACTGATTGATGCCAGCTCAAGTGATGGTCTAAAAGCAGAAGATGAACAGAAGGAGGTAAATTTCTATCTCATTGTATCTTTTCAGATTTAACCCGCCTTAGAATTCAGATTTTGATTTATGGCTTATTTGTTTCTACTTTTTTATTGAAATGTATTACAATGTCTTCTGTTTTCTATTTCTTGAAAGTGGCAACTTTTTCACATGCTATGTCTATGCAATGTGCTAGGCGGAGCTTGCAGTCTCAGAGTTCTCAGGAACTGGTGCAGGGACTTTAGCAGCTGCTAACACGATTATCAGTACATTCCTCCTGGTTTTTATTGCCGAATGGGGAGACAAATCTTTTTTCTCCACTATAGGTGAGTTATAGGACTGAAAAACTATAACTGTCAGATTATACACTTAAAGAATTACTTTCAAATAATTTAGTAAGTCCTGAGGAATGTATTTAAGAAGTAAATTAAATCCTATTTGTTAATGAAGTTGTCCGTGCCTCTCTTATATGCAGCCCTTGCAGCAGCCTCTTCACCTCTTGGTGTCATTGGCGGAGCCCTGGCTGGTCATGGTGCTGCAACTTTGGTAACTACTTAGTCAACAGATAAGCTATTGCATAGCACAAAATTACAAGTTTTTCCTATTATTTGCTCTTGCTTTACTGATCTGCAATACTATTTCTACAGATAGCTGTTTTGGGAGGTTCTTTACTTGGGACATTCTTATCAGAAAAGGTAAACTTAAACATCATCATCTACAAGAAAAAGTTCATTCTTAAACTTCCATTTCCCTTCATTTTCCTGTTGCTTGTGATTATATGGAGATGTAAGTTTCCAGCTTTAATATACTTATCTCTCTTAAGCAAAACATTGCTGGCTTCTGCAACTTTAAAAACTCATGTGCATTATTATCTTACATGCCAACAATTGAAAAGACCATCATTTTAGGAAAGAACTGCAATAATTTTTGTAAAATTTCATTCTAAATATGCATCGGCCCCAATTCACATATAACACAATCCTGTCATCAGATTTTGATATCTTTACGCTGTAGTAGATGATTCTTTCAACAAAAGCCAATTACAGCTTCATTTTGAATTTGATTTCTACATTGATTAAAATCTTGTTGTCCAAAATGCAAGTCAGCAACATTATGATATTTCTACCATAAAAAAGCTGCCCTGATTGGACCTACATGATCAGGAAACCACAAATATTTTATCTCATAGGACACCTGCACTTAGAATATCTAAGGTAGTGGACCTCTTTGTCTTTAGGAACATCATCTTCACGCTTTGACATGTAAAGCATTATATATTCCAGAAACAGAACATATTACATAGAAATTTCATTTGTATACTCTAGCCATTTAAGGAAACTCATCCATGTATTGTTCCACAGGCTATTGCATACATTGGAGGCATTCTTTTTCTCTTCTTCGCCGCCATAACACTGATTGAGATAGTGAGCTAAAAGGTTAGAAAATGAACCCCATTTGTTTCTTGATCACATAATTAATCATGTCCTTGTGTTCCTTTAAGCTTAATTTTCGATATTGACAAAAGCTGAGTGGAAATATATGTATCTGTAATTAACTGGTGGTGAATCCAAAAGTCTTGAATTAAAAAAGGAATGGATGGTTGTGTGTTTTGCTTGTTTATTTAGAGAAATTGTAGTTTACGTGTGCCTATTGAATTCTATGTCTTGTGATGTGGGGTAACAAACGATACAAATTCAAGGGTGGAGAAAGAGATGTGGCAAGAATTGGCAGGCGTGGCACAGCCACTGCCATCCATGAAAGCTTTACAAGAAAATCAAATCATAAAGTTGAGACTGAAAAGATGACACACACCCCACTTCAACCTCTCTTCTAGCTTTTTTTTTTCCACTTTTTCTTTGTACATTTGCTTATCTGTCCCATGTTTCTCCACTTTCTTCATTGGCTCTTCTTTCACTATCAAAGAAATTAGCTTTTAATGCAAAATGTCATTACTGGGAGAAGGGTGGAGACTCGAATCTGAAATTAATTTTTTTTATGAGTTATGTTGTAAGGATAATAACGCTTAGTGTAGTATTTAATCTTTGTTCGATTGAAATTGTAATGATATTTTAAAGGACGATTTGTTCGATTTTACATATTGGAGGGCTAATAAAAATTTAGTTAAGTTAAAAGGATATTTGTAATAATCTTTTAATACATATTTATTCATATGCCATTAATTTAAAGGTAAGATCTATCACAATGTTAAACATTTTAGCTAATTTTGATATTTAATTAATTTTTAATATTGATTTTTCTCCCTATATTATTTTTTTATTAACCATTCGGTATTCGAATCTCACTGAATCGATTAAATTCGGATTCGAAGCGTCATTGCAGGTTAAAGTTCTTTATTCCTTCTCATGGAAGGTATCCAAAATCGATTTTGAAATCTCTCGTTTTTAACCTAATCTACATTCTTCTCATGAATTTTTTCCGTGTATTGTTCATTAGCAAGCAAAAGTATTAAAACACTATTTAGAAGAAAAAAAAAGATGGTGTTATTAAAGTAATGGTAAGAAGATCTCGTGGGTCCTTTGAGCAAATATGCCTGATGCCAATGAGCTTTGGACAACATGCAATAACAATAATTACTCTTTTCCTCTTCTTTTTGTTCTTTTCCATAATAAAAAAGTAAATAATACACATTTCATGGATTTTGCAACGAAACATTCCATGTGCAAGAAGACGAATATTATAGAGCATATTCTTCATGGAAATTCCTAGGGTTTCTTCCCAGCAGCTTCTTCCTCTCTGCACCACTAACACAATATTCTTATAAATACTATACATTTTAAAATATTGTATAAATTTTTTGTCATTTACTTGTGGAAAAATAAATATAAATCCTGACTGCCACCCTTTTTAGAAGAAAATGAGTAGTTCAAAAATACGAAATATTAATTTTGAATATAGTTCTTTTAATAACATTTTATGATAAATAAGAGTGATATTTAATATATATAGTATAAATTGTAAGTAACATTATATAATTGATTACAATCGCATAACGAATTCAGATTCCTTAAGCTAATACCCTCCACCATTCAATTATTGTTGTCCAAAGATATCAGCTTGATGGAAAAGAACTCCTTGATTTTTCTTTTTCTTTTTCTTGACCATTTTAGGAATGGATTAATAATCGGACGGCCAGTATTCAATATTGGTTGCTAGCGCGGCATGATCCTACGGTGGGGAGATCAATTGATAAGGTTCTCTTCTCAGGAATCAAATTCTTTTTGACCTTCTTATATTATGTAGGTTGGTATAATTTTGACCTTATATTATATAGCCTGCCACCACCACTCTTTTTTAACATGGAAATTGACCTTTTTCCTGTTTTTATGCACAAATTTCGTGCATATCTTTATATTTTTTTCCCTAACATATGACCATAGAAAAGGAAATCAACATTCTTTTAGGTACACTCACAAAAAAAACAAAAATATATTCTTTTACGTGTTTTAGAAATTTTAAATCTTTTGATTACATATTCGAAAAGTCATTTCGATGATAAGAACCCGTCTCAATATGTTGAAAATTTTCAAATTTGAATTTCTTTCTATATATAAAAAAAAAAATTAATCATATTCACACCTATAATTTTTGCCTCTTGCTCTTTTGTAGCAATCTAAATTGTTTATTAGATGCTAATTTTATTTTCTCATACAATGTTTGTTAATTTTGAAAAATTTGGGATGTAAAAAATTAAAATTATTCTAATTTTTCCGATTTTTTCAACAATTTATTAAAAAAATGAATCACACAAAAATAAAAAGTCATTTAATTGTTTAACTACCTATATTTTGAAAAATCAAAATATACATATCTTGATATATGATTATAATATGTACCCCTATATTTTGTAATATAAGAAACAACTAAAAAATTAAAAAAAAATTATAACTTTAATTTATTTCAAAAAATTTAACAAATAATTGAAAAAAATTATAATATTTTTCAGTTTTATCTTAATTTTTTTATATTTTGGTTAAAAAAATATTACAAACTTATCTTAAAATTGTTTATCTGAATTAATTTAACGAACGATATCTTAACTGTAATTCATATTTTCTATCTCGTGTAGTTAATTATGAATTTTATTATCTCAATAATTAAATATAAGAAAAAATTATAAGAAAATTTTGTCCCTTAACAATAATAACTATTATAATTTCTTAATTTGTACCGGAAAAAAAAACATTATTTTAATACATAGAGAGTATAATTCTGGTGCTCAACCTGGAAAAAAAAATCTCGAGACCGGATTTTTTTTTCATGAAAAGTGAAAACATGATGAGAGTTTGACGATCACGTGCTGCCTAAGGAAGTGGTTGGAAGAAAAAAAGTTGGTTTTGTGGGCGGTTGAAGTGATGAGGAAAAACTGCTAACCGTCGCAGTAAGAAGAAAGAAAAGGACAAAAGGCGTATTTGTGGGACCCAAAAAAACGAGATTTGTGCACGTGGGACCAAGTAAGCACCAAGAACGGTGACGAGGCGCTGCTAATTAGCAAATCAAAACATTGATTTCTTGTTGACGTGTCATAATTGGGAAAAGTAGGCCCCACTGCCAATTTCGACGTCGTCTCTCCACGCGCCACCTAGCTCCCGTCCTTTCCCGATAATTTATTTCGTCACCACATGCGTTGCATGTCCCCTCTTTTTAATTTAATTATTATTATTTGTTGATTTTCCTTAAAAGGAAGTCATACGAACCTTGACGTTTATCCTGTCTTGATTCTTCTTTTATATTTTTTTTACATTTTTAGGAAAAGTTAATTTGGTGTATATAATTGAATCTAAAGCCAATTTCCTGCAAAAATTATATATGCGGAATTTAATTTGGTCATTTTCCTTCTATAAAAAATATATAATTTCGTTGGCAAGTGAATCCATTAAAAATAAAATAAAAATATTTTATCATCTTCTTTTTTTTTAATCAAAATTAGATATTTAGATCCCATAACAGAACTGACTTTTAAAATGAACATGTGGATATTATGGTTACCATGCAATTTCTTGATAAAAAGAACATCAAAAATTCGAAAATTTATTTTTTTATTTATTTATTTTTAACCAAAATTTTAATTATAAAAAATTGAAGATGCGGTCTCCATTTTAAGATCCTTGATTTCACTCTAAATTAGAAAGTGAAACTAATACCGTTTTTTTTTTACTCTAATAGTTTGATAATGACCTTCATAATATTTTCCATATTTTATCTGAATTTTTATCCGAACTCCAGCTTAAATATTATTATTATTTAAAAATCAGTTATAATCTTGGCAATGTGATTCTGGGTAAGGCCGAAAATTAGGAAACTACGGGGGAGACTAGCAAGGCTAAGAAAGAGGCGATATTAGAGGATAATTGTAAAGGAAAGGAAGTTTAGAGTGGCTAAAATCAAGGGAGTGGAAAGGAGTTGAATGAGGTAGTTACTGCTAAGGGAGTTATTGTTATAGACCCAAAGAGGCGTAAAAACGAAGAAAAGCTATCTCATGGTAGTGATAAAGTTGGGCTTGGATCCAACCCAATACTAATTTTCACAATTGGATTAAAAAACTTGGCAAAGGCGGATTCTAGAGACCAAATCCGCCTATTATTATGAGTTATCTAAGTTGAAATTATCGTCGGATGGGCAACCCACAAGCAATTCGGGTACTCAAGGACTTAGTCCTAACTAAAAAGCCCAATCTAATTTTCCTTATGAAAACTTAATTTGGTAGGGAAAAATAGAAAGAATTAAAATGATGTTGGGGTATGAAGGAGTATTTTGTGTTGACCCAATGGGCCAGAGTGATGGACTGGCCTTATTTTGAAGAAACATAAATGAAGCCAAGCTTATTGGTTTTTCTACCCATCATATAGATGTGGAAGTCCAAGCCCAAAGTGCCAAAGAATGGAGGTTTACTGGTTTTTATGGGGAACTAAGTAGAAACAATAGGGATCGTTCATGGTCTCTTATTCAACAACTTGCTGAAAAATCTTGCCTTCCTTGGTGTGTAGTGGGTGACTTCAATGACATTCTGGATTAGTGAAAAAAATGAGGTGGCAATCCTTAACCAATTCGACTTATAGAAGGTTTTAAAGATATTATTTAAGATGCATGATTGCATGATTTAGGTATGATTGGGTATCAATTCACATGGGTAAGGCGAAACGATGAGGAGGGCTATATAAAATAACAGCTTGATAAGGCTCTAGCTAATGATGAATAGATTTTGAAATTTTCACGATATCAAGTCAGTAACTTGGACCAAACATCATCAAATCACACTCTTATGTTTCTAAACCCGGTTCCTTCAATCTATACGACTCAGTCAAAATGCTACCATTTTGAAAATGTGTGGGTTCATGAGTCTAATTTTATGAAGGTTGTTAGTCAGTCTTGGAGTTCCAGTACCAATATATCCCTTCCCTCAAAATTTTTTTATTGTAGTGAAACCTTATCTGGATAGGGACGGGTGATTTTAAAGCAAATCTCAGTGTCTTAAGAAAGCATATGCTTGAGGCGATATCATGATCTTTGGTTATTAGCTATACTGAGGTGAGGAAGCAATATCTGAAAACTCTTCATCAATAGGAGATTTTTTGGAAACAACGAGTTAAACTATTCTAGCTCAAAGAGGGAGATTCGAATACAAAATATTTTCATGCAATAACTTCAAAGCGGAAGAGGAAGAATTAACGACATCACCTAAAAGACTCCAACAATAATCTCTATTATTGGAAAAATGGTATGGAAAATGTCATTGTTGATTATTTTCAGCAAATACTGTAACAAATTGTTGTATAGGAATTACAACAGTTGGGATTGACAAAAGGGTAACAGATTCTCAAAATGCTTTTCTTCTTTAAGATTTCACGGAGGCAGATATGAAGGAAGCCACGTTTTCTCTTCATCCAGATAAAGCTTCAAGTATGGATGGCATGAATGCAGCTTTTTACCAAAAATATTGGGGTGTGGTAGGTAAGGATGTAGCTACTGAATGTCTCAATATTATCCAAAATTACAGTATGTCGTATTATCTTAAATATACTACTATAGTGCTTATTCCAGATAAATAAAATGTGGAGTCAATGTTCTGATCGATTGCTTTATATAGTGTCTTGTATAAAGTCATAGCTAAGATGTTTTCGCTGAGATCGAAGACCATTCTCCCTTATATAATCTCTTTAAATCAAAGTGCTTTCGTGCCTAATTGACTGATTTCTGATAACTTTATTGTAGCCTATGAAGTTATGCATTGTTTAGAATGCAAGTGTCAAGGTAGAGAAGGGATAATTGCCCTTAAGTTAGATATGAGTAAGGCATATGATATGATTGAGTGGCATTTTCTTGAAGAAGTCTTGTACATGATGGGTTTTAATAATTAGTGGGTTAATCTTCTTAAAATGTGTGTTGGTTCAGTTCGCTATTTTGTTTCACATGCTGATAAGTTGATTGGTCCTATTCTTCCAAGCCATGGGTTAAGACAAGGTGATCTATTATCACCTTATCTTTTTATCATATATGTGAAAGGTCTTTCGACGTTGTTTAAGAGCTATGAGGTAGAGGTTTAATTTATGGTTGTCAGTTGGCAAGAAGGGCACCTTCAGTTACTCACCTTTTCTTTGCAGATGACAATTTCGTGTTCTTTAGAGATAATACTCGAGAGGCTCAAATGGTTAAAGATATTATAGATATCTATGCATTAGACTCTGACTAACTCATCAATTTCGACAAGTCCTCCTTGAAATTTAGCTCCAATACTATTCAATCTATTAGAAAATAAGGTGTGCTCTTCTCTCTCAATTAATTCTATTGCAGCTCATGATAATTATATTGGTTTGCCTTTTATGATTGGTAGGGACAAGCATGAGGTTTTTTCTTTTATTAAGCATAAAGTTTGGAAATGCATTAGTGGATCGAATCGTAGCTTTCTTTCAGGGGTCGATAAAGAAGTTTTAATTAAATCAGTGGCTCAATCTCTACCTACTCATGCAATGAGTATTTGTTATCCCTCAAGCTCTTTGCAATAAGATTGAAAGAATGCTCAATTCTTACTGGTGGGGTACTAATAAAAGAAACAGGCAGAGTATTAATCGGATGGCATGGGAGAGAATGTGTTGGCCTAAATATGAAGGAGGCCAAGGGCTTCGATCTTTTAGAGATTTCAACTTGGCATTTTTAGGGAAACAGATTTGGAGGTTGCTTTCTGATGGGTCCTTATTAATGGCAAAAGTGCTTAAAGTAAGGTATTATCCATATAGTAATTTTCAAGAAGCCAATTTGGGAGCTAATCCACGTTACACCTAGTGAAGCATCATCAGTGCCAGGGATAAAATGATAAGGGGTTGTCATTGGAGAGTGGGGGATGGCAAACAAATTAATATCTTCTCTGATCCATGGCTGCCAGATTGCTTGAATCCTTTTATTACCACTCAGATGACTAATTCATAGTCTTAGCTGAAAGTAAGTGACCTTTTTAATATGGAGGATCATTGCTGAAATCATTCTCTTATTTTATTGTTCTTTAATGATCGAGATTGCAATCTTATTTATAAAATCCATGTTTCCCGGTATGTCAAAAAAGATGTGTGGCAATGGAGCTTAGAGAGAAGTGGTGTTTATTATGTAAAAAGTGCTTACCGATTTCTGCATTTAGGTACTTCTCCTTTTAATGTTTCAATCTTTAATGTTAATTGGAAAAGGTTTTGGAGTCTTGATATGCCTCAAAAAATTAAGCAACTTTTTTTTGAGGGCGTTGCACTTTTGTTTGCCGGTTAGATCTATTATTGCATAGAAAGGTGTGAAAGTTCAGCAAAATTGTCCAATGATAGTGTGGGTAGTGAAACTATCTTTCATATCTTACTGGATTGTTGTTTTGTGAGTGAAATGTGGACCAAATCCACTGTGGGTTATATTCGGGGCAACAATGATAATCTTTTAGATTGGTATAATCTCATCAGCTCTAACTCAAGTCCGAAACTTTATAGTTCTGCTTTTATTATTTATTGGGCCTTGTGGAAATCAAAGAATGATTTAATATGGAATAGTAAGAGATATAATGATGGGCTGTTGTTGATTTGGCTTTGAAGGTTTGGTCCGACTAGTGTTCCTCCCAAAGATTTACTGAAGTTGCCCATTCTCTTTGTGTGCAGGTTTATCCTCCTTGGTTTTTCATGCAGTAGGATTTCTCAAAATTAATACTGATGCAGCTCTTTTTATGAGGAACTAGCAAACATGTTTGGCTTTTATGGTCCGCAATCATCTAGGCGAGTTTATTGCAGCTGGAAGTAGAATTCTTCAAGGTGTTTTTGATCCATTAGTGGCTGAAGCTCTCTCATTTCGGGAAACGTTAAGTTAGATAAAAAGGACTAACCGCTCAACTATAGAAATTGAAATGGATTCTCAAGTGGTTTTTAATGCTTTATCTTTCAATTCATGTAATTGTCCTAAATTTAATAGTAGTATTAGTGATTGTAAGGCTTTGCAAGCCTCCCTCTCTAACATCCATTTTGGATTTGCTAAATGTAATGGTCTCAACATCGAGTTAGCCTTGAACGGTATTTTTCGATAACAGTGCTTTCAGGTTGAAAAATACATCCGAAGGTGAAAAATATTTTATTTGATTATCAAAAAATATTTATCACAGATAATCCCGAATTAAAATTTGAAATGATTATGAGGTCAAATAGGCTTCCAAAAGTCAAAAATACGAAAAATAAAGCGGTTCGAGTTTAGGTTAACTAGTTTGACCACAGTTTGAAAATAGCAAATGAACTCTAAAATTTATCAAAAATTTACAGATATGCCTAAAATGATGTATAGAATATTTTGATTACAAAAATTAAATTTTTCGGTAACACTAGTAATTTGAAATTTGATCGATTTAATTGAATCGGATCAAAAACGGACTTCGATTGGACTGAAATTTTATGTACAACCTATTTTTGATGTAATAAGAATGATGGAATTAAAATTGGAGTGATTTGATTTTAGAAAGAGAGATAATTATAGGAGAATATCTTTCTGGGTTTTATTTTGAGTTTTGGGCTTTAATTTGGTGGGCTTGGGTTGGACCAAAGCCCAACCTATTTAGCCAACTTAAAAACCAGATAAAGGAAGATATTTTGATCAGCCTTCATCATCTCCATCAACCCCTTCTCCTTTCTCCCATAGCTGAACTCCTTTCGCTCTCTCTCTCTCTCAAAATTTCTTCAAATCTCTCACTTTTTCTTTCTAAATCTAAGCATCTTGGCTGTAAATCTACATCTCTAGATTATTTTTCTAGCCTCCACCCTTTGATTAGAAGAAAGAAAGCAAGAAAAATAAGTGAGAAAGTATAAGGTGTCAATTTGAGGTATGTGTAATTTAAGGATTTAAATTTGTTTTATGGTACCTATTAGTGTTTTTAGGTGCCTAAATTTTATTTATAGTGTTAATTTCAGCAAAAGAGATAAAAAAAGTACGATTTTGATGGATTAAAAATCTGGCCATTGTAGGTACAAAAGGAGAAGGCCAATCTTTCAAACTAAAGAAAAATAAAATGAGGTCTAGGCAAGCATAAGACAAGGAGAAAAGGTCAGTGGTTGATAAATCATTTTATTTTCCTTAAATTGCATGATTTTTACTTTATGTAATTTAGGAAAAATTAGGGAAATTGTGTAAAATTGAAATCGATATTAGATTAGTGTAATTAGACCTTGAATAAACCTTTTAGGAAGCTTAAATGAATTTAAAAGACCATGTATGGTGAACTTCTTATGTTGGCCGAATGGTTACCTTAGAGAAATGAATGTGTATTGTTATGTATTTTGATGAAATTAAGTCATAAAATGATTATAAACATGAAATAACATATCCATGAATTTTTATAGAATTTATGAAATTTAATTAAATATTTTGAGATGAAATTTTGGTTATGTATTAAGCAAAAATGTTGAATTTTTGAGAAATAATTCATAAGTGATGAGAAAATGATGAATTACTATGAAATAATTCACGAACTGTGAAAAAAAGTACCGAAAAGATTGACTGACAATGTACTGTATTGAAAAAGTAATTAAAATTATTAAAAATCTGAAAATGATTTGAAATTAAGTGATTTTATGCCCTTAGCAATAGTCAGGCAGTCAAAATCTAGCTCAGAATATAATTGGATAGCCATAGGGATACCTATACCGTGGTTCAAGTCATGACGACTTATTTTGATATGATAGGATCATTGATTTTCCATAATATCTATTTGTTTTGTTATCTGTTCCGTAAGAAATGATCATTTGAGGTCATTTCTCAGTCAGTATGTGATTCTGTGGGTTTTACGTCTCGTATATTCGATCTGAAAATTTTTACTAAGATTGTACTAGGTGCATTATGATAAAAATAATGAAAAATACAAAAAAAAGTTAAAAATGAAAGTTAAAAGTGAAAAAGGATCTAATTAAAAATAAATAAAAAATTTAGGAGTAAAATCGTAATTTTTTTAAAAGTTGCACTTAATGAGTAAAAGTAATTAAGAAATAATTATAAAGGGCAAAATGATAATTTAATGATCAAACAGTTCAAAAATAAAATTTTGTAAAATAGAGGAACTAAACTATAATTTTACATAAAAAGTTAAAGCAAAGGCCAATCAATCGTTTTATATGCCAAAAGTCAATTGAAAAGTAAAAATAAGAAAAATAATGATAATTTTATAATTAAATTATAAAAATGGCATTTTTGTAATTAAATAAAAAATTAAGAACTTAAGTGACAAGTTTATCAAAATTTTAGTATTAAATTGAAAAGACTGCTAAAAATAGTAAAAATACTTTTTGATAAGAAATATTGATATTTTTAACAATTAGTGTAATTATGCTTATTTTGAAAAATATTATGATTGTTAATCATCACTAGACATATTTAATGTACAATACGTAAGATTTATTGCGTGCAGATTCAGATTTTGAGTAGGAGTAATAGTACACATGGGATGAAAAATTTTGAAGGACAGAAGTTATATGTTTGTATTGGCATATATATTATTGTAAATATTTAAAGTTTAAGAATTGATCTGTAACAGTACTTTGAATGTATATATGTATATGTATTTGACTAGTATTTGATGTTTTGTGTATAGTGAAGATTTGATGGAGAATGTGTGGATGAGATGTTTATATTGGTTATAAACTGTTGTATCTCTGGTGGACTGTGAATATTATCTGTTTTTCAGGGGGTTAGTTAAGTTTATAGCCGTCATATTGCTAAATTTTTGCAAAATAAATAGTAAATTGGACAGTTATAGGTCAACGACTACTGGACTTAATGAATGACTAATAATTAAACATTATATCTAAGGAATTGAAAGGTTAAGATTATAAGTTTTAAGTTAAGAAAAGAAAAAAAAATTTCCGGCCAGTCGCTTAAATCTGCAAGACTGTTACAGTAAATATGTTATACTAAAAGATATGTGGATGTAGTAGCTCGCATTCTTATTAGAGTTTCTGATTCTATGTCAGATCTTATTGTTTGGGATTTATCCCCTTCTAGTTGCATTGTTTAAGCTTTACTGGCTGATTCTTCTTAATGAAGTTTGATTTATTTAAAAAAAATCAATTATAATTGATATAAATTATGCTATTAGTGATTGCTCATTACTAGACGTAATGACACGATTCATTTAATACTTTTTTCGTCCAATTTAAAAATTATTTTTTCTATTTTATTTTATTTTATTTTAAATATCTTTTTCATAATTTAAAAATAAATTTATATATATATCTTTATTTATTATAATTTTATTAAATATCTCTTTTTTTATCACTGTTTATTTTTCAAATATAATTAAATAAAATTTTTAAAAATATAAAATGAAAATTTTTATCAATAATTATATTTTTTTATGAAATTGAATTATTTTAATAATTTTTTTAATTTTCGTGAAAAATAAAAAATTATATTTTTAAATGGGACAGAGAGAGTGTAATAGAGTTAAATATTATACATAAAAAAAGTTTTATTGGCATCCTTTATGCTCTCCAAACTCATATTTTCACGACAAATACTTGATTTGATCTTTTTATCAAAAAAATTTGCTCGGATTCTTCTTTCACAATACCGAAATTGTGAGCAATAATCAATGTTCAATGTTTTTATTTTGTTTGGATGGTTGAGAAGAAATCACAAAATAATCATGGATGTAAATATAATCCGTCCATTGTTTCTTAATTTTCTATGCACCACTGTAAGTATTTATATTAAAATATTTTTATAATTAAAAAACAAAGGCCATTTAGGGGGGAAAAAAGAAAGAAAATCAAAGATTTGCCACTGTAGAAGGTCAGCTTTTCTATAATTTTCTAACGAATAATTAAAAAAAAAAAATAGCAATGATCAGTGCTTAACCCATGGTTTTTGGCACGTGCGTCCCAATTGTGTTTAACACGTGCAGACTCTCCCTCTTCCATTCGTTATTTCTTCCACCCCACAATCTCCACATCTGTCCCCTTATTTCTTTCTCTGTCCTTCTCTATATCACTCTTCGCCTTGTCTCTGCCTCTCTCGCCGCCGCTCATAAGCCCTAAAGCCTAAAAATCTCATCTTTAGATCCCTTTTCTTCTTCTTCATGTTTGCGATTATTTCATATATTTCTATCCAATTCTGAGGTAATTTCCTTAATTTTGTAAATTTTTCTCTTCAATTCTTATCCGTTCTCTGTTAAAGATTCTTTTTTTTTTTTTTTCAATTTTGCGCACTATAGTCAAGCTTTTGAATCGAAATTCTAGTTCGTGCTCTGCTTGACTGCTGAGAAACTGCATGAAAACGGCAAATTGATGAATTCTTTTTTTTTTTTCCTTTTGTTATTATTTTTACTCGAATACATAAGCTTAAAGTCCGTGTCTTTGTCTTGTTCGGTTAAAGAATCCATGATTGGAGGACTAAAAATGAAATTTTTTAGCTTAATTGAGCTATTTGCTTTCTAGCCTTTTCATTTTCTTAGCAGACGAACTTTTGTTTTTTCCTTTACTGAGCGTGGGATTTCACATCTGAAGATTGTTGAGTTAGGTCTTCATACATAGGTGGATTTGTGATTTTCATGTAACTGAGTGTCTTTGTTATTTACGTGCTTACATATGTCATGTTTATTTTGCTACACGCAAGTGCTGTCATCAAGCTTTTGTTTTTCTAGAATAAAAAATTAAAACTGTGTCGGTTCTATGTTTTTCTCGAAGAGAATATTTGCCGTTTGTTACAGAGGGCCTAGTGCTCAAAGGTCGGAAGAGACTGCTTTGAGCAATCTATTGCTGGTTGGCAGCTTCAACTTTGTTTGTGTGTAAATAGCTTAACTCAGATGCATAGTTTTCTAATGAACCCTTTATTGTAATATCTTTTCTATTTCATGTATATAATTTGAATTTATCTTTTCGTTTTTGTTTTTGTTCCTTCTTGACTATGTAATTTCTTTGAAGAAATGCTTTTAATTAGTTATTGGATATGCTTGATAGTTTAGTTTTGGATGGTAGTTTAGCAGTGAAAGCTAGAGCGAATGGAAAAAGTGGCATAGAATCACATAGAGAGAGAGAGAGAGAGAGAGATTTATTTTTGGATCTATAGTTGTTGGATATTAAGGCGGATATAGCTTTGGACAGAAGGGATTTGGAGATAAATAATCCATATTGCTGACCTCCTTTGATATGAGATTTAGGCTTATGTGTTGTTGTTATTGCATTTGTTTTTACTTTTTCTGTACTGATAGCAGCTTTTAGTAGCTATTTTATTTCATCCACGATCACTTAATTTTCTCATAACTAACTTTATGGTCACTATATTTCGAGTGCTAATAATAAAATAACCTAAATACTATTTTGTAACAGTAAAGTTAAAAATGCTGGATAATTGTATTTTCAGTCACATGTGCGCGTATAAATAAATCAACCACTTTCTATTAGATTAAGAGTAGAGAAGAATAAAATGGAGTCTAATTTGTCTGATGGAAGGAAATAAAATAGTATTTGGCTTTGCTGCAATTTCTATGTTCACCAGTGGACAATTGTCCGGTATTTTTGACTTTACAATTACAAAATAGTTATTGAGTTATTTTATTGTTACCAATCGAAATGTAGTGACCAGAATCTTACTTATAAAAAAATTAAGTGATCACGGATGAAATTACCCTTTAAAAAGTAATTTTTTAAAAAAAAGATGGTCTTCTGTCGTAGTTTGATTTCTCGAAAATGAGAGAATACCTTTGATGGAGAGTAAATGTTTTGTACTGTCTAGTGACTTTTGATAGGAATCTATTCATGTGGTTGTAAGATTGTTGAGACTTTTAATTTTCCAGGTATGATATACTGGCAACAGAATTAGCGAGGAAAATTCCCTATTATCTTGGGCAAAAGTAGTTATAATACTGCTGGTGTTATCATTGTTCATTTTTTTAAATTTAACTTTCACCAACATAAATGTTTACCATACAAACACCTGTGTTGCATGTCCGTGCGCACACAGATGGGAACTTAATATATTAGATGAGGCATTTAGGAACTTTAATAAGTCATCAAATGGCTGCCTATTATCGTTGTAATTTTCTATTCCTTCCACTCTGAACTTTCCTTACCATCAACCCAGCAGCTTTTATACATGCTGAGTCCTGATTGCTACCTTGCTACATATAATATTATGACCTTATTGTCTTGACTTGTGGCTATCCTTTCCTAGAGTTTGCAGTCTCTGTATTTTTTGATTTTGTGTTTAGTTCTTGTACTACTTTTGGCATTTGAAGCAAGGTGTGTTCAACTTTGCTTCTCCCAATTTGCTAATATTATTGAATGACTTCATTTTTCTTCCGCTTCATTATTAGTCCTGGATTTATGTTCATGGATAGTTATTTTTCATTTTTATTTCTGGAGCAGTTGGCATATGATAAAATTGCTAACCAAACTGCAGTGCTGCATTTGTATTCTTAGCTTTTCTTTTGTTTCATACAAGTTTTTCATGGTTTCCGTAATCTAATGGCTCAAGGATTATACCATGTGCTATAGGCACTGATTTTATGATACAATATTCATTGTTTAGTGTAGAATTATGTCTAAGGTGATGTGAATAGATTTCCTGGTAATGTTTAATTTTTATCATTTTGATCTTTTTTTTTTTTTGTGATGATTTGATGAGTTATAAGTGTTCGGTATTTTTGATGATGCTCGACATAGATGTGTTAATCTTTTGCTAGGATTGAATACCTTGTTCTTATTGTCTGAACTGAATTGTGGAACAGGATGGTTGGCTGCAGCATTATTGGATTGAAGGATTTCAGTGTACCTAGAGTCATCTTCATCAGTTGCAACTAATCAGCAAGTTTGTGTTAAATTTCCAAGAAAATGGACCGGTGTGATACTTCAGGATTTGTAAGCGGGGGTGGGATGTTCTTTTTAAGAGACATCTAACCCTAGTTTTGTAGCTAATTTTCTTAACCCCAGAAGTCAGGTGTACTGTTCATTAAGATTGATAATAGGTTTGGGATTCACTTCCAGCTGTAGTTATTCTTTCATGGAGAACAAGTTCCAGAGCATGGATTTTGCAGCTAATTACCCCTCGAATGCATTCAAGGTTTTGGGAAGTTCGATGCAACTTAGAGGAGCTGTGTCTGAATATTGTGCAGATACCGACTTGCGTCTTGATTCCCCTGGTTCCTCATTTACTAGCATGCCTTCCTCAAAGGGAATCAAACGGAAACGGAATTTGATAGATGGATCCATGGGTCAATATGTTGGCTCTTCATTGTCTCTTCAGCTAGGCTGTCCATCGAGTTCCTCTGATAGTAAGGGAAGTTCAGCAACTGCTTGCACTACAATGTCTTCAGCAAAAGAAACTGATGAGGAGTGCTCGATGGATCTTGAATTGGATTTTACCCTTCATCTTGGCAATGAAAAGATGTGTAGCCCAAAGAAACCTGCAAGTTCATTTCTTAAAGGGATAGAATTGGAGCCCAAGCTTGATCTGGAGTTGAGTCTTTCTACTGGTACTTCTGAATCTGATATTACCAGTGTTTTCCCAGGCTCTGCTCCACTTGAATTTGGCATGGAGATGCCCCTCGCTGTTGGTGGGGTTTCAAGTGTGGATGAAGGGTCTTCATGTAGTTGGAAAACAGGGATTACATTCAATGCTTCACCAAACAAAGAGGCTAGCTTCTTTTTCAATGAGGTTCCAAGAACTTGTGACCCAACTCCTGTAATACCAGACCATTCATCTTGTGTAATAACAACGCCAAAAAGTTCAGTCACCTGTACTTCTGGGATAACACAACAGCATCTGGGACATCAACGCAGCTCTAGTTCCAAGCTGTGCCAGGTTGAGGGATGTGGAAAGGGAGCCAGAGGTGCTTCTGGCCATTGTATTTCCCATGGTGGTGGTCGAAGGTGTCAGAAACCAGGCTGCCACAAGGGAGCTGAGGGACGAACTGTGTACTGCAAGGCCCATGGGGGTGGACGGCGATGTGAATTTCTTGGTTGCACTAAAAGTGCAGAAGGGCGTACAGATTATTGTATTGCCCATGGTGGTGGACGAAGATGCAGTTATGAGGGTTGCACTCGGGCAGCAAGAGGCAAATCAGGATTGTGCATTAGACATGGTGGTGGGAAGAGATGTCAGAAAGAAAATTGCACAAAAAGCGCTGAAGGTCTCTCTGGCCTTTGCATTTCTCATGGAGGTGGTCGTCGTTGTCAAGCCTCAGGATGCACTAAAGGGGCACAAGGGAGCACAATGTTCTGTAAAGCACATGGTGGTGGCAAACGCTGCACAGCAGCAGGTTGCACCAAGGGTGCTGAAGGGAGCACACCTTTTTGTAAGGGTCATGGAGGAGGCAAAAGGTGTGCCTTCCAAGGTGGTGGAGTTTGCACAAAGAGCGTCCATGGAGGGACCAACTACTGTGTGGCGCATGGGGGTGGCAAGAGGTGTGCTATACCTGAGTGCACTAAGAGTGCCAGAGGACGAACGGATTTCTGTGTCCGTCATGGTGGTGGTAAAAGGTGCAAGGCCGAAGGCTGCGGTAAAAGTGCCCAGGGTAGTACAGATTTCTGCAAAGCACATGGTGGCGGGAAGAGATGTTCTTGGGGTCATCCTGGGTCAGAATATGGTATTCAGGCTACTGGTCCTTGTAATTCATTTGCAAGGGGTAAGACAGGCCTCTGTGCACTTCATAGTGGCCTTGTGCAGGATAAGCGAGTTCATGGTGGTGTCACATTGGAACCCATCATACAGGACCCCAAAATTAGCCAGCGTGAGAAAATGAAAGAAACCATCACTGTTGAGGATATGAATGTTGAAATTGTGAAGATGGGGACTGATCTCGGTGTATCATCTAGCCATGCTGCTGACTTAAAACATTTTGCAGTCCCAAATGCCCGTAGCCCTATTCAAGAAGCAGGCATATCATCAGTGTCAGTCTTTGTACCAGAAGGCAGGGTGCATGGTGGCAGTCTGATGGCAATGCTGGCTGTTGGTTCTGGCATCAGTTCGAGCAGCAGCCATGTTGTAACTGGTGACTCAACAGAGTCTAGAAAACCTTACACATTGCCCCGGAGTTGGATGTAAGGTTATATCTTTCCTATGTGTTCAATTTGGCATCCAGAGCTGTTGGAAGTTTCACCATTTGCTCGTGTCCTCTACATTTATTTGGTTTGGTATGTTGGTGTTCTGTA
The DNA here is from genome assembly GCA_037975025.1 of Excoecaria agallocha. NCBI lineage: Eukaryota > Viridiplantae > Streptophyta > Magnoliopsida > Malpighiales > Euphorbiaceae > Excoecaria > Excoecaria agallocha. The sequence goes on along the minus strand of JBBPFJ010000030.1, from coordinate 1,374,652 downwards.
ACTTGTTCTCATTCATTTAAGTGGCAAGAAAGTACTAGAGCTTAGTCCACCTGTGTGTGATAATTTGATGAAATTTAAGTAGGAATCAGTTAGCATCGAGTCAGATCGAACTCTGGTGTTCTTTGATGTAAATATCTATTACATGTCCAGCAGATGGTTGTGGATACAGGTTATTGCCTGTAAGGTCGGTCAGTTTGTCAAACATTCTGGTTTTAATAAAATCTTTTTAGTGTATCATTTTTACTGTGCTTTGTGTGCTTTGGTATATGTCAATAACAGAAGAAACTAAATTCTTTATACACAAGCACATTTTATGATATCTGGTGCCAAGATACAGAGTCCATAGAGTCGGAGCAAGAAATGAAAAAGCTGATGGCAATTAAAAGACATTGAATCATAGTAAGACACTTCACATGGTTTGGCACAGCATCTTTGTGGTTCTATGCTACCAAAATAGAAACTGCAGCTTATTTGAGATCCATTAGGCAATTTGTTACTTTCAGTTTGTGTTGCAACGTGACTCTACTTTCCAGATTCTTTCTTAAAAAAAAAAAATTATTTTCTTAGAGTTTTTTCCGAGACATATAATGGCATCTTTTATATGAACTCCAGATCCCCCGCATTGGATTTGCATAAGAACACTAAATGGGCTTTTTTTGTCAATTTTCCCCTAAATGAAGGGCTGTTTTCATTTTTGATGTTTTGCACCCTACATTTCACTTGGCCGCAGATTTCTAGATGTAATTTTCATGCTTAACATGTGCTAGTATTAAGAAACTAAACAGAGCAGCTATTACAGAGGTTTTATTCTTCAACAATAGGCTGCCCTTTGTTTTATATATTCCTCGCTGCAATAAACTAAAATGTAATAAGTATGAAAAAGGACTACTCAAATGCTAATATACAAAGCTTATGGTAGCTTGGATTTTCAATGTTTGAATCTTGTACGAAGCACTAATATCCCAATATGACTTTGTTTATACAATCCTATTGTGAAATATAATGCAACTCAGTATGTTATATACATATTCTAATAATTGATTACAAATGATTGTTTATAATTAACGAGGATTCCATGTTTTCCTGAACAAAAAAGGTTAAACTTCAGTATGCTCTCATATGGGCATCTGAAAAACCTTTCTTTTCTTTTTGAAGTTCATCAATCCACAACGTTTTGGACTTGTAAAGGGAAAAAAAGAGTATTTGTTTCTGCCACCATTTTAATTTCTTGCTTTGTAGATTAATGTCTTTGAATATTTAGGAGGAAAAAAAAAATTCTTTTGCTATTATTGGAACTTTATTTTCAGGTGATGACAGCTACTGGAAACTCAATATATCCCCTTTCTCCATTTTTTGTTAAATTTTTTCTGAAGTATATCTTGTATAAGAGTATCAGGTCAAAATCTGCATAAGCAGAAAACTTCCTGCTATACAATCTCATGCTTGAATTTGGCCAGCTTTGAAAGCTCATCCACTGCTTCAACCAAGTGATCAAGCCTGGCAACAAACTCAATAAGTAAGGAAGTAAAAGTGGCAAGTGAAAGTGCTGCTGTGCTCTCTAATGCTCTCATTCGAGGCACAAAATATGCAGGGAAACCTCCCTCTTCTTCATAAGCATCCACCTCCCTTGACGGCCATGAGTGGATTCTCCTTGATTGCTTCCTCATCATCTCATTGTATGACCCCACTGGTTGTCCTAATGCTATAGTTCCTGATGGAGTTGTATTTTGATTTCTTGAATCTAAATTCTGCGCTAATTTATTGTTCTCAAACTTCAGTAATTGTTCTGAGAGGACGCAGGGAGTGGCTGAAGAAGCATGGGGCAACTTAGTAAGTGGCTTGGAAGCATTGTCTAGGCGATCAAAATTAGATATTAAGAGATAAGAGTGCATGGCTATGGCTCGTTGGAGTCTCTCTGCTGAGCTATGAACTCTTTTTAGTAAAACAGTCTTGAGGCTTCGGTTCATGTTGCTTAAATCTTTGCTTAAGCTTCGAAGCAACTCTGCAGCCTGCGTTGATGCATCTCGAATTTCTGAATGAAATGCCACTCGAAGGTTGGAAGGTGCCTGCAAAATATTAAGGAATTAACTACTTTGGTCTTGAGTTCAAATCTCGTCAATGGAGAAAATTCATGTTGAGAAAACTTTACTGCATAATGAACCGATCTGGCTCAACTAGAATAGGGTGAGAAAAAAAATATTGACTTGAATATCATGTTTAGACTATATTTGAATGGATGTTAATGGCAAGACAGTGCAAAGACATGAGACAGAATATAAACACTGATGTGTAGATATTGGTGTGCCATACATCCTTTAATGGAAGCTAATTGAGAGAACAAATGCTATCGTATAATTCCTTCGTTCTTAGGCTTGATGTCCCATTCCCCTTTAAGCTACAATTGTTCTGTTTTCATAATAAATCTATTTTGCGAAACCAATTTGGAAGATTCCTCAACTAGGATCTGATTCTGCTAAACAGGAATCTGAATATCCCATCTCATATAATATTGTGATGCACACGTAGTTACACGGAGAAATTTCTTATCTAGATATGGTCTTTGTTTGCTTTAGGGATCAAATCAATGATGTCGGGAACACAAAAAGCATATCTTTTTTCTTACATAGCAACTAAAATTAATAATACATCATGTGCGCCTATATGACATGCATTCGAATTAATCAGATCAATGAATTTCAAATAGCAAATGGTTATTATAATAATAATAATAATAATACCTGAATCTCAGAATGCAAAACACCATGAAGAGCCATAACCTCGTAAGCACAATATCGTAGAACTGCTCCAACTTTAACATACTCAGACCATGGATAGAAGAAGTGTCTGAACCTGCCATGGGGTGGCTCCCATTTTGCGGATAGTGCCTTATAAAATGAAACCATAGAGCAAATGTTAATACTTACAACCTCTGGTTTTGTTTAGAATTTAAGAAATAAAGTTAGAAACATGTCAAAACTTACCAATGATTCGATTTTAGCAGAAGAATTTAAGGTTGTTTTGCATTTCTTGTAAGCTGGTTCGTCTGGAAACTCATCCATTACAGTCTTGGAAAACTCTGGATGATCTAACCCATCATCATCCAAATATTTCTTCACACACTCTAAAATTATGAAAGCACAGACTTTGTCATTAATTTGTATATCCACAAACTGACATGTTTTGCACTTTTAATTGAGTGCTGGCCATCCGATCATGAAAACTAAAGATTAGAATTGGCTAAATTATCCTAATAGTCTTACCTTCGAGAGAGTCGGCCACTGAGTTAAAGCTTTTTCCTAGCTCCTCGTGCAGTTGCTCCCCAGCCCATATAGGAAAACCCAGAACATTTACTAGAACAGCTACGAACCCTCCAATCGCAATAGAGTAGAGACGATCCATTGCAGTTCTTATCGGACTTCCCATTCGATACCCGGAGACTATGATCAAGCAGTAGGTGAAAAGTATGACCCTGAATCCATACTCATAAGGGACAAGAGATGGCCATTGTTTCATGAATGATGTGATAGCCCCTGCAAATAATGTTACAATTATAAGATTCAGACTGAAACTCAAACTCGAGAACTCAGCTCTGACACAAGACCAGTACTACTAAGTTAAAGCTTATTGGTATTACCAACGAGAAAGATGCTAATTCCAATAACGAAAGGCTCAGCAACTCTGCCACTGCATAGAGCTAACTGAGCAACAGCAATAGCCAATATCCCAGCGAGCAAGCTCCCAAGTGCACGGTTGAATCCTCGATTAAAAGTAGCACCTTTAACAAATTTACAACCATAAATATTTCCTTCATATACATTAAACGAACATGCAAGAATATGAACTACTATTGTACATACCAACTGTATATTCAAACATGATGGCAACAGTAAGTATAGACCATATGATATTGGTGCCAAATATATCATAAGGTGCTTTGAATAGTATAAGCAAAGACACAAGAAGAACAGCTAGCCCAACTTTGAATGAAAATATCACTCTCTTTCTATCTTCTCTAGCAAATTCCCAGACTCTCCAAATCCAAGCACACAATCCTCCATTTCCAGCTTCCTTTTCGGCCTCCAGTAGCTTGCCTTTAGTTGTAGGAATTGGTGGAATGTTAATTTCAAAGCTACCCTTTTTGCCATTCATTCTCCAATCAAGAATTATGAACTGTTGTTCAAAATCTTTGAGCTTTGAGTTTCCCGTATTTTCCAAGAAAAGATAGAATTGTAAGTGTTGATTGGTAATGTTTGAAGGTGGGATGTGAAGGAAATTTAAAGAAGATGGAAAATGCAAGTAGGTGAAGTAAGTATGTACATGAAAAAGAATAATATACAATAATGGAAGAGAAGATGGAACTAAACATGCTATGATAAAGATGCTTACCTCAATAATGGTGCATGGATAGAGAATTAGAATCTCGATTTTTCATAGCCATGCAATTTTCTGTCACTGCGTTTGCTACATCATATTAACTCCAACTAAAATTTTTATCCCGATCCGAACTATAATAATTTTTATTTATGGACCGAACTATTTATCATAAAGTTAAAATTGATTTATTTCCGTGTCAATTTATTATTAACTTGTATCAAAATATTATAATTATTCACAATGGTTATCTCCAAACAAATTGAGATGGACTTCAGAATTCAAGCTGAAGAATATATTCAAAGGATAAAGTGATGAAAAAAAATTGTTTATTTTGTGATGAGAAATTAGTGACTTTTGGAATAAATAAATAACAGAAAATGGAAATTTGAAAGAATAATTTGACTGTAAATCTCATTTCCATGATTATCTCCGGCTGATATAGAATCTTACCTCCCTTGCTTAATTATTTTTGTCTCAACAGTGCCTTATAGCTATAGCCATTTTCTTTATTTGCCATATATTCATTTCCAGAATTTTCTTCAATGGCATAGAAATGAGGATTTAACTTGGGAAAAGACTAAGATTTTGATTCTGATTCATAATCAATACACTAATTTGGAAAATAATTTTGAAGAGAATGAATTCGATATATAAATTGGCCGTTACTAATCGTTATTTAGTATTAATAACCCGAATTATTTTTAATGCAGTCTAGATAAACAATATATAAAGTTCATCAACTCTACTAGATATGCTTTATGAGACTTTAGCTTCTATATTCTTTTTTATTGTCTATGCTCTTACTAACTTTTATACGAATTTTCTTTATTAAAATTCTGTTAAAGTATTATCTTTTTAGATGACTGAAATTTTGCGAGCCTGTCATCAAATTTCACCATACGTATTAGAGAATTTTGCTATTTGGACAATAATTTATCGATTATTTTTAATGAGCATTGCTGAGTGATACATTTGTACATTAATAAATCTGAGTTGATTAATGCTTTATATATTTAGTTTAAATGTAGAAATATTTATATAATTATTCTCCATTTTCCAAATTTTCGCATGATGAATTTTGGAATCGATCTGGAGAAATGACTGTCTGGCATTGGAATTTGTTCCATTTGACAATTTTCTGCATATCTAATCTCAACCTCTCAGTTGGTCACCATTAATTCTTTACATTACGATTTGTTTAATCCCACTTGGCTTTGGGTAACATCTTGATTTTCTTGGATAAATCTTTCTTTTGTGTGTGTAATTGCCTTTATATTGGATAGCCTTAGTGCATGAATGCGTCCACTGTTTCACAATCCACTAAAATGGTTGGACTGCGACCAGATAATCAAAAATCGAATTTTAATAAAACATATAAATCAAAATAGAATAAAAATTTTATACTAATCAGATCGAATCGAAAATTGACATTCTCTCGTTTCATCAATCGAAACCGAATCAATTATAAATTTATAAAATTTTATAAAAAATTTCAAATTTTAATCGAAAATAATCGATAAATCAAATTTTATATATTTATGACCGAAATTGAACCGTGGCCACTCATAGTTGTACCCTTTAAATTTGCACATTATTCAAATACTTTATCACGAGAAAAGCAATTATTTTTGTTTAAAAATAAATTAGGTTGTTGGCTTGATATTATTGAGTAATACCAAAAAATAATTATTTCAAGCTTTTTGACTTTAAAAAGTACAAGATTTGGAACAATTATTTTATATGGGAATCCAAATACTCATATTATTAGGTAGGAGAAGAGATAATGGTGAGATGTACAAGTATATACCCAAAATATAAAGGAATTGGATGCCCCAAGGGATTGAAAGCTACACAAACACACAGCCTTCACTAATTCTATTTCTATGCCCCCAAAATTGCTGGGACTTTGTGGATATGCCAAATGCTCCACTTTTCTTCCCCAAACAACTAAATCATTTAGGTATTTTTAACATGTTTTGCCTTATTTTGCTCTCTACAAATGTTATCGGCCGCGCCCGTCTACATATGTATGCATATCACTCGATTATAAAATTATTTTATTTTTATTTTGTTATCTTCTTGCAAAAAGCACACGGAACACTAATATAATCCTAATCTATGAAAATTTATCTCCAAGAAAATTGTATGAGATAAACTAATACCTCTTTCATTTTTTTATCTGTTTATTTTCATAAAAATTAAAAAATAATAAATAAATTTAAATGCATCATTAAATTACATAATTAGTATTAAATTATCAAATTTAATTGGTTCTAATTTTATTGAAAAAAATAAATTAAAAATATAAATTAAATTATATTAAAAATTTAAAAATGATAGATAAATAAAATTTGAATTTTATTCAAAAATAACACACAAAAGAATTAATTGAAAATTATCATGTAGGATAGGTTGGTTGAAAAATAAAGTTGTGACTAAATTATATAGATATATAGGTGGCACCTCATTTGAGTTCAGATTAAACTTTCCCTTTATTAGCCCTACATTGAGACCCATGAAATATTAATATTATCCAAACCGACAATAAAAAGTTTTTTATATTAGTAACTAAAAATCGAATGGGTTAATAATTTAAAAAATTTTGATTTATTAAATAAAAGCGACTTTTTAATTAGTAAACAAATGAGTAATCAAAGTTTAAAAATCGATTTATTATCCAAAGGAATAAAATAAAAATAATATAATTAATTTGATTCATTTTAACCTAATTAAAAGAAAAAGAAAAAAGAAAAATAGGAAAACAGAAGTTAATTTCTTTATCAAACAGAAGAATGGTCTGAAAGACTTAAAAAAGAGGAACATCACAGACCCCATGCTAATAACAACACTAGTAATTAAAGCCTATTTTAGTAAATTCGGATCCTATTTCTGCTATTCGGACATACTCCCCGCAAAACACGATCGTTTACCAATCCCCATTTTTCAACTTTTCTCCATCTCCCTCGCTGACTCACTTTGACCAAATGGGTAAATGCAGCGGCGCCCCTCCCACCACGCCCGACGGTTCCTCCGGTGTCAAATCACACTCCGAAGGCATCACTGTCCAGCCTTCAAATGCATCTCCTCCTCCTCGACATTCGCCACCACATTCAATCAAGCCTTCCAGTCGCCCCTCCTCCACCGCCAAGTACTCCGTCGGCCGTGTCCTCGGCCGGCCAATGGAGGATGTCCGCAGCATCTATACATTCGGCAGAGAACTGGGTCGCGGCCAATTTGGCGTCACTTATCTTGTTACCCATAAAGAGACTCAGGAACAATTTGCTTGCAAATCCATCGCTACCAGGAAACTTATCAACCGTGACGACATGGAGGACGTCCGGCGAGAGATTCAGATCATGCACCACCTCACAGGCCATAGGTTAATACTCTAATTAATAGTGGGTTGGTTTTAATTTGTTGTAAAGATGCGATCTTGAGGTCAATTTCTATGATTTTATTGCAATAGGAACATTGTGGAGCTAAAGGGGGCTTATGAAGATAAGCATTCAGTGAATTTAGTAATGGAACTTTGCGCGGGAGGAGAATTATTTGATCGGATTATTGCAAAGGGCCATTATTCAGAGAGGGCAGCGGCTGATTTGTGTAGGCAGATCGTGACTGTTGTGCATGATTGTCATTCCATGGGAGTTATGCATAGAGATTTGAAGCCTGAAAATTTTCTTTTTCTAAACACTAATGAGAATTCTCCTCTAAAGGCTACTGATTTTGGCCTCTCCGTGTTTTTAAAGCCAGGTTAGATTTTAATTTTGAGCTTATTTATTGATGCTTTGGTGTTTGTTTAAGGTAAAAATGTTTAGTCGTTGAAAAAGCAAGAATGTTGTGCATATAGTACAAAATGAAACAGGAGTAGGTCATTGGTATTTGACTGCTTTTTTTGTTTTCTTTCCTCCTAGCTGTATTGAAATTTCGATAAAGGAATTTGATCATGTCGAATTCGGACAGCGGTTAATTAGGGTGAAGAAGAAACTTTTACTTGGTATGTCCTCTTAATGGTGTTCAGGACATTCTGCCGTTCTCATTCAAACTGCTTGTAGTTTTGTTCTTTTCATTGGTTTGATTTTGTTCTTAAGTTATTTGTAAGGATTCTAACCATCTTATGACTTGAAATTCCCTTTAGCATTTGTCATGTTGTTATGATGATGATGCATGGCAATATACCATCTTACCAAATTAAAATCTGGATAACACAACACTAATGGAGAGTTAGAGATGCATTTATTTTGTCCCTTCTTATACTTCGATGCCATATTTATTTTGTCCCTTCTTCTACTTCTGCATTGATATAATCAGAAAAAACATTCATTGGAGGAGATCCATGCTAGGTAAGAATGTTTCTGTAAACCCTAAGATACCCTTGAGAATATCAAAGCTTGTAGGTTTCAACCTTTTGTCATTATTCCTATTGCTCTCATTCTTTTCATGTGAAACTCCATGAGAGTTTTCCTCATTTTTTAACAGTTGCTTATCAACCCAATGTTGGCTTGTTGTAACATTAACAACACTGTTTGACATGTTCCTATTTTGTCTTTCTTTGAATTCTAAACTTAAAAAGCATTGCTTCTTTTGACTGTTGAAGCCTATTGATGATGGCTTGAACTCAACAATCTATGTGTGATTGCAGGAGATGTTTTTAGAGATCTTGTTGGAAGTGCATATTATGTAGCTCCTGAAGTATTACATCGAAATTATGGAGCTGAGTGTGATATTTGGAGTGCTGGGGTTATACTGTATATTCTTCTTAGTGGAGTCCCACCCTTTTGGGGAGGTAAGACTTCTTCACTTATTTGAGGATTGATATTGGGGATGTAGTCTTTGGATTGTTTGATAAAGTAACGACCTTTTCTGGTCTAGTTACTGGAACATACGTATACTGTTACTAATCGTAAATCAAGCTTGTATAATAATCCATTTGTGAAGTGTACTGTGACCACTCCAATTGGTAACATATAAGTCGGAGGTGGCTTGGTGGTCATGCACCTCATCTTATTTTGTTTGCTCCATCTCCCTCATGAAGTGGGTATTCTCTTCATATGCAGAGACTGAAAAGGGAATTTTTGAATCTATTCTCCAAGGACATATCGATTTTTATTCCGACCCGTGGCCCTCCATATCCAGCAGCGCTAAAGATCTTGTGAAGAAGATGCTAAGATCTGACCCCAAGGGACGACTTACTGCTGCTGAAGTCCTAAGTAAGTTTTTATTTTATTTTATCTTTCAATAGAAGTTATCTGAAGAGGTTTTTCGAACAGTGATCACTTTGAAGGTTTTCAACACACTGATTCTTCTACTCAACATTTATTATATTCTTTATCTTGGTTCCAGCATTCAAAGAGAAATCTAGCTGACATGCATACAAAAATGATGTGCACTAGTTCCTTTTAGGATAAGGGCCATGTGTTTGATTAATGCCACCCAGCATATATACTGGTCACGGTTTGACCAAATTAGCAGATGTCCCGTTCATTTAGATTGATCCATGTTCTCTAACAGCATTTGTAGTTATTTCATGCTCTGTGACGAACAAAGTGTGATTTTGCTTCTTTGGTTGGTAGAGGTTGAGAAATGTCAATACTATATGATTTTGAATATGTCCTCATCACCATTTGAGTTCATCTTAACTACAATCTCACTTCAAGTACATTGGCTTCTATGAATAAATAATGTGGCTTGATAAGACTGAAAATGCAATGCAGATCATCCATGGATCCGAGAAGATGGTGAAGCACCTGATAAGCCTCTTGATATTGCTGTTCTATCTAGAATGAAACAATTCAGAGCAATGAACAAACTTAAAAAAGTAGCTTTAAAGGTGACATGCCTTTTCTTATTGCATTTGAGAATTATCATGCTTTGCATGATGATCATTTGAAGAGGGAATCATTCATTTGCAGAGGAAAGAACAGGTTGGGGGGATAATATATTAAATTTAATGAAATGAACCTAAAAAGTTGAAGGGCAAAAGCAAATTGTTAAATTGAACCCTAAAAAGTAATCATCTTAAGGAGGTTTATGCTACTTCTTTGGCTTCAGGTAGCAAGCTAGGAAGTTTGCATTTACACCTTCATTATTAGCAATATTAGTATATGGAATTAATCTTCAGTCATCATCTAATCTTCAATCATGTTTTAGTGACAATTTTGTGTTCTTCCCCTCCAGGTAATTGCGGAAAATCTTTCTGAAGAAGAAATTATGGGTTTGAAGGAAATGTTCAAATCCATAGACACAGATAACAATGGAACAGTCACTCTTGAGGAATTGAAAGCTGGACTTCCACATCTCGGCACCAAACTTTCGGAGTCTGAAGTGAAGCAATTACTGGAAGCGGTAATTATCTCTATTTGACCTTAATTCAAAGGCACCACTCTAGAAAGAACAGTGAAATTTCAATAGTCATCTGCTTGGAAAATTTGTCCTTCTACATCTAGACTAGGTTCAAGGAGTCTCAAACTGAAGTCCTAATTTTCAATTGGAATTAGAAAACAATGTCAGTAGGATCAAGGATTGGTATTGATCTACGACTTTGGTGATGAGTGAAGTTCTTCCATATAATATAACTTTACATATTTTATCCTCCTTTTTACAATGAGCATTGATACAAATGTAACTTTGCCTGTTTTTGACATATGCTTAACTTGATAAAATCTTGTTTATTTTTCATAGTTATTTTTGGTTCTCTCTCTATATAAAATATGTTTTATTCCTTTGGTTTTCTGTATCTCACATCAAACCTATACATTTTTTTTGGGCAACTGAAACTAATGTGTTTCACTGCTTTTTCAGGCTGATATAGATGGCAATGGAACAATTGATTACCATGAGTTTATAACAGCTACTATGCATTTGAATAGAATTGAAAATGCGGACCACTTATATAAGGCCTTTGAATACTTCGACAATGACAAAAGCGGGTAATCTCTTTTAACTTTAAAACCATTTAATATGCTACTAGAAAATATATTCTCCTGCGTTTATGTGAATTTATCATTTCTTGTTTCGCATTTTAGGTACATTACTATTGAGGAGTTGGAGAATGCCCTTAAGAAATACAATATGGGCGACTCAAGAACAATAAGCGAGATCATTGCAGAAGTTGACACTGATCATGTAAACCTTGCTTTCAGCCCTTTCTTTTTCTTTCAATTTTCCTTTGAATGGGAATAGGGAATTTACAATATTCTCAAATTTTCCTGCAGGATGGAAGGATTAACTACGAAGAGTTTGTAGCCATGATGAGAAAAGGCAATCCAGACTTTGTCACAAACAGACGACGGAAAGCTTAATGAGTTCTGTCTTTTGCTGCTGGCTTTAATTAAGAATCAATTCCAACTTTCAATTTCTTTGTGTTATATTGTGATTGAGATCCATCTAGGACTTGAATTAAGCTGTGTGTTGTGGATTCAACACAAACTCACAGCCAAACAGAATGTAAAGTGATAGAACAACTGAAAAGAACTGATTGTATTAAAGGAATTGATAACTACAATGGATGTTAGGATATCCAAAGGAAATACAATTCCAGTCTAAACATAAAAGGAATACAACGATACTTGGATAAAAGAAAAAATAGGTCAAGAGCAGGGACCTAACAACAACTATTCCCTCTCTCCCTCTCAGCTTTTTGCTGCCCAAAACAATACCCCCCCTTCTCTCAGCCTTCCCGCCTTCTTATTCTCCTCCTGCTACTCACACTATCCTTTGCATAACTAACTTGCCAGCTCAGCAGCCTTGACCCCCATCTGCATTCTTCTTATTCCGTCTTGAGTAAACTCTCCAGATGTTGGGCCTTGGATCTTCCTTCATTGTAGTCTGGCCCAGCAGCTCCTTATCATTGCCGACCGGTGGAGGAGCAGTCTTGTCCTCAAGACGCGGTTCAGGGAACTGGTGTTGAATCACAAAAGCGTCTTCCCAGGTAGCACTTTCTGCTCCCCCATCACGCCATTGGATTAACCATTGATCCACAGATTCTCCATGCCTAGTAATAGTGCGGTGAGCTAGAATACACCGGGGAGCCACAGGGGAAACCTCATCAGGCTCTAGCCCGGTAGAAAGGGTAGAAGAAGCTGAAGCAGTCCCTATTGCCTTCTTTAAAACATACACATGGAAAACAGGATGGACTTTAGCACTTGGGGGCAATTCAAGTTGATAAGCGACCGGACCAATGCACTTAATTACCCGGAAAGGGCCATAAAATCGTGGAGCTAGCTTGGTATGGATCCGAGCTGCCACAGAACTTTGGCGGTGTGGTCGCAGTTTAACGAACACCCTGTCCCCTACAATAAATTCCACATGACGCCTATGCTTGTCAGCAGCAACTTTCATCTTCGACTGAGCACGTGCAAGTTGTAGCTTCAGCTATCGTAGGGCTTCATCTCGGTCCTGCAATTCTCTCCCTACAGCTTCAACCTGAACTTCCCCCGGTACATATTGAAAAACAGTGGGGGGCTTGCGACCATAAACTATCTCAAAAGGGGTAGCATTGAGAGATGCATGAAAATTGGTGTTATACCAAAATTCAGCCCAAGATATCCAGTTACACCAGTTCTTAGGATGGTCGGTAGCAAAACACCTCAGATAAGTCTCCACTCCACGATTAACCACTTCGGTTTGCTCATCCGTTTCAGGATGATAAGCTGAACTGAGATTCAACCGGGTCCCTTGGAGCTTGAAAATCTCCTGCCAAAACCTACTAACAAAAATAGGATCTCGATCACTCAAAATGGACTTGGGCAGTCCATGTAAATGGATGATCTCGCGCACAAAAGTCTCGGCCAACGAGCGAGCTGTGTATGGGTGCTTGAGCGGAATGAAATGAGCATATACTTGGACAGCCTGTCGACAACAACCCAGATCGTATCATATCCCTTAGATCGAGGCAAGGATGGAATAAAGTCCATAGAGATTTCTTCCCAAATCTGTTCTGGAATGGGCAATGGTTACAACAAGCCCCCTGGCACCAGAGTTGACGCCTTATATCGTTGGCAAACCTCACAGGCCTGAACGAAGCGGCGGACTGCTTTTGTCATCCCAAACCAATAAAGAAGGGATGCCAGCCTTTTATAAGTACGATGAAATCTCGAATGACCACCTGTAGGACTTTCATGGAATTCTGTCAGCAACTTCGGAATCCAGGGGGAGGTTGATGGAATGACCAACCGATTTTTGTAGAACAATTTCCCATGTTTTTCAGCAAAACCAGGTCTCGATCTAGGATTAGTGTGCAAATCTCTCAAAACTTGCTGTATGTGAGTGTCAGTTGCAGCCCTCTGGATCAACTCTGCTCCCTCCAACCATTCAGGATTAAAAACCATAGTTTGCATTTCCCTCGTACCATTACAAACTCGGGACAAAGCATCTGCGGCGCGATTTTCTTTACCCGGTTTGTATCGAACTTCAAACTGATATCCCAAAAGTTTGGCTAACCAATTCTGCTGGTCCATAGTTGTGATACGCTGATGTAGGAGTTGTCGTATGCTTTGTTGATCTGTGTATACAATGAAGGAATTACCGAGTAAATAGGGCCGCCAGTGCAAAATAGCAAGTACAATGGCCATCAGCTCCTTTTCATATGTTGATTTCAGGAGGTTCCTGTTAGAGAGAGCCTTACTAAAATAAGCAATAGGCTTCCGGTGCTGCATGAGGACAGCCCCTATTCCTCCTCCAGATGCATCACACTCTATCTCAAAGGATTGAGTAAAGTCAGGTAGGGCTAGCAAAGGAGCCGTAGTTAATCTTTGCTTGAGCAAATCAAATGCCTCCTGCGCGTCACTACCCCATTTAAAATTGTTCTTCTTGGTCAGCTCTGTCAAAGGTTTAGCCAATTTTCCATAACTCTCAATAAATTTTCTGTAGTAGCCTGTAAGGCCCAGGAACCCTCGAACCCCCTTCACAGTAGTTGGAATAGGCCACTCTAATACTGCTTTTATCTTACTGGAATCTACCATCACTCCTTCCCCATTGATTACATGTCCTAAATACTCGATAGATATCTGCCCAAAACTGCATTTCTTCTCATTTACCACGAATTGATGTTCCTCCAGAACTCTCAAAACAGATGCCACATGACACAGATGTTCACTCCAAGACTGGCTATAAATTAAAATGTCATCAAAGAAGACTAAAACATACCTGCGTAACATAGGGCGAAAGATATCATTCATCGCAGACTGAAAGGTGGCCGGGGCGTTCATCAGTCCAAAAGGCATCACCAGATATTCGTAATGGCCGTCATGGGTACGGAATGCGGTTTTTTCATTGTCTGCTGATCGCACCAAAATCTGATGGTAACCAGATTTTAAGTCCAATTTGGTGAAGAATTTAGCCCCATTCAGCTCATCAAACAATTCTTCAATCACTGGAATCGGGTACTTGTCGGGCACAGTGACTCTGTTGAGAGCTCTGTAGTCCACACACAGTCTCCAAGTAGCGTCCTTCTTCTTAACTAAGATGACAGGACTAGAATAGGAGCTTTGGCTTGGCCGGATGATCCCTTTAGCCAATATGTCATCAACCTGCTTCTGTATTTCAGCTTTATGGTGATGGGGATAACGGTATGGCCTCACACACACGGGCCCCTGCCCAGGGTATAGGTTGATCGCATGCTCCACTGCTCGTTTAGGAGGAAGACTGCTGAGTTCAGAAAAAACCTTCCTGTATGTAGTAAATAAGAAGCCTAACTGCTGTTGTTGTTTCGGCGTTTGATGATGCAATGATTCCCCCTGAACTAGCTCCACATTCTGACCTTCAACGTCACACTGTCCCAGTTGGCCTTCAATCCAAACCTGCAAGGATGGCATGGAGCCTTTGGTTGTGGTCGCCCCGTTCAATTCAATCCGCTTACCCTGTACCACAAATTGCAAACGCCCTAGAGCCCAATTTGCAGTGATATCTTCCAGAGTACTCAACCATTCCACCCCTAAAACAACATCCATTCCTCCTAATTCAGTCACCAAAGCTTCAATCTCACACTGATATTCGCCAATTTGAATGGGGATATTAGCACATTTTTTGTCAATTCCTATCACATTCCCATCCCCCAATCGGATTCCCAACGTCTTAATGCCCTACATCTGCAAGCCCAACACTGAAACTAGATGAGGTGAAATGAAATTGTGCGTAGCACCACTGTCCACCAACATCAAAATGTGAATCGCATTAGAGGTACCAAAAAGTTTAATGGTACGTAAGCACTTCCCCTCCGCCCTTGGTGTGCCGTCGACTGTTATTGCAGATCCCAACTCTAATACTTGACATTCCCCGTCCACATGCATCTCCGGTTCCCCAACTCAGTGTCATGTAACTCTTCTTCTTCCTCAATGTCGTCACCTTCTCCTAGCAACATGACCCGTAATTGAGCCTTGGAGCATCGATGTTGAGGAGAATAGGTTTGGCCGCACTGAAAACACAAACCTTTCCTTCGTCGCTCTTCCCATTCTGTTTTTGACAGTTGCCGGATTGCAGACCTTTTGGTGCTCAGCCTGTTGCCGTCGGTTGGGGGTTGGATATTTGGAGGTAGATTGAAAACGGGATTGTGGAAATTTCTGTTGTGGCCTGATCCGAAATGTGACGTGGTTACTGGGGAGAAAAAATCGGCTCGGTTTGGCCCACTCATTGCAGTCTGGCCCATTTGATTTTTTAAAGGACTTTCCTTTGCCGAAGGCAAAGTTGTTCTGTAAGTTCCCAACCCAGTCCTCCCTAGCTGCAATGATGCTTCAATGGAGCATGCCAGCCTCATCGCCTCTACCCGATCTGCTGGCTGATGAACCTTTATCCAGCTTTTGATTTCATCCTTAAGTCCACTCACAAAATACCCGAGATACTGTTCCTCAGGCAAACCAGGAGCTGCTGCTGCCACAAACTCAAACACCTCAATGTATTCCTCCACACTTCCGATCTGATGGAGGTCGGCTAATTCTTCAAAGGGACTGGAAGTTCGACTCCCACTAAATCGTCGCATGAACTCCTGTTTAAACCGTTCCCAAGTTAGCGCCAGTTGTGTGCTCACAAGCATTGAAAACCAATTGATTGTAGAGCCCTCCATACAAATCTCAGCCAAGCTAACTTTCATTTCTGGCGAGATTTGATTGATTCTAAAATAAGTTTCTGCCTTCGTAATCCATCCTCTTGGGTCCGTTCCATTGAAACTGGGAAGTTTCACCTCCTTCAAAGGACCAGGTGAATCGGAAAAATAGTTGGATTTGATGTTTAAATTCATTTTCTGCACTGTGTTTTGCCCCGATAGATACCCAGACCCTTCAAGATTGGTGTCCCTTCTTGAGCTATATTCATCTCCTATTGCAGGTTGTTTCTCCATTCTTTTCATCCAACCAAGAACCAACGTCCTGAGTTCATTGTTTTGTTGTTGGGTAGTAACCAAACATGATTGCATTTCGGTTACCGATTTGTTTAGCTCTTGGATATTTGCTGAGAGTGTTCCCAGCCGATTTTCATTCTCTTCTACTCTTAATGATAGAGCTTGATATCTTGTCTCCATTGATTTCGGTCAGTTTAGAATCCGGCAGGTCGGACCAATGTTGTGGATTCAACACAAACTCACAGCCAAACAGAATGTAAAGTGATAGAACAACTGAAAAGAACTGATTGTATTAAAGGAATTGATAACTACAATGGATGTTAGGATATCCAAAGGAAATACAATTCCAGTCTAAACATAAAAGGAATACAACGATACTTGGATAAAAGAAAGAACAGGTCAAGAGCAGGGACCTAACAACTATTCCCTCTCTCCCTCTCAGCTTTTTGCTGCCCAAAACAATACCCCCCTTCTCTCAGCCTTCCCGCCTTCTTATTCTCCTCCTGCTACTCACACTATCCTTTGCATAACTAACTTGCCAGCTCAGCAGCCTTGACCCCCATCTGCATTCTTCTTATTCCGTCTTGAGTAAACTCTCCAGATGTTGGGCCTTGGATCTTCCTTCATTGTAGTATGGCCCAGCAGCTCCTTATCATTAATTGATAGAGAATGGCAATGCTAGGCCCATAAGTATGAAGGCCCCTTATTCACCAAAAGGATTCCTATTAATAAAGGAAGCCCCACACACTTATAAGCCACTAACTGCCTAGCTTATAAGCCACTAACTGCCTAGGCAGTTAACCGGTGTGGGATTCGTAACATTGCCCCCTCCATCAACAGCCGACGTCCACGGCGGCTGACACCCACTGGCGGCCTCTCCCCAAGGGTTCCTCTCCTGGGCCGCTTTCACCTCTTCTCTTTTGGGCTGCTTGTCACCCACTGGCGGCTTCTCCCATGGGGTTCCTTTCCTGGGCCGCTTTCCCACAGACGGCGCCAATTGATAGAGAATGGCAATGCTAGGCCCATAAGTATGAAGGCTCCTTATTCACCAAAAGGAATTCCTATTAGTGAAGGAAGACCCACACACTTATAAGTCACTAACTGCCTAGCCAGTTAACCGATGTGGGATTCGTAATACTGTGCCTACAGTTCGCCCGCCAATATGAAACCCTTCCCAGTTTGTCATGCTTGCCGATTCCATAGAGAAATAGGCTTGGACTGCATGACATTTTGGGAGAACTTCCAGTTTTAATCGGCTTGTATATTTACTCTTGA
The DNA here is from genome assembly GCA_037975025.1 of Excoecaria agallocha. NCBI lineage: Eukaryota > Viridiplantae > Streptophyta > Magnoliopsida > Malpighiales > Euphorbiaceae > Excoecaria > Excoecaria agallocha. Next base: position 1,356,672 of record JBBPFJ010000030.1, on the reverse strand, counting down.
AGCTGTTTGCGCGAACGAGGATTCTTGCAGAATTGTGTACCATGATGTTTGCAGCTGTTTCTTTTTTTTTTTTTTTTTATATTGACGACGTTGTTATGTAGTTGACACTGCTGTCAATGACGTAATGAAAAACAATGGAAAACAATCGTTGTGGTAAACATGACATCTGTAGTTGCTTTTCAGAAAATTCTGCTACTAGACAAGACTTGATTGGTTTAACATTCTTGTGGCTGTTTACCCTTAACATGAGTTGTTCTTTCATCCATGTCATGGAGGTGTTGAGGTCTGTTTTTGAGCTTTAGATGAGTAACGAATGTGTCTAACAAGTGCTTAAAAAGGAGGGTGCAAGTTGCATTTTGAACTGTCTGGTAAGTGTGAGTACCATTCCATTGATTTTTAGCTATAATGGAATCGAATTAAAATAATAAATTTAAATGAAAATTAAAATTAAAATTAAAATTTAGTAAATAAAATTTAGGAAAATTTATAAATAAAAAATAACTGGATTTTGGTAATAACCGAATTGAATTAAATTATAACAAATTAATAAACTAGTAAAATGTTGGAATCAAACTAATTGAATCAGTGAACTTTTGTGGAAACAAAAAAAAAAAGCTAGGCAGAACTCGAAAACGCAATGAAGGCAGACGCCATAGCAATTGAAGAAGAAAAAGCTTTCTTTTCGTGATTATAAATTTGCTCTTGCTATAAAATAAATCGAAAATTTTTATCTTGACAAAACCAACAGAGAAAACTTCATAAAAAAATGTTCCAATCTTACAACTTTAAGTATTATTATTATTATTTGAAAAAATTGAATTTATGATCTTTAAGAATTACGAGAGGACACACATCCCCTCGATTTGATCGTTGACAAAGGAAAGCCATTTTGTGGACCCGACCACGCAAATCAGTGACCCGCAACAGTCATAGAACACAGAAGCCCGCGAGATATGGATCCGTCGGTTACAACAAAGGCTAACAGATTCTATTAGCAATCGCAGCTACAAATTTCTATCCCAATATCTGCTTATATAAAATAATCAATACCCCTCAAAGTTTCTTTGTTTATTGGGGATCTTCTGCTTATATTCTTCTATTTCTCGGGAAAATCTTGCCTTTTTTATTTGCATTTCTAAACACTGAAAACCCTCAACTTTTTCCTATTTGTGTCATACCACTTGCCCACATTTCTTGAATTTTCATTCATTCTTGTTCAATTTCAATGCAAGTTACTAATTGTGGATGTGAAATGATCCGTATTACATAAATTTTTGCTTTCTTTACTATGCTTATTCATCTATCATGGTAGTGTGAGTTATATAATCAAGATTAGTAATGAAAAGATGACTTTTTTTTTTTGTTGACCTTTATGTGATCACTGTACCCTTCCTAGGGATGATCACGGGGAGGGGATTCCCCGGCCCCGGCGGGGACCCGCCCCGAACGGGGCGGGAAATCCCCGAATTTTCCCCCCGCGGGGGCGGGGACGGGGGGAAAAAAATCCCCGTTATAAAATCGGGGATGGGGACGGGGAATAGGGTATCCGCCCCGCGGGGATCCCTGCCCCGCAAATTTTTTTTTTAATTTTAAAATATAATATTTTATAAATAATTATAATTAAAATTAAAATATAACTTAATTTTATTACTTAATTTTAAATTTTTGAATGATTAAAATTTATATTATGATTAATTTTAAATTTTTTATTTATTAAATGTTATATTTTAATTTTAATTATTTATAAAATATTATATTTTAAAATTAAAAAAATAAAAAATTCGGGGATGGGGATCCCCGCGGGGGACGGGGATCCCCGCGGGGCGGGGGACGGGGGGGATTTTCCCCCCGTTCTAGATTCGGGGGCGGGGACGGGGAATCCCCGACCCCGCGCGGGGCAGGGAGTGGAGATGCAATCCCCGGCCCCGCCCCGCCCCGTGAGCATCCCTGTCCCTTCCCTACTTAGCAGTCTAAGAGATGACAATTGAGTAAATGGATATGTAACTAAATGAAATTGTGGGTTTGAGACATTTTTGTAGCTTTTATTGAGTTCAGTATTTGTTTACTCGTTGACCAGGTGGATAGTATAACTCGAGGGAAACATATTCTTCTGTTAGCATATCAGAGTTTTGGCATCGTGTTTGGTGACTTGAGCGCTTCCCCTCTTTATGTGTATAAATGTATGTTTTCTGGAAGGCTGCACCATTATCAAACTGAAGATACAATTTTTGGAGCCCTTTCTTTGATCTTTTGGACTTTGACATTATTTTCTTTGTTTAAGTATGCCGCTTTCATGTTGGGTGTGAATGATAACAACGAAGGTAAGTCCTCATAAGTGAAAAATATTCCTTTTCTGGTTGTTGTGTTATATATGAATATTTGGTTATGCTATTGAACCATTTGCAGGAGGGATATTTGCTCTGTATTCACTTCTTTGCAGGCACGCAAAACTTTCTTTGCTTCCTAATCAACAAGCAGCAGATGAGGAGCTCTCTACATATCATAGTGAAGGTAACACTAATAGAAGTATGTCTTCTTCTCAATTCAAGAAGCTCAATGAGAGATCAAAGAAAACAAAAATAGCTTTGGTTCTTGTTGTCTTGTTTGGTGCTGGCATGGTTCTCACCATGGGCGTCCTCACACCTGCAATTTCTCGTAAGTTGCAGATCAATGACTTGCAGTTTGACATCATTTGACTGCTTATTTCTTATACGTGTGTTGGTTGATGATAGATATCTATTCTTTTTAGTTCTGTCATCCATTGAAGGACTGCATGTTCAGGTCACGAATTTGCATCATGGTGAGTGGCTCTGAAAGGATAAGTCAAAGGAAACAAGAGCTTTCCTTTTTTTTCTTTTTTAACCTTTGTTTACACATTTTATTACTATTTGCGTGTAATGTGCTTCTTGGCGGGTTAAGTTTTCAAGTGTCTGGTTATATTACCATATGGAAATATGCCTTCTACATATTAGTGGAATTGAAAAGAAAATCAGTTTGGTGAATAGAAAAAGAAATGGAAACATTAGTACAAACCTTAGCTTTCTGACATTTGCTTTCTGATGCAAAGTTTGAGGCACAGTCCATCATTTGCTTCTTGTGTTGGTCACTAATCGGATCTGGCTTTGTGTACCACTCAAGTTACTAACATTTGGTTATACTCCCAGGAATTGTGGTTTTCATTGCCTGCATTCTGTTGATTGGCCTTTTTGTTCTGCAATATCATGGAACACACCGGGTTGCCTTTACATTCACTCCTGTCGTAATTATATGGTTACTGTCTCTTGGCATAATTGGTGCATACAATATCATTCACTGGAATACAAGAGTATACCAGGCTCTTTCTCCATATTATATATACAAGTTCTTTAGGGAGACTGGAAAAGATGGTTGGATTTCTTTGGGAGGCGTGCTGCTATGTATTACTGGTAATACAAAGTTGAATTTTCACTAGTTCTCTAGCTATTTCATTATGGACTCATTTAGTCTTCTCTCAACTACAGGAACTGAAGTTATGTATGCAGACCTTGGCCAGTTCAAAGCTTCATCAGTTAGGGTATGTGAAGTCGGTGTTTGCAAAATAAGATTTTGAGTCCACACTAAATGTGATGTTCTTTTTAAGATATGTTCATGAAACTCAACCAATCATACAAACTGACTGCATCTTCAACAAATTTTCTTGAACTCATCTTTTATTTGATATGAGAAAACTCAAGTTAGAAAAACCTGAAATAAGCATTAACATTTATGCAGACATGTAATTCTTATTTGCCTTCAGTATTTTGATTTGGCTATTGTTCCTTTTCTATGATTCAAATTAAATGATCATTTTGTCTTATGAATGTGATTTAACAACTTGCTTTCAGATGTTGTGGCATAGATTAATTGCACCAGATTGGATCATTAGAACTTTTTGCTATGTGCAGGTTGCATTTTGTTTTGTCGTGTATCCATGTCTACTGTTGCAATACATGGGCCAAGCAGCATTTCTTTCAAAAAACTTTTCTGCTGAACCAACGAGTTTTTATTCTTCAGTTCCAGGTAATTTTCAGTAATTGATTCTTTTGTTGCAAATATGTTATAATTCCTCTATTTTTGGCCATAATTACACTTTTAAGGTTCTCTGTCCTGTGATCTTAGTGCTTCTAAAGGAGTGGCAACGTGTATTTAAACTTACACATAAGATCTCAGAGGGCCAAAAGTGCTGTTCACAGAATTATAATTCAAGGGATATAAATTATGCCTTGTTCAGCAATGGCCTTTCTTTACGACTTTGCAATTCACTCGCTCAATGTTTAATTGTTAACCATTGCAAGTCATTTGAGCCTTACCATACATAACACTGCTATCCAAGTAACATTTTAATAATGTTGTTTAAACAATGCTTTTACCTTTGTTTATAGAGTCCATATTCTGGCCAGTTCTGGTAATGGCAATTTTAGCGACCATTGTTGCCAGCCAAGCTGTAGTCTCTGCAACATTTTCAATTGTGAATCAATGCCATACATACGGCTGTTTTCCTCGCATCAAGATTGTACGCAAGCCAAATTGGATTGACCGTCACATATACATCCCAGAGATAAACTGGATACTTATGATTATCTGCCTTGCAGTCACAATTGGCTTTGGAGACGTTAATCGCATAGGATATGCTTATGGTTAGTATTTTTTTTTTCCTCTATAAAATACTGAATACTACATTTATCAATCATGTTCCTTAAATCATTTTATGGGATAAACATATTGTGTCCTTACCAAATATTGCAATCTCAATTTCAGGGCTTGCATGCATGACTATAATATTTGTGACTACAAGTTTGATGTCATTAGTCATCAAATTTGTATTACGTAAGAGTGTTGCTGTTGCCATTTCATACTTTCTATTCTTTGGAATAATAGAGCTCATCTTCCTCTTATCCTCATGTGTGAGAATTCCAAAGGGGGGGTGGGTTCCTCTCATGCTCTCTGCAGTTTCAGTGTTCGTTATGTTTGTTTGGCATTATGGTGGCAGGAAGAAATATTTATATGATCTCCATAACAAAGTACCCGTGAAACAGATCCTTACTCTGGGTTCTGATCTTGGTATCATAAGGGTTCCTGGGATTGGTCTAATCTACACTGAGTTAGCAAGTGGTGTTCCAGACACATTTTCCCACTTCTTAACTAATTTACCAGCATTTTACCAGATTGTTGTATTTGTCTGTAATAAGATTGTTCCTGTTCCTTATGTCCCCCAAAAAGAGCGGTATCTTATAGGTCGGATTGGCCCCAAATCTTACCGGATATATCGATGCATTGTTCGAACTGGTTACAAAGATGTCCACGAAAAAGAAACTGAATATGATGTTGAGAATGCTCTTGTGATGAGCATATCAGAGTTCATCCAAATGGAAGCTGAAGGGTGTGGGAGTGTTGACGGTGCTCTGGATAATCGGATGGCAGTGGTGAGGACATCTCAAAAGTTCGGGAAAAGATTCACTATTGAAGAAAATGATTGGAGTGGAGAAAGCAGCAGTTCAAGCTTCCCAGCAATTGTAAGCAGCAGCAGGTCAATTGCACTGCAGAAATTACAATCCATGTACGAGCAGGAGTCGCCTCAACTCAGATATCGCCGGCGATTCCAATTAAAGCTTTCAGACGCAAAATGTGAGGACACACAAGTCAAGGACGAGCTGTTGGAGCTTCTGGAAGCTAAGCAAGCTGGGGTAGCATATGTAATAGGTCACTCATATATCAAGGCAAAGACGAGTTCATCATTCTTCAAGAGGCTTCTGATCAATGTTTTCTACACATTCTTGCGTAAAAACTGCCGGTCCCCTGCTGTAATATTGGATATTCCCCATATTTCTTTAATTGAGGTGGGTATGAACTACTATATATAAAGCCATCTTTTGTGGATATCCTTTCTGGAATGTGTGTATTGCAGCTCCAGAAAACTGCCTGGAGTTTGCTTTTTGGAGGCATCGAAGCAACAACTTCACGATGATGAGTGTGGACTCGATCTTGGTCGATGGATGTGGGACAAGTCGCCCTTGTTGCCGTACACAGTTAAAAGAAACGAGTCTGGAGATTATGTGATGACAGGATTGTGTTATTGAGTTCATGTTATTGCATTATGAGCAGAAGCATCTATACCGTTTAGTTTGGTATTGCAGTGGAATTTTGTAAGAGTATTCCAATTTTTGAATGCATGCCATTTCCTGTTTATATATAACCTTTGCTGTTGTGTTGTCATGATTTATTTTCCAATAACATATTATAATACAATAACCTATTATTGAATTTAGAGAATAATATTATTATTCAATAAGCTTTTATCAAAATAAGATATAATAAATGTACAAATGTAGATTTTTTTTTTTGTCATATACCTGGAGGGACAAGCTTATTCTACAAATATGATGACATAATGAGTAATTAATGAATGATGTGAAGTTCAAAGAAAGCAGAATCGTTGAAACCTGGATGCTAGGCAAATGCCAAATGGGTGAATGCAGACGAATTTGACTATTTATTTTTTTTTATAATTAATGCTTACTCACTGCTTTCATTTCATTTTTAATCCACATGCTTCGTTTGTGTTCTTTTCTCTATCAATTTTAAATAAAATTTAAATTTTATTTATCTAATAATTTTAAATTTTAAATTTAATTTAATTTAATTTTTTAATAAAATTATAATTAATTATATTTAATAATTTAATTTTAATCACATAATTTTATCTTAAATTTAAATTTATTTATTATTTTTTAATTTTAATAAAAATAATAAAAGTAACGTATAAAAAAACGGGAGGAGTAATTAAATTTCCCTTTTCCTCAACTTAAATAAATTAGGTCTTCTATCAAAATAAATAAATAAATTAGGTCTTTACCAAAAAAAAATAGGTCAGACAAAAATGAGTAAATTTTCGATTTCTTGTGACATTCACATGAAACATGTTTATTTTATTTTATTATTTTTATCATGGTATGCATTATTTGTTTATTTATTTATTGGTATATAATTATTAACTTTTTCTTTACAATTTTGCTTTTGAACTTATAATTTGGACTCAATGTAAAATGTTTTTGTGATTTTTTTTAATTAAAATGGTTCAAAGTTACATATTAATTAATATAATGCGGGTCATAAACGGATAATTATATCAACTTTTCTTTTTTGTTGATTATAAAAATGAAATTTTAAATTAGCAATTGTTTATTTTTTTAAGGAAAAGAGAAGGATGCCTTTGCTCACGCAGAATTAATAAATTTATCTATAATGCAAACTTATTATGGAAAAATAATGATTTCAGAAACAAATAATGGATGAATATTCTTTTTAGATTAAGGAAAAGATTATACTGTCACCAATTATTCTATGAATACAAATAAGTATTTACTTTTAAAAAAAATAAGAAATTTATTTATTATGTTATATTTTTACTAGTTTTTATTTTTTAAAATAAATTATTAATTATTAATTGTGTTTTAAAAATTTAGTTCATATTTCTTGTATGGAGGTTGTATTTAAGAAATTATATTTAAATATATCATATTTTTAAAAATACCATGTATTTATAAACAATAAATATTTATTTGTAAAGTGAGATATTATTAAAATTTCGCAAATTGTCTATCAAAAATTGCTAATTGTTAAAAATTATGTGGTAGAACTTTACCATTATTAGGATCCTCTTCGGTTTGAGCGAGAATTAATTAGAATATTATATAATTTAAATGTACCTTTTATCGGCACGGATTTGCCTGTTTAGGACAACTTATGATCTAATCCAAAAAATTACTAATTGTTACTCTCTCCGTTTTTTATGTATCACTTTTAAATAAAATTTAAATTATATTTATCTGTTATTTTTAGACTTTAAGTATAATTTAATTTATTTTTTTAATTTATTTTTTATTTTCAATAAAATTAAAATTAATTAAATTTGATAATATAATTTTATTTATATAATTTAATACTAAATTTAAATATATTTATTATTTTTTAATTTTAATAAAAATAATAAAAGTGATGGATAAAAAATAACGGAGTTAGTATTTTATGCTAAAAAATCCAATTTTCGGGACAAGATATTGGGGCATGAATTCCACGTTTCCAAACATCCACCAGTCTGGAAAATGAATTAATAACCACATTTTAAATTCCCCATCCCATAGGTTAAATAATTTCTCTTCCCATCCAATTATTTCTCCTCCCAGCTGCCAAACACACCCCTATCTCTGCTAATTAGGGTTTTTGCAATTTTTTTCCCCTTCCACAAAAATCTCGAATCGAAATAGAAATTAAATCAAAACTTCTTTGTGATGCAATTAATCAGGGTTTGTAATCGGTCCCGATGTTGAGCTCTTCTTGCTCTCAGTCTTTATCCCATCGGAGCCCCATTCTCCTTCCCTCTGTTTCCGGACTTAGGGTTATTAACCGACCAGGAAACTCTCCTCTCTTGAGTCGGAGTGCTCGGATCTTCGAATCCCATTCTAAGTTATTGAAGAACGTAAGTTTTGACAAATTCAAGTTGAAGTTCTTTTTTTTTTTTTAGTACTACAGAAATTTGGGTCGCTTTTGATGGCTTAGAAAATGCTAGAAAGTTAAAAGACTGCACGTATTGTCGGCTTTTAGCTGCTTTCTAGTCTGCGAAGTTTTGAAGCAGTTTGTACATCTTATTTTTGTTTGTATTCCATGAGAAAAGTTTTCTTTATGTTTCTTGGATTGTTTGTTTGAGCTTAATTTTCATAAGTAGATATTGTTTGATTATTTTCTTGTTTATGCATATTAGTAATTTTTTTTTGGGGGGGGTTACTTTATGGCGGTTATTTTTGCAGAAATGGAAGATTTCATGTTTTAGGCATGAGGATTTTTCTCCATTGAATCCGAAGTCTGATGGTGTTGAACACTGCCTGTCTGACAAACTGGTTAAGAAGCCTGAAGTTGATAGTTCCACTGATGTTAAAAGGGATTGGATATCAAGTCTTCGGGAGGTAATTCAATTGTTTTTGGTGGATTGTTATGCGTTTCGGTGCCTTGGAAATGTCTAGCTAATCAAAATCTAGATATTTGTATTCTGTTTAAGGTGCTTCTTGTTTTTGAAGGAACTGAATCCGCCAATTTAGTCGGTATATGACATGTGACATGAAGAAAATTAACTTCTTGATTGGGTGAATTTTGGCCCTCTTTTCTTTTTTATTGGGCGTCTTATCTTGTTATTAGATGGATTTTCTGTAAAGTTATGTTCTGGCATTCTTGAATGAAATTTTAAGCTCACCGATAACCTTGGAGCGCACAACTTTTTACCTTGGACATATGGATGCCTGTGTAACTGATGTTGATGTTGTCGGAAACTCATAAATACTTTATGAAATCCTGCCGAACTTGATATAATGCTTTTTGTTAAAGCTTCAGCATTAAATTTTAAACATGTTATAGGAATTTTCAACATGCTAATTGTGTTGATTAACTTTGACGCATATGATCCATTGAAAGAATTTTTTTTTCCTTGGAAAATTGACATTTCCTCTAAATTCATATTCTTTTGGGTGTTCTTCAGTTTACTTCATTTTGGTTGCTGGATGATATTAGTGTTAACTGATTTTTTTTTTTTGGTAAAAATATATGAATTTAGTAACTCAGATGCCTCACAATGTAGTTTTTACTTTTTAGGCTGCAGATGTAGTTTTCAGGGCAATTGGGAGCCAGTGGACGGTACCATGGACAGCAGAGACCATAATGCAGGCAAGCTTCCTTATCTTGGTTATGTTGATCTAGGAAATAGAAACTAGATAATAAGCTTGCATTGTTGTTAATTAGTTACAAGAATGATGTGTCACCTGATAAGAAAATAGTCAAAATGCTTAGAAGCTTTGAAAATGCAATCGAAGGTAATCTTTGGACATATTGTGCTAACAGCCATTATTAAAGTGTATTTGTTGTATCTTTCTGAAGTTTAGTTTCAGGTGCAGTAGTGGGTAAGAAACTAAGATTAATTTGCTTATGGCATTCTAAATAATTTTCATATTTTGAGTGTTTAGATGGAAACCAGATAATTTACTTAAGCATGAGCAAATGAACATCGGCAACCAGAATTTTCATTTTCTTTTTAAACTACCAGTCTGGTCCAATGAAGCATGCATAAACTCAGAAAAACAAGCATGGGAACCATAGTAATACATTCTGGCGATGCAGGTGATGCTTCTGTGGGTTGTTTCATTCTGGTTTATAGGGTCCTGGGTGATTCCTTTTGCAGCCCACATGGCAGGTTTTAACAAGGAATCTTTAACATTTAGAGGACAAGCTTTGTTCAGCCTTGTGACTGATGTAACTGAAGGCCTTGCTGGAATTGCAATTCTTCATCGCTGCTTGTCTCGATTTCGTCCCCTTTCACGGGATTGGTTTAGGTTTAGCCTGAAAGGTAACTGGTTATTCGATGTTGTTTTAGGGTGCCTCATGTTTCCCTTGGTCAACCGACTTTCACAGTTCAACCTTAGCCTATTGCCGATTCTGCCTTCTGCTCCTGTCACAATCTCAAGTGTTGAACAGTCAATTGCAGCTCGGGATCCAGTAGCAATGGCATTATATGCAATAGTGGTTTCAGTCTGTGCTCCTGTATGGGAAGAGATAGTCTTCCGGGGTTTCCTTCTCCCTTCTTTAACCAGGTACATGCCTGTATGGTGTGCTATCCTGTTGAGCTCAGTTGCCTTTGCTCTAGCGCATTTCAATGTACAGAGAATGCTACCGCTCATATTCTTGGGGGTGGTGATGGGTGTCATTTTTGCACGGTCGAGGAATTTGATGCCATCTATGCTTTTGCATAGTCTGTGGAATGGCTTTGTCTTCTTGGATTTAATGAAAATAACTTTAGGATTCAAACTCAGTTGATAGATGATTTAATCAGTTGATGATGTCGAAAGATTGTAGATTTGAGCTAATCTTGCAGGATTTGCTCTTTTCAAAGACGTTAAGCATGAGCTCTAATATGAAAAGTTGCTGCTTCAGCAATACTCATTGACGCTCATCGTCAGCATGGTATATAAACGCACCCACAGGATTGCAAGTAGTATTGACAGAGATTGATAGGCCATTTTATAATTAGTCCAGTAGTATATCTTTCATGTCTGTAATTATACAAAGGGACAAGGGGGAAAAAAAAAGGTTATTCTTTTGGCCCAGAGATATCTTGGTTGTTAAATTTGTAAAACTCCTAATTGACTAAATGAGTATTTTATTTTTCCTGTAAAGCTCTCCCTTATTCTCTTTGGAGCCTATAGATTGGTAATAACAAGAATTTGGTGATTTTGGAGATACAGAATTCTGTTTTTTTTGGCAGAAGAAGGTGAGCATAGTTCACAAAAATAAAATACTAGCAAGCATAAGAGACACCAACAGAATTCTTTGATCCTGCATATTTTCACAAAAGTCCGTGACCGTAAGGTGGGTGGGCGACAATTTGCACTGCAACATGCCCCCAGGATTAACACACTTTGATATGGTGCATCATATATTAATATGATAAGATTACAGCGTTTGGTTTGATTGTGGCTAATTTAAAATTAGCATTAATTGAGGTTCATGGGAAATTTGATTTGTTGATTGAAGGAGAGCTGCAAAATTGTCTTAAAATTGCTATGTAATAGACAAAAATCTCCTCTGCGTACTGCATCTATTGAATCTTTTGAAGAGCTGGGCTCGGAAAATCCATTTCTACTCATTAGTAGAATTAGAGTTGTCTGGCCCAAATCAGCAAGTCATGTTAGAGGCCTTTTAAAAAAATGGTGAAAGGAATTGTCAGAAGTGGGATTTGAACCCACGCCCTCTCACGAGGACCAGAACTTGAGTCTGGCGCCTTAGACCACTCGGCCATCCTGACCTTGCTGCTAAGATTGCAGCAAATGCTTATTGGTTTTATTCTTTATAATTCAATAATGGAAGTAGAGAAACTTTGCATGGCTTATTACGTTTTATTTAAGTGATAATTTTTGACACGAAAAAAACCTAATAAAGTGACAATTTCTCTTGATGAAGTGGCGACTTTTGTCGGTATATGAAAATTGCCACCAATTATTATAAGATGGGTTTCATAGATAACAAAATTAAACTTAATTAACTATAATTATAGGATTAATAATTCTAACTAGGGATAACCATAAACCGGCTAACTAGTTTATGAGCAAAAAAATTAATCAATTCATTAATATCAATTTTTTAAAATCACTAATCATTAATCGGTCTGTTACATTTGATTTATCAGTCTATAGGTTTCGGTTTTTCGATTGGATTAATCAATATTTTCAGTTAACCATTAAATTTTATAACAAAAAATTATATTAAATAATAAGATAAATTTCAATTCAATTTCAAATGTATAAAGTAATTTAATATAAAAATTACGAAATAATATAGTTTATTATCTAAAATTCATGTTGTATAAATTAATAGCTAATATTATAAAATAGATTTGATATTTAATGGAAATTAATATACTTGATTTTAAGTCAAATAAAATTTTGGATAATATTAAATATTATTATAATATAAACTCTAAAATATAAAAAGAATATAATTAAATGTTATTAAATAAAATAGGAATACTAATATATGATAAAAAATAACAGATATAAAAGTTAATCGGATACTATATATAAATATTACAATATAATTAAAGAGAATAATATAATATAAATTTAATTTAAAGTATTATATAAATTTTATATATATATATATATATATATATATATATATATATATATATATATATATATATATCGATTAAATGTGAACTAATGATTAATCGATATTTAAAATTTAAACCGTAATTATTAATAAAAAAATTAAAAATTAAAAATCATAATTAAATTAATCGGATAAATTAATTATAAAAATATATTTAATTTCAAATCGATTTAAGGATTAATAATATTTTCGATTTTTTTTGCTTATCCCTTTCTAACCTTTATATTATGTGTGTATACATAGGAGAGAGATCATGGTTGCATCGGAAATCGTAGTAGTTTAGAATTTACTAGTTGGATATTATGCAAAGAATGAAGTGGAAGGAAAAGAAATTAACATTTTTCATCTTGGAAGTGAATGAGTGAGTCAATTGTGCTGTGAGAGGCCATCAATGGAAAAAGTTGCATAAAGAGTACTTACTGGAAATCGGAAAAGACTAGACAATTGCCGAGACAGAGAATTCAGTTAAGGTTTGGGAACTCAACAACTATATTATATTATAATAATCCAAATCCAGATTTAAGCAAAAATTCATACAATAAAAGTTTCATCCGACCCATATGAATTTTCTTGTCAATTCTGTTAAAACATTATCAATCCAACTGATCTGATAAGATTTCGACCGCAACAAAAAAAATTGACATTTTATCAAATACCTACTAAATCATTTGAGCATACCTATCGTAACAAGTCATATTCCATATGAGTTGCTCAATCTTCCAAGATCACATATACGCCAGAGCACTTTCTCTTCTTTTCCTTTAACTTCTTTCAAAAGGTTTTGGCAAGATATTAACTTAAGTTTCAGAGTTTACATGTCCTGCTCCAATCGAGATTTTCTTATTTCAGATTTCTTAAAACATTTTACACTTAATTGGCGAGAGCTCCATCCATTTCTATAATCTTGGGATTATCATGTACAAAGGACCCCAACATATATAGATCACCCGTATATTTTCACGCTAGGTTTACTTTGGAGGTAGGATAATCACGAGACGGGATGGGAGTAGAAAATGGTTTCTCACCTACTGTCCTGCGAGGGGACGGGGCCATCTCCAAAAATATTTTGGAGAAAAAATTTTTCTCGTTTTCCATCCTTACGAAAATCCTTATTCCTGCAAGAATTTTCATTTCGGCATAAAAATATTATATTTTTTTAAAAAAATATAATTATAATTAAAATATAATATTTAACTATTAATTATAATTAAAATATAATATTTAATAATTAAAAAATATGAATTCAATTATAAATTAAATTAATAAAATTTTAACAATAAATAAAATTAAAATTATATATAATTTAAAATTAAATTATATAAATATAATTAAATTTAATTACTAAATTTAAGGAATATAAAATCTTTGAAGCGAGGATTATAATTTTCATCCTTCTTTCAAATTTTAGGTTAAAAAATATTTTTTTCTGTCTCTGTTTTTATGGAAAAAATTTTAAAAAAATTTTCGTTTTATTCGAAAAGATTTTTCATCGATGTTGAGGATTTTTCGTTTCATAATCATCCATATTCGGAAGAGACTGAACAGCAGTGGTGTTCCCAAGGAATGAAAAGGCAGCCGGAATTTTGGTGGATGTATACAAGTGACGCACCAGAATTTGTGACCTAATGCCTATGCCTCTGCCCAAGGCCCCCACTTGTCTTCTTCTTCCGCTTTTCCAACGTCTGTCAGTTAATTTTTTTGGTTGGCCAAACCAAATTCATGGGATCTTTATTAACTTTCTCATCCACTGTTTCTGTATATTTTATTTTGAGTGTTCTTCTTTGCTTGATAGTGGTAACTGATTCACTAAACTTCAACCCATAAATTCAAATCAACCGCATTACAAATAGTTGTAAAAATCTTATTGATAAAGATTTAAAGACTTCTTGTATTGAAGCAAACTTGGCTTTTCCAAAAATCCAATATTTGGGAAAGGGTGAAGAGATATATATATCCACTAACAATGTTGTCATCAGATGCCCTAATTTTCCAAAACTCTTTACGTACGTACCATGCAGCAATTGGATCCATCGTTGCATCTCATCCATTGTTCTACTGGAGCACACAATAACAGATAAATTTAACGGTCCAGATATAATGTCGGCACTGTTATAGACATGCTGCATAATAACGTGACGCTCTCATCATCAATTATATATATATACGTTGTATGATATATGGTTCTTTCTTAAGCTTGATTGCATTAGCCTTAATCGACAGATGCTCATTCCTTAATTGACAGTAGGTTGGTTTGTAATTATGCGACAAGTTCATTTTCGTACATAATTTTTCCTAATGCAAGATGCTTATTCCTTGCAAATCGATGAAAAAATATAAATACATAACATAAACTATAATTAACTGACTCAAAGGATATATATAAAATATATCAGAACTGTCAAAACCGAATGACAAGACCATGAAAGAAATGACACGTAGCCGGACTTGTCTTCGATACTCAGCACCATTCACCAATCTTTTCCACTTTAAATATTTACTGCTCAAAAACCGAGAGAGTATCCTTAAAAAGCGGGAACAACCCTCTTCCTCCTCCGCCGCCACACGCCACCGCTATCTTTCAGTCTCTTTTGTTTCAAGATCCGCTTCTCTCGCTATTACAAAACTAAAACTTTTATTACGAAGCACTTGAAGAAAGAGAGAGGGGTGAGACATGTCGCATAGATCGGTGGTGTTCTTGGTTTGTGTCTGAATCACGAAATAACATCAAACAAGTTAGAATTTTTCTTTTGTTTGTTAAAATCACATCTTTACGCTGTTTTCTCAAGAAATAAAAGAAAAAGGAGTGAGCTTTATTGAATAAAAATGGAACAGAAACATATCCTGTTATCGGCGTTGGGTGTTGGTGTTGGGGTAGGGGTAGGATTGGGGTTGGCTTCGGGAGGGCAGACAGTGGGCAAATGGGCGGGTAATCTTTCGTCTCAAAACGCCATAACCGCCGCCAACTTTGAGCAAGAATTGCTCCGGCAAGTTATTGACGGCAGGGAAAGCGGTGTCACCTTTGACCAGTTCCCATATTACCTCAGGTTCATCATCTTTAATCATTTATTACACTGTTTTTGTTATCAAAATTTTGTTTTATTACCCTTTAAGTGGTTGATCTTTGTTGTGTTGTTTTCTTTCATTGATCTGTTGTTTTTTGTTCCTTAAGTCTGATACAAGGCGGTTATGAGTTCTTGAAGTGGATATTGTTTTGTTGGTTAACGAGAATGGGAGTGTTAAACATGAAATAATGCTATTAATTTATGTTTATATCATGTGATTTGCTTTTCCTTTTCTGTACAGATACCAAGAAAATAAATTTATTTTCACGTTAGTCCCTTTCACGTTTTTTCTTTTTCATTGTTCCCAATAATGTTTCGGGGGTAGCTCAGTGGTTGTTATGACCTTGTTACAGTATGGCTAGGTTTGTCTTTACACTACTTTTCGGAATCAAAGAATTAATTTTTTTAAGTTGGTGCACTATATCCGGTTTAGGGAAATCTTCTATCAATTTTTAATCAGTGAACGGATACATGTGTTAGGCCTAGAGAAGAAATTCTTTAAAATGGTGGAAGGGTTGATGCGTTAATCTTGAGACAATTTTTGAGGTATCATGGCTTATATCTTAAAGTTAATTTCTTTTGGGCCTGAACTCTTTCCCATGTTACCGGCTAATTTTCTTGCACGGCGTATTAACTAGTTAAAATCAAAAGTGAACATTCCATTTCAAAAAAGGGAGAAAGAAAAGGTATTGTCAAACATTCAACAAGGACTTGGAGCATTCTGGTGGCATGCCCTCCATGAAAAAGTGTGAAGTCTCCAACTGAATTTCTTGTTTTGACATTTGTAGTTGTGCTACATAAGTCACAACCAGCCCATATGTACTTAAATTCAGAATTCAAGTGAACTAGCATAAATTTTGTTAGATTTTCACACTCTGCTTATACACGTTGAGTAATGGCTATAGTGTTTGCTTTTTTCTTTTTGATTGAACAATGCTGTCTTGATGTCAAAAACTTTAACTCTTTGTTTGCTTGTGGATTATGTCAACAGTGAGCAGACCAGGGCTTTGCTAACAAGTGCTGCTTATGTCCACTTGAAGCATGCTGAAGTTTCCAAGTACACAAGGAACCTCGCACCTGCTAGCAGGGCAATATTGCTTTCAGGGCCTGCAGGTTGGTTGCTTTTGAATAAATAGTACCAGTTCCATGCGTAGTTCATTTGATTTGGACAATATTGTGACTTCTTTTAACATTTTTGAAATCTTCAAGAACTTTACCAGCAAATGCTTGCAAAGGCTCTGGCGCATTATTTTGAAACAAAGCTGTTGCTGATCGATGTTATTGACTTCTCCATGAAGGTAAAGTTTTCTCATTTGCAAAGTTTCTGAAAAGTTTTTGAATTCTAGTTGTTTGTTTTATATTGTATGGTTTGTTTTTCTACAGGTTCAAAGTAAATATGGCAGTGCAATGAAAGAAACTGTAAGCTTTCCATGTGTCTATGTTTTACGTCAAGATTATATAGATCTTATGATGGAACACAGCTTTATATAATTCTTATAATAGAAAAACAACTACTCTATTCTGACTGTTTTAATCAGCTGTTCGGTTCTATAATTATTTTTGTGGTCTGTATTAAGAAGAACAATCGACTTTATATGTGTTTTCTTTGTGTTGAATAGTCATTCAAGAGGTGCACTTCAGAGTCAACACTGGAGCGATTGTCTGGCTTTTTGGGATCACTTTCAATCCGTCCTCAGAAAGAAGAACCAAAAGGTATGATATACAAATAATGTGTCATTTCGTTTAACTAACACTTCCTCAAATATTCTATGGTTGTCGAGTGATGATTTAGAATGATCAATGTGACTTAGAATCTCATTGTGCATACTTATTCTGTGACACCAATCTTCTGTTCTATTTCTCAGCAACTTGATATTTTGCAGGAGGGCTACGAAGGCAATCTAGCAGCGCCGAAATTGCTTCTTGGTAGTGCAAAATAAACTTTCTATTGGTGGAGATGTTTTAACTGGCTCAATTTTCTTCATTTAATATCTTCTTTTTCCTTCTGATTTGCCTTATTACTGCAGGGGGCTAGAAGGTGCTTCTGAGGCTCCTAAGCTAAGGAGAAATGCCTCTGCTTCTGCTAATATAAGTAACCTTGCTACACAATCTGTTGCTCCAAATTCAGGTGCTTACCTTGAATTGAAGCTATTTTACCAGGTTCTGTGTTGGTAATTTAGTCAAATCTTGCATCAATTGTTTCTGTTTCTTATTACTCTTGTTTCAACCTTTGTTTTTCCCTTCATAAAGCTCCTTTGAAGCGCACTAGCAGTTGGTCTTTTGATGAGAAGCTCTTTATTCAGTCTCTTTACAAGGTAACGTTTAAGATTTGATATGAGAGTTTCAGCTAAATAAGCCATAATGACACTGATGGGCTGTTTATGCAGGTTCTGTTGTATATTTCTAAAGCCAATCCAATTGTTCTGTATATTAGAGATGTTGATATGTTCTTATCTAGATCACAGAGGATATATAATTTATTCCAGAAGATGCTGAACAAACTATCAGGATCAGTGCTGATCCTCGGTTCACAAATTATGGATTTGGCTAATGAAAATAAAGAATTGAATGAGAGGATTCTCACTCTTTTTCCTTATAACATCGAGATCAGGCCTCCTGAAGATGAAACCCATCTTGTCAGCTGGAAATCCCAACTGGAAGCAGATATGAAGATGATACAAGTTCAGGATAATAAGAACCACATTATGGAAGTGCTATCTTCCAATGATCTTGAATGTGATGATCTTGATTCAATATGCACGGCAGACACTATGGTGCTCAGTAATTTCATAGAAGAGATTGTAGTATCTGCAGTTTCGTATCATCTAATGAATAGCAAAGATCCTGAATACAGAAATGGAAAGCTCATTATATCATCAAAGAGGTAAGATGTTGTAGGCTTGTGTTTTCATGTTTTGACGCTAAATGCTTATGTACTCTCTTTGTTATTGGTGGAACAGTCTGTCCCATGGACTTAGTATATTCCAGGAAGGCAAGTCTGCTGACAAAGATATGTTGAAATTGGAGGCAAAAGCTGAACCAACAAAGGTTTGGTCTACTTACACTTATTTAAGAAAAATTGAACTGGCAGAGAGTTAATGTTCGTCTTTATTTTTTCCGGTACCAGGAAGCTGGACGAACAGTTGGTGTTAAGACAGAAACCAAAGTTGACACCAGCAAAACTGAAGCAGCGAAGCCAGATGGTGACTACTCCTTGCCAGCATCAAAAGCTTCAGTAAGTTGTCATTTCCATTTCATGAGCATACCATATGCTTTCAATTTAGAGTTATCTATGAAACAATGATCAAGTGAATGTTACTAAGAGTTAGTTTGTAACAGGAAGTTCCTCCAGACAATGAATTTGAGAAGCGCATAAGGCCAGAGGTGATACCAGCAAGTGATATCAATGTAACATTTGCTGATATTGGTGCACTGGATGAGATTAAAGAATCACTTCAGGAATTGGTGATGCTTCCTCTTCGAAGACCAGATCTCTTCAGAGGAGGACTTCTAAAGCCGTGTAGGGGAATCTTGTTATTTGGGCCTCCTGGCACAGGGAAGACAATGATGGCGAAGGCATCACTGTCCAGCCTTCAAATGCATCTCCTCCTCCTCCTCGACATTCGCCACCACATTCAATCAAGCCTTCCAGTCGCCCCTCCTCCACCGCCAAGTCCTCCGTCGGCCGTGTCCTCGGCCGGCCAATGGAGGATGTCCGCAGCATCTATACATTCGGCAGAGAACTGGGTCGCGGCCAATTTGGCGTCACTTATCTTGTTACCCATAAAGAGACTCAGGAACAATTTGCTTGCAAATCCATCGCTACCAGGAAACTTATCAACCGTGACGACATGGAGGACGTCCGGCGAGAGATTCAGATCATGCACCACCTCACAGGCCATAGGTTGATACTCTAATTAATAGTGGGTTGGTTTTAATTTGTTGTAAAGATGCGATCTTGAGGTCAATTTCTATGATTTTATTGCAATAGGAACATTGTGGAGCTAAAGGGGGCTTATGAAGATAAGCATTCAGTGAATTTAGTAATGGAACTTTGCGCGGGAGGAGAATTATTTGATCGGATTATTGCAAAGGGCCATTATTCAGAGAGGGCAGCGGCTGATTTGTGTAGGCAGATCGTGACTGTTGTGCATGATTGTCATTCCATGGGAGTTATGCATAGAGATTTGAAGCCTGAAAATTTTCTTTTTCTAAACACTAATGAGAATTCTCCTCTAAAGGCTACTGATTTTGGCCTCTCCGTGTTTTTAAAGCCAGGTTAGATTTTAATTTTGAGCTTATTTATTGATGCTTTGGTGTTTGTTTAAGGTAAAAATGTTTAGTCGTTGAAAAAGCAAGAATGTTGTGCATATAGTACAAAATGAAACAGGAGTAGGTCATTGGTATTTGACTGCTTTTTTTTTTCTTTCCTCCTAGCTGTATTGAAATTTCGATGAAGGAATTTGATCATGTCGAATTCGGACAGCGGTTAATTAGGGTGAAGAAGAAACTTTTACTTGGTATGTCCTCTTAATGGTGTTCAGGACATTCTGCTGTTCTCATTCAAACTGCTTGTAGTTTTGTTCTTTTCATTGGTTTGATTTTGTTCTTAAGTTATTTGTAAGGATTCTAACCATCTTATGACTTGAAATTCCCTTTAGCATTTGTCATGTTGTTATGATGATGATGCATGGCAATATACCATCTTACCAAATTAAAATCTGGATAACACAACACTAATGGAGAGTTAGAGATGCATTTATTTTGTCCCTTCTTATACTTCGATGCTATATTTATTTTGTCCCTTCTTCTACTTCTGCATTGATATAATCAGAAAAAACATTCATTGGAGGAGATCCATGCTAGGTAAGAATGTTTCTGTAAACCCTAAGATACCCTTGAGAATAGCAAAGCTTGTAGGTTTCAACCTTTTGTCATTATTCCTATTGCTCTCATTCTTTTCATGTGAAACTCCATGAGAGTTTTCCTCATTTTTTAACAGTTGCTTATCAACCCAATGTTGGCTTGTTGTAACATTGACAACACTGTTTGACATTTTCCTATTTTGTCTTTCTTTGAATTCTAAACTTAAAAAGCATTGCTTCTTTTGACTGTTGAAGCCTATTGATGATG
The DNA here is from genome assembly GCA_037975025.1 of Excoecaria agallocha. Taxonomy (NCBI): domain Eukaryota; kingdom Viridiplantae; phylum Streptophyta; class Magnoliopsida; order Malpighiales; family Euphorbiaceae; genus Excoecaria; species Excoecaria agallocha. The sequence continues at coordinate 1,335,754 of JBBPFJ010000030.1, read as the reverse complement.
GCTTGAACTCAACAATCTATGTGTGATTGCAGGAGATGTTTTTAGAGATCTTGTTGGAAGTGCATATTATGTAGCTCCTGAAGTATTACATCGAAATTATGGAGCTGAGTGTGATATTTGGAGTGCTGGGGTTATACTGTATATTCTTCTTAGTGGAGTCCCACCCTTTTGGGGAGGTAAGACTTCTTCACTTATTTGAGGATTGATATTGGGGATGTAGTCTTTGGATTGTTTGATAAAGTAACGACCTTTTCTGGTCTAGTTACTGGAACATACGTATACTGTTACTAATCGTAAATCAAGCTTGTATAATAATCCATTTGTGAAGTGTACTGTGACCACTCCAATTGGTAACATATAAGTCAGAGGTGGCTTGGTGGTCATGCACCTCATCTTATTTTGTTTGCTCCATCTCCCTCATGAAGTGGGTATTCTCTTCATATGCAGAGACTGAAAAGGGAATTTTTGAATCTATTCTCCAAGGACATATCGATTTTTATTCCGACCCGTGGCCCTCCATATCCAGCAGCGCTAAAGATCTTGTTAAGAAGATGCTAAGATCTGACCCCAAGGAACGACTTACTGCTGCTGAAGTCCTAAGTAAGTTTTTATTTTATTTTATTTTTCAGTAGAAGTTATCTGAAGAGGTTTTTCGAACAGTGATCACTTTGAAGGTTTTCAACACACTGATTCTTCTACTCAACATTTATTATATTCTTTATCTTGGTTCCAGCATTCAAAGAGAAATCTAGCTGACATGCATACAAAAATGATGTGCACTAGTTCCTTTTAGGATAAGGGCCATGTGTTTGATTAATGCCACCCAGCATATATACTGGTCACGGTTTGACCAAATTAGCAGATGTCCCGTTCATTTAGATTGATCCATGTTCTCTAACAGCATTTGTAGTTATTTCATGCTCTGTGACGAACAAAGTGTGATTTTGCTTCTTTGGTTGGTAGAGGTTGAGAAATGTCAATACTATATGATTTTGAATATGTCCTCATCACCATTTGAGTTCATCTTAACTATAATCTCACTTCAAGTACATTGGCTTCTATGAATAAATAATGTGGCTTGATAAGACTGAAAATGCAATGCAGATCATCCATGGATCCGAGAAGATGGTGAAGCACCTGATAAGCCTCTTGATATTGCTGTTCTATCTAGAATGAAACAATTCAGAGCAATGAACAAACTTAAAAAAGTAGCTTTAAAGGTGAGATGCCTTTTCTTATTGCATTTGAGAATTATCATGCTTTGCATGATGATCATTTGAAGAGGGAATCATTCATTTGCAGAGGAAAGAACAAGTTGGGGGGATAATATATTAAATTTAATGAAATGAACCTAAAAAGTTGAAGGGCAAAAGCAAATTGTTAAATTGAACCCTAAAAAGTAATCATCTTAAGGAGGTTTATGCTACTTCTTTGGCTTCAGGTAGCAAGCTAGGAAGTTTGCATTTACACCTTCATTATTAGCAATATTAGCATATGGAATTAATCTTCAATCATCATCTAATCTTCAATCATGTTTTAGTGACAATTTTGTGTTCTTCCCCTCCAGGTAATTGCGGAAAATCTTTCTGAAGAAGAAATTATGGGTTTGAAGGAAATGTTCAAATCCATAGACACAGATAACAATGGAACAGTCACTCTTGAGGAATTGAAAGCTGGACTTCCACATCTCGGCACCAAACTTTCGGAGTCTGAAGTGAAGCAATTACCGGAAGCGGTAATTATCTCTATTTGACCTTAATTCAAAGGCACCACTCTAGAAAGAACAGTGAAATTTCAATAGTCATCTGCTTGGAAAATTTGTCCTTCTACATCTAGACTAGGTTCAAGGAGTCTCAAACTGAAGTCCTAATTTTCAATTGGAATTAGAAAACAATGTCAGTAGGATCAAGGATTGGTATTGATCTACGACTTTGGTGATGAGTGAAGTTCTTCCATATAATATAACTTTACATATTTTATCCTCCTTTTTACAATGAGCATTGATACAAATGTAACTTTGCCTGTTTTTGACATATGCTTAACTTGATAAAATCTTGTTTATTTTTCATAGTTATTTTTGGTTCTCTCTCTATATAAAATATGTTTTATTCCTTTGGTTTTCTGTATCTCACATCAAACCTATACATTTTTTTTGGGCAACTGAAACTAATGTGTTTCACTGCTTTTTCAGGCTGATCTAGATGGCAATGGAACAATTGATTACCATGAGTTTATAACAGCTACTATGCATTTGAATAGAATTGAAAATGCGGACCACTTATATAAGGCCTTTGAATACTTCGACAATGACAAAAGCGGGTAATCTCTTTTAACTTTAAAACCATTTAATATGCTACTAGAAAATATATTCTCCTGCGTTTATGTGAATTTATCATTTCTTGTTTCACATTTTAGGTACATTACTATTGAGGAGTTGGAGAATGCCCTTAAGAAATACAATATGGGCGACTCAAGAACAATAAGCGAGATCATTGCAGAAGTTGACACTGATCATGTAAACCTTGCTTTCAGCCCTTTCTTTTTCTTTCAATTTTCCTTTGAATGGGAATAGGGAATTTACAATATTCTCAAATTTTCCTGCAGGATGGAAGGATTAACTACGAAGAGTTTGTAGCCATGATGAGAAAAGGCAATCCAGACTTTGTCACAAACAGACGACGGAAAGCTTAATGAGTTCTGTCTTTTGCTGCTGGCTTTAATTAAGAATCAACTCCAACTTTCAATTTCTTTGTGTTATATTGTGATTGAGATCCATCTAGGACTTGAATTAAGCTGTGCCTGCAGTTCGGCCGCCAATATGAAACCCTTCCCAGTTTGTCATGCTTGCCGATTCCATAGAGAAATAGGCTTGGACTGCATGACATTTTGGGAGAACGTCCAGTTTTAATCGGCTTGTATATTTACTCTTGAAGCTGTTTGCGCGAACGAGGATTCTTGCAGAATTGTGTACCATGATGTTTGCAGCTGTTTCTTTTTTTTTTTTTTTTTATATTGACCACGTTGTTATGTAGTTGACACTGCTGTCAATGACGTAATGAAAAACAATGGAAAACAATCGTTGTGGTAAACATGACGTCTGTAGTTGCTTTTCAGAAAATTCTGCTACTAGACAAGACTTGATTGGTTTAACATTCTTGTGGCTGTTTACCCTTAACATGAGTTGTTCTTTCATCCATGTCATGGAGGTGTTGAGGTCTGTTTTTGAGCTTTAGATGAGTAACGAATGTGTCTAACAAGTGCTTAAAAAGGAGGGTGCAAGTTGCATTTTGAACTGTCTGGTAAGTGTGAGTACCATTCCATTGATTTTTAGCTATAATGGAATCGAATTAAAATAATAAATTTAAATGAAAATTAAAATTAAAATTAAAATTTAGGAAAAATTATAAATAAAAAATAACTGGATTTTGGTACTAACCGAATTGAATTAAATTATAACAAATTAATAAACTAGTAAAATGTTGGAATCAAACTAATTGAATCAGTGAACTTTTGTGGAAACAAAAAAAAAAAAAGCTAGGCAGAACTCGAAAACGCAATGAAGGCAGACGCCATAGCAATTGAAGAAGAAAAAGCTTTCTTTTCGTGATTATAAATTTGCTCTTGCTATAAAATAAATCGAAAATTTTTATCTTGACAAAACCAACTGAGAAAACTTCATAAAAAAATGTTCCAATCTTACAACTTTAAGTATTATTATTATTATTTGAAAAAAATTGAATTTATGATCTTTAAGAATTTACGAGAGGACACACATCCCCTCGATTTAATTGTTGACAAAGGAAAGCCCTTTTGTGGACCCGACCACGCAGATCAGTGAAACCCGCAACAGTCATAGAACACAGAAGCCCGCGAGATATGGATCCGTCGGTTACAACAAAGACTAACAGATTCTATTAGCAATCGCAGCTACAAATTTCTATCCCAATATCTGCTTATATAAAATAATCAATACCACTCAAAGTTTCTTTGTTTATTGGGGATCTTCTGATCAAATACACTAACGAGGACTGGGCAAAACCAGAGACAGAGCCATGGTACGTGTATATTCTTCTATTTCTCGGAAAAATCTTGCCTTTTTTATTTGCATTTCTAAACACTGAAAAACCCTCAACTTTTTCCTATTTGTGTCATACCACTTGCCCACATTTCTTGAATTTTCATTCATTCTTGTTCAATTTCAATGCAAGTTACTAATTGTGGATGTGAAATGATCCGTATTACATAAATTTTTGGTTTCTTTACTATGCTTATTCATCTATCATGGTAGTGTGAGTTATATAATCAAGATTAGTAATGAAAAGATGACTTTTTTTGTGTTTGACCTTTATGTGATCACTGTACCCTTCCCTACTTAGCAGTCTAAGAGATGACAATTGAGTAAATGGATATGTAACTAAATGAAATTGTGGGTTTGAGACATTTTTGTAGCTTTTATTGAGTTCAGTATTTGTTTACTCGTTGACCAGGTGGATAGTATAACTCGAGGGAAACATATTCTTCTGTTAGCATATCAGAGTTTTAGCATCGTGTTTGGTGACTTGAGCGCTTCCCCTCTTTATGTGTATAAATGTATGTTTTCTGGAAGGCTGCACCATTATCAAACTGAAGATACAATTTTTGGAGCCCTTTCTTTGATCTTTTGGACTTTGACATTATTTTCTTTGTTTAAGTATGCCGCTTTCATGTTGGGTGTGAATGATAACAACGAAGGTAAGTCCTCATAAGTGAAAAATATTCCTTTTCTGGTTGTTGTGTTATATATGAATATTTGGTTATGCTATTGAACCATTTGCAGGAGGGATATTTGCTCTGTATTCACTTCTTTGCAGGCAGGCAAAACTTTCTTTGCTTCCTAATCAACAAGCAGCAGATGAGGAGCTCTCTACATATCATAGTGAAGGTAACACTAATAGAAGTATGTCTTCTTCTCAATTCAAGAAGCTCAATGAGAGATCAAAGAAAACAAAAATAGCTTTGGTTCTTGTTGTCTTGTTTGGTGCTGGCATGGTTCTCACCATGGGCGTCCTCACACCTGCAATTTCTAGTAAGTTGCAGATCAATGACTTGCGGTTTGACATCATTTGACTGCTTATTTCTTATACGTGTGTTGGTTGATGATAGATATCTATTCTTTTTAGTTCTGTCATCCATTGAAGGACTGCATGTTCAGGTCAAGAATTTGCATCATGGTGAGTGGCTCTGAAACGATAAGTCAAAGGAAACAAGATTTTTCCTTTTTTTTCTTTTTTAACCTTTGTATACACATTTTATTACTATTTGCGTGTAATGTGCTTCTTGGCGGGTTAAGTTTTCATGTGTCTGTTTATATTACCATATGGAAATATGCCTTCTACATATTAGTGGAATTGAAAAGAAAATCAGTTTGGTGAATAGAAAAAGAAATGGAAACATTAGTACAAACCTTAGCTTTCTGACATTTGCTTTCTGATGCAAAGTTTGAGGCACAGTCCATCATTTGCTTCTTGTGTTGGTCACTAATCGGATCTGGCTTTGTGTACCACTCAAGTTACTAACATTTGGTTATACTCCCAGGAATTGTGGTTTTCATTGCCTGCATTCTGTTGATTGGCCTTTTTGTTCTGCAATATCATGGAACACACCGGGTTGCCTTTACATTCACTCCTGTCGTAATTATATGGTTACTGTCTCTTGGCATAATTGGTGCATACAATATCATTCACTGGAATACAAGAGTATACCAGGCTCTTTCTCCATATTATATATACAAGTTCTTTAGGGAGACTGGAAAAGATGGTTGGATTTCTTTGGGAGGAGTGCTGCTATGTATTACTGGTAATACAAAGTTGAATTTTCACTAGTTCTCTAGCTATTTCATTATGGACTCATTTAGTCTTCTCTCAACTACAGGAACTGAAGTTATGTATGCAGACCTTGGCCAGTTCAAAGCTTCATCAGTTAGGGTATGTGAAGTCGGTGTTTGCAAAATAAGATTTTGAGTCCACACTAAATGTGATGTTCTTTTTAAGATATGTTCATGAAACTCAACCAATCATACAAACTGACTGCATCTTCAACAAATTTTCTTGAACTCATCTTTTATTTGATATGAGAAAACTCAAGTTAGAAAAACCTGAAATAAGCATTAACATTTATGCAGACATGTAATTCTTATTTGCCTTCAGTATTTTGATTTGGCTATTGTTCCTTTTCTATGATTCGAATTAAATGATCATTTTGTCTTATGAATGTGATTTAACAACTTGCTTTCAGATGTTGTGGCATAGATTAATTGCACCAGATTGGATCATTAGAACTTATTGCTATGTGCAGGTTGCATTTTGTTTTGTCGTGTATCCATGTCTACTGTTGCAATACATGGGCCAAGCAGCATTTCTTTCAAAAAACTTTTCTGCTGAACCAACGAGTTTTTATTCTTCAGTTCCAGGTAATTTTCAGTAATTGATTCTTTTGTTGCAAATATGTTATAATTCCTCTATTTTTGGCCATAATTACACGTTTAAGGTTCTCTGTCCTGTGATCTTAGTGCTTCTAAAGGAGTGGCAACGTGTATTTAAACTTACACATAAGATCTCAGAGGGCCAAAAGTGCTGTTCACAGAATTATAATTCAAGGGATATAAATTATGCCTTGTTCAGCAATGGCCTTTCTTTACGACTTTGCAATTCACTCGCTCAATGTTTAATTGTTAACCATTGCAAGTCATTTGAGCCTTATCATACATAACACTGCTATCCAAGTACCATTTTAATAATGTTGTTTAAACAATGCTTTTACCTTTGTTTATAGAGTCCATATTCTGGCCAGTTCTGGTAATGGCAATTTTAGCGACCATTGTTGCCAGCCAAGCTGTAGTCTCTGCAACATTTTCAGTTGTGAATCAATGCCATACATACGGCTGTTTTCCTCGCATCAAGATTGTACGCAAGCCAAATTGGATTGACCGTCACGTATACATCCCAGAGATAAACTGGATACTTATGATTATCTGCCTTGCAGTCACAATTGGCTTTGGAGACGTTAATCGCACAGGATATGCTTATGGTTAGTATTTTTTTTTCCTCTATAAAATACTGAATACTACATTTATCAATCATGTTCCTTAAATCATTTTATGGGATAAACATATTGTGTCCTTACCTAATATTGCAATCTCAATTTCAGGGCTTGCATGCATGACTATAATATTTGTGACTACAAGTTTGATGTCATTAGTCATCAAATTTGTATTACGTAAGAGTGTTGCTGTTGCCATTTCATACTTTCTATTCTTTGGAATAATAGAGCTCATCTTCCTCTTATCCTCATGTGTGAGAATTCCAAAGGGGGGGTGGGTTCCTCTCATGCTCTCTGCAGTTTCAGTGTTCGTTATGTTTGTTTGGCATTATGGTGGCAGGAAGAAATATTTATATGATCTCCATAACAAAGTACCCGTGAAACAGATCCTTACTCTGGGTTCTGATCTTGGTATCATAAGGGTTCCTGGGATTGGTCTAATCTACACTGAGTTAGCAAGTGGTGTTCCAGACACATTTTCCCACTTCTTAACTAATTTACCAGCATTTTACCAGATTGTTGTATTTGTCTGTAATAAGATTGTTCCTGTTCCTTATGTCCCCCAAAAAGAGCGGTATCTTATAGGTCGGATTGGCCCCAAATCTTACCGGATATATCGATGCATTGTTCGAACTGGTTACAAAGATGTCCACGAAAAAGAAACTGAATATGATGTTGAGAATGCTCTTGTGATGAGCATATCAGAGTTCATCCAAATGGAAGCTGAAGGGTGTGGGAGTGTTGACGGTGCTCTGGATAATCGGATGGCAGTGGTGAGGACATCTCAAAAGTTCGGGAAAAGATTCACTATTGAAGAAAATGATGGGAGTGGAGAAAGCAGCAGTTCAAGCTTCCCAGCAATTGTAAGCAGCAGCAGGTCAATTGCACTGCAGAAATTACAATCCATGTACGAGCAGGAGTCGCCTCAACTCAGATATCGCCGGTGATTCCAATTAAAGCTTTCAGACGCAAAATGTGAGGGCACACAAGTCAAGGACGAGCTGTTGGAGCTTCTGGAAGCTAAGCAAGCTGGGGTAGCATATGTAATAGGTCACTCATATATCAAGGCAAAGACGAGTTCATCATTCTTCAAGAGGCTTCTGATCAATGTTTTCTACACATTCTTGCGTAAAAACTGCCGGTCCCCTGCTGTAATATTGGATATTCCCCATATTTCTTTAATTGAGGTGGGTATGAACTACTATATATAAAGCCATCTTTTGTGGATATCCTTTCTGGAATGTGTGTATTGCAGCTCCAGAAAACTGCCTGGAGTTTGCTTTTTGGAGGCATCGAAGCAACAACTTCACGATGATGAGTGTGGACTCGATCTTGATCGATGGATGTGGGACAAGTCGCCCTTGTTGCAGTACACAGTTAAAAGAAACGAGTCTGGAGATTATGTGATGACAGGATTGTGTTATTGAGTTCATGTTATTGCATTATGAGCAGAAGCATCTATACCGTTTAGTTTGGTATTGCAGTGGAACTTTGTAAGAGTATTCCAATTTTTGAATGCATGCCATTTTCCGTTTATATACAACCTTTGCTGTTGTGTTGTCATGATTTATTTTCCAATAACATATTATAATACAATAACCTATTATTGAATTTAGAGAATAATATTATTATTCAATAAGCTTTTATCAAAATAAGATATAATAAATGTACAAATGTAGATTTTTTTTTTTTTTTGTCATCATTATCGCTTGAAGAATGATACCTGGAGAGACAAGCTTATTCTACAAATATGATGACATAATGAGTAATTAATGAATGATGTGAAGTTCAAAGAAAGCAGAATCATAGAAACCTGGATGCTAGGCAAATGCCAAATGGGTGAATGCAGACGAATTTGACTATTTATTTTTTTTTTATAATTAATGCTTACTCACTGCTTTCATTTCATTTTTAATCCACATGCTTCGTTTGTGTTCTTTTCTCTATCAATTTTAAATAAAATTTAAATTTTATTTATCTAATAATTTTAAATTTTTAATTTAATTTAATTTAATTTATTTTTTTAATAAAATTATAATTAATTATATTTAATAATTTAATTTTAATCACATAATTTTATATTAAATTTAAATTTATTTATTATTTTTTAATTTTAGTAAAATTAACAAAAGTGACGGATAAAAAAACGGGAGGAGTAATTAAATTTCCCTTTTCCTCAACTTCAATAAATTAGGTCTTCTATCAAAATAAATAAATAAATTAGGTCTTTACCAAAAAAAAATAGGTCAGACAAAAATGAGTAAATTTTCGATTTCTTGTGATATTCACATGAAACATGTTTATTTTATTTCATTATTTTTATCATGGTATGCATTATTTGTTTATTTATTTATTGGTATATAATTATTAACTTTTTCTTTACAATTTTGCTTTTGAACTTATAATTTGGACTCAATATAAAATGTTTTTGTGATTTTTTTTAATTAAAATGGTTCAAAGTCACATATTAATTAATATAATGCGGGTCATAAACGGATAATTATCTCAACTTTTCTTTTTTGTTGATTATAAAAATGAAATTTTAAATTAGCAATTGTTTATTTTTTTAAGGAAAAGAGAAGGATGCCTTTGCTCACGCAGAATTAATAAATTTATCTATAATGCAAACTTATTATGGAAAAATAATGATTTCAGAAACAAATAATGGATGAATATTCTTTTTAAATTAAGGAAAAGATTATACTGTTACCAATTATTCTATGAGTACAAATAAGTATTTACTTTTAAAAGAAATAAGAAATTTATTTATTATGTTATATTTTTACTAATTTTTATTTTTTAAAATAAATTATTAATTATTAATTGTGTTTTAAAATTTTAGTTCATATTTCTTGTATGGAGGTTGTATTTAAGAAATTATATGTAAATATATCATATTTTTTAAAAATACCATGTATTTATAAACAATAAATATTTATTTGTAAAGTGAGATATTATTAAAATTTCGCAAATTGTCTATCAAAAATTGCTAATTGTTAAAAATTATGTGGTAGAACTTTACCATTATTAGGATCCTTTTTTGTTTGAGCGAGAATTAATTTGAATATGATATGATTTAAAAGTACCTTTTATCTGTACGGATTTACCTGTTTAGGACAACTTATGGTCTAATCCAAAAAATTACTAATTGTTACTCTCTTCATTTTTTATGTGTCACTTCTAAATAAAATTTAAATTGTATTTATCTGTTATTTTTATATTTTAAATGTAATTTAATTTACTTTTTCAATTTATTTTTTATTTTCAATAAAATTAAATAATATAATTTTATTCATATAATTTAATATTAAATTTAAATATATTTATTATTTTTTAATTTTAATAAAAATAATAAAAGTGATGGATAAAAATTATCGAGTTAGTATTTTATGCTAAAAAATCCAATTTTCGGGACAAGATATTGGGGCATGAATTCCACGTTTCCAAACATCCACCAGTCTGGAAAATGAATTAATAACCACATTTTAAATTCCCCATCCCAAAGGTTAAATAATTTCTCTTCCCATCCAATTATTTCTCCTCCCAGCTGCCAAACACACCCCTATCTCTGCTAATTAGGGTTTTTGCAATTTTTTTCCCCTTCCACAAAAATCTCGAAACGAAATAGAAATTAAATCAAAACTTCTTTGTGATGCAATTAATCAGGGTTTGTAATCGGTCCCGATGTTGAGCTCTTCTTGCTCTCAGTCTTTATCCCATCGGAGCCCCATTCTCCTTCCCTCTGTTTCCGGACTTAGGGTTATTAACCGACCAGGAAACTCTCCTCTCTTGAGTCGGAGTGCTCGGATCTTCGAATCCCATTCTAAGTTATTGAAGAACGTAAGTTTTGACAAATTCAAGTTGAAATTCTTTTTTTTTTTTTTAATACTACAGAAATTTGGGTCGCTTTTGATGGCTTAGAAAATGCTAGAAAGTTAAAAGACTGCACGTATTGTCGGCTTTTAGCTGCTTTCTAGTCTGCGAAGTTTTGAAGCAGTTTGTACATCTTATTTTTGTTTGTATTCCATGAGAAAAGTTTTCTTTATGTTTCTTGGATTGTTTATTTGAGCTTAATTTTCATAAGTAGATATTGTTTGATTATTTTCTTGTTTATGCATATTAGTAATTTTTTTTGGGGGGGGGGGGGGTTACTTTATGGCGGTTATTTTTGCAGAAATGGAAGATTTCATGTTTTAGGCATGAGGATTTTTCTCCATTGAATCCGAAGTCTGATGGTGTTGAACACTGCCTGACTGACAAACTGGTTAAGAAGCCTGAAGTTGATAGTTCCACTGATGTTAAAAGGGATTGGATATCAAGTCTTCGGGAGGTAATTCAATTGTTTTTGGTGGATTGTTATGTGTTTCGGTGCCTTGGAAATGTCTAGCTAATCAAAATCTAGATATTTGTATTCTGTTTAAGGTGCTTCTTGTTTTTGAAGGAACTGAATCCGCCAATTTAGTCGGTATACGACGTGACACGAAGAAAATTAACTTCTTGATTGGGTGAATTTTGGCCCTCTTTTCTTCTTTATTGGGCGTCTTATCTTGTTATTAGATGGATTTTCTGTAAAGTTATGTTCTGGCGTTCTTGAATGAAATTTTAAGCTCATCGATAACCTTGAAGCGCACAACTTTTTACCTTGGACATATGGATGCCTGTGTAACTGATGTTGATGTTGTCGGAAACTCATAAATACTTTATGAAATCCTGCCGAACTTGATATAATGCTTTTTGTTAAAGCTTCAGCATTAAATTTTAAACATGTTATAGGAATTTTCAACATGCTAATTGTGTTGATTAACTTTGACGCATATGATCCATTGAAAGAATTTTTTTTTCCTTGGAAAATTGACATTTCCTCTAAATTCATATTCTTTTGGGTGTTCTTCAGTCTACTTCATTTTGGTTGCTGGATGATATTAGTGTTAACTGATTTTTTTTTATTTTTGGTAAAAATATATGAATTTAGTAACTCAGATGCCTCACAATGTAGCTTTTATTTTTTAGGCTGCAGATGTAGTTTTCAGGGCAATTGGGAGCCAGTGGACTGTACCATGGACAGCAGAGACCATAATGCAGGCAAGCTTCCTTATCTTGGTTATGTTAATCTAGGAAATAGAAACTAGATAATAAGCTTGCATTGTTGTTAATTACTTACAAGAATGATGTGTCACCTGATAAGAAAATAGTCAAAATGCTTAGAAGCTTTGAAAATGCAATCGAAGGTAATCTTTGGACATATTGTGCTAACAGCCATTATTAAAGTGTGTTCGTTGTATCTTTCTGAAGTTTAGTTTCAGGTGCAGTAGTGGGTAAGAAACTAAGATTAATTTGCTTATGGCATTCTAAATAATTTTCATATTTTGAGTGTTTAGATGGAAACCAGATAATTTACTTAAGCATGAGCAAATGAACATCGGCAACCAGAATTTTCATTTTCTTTTTAAACTACCAGTCTGGTCCAATGAAGCATGCATAAACTCAGAAAAACAAGCATGGGAACCATAGTAATACATTCTGGCGATGCAGGTGATGCTTCTTTGGGTTGTTTCATTCTGGTTTATAGGGTCCTGGGTGATTCCTTTTGCAGCCCACATGGCAGGTTTTAACAAGGAATCTTTAACATTTAGAGGACAAGCTTTGTTCAGCCTTGTGACTGATGTAACTGAAGGCCTTGCTGGAATTGCAATTCTTCATCGCTGCTTGTCTCGATTTCGTCCCCTTTCACGGGATTGGTTTAGGTTTAGCCTGAAAGGTAACTGGTTATTCGATGTTGTTTTAGGGTGCCTCATGTTTCCCTTGGTCAACCGACTTTCACAGTTCAACCTTAGCCTATTGCCGATTCTGCCTTCTGCACCTGTCACAATCTCAAGTGTTGAACAGTCAATTGCAGCTCGGGATCCAGTAGCAATGGCATTATATGCAATAGTGGTTTCAGTCTGTGCTCCTGTATGGGAAGAGATAGTCTTCCGGGGTTTCCTTCTCCCTTCTTTAACCAGGTACATGCCTGTATGGTGTGCTATCCTGGTGAGCTCAGTTGCCTTTGCTCTAGCCCATTTCAATGTACAGAGAATGCTACCGCTCATATTCTTGGGGGTGGTGATGGGTGTCATTTTTGCACGGTCGAGGAATTTGATGCCATCTATGCTTTTGCATAGTCTGTGGAATGGCTTTGTCTTCTTGGATTTAATGAAATAACTTTAGGATTCAAACTCAGTTGATAGATGATTTAATCAGTTGATGATGTCGAAAGATTGTAGATTTGAGCTAATCTCGCAGGATTTGCTCTTTTCAAAGACGTTAAGCATGAGCTCTAAATAGAAAAGTTGCTGCTTCAGCAATGCTCATTGACGCTCATCTTCAGCATATTATATAAACGCACCCACAGGATTGCAAGTAGTATTGACAGAGATTGATAGGCCATTTTATAATTAGTCCAGTAGTATATCTTTCATGTCTGTAATTATACAAAGGGACGAGGGGAAAAAAAAAAGTTATTCTTTTGGCCCAGAGATATCTTGGTTGTTAAATTTGTAAAACTCCTAATTGACTAAACGAGTACTTTATTTTTCCTGTAAAGCTTTCTCCCTTATTCTCTTTGGAGCCTATAGATTGGTAATAACAAGAATTTGGTGATTTTGGAGATACAGAATTCTGTTTTTTTTGGCAGAAGAAGGTGAGCATAGTTCACAAAAATAAAATACTAGCAAGCATAAGAGACACCAACAGAATTCTTTGATCCTGCATATTTTCACAAAAGTCCGTGACCGTAAGGTGGGTGGGCGACAATTTGCACTGCAACATGCCCCCAGGATTAACACACTTTGATATGGTGCATCATATATTAATATGATAAGATTACAGCGTTTGGTTTGATTGTGGCTAATTTAAAATTAGCATTAATTGAGGTTCATGGGAAATTTGATTTGTTGATTGAAGGAGAGCTGCAAAATTGTCTTAAAATTGCTATGTAATAGACAAAAATCTCCTCTGCGTACTGCATCTATTGAATCTTTTGAAGAGCTGGGCTCGGAAAATCCATTTCTACTCATTAGTAGAATTAGAGTTGTCTGGCCCAAATCAGCAAGTCATGTTAGAGGCCTTTTAAAAAAATGGTGAAAGGAATTGTCAGAAGTGGGATTTGAACCCACGCCCTCTCACGAGGACCAGAACTTGAGTCTGGCGCCTTAGACCACTCGGCCATCCTGACCTTGCTGCTAAGATTGCAGCAAATGCTTATTGGTTTTATTCTTTATAATTCAATAATGGAAGTAGAGAAACTTTGCATGGCTTATTACGTTTTATTTAAGTGATAATTTTTGACACGAAAAAAACCTAATAAAGTGACAATTTCTCTTGATGAAGTGGCGACTTTTGTCGGTATATGAAAATTGCCACCAATTATTATAAGATGGGTTTCATAGATAACAAAATTAAACTTAATTAACTATAATTATAGGATTAATAATTCTAACTAGGGATAACCATAAACCGGCTAACTAGTTTATGAGCAAAAAAATTAATCAATTCATTAATATCAATTTTTTAAAATCACTAATCATTAATCGGTCTGTTACATTTGATTTATCAGTCTATAGGTTTCGGTTTTTCGATTGGATTAATCAATATTTTCAGTTAACCATTAAATTTTATAACAAAAAATTATATTAAATAATAAGATAAATTTCAATTCAATTTCAAATGTATAAAGTAATTTAATATAAAAATTATGAAATAACATAGTTTATTATCTAAAATTCATGTTGTATAAATTAATAGCTAATATTATAAAATAGATTTGATATTTAATGGAAATTAATATACTTGATTTTAAGTCAAATAAAATTTTGGATAATATTAAATATTATTATAATATAAACTCTAAAATATAAAAAGAATATAATTAAATGTTATTAAATAAAATAGGAATACTAATATATGATAAAAAATAACAGATATAAAAGTTAATCGGATACTATATATAAATATTACAATATAATTAAAGAGAATAATATAATATAAATTTAATTTAAAGTATTATATAAATTTTATAGATATATATATATATATATATATATATATATATATATCGATTAAATGTGAACTAATGATTAATCGATATTTAAAATTTAAACCGTAATTATTAATAAAAAAATTAAAAATTAAAAATCATAATTAAATTAATCGGATAAATTAATTATAAAAATATATTTAATTTCAAATCGATTTAAGGATTAATAATATTTTCGATTTTTTTTGCTTATCCCTTTCTAACCTTTATATTATGTGTGTATACATAGGAGAGAGATCATGGTTGCATCGGAAATCGTAGTAGTTTAGAATTTACTAGTTGGATATTATGCAAAGAATGAAGTGGAAGGAAAAGAAATTAACATTTTTCATCTTGGAAGTGAATGAGTGAGTCAATTGTGCTGTGAGAGGCCATCAATGGAAAAAGTTGCATAAAGAGTACTTACTGGAAATCGGAAAAGACTAGACAATTGCCGAGACAGAGAATTCAGTTAAGGTTTGGGAACTCAACAACTATATTATATTATAATAATCCAAATCCAGATTTAAGCAAAAATTCATACAATAAAAGTTTCATCCGACCCATATGAATTTTCTTGTCAATTCTGTTAAAACATTATCAATCCAACTGATCTGATAAGATTTCGACCGCAACAAAAAAAATTGACATTTTATCAAATACCTACTAAATCATTTGAGCATACCTATCGTAACAAGTCATATTCCATATGAGTTGCTCAATCTTCCAAGATCACATATACGCCAGAGCACTTTCTCTTCTTTTCCTTTAACTTCTTTCAAAAGGTTTTGGCAAGATATTAACTTAAGTTTCAGAGTTTACATGTCCTGCTCCAATCGAGATTTTCTTATTTCAGATTTCTTAAAACATTTTACACTTAATTGGCGAGAGCTCCATCCATTTCTATAATCTTGGGATTATCATGTACAAAGGACCCCAACATATATAGATCACCCGTATATTTTCACGCTAGGTTTACTTTGGAGGTAGGATAATCACGAGACGGGATGGGAGTAGAAAATGGTTTCTCACCTACTGTCCTGCGAGGGGACGGGGCCATCTCCAAAAATATTTTGGAGAAAAAATTTTTCTCGTTTTCCATCCTTACGAAAATCCTTATTCCTGCAAGAATTTTCATTTCGGCATAAAAATATTATATTTTTTTAAAAAAATATAATTATAATTAAAATATAATATTTAACTATTAATTATAATTAAAATATAATATTTAATAATTAAAAAATATGAATTCAATTATAAATTAAATTAATAAAATTTTAACAATAAATAAAATTAAAATTATATATAATTTAAAATTAAATTATATAAATATAATTAAATTTAATTACTAAATTTAAGGAATATAAAATTTTTGAAGCGAGGATTATAATTTTCATCCTTCTTTCAAATTTTAGGTTAAAAAATATTTTTTTCTGTCTCTGTTTTTATGGAAAAAATTTTAAAAAAATTTTCGTTTTATTCGAAAAGATTTTTCATCGATGTTGAGGATTTTTCGTTTCATAATCATCCATATTCGGAAGAGACTGAACAGCAGTGGTGTTCCCAAGGAATGAAAAGGCAGCCGGAATTTTGGTGGATGTATACAAGTGACGCACCAGAATTTGTGACCTAATGCCTATGCCTCTGCCCAAGGCCCCCACTTGTCTTCTTCTTCCGCTTTTCCAACGTCTGTCAGTTAATTTTTTTGGTTGGCCAAACCAAATTCATGGGATCTTTATTAACTTTCTCATCCACTGTTTCTGTATATTTTATTTTGAGTGTTCTTCTTTGCTTGATAGTGGTAACTGATTCACTAAACTTCAACCCATAAATTCAAATCAACCGCATTACAAATAGTTGTAAAAATCTTATTGATAAAGATTTAAAGACTTCTTGTATTGAAGCAAACTTGGCTTTTCCAAAAATCCAATATTTGGGAAAGGGTGAAGAGATATATATATCCACTAACAATGTTGTCATCAGATGCCCTAATTTTCCAAAACTCTTTACGTACGTACCATGCAGCAATTGGATCCATCGTTGCATCTCATCCATTGTTCTACTGGAGCACACAATAACAGATAAATTTAACGGTCCAGATATAATGTCGGCACTGTTATAGACATGCTGCATAATAACGTGACGCTCTCATCATCAATTATATATATATACGTTGTATGATATATGGTTCTTTCTTAAGCTTGATTGCATTAGCCTTAATCGACAGATGCTCATTCCTTAATTGACAGTAGGTTGGTTTGTAATTATGCGACAAGTTCATTTTCGTACATAATTTTTCCTAATGCAAGATGCTTATTCCTTGCAAATCGATGAAAAAATATAAATACATAACATAAACTATAATTAACTGACTCAAAGGATATATATAAAATATATCAGAACTGTCAAAACCGAATGACAAGACCATGAAAGAAATGACACGTAGCCGGACTTGTCTTCGATACTCAGCACCATTCACCAATCTTTTCCACTTTAAATATTTACTGCTCAAAAACCGAGAGAGTATCCTTAAAAAGCGGGAACAACCCTCTTCCTCCTCCGCCGCCACACGCCACCGCTATCTTTCAGTCTCTTTTGTTTCAAGATCCGCTTCTCTCGCTATTACAAAACTAAAACTTTTATTACGAAGCACTTGAAGAAAGAGAGAGGGGTGAGACATGTCGCATAGATCGGTGGTGTTCTTGGTTTGTGTCTGAATCACGAAATAACATCAAACAAGTTAGAATTTTTCTTTTGTTTGTTAAAATCACATCTTTACGCTGTTTTCTCAAGAAATAAAAGAAAAAGGAGTGAGCTTTATTGAATAAAAATGGAACAGAAACATATCCTGTTATCGGCGTTGGGTGTTGGTGTTGGGGTAGGGGTAGGATTGGGGTTGGCTTCGGGAGGGCAGACAGTGGGCAAATGGGCGGGTAATCTTTCGTCTCAAAACGCCATAACCGCCGCCAACTTTGAGCAAGAATTGCTCCGGCAAGTTATTGACGGCAGGGAAAGCGGTGTCACCTTTGACCAGTTCCCATATTACCTCAGGTTCATCATCTTTAATCATTTATTACACTGTTTTTGTTATCAAAATTTTGTTTTATTACCCTTTAAGTGGTTGATCTTTGTTGTGTTGTTTTCTTTCATTGATCTGTTGTTTTTTGTTCCTTAAGTCTGATACAAGGCGGTTATGAGTTCTTGAAGTGGATATTGTTTTGTTGGTTAACGAGAATGGGAGTGTTAAACATGAAATAATGCTATTAATTTATGTTTATATCATGTGATTTGCTTTTCCTTTTCTGTACAGATACCAAGAAAATAAATTTATTTTCACGTTAGTCCCTTTCACGTTTTTTCTTTTTCATTGTTCCCAATAATGTTTCGGGGGTAGCTCAGTGGTTGTTATGACCTTGTTACAGTATGGCTAGGTTTGTCTTTACACTACTTTTCGGAATCAAAGAATTAATTTTTTTAAGTTGGTGCACTATATCCGGTTTAGGGAAATCTTCTATCAATTTTTAATCAGTGAACGGATACATGTGTTAGGCCTAGAGAAGAAATTCTTTAAAATGGTGGAAGGGTTGATGCGTTAATCTTGAGACAATTTTTGAGGTATCATGGCTTATATCTTAAAGTTAATTTCTTTTGGGCCTGAACTCTTTCCCATGTTACCGGCTAATTTTCTTGCACGGCGTATTAACTAGTTAAAATCAAAAGTGAACATTCCATTTCAAAAAAGGGAGAAAGAAAAGGTATTGTCAAACATTCAACAAGGACTTGGAGCATTCTGGTGGCATGCCCTCCATGAAAAAGTGTGAAGTCTCCAACTGAATTTCTTGTTTTGACATTTGTAGTTGTGCTACATAAGTCACAACCAGCCCATATGTACTTAAATTCAGAATTCAAGTGAACTAGCATAAATTTTGTTAGATTTTCACACTCTGCTTATACACGTTGAGTAATGGCTATAGTGTTTGCTTTTTTCTTTTTGATTGAACAATGCTGTCTTGATGTCAAAAACTTTAACTCTTTGTTTGCTTGTGGATTATGTCAACAGTGAGCAGACCAGGGCTTTGCTAACAAGTGCTGCTTATGTCCACTTGAAGCATGCTGAAGTTTCCAAGTACACAAGGAACCTCGCACCTGCTAGCAGGGCAATATTGCTTTCAGGGCCTGCAGGTTGGTTGCTTTTGAATAAATAGTACCAGTTCCATGCGTAGTTCATTTGATTTGGACAATATTGTGACTTCTTTTAACATTTTTGAAATCTTCAAGAACTTTACCAGCAAATGCTTGCAAAGGCTCTGGCGCATTATTTTGAAACAAAGCTGTTGCTGATCGATGTTATTGACTTCTCCATGAAGGTAAAGTTTTCTCATTTGCAAAGTTTCTGAAAAGTTTTTGAATTCTAGTTGTTTGTTTTATATTGTATGGTTTGTTTTTCTACAGGTTCAAAGTAAATATGGCAGTGCAATGAAAGAAACTGTAAGCTTTCCATGTGTCTATGTTTTACGTCAAGATTATATAGATCTTATGATGGAACACAGCTTTATATAATTCTTATAATAGAAAAACAACTACTCTATTCTGACTGTTTTAATCAGCTGTTCGGTTCTATAATTATTTTTGTGGTCTGTATTAAGAAGAACAATCGACTTTATATGTGTTTTCTTTGTGTTGAATAGTCATTCAAGAGGTGCACTTCAGAGTCAACACTGGAGCGATTGTCTGGCTTTTTGGGATCACTTTCAATCCGTCCTCAGAAAGAAGAACCAAAAGGTATGATATACAAATAATGTGTCATTTCGTTTAACTAACACTTCCTCAAATATTCTATGGTTGTCGAGTGATGATTTAGAATGATCAATGTGACTTAGAATCTCATTGTGCATACTTATTCTGTGACACCAATCTTCTGTTCTATTTCTCAGCAACTTGATATTTTGCAGGAGGGCTACGAAGGCAATCTAGCAGCGCCGAAATTGCTTCTTGGTAGTGCAAAATAAACTTTCTATTGGTGGAGATGTTTTAACTGGCTCAATTTTCTTCATTTAATATCTTCTTTTTCCTTCTGATTTGCCTTATTACTGCAGGGGGCTAGAAGGTGCTTCTGAGGCTCCTAAGCTAAGGAGAAATGCCTCTGCTTCTGCTAATATAAGTAACCTTGCTACACAATCTGTTGCTCCAAATTCAGGTGCTTACCTTGAATTGAAGCTATTTTACCAGGTTCTGTGTTGGTAATTTAGTCAAATCTTGCATCAATTGTTTCTGTTTCTTATTACTCTTGTTTCAACCTTTGTTTTTCCCTTCATAAAGCTCCTTTGAAGCGCACTAGCAGTTGGTCTTTTGATGAGAAGCTCTTTATTCAGTCTCTTTACAAGGTAACGTTTAAGATTTGATATGAGAGTTTCAGCTAAATAAGCCATAATGACACTGATGGGCTGTTTATGCAGGTTCTGTTGTATATTTCTAAAGCCAATCCAATTGTTCTGTATATTAGAGATGTTGATATGTTCTTATCTAGATCACAGAGGATATATAATTTATTCCAGAAGATGCTGAACAAACTATCAGGATCAGTGCTGATCCTCGGTTCACAAATTATGGATTTGGCTAATGAAAATAAAGAATTGAATGAGAGGATTCTCACTCTTTTTCCTTATAACATCGAGATCAGGCCTCCTGAAGATGAAACCCATCTTGTCAGCTGGAAATCCCAACTGGAAGCAGATATGAAGATGATACAAGTTCAGGATAATAAGAACCACATTATGGAAGTGCTATCTTCCAATGATCTTGAATGTGATGATCTTGATTCAATATGCACGGCAGACACTATGGTGCTCAGTAATTTCATAGAAGAGATTGTAGTATCTGCAGTTTCGTATCATCTAATGAATAGCAAAGATCCTGAATACAGAAATGGAAAGCTCATTATATCATCAAAGAGGTAAGATGTTGTAGGCTTGTGTTTTCATGTTTTGACGCTAAATGCTTATGTACTCTCTTTGTTATTGGTGGAACAGTCTGTCCCATGGACTTAGTATATTCCAGGAAGGCAAGTCTGCTGACAAAGATATGTTGAAATTGGAGGCAAAAGCTGAACCAACAAAGGTTTGGTCTACTTACACTTATTTAAGAAAAATTGAACTGGCAGAGAGTTAATGTTCGTCTTTATTTTTTCCGGTACCAGGAAGCTGGACGAACAGTTGGTGTTAAGACAGAAACCAAAGTTGACACCAGCAAAACTGAAGCAGCGAAGCCAGATGGTGACTACTCCTTGCCAGCATCAAAAGCTTCAGTAAGTTGTCATTTCCATTTCATGAGCATACCATATGCTTTCAATTTAGAGTTATCTATGAAACAATGATCAAGTGAATGTTACTAAGAGTTAGTTTGTAACAGGAAGTTCCTCCAGACAATGAATTTGAGAAGCGCATAAGGCCAGAGGTGATACCAGCAAGTGATATCAATGTAACATTTGCTGATATTGGTGCACTGGATGAGATTAAAGAATCACTTCAGGAATTGGTGATGCTTCCTCTTCGAAGACCAGATCTCTTCAGAGGAGGACTTCTAAAGCCGTGTAGGGGAATCTTGTTATTTGGGCCTCCTGGCACAGGGAAGACAATGATGGCGAAGGCATCACTGTCCAGCCTTCAAATGCATCTCCTCCTCCTCCTCGACATTCGCCACCACATTCAATCAAGCCTTCCAGTCGCCCCTCCTCCACCGCCAAGTCCTCCGTCGGCCGTGTCCTCGGCCGGCCAATGGAGGATGTCCGCAGCATCTATACATTCGGCAGAGAACTGGGTCGCGGCCAATTTGGCGTCACTTATCTTGTTACCCATAAAGAGACTCAGGAACAATTTGCTTGCAAATCCATCGCTACCAGGAAACTTATCAACCGTGACGACATGGAGGACGTCCGGCGAGAGATTCAGATCATGCACCACCTCACAGGCCATAGGTTGATACTCTAATTAATAGTGGGTTGGTTTTAATTTGTTGTAAAGATGCGATCTTGAGGTCAATTTCTATGATTTTATTGCAATAGGAACATTGTGGAGCTAAAGGGGGCTTATGAAGATAAGCATTCAGTGAATTTAGTAATGGAACTTTGCGCGGGAGGAGAATTATTTGATCGGATTATTGCAAAGGGCCATTATTCAGAGAGGGCAGCGGCTGATTTGTGTAGGCAGATCGTGACTGTTGTGCATGATTGTCATTCCATGGGAGTTATGCATAGAGATTTGAAGCCTGAAAATTTTCTTTTTCTAAACACTAATGAGAATTCTCCTCTAAAGGCTACTGATTTTGGCCTCTCCGTGTTTTTAAAGCCAGGTTAGATTTTAATTTTGAGCTTATTTATTGATGCTTTGGTGTTTGTTTAAGGTAAAAATGTTTAGTCGTTGAAAAAGCAAGAATGTTGTGCATATAGTACAAAATGAAACAGGAGTAGGTCATTGGTATTTGACTGCTTTTTTTTTTCTTTCCTCCTAGCTGTATTGAAATTTCGATGAAGGAATTTGATCATGTCGAATTCGGACAGCGGTTAATTAGGGTGAAGAAGAAACTTTTACTTGGTATGTCCTCTTAATGGTGTTCAGGACATTCTGCTGTTCTCATTCAAACTGCTTGTAGTTTTGTTCTTTTCATTGGTTTGATTTTGTTCTTAAGTTATTTGTAAGGATTCTAACCATCTTATGACTTGAAATTCCCTTTAGCATTTGTCATGTTGTTATGATGATGATGCATGGCAATATACCATCTTACCAAATTAAAATCTGGATAACACAACACTAATGGAGAGTTAGAGATGCATTTATTTTGTCCCTTCTTATACTTCGATGCTATATTTATTTTGTCCCTTCTTCTACTTCTGCATTGATATAATCAGAAAAAACATTCATTGGAGGAGATCCATGCTAGGTAAGAATGTTTCTGTAAACCCTAAGATACCCTTGAGAATAGCAAAGCTTGTAGGTTTCAACCTTTTGTCATTATTCCTATTGCTCTCATTCTTTTCATGTGAAACTCCATGAGAGTTTTCCTCATTTTTTAACAGTTGCTTATCAACCCAATGTTGGCTTGTTGTAACATTGACAACACTGTTTGACATTTTCCTATTTTGTCTTTCTTTGAATTCTAAACTTAAAAAGCATTGCTTCTTTTGACTGTTGAAGCCTATTGATGATGGCTTGAACTCAACAATCTATGTGTGATTGCAGGAGATGTTTTTAGAGATCTTGTTGGAAGTGCATATTATGTAGCTCCTGAAGTATTACATCGAAATTATGGAGCTGAGTGTGATATTTGGAGTGCTGGGGTTATACTGTATATTCTTCTTAGTGGAGTCCCACCCTTTTGGGGAGGTAAGACTTCTTCACTTATTTGAGGATTGATATTGGGGATGTAGTCTTTGGATTGTTTGATAAAGTAACGACCTTTTCTGGTCTAGTTACTGGAACATACGTATACTGTTACTAATCGTAAATCAAGCTTGTATAATAATCCATTTGTGAAGTGTACTGTGACCACTCCAATTGGTAACATATAAGTCAGAGGTGGCTTGGTGGTCATGCACCTCATCTTATTTTGTTTGCTCCATCTCCCTCATGAAGTGGGTATTCTCTTCATATGCAGAGACTGAAAAGGGAATTTTTGAATCTATTCTCCAAGGACATATCGATTTTTATTCCGACCCGTGGCCCTCCATATCCAGCAGCGCTAAAGATCTTGTGAAGAAGATGCTAAGATCTGACCCCAAGGAACGACTTACTGCTGCTGAAGTCCTAAGTAAGTTTTTATTTTATTTTATTTTTCAGTAGAAGTTATCTGAAGAGGTTTTTCGAACAGTGATCACTTTGAAGGTTTTCAACACACTGATTCTTCTACTCAACATTTATTATATTCTTTATCTTGGTTCCAGCATTCAAAGAGAAATCTAGCTGACATGCATACAAAAATGATGTGCACTAGTTCCTTTTAGGATAAGGGCCATGTGTTTGATTAATGCCACCCAGCATATATACTGGTCACGGTTTGACCAAATTAGCAGATGTCCCGTTCATTTAGATTGATCCATGTTCTCTAACAGCATTTGTAGTTATTTCATGCTCTGTGACGAACAAAGTGTGATTTTGCTTCTTTGGTTGGTAGAGGTTGAGAAATGTCAATACTATATGATTTTGAATATGTCCTCATCACCATTTGAGTTCATCTTAACTATAATCTCACTTCAAGTACATTGGCTTCTATGAATAAATAATGTGGCTTGATAAGACTGAAAATGCAATGCAGATCATCCATGGATCCGAGAAGATGGTGAAGCACCTGATAAGCCTCTTGATATTGCTGTTCTATCTAGAATGAAACAATTCAGAGCAATGAACAAACTTAAAAAAGTAGCTTTAAAGGTGAGATGCCTTTTCTTATTGCATTTGAGAATTATCATGCTTTGCATGATGATCATTTGAAGAGGGAATCATTCATTTGCAGAGGAAAGAACAAGTTGGGGGGATAATATATTAAATTTAATGAAATGAACCTAAAAAGTTGAAGGGCAAAAGCAAATTGTTAAATTGAACCCTAAAAAGTAATCATCTTAAGGAGGTTTATGCTACTTCTTTGGCTTCAGGTAGCAAGCTAGGAAGTTTGCATTTACACCTTCATTATTAGCAATATTAGCATATGGAATTAATCTTCAATCATCATCTAATCTTCAATCATGTTTTAGTGACAATTTTGTGTTCTTCCCCTCCAGGTAATTGCGGAAAATCTTTCTGAAGAAGAAATTATGGGTTTGAAGGAAATGTTCAAATCCATAGACACAGATAACAATGGAACAGTCACTCTTGAGGAATTGAAAGCTGGACTTCCACATCTCGGCACCAAACTTTCGGAGTCTGAAGTGAAGCAATTACTGGAAGCGGTAATTATCTCTATTTGACCTTAATTCAAAGGCACCACTCTAGAAAGAACAGTGAAATTTCAATAGTCATCTGCTTGGAAAATTTGTCCTTCTACATCTAGACTAGGTTCAAGGAGTCTCAAACTGAAGTCCTAATTTTCAATTGGAATTAGAAAACAATGTCAGTAGGATCAAGGATTGGTATTGATCTACGACTTTGGTGATGAGTGAAGTTCTTCCATATAATATAACTTTACATATTTTATCCTCCTTTTTACAATGAGCATTGATACAAATGTAACTTTGCCTGTTTTTGACATATGCTTAACTTGATAAAATCTTGTTTATTTTTCATAGTTATTTTTGGTTCTCTCTCTATATAAAATATGTTTTATTCCTTTGGTTTTCTGTATCTCACATCAAACCTATACATTTTTTTTGGGCAACTGAAACTAATGTGTTTCACTGCTTTTTCAGGCTGATCTAGATGGCAATGGAACAATTGATTACCATGAGTTTATAACAGCTACTATGCATTTGAATAGAATTGAAAATGCGGACCACTTATATAAGGCCTTTGAATACTTCGACAATGACAAAAGCGGGTAATCTCTTTTAACTTTAAAACCATTTAATATGCTACTAGAAAATATATTCTCCTGCGTTTATGTGAATTTATCATTTCTTGTTTCACATTTTAGGTACATTACTATTGAGGAGTTGGAGAATGCCCTTAAGAAATACAATATGGGCGACTCAAGAACAATAAGCGAGATCATTGCAGAAGTTGACACTGATCATGTAAACCTTGCTTTCAGCCCTTTCTTTTTCTTTCAATTTTCCTTTGAATGGGAATAGGGAATTTACAATATTCTCAAATTTTCCTGCAGGATGGAAGGATTAACTACGAAGAGTTTGTAGCCATGATGAGAAAAGGCAATCCAGACTTTGTCACAAACAGACGACGGAAAGCTTAATGAGTTCTGTCTTTTGCTGCTGGCTTTAATTAAGAATCAACTCCAACTTTCAATTTCTTTGTGTTATATTGTGATTGAGATCCATCTAGGACTTGAATTAAGCTGTGCCTGCAGTTCGGCCGCCAATATGAAACCCTTCCCAGTTTGTCATGCTTGCCGATTCCATAGAGAAATAGGCTTGGACTGCATGACATTTTGGGAGAACGTCCAGTTTTAATCGGCTTGTATATTTACTCTTGAAGCTGTTTGCGCGAACGAGGATTCTTGCAGAATTGTGTACCATGATGTTTGCAGCTGTTTCTTTTTTTTTTTTTTTTTATATTGACCACGTTGTTATGTAGTTGACACTGCTGTCAATGACGTAATGGAAAACAATGGAAAACAATCGTTGTGGTAAACAATGGAAGAAACCGCTTCTAAGTTCTTTGTTGGAATTTTCTTCTCCTTCTGCTTGGAAATTTAGTTTAGAACTTTCAAGCATATTAGCTATTCCAGTTATAGTTCGGTCCTGAAATGGATTACTTCATGTAATCTGGTGCACGTTCTTATGAATGCAATTCTACAACTCTAGATCGGGCGCTGAAAAGACGATGGAACAATGTGAAATGCCAAGCAATAAAAATTTTCTCTTCATGACTGCGAAGTACAGACTTGCTGAGCTTCGTCAACCAGTAACTTAGTCGGTATTCCACCATTTCAACTCTTAACTCCAATAAATGCCTTTTAATCAAAAGTTGAAGGCAAAGTAAAATAATAAAAAGAAAAAACTGAACCAAATGTACATGCTAATTAATATTGTAGTAAATGTCACAAAATCACTCCAGACAAACGCAAGTACAACAATTTCATAATCTTCCACATTGTGAACCCAAGTTAAAATCATAATAGGGTTCTATGCATACTGGACAGTTGCACAATTTCACAAAACACCGCTACCAATTGGTGTCAGAATTTAGTACATCAACAAGTGAGAACTGTTCTACAGCAGCTTCTTGTCCTTCAAGGGCCCCTTGGGAATCTTACTTAAAACCTTAGCATCAAAGACAGCGTACTGCCTCTTGATTTCAAACATCGCCTTCTCGGCAAATGCATCCACCTTATCCTCATACTTCTCATAGAGGACAGGTACCGTGTGCAACAATACAAAAACTGCTTGAAACAAAATTGCATATTAATAACCAATTGACATTGGTAAAATAATCTAAAAAACCACAGCAGTAGCTGCTTACTGATATAGAACAACGTCAGAAAATTGCAGCAACTCCCCACAATGGACAAGACCCACAAACCTGCTATAACCTGCTCAAACACGAAATATTTACTTGCATGGTTCATATAAGATGTAACGCAAGCTGATATGAAAAGTGATTATTCGCATTGTTAACATAAAGATGTAATGCAAGCTGACATGATCAAGAAAATAAAACTCAGTGATAGTATTCAAAACAGCGGAAAATTGAGAAACAACAAACAAAGCATCACATGTATTACTGCAATTTGAAGTAAACACTGGCATGCAGTGCCCCTAAATTACAA
Organism: Excoecaria agallocha; assembly: GCA_037975025.1. Classification (NCBI taxonomy): domain Eukaryota; kingdom Viridiplantae; phylum Streptophyta; class Magnoliopsida; order Malpighiales; family Euphorbiaceae; genus Excoecaria; species Excoecaria agallocha. The sequence goes on along the minus strand of JBBPFJ010000030.1, from coordinate 1,308,195 downwards.
CCAGGCGAATTCACTATGACACTAACAATGCATCACATGTATTACTGCAATTTGAAGATGCCATACATACTTATTCGGTTGATACTGAGTTAAAGCAGCACAAAATTGAGAAACAACAAACAAAGCATCACATCGTATTACTGCAATATGAACTACACATTGGCATGCAGTGCCCTAAAATTACAATCAAGGTGAGTTCTCTATGACACTAAATTCTTAGAATTGGTCTGAACATTAAAAAATGACACCGTAGATACTTATTCAGATACAGAGCAAACATTGAATGTCAAAGATCAATCAAGAATTCCAGCAATAAATCTCCGATTAAATTGGCCAAAGTATTTCACGTTCAACTTATTATGATGCATGTCCACTTCAGAAATAATTTTCAAGTATGTGCTAAGGAGAATCAACTTACAGAGAGGAACTTCTTCAGCTCTCGCCCTGAAGCAATCTCCCTAAGGACAGCAAACATCCAATTGATCTCATACCTAAGCTCAGCTGCTAGTTGAAGAACAGGCTTCTCCGGGATATGAACTTCAGGAATACGTGGTGGGCTCCTATAATCAAATTGAGCGAATGTGTTAAGCATGCTGGCTGAGAATCATGAGCATGTCAATGGTAGCACGAACCAAAAAAGCTTACTTGTTGATGAAGGTTGAGGCATTGGACCACAAAAATAGTAATGCAAGAGCCAGAATCAAACCATGGCATACAAAAGTGAGAAGATGATATTCAACCAATTCAAATATAACCCATATAGCAGTTGCTCCACCAAGCACTCCTGCTGATATCTTCTTATCCCTCCAGAGGAAAACATCAGCAGCTATTCATGCATAGAAATTTATAAACAGAACATAAGTTATATGTTTTGCCTCACAAGAAATCAGGGAAACACATCAAAATCAATACGTTAAATACTTGAACTGATGTAAATGTGCAATCAAAGTAAAAGGATAGAACAGAATATCTAATACGACTTGATCACAGTTTTTAACTCACCATCTAAGATTTTTTTTCGGAAAGCTAAAGTTAAACAACTCATCTAACAGCTGTTACCTGATTAACAACTTCGTACTCCAGTAAAAAGACTATAATCATTCAGGCATCAGGTATTAGTTAGCTTAACAGCTCTAAAAGCGGTATACTACTGTAATTCAAGTAAACCAATAAAGTTAAACTCATCAGAACCAACTGGATCGAAAAACTGTTACAGATTAATCAAGCAAATTAATATTGTCTGACCTAAGTACACAAATTTTTTCAACAAAAATAAAGTAATTAATCGAAATCCAGATCCAGTAACACATAACTGCAGATCTTCAATAAAAGCAACAACAAAAAAAAAAAAAAAAGAAGTTTAGGAAATGAAGTAACAGTAACCTAAAAAGAAAGAGACTGAGGTATGATCAAGATCAGGATAAAATAAAACAGTTGTAATTGAAAAGTTTAACAGTAAGTGAACACATACAACTGACACTAAATAGCAAAAATAAATAAATAAGAGTTCAGGAATAAAGTATACGTTTGCCGCCACCGAGGACCTTGTGGACGGGCTTCTCACGTCCAAACATGCGATAAATCTTGGCTTTGACGGACGACGGAGACGAAGACGACTTCGATTTCTCGTCGTTATCGGAATCGGAAGACGAGGACGACGAATCGTGGCCGTGGAACTTCTCCGTTATCTTATCCATCACTGATTCCACCACCGACTCCTCCTTTTCGTGATGCTCCGCCATCTCAAACTCAGAGCACTAAACCCAACTCCCCAAAAACCTTAACAGAGCGTTTCGAAACGGAAATGGAACGAAACTTCAAGAGAATCTCGTTTTCTATTAGTTTTCTTACCCTTCTCCGAAGGCATATGCTAAGCCAATATTAAAGGCGTTAATATCAGAGACAATCCTGACCGTTTATATTACCACGCGATCTTAGTCGTTAATGGGTTCGGGACCCGCAGCTACAGGGTCGGAGCTGGTAAAGCGGACGAATGAGTACATTTTATAGGGCCGAGGATTAACGGCGGTTGGATTTGACGTGTCTTCTGTCTGATTTTGATTTACGTAAGAATGCTCCGTTATTTTGCGGCGTTAATGAGAACACGTTTCAGCTGGAGAGTGGTTGGTGTTTTGAAATTGATATTGCGGCAATGAAACTCGCCCGTAAGGCTACAGTGTAGAGTATGACATGGATGGCTAATAGACTGTTGACACGTGGAGACACAGGAACCGTTGGATTCTCATAATTTATTTATAAATGCGGTCAATTGGGTCTGGCTGGCAAACATGGAAAATATTTGTTTAAATTAGATCGGCGAATAAATTTGTCAATCAGTTAATATAAAAATGGTATATATATATATAATTATTGATTTATGTGTTAATAGACAATTATGAAAATTCATAAATTAGACCTACGTGAGAATTTCCCAACAAATATAGAAACACTTTGTTATTAAGCAAGATAATGAAGTCATTCGATTTTCGAAGAAGAAGTTGGCCATGCTAAGTTTTCAAACAAAATATATTTTATTATAAATAAGAGATGTTACTTACCATTGGATTGATTATAGTAGTTTCCTAGCTTTGCGTCGTGCTTTCCACGATAATATTGCAAAAATATTATTTTAAGTATAGTAAAAATTAAATTCTAAATTTAAACAATTTACAGAGAGTCCTTCTGTTGTTAGAATAAAGAGACAGAGAGAAGAATTTCATGCGTGATCAAAATCAATATTATTAAAATCGGACCGAATAAAAAATTGATAAAATTGAAAATTCATGATTCAACCGGATTTCTCTATTTTTTAAATATTATCAGTTTTCATAATGAAAAAATTATAATAATAACTGAATTTTGTAACCGTACTCACTCGAACAGTCCAATTACTTGATTATTAATTCCTTTAGCTTATACCTAAATACAGTCATTTTGTAGTTAGATAGTTAGATAGGGATATTCAGTTCCCTAAAATGAATAAAAATTCTATTTAGATGTTTTAACTCAATTTTTCAACCAACGAAAATGTTTTCCTAGATAGAATTTATATTTATGATAGGAATTCGTCCTAATAAGAACATTGAATCCTATATATCTCTATAAATAAATACAATATTTTAGTTATTTCTCTCTTCACCAATTTTTTCTAAATCATTTCTAAAATATTATTTTAATTTGACCGTCGTAACTTACTCTCATCGAAAATTCCGTTAAAATTATTTATTTTCAGATATTCAGGTGACCTTGAAGGAAGTTTTCTTTATAGCCATATTAGGTTATAAAGGCATACTTTCTAAGTATCCTAATTTTTCTTCTATTGATAAAAAAAAAAAGAGAGAAATGAGAAATGAAAAGAAAATTCCTAATTAAACAATGAGGAAAGTCAATTTAAGCTACCACATTAGGTTATAAAGGAATACTTTCTCAATTTTAATTAATTTCACTTGTCAATTATATTAACAAATAAATTATGTTATAACAAATTCGCCCAACTCTCTCCTTTATTTTTTTAAAAGGTCTCTTTTCTTTATTTGAATTATAAATTTTAAGCAAAATATTAGTGTTGATGATGGTGTGCAGTATCAACACTTGCATACTCAAATATTGGAGATTTATCTAGATAGTATTGTGACACTTATATGATCAATCCTTACTAGGGACTAGGCCACCCAAATTATTGTATAAAAAAATGCAATTTGATTCTTGAAAATAAAGTCTTATAATTTAACTTTAAATTATTAAAATTCTTCATATATAATTTTTTTGCAAGAATGAATTATATATGATAAGTTGGGAGATTATTTGATGAAATTTAAAAAAGGCAAAGATATGGTACCTTTTATTTGATATTTAGCGGCCATCTGCCAGTGAAAGCAGGCAATGTGTAAATATCAAGGCCATCACTTCACCCATGCAAATCACCAAATTTGTGAAGACCACTGCTCGATTCGTTTCTACACCAGCCAACCAAACCAACCAAAACCAGTGATTTTTTCTTCTTCTTTGGTGGATCCGTGTTGCCATAACCTGCTGGGAAAGTTTTCGGCTCAATCTGATTTATGTCTTTATTTATAAATCAAACCAATTATTGGTTTTCTTTTCTAAAAAAATTAATAATTCATTATCATATGTATCAAAAAGTTTTATCATCGATTTTATATTTATACCACAAAAATCACCCTTTTTTTATATTTTAATATACATATTTTTAGCGTTGTCAATGAAATAATAAATAAATATGATATAAGTAAGAATGTAATGCACTTTATTAAGCAAAGAAAAAAAACAATAATCGGGGCAGAACCAAAAAATTGTGTTGGGAGGGGACAAGTATAAAAACATGTGAATCAATTTTATAGTAAAAAGAAATTGTTCGGTTTTTTTTTTTTAATGATGTATTTAATTTGTCCCTAAAACTAGGGATGATGATGGGACAGGCAGGGTAAGTTAGGATTTATAATTAAAGGGGATAAAAATATAATAAAAATAATATAAATAAATTGTTAAATAAAATAAGAGAAATAATTGCATAAATTATTAAATAAAAGATGGGGGATAATTGCCATTAGTGTGTTAAAAAGATTATGTAGATATAAATAAATAAATAAATATATATATATAAACATGTATGTAGATGTAATAAAAAAATTTCAAAAATTCAGGGGGACAAAGGGCATGTGCCTGCGCCACTGGTAGGGAATGACTCCTCACGTATTGCCCGTGGGAGGAGCAAAGATTCCCTGGTCAATTTTTTTAAAAAAATTTAATATATTTAAAATATAATATTTAATAATTAACTATAATTGAAATACAATATTTAATAATTAAAAAAATTAAATTCAATCATAAATCAAATTAATATAAATTTTAATAATTGATAAAATTAAAATTAAATTACATAAATATAATTAAATATAGTTACTAAATTTTGGGACGGGAACAACAATTTCCGTCTCCGTCCCAAATTCTAAACTATAGAATATTTTTTCTCTGTCCTTATCCCCACGGAAAAAACTTTTTAGGAATTTTTCGTTCCATTATGATCCCTATCCAAAACTTATTTCAGGTCTAAATTAATGTAAATATTTTCAATTTATTGCTATTTTACTTATTTAATCACTAAAATATATATTTTCTTCATCAAATGTTCATCTATCATATATTTCTATTTTAATATTATAAAATTTATATTATTAATGGTGTAAAAATATAGAAAAAAGATATAAAAAAAATTTGTTTTGGACAAAATGAGACTAACTAACAATACATTGCTAATAACATGCCAAATTAGTCCGAATTTTGATCTTTAAACATAACAATTGTCACGAAAAAAAAAGTAAATTGAATTTTCGCTCAATTTATTAGATACATAGCAATATAGAAATTAGAATTGTCATGTAAATTGGATATAACGAGAAGTTTAAGGATCAAATTAAATTTTTTTAACGGTTTAAAAAATAAATAATAGGATCGAAATCTGGAAGGGTGTAAAATTGATTAAATTTCTTTATTTTATTAATTCATTTTGTATTCGTCTTTATGATAGTAATCACTCATTTGATTTTATTTTATATAAAAAATTTATTTGTTCAATTTATTTAAAAATTTTGTTCATTAATTAAATAACAAATGAGTATTTTGAATTTTTCTTAGTATGAGGACCTATCAAGAAATTTTATATCTGCCTTTCACAATAAAAGCATAGAAATAAAAGAGTGGGCGACCCAAGCAAGCATAGCGTGTGGCCTCCTCCCAATTTTATTTTTTCAGAAAAAAATTATAATTTTCATGTTATTTTTAGATTGATTTCTAAGTTAATTCTTCTAATTTTTCATTTTTACAATTTAACCCCCTATAAATTTTTAATTTTCTATTATATTTTAATTTTAGTGCTCATGTTCAGAATATCTTGCGTCTGCCTCTAGAAATGAAAACAAGAAACACATTTCAAGTCAATGACATTAATTTGAGTAATCTTTTTGAACATTTTGTTTGAATTCAATTCTATGGCTTTCTAATGGTTGTGTTGATTTTGCTTAAATTCCATATAGGTTTATGTTTTTCTAAGCTAAATTTTTATCAAAAAATTCTATCAGTAGCTTGAACTTGATATATATATATATATATATATATATATATATATATCATAATTTCTGTATAAGATTCTGACAGAATTTTCAATTGATAATTTATAATTTCAAGCCAAAATTCGTTGGTAGGAATCTAATTATATTTGATTTTAAATAAAGTCAATTTAGAGAAGAAAAAAAAAAGGAAAATACTATATAAGCATGATATTCTTGACGTTTCCCGTGCAACAGAAGCATTCATCAGAAACTACACATGCGAATGAGTACAAAATATAAAAAAGTAGCAAGAAACGGTAGGAAGACGGCTACTTCAATTTTCAATCCCTAAAAATTGACAAGCATGGCAAAATTCTATATGAAAAATAAAATACCGCTAATGTACTATTGATGAATTCAAGAATATGGTATATTTCGGTTGGTTCGGTTAATCTAAATTCATATGAATAAAAAAATTGATAGACATCAATTACAATAACCGAATGTCTTATATATATCATATCAATTAAACAGATAACCAAGACTCTGAGAGAGTAAGCGAAAAGGAAAGAAAATGACCAACCTCTTGCAATTTAAAATGAACAAGTCTCATGTTTTGATACCAACATTTCATTTGCAGAATTCATCAGAAGAAAAAAAAATACTGAGGAACAAGAAGAAGAAACTAAGGCAGAGAATAGGGGAATTCAAGAAATGAAGAGGAAAGCTGTGGAGATTCAATTAGGTTGGATTGACATAAATAAGGTATTTAGAGAGCCCAATTATTTGATTGAGTTAGGTAATTAATCCTTGGATTTTACTAATTAAAAAGTTCTCTTTGAAGTCAAGCGGAAGGGATAAGAGCTTTTAGTATATTTTATGCTTTCTACTCAGCTTACAACTCATAGACAACTCTACTTTTTTCTTCAACAAAAACTCAAGTGTATTATGGGTATAAAAGCTAACTTAGTACACACTCTTCTAAAGTCATTTCCATGATCTAGTGTACATCAATTTTACACCAAATTTCTCATGTTCTTATTTGATATTTGATATTAAAGTTGCAAATTAATTTTATTCGTAATCACTCATATTTGACGATTATAACATTATAATCATTATACTATGATTCATAACAAAAAAAATCACTTAACCTTTATTTTGTAACTAGAAAAGTCATAATAGCCAAAAAAATCGAGAATCAGACCATCGAAAAATCGAAAATAAAAAAATAAATATACATTTTTCTTGTTGGATATCGAATAAATTTTGATGCTCTCAATAATTTCAAGATCATAATATAATATATTTTTTGTTGCCATCAACAAATTTTGCCGCTGTTAATAATTTTAGTGCCCGAATTCTTAATTTTCCGGTAATTTCTGTTATAAAATAAAAGCTTGGTGATTTTTTTTGTTATAAATCGTAATATAATGATTATAACGTTACAGTCGCCAAACTTGAGCAATCACGTATTAATTTAACACTCAAAGTTCCATACTTTTTAATGAAATAGATGTTGGGTTTCTAATGTTCCTCTTACATGATAAATCAATTCAAATTTAATTACAGTTAAAAATGTTAATAAAAATAATTAAATTTGAAACTTTCCGCATGTTTAATCGTTGACGGCTTGCCTAATTATAATTATAATTACTTGCTTAGATAGAGGAAACAATAGAAAAAAGAACAAATCACTCTAAATAGAGGCACCTATGACCCTAGATTATTTGAATTAAGAGCATAAAATTAAAGAAAAGAAAGGCAGATTACCTTAAAATTTTCCATGAAAGAAAGCTCCATATTGCAGAGAAAGTCCTCTTCATTATTGAGCTTCAATCTTCTGCTCTTTGCAGACCGCCATCTTTCTTGGATTTGCTATGCTCTTCTTTGACAGTTTTATCCATGTTTAATCATCAAAATTCCACGCACTTCAGCCTTTTTTTGGCTTTTGGTGATGGTAGTTTCGAGATTTTAACTCGAAACCATACGGGGAAGAAAACAGAACATTTTAAAGAATATACGTTAGGTGCCATTGTGTTGGCACGACGACGTTTTCAGATTTTTTTTTCTAACTCTTTTTTCCATACGCTGTCGTATAGGATATTCGGGTTCAAAACCCGTTTGTAAATGTTCAACCCGCCCGATGCTAAACTGGATCTTCCACATTTCTGTCGAAAAACCTCTCCACTGATCCAGTGAAGAGCCCCAAATACCAAAAACCTCCCTTGAACCTCTTCACCAGGAACGGTAAAATCTTCACTTCTCTTCTCCGTCTCCCACTATGTATAGAATCCACCGGTTCACTCTCACCAAAACCCACAACCTCCGCTTCTTTTCTCAGTCAGCCGCCGCTGCTCTAATCGAAGAACCTGCCGCCACCGCTCCACTTACTTACCTCGAAGGATTCCCGAAGCCTGGTCCGATTGAGACCATCGGCGGGATACCACGCGCCACCTCCGGCAAAAATATGGCAGTGAAAGAGCGAAAAGCTGGGAGAGTTCCTAGCATTGTGTTCGAGCAAGAAGATGGCCAACATGGTGGTAATAAAAGGCTGATTTCAGTTCAGGCCAATCGCATTAAAAACCTTGTTGATAAGCTTGGTAGATCTTTCTTCTTATCCAGGCTTTTCAATCTTGAGGTCAGAGCCGAGTTCGGGTCCGACGAGATCATCGAGAAAGTTCGGGTCTTGCCTCGATTGGTAATTTCAATATCAATGGTTTATGTTTGGTTGCTGAGAATTTTAATGAATTCTTCTTTTAAATAGAGGTATTGTAGCTTGTCAGAAAATGTTTAAATCAAAGTTTTGAAATTTGTTTGATTGAATTATGTCAGGTTCATTTGCACGCCATTTCTGATACGCCTATTAATGTGACCTTCATAAGGGCACCTTCTGATGCTTTGTTGAAGGTTGACGTTCCTCTTGTCTACATCGGAGATGATGTATCTCCTGGACTCAGGAAAGGTTAGTCTTTACTTTGCAACAATTTGTCTTTTGCTATTTTAATTATACAGTGTTATGTTTTAATGTAGTTAAAGATAACCAGAAGATTGTAGTATATGTAGTTAGATGTGAACTTAAAATCATTCAAGATTATATGGGCTATATTGTCACTTATACTAAATCTTCTAACAGTTCTTAGTGGACCGCAACTATCTGCGTGATCATGTTCTTGATACGCACGTATGACAAATCAAATGCCAAGATCAATTGGAATTTTTGGGGATGTAGACTTGCACACTACCATATAGCTAAAGTAGAGAAGAAGATAGAAGTATAGGCTTCTTACTTGTATAACCTTCCTAGCTTCCCTTTAATTTCCACCTGCCTTGTTGAGTTTTATATATAGTGTTATTGTTAATTTAATTCTAGTTTTCCTTGTGACAATAACATTAGTGTGAAGTAACCACAAGTCTTTATAGCTGTTTTTCTTAGGAGACTTGTAATTCTCCCAGTTTCCCCTTAGAGAAGTTGATGGCTTCTAATTCTTCATAAGTTTTGCACCTGTAGCCTGTGCTAGTTAAATGACACTGAATTAAGAGTATAACTTTCTCAGAATTAGTTTAGAGTTGATAAATTTGCAAACATGCCCTCCATAGATGCAGTTTTTACTGAGATGTGTTGTGTGTTTAAAGGATAAAGTGCCTATCTTCCAGAGCTGTTAACACAATTATTTTTATACTCTCCTTTTGGTAGATTCCAATAGTGTGGTCCTTGGTCATTTTATCCAAGCGCTATGGTTTTCACTGTCATCCACCTCAGTGAAGCCATATAGATATGGATTCCTTTCCCCTTTGTAGTTGTTTAACATTACACCTAAGATCTCCAAATTGCAATCCTTAGATCTAGCTATTGGACTGCCTACTTGGGGACATAGTTGAGTTCGCAAATGAAAACTAAGGATAAAGAGCAGCCGAGCTGACTAGTAGGATCACCCAACCCAAACACCTTATGGCAGACCTTAGAAAGCAAGGTTATGATGGCAGATGGACAGTCTTCATGCTTTTCTGGATTCTGGTGTATAAATATCTGAAACAACCTCTTCACAAATATGAGTTACCCAGTATTCATATTAACTTTGTGTTGCCTCTCATGAGGATTTTCGTTGGAGGGCAAGTAGTGTCCTCATCAAGACACATTACTTCTTCCGAATGCTTTAGTCACGTTCTTACTGTCATTTTGTCTTGTTATTGAATTAGATTGAAGAATTTACGCGTTGGTTTAGCTAATATGTGCAAGTATATTTGTTCTTTATACACTTGGCAGGTTCTTATTTGAATATTATTAAGAGAACAGTCAAGTTTCTTTGCCCTGCGGATATCATCCCTCCATATATTGAAGTGGATCTAAGTGAACTTGATGTGGGGCGAAAATTGGTAGTGGGAGACCTTAATGTTCATCCGGCTATAAAGCTCATTCAACTAGAAGACCAACCTGTTGTTAAGATCATGGGAGCCAGGGTGTCTGACCAACGGAGATCCAAATAAGCAGTTAGAAGCAAACATTTCTTGTTCCTGGTATTTGCCACCATTCTTATAGAGTTTTCACAAGCAAAAGCTGTCCTCTCGTTTTCCATGACATTTATTTGTTGTAATACTAGCAGAGGACCAGTCCATTCAATCTCAAGGGTGGCAATTTTTTTTCTTCTTCTTTTGGCTTTTTGATTTAGGAAACATGATGTTTAGGGAATGCCATTTTTGGGTTGTGGAAATTAAATGATAAGAAGGAATAACTCCTTATTGTCGATTATAGGGATACTCAGATAATTTCTTATTTCGATTTAATTGGATTTTAGTATTGTTAACATCAGTTTGGTGTTGATCAATAATTAGTAGCTACTTAAATGTGCAATAAAATTGCATTCGTTTTATATTCTACATTTAATCTTTTGATTCTTTTAATTTAGTAGAGTATAAGGCAAGAATTGCTTGGTTGCACACTTCTGAGCAAAAGCTATATTTGATGGAGCTAGATAATCATATTAGCCAGCCTTCTGCTCAAGGATATTAATGGGGCTAGATGATCAGCTGCTGAATGATATTGATGGGACTATATAATCATATTAGCCGGCCTTCTCCAAGAAATTATGTCATCTTGGATACAAAAAATAGTTGAAGATGAAAGAAAAGGATAAAAAAACTCTTTTTATTTGACATTAATCATTTTAGAGAGATGAGGAAAAAGAGTTAGGATGATGACTATAGTATACCCAACAACATGAGGATGATGACATATGGCAAACATTCATTAATGTTTTTTATCAGCAATTTAGGCAAATTGATGGTAGTTTTGCTTTAGCTTCCTCCAATAACTTACAGTTTGAGCTACATGAAGTCAAAGGTTCTTTTTGGTTGCACAGTTTTAATTTTGAGAGGATAAATTGTTTGACTATAGGATGATGCAAAGATATAAGAAAGAAAAGTACAATATTATTGATTTCTAGAGCATGTAGTTCATGCTATTAGCCATGAAAATTTATTTTAATTTGAGGGTCTTTTTGCTAAATTTTAATGGTAGATTTTCTCGTATGGAATCGCCAATTTCAATTGCATTTTCAGGCATAAACTACTGTTGATGGGCTTGGAGCCCATAGTGCAATGGTGGTATTGGATAATCTAATATTTTGCCAGTACCAAATCATATTCTATTATGTCCTCTTAGCTATATAACAAATCGAATAAACTTAAATAAATTGCAATTATTATCTCTTATAATCTCAATTTCTAGACATGTATTCTCGTTATGTGAATAACCTCAACTTGAAACGACATGTCGTCTTGAAAAATTAGTAACCAGAATAATTACTTCATGTTTTCCCTTATTTAATGCTGGCTGCAATTATACAAAAGATGGAATTATTCTATTCCAATGGGAATTCTTTTTGGATAGAAAATTAATCAAGATTAAAAGAAAAAAAAAACTAAAAAGTATTATAGTTATCTTTTATTTGAAATTAAAAGTGTTAGAGCAAAAAAAAAAAGTAATTAGAAATAAATTATTTTTGTTAACTTTGTTTATCACAATTGATGAGGAAACAGAAGTTGATAATATATGTTATCTTTAATCTTTGTTTTTTTGAAATGTAATATCCTATTTTATTTCCTTATGATATTCAAGCATAAAAATTAATTAATCCATATCTTTTAATATTTTTATCGATTATCCATGGATTAGAGACCAATTTACGTCTTTTATTTAATAAAAAATTCAAAAATATGTGAGAAGGGGGCTAATTTAATTATGCAAACATATATATGCGAGCGCACACGCTTGCAAAATGATAATACATTATGATTAGATTAGCTCATTAAATTCCATTCTTCTTTATAAAAAAGGAAAATCAATCTAGAATTATTAAAAAAAAAAAGCAAAAATATAACCCTTTAGTTAAGAAGTATTTATAGGTTAAAATTAGAATATTTTTTTTAACTACCAATTAGATTTTATTTTATGGTTAATTATATGATGATATATATAAAAGAAATAAAGAAAGGCAACGTTTTATGTGCTTGAAAATTATGGCTTTTACATTATTCTCATCAATTACCTATTACTCAACAATTTGCATATAATTAATTGATAAGATAAGTCACAACTCACAAATGATGAATTAACCCAAAAATTAACCACAAGTTCTTGAGTTACTCATGCATGGATAACCTAACTACACCTCTTTCTCTTTTTTATTTCTTATTCTTTTTTTTTTTTTGGGAAACCCTATCTGATGAATTTCTTTTCAAACTTAGATCCCACCTTTCTTGCCAAAATCAAAGTTATATAAAGATTAGACCAAAAATGAATAAACTTACCATAAAAGATAAATATTCAGCAGAAAGGATAAATCATATACGAAACATTTATCAATACAAAAATTAAAAATATATGTCTCTTTATCTTTAACTCCACATATAAATGTATTACCTGACATACCCACTTCCATACCTAAAAATTTCAAGAAACCAAACCATGGGAAAATTTCAACCAATTTTTCTCTTTATTCTTTCTCTATTCATTTTCTCTACAAACTCTTTCCCATTATCGACGAGAGGAAGATTCATAATCGACGAGAAAACAGGGCAAAGAGTGAAATTAGCATGTGTGAATTGGCCATCTCATGTGGAGACAATGCTTGCAGAAGGTCTTCATGAGCAGCCATTGTCAAAAATAGTTTCAAATTTGGTGAAGTTGAATTTTAATTGTGTGAGATTCACATATGCCACATATATGTGGACTAGGTATTATAATATGAGTGTTGAGGAGTCTTTTAATAGGTATAATTTGAGCAAAGGATTAGAAGGAATTGCTAAGTATAATCCTTCTTTTTTGAATAAGACCTTGGTTGAGGCTTATACTGCTGTTGTTGAAGAGTTTGCAAAGCAAGGAATTATGGCTATTCTTGATAATCATGTTAGTAAGCCTACTTGGTGTTGCTCTGAAAAAGATGGAAATGGTTTCTTTGGCGATCTGTATTTTAATCCTCAAGAATGGGCTAATGGTTTGTCCAAGGTTGCTACTCACTTCAAAGGCAAACCACAGGTGATTTCATAATCTTTATTTTATAATTAATCGAGGGTCTAAATTGAATAAAATCAAAAGTTCTGAAATTAATTGAATTGTATGATTTGCATGCAGGTGATAGCAATAAGCACAAGAAACGAACTAAGAGGACCGCTAGCAAATCCAGAAGATTGGTACAAGTACATAAACAAAGGAGTATCGACAATTCACAAAGCAAATCCAAATGTACTAATAATAGCTTCAGGGACAGGCTATGCCGGTGACCTAACTTTCTTGAAGAACGAGACTTTGGGCTCTAACTATGACAACAAGTTAGTGTATGATGCACATTGGTACTCATTTAGCGGAGGTAGCAAAGATAGTTGGGAAGTAGAATTCCTGAATGATGTTTGCCTTTCAAAGACCCAAAATTTCATAAACCAAACTGGGTTCACTCCTTTGCTTAAAGACGATCCAGTTCCACTATTTATCGGTGAATTTGGTGCAGATCAGAGCATGAAGAGTAGGGCAGACGATCATTACTTGAGCTGTTTCTTGGCTTATGCTTCACATTATGATTTGGATTGGGGACTGTGGGCTTGGCAAGGTAGCTATTATTTTAGGGAACAACAAGTTGGTATGGAAGAAACTTTTGGTACCATGACTTATCACTGGAATCGGATTAGAAGTGTTGAATTTCAGAATAGATTGCATCTTGTTAAGCAGAAGATTATTGGTAAGTATTTATGCAATACTTAATATAAATGCAACTGTTAATATGAGATTAAGGTATAGTTATTGCGATTATAATTATCATTATTATTTTCATATTTCTCAATAAATTAACACAGAAATATCTATTAACATGACTTATAATTTTATATTTCCATGATTTTTGCAGACCCAGCTTCAAGATCACCAATATCCTACATATTGTTTCACCCACAAAGTGGAGCATGTGTGCATGCAGACAGCAAAAAAGAAATCTACACAAGCACTTGCGACAAATTTCAGCATTTTACATATGCTGGAACTGGGAGTCCAATCATGCTAAAAGGCACTAACCAATGCATTAAAGCAGTTGGCGATGGTGAAGCACCAATTCTTACAACAAATTGCACAACTCCTCTAACTTCTTGGAAACAACTTTCATCTACTAAGCTTCACATTGCTGTCACAGATGAAAATGGCAATGATTTATGTTTGCAGAAAGAATCTTCTTACACTGATAAGATTATTACTGCTAAGTGCACTCTTACTCTTGCTGATCCTGAATGCCTCAGTGATCCCCAGAAAGACCCTACTACTCAGTGGTTTAGTCTTGTTAGGACTAATGTTTTGTAGATTAATTTCTTAATTTAGCTTGTTCTTTGTTTAGGTTTAGGGATTAGAGGCTGATTTTTTTTTTAGGTTTGTTTTCCGAGAAATTTCTTGGAATTTATGTTTCCTATGAAAAAAATAAATAAAGAACATTTATCCAAAACTCAAAGATAAAGATCAATTAGCAATCTGGCCATCCCAATCCAGTATGGCCCTAAAATTTGTTAAAAATATAAAATTATCTTGTAATACGCATCGATTATGAAATAATAATATTTTTATAGGAGGTAATATGATATTTTTAATAAATTTATGGGTGTAATTTAATATATAATTAATTTAAAGAAAAAATTTAATAAATTGTAATAGTTTAAGAGAAATTTATATATCAACTCGTAGAAAAATAAAATTTTTGTTGACCTGCATACACTCTTATGGGCCATGCTAGGCTGAGGTGGACCAGATTGAGTACAAGGACATGTAATCAAGTCTAAATATGGGAATTGTGTTGGCTTAGGGTTTAGAGTTATATAATATAATCTTTGTACCAAATTCCAAGGAATTTTAATTGTAATTTTTTTCATAAGCATAACATATGTAGTGGACAAAGGGTGCCAATGATACATAGTTATAAATATATTAATAAAAAGAAGCCGAAATAATCATTGGAGCATAAAATCTGATATGGTAAAAGAATATGATTAAACATAAAATGCATTTTGACCGTTAGATGAAAAAATTATCATTTTATATATTTAATTCAACGGTCCATACTTTCGGGCAAGGATAGTTTGTCGTAGCTTAATCACACTTGGGCTGTCCTTAGTTTCAAGAGAGAGAGAGAATATATATATATATATATTCAATAAGGGAGCAAAATAAGACAATTATGGGCCACCCTTTATCCTAAAAAAGGAAAAGTTAACAAAAAATGCTCAAGTTTTGATTACCATGATAATTTTCATGGGAGTTTTTATATTATTGTCCAAAGAATTTTGCAAAAATCATATTCGATTCTAGATTGCTAGGGCACTAACGACATGTAGGCCAGATTTTATCCTATATACTTGTTTTAATCACGACAATAAAAAAATATTTAATTTCATCATTGCAATTTCTTTGTAAAAAGAGAGATTTTAAATGCGAGATGAAGATGATGATAGTTAAATTAGAGACCATCATCTGTTGCAACGGCACTAGACATTAATGCTGTTGGTAACTGTTCGGCTACAAATACAAGTTATTCGATAAACTTTCGTTGTCGAATCAGTTTAAAAATAAAATAATTTTAAAATAAAATGAGAGTATGAGAAAATTATTTAAAAGGGTTATATCACATTATATAATATAATTTTCTAACTTGCCATTAATGGCTACAGCCATAAATGTCTGTTAATAGTTGTAACAACTAAACATTAACTATATAGTGACTATAATAGTCATCCTCGGTAATGTTTGAGCTTGCTGAATAACTCGACTATCCAAACTTAAGAATGCGTAGTTTTTTAACTATATGGTCATATAATATCTAAAATTTATTAACCTGACTAATCTGAATTAAAATCTGTATAATTTTAATTAATAAAATATGTCATGCACAATTGTATTTCACTTAAATTAGGTGCTCGTACGCATCACTTTCTCAAAAAATTCCATAGCCTTTTCCCTTGGATTATCTCGTGCCTTTGCATGCCAAATGAATCCAAATCAAACATGTGTTTGTTACGGCAAGTTAATGCTTAAATACTAAATAGATCTAGCATTATAGTAATTAAGATTGATGGGTATATCTACAATATAATTATATGTTGGCACTCTTCCTAAATCCTGTTTATTATTGTATTTATGAATTAATTTGGTAGCAGTTTTTTTTCTTACATATCAGTTCAACATGTAAATAAAAGGCTTTATATATATATATATATATGGAAAAATGAACTTAATTTCACAAGTCATCTAAAGACATGTAATTTTAACAATCACTAATGTTGCAAATAATAAATACAAATTCAAAAAAATAAAATACATAATCTTAAATAACGTTGATTTCAATATTGGGAGAGTTTTATCCCTATAATGGACCAACTAGACTCGAACTGGATAATACTAATAATTATAAAAAAATTGTTGATTTCTCATGACAGGGTCGGTCTAAATTTAACAAACAAAAATTTTATAGATCAAACCAATTATGAAACTTCATATTCATAAAAAAAATAAATCGATTAAAAAAATGATCAATCTATTGCGTCAAAAATTCAAGAAACCATATATAAGTAATAACTTTGCTTCGTGCGCATGGTGAGCGTAATCCACCCTACAAAATTAGGGTTGTTGACTTGCTTTGTGAAAAGACTTATTTCCTTCACAAAAGTATCTAAGCAAAAGCTCCCAATTTTTCCTTCCTTTTTCCTTTTCACCTTTCAATTTTAGAATTGCATTTTTCAAAATTCAAAAAATCCATAAGATTATGCTTACCTTCTCTACCATTTTCTCAAGCAACAATAACTCTACTTCCAAGCATGGATGCACATGATATGCATTATCTTGCTAGCAATAGTTAAACAGTTTTGTGTTAAAAAAAAAAAAGGTTAAAATCACCATATAGGATGAAATGAGCCTCTTATGTAAATTAGAGATGTTAAAGTTAAAATTTTAAATATGAAATATTTTAAAATAAATATTTATAGTGGAATATTTTATTCTTTTTATAAGTATATTTACTGTGAATTCAAATTAATCCACTCATTAAAATTCAATTGTTATATGTTTAAAAAAATCTATTAAATTTAAATAAAGAAAAAAGATATGAAAATTTCTTTCAAGTTTTTTCTAAAATACTAATGTAACTATATTATTTATTTTGGAGAAAAATATCCCGATGTGATGAAAATTAGTACACAAATACTCTTATAAATAACTTTCATCAAGTCCGAATTAACAACGTTGTCGCGATCCCGATATATAATAAAATATGTCATTTCTTAAATATTTTTTCAATTTTACCTATTGAGAATTCATATGATATACTCGTATCAATTCAATGCTGATAATTCAAAAATGGCTCTAAAATAAAAATATTTTAGTTCGAAAGGTATTTTTGTAACCTCCCCCAAATATATATATATATATATATATGCTATTGATATTTTCCCTCTTTGTTCGTAAAATTGTACCCTCCTCTGGCACGTCCGAACAAAATTGGTTTGCTTTCTTCTTAAAATTGGTAATGGTCCACTTAGAAGGGAGTAGTGGGCCATAGGCCCATAAATATCAATAATCTAAACAATCACATTTGCTGGGTCCATAAAGTAATAGATTTTTGTTGTTTTTACATAAAAACAGGAATGATCACGAAGCGAAAATTTTTTATCCTATGATTATCCCTGATTATCCCTGTATAAAGCCATCAAATAGTAGTCAATGAGATTAAAGACAAAAAATCTTCACCTAAACAGACCACATGATAGCGACGGACCTTAAAAATCATTGTTATACAATAAAAAAATTATTCTTCAGTTCTATATTCGTAAAATAATTAACAATATAATGAGCCACTGGCATAATTTACTTGTAATTTATTATTTTTTATGGAAAAATAAAACAGATATTCGAAATCAAAAGTTGAATTGTATTATAACCAAGGTTTAATGTGTATAAATATTCTTAATATTTATATAAAAAAATAATTTTATTAGGTGTAATATTATTTTTAAATTTATCAAAATGGTATAGTTTTATTTATGAAATAACAGAACTGTTGATCTGATCATATTTTATTTTTTGATCGCTAATATAAATATATTATACTATTTCGATTAAATAACTTCAAATTAATTATTGTAAATATCGTTGCAAGTAATTAAATATTAAAAGTAAAATTATTTTTTATATAAATATTAAAAATATTTTTACATATTTACCTGTATCTAATTATTTATTTTAGTATTTTTCTTTGAAAGTGGTACGGTAGTTTATATATCTTGAGTACAGCATCGTCCTTTTTCTTTTTTTTCTCTGCAATTTCTTGAAAAATACAAATGGACCCATTACTATTACTATTTACCACCACTATATACTTACAATATATATATATAAATAATTTTGTTGTCAATTAATAAAGTTATAATTAATTTATAGAGGTCAAAGCTTTTTTAATGTGTATTTTTCGAAACAAAAAGGGCAAAAAAGAGGACTAATTATACTTCGATTAGTACAGGGGTCCCTATCTGCATGGATGCCACGTGAGCTTAATAGGGTAGTACTAAGCCAATTAAGGTCACTTTGCTATAGCAGGTGGTTCCCTGTCCTTTTCAAATTTCAGTCCATCAAAAATTGGAACTACTTTTTTACCCACCAATTCCTTGATAGTGTTCAATTGAACCCCTCAAATTGTAACTTTTATTCAATTAAGCCCCCCAGTCTCTAAGTCCTATCCAATTGGACCGTATTTAATGAAAAATGTTTCTGGGTGTTCTTTAATTAAATAACGATCCGAGTCTGAGATCATAATTAATATAAAGATGCATAGAGCATTTGGAAATTTGAAATATCCAGATGGATCCATTATTTATATCATAAGCCCCACCTCATCAGATTGCCAGTTCTTCATCAGTTATGAACATTCAGATAGCCAATTATGAAATTCATACTATTAAAAGTTTTAAATAAATAGAAAATGTAATTTAAATAATGATTCTGTTTTAAAAATTGAATTAATATTTATTATCATATTTAAAAAATATTATATTTTTAAAAAGTGTATACTAGTTTTTGAACGTAATAAAATAAAAAAAAGTGAATATTTATTTATAAATGAAAAAATATATGATTAAAAAAAGAAAAAAAAAACTCATGAAACTAATTTTTATACTGAATTATTAAAAGTTAAAATAATATAATTTGATTGGACAATCCTGAATCCTAAATTTTATTTCAGAAAATAGTAATACTGAGAATATGTAGTCATCTCAGTATGATTGAGATAATACTTGATTAGGCTTAATACCAAATAATTAAATACAATAAACAAAGTTAGACAGTAAAACTGAAACAGTAATTAAATAAGGCGTATTATTCGCCCTCATGCCTGACCAGAACAGACTGCTATCACATGACTAACCTGCGCCACCAGCAGCCTATCTCCGAATCAAGACAAATCGAAACCCATTTCTCTTTCTCCACTCTCATGGTAAAAAAACCCCAAAAAACAAAAACCCTTTACTCTTCTCTGTCACCTCTATCTTCAGTACTACTACTACCATTGTTCTTTACTCTTCTTCTTTGAATTTCTTCTGCATTATTCTGGCTCTCCCAACTATGGAAGCTTTCAGTTTGCTCAAATACTGGAGAGGCGGTGGTGGTGGTGGTGTCGTCGGTGGTGGTGCTGATTGTGGTGGTAATAACTCCCGCGCCACCACTATTGTCGCTGCTGTCGCCGCTCAGCATGCTGTTGAAACCGACGATGATAACGACGACGATGACGGGCCTTTTTTTGACTTGGAGTTCTCCGTTCCTGACGACGAGGAAGAGGAGGAAGACGCGGAAGGTAAGAAAGAGATTGATGGCGCTGGTTTCGACGAAGAAAATGACGGCGTTGAGTCCGAGGACGATGAAGGTGAAGGTGAAGGTAGTGAGAGGGAGTTTAAGTTCACGCTTTCCTCTGGTTCCAGTGACGGCCGTGTGGATCAGAACTTGCCGCTGTCACCTTCTGATGATTTGTTTTTTAAAGGCAGACTTGTTCCAATCGAACCTTCATCTTTAGCTCTTAATGACTCTGAGACTAATTCGAAGCCTCAGTTCCCTGTTTCTTTCTTGAAATCTGCTACGAAGTTTAGAGTGTTTATGTTAGGATTGAAGAAATCGAAAATGAACTCAACGGAGAAAGCTGATAACGCGACGGAGGCTAATGAATCTGCGGCTGATTCTACTAGTCCAAAACAGCAAGAAAAGAAGCGAGAAGAGAAAAGAGAGGAAACTAATACCAAGCAGAGCAAGTTCTTCACCGTTAAGTTCAAGGTAGAGGAGGTTCCGATAGTTTCTCTGTTTACCAGAGAGAACAGTAAAAGCGCCAACAAGTCGAACAAGCAGAGTAATGCGGAGGAATCCGCCGCTGCTTCTGATGAGAAACGGTTCTCGAAGGACGTAATGCAAAAATACTTGAAGAAGGTGAAGCCTCTTTATATTCGCGTTTCTAAGCGCTACGGAGAGAAACTGAGATTCTCCGGCCAGCTGAGCTTAGGCTCTGGACTTAAAGCAGCAGCAGCTCCTCCACCACCAACATCTACGGCGGCTACGGCTCAGAAATCATCACCGCCGAAATCGACTGCTTCAGTTGAGAAAAGCCAATCTGAAACTGAAGTCGCAGAAGCGGCTTCAGTGAGCAATGTGAGCAATGTGAAGAGCCTAAAACAAGCAGGGCTGAGAGTTGTGTGCAAACACTTAGGGAAAAGCCGATCGGCGTCGTCAGCTGTGGCGGCAGCTCCACCGGCTCCAGCAACGTCAAGGAGGAGAGATGATTCGTTGTTGCAGCAGCAGGACGGAATCCAAAGTGCCATTCTCCACTGCAAAAGATCATTCAATGCGTCTCGAGGTAACTTAATTAATTAACTTCACCTATCAGCTGACTGGCCATTATTAATCAACTAATTCAGTTATTTAATTTGTATTTTGCTTTCTTTTTTTTCCCTTAAATTCCATTAACAGATTCGGATTCTTCGCTGTTATCAAGGTAAGTGAGCGATCCTTCTCATGAGAAATCCCTTGAATTGACCAGGAAATCTGCAGAGGAAGGAAAAGTTTCCTGCCATTGAGAATTCGACCATACAAACCCCAAGTTTGAAAGAAAAAAATATTCAGTCTCCTGCTGTTAATATATGGTAATTAACTACTACTACTGGTTTTCTTTGGAAATGAAATGATTTTATTTAGGAATTAACTGATCAGTTCATTATCCCCGTTATGTAAATGTATTATTTTTGGAGATTTTGTTTTTAATGTCTGGTTAGGGTTAAAAGAAAAGTAGATGTTGATCACGACCAGTGATAGTTAGGAAGTATGAGTTGCAGCTAGTTGGTTTTAGTTTGACTACTGTCTATAAAGCTTCATCTTTCTATGAAAGCGAATGCAGATCTTTATAATTATAATTATATCCATAGATTAAATTTTATGAACATTATTTTATGTATAACTAGAAATAAGTCATGACTAAGGTTCTATCATCGATTGTTGTTGAACTATGTTGGTATATTACTGCGAAATCACAGTAGAACTCTAGGAATGCATTGGCTCTCTAGCAATAGGATAAGAAGGCGCAACAGCTACAGGCATCACATAAGGAAGATGGGTGGTGTAGTGATGGGATTTTGAAAGGGTGAAAAATGAAATAATGGTATGGGTGAGGAATGGGGAATGAATAGGATAGTCTTTTAGTCTTCAGTAGTCAGAAAAGTGAGGAAAGTGGGAGACCCAACCCAAGTAGTAAAAAAAAAAGAGATTTTCTTTTCTTTTTCTTTTTCCCAAAGCAAGAAAGAGATAGTGTAAACAAATTGGGTAAAGATTGGTGAGCACTGAGCAGGAGAATCAGAGGGCAGAAGAGTGAGGATCTATCTCCCACTTTCTTTTTCTTTTTCCCCTTTTACTTCTTCCTTGTGAATAATATAACACTCATCTGTTCCTTTTCCTCGCCCTTCTCCGCATTTAGCACTCAAGTAGTAAAAAGGCGCCCATAACTTCTGTATATTACATTTGTCTTTATTCTTTTCTCAAATTTTTGTTCGTCCTTTTTTTTAATATATTTGTTGGTATTTTCAATTTAAATAGAATTGGGTCATTACAAAAGTTTTGTTCTTCTATTTTGATATATATATATTTTTTGTATAATTAAATGTAATATTCTATTAGAGACAGATTGAAATTCTTTTAATATAGATATTCGTCATTCATAAGACTTGATTTTGACAAATACTAGTATATTGTTATGGATTGTCAAAATGTTTTTTAGCCAATTGAAACTAGACACGTGGGGGTGAAATATTTATTTTGATAATATGCTGGATAATTAAAATGCAAGAATTTTACTTTAAAGTAATCCGATTCAAATCGAAACCATTGAATTATATGGGTATTGAGGTCCAACAGGATTGGATTAAGGTTAATATTTATTTTGTCTTTTGTTTTTGTTCATCTTCAGCTTTATTTGATTTTATCTGAATGTATGGTGGAATCATGAAACCTTGGAATTAGGGAAGGTGTTTTTCCAATTTATGTTTTTCCTTTTCTTTATGTTGGTGACAATTACGTATTGGATTCAATTTGTCTCCTAGTGTTATTCTTGGGTCCTACAAAAGCGCTGATTGTATTTCTTTCTGCTGCGTTTTCATCTAAAGCCTTTTGTCGTTTTGGGCTTTGCCCCATTAATCATATTCTCTTAGTGCCTTCTCTTTGCTTTTTGACCTGTAAACTCTGCTTAATTTATGCCCCCAACATTTCTAACTTCGATTTACTATCCGTGGAGTCTGAATGTATTAAACAATTCCTTATATTGGACGAGAATAATTGATTGTTATTTAATATTAACGATTTGACTTGTTTTTTTAATGAAAAAAGAAAGAACACAAACAAACACTAAATAGAGCTAGAACAAAGGCAATCGGCAACCTGCTTGTCACCTTCGACTAGAGCTCATTTAATACAACATAGTTAGACACTTTATAAGAACTTTCACAACCATTAATTACATTTTCTAAGACCGTCTCCAATAATGGATTTTTACTAATAATATTAATTAATTAATTAATTTTAGTAGTGTGAGGATTTTCATAGGAGATTCAAAATAGGGATAATTATTGAAGTGGAAAGTCTTTCTTTTAGTCTCTAATGATATGGTATTTACGAGATAGATATAGATTCACATTAAAGAGTTGAATGTATCTTTTTTACCGGAAACGATGTAAGCTGAATACACCTACTTTTTTACTATTTCTCCCTTTTCATACGTTAATTTATCGGTTAAAGTCTTCCTTTGCCAGAAATATACCGAATTTTTCTCTTTTCAAATGACCGTAATAGTTAGCAATCATCTCATGAATTCATTCGTGAAAATATACCACAATCTAAAGTAATAAAAGTTATTTTCACTATTAAAAATATTTGGGAATACTTTTACTCGGGAATTAATTTAAAAACAGCAAATATTTTTGTTTAATATCAACTGTAATGATCTCTCTATATTTCGAAAAGTAAAGTTGAAAATTGACTAATACAAAAGTTCCATGCTTGTTCTTTAAATTACCCATCAATGAGCAAACTTTTTCCCTACATTTCTTATCGGTTAGCATCATTACATTAATTTAGAGTGCCTGAAATCTAAAACGACAAATATAAGCAACCAGTAAAATTTGATTTGGCAGTCAACACTCAATTAAAGTATCAAATTTTTAAATTCAATATTTTTAAAAAAAAATTATAATCGAACTATATGTTTATTTTTCATTAAAAAAATAATTGATCCTATTTCAATGCCAAGTCCGAAAATGACTGAAATTATACTAAGACATCGAGATGTTAACCGAATAACTTTATGACCAAACTGCTCGAGAGAGCCTGGTTATAGAGCTCGGTTATCAGCTATAACCTATATGCTTTGCATGGGCAAATAAGATAGGTATAGCTTATATTTTTTAGCTAAATTGATTTATGATTTTAATTATAAATTAAGCTATATAGAAAATTACATTTTCTAATTAGCATTGAATTATTAGTTTATATATGTGTGAAAAATAGAAACTCTAGCTACGATGGGACAAATCCCTTCCGAAAGGCCAGCATGTCCAAAGTAAATGTGAATTTTTTTTTTTCCAAACTTGCAGTTTACAAAGAAATACAAAAGTAAATTGGGGGTAGTTCATGCACAAGGCATTAGATGAATTTTTGAATAATGGGTAAGAATTCATGCACCCTTAGCCACTTTTTATATTATTTCCCTAAAAGTTCCAACATCTCTTCTTATTACCCCATAATAAGGGATTGGCTCTCTTTCCTTTGTTGATATGTCTCTCCTTAATTTTAGTTTCTACATTACTTGAACTAAGACCCTATGCTCATACATTTATTTTATTTTATGTAAAGAGTTTTTCTTTTTTCCATTTACTCTTTGAACTTCACACAAGTGGTCCCCTTTTCAATTTGTATTTTTTTTTATTTAAATTGTGGAACTATTGCTTAGTTAACATTAGCATGCAATGAATGGATTATTATCCTTTTACTTGATATTAAATTAATATAATAAACCTAACTAGCATGAGGCAATAAAGTGGTCTAGGGAGGCCAAATTGTGGACTTAAAGCTTCCATGGGAATTGAACCTTAACTAGAGATTTTGGATTCGAATTTTGAAATATTCGAAAGAAGCACTATATTTTTTTATAAATCTACCTAACATTAAAAGAGAACACTAGTTTTTACCCATTTTACACATCACCTACAAAAATGAAGGTCAAGGGCCATGAATTTGGACATGTTATGGCAGTATGATTGTTGATGAATCCTTAATTTGTTGTTATTTATAGAGGGTCAGGCAGCTAAGAAATTGTTACTATTTTTTAAGCCAATAGGATTTTTAATTTCTCGCACTTTCTGTATTGGGCCTAAAATGGACTCAATGGACTGCAGTAAGGATCCAATTACTTGATCCAATGATACATACATATATATATATAGAGAGAGAGAGAGAGAGGGAGGATCTAGGACTAAGAAAATCTAAAAATATTTTGCTGAATCCGCAAAATTCTTTTTTTCTTTAAAGTATTACAGTAAGTTCCTATTGTCAAATTTTAAATAAAATTATAAATGACTGCACTGAAATTAATGATAAATATAATAAATCAAATTGAAAATGTGGCATGGACCGAGTCTCCAATTTTTTTGCTCTTTAATTCATTCAATAATCAATATTATTATTCCCTTTCTGCTTGGATCATATAAGAAAATGCAGACCAACTCTTTTTAAATCCAAAAATCTTATATTCAATTTTTCTTTTGTCTCTTTCTATTGTGTTTGTCTTGTCTTACCATCTAATCCTTTGGAATCCAAATCATACGACACAATTTAGTCTTTAGTGCAAAATAATAAAATGATTTTTGAGTAATTTTTACAATTGGTTCCCCATTTTTAAATAAAAAGAAAAGCTTCTTTACATCACAATTAATTATTTTTTATGAGTACTAGTGACTTCCATCCTTAAAAAAAATCAATGGATTTTTTTTAAAAGAAATTTTGATGATTAAATAGTATTTATAAAGAAAAATTTATTGGTTTTTTTAGAGTTTAAAGAATTTATTAGGTGTCGCTGAACAAACAATATATCATTTAGTAATACTATAATAAATGAGTTGATTCAATAATACTATTTTTTCTGTTTTTTTTATCTGTCACTTTTATTATTTTCACTATAATTAAAAAATAATTAATAAATTTAAATTTGATATTAAATTGCATTATTAAGACTAAATTATCAAATCTAATTGGTTCTAATTTTATTGAAAAAGAAAAATAAATTGAAAAAATAAATTAAATTATATTAAAAATCTAAAAGTATTATATAAATAGAATTTAAATTTTATTCAAAAATAACAAATAAGTAAGTAACAGTCAATTATTAAGAAAGTAATACATATTAATTAATATTACGTGTTCAATGTATTTGACATTTAGATAAAAATTCGGAAAGTGTCTAAAATTAAAGAGTCCGAATTATATGATTCGAATACCATTATTTATTAATTTAATTGATGAATGAATATATAGATATATGATATGATATCTTATTACAACATATAATGCGATACTTAGACGTACTCAACATGGTTTTTCATTTTTTTTATAAGTGAAAATTGAAGAAATAAAGTAAATGTTATACGCAGTAATAATAATCATCAATCAATGGAGAAAGAATTGTCACATAATTTCCACAATGACGATAATGTTTAATGACAAATTGGTCAAAGTCTCCATTAACAAAATTCTCTGGCATTAAAAATAAGAAAATTAATAAATAAATTTTTTGAAAAATGACTTTTCCTTGCGTCTCAATTCTCAACAAGTTTAAATGATAATGATATGATATTTATTAATTTTCTTCTATCCCAAAAGTCCATATTATTCTCCAATTCGACAGTCCGAATGTTTGTTATCAGAATTTTCATCGAATTTTTTTTTTCAGATAATCTTACCCTACTGGACAGTAAAACTGTAAATATTTTAGTTTAAAATTTTATAACTAACCATTTAAAAAATTGAATTGTTATCAATTAAAACAGTTATCGAAAAATTACAAAATATGAAGTTAAATTTAGCTAAAATAATAATTCAGATCAACCATTAGAGAAAAAAATTGAAAAATACTTTTATGAATAAATTAAAGTAAATAAACTACAACTAAAAAATCAATGCATTATCGATATAAATGTATAATATAATATTTATATCCATAATAAGAAGCTATAAAAAAATATATACAAAAAAAAAATCAATAAAAAATTTCCTCAAATGAAATGTGGCTTGCAATTGTTTTGAATTTCTTGGCTTCTGAAAGTATATGTAGTAGTGCAATTTAAACTAACCGTTAGATATTTCTTCACGGTGTTAAGAATCTTCACCTTCCCACCAATCAGAGTCCTGCTATTTATACTCAGCGAACCTGAACTTAAATTCCCAACTGCCATGATTTTCTCCGGAATCAACTCCACCGTGACGCTCACGTGAACCGTCCGCCTCGACTTGACCACCCCACCAGGTGCCACCGCCTCGGCAATCACATCACCTCCGCGGAGAAAAGTGGTCGTGCAGTTTTTGAATTTGAAAGAGGCGAAGTTTGGATTTTTGACCGAAACATCGGCTACAAATGTCACGTTTGTGCCATTTTGGAGCGATCCATTGTCCTGTAGCTTCAATGGCGAGAGGGTAACTTCGTTCATCCTGATTACTGGTTCTTTAATGTGAAAAATTGTGAAGAAGAGGACTAGAATTGTGACAGCTACAATCAGAAACAAAGCAGTGAAACAGCCAATAATTTTGAGGCAAATTCGTTGGCGGGATTTGAAATTGGAGATGGTTATCACTTCTTGTTCATCGCTACGAATTTGGAAAATTGAAGATTGGGCTAAAGGCTTGGCTTGATCAGGTGACTCAGCCATGGAGGTACGCAAGTGATTTTTGGTTAGAGATAAATGGATATATACTATGTAAAATGGAATGGTTCAATTGACCGGCAAATATATTTGTCACATAGTGTTTGACACAATGCTTCAATAAGTCTATGTATTGTTCATGACTTACTATGGTGCCTACGCGTTGGCATACTGTGCACCGCTTGACTGCTGACTCTGCTGCTAATACAAGGAAATTTCACATTGGATTTAGTGCAGTTTAGTAGTATAAATTACGCTTTCAAATAATTCCAATAACTTTATGTTAGCTTATGATTATGTTAACCTTTTAGTATTTGGATGTGAAGTGCATAATATATGTGTTTAAATATGGGCAAGTTAATTTTGCAAAGGATTTTCAAAAGGAAAAGTATCGAATTACTTAAGCTAACCAATATTAATTGTTTATATTGTATTTTAAGAATTAATTTAAAGATAAGTTAGCAGTTTACTATTTGTTTGATTCTTAATAAATTCTAACTAAGCAAATATTGTGTAATTACTTAAAATTATCATGGGTAGGGGTAACTCTTTTTTTTTTTAAACCCCTAATGAGTAGAGAGATATACTAAGTGTTGCATATTTTCGGAAGCTTTATTGATTGGACATAGATAGGGGTAAGCGAAAAAGAAAATATGGTTAATCGAAAAATCGATCCGAAACTGAATCGATTTTTACGGTTAACCGATATGATTAACTCGATTATAATTTTTAATTTTTACATTTTTTGTTAATGATTACTGTTTAGATTTTTATGTACCGATAAATCGTTAGTCCATGATTAACCGATTCATATATATATATTTCAATTTTTTTTTATTTCTCTCTAAAATTTACATAAAAAATAATTCAAATATATTTAAAATATATTTTTATTTTAGACATTAATTTTTTATATTTTTCTATAAAATTTATATAATATTTTAAACTAACTTTATATTATATCATTCTCTTTAATTATATAGCAATATTTATATATGGTATCCAATTAACTTTTATATATATATATATATTTTATCATATATTGGTGTTTATATTTTATTTAATAGCATTTAATTATATTATTATTTAAAATTTTATTTGACTTAAACAGAGTAATTTTCAATAAATATCAAATCTATTTTATAATATTAGCTATTAATTTATAAAATATGAATTTTGGCTAGTAAATTATGTTTATTTTTTGATTTTTTATATTAAATTACTTTATATATTGAAAATTGAATTGAATTTTATCTAATTTTTAATATAATTTTATGTTATAAATTTTAATGGTTAAACGAAAAATATTGGTTAACCAAATCAAAAAATCGAAATCGATGGACTGGTTAATCGAATGTAATGGACTTATTAATTTTGCAAAATAGATATTAATGAATTGGTTAATTTTTTTGCTCAGGAACTGGTTAACGGTCCATGCTCACCCCTAAACATAGATATAAAAGAATTAGGAGCAGGAAAGTTAGAACTTAGAATGCATTGAACCAATGAGATGGGTTAGTGGAGAAATAAGGGTGACATAAAAGACTAGACGTGGATTGTGGACATGTACCAACCTCTATGATATTGGTCTGAAAAGAAGTGATAAAAATCAACATTTCAAGTCATTGTACTCCAGAAGTTTCGGAAGGAAAAAAAAATTAGAAAAATTGACTTAGAAAATCCAAATTAATAAGCAACTTTCAATGATTTTTTTTTTTATGCATACAGAGTAATTATAAATTTATTTAGGAATTTCATCCACAGGCGGTATAATTCAAACGTAGCACCTAGTCATATTTTGGTGTCTATAGTTCATGTCCATAAAAAATATTTATAGACGGTACTAATTAAGTTGACAAAGGGGCATGTGATGATTTGGCCCAGTGGGCTCAATAAAGTTGCAAACCTTATTCATAGGGTCCAGTGATGATCAAAATCAATGGGACTTCACAAAAAAATATTGAAATTGGGCTTTGGTTTTTGTCTCATTTCTTTTGTATTCAAATCCCAGAAAGTAAATTAGCCCATTTTTAGCCTTTTTAGCATTTTGGATGGGCAACAAAACAGATGCTTAGAAACCCATAAATATACAATCCATGTAGTTTTCCATTATTCATTAGCATTACCTTCTGCGTCAAATAAATAAATAAAACAAAAAGAATTGTCCAATTTCAATTTTGATTTTTCTCTTTCGAAAACTATATCATAAGAATTCGTTAACTAATTTGCTTGATTAACTTTATATTTATTTATTTTTCAAGAGAAACCAAACACATTAATTAATTTCATAAAACAACTTAATGCAAATGGTCCACCAATTGCCCTAACATCGATGGCTACGCATATAATGTTTTTGAAATTTCCTAAATTGGGCCACTCTGGTAATTATGTATGGAGGAGAATGGAAGCCTTAACCTTTGGGGTCTACTTGATATGACGATTATCAATTTATACTTCAAGCACTATCATGGAAGCAACTAAGAAAAAAATAATAATTATAATTGAGCAAAACATTATACGAAACCATTAATAAATGCAATCGCTATCACTTTGCAATTTGAAAACAAAATTTATGCATTATTGTTGAATAATAAATGCAAACTTTGTATGCATAAGTAAGAAGATTTCTTTGCTTTTTATGGGTTGATTAGCTGTTATTATCACTAGCGTTACTAAATGAATTTCCAAGTAGCCTTTGATACAATTTCATTGGATTAAACATTATCAATTCTTCCACTTTGCTTGTGGACACATTACGTGCCCAATAATTGATCTTCTTTTGACATATGAACACTTTATTTTCTTCGTTCTTAAGTAGCTGTTTGTAGCTTAGACTTTCCATGCCAAAATCACATATGATTTTGGCAAATTCACATTATTAAAATGACCGTTTTTAATTATGAATTCAAAAGTGTTTGATTTTAAATTAATAATTTTAAAAATTTAAAAAATCAGATCGAATATCGAAAATTCATAGAAAAAAAGTTAGAATAAAATCATTGTTAAAAGAATTTAGCCGAGAAAAAAAAAATTTCTACTGTATTTAGTATTTACTATTTTCGTAAGCAATAGATGAAAATAGCGACAAGACAATTAGTGATAGATGTTTCTGTCTAGAGCTGTAATAGCGACCAAATTGTGGCTTTCTAGTGACAGATTTTTGTATTGCTTTTTTTGGTGGCGTGCATATCCATCCCAAATCCTTAAGCTTGTTGGAAGATATGAATAATCTAATGCAGTATATATTGATGATTTTGGTTATATATTTACATGAAGTTAATGAGTAAAATTTCCTATTTATTATCTAATTCTGCACAGAATTCATGTATTTATAATAATTATCAATAAGATTCTTTTACTAAATTAACAATTCATAATGCACAGAATTCATGTATTTATAGTAATTATCAATAAGATTCTTTTACTAAATTAACAATTCATAATATTCGTTGATTTAGGTGGTTTGTTACTTGTTTTCTTTAGGTTTAATGTGCAATTTTGTCCCTAAAATTTTTCAAAAAAAGCAATATTACTACTAAAATTTACTTGCATGCAATGTTTTCCTGATATTTCAAAAAATGTGCAATGAATCCACTACTATAATGTTTCCGTTAATTTGATCGAAAATCGTCAGTTGATTCCTTACATGAAATGGCACTTGAACATCAAATGACACGTCCACATAGATGATCAACTGACTATTTTCGATCAAACTGACGAAAATATTAGGATAGAAGCTACATTTCACATTTTTTAAAATATCAAGGAAACATTGCATGCAAGTAAATTTTAGGGGTAACATTACTTTTTTTGAAAAATTTCAAACGTAAAATTGTATATTAGGCCTTTTCTTTAAACAAAGTTTCAAGTTTAAGTTTTGTAAGTGACGAAAATCAATATTGAAAAAAGTTTACTCTCATGATGGATCAATCCAACTTAAATTGGATAATAACAATAATTATAAAAAAAAAAACATTTTATTAATAATAAGTAGAGGACCAAACATAAATAAGGAAAAACCTCTATCAAGGTTCAAAGATGAAAATTCTAAATCACTCCAACTCTATTGATTTGATCTATATATCACAATTACACAAAAAAAAAAAAAATTCAACCTGACACTTGAATCAATTCAAATAAAAAATCTTTACGACCTTATATATATATATATATAAAAGAATATTAATTGTATTAATATAATTAAATACACGCTAAATCCTGAATAGAATGGTTTCTCAAATTAAGCTTCATGCTACAACCCATAACAGCAGTTCTCTTCTTCTTCAAATGCAAAATCACAACTCTTCCACTGAAACTTCCATCGCTACTCAATTTCAATATTCCCGAACTCAAATCACTGCTCAAATTCCTACCACTATTCGATACTCTATCATTCGATCTCAAATTAACTTCAAAATTCATAAACTTCGACTCTTTAGATCCAACACGCCCTCCTCGCACCAAAGCTTCGCCTACCACGACATCTCCATATAAAAATCTCATTGTAGAATTTTCAAAATCGAACCTCCCGAAGTTCTTATTATTGATCTTCAATTCCGTGTTTAATGTGATGTTGAAGGAAGGAGAGGATGAGTTTGTGTTGAAGCTGAGATTTTGTACTCTAATGAAGGAGAATTTAGCCGCGGGAGTTGTCGGTCGTAGTACAATCAGGGCTAGAATTAAGGTTATTGCACTGAAGATGACGATGAGAGATAGAATATAAACCAAACACTTACTGCTTTTCTTTTGATGCGGTACCGTTTTAGCTGCGAATTCTTCGTCGTTTCTTGGATTTACTTTTGACGACGCTAATATTGGGAGTATTTGATTCTCTTCCGCCATTGTTTCTTCTTCAAAGACTGCAGAGCGTTGATGAAGAAGAAGGCTTTTTCTTGTACGGTGTAATGGAAGAGTTTATATATATATAAATAAATATATGAGGGCAATTAGGTAATTGTATAATTTAGGATGGCCGAGTAGGACCGGGAAAGAGACGGCGCGTTGAAATTGTCGTAAGCTTCATTAATGGACCAGTCGGTCCGGTTTAATTTTTTACCCATTAAAACCGATTATAATATACTTTCATTTATTATAACTTTTAATTTATAAAAAAAAAATACTTTGACCCTCCACTCCATTTATATTTTTTAATCACGCACCAGTACTATTTTGATCTTAATATTTGTTTTAAAATATTTTTTTTTGTGTCTCTGTTTTTTATTAGTAAAATAACCCTTATAATTCTTCCAAACTATGCTAATTTTTTTTAATATCTATAGCTGTTCAACATATTGGACAAATATTTCTATAATTTTTAAAAAATTTCTTCTAAAATGCTTAAGACTGATTTTGATGGGAAAATAGTACATTTTACTTAAAGTATATATTACAAAATGCTTTTAATTTTAAGAGATTTTTATTTTTTCAGACAGTCGAATACTGTTAAATCTATAGTTTGCATTAATTTTCTCAACAATTTACCATATATGTTCATATACATAATATAAAAATTGAATCTAAAATCTCATTTGAGAGAATTAAATATTTTTACCACTGGGACAAAATATAATAATTTAAAGAGATTAAAAGTTACTCTCTCCGTTTTTTATGTGTTATTTTTAAATAAAATTTAAATTTTATTTATCTATCACTTTTAAACTTTCAATATAATTTAATTTGTTTATTCAATTTATTTTTTTCAATAAAATTAGAAATAATTAAATTTGATAATTTAATATTAGTTATATAATTTAACACTAAATTTAAATATATTTATTATTTTTTAATTTTAGTAAAAATAACAAAAGGAATAGAAAAAAATAGAGGAAAAATTACTTTTTCTTTGCACAGCCCCAGTTTCACAACTAATTAATAAATAGAGATGATCACGGAGCGGAGAATTTCCATTTCCGGTGGGGAACTGCCCCGAATGGAGTGAAAAATTTTCGAAAAATTTTTTTATGGGGACTGGAACGGGAAAAAAGTATTCTCCGACTTAGAATTCGGGGCAGGGATGGAAATTGTGGTCCTCGCTCCGAAATATTTTCGCCCCCGAAATTTAATTATTAATTTTAATTATATTTATATAATTTAATTTTAAATTATATTTAATTTTAATTTTATCAATTTTTAAAATTTATATTAGTTTGATTTGTAATTAAATTTATATTTTTAATTATTAATATTATATTTTAATTATAACTAATTATTAAATATTATATTTTAGTTATAATTAATTTTTTAAAAAAATAAAAATATTTTTTATGCGGGGATGGGGATCCCTGCGGGAACGGGAATGGAAGGAATTTTTTCCCTGAAATACTATTGATCTCCGTCCCGCCCTCGACCCACCCGCTCCATCCCGCCCTGCTATCATCCCTATTAATAAGGCATTCTAGGTGACAGTGAAAAACTTGTGGTAGAAGAATAAATGATTTTAAAGAATCGTAACATAAGATCCTTTCTATGTGAGTTTTGGAATTTTATTTTATTTTATTTTTGTTTCTTTTTCTTAGAATCCAAGCAAAGGAAAATGGAGTAAAATAATTTCAAAACAAGTATTGTTTCATTTTGCGTACATTTAAAACTAATAAATAATAAGCATTGATATAGATTGGTGCATAGTGCGCAATGCATGCATACTCTGCACATCAAATTATTCCCCGAATAGAAAGAGTCGAACTCAACATTTAGAACCAAACAAATGTAACTATATACTTGTTCCAACCGAAACAATGTAGTTATTAACTGTTCCATATCCTGTCTTCTCCATACGTTTCTGCCCATTAATCTAATTGTCCTTTTAACTGAAGCAGTGTTCTAACAATTTTGGCTGCTGACTGAGCTACTGTACTTGCCAAATGATAACGATAGTGGGTTTGCCATTTGATTGACGTTCAACCTGTTAGGCAATGCCAATCACAGAGGTTAAATAGTGAGTTGGAGAAGGAACAACGTCAAAATTGGTTGGTCTCAAAGATCAAAATCAATAATTAATTGCCAAAAACTACAATAGTTTGTTTTTTGACGATGAGTCGTTAAGGTAGTTAAATTTCTGTTTAAGCTCAATTTGATATTTCATTCTACTCTTCCTATTTCCCATTTCTTGCATTATTGATTCATTCAACATGAACATGACCATACTGCTTACCAAGAACTAATTAATTAATCCACCAAAGAATAGGTCTAATTCTAATGCTAATTTCAATATTATCTAGTGGCTATTTACCAATGGGTAAGTAGTTTGATGGTCAATAAGTCAGTGATTATATATATATATATATATATATATATATATAAAACGACGTAGTTTTGTTAATATATTCGGTTTTTGGGTTTTGACCGAAGTTTGCTCCCCCCTAGCAAAAAGCAAAAGCAAAAGCTTACTATTAACACCTCTTGGGAAGGCTACACCAGCAGCATCTCCGGCGAGAATGGACTCCACCACCGAACAAGCCGCCGGCACCTCTTCTGCCACCGCCAATAATAGGGAGAGCAAGCCCCGGTCGTGGGCTGATGAAGTAGAGGAGGTGGAAAAACAGCAAAACGATGCTGCTACCGCATCCGCTGATGAACTAGGCGTCAACAAATTAACCATTGATGAAAGCAAGAAAGTCAACAAATTTCTTGAAGAACCCGAGGATTCCAACATTCGAGCTGTAGGATCTCTCGCTCCGTATCTTTTTCAGCCTACGTTTTTTATTAGTGTTTTGGAGATTTAGGGTTTTTTCATGAGCAGCTTAATTTTATGTGATTCAGGTAACGTCTGGTGATACCCCGTATACGTCTGCAGCTACATTTGAAGATTTAAATTTGTCTCCTGAGTTATTGAAGGGATTGTATGTGGAGATGAAATTCCAGAAACCTAGCAAAATTCAAGCTATTAGTCTTCCAATGATTTTGACTCCTCCATACAAAGATTTGATAGCTCAAGCACATAATGGTTCTGGTAAGACCACTTGTTTTGTGCTCGGCATGTTGAGTCGTGTTGATCCAAATTTGAAGAGAACTCAAGCGCTTTGCATTTGTCCTACACGAGAATTGTCCATTCAGGTTAGGCTCTTTTGCTTAATATTTTCTTACTTCATTATATTTAGTGCTTTATTTGGTAAATTGAGTGGCAACGGAATTGTTAAAGTTGATAGCTTTTGGGCATTCTTGATGGATTCTTTTGGCGAACTAAATATTAAATTAATGCTCGATGTTAGGTCGTTTGGATTGAGGTTTGAAGGTAGGGTATGGATTTTAATAGTGCATAATAAGTTAAATTATGCTTTCAAAAAATTCATTTATCCTGTTCCTAAACAGAACATAAGTTCGTTTTGAAACCTGAGATCATTTTTATGGTCATTCGTTAGATTATGCCCCTTATCAGATTTTGCCCCTATTTGTTACAAATTTGTGTTAGTTGTGGGCCTACAACGTTTGTATTTGCATTCCTTATTGTTTATTTTGTTTTTTAGTTTCTGTTCTCACTTGCAAGAAATGGAAAGGCATTAACTTGGAATTTATCCTGGCAACGTTCTTAGAATATTGAAGTTCTTCGGAAGATGGGAACGTATACTGGAATCACTTCTGAGTTGGCTATTCCAATGGAAAGTGATAGGACTAAATTCCGGCCACCCATGTTTTCACAAATAGTTATCGGCACTCCTGGTACCATAAAGAGATTTATGTCACTGAGGAAATTGAGCATTACTGATATGAAGGTTCTTGTTTTTGATGAGGCTGATCACATGCTGGCCAAGGTACCCATTTTACCTGTTCTGTTGTTTGCTAATAACTTTCTAGTATAACATTTTTCAATGTGGCTCAGCACTTTTTGACTGGCACTGGTGTGCTCGGAAATATCACCTTTTTGACATTCTGCTTTCCAATTTTAAGCTATCCAATTATGTTGTCTGGCGTCTAACTAAAAAGAAAAAAAGATTTTCTTCTCCTGCAAGTTTTCATTGATAATATTGTCTCATCTATATTTCACTTAATCTGTTTGATGTATCCATTGAAACTCTCAGTCTTTCTGATTCTGAAGCCTAGCATCTCCTGTAAAACTATTGCCCTAATTGGTTCTTTATTATTTAATCATTGCTCATGGTTGCTGCTAAAAACTAATGCAGGATGGTTTTCAAGATGATTCACTGAGGATCATGAAAGATATTGAGAGAGCCAATGCTAAATGCCAGGTTTGTTGTACTATTGGAATCAAGATTCAAGTTACATTTGCTTCAGTTTTTATTCGTAGTCGTTATGCTGTTTTGTTGTTGAAGTCTGGAGCTTTCTTGAGTTAAAGTCTTTCACATATTAGATTTTCCATTTTTTCCAGGTTCTTTTGTTTTCAGCTACGTTTGATGAGGCTGTCAAAAACTTTGTATCTAGGGTTGTGAAGAAAGATCACAATCAACTTTTTGTGAAAAAAGAAGAGCTATCTTTGGATTCGGTGAAGCAGTATAAGGTGCACTGTCCTGATGAGTTAGCCAAGGTTCTAGTGATAAGAGACAGAATATTGGAATTTGGAGAGAAGCTCGGGCAGGCAATTATATTTGTGAGCACAAAACGTGGTGCAGGCATGTTACACAACTCTCTCACAGAATTGGGTTACGAAGTTACCACTATTCATGGTGCACTCACTCATGAAGATCGTGACAAGATAGTCAAAGAATTTAAAGATGGACTGACTCAAGTTCTTATCTCAACTGACCTTCTTGCCCGAGGCTTTGATCAACAGCAGGTGACTTATTTTGGTTACTTTGCAGGTTGGCTCAAGTTCTCAGTCTATCTGCACAATCTTGACTCTAATTTTGGTTACTTTGCAGGTTAATTTGGTTATTAATTATGATCTTCCTGTGAAGTATGAGACTCCATCAGAGCCTAATTATGAGGTTTACTTGCATAGAATTGGTCGAGCTGGGCGTTTTGGCCGCAAAGGTAAATTTCTTCATTGGGTTTTGCTTTGCCTTGTCAGTTTTATGTTATACAAAAGTTTGATTCTTGAAAGTAAATAAATGTCTCATATTTGTTATTGGATTGTGTGTTGAGCTATGTTTCAGCAACATCATTCCATCCTGATAGATCTTTATTAGGTTGATTGGTGATCGAGTTTGTTTGAGTTCATTTCAGGTCCTACAGTTTGTTCTGGCTGAATGAACACAAAGCTTAAACTTAGCTCACTTTTTATATTTTATCAATTTCTTTTAATTTTTTTATCATAGACTTTTAACATTGACAATAATTTTAGCCAACTTATAAAGAGAAACGAAACTAGAAATAAACTTTGTTGAACTTCATCAATTGGAAAAATAAGATACTTATTTACTTGCTTTGCAATCCTAGTGAAATTGAATACTTTCTTTTTTTTTTAAAAAAGCATCATATAATCAGTTTAGCATTTAAAAAACAAAATACTAACATTTCACAAGGAAAAGTATCAAAGTAACGCATCCGACTTGTTAAAATAGATTTGTATCCTTTGCGCTCATGTTTTAGTTTGAACTTGCTAAATTTAAAAGAACTAGGTGAATCGATAAAAAAGGGGTATGTTTCAGTAATTGTGTTGATGATTATTATCTTGCAGGAGCTGTCTTCAACCTTGTGATGGATGATAGGGACCAAATGATCATAGAAAAAATTGAGAAATATTTTGGGACCAAAATGATAGAGGTAATATCCAGCTCTTTCTTCACGTTTTCTTATATCTCTTTCTGCTAGAATTCCGTTCTAATTTCTGTAACCGTTGAGTTGCAATGCAGGTACCTCCCTCAAATAGTGAAGAGGATTTCAAGGAAGCGATGAAAGCAGCTGGGTTGATGTAATGTGAGCTTTGCCTATCACACATTCTGAAGCATGGAGATGGTTTCTACTTCTCTCGGAGTTCAAATAGACCTTTTTACGGATGTCTCTTTTGGGATGCTGAGTCGATTTTGTGTGGAAATTAGTTTTACTTGTGAACTTAGTTTGTCTATAAAATTCTGGATAAGGGGTTTTTTTTTCCCTTAATTGATGTAATTTAATTATGTAATTTAATACTATATTTAAATCTATTTATTATTATTTTTAAATTTTTATGAAAATAATGAAAGTGATAATATTATATTTAAATTTATTTATTATTTTTAATTTTTTAAAAATAATAAAAATGATAGATAAAAAGGAATGGAGGGGTCCAACAAAGGTTAATGAAAAGCACAGTTGCATTGGGCTTCTATTTCTTGATTTATGAGCTTATGTTATGGCAACTCAATTTCCAATGGGATCTTTCGAAAGTAATTTTTGTCACTTATTATTATTTTATAAATTTTAAGTTTAACAATTTAATTTTGATTATTTACTCCATTAATATTATTTTCAATTAAATTTGCTCATTAATATTGATTTTAACTAAATTTATTTTCTTTAATCTAAAGTTCAAGGTCGGCGACGAATCCAGACATTAAAATTCAATTATTGGCCACTTTTTGACCTCTGCCATTAGTTGTGGGCCTTTTGGCCATTGGGATTTGCAAAATGAGCCCGTTCCATGAGTTAGAAAACAGAAATAGAAACCGATAACTGAACCACAAATATCAACTTAATTCACAGGAAGCAACTTGATAGAAAAAATCACAATAAAATTCGAAGTTGCATAAGCTTAAAAGATGAAAGAACAAAAGCAGTTGGTAAATAATTTATCAACTATCATATGTATACAATTTCCAAAACAAAAATTCTATTTATAACAGAATGTAGGCCTCATCGACTTTCCGATGAAACCTAAATGTTCCATATAAAATATCTTTTTAACATCTTCCTAATCTGACCATGATTTCAAAAAGAAATAGAAATTACATACAAGACAAAACAGAAGTAGAGGTGAATGTCACATAATCTATATCATTTTCTTTTATTATAAATAATTCATGAATATAATTCAAGACGTGTTTATTGCGGAATCTTCAAGCCCACTTTTTCAAGAAATATATGTGAAATTCAAAAGATAAAGCCATCCTTGTTAGTCCACAAACCAATCTCAAAGTCTCTCTCCCTTTCAAAAATTGTCCTCTTCTGTCAACTATGCATGTCTACCAATAATGCATATGCCCATGTCCTTATCAACTGTATAAATATGCCAACCTCTCCTTCGTAGCTGCACCGCACTTCTTCCTCTACCCACCGCTCACCTCTACATTGGTCCTGTCTCATCATTGCAATCGATTCCCTACCTCACCCATGTTATTAGCCAGAATAAATTTTATGGCTCTGTTTCATATACTGATCTCTCTCTCTCTCTCTCTCTCTCTATATATATAAATAATTGATGATTACTCTTTTACCCTTATCTACCAAAGACTGTATATACAATGCTGTATGGGTGGAAATTCTTGTACTGTAGGTAAAAATGTTAGAGTTGAAGATAATTACTCTCTAACTC
The DNA here is from genome assembly GCA_037975025.1 of Excoecaria agallocha. NCBI lineage: Eukaryota > Viridiplantae > Streptophyta > Magnoliopsida > Malpighiales > Euphorbiaceae > Excoecaria > Excoecaria agallocha. The sequence goes on along the minus strand of JBBPFJ010000030.1, from coordinate 1,267,719 downwards.
TAGAAGTGCTCTTTGTGGAATTCAAACTTGGGTGGAACCTTTTTGGTTGAACTCATAGCAGAGCTTGTTCAGCTCTTTAGCCAAGATAGGTGCTCCACAGTAAAAAACTCCTGCTCCAGAAAGTACAATTGTGTTAGTTAAGGAAAGCAATATTAGGTGCTTGTACTGATGCTAATTAAAAATTTAGTTACTTTACCTATCCTAGCATTGCAGTGCTTGGAATATAATTTAGAGAGAACTTTCTTCCAATTAGGCCTTGCAAAATGGGTCCGCACCTGATTTAACAGCTAGGCTATTATTAGCAAACAAAATACCTTGAATCTATTATCTCATTAATTAGCACATGGAGAAGATCAAATTGCATTAATAGAATAAGAATGTGACATACCCTGGTACCAGAAACAATATCCACACCGTTCTTTGCATGGTTTAGAGCCTGGACCATGGTAATGAGGGTTGATCGGGCATCACCTTCTTCATAAACACTGGTCAAGTAATTGTGCATTTCAATTACACCCTGCAATTGGAAAAAAAAATAGTTAACAATCAAGAATGAGATAAAAACTTTTTTGTCGAAAATGATTGTGTATTAAAAGTTATACCCTTTGATCAAGCTCAGCGACTTCGTTCATGACTCCTTTGAACCAATCAAAAGATCCTTGTTCCCTAATTACCCAATAGAAATAGGCATTGGTAGTCTTCAGAGGTTTTTTACGTTTTGGAGAAGTTTTATTGTGACTTGAACCTTCATTACTTTCTATACTCAAATCTGATGTCCTACTGATATCTGAGATTGACTCCTGAAAGGCAAGAATTCAGAAATGTGAATTTTTGATGTCCAGAGGGCAATTGACAAAAATTGATATTGCAGAATTCGTAGTTACTTACGGCCAGCTCCTCCATTTTTACAATGTTATTAAGCAAATCCTTTAGAATGCTGATGAAAGGTGTTGCTCCAATTCCAAGGCCAACTAGCAACAGCACGTCATATTTCCGGTAGTCTTGTGCTGGGGCGCCATAAGGCCCATCAATTAAGAGCTTTGGCAAACTGTTATCAGATAAAAATGTTAAATAATGAATACTATAATAACAAAATTGTAGCCAGAGAAACAGGACAAGGATTAAGTGATCAAACTTTTAGTACCTCTTTTTAGTTGTTTCATCAGCCCTCAGAAGTCCACTCTTTCCAGCTACAGGACGCTCACAGGCCTCAGAGAATACTCTTTTAAGTTCTTGAGTCCAATCGCCTAGTTGCCTGATATGAACGCTTAGGTAGTCATCACCAGGAGCAGAGGTAATGGAAAATGGGTGCCTGTATGGATGCAAAAAAGATATTAGATTAAGCAAAGAAAACATAATGCAGTACTAGAAGGGCAATAGGTAAAATTAACAAGATCAAGAAAGCCTCCAATATCTAATAGAAGTGATGCAAGTAGGAAATATCAGTGGCGGCTTACCACTCAAATGGAGAAACAGCAGGGCACTGGACGAAAATATACTGACCACTTTTGTATCGAAACTGAGATGGCTTTGACATTTGCAATGTGAGCACATTTCCAGGATATATTGCAACCTTAATTAAAGAGAGAAAATTTAGAGAAATATCTCAGCAATGGCCATGAATTGAAGTATAAGATTCAGAATGTAGGCTTGGCCTTCAAATTTATATAAATGTGTCTCCAACTTGGATTGATTGTCATTGTCCTAGGTATTAAATCCAATCAAAAGTCTAAATGTGCATCAGGAGTGAATCTGGTAGCCATAAAACTTTCTATAAGGCAAATTGAATTATAAATGGAGAATATTGAGTCACCTTCCGAAGCTGGACAGTAAAGGAGCCGGAACGAAAAAATCTCAGGGCTCTTTCTCCAGCATATAGACAAACAGGAACGGCAAGATACATCCATGTCTGCGGAGACAGAAACAAAAGCAATTTAGGCATTCAAGGACTGCTAAAATAATCCTTGAAATTTAAGGAAAGGATACTGAATCATACCGTCTTTTTGTACCATTTGTGCACTAGATAGAGCAATACCCCATGGATGATGAGTAAGATGTAGACAAGAACAAAAAGGTGGTGCGAATACCAGAATGCATTAAACCCAGTGAGCCTATCAAAGGGTTTGGGAAGTTTAACAACACTACGCCTGAACCATCTTGTTGCAAGTGTAAATGCAATTGCCATGAAGATAACCATTAGGACTCCAGTTACACCTTCGGCTCCTCTAACCAATGTACCATACGAAGGTTTTTGTCTACCAAAGTCTTCACGCAAATACTGGTTATATGCTCGATCAGATGAATTTATAAGCCTTGGAAAATCACAGGCAAAGTGGTTTCCAGCATGGAGAATGACACCTATTACAATTGCTGCTGCAATCGTCTGCATATATGTGTAGCAAATCAGATTAGTGGTGTCATTTATAGCAAAAACATTAGAATGAGGCTGCTTCTAATATTATTATTTTCCCACATGTGACTGGAATCATTACACCTGAAATCCAGTTCGTGCATTTTTTTTTTCACAAGATGAATATGACCTTACATTACAAACAACCCAAAAGGATCTTGCATCAAAATGGCAAATTTAATATAAAAAATATGGATTTAAAGGCAATATAAATTGCCAATAAAAAAAAAATTCCTGGCTACTTCATAGGACACCATATGATCACGTCGCACCTAATAAAAACAAAATTGCAAGTGCTCCTAAAAAGACATTGAATCAATATTTTGAAACGGAACAACTTATTATAAATATTTTACAATAGTTATTAAGAAAACCATGTAGAAAAAATTAAGAATAAAATATTACAAGTTAAGAAGTCTCCTTGCTACAAACATAAAAAAAAAAATAATAATAATAATAATAAAAGGTTGAAAAGTCAGCAATGTGACATGGATTTTCCTTAATACCAAATATAGTTTTCTAAAGGAAAAAGCTCTCTCTTAAAAATGTGTTGACCTAGCTAAAACATAGATTATGTTAAGAGCATATAAAATTCAAGTGATAATTGGGAAACGAGGTGGGCATTTTTGTTGCTATAGCAGGTCAAGAATACGTGTGATGAGCCTCTTCTGTAGGGAAACAGAAAATGCATCGTGCATGAATAAGAGTGTCTTTATTTGTCGTTTTAAGAAATTTCTACAAAGCACACTAAGGTTTCCCGTTTACTTTAATGCAAGGATGTGGACCTAGCAGTAACGGGCCTAACAAAAGCATTTTATTTATAAAACACTACCGGGTTGGGGTGCAGAACAATAAATTTTCATTCCCAGATAATAAGTAACAAAGACTTGGAGATTAATAATAATTTATAAAGATTAAAACGGGAAGAGGGGGAAGGAAGAGGATATCTTTATAACAACAGAGGTCAACTAACTGCCTAGCCACATAATAAGAGCATGGGAACGCTCTTCTGTTGTCAACTTCTGCTGCGTGTACAGGTCCTGACCTGATACATCACCATTATAAGTGCCAGATGAATGAATTATTCTATTTCGTGGCCAAGATCAACCATCATATCGACTTTTTAATAAAGTCTCGTTTATGGGACCCAAAGATAACTAAACGTGTAAAACAAGCAATAGACTCAACTGGAAGGACAGGTAATTGAACTTAATTTGGTATGTACCTTGTGAAAGTTGATGTTATCGTCAAAAGGTACGAAGTAACCCAATCTTGTGGACCTGAGCCAAGTGATGGTGTTTCTACAAACTGGCAAGAGAATAATGGCCATATTGAGCTTCAATGTCTCAGCTGCACCTTTAGCTGTTAGGAGGCAATAACCCATCACTTGGAAAGCATTTTTCTGCTTGTATTGAAAGAACTTCCATGTGAATAAGCCAATCATTATCATGATCCATAGTGTTAAAACCCAAATTCTCTTCCAATTCTCTTGCAAAAAGTAGACTAGCTGTTTGCTAACTCTCCTTATTGGGCCTCTTTTCCCTAGTCCATGCAAGTTTTGGCTCAAAGCCTGGCTGGTGTAGCTTAGTGCTTGGCTATAGCTTAGATACGTGTCCTTTTGAAGAAGAAGTGTCTCTAGTTGCCATAGCTGCACATCGTTATCAGCACCAAGCAAGCAGTGGAACAAAATCATGAGCTAGTGAATTATATTTCGACTGCAGGATGTTGATCCTGTGACTTGCACTACCATTGACAGACAATGAATCATGCGTAATGCCTTAGATATACTGGCAACGATTAATATGAAAGATATATCATTAGCTCACATGGTACCCAACTATGTATGTCGGTCCAAAACGTGGCAGGAATGTGAGTTCAAATAATCAATGATGAAGTATGCTTCGGTCTGGTAGCTAACAACTCCTTATACTATGTTTATTTTGCACTTTATTCAATTTCTTTTTATAAATAAGATTTGATCGAGTTAAATATAATTTTATTTTTTAAACATTTAGAAAAATGAAGATGAGAAATGAGAAAAAAAAACCCAATCCACCAAAGAAATTGCATAAGAAACTAATCTTTGAAGTATGATGTTGATGGTTTACTTCGAGTTGGTGATGGGATGACCAAGTTATGGTGTGAAATGGTCTTGATGATTGTATTAAAAAAAAAAAAAGAAAAGAAAAAGAGTATAAAAAATTTGGTGACTCAGCAGACGTTATTATAATATTATGTGATTTCACTCTTCCCGGTTCGACCAGCTAAAATTTATGTTGCTACAGTCACCAAAACCATATTTTACCGTTGGACAACACAAACTCCATTTTTAACCTAACAAAATTGACTTTACTAGTATTTTTAGTTCAAACACATTGCATGGATGTTGACTGTGAAAGAATGTAAAAGGGACCAGTGAGAAAAAAAGAAAATAAAAGGCATACTCAAAGCTGTTCAACTACCGATAATTTTCTCAACATGTATAAATAAAGCTCACTTAACCATTCCAACCAAGAAAAAAAAAAAAAGTTCAATTAACCAAATTAATTAGGCCAACTCTAGACATTTCCTTTTATCCTTTAACACTTTTTTTTTGGCTGATCGATTTTATTCTTTCTCGATCGGTACACGGTTGAACAACATTAATTTGTTGGAAGATTTAGTGATCAGTTCAGTTGCCTAAAAAGTGGACTTGGAAGAAGCAATCTAACGAAGATGTTATCACTTTTCTTTCATAGAAAAAAAAAAAACAAACAAACTGTTATATATATATTATCACTGAAACCAATTAAATAAACCAATTGTGAAAAACATGGTGCGGATTTGAAACTAAACCATCATATGATTCTGCGATGCATCTAATTAAGCTAAGTATATGCTAAATTTTGGATCTAGATTCCCTACTGATTTCAATAGAAGCGAGTAATAATCGTTTCGACAATTTATTCCCTAAAGATTTCAATATAAGTGAGTAAAAATAACACAAGTTAAAATTTATTTAAAAATACAAGTATCCTTGAAAAAACCATATTAAAGAGGGCCCACCTCAATGTAGCCTAGTCTTTCGGGGTCCAACTCTTCCATGATCAAAGCTGCATACTCCTCCGCTTGCTCCTTTAGTCGTGACAACTTGTTTGCAGATGCACTTAGCATAATAATCTAAACAATGGTTTCAAAAGAAAAAATAATAATCAAAACAATTTTTAACAAACTAATAAGAATCTATTCACCACCAATAATTTCTCATACTAAAACCAAAATAGTTTTTTACGCAAAAAAAAAATTAAATTAATAATAATAAAGGAAAATTTGAATTGACTGAGAAGCCCACACCAACCCCACTTTAGACTTAATAATAACTTTTGATAACATCAGGTAAATATGGAAAATTCAAGATGCCATATGTCAACTTCGAATTATTAAGGAGAATATCTAAATTTACAAATAGTTGAATAATAATGAATATCCAATAATTAAAGGTGAGATGCTTGAGAACATGGGAAGGAAACGTCAGGAACAAAGAAATATCTGAATTTGTACAATTATAATGGAGTAGTTGGAAGCTTGGAATTAGAATTTCATGGATTTATGGTCACCGAATCCTCGCCTACCGGTGATTATTTTAACAAAAAATGACACCCTGTAGGCTTTATACCACTAATTAAGAAAGTCACTTTGTTAGTAATTTATTTTATTTTGGCCAGAATCTGACAGGGTGGTGGAGGTGGCTAATTCATGCACGTTAATTCAGACCAATTGATGATTGAAAGATTAATTAAAGCTTATTCTAATGATAATGAGGTAGACATGGAATTTTCTATACAATTTCTTTATATTACCTCTTTTACTTCTTCTTCAGTAATTCTACCATCTTCATTCTTGTCCACCCTGTAAAAGCAAAAAGATTGCATAAATTAAGATTAACCCCTCACCTAATATTCCAATATTAAATCGGGTATCTCTTTTTCAAATATTTCTGACTGATATAAAAAGACAGTTTTGTCCTTGCTCAATTCTCAACCTATCGACTCTGTGATAACAGCTAAATTGGTGTTAATGGTACCCTCGTGAGTTCTTTCGTTGAAGGAACAGATATTATTGATTAATTAATGAAACTAAAGTTGAAAAGATTCAAATTAATCTTGTCGATTAGTGCGTACATGTCGAAGAAGATCTGGAGACGAGAATCGAAGCTTTGATCAGTGATTTGTGACCAAAATTCATAAAGTTCATCTCTGTTAATCTTCTCCACTTTCAGTCTCCTTCTCCTGCCCAATGCATCGAAAAGTTCAAGGGCAAACTCCTTTGAATCTCTCATTCCTTGAAAATGAAAGATCAATGTGAGAAAACGAATTGATTTGAACAACTACATGAAATGTTATTAAAATGTTTGATTAAGAACCTATGCATTGGGCAAATTCGGCGCGATAGAGATAACCGTCCTTTGCAAGTTTCTCGAAATTGTTTTGAACCTCATTCCATGCATCTACCCGATTGTTTTTACCGTTACTTATGAACCTCAAGCCACGCAGAGCTTTGTGAGCACCGGACCGAGTCCAATCAAGCTGAGCTCTCTGCTTTCTCAAAGCACGAGCAGCCAAAGCCGATTCAAATCCACCTCCGGCACCACCGCCATTGCTCTGCGACGCCGATAAAACCTTCGAAGCATGTCCATGACTCCAAGAAAACCTCCTAAACTCAGCTTTCAACTCCTGAGAAAACTGCCTCGCTTTCGCGACCGCCTCCGCTTTCAACTCCTGCGAGAATTGCAAAAACTTATTCGACGAACTCCGCCGGATAGTCGACGATCTCGACACAGAGGCAGAAGCAGACGCCGGAGTTTCTCCACCGGCAGACGCAGCAGCACTTACATCATCAACATTAATAACCGTTGCCGGCTCCACACTCCGGAGGATAATAGTGTCATCGTCCTGTAAATCGAAGGTAACTTCGACAAACTCCTCACCGGAATTAACAGAAGACTCGGTATTACCCGGAGACGTTTCGGAACTCATCGTCGCAACCTTGCCGGGAACAGAATCGGAAGCCCAACGGCGCTCATGCGTAGGTAATCCCTTCATTAATCTGGTAGAAATTAGAAAACAAAGAGGAGTGAAAGAATGGAGTGATTTTCAAAGAAATGCAGGAAAGTATATCGTGATAGTGAGGCTGGGGACACGGCGGGAATCTAATGGTGAAGGCATTTACAAGCGGAGTCCGCCGTTTAGAGAGAGAGATTAAAAGCTGAAAACAGAGAGATGATGATGAAGAAGAAAAAGAAGAAGACAATTTTTTTTTTGTACTGAAGAGAAACAATAAAAGCCGAACCAAATATACATACATATATATATATATATATGTGTGTGTGTGTGTGTGTGTGAAACTGTGAATGGGTGAGTGGGGTTGTGGGACCACTTAACAACGGAATGCTAGGCTTAACGCGTTGAAATAAAAAAGAACGAAAATAATGGGTTGGATTGTGATGTATTAGTGATGTGAGATTATATAATTGCCTCTATTATATATGAAAATACATTTTTGGCCCATGAATTTATCAAAACTGTTCAATTCAATGCCCTAAATATTTATTTTTTGGGATGAGTGGCCGAATTTCAACTTAAACTCTTTAAAACAATACAAGTCTGTCTTTATTTAAATATTTATAATACTTTAAAAGATAATATAGAACAATTCTTCATATTTGTCTTAATAAAAATATTCATATTTGTCTTCAAAATATTAAAAAAATGACCCGTATTTACTCTCGCAAAAGTAATTTTGTATTAATTTTAATATTATAAAACTTTTATTAAGGAAAAAAAAAAAGAAAACAACTTTAAATTTTTAACGTTTTCAATATTTTACAAGTAATTTTGATTTTGATTTTATTTTTTATTCTATTGTTGTACCCTTGTTTACCCGAAATATTAATTTTTAGATTATGATATGAGTTACACTTCAAATTTGAAAAATGCATATTCATAAAGACTCAATGGAAGATTAAAAGATGCAAAATTCTTATTATTTTTTACCTTTTGCCTGTAAAAAATTCTTTGTCAAATGATTGTAAAATAGAACAAAAGAAAATAAAGGATTTAGTGCGAAATTCAGCTCAAATACTCGATTAAATGATTTCAAAAAGATAATTAAACAATTATTTAACATTGAAAACTTTATATATATATATATATAATCATTCACTTGGAAAAAAAAATCCATGAGATAATTCTAAAAATTTTAAAGAGAGGAAAAATATATTAAGGTTTATGATAAAATATTATATAATTTGTGGGGCCGTTGATTTTACTTTAGGCATCTTCTTTTTCGTCTTCGCTTTTTTTTTTTTCCTGGTCGACGGCGTGGATTGTTTTTCTGAGTCAGCTTCACCAAAATACGTTTTTATATTTTATTTTTAATTTTCGTCTATTTGTTATTGTTAACAATAATTTGACTCAATTAAATAAAACTAAAAATAAAAGGGTCCCTTGCACACCAGAATATTATTTATTTATTTCCCAACAGAAGGGGCCAATCGCCCAAATTTTACGCAAAACAAAGACGAAATAATCAAGTAAGGCTCACCAGCAAATCATTATTAAATATTAAGCACAAATAATTTTAATTATGGAGATGAGTATAATCAATTTCTTTTTTTTTATTTGGAAATTAGTTCAAATGCTTATTTTCCCGATTGGAATCCATTCTTTCCGTACATTGTGATATAATTATAAATAAATAAATAAATATATATATATATATATTTATTTATTTATTTATTTTAATAGAAGGATTAATTTTTCAAACAACAATACTTTATACTTATTATATTTTTCAAATTTATATATGAGCCAGTTATGTAATAATAAATTACTCCCGTATTTGGGTATCCTTCATGCAAATTTAAGATTTAGACCAACTATAACGTATAAATTTCAATTAATTCCACCAAAATAATATATATAGTGCTGGCCCTAATTACTAATTTACCTCAATTTTACTATATATCTGGATTTTCTCTTTCATTTTGCATAAATTAGAGTCTGGTGAAATTATACTGATAAGATGTGGTTTAGTAGTACAGATATCATAACCAAAATTTAAAATTTTCCATCGAGTCTCATCGGTCGAACTCTCTCTCTCTCCCTATATATATATATATATATATATATATATATATATATATATTCCACTATTTTTGCATTCCATGTATAATTTATTAACTTTTAATGCAAAAGTACATCGAATTTTGGATTTTGGTCAATGACAAAATAAGAATTTATAATAAAAAAAGGTAAAAATATAATTTATACTTAAGGAGGAAATTGCCCTCTTTCTATATTGCGTGGCTAAGCCATTAATTTTGGTTAGTATATTTTTCTATTTGTGGTATTTTTTAATTTTGATCTTATTGATACTATTTAATACTTTAATAATAAAAAGGTGAAAATTTCACATTTTCACTAATTTAATACTTTAATAATAATAGATTTTTATGGTATTTATCGATCATATTTAATACTTTTTTTTGACAAAATATTAATAGATTTTCTCTAATCTTGACATGAGGTGGGAATATATATATTCAGATGGAAAAGTCGCTCGATATTAAGAATTTATGAGGCGTAGCTATTTAGCATAAAGTTAATTGTGGCTAATGTAATTGAAATAAAGTAGCCTAAAAAGTTATTAATATGGCCAAATCGATGATGATCAATTAATATATTTCTTTTAAGGAAATATAATAAATGGGCATCATAAGTTCAACCTAAACACACTTTTTCTAGAATATCTATATATATATTTGAATTTCTAATTAAGTGTCATTTTTATAATCATTGTATATGTCTGGTTTTTTTAATTATGCTGGGTAATATTGTATGTTTAGCCTTTTAAATAAATATATATCGCAAGATCTCTTAATTATCGATGAATTTAATACTTTTTTTTTCATTTCAATAATATAGTCTAATTATTATTTTTTATTTTATTTTAAATAATAGTTCTACTTCTTAAAATTATACTATTTAACATTTTTTTTAAATTCTAATTAGAAACTTGTTTTTTTAATGCACCATATAATAACTTGTTAAATGCCTAATATATTTCTATTTAATTTATCTTGTAATTAATAAATATGAATGATTTATCATTTTACTAATATGCCTTCTTTAAAATAGGATGTATTAATAAAAATGCATTAATTAAACTATATTGATTAATTTTTTAAATATGTGCCATTTAATCAAGAAAAGAATTAATTCTGCCAATTAACATCCCAGTCTCGAATTAATTCAATGTTTCATGATTAGATTAATTAATTCATAACCCTAATTAATTATAAGTTCTCGAAGGATCCATATGTAGTGACTCATCCAGAATAATACAACCATAAGCATGACTTTTACTATAAAAGTGCGGTGTGTATATATATATATATATATAAAGCTTTATTTCTAAAATATTTTAGAGTAAAATAATGATTTTAAATCAGTAGTAGTCCAATAAATAATAAAATTTATAATTTACAAAAAGAACTTAGGGTTGCTAATGCCGGCATTGTCAAGCCTGATAATATTAAGCACACAAGGAAAATAATAATTTGGGTTCTTAAAATCAATATCAATGGAAGGACAATTAATAAAATTTAAAGTAACAAATATATTTTTTAAAAATTTTAGTGAAAAAGAAAAGCGAATACTTATTTGTGAACAGTAGTAATAAACAAGAATTTTTAAATAACTCTTTATATGTTTTTTTTTAAAAGAACTCCTTAGTCCTTATAATTAAGAAGCTGGCATGGGTCAAGGAAAGAAAATCTATCTTCTAACAGCAAAATGACCCTTTTAAAGGTAATTTACTGTTTTAATGATGAAATTTATGTGAAATTAATTTATTTTTTCTCACCTTTTAAACTCTAATTCTAATTTACTAGCTACCTTAATATTTTACATTATGTCAGTGTCATGGAATTAAACTTTATTAGTTGCATATATTATCTTGAAAACTTTACTATTAAATGGGCGGCATGCATATTGTATAATTATTGACATTCAAACAATGTTAATTATTTGATTTCCAGGGTTAAAACTGTAATTTGATAGTTAAGTATTTTCTTTTAGATTGGAGTGGAGATTAATCATAATTAATATTTTAATTATTTTAATCGTAGCTGACTTGAGGGGTGAGCTCATGTTTGTACATTCCATAATGTAGAACGGTAGTTCGATATTTCCACTGGATTTTTAATTAGTTTTCTTCCTTTTAATGCACGTTTAACGTTCAAATTAATTTTGTTCCGAAAAAGAAAAATGCAAATTAAATCTTTGTGTTTGCGTGAGTGAGAAGTGAGAATAATAATTAATTATGTTGTCTAATCTTCGATCGTAATTGGTAAGTTTTTTGTTTTTAAATAAAATTATGGAAAATGTGAAGACAGAACATATAAACATATTTAAAATGGAAAGTCATCAATGTAATTTGGATTTCACAATATTTTTCCAGAATCAGTTTAAGTGTCCGCTTGAGACAAATAAATTCTATAGAATTTATTTGTACTTTCTATTTTTCATACTTGAAATGTAAAAAAATAGAAATTGAATTTTATAAATTAAATTATATGAAATTTATTATACTTTCATCAAATTCCACCAAAATATGGTGGAATTTGCAGATAAATTTCTTATTTTTAAAGAACCAAATTTTAAAAAATTATAATATCCTTATTATAGTATATATATATCCATGTACTTTCAAGAATAACAATTATTTTATTTTATTTTTTAATTTGATTTATTTTAACTAATTATAATAAATATCATCATTTATTTTATTGTTATTGTTATTATTATTATTATTATTATTATTATTATTATTATTATTATTATTATTATTATTCAAAATAACAAAAATTAAATAAAGTAATTTTGAATAATAATAATAATAACTACAACTTCTTATTATTAACTTTTTAATATAAAAATCTTAAACTTAATTTTGCTTAATAAAAATAAGTAGTTAGATTAGTTTTAACAAAATTATGGATAAATTTATTTAATTGAAATGCTCTACAAATATTAGAGGTCTAATATTTTTATATTTTAAATTAATAAAATTTTGATGGTAAATTGACTTAAAAGTCAATAAAGGTATTATTTATTATAATAGCTCACTAAAAGGTTATAAACTTGATCTAATGCTAAAAATGTATGAAGTTCATTTCATAAATGTAGAATTAATTTGGTGGCATGTGAATTCTATCTATTTTTTTTTATCTATTATTAGGAGTTATTGCCAAAAAAGGCATTAAAATTAGTATTGAGGATATTTTAGAAAATAAAATAGAAATGATTTTTTTATTCATTTATTTCAAATATAAAAATAAAAAATTTATTTTTAATTTTATTTTTTAGTTATTTTATTTCAAGCATAAAAATTTATTTACAAATGAATTTTTATATACATATGTATAAAAATCGGGTCCAGTTATTCAGGCATGAAATAAACTTACTTAGTATTATATATATATATATATATATATATATATATATATATATTAGATTTGGTGTAGAAAAGAAATTTTGCAAAGAAATATGAAAAACGTATGAATAGACATGCACACTATAGAAAGAAAAATGCAAGCAAATTCAACCAAAGCAAAGGCCAAATTAAGTAAGTAAATAAATATCTTGCATGTGTAAAATAAGAAAGATAAATTGATTTTCAAAATGAAAACTATGGCTTAATAGGGTCAGACAGGTTTAGTTGTTAATTAAATTCGACAGAAAAATCAAGAGGATGAATATTTCCATTCTTTAGACCATCAAATCATCGCTTAACCAAATCAAATAACTTGTCCCATAAGGCATCTCTAATTAATTAGATACCAACCTAATTACTGTATATTTTTTCTTAAAAATAAAAAAAAAAGAAGACAATAACTTGACAAAAATCATTCACCAACTTCTTTGCAAAACAAAAATACAAAATCCACAGTACTTACAGCTGTTTTCACAGAATAAATTATCCAAAACAGCCACTCGCTAATTAATATCGCCTAATAATAACCACAATTAATATAAGTAAATCCTATGAAAAGGCAACTTGCTAAATTATTTAGACATTTTTACTTAACACATAAATAATTTACACAAAAACATTAGGTCAAATGCATATTAACTTGATTTCATAATTAATTTGAATGCCTAAATTTTAGAAGTGATATTTAGAGCACATATATTCATCAATTTTACTAATGATAAGTATAAATTTACAATACTTTTAAAAAAATTAGGACACGTGACATTTAACTATACATGAAGATTATATTTATTTGGTTCTGTTTATTTGGTAAGGGTAGTATAGTCTTCTTGTATAAGCTCTATATATAGAACTTTAATGCACGCATTGTGTGTGTTTTTTGTGATATGAAAATTACTTTATTTCATCTTTCTATTTTCTCTCTATTTTGTGAGTTTTTTCATGGTATCATAGCAGAGTTTGATTGTTCATGCTTTTTGGTTTAATCATGGTGGATTTGACAGCAAAATCTAAGAGATATAGTTGCCTCATTAGTAGATACAATGGGAGAAAAATGTTGGTTTTTCTTTAGTTACTGCACCTTTATCAAGCATAAACTACTTAACATGGAGCACTGCGATTCAAATTTCTTTAGGCGCTAAAGATAAATTAGGTTTTATCAATAGTACTGAAAAGAAACCTAATGAATCAAGCCCAAACATCTTGAAATGAAGAAAATCTGATTATTTAGTCAAATCTTGGATTTTAGGATCTCTTTCAAAGGATTTGGCTGAACATTTCTTGTATTGCTCCACATCAATTGGAGAAAAGATTTAGTGTTAGTAATGGTCCAAGAGTTTTCCAGATCCAAAGATAAATTAATTCTATTGACCAGGGCAATGCAGATCTAACAATTTATTTCAACAAATTGTTGAAACTCTGGGATGATCTCAATCGAATTAAATCATTAATTTTTTGCGATTGTGGAAAATACACGTGCAATGTTAATAAAAGACTTGAAGAAATGGATTTGAGTAATCGTTTAATTTAGTTCTTGATGGGATTAAATGAGTCGTATGAAGCAGTGAAGAATTAGATCTTAATGTTAGAACCTATACCAACTGTTAACAAGGCTTATTCGATGATTCAGACTATTGAATTACAGAGACAGGTTCATAAGGTTCTTAAAGATTCTTTGGAGACTAGTGTGATGTTGGTGAAGAGTAATGATAACTCTAAGGGAAACTGGAAGAGAAAAGACCCTTAATCACTTTTCTAAGCTTATATTCAATTAAGCATGCATTTAACACAATATCACTTATGTTACCTAATGTAAACACATTCAAATTTGAACAAAATTGAAGGATTTTATAGCTACAAACCTTATACACTTCTCAAGCTCTCCCAGACTTCCATTTTCTTGTCTTTTTCTTGGAAGCTTGAATACCACCTTGATTATCTACATAGAGTCGAAATTCTCATCAATTAAAATACTAAGATCTTAATCTCTTTTGCTCAAATAATATCACAAATGAATTCTAGGTACCCAAAAAGATCTGTAGGCATCTCTAAACTAAATTTAAAACTTAAATCTCACTTACCCAAATCAAGCTTTTTACTTTATTCCTTGATTTTACCCACTATTTTTACTCAAATCAAAGGTAGGGACCTTGAAAATCTTGTAGGGAGACTAAATCACACTTAAGATCCTTGAATTTGGTGAGAAATTAGGAGGACAGTTGAAGAAATTTGAGAAAGATGAGAGAAGGAGATATTCCGGCCAAGCAAAGGGAGAGAGGAGAGCTGAAGAAGATAAGGATTCCAACCAAAAATATCTACCTCTGCTTGGTTTTATAATGGTTCAAATGCAAGGTCCAACCTTAAGCCTACTCTCACAAGTCCAATTACACCGTTTAAGCCCAACATGCAATTCTTATGTGGTTTTTTCACCTCTCAAATCCAATTAATCTCAAATTTATTTTCATCATTCAAAACATATATAAACTAGGCTATGCATAAAATTTAAACTCAATCGGAATTCATTTTCGATCCGACTCAATCATATCGATCCGATTCGACAATTACTAGTGTTGCTGAAAAATTTTCTTTTTACAGTCAATAAATTCTAAATATTATTTTAAAAATATTTGTAATTTTTGGGGTTTATTTACTATTTTTAAGGGTTTGATCAAATTTTAGTCAACTTAGTTACTATTTGAATCGAACCTTCTTTTTTTTTCACATTTTCAACTTTTGGAGATCTATTTGACATCGATTTCACTCTAAATTGTAATACCGAACTAACAATGAGTAATATTTTACAATTGTCAAATAAAATATTTTTCACCTTCGGATATACTTTTTCACCTTAGAAACAATATTTACTATCGAAAAATATTATTCACAACTAATCTGATATTGAGGTCATTACAATCTTGTCTTCCATAAACACACCAAACACTTAGAGATTAATTGTCACCTGGTTTGGAATAAGTACAAGAGTGGAATCTTACTGCCTCAACACATCTCTTCTTCTTCACAGCTTGCTACATTTTTACAAAATCTCTTTCTACTCCTCTTTTTAATCGTTTTTTATCCAAGTTGAGCCTCTTTCAACTTAATACGGCTCCAACTTGAGGGGGGATGAAGATTATATTTATCTATAATTTCTTTTTATTTAGTAAGGGTAGTATAATCTTCTTGTAGGGGTTTTTTTTAATAATGTTAAAAAAATATTTATTTAGGGGAAGGAGGTATGTCAGAAAATATTTAGAATGGGTGGAATTATTTTCGAAAAATGCAGGGCAGACCTGCGTGATTGGCTGGGAATAGAGTGGGACCCGCATCTGAAGACGCAGGAGGCAGAAGCGTGATCCACGTGTCGAGCCGCGCCTCACCCAAGCTGTCACGTGTCGCATCCTCAGTGAAAACGCAGTTATTGACTGCGTGGTCAGCGAATTTCTGTCCCCTTCCACATGTCGGCACTCGATGGATCACGCAACTGTTGACTGCATGGTCAGCCCTTTTCTGCCCCCTTCCACGTGTCGGCCCCCGGAGAAATCACCTAAAAATCCGACCCTCTCCCTTTATTTTACTAGATTTTTTTCACTTTCCTTCTTTCACCCTTCACTCTTTAACTCTTTAAAACTTTCACTCTCACTCTTTAAAACTTCACCATCCTCTCTCTCTCGGTCCTCATTTCATTTTTCTTGGTTGATTTAAATTGTTCGTGTATATATATATTGAAGAGTTGCTCTTGAAGTAATACTAGGTAAGTATAATTTAAAAAAATATATTTAAATAAAATTATTAAATACTTAAAATAAATGTTATTATGGATTGTGCAGGTTTTTTTTTATTATTTTGGAAACGAGAAGAAAAAAAAGACAAGTAAACACTTTAATGTAGTATAAAAAATTTTATGTTCATATTTAAATTTGATATTAGTGTTATGTAAAATGTCACAATACGTTGAATAATATATGTTCATATTTAAATTTGAATATCTTGTTTATTTTTAATTATTTATTGTTTAATTTAATATTGTATATAATTTTTTATATTGTAAAATAATATATGAATGTATTAATTAAATAATTTATTATTATTGATAGTATAATCTATAATTTCTGTTTATTTAGTAAGGGTAGTATAATCTTCTTGTATAAGCTGTATATATAGAACTTTAACACATGCATTGTGTGTCTTTTTTATGATATGAAAATTACTTTCTTTCATCTTTCCATTTTCTCTTTGTTTTGTGAGTTTCTTCAATACATTAATTTGACGATTAAATCATTGTACTAAAAACATACATCATACATATATAATGAGACTACTGGGACTTTTCTTGTTGATTTTGATATTATGTAATACCACATTAGTGTAATTCAATATCTTGCGCTTCAATTTTTTAAATGGGATGTAAATTTATATTTATTATTTATAAAATTAATAAATACAGTTGTTATATAAATCACTGTTAAAATTTAGATGACAAAATGAATTATGAAATTAATTAATTTTAAGTATATAAATATATTAGAATATATATTGGTGATGACTATCGCAATCTGCCTCTAAAAAAATCTGATTAGAGGTAGCCTAATTTTAAGAGAAAATTGTATAACTATGGTCCATGGTAATTAATTAAAGGAGTTCAACAACTACAAGCAGAAATTTTGGAAATTCTTCACTTCTGCTGGTCAGCCAACCACCATTACTGTGTGGTGTTTTGTAGAGAAGTAGGCAATCAAGAAATCAAGATTGCTAAACATAATGAAGCTGCACTTATACTTTATCTTTTTTTTTTTTTTTAAAAAAAAAGAGACTATATATATATATATGCACACGCACACAATGCGTGTAATTAATTAAGTTGTGATCTATAACTTCCAAAATCAATTAAAATAAAAAAAACTATATCCTTTAAATTTCTCGCTAATGTGTTTTATGTATTTTTGTCATTCTCTTTATTATTTATTTAAATGGACCATTCTACCACGACTTATCTGCACTCATATGTCACATTTAAGAAATTAAGTGAATTGTAATTTTATCCATAGGTTAACGGCAGGGCTATTGAAGCCATATATATATATATATATTTATTAGCAAAGGTAGTGGTCAAAGAGCATTAATCTTGATTCTGAAATTACCGTTCTAGGACGATCCTATGCTCCCCAATCTTTGAGTGAAATTAATTTTAAATTTATTAATTTGATTATGAAAATACTTATTCTGTTTTTTTATGTGTGTAAAATTTAAATTTTATTTATATATTATTTTTAAATTTTCAATGTAATTTAATTTATTTTTTTAATAAAATTATAACTAATTAATTTTAATTACGTAATTTAATAAGAAATTTAAATATATTTTTTATTTTTTTAATAAAAATAACAAAAATTACAGATTAAAAAATAGAGAAAGTAACTTGCTAAAATTTTTTTTTATCTTAATCATGAGAAAAATAGCGGACTAAATTAATGATAATACTTCATCGTAGACTGAACTAATGGCAAAATCTGATTGGATATATTAATGTTGATTAACTCATCATAGTTTCCCACTATAACTCAGAAATATTAGGACAAATCTTATGGAATATGAAAATAATTATAAATATTTGTCTCACGAAGAAATAGACAACCTTTGACTCATACTTTATATATGTTTTTACAGTTATAATGGAATTAAAATTTAATATGAGATTTTTAACAATTTTAATCGAGTGTTGACCATCATATAAATTTTTTATTATCATTTATTTCTATATTAAAATAATAGATATTTTTTATTTATTTATTCTATTTATTTCAATATTTGACCCAGCAAATACAATTTTCTTTTTGGGCAATTCTGTGATTTTTTTTAATCGTTTTTTTACTTTATTATTTGAGGATGTGTATATATATATATATATATATATATATATATATATATATATATATATATATATATATATATATATATAGTTGGAGTTTCTAGAAGAAAAATGCGTAAAGAAGCAAAGGAGATGCAGAGGATCCACCATTAAACATCTCAAGTCAATGACCCACTAACTCCCTGTGTACAATTCCATTCAAATCATTGCGTGGGTACGTTTTTCGGCCCAAAGTGATAGTGTGTGCCATTTTAAATAATAATTTTAAATCTTTTAATTTAATTTTAAATTATATTTTAATTTTTTTTAAAAAAATTAAATATTATTATAATAAATTTAATTTTAATCATGTAAAAATTAAATGATATATTTGGAATTAAAAAAATTATACTTAGATTTTTTTATAAGATCAAGATTTTTCAATCATTTCTTTAATTTTTATATTGAAGTAAAAGTGATTTAAAATAATATTTAAATATTTCAAAGTTAATTTAAAACTTTACTTCCTCCAATCAATATATTTATTGATTTATTATTTGTACACCCAACTAGGCTATTATATATATTTAATTAAAGAAAAGGGGTTCAAACTGTGAGTCCCAAATATATCCTGTAAGGAGGTGAATGAAGTATTAAAAATATTAGATGTACTTCGAACAAATTACTGCTATCACATATATTGAGATCATAAAATAATAACAATAAATTTAATTCAATATATTCAGATTAATTTACAAACATTTGGATATGTATATTAGCAAATCATTTAAGTTATCATTCTAGCTGTATATAGTTCAATCATATGCATATAAACAGTAAATCACGGATATAAAAGAGAGAGAGAAATTGACACAAAAATTTATAGAGGTTCGGCTTTGCCTACGTCCTCTCATTAAGACAATTCGTCTTAAAAATTTATCTCATTCTAAGGTAACTCTATTTAACGGGCAAGAGTCAAAAGCCTATTATATAATAGTTATCCCAATTTTTTCTCCCAAAGTGAAAAATTTAAAAATATTTAGAGTGCGTTTACTTATAAAAAATAGTTTTCTGATTTTTATTTTCTATTTTCTTAGAAAATTGGAGTATTTATTTTTCGTAGAAAATTTAGAAAACGCATTTATTTATCAACAAGTGAAAAACTGCAGTGGTTATTTTTTTGAATATATATATATATATGTGTGTGTGTGTGTGTGTGTGCATACTTACATATGTATATGTATATGTATATGCATATGTATGTGAATATATGCACATACATACACATGTATTTATGCATACATACATATATATATGTATGTGTATATATGTACATACATATATATACATATCCATATGTATACATATGTATGTATATACATATACATATACATATACATATACATATACATATACATATACATATGTATGTATGTATGTATGTATGCACATACAAGCACAACACATACAAGCTCATACAGATATATGTATATGAATATATATTTATATGTATGTGCATATGTACATATGTATATGTATGTATATGCATAAATACATATTTATATGTATAAGTATGTATATGGATACATACATGTATGCATGCATGCATGTATGTATGTATGTATGTATGTATATTTGTATATTCATATGTATGTGTGTGTATCTATATATATATATATATATACATATATATGTGTATGTGTATGTGTGTATATACATATATATACATATCCATATGCATACATGTACTACATATACATATATATATACATATACATATACATATACATGCACATGCATATATTTATGTATGTATGCACATATAAAAACTTACATATGCATGTATATGCATATGTATATGTATGTATGTATGTATATATGTGTGTGTGTTTGTGTGTGTATTAATATTATTTAGAAAATTTGAAAAACATCTTTTATTTGTTTTCCAATTCCTTCTTTATTTTAGAAAACTGACGAAAATAAACATGATCTTCATTTTCTATTTTCTGTAAAAAATTGTTCCAGACTTATTTCTTTATGGGCCTCCAAAGGTAACTTTAAAAGAATCCAAAAAGAATATTACCTTAAAAAAATTATTTGAGCGTTAAATATATTTTTCTTTCCTTGTTAATTATATATTAATAAAAATGATTTTTGATTTTAAGAAATAAATCATTTTTAATGATGTGAAATGTATGAATGTGAATGTGTGAATCATCATAAATGATTGTACAACCATTTCTTAAAGAATCGCGATCCTCGAAAGCAAATAAATTGATAAGGTTTGATTCTATTATGAAATAAATAGATTACGATCCAATCTTGATATGTCTTTGATAGAGCATGGAATAACTTATTTTTTTATGAGCTTGCAAAGATAACTTTAGAATCGTTTTGCTTATCATCAAAATATAAATATGGGTCTTGAGCCAACAAAAACAACTCAAAGCATGCAACTTTTGCTTTTTATATAAAATATGACAATACATTAGTAGTTTAATTGGTCTAAATATATTTTTATTATGAGCATTTTTTATCTTTTAACTCGTTAAAAAAAAAAAAGTTAAAGTATCACTTTCACATTGCACAAATAATTGTTAGGATAATATATATTAATATCGAAAAGTGTTTCTTAATTTGTATCTAGTACATAATATGACAAACGAATAATATTTTGATATATAAAAAAATAAATTATAAAAGTTACTTTTTTCGACACTTCACAGCACCATTCTTAGTGCTTTCTATCCGGTGCATAGAAATAAAAATATCCATAGAATTTAAATTTCAAGATGTTTTTCAAATATTCTTAACCAAGTACATGTGATATGGAATAATTGTCTACATGTTACGTTGGATTATATTAATTAATAAAAAATTTTACAGAGTCAAAATCTTAGTTTTGACCTAAACATAACGAGAAAACTAACTATTAATTTAATGTAAAAATAAAAGCTATTTCAACGTAGAAAACTAACATGGTTTCGTTATCTATGATTTCGAGTTCTAAGCATCCCTGATTTCTCTTGAAATATTTGTTGTGAAATAATATCAACCATAAAATTAATTATTGATTAATTTAATACGTAAATGCATATAAATCAGATTTGGACAAAAGTTTTATTTTTCGTTAACATATTGCATCGAAAAATAACAAAAATAAGTACAAATTTATACAGGGTGAGTAAAAAAATAAAAAATATAGTTAACCATAAAATCGATCCGAAATTGAATCGATTTTTACGATTAATCGGTCCGATAGATTTGATTTCGATTTTTAATTTTTATATTTTTTTATTAATGATTACGGTTTAAATTTTTAAGTATATATATATATATATATATATATATATATATATATATATATATATATATATATATATATATATATATTTCATTTTTTTTTGTCTGAAGTTTACATAAACTAATATTTTAATTATTAACCCAAAAATATTGATTAATCAAAACGAAAAATCAAAATTGATGAACTGATTAATCAAATGTAATGAACTAATTAATAGTTAATAATTTTATTTTTGGTTAATCAGTTCACATGCATCCTTATATATATATATATATATATATATATTCATGAAATTGACCTTAGGAATGTGTGGCTATAAGTGGAGATTCTGATATATGTGCTTGTCAAATCGTATGAAAATAAATAATGCTCAAGCATTAGTTGAACCATTTTTGTTAAAAAAAATTCAACTTTTCTCGTTGATTTAAAAAAAAAAAAAAGAAAGCTCATTACTTGAATAATATGATAAATAGTCAATTATGGAGAAAATAATCCTACAATACTGAATTGATATAACAAGAATTGTATCGCAAAAACAACTACCATACGATTGACTTATTAATTTCGGAAAACTTCATTGATTACAATTTTCTTTACATGAATGGAATTTATATTTTATTTATGAATTAATTAAATCAATAATAAATTTTATATGTGATAACTGGATTATTTCACTAAAATTTTCACAAATTCGGAGATTTTTTCAAATTTCTATCCAATTTGTTATTGTCATTTAATAACCATTTGTAACCAAACAACGTCACCAATCAATATATGATTGTTACAAGACAATATACACATTAAAAATCACATTCATTTAATACATAATGATCGATCATTATATTAAATTTCTCAATTCTCTTCCTAAATTTTCAAATATAAAAATTTATTTTCTTATTCTCTCTGGCTACTAACTCAAGTATCGGATTTTTTTTTTAAAAAAAATTATCAATATTCTTATTTATTACAAGTAGAGGCGGTAAAATTAATCCAAATCCAAAATTCAATTCAAATCCGTCAAAAAAAATGATCTAAACCCAACCAAATCCAAACAAATACTTATTTGGTCAACCCAAAATTGATTCATTTTATTTTTCAACCTAATCCAATCCAATACCCATTGGATCAATTCAAAACTGAATCATTTTATTTTTTAACATGTTGGATATGTTTCTAATGGATTTTTCCAAAATTACTATTTCTTCCTCCTTTCCTCTCTTTCCAAAACCCTAACATATCTTCCTCTTCTTTACTTCTCTTCTCCTCATATACATACAGCTCTTGGATTGTGTTGAATCACGTGTTTAAAGAGTGCAAATGTAGTGAAATAGTTTCGCCATTGGCATATTCTACGAGTATTCTAATTTTATAAATTATGTGCAACGTAATTTCCTCTATCAAATGTGTTTATTATATTAACAAAGAAATGTGCTAAATTGAAAAAAGTCTATAAATAGAAGACCGATTTCGCCTTTCTCTTCTGCACGTCTTCGATTCTTGATTCTTTGATTCTTTCTGCAAGTGCAACCATGATCAATATCTATATATCCTTTGTTTAATTTGTTGTTTTCTTTCATATATATTGAGATACATGCAGTTGCCTTCTCCTTCACTTTGTCGATTTTTCGATTCTCTGTTCCAGTTTCTCATTTTTGTTGTTTTTGATTCACGATGTTTGCTTGATAGTTATTTCGTTTTGGTTTTTGTTTTGTGATATGTTATGCAAGGAATATTTGTTGTCTTATGCAAATACATAAAGAGGGAATCACTTTCTTTCCAATAATACCATATGTGCTTAGCGTAGAAAAATGGCTTTACACTACCTGTGGATGTTCAGGTGCTCTGTTTTCTTCAAATATAAGAGTCCACGAGTAGTGCTAGTAAACATTTTTCCCCCTTTCACATCCGCCTATCTCGATGGCATGTGTACAAGTTCTTAGAGTAATATGATATTGCTATTTTAGAGTATAATTTCATAAACTGAGCTGGAAATAGATAAGAAATGATAAATAGATTGGAACCGGTAAATTTTATCTTTTCTTTCCCTTCCTAAGATCTATTTATGGGCTTAGATACTATTTAGTCGGCTCATTTTTCTTCTTCTTTTTCTTCTTAACGAGTCAGGGTATTTATGTATGAGTTTGATCAGAGCCCATTAAAAGTCTGATTATATATGGACGGAATAGCCTTAGAAATATTGTGTGAAGTCCAAGCTTAGCCTACGCTTGCCCTGTGTGTGAATAATAGGTTTTATTTTGTTGGATATATGGGTCAATTTAGGTTAAAAATTCAATTAAAAAAATTCATATATGATTCAGAACCGATTGAATCAAACTGAACCGATCGAAATTATTTCGTTTCATTCGATTTTCGATTCTACAAATATTAATTTCAGTTCGGTTTTCATATTTTTTAAATTTTGATTTTCGATTATATTGGTTCGATTCAAAACCAAATCGAACCAAATATTTGCACATCCCTATCAAGGGCTATGCTTAAGCTTTTCTCGACTTTTATTTTATAATAAAAAATATTATCTATAATCCTCCAGGTGTGCATTTAACATGGCACTTCCACAATTTTTTTTTTGAACACATGTTCACATAATCAGGTTTTAGAAAAAAATAAATTGATTAATTTAACTTCAATCATTGAGTGAGAAAAGGAAAGAAGACTGATTGAAGTAAAATCCCACTCACACAAATGAATAATTAATCTAATTTAATAATAAAAAAAAATACCTGGATGTTAAATATAGATCATAGTTTGATCATTAATTTGTGATGTTAAAAATAATTTGTGTAAACCTTTTCACATCATAAAAAACTTCCATATTATTATTATTATTATTATTATTATTATTATTAGGTGTCAATAAATGGGGATGCAGGTTCATTCGCATTTTACAGAATACACATGACCAGCAATGTATTTAACTCTCTTTTACAATTCTCTCTATTTCTACGTAAATTAATTTAAGTATAGAAATGCTGATGCTCGATCCTACTGAATTAACCTTTTTTTTTGTAGATTTATATACCATCCACCTGATCGGATATTTCTGTCTCACCTATCACTGATTTATCGCTTCACTCGCTGTAAAAATTTTCATCTTCATAAAATTTTCGAATTCATCAATTATTATTATTATTTAATTAATGGGAATACATGTCGGATTTGTCAGCAGAGCGCCGGATTTGTCAGCAGAGAGCCGAATTAGGCCAATGTAGGCAAATTGAATGGAAATTAATGAGCCTGAAATTCCTTTGGATATATTAAAAATTTAGGAAATCCTTAGGACATAGACATGTTGATTTGGCTTATTATGGCAGACAAAATAAATGGATTTAAAAGTTTTAATAGTTAAAAATTAAAGAAACTTCCATTAATGCTAACATCACATTCGCTTTCCAAAAGAAACACTTAAGCTAAACCGCCAAATTTTAGTTTAATATTCTAACACTTATAATTTTAATAATTCAAAATTAGTCTGATGGCCCCCACTTATCAAAAGTACAAACTATTTCGAGTTTGATTTCTTTTAATAGCATTTTTGTAATTAAAAATATATATAATTTATCTTTCTGATCTTCAGCATTCAAAATTATAGTATTGGTTCTTGTAAAAAAGAAAGGAAAAAAAAAAGTGAGTAAATTGTTTTACAATTGGCTGCATCTTATTTTATTTTCATAATCCTCTTCCTTGATAGTTAGAAAACTCAACTTGGATAGCAGTAGACAGCAGCCCAATGGGCCAGAGTGTCAACTAAAGAGTTAAACTAGTATGTACTTTCCAAAGCCCAAACCAAAAGTTTTCAGTTTGGGCTCTCATGGGCTGATCTTGGGTCATTTTGCAGATGGGCCAGACTTTTTCAAATATTTGATTTTTGGTAAATAACCTTAGGAAACTCAAATCTTTTGGCCTTTGTATATAATAGACTATCATGAAGTCCTATTTGAAATTACACTTATCAAAAGTACAGTCATCTACAATTTATGATCTAAACACCAATTGAAAAGATAAAATACAGAATTTTTGAATTAAAAATTAGATGTGTTACAAATTAAGATCCAGACCATACGGTATTTTTTAATATTAAATATAATATTTAAAATCCTACAATATCAGTTTTCAATTTTAACTTTACTTTTAATTCAGAAACTCCGTCAACAATTTCATTAAATACTAACGAAATTTACTGAGTCGGCTAAATAAGTAGGTCCTACATACCAATTAGACTGCGGCATTACCTTCTTCTTCTTCTCCGCAACAATTCCAATAGTTCAGACCCGCTAACCTCTCCCTCAATTTCTAACTCTTCAAGACTAAAATTAAGGAGGTAGAAGACAATCAATCTCTCTGGGATTGGCAATGGTAGGTAACTGCCTTTTTTTTCTCGAGGATAGTAGGTAACTACCTAATAATCCAAGCAAAGCAACACAAATAATCTGTATGAACACCACAAATTTGGACGTGGTTTGACAACTTCTCCTAACTTGCATTCCTTTTTCTTAGTTTAGGATGGAATATTATTGCAAATGGACCCCACTTTTGCCAGATTTAGTTAATATGGCCACGTGTGTTTCTATTAATTTTCTGATTAGAAATCCCTAAACTGCAAACATAAGTCCAAACACCATATATGTTGTTTTGATTTCTTTGAATAAAACTTGTACGGTTTTAGGTTGTCTTCATTTGACTACCATGTGAAAGATCTTCCCAATATTCCATAAATATATTTGTATCTTGCTCAATTTCATGATATATATAATTACAATGAAGATTAACGGTTGAAATGCCAAGTTTGTATATGACAAATCATTCTCAAAACTTCTTTTTTCTTCTCTATTCCTATATATATATTTTTATAACTATGTGTTAGTTAAAATTTATTAATTTAACTAATTTAAATTCAGATTAAATATATTTATAAAGAAATAAAATACTCTATTTTAAATATTTAAAAATATTTCATTTCTATATATATATTCAATATGTATATTGATAATCAAACTATCTTGTCAAATTTCCTTAAACGACTCAACCATTAGTTGCTCAGTTCACTCCGGATCCGAACTAATATCTCAGTAAAGTAATTTTAGGAAGTTACATCTAAATAAAAATTCTCAACTATCTAAAGTGGATAAAATTTCTATTTCGAAATCTTAGCTTGATTTTTTGATCAGATTATATCTTTTTAAATGATTTTTCTGTTGACTATAGAAATCAATTTTAGTTAGGAAATTGAATCCTAACTAAAATAATATTCACATTTATAAGTTAAATTTTAGGTATTTTCTCTTTTAACCAATTTTACTCTCTTAAACGTTTTTTAAAATTTTATACTGACTTAAACGGTGAGATTTTCGGCGAGGGAAAGCTTCATTTTAATTTATGGGGACTAATTAATGGACTATATAACCTCTATAATTTTGCTAATTAAGCTCAAAGGAAAGTAATAGTAGTAAGCCAAGAGAATTGGTCCGAAGCATCTAATTAGGAGCTGTGTATAGTCGTAGAAAAATTAGAGTGAATATGCTTATTCAGCCTCTTTTGTCTGATTTGTTTTATTAGCTCATATACAAGTCATAACAAGAGTCATAATTAATATTCAAAGTAATCCAATACCAGAAAATAATAAAAAGTAGATTTTAATTTTTATTTTTTTGTTGAAAAATATGTAATGATCGGCTGCTTATGAACAGCAACAAAATCAGATCGAAGTAGACTGATCTCGTGATAGCCAGTAGTTAGGGGACACATCCTCTCTATTATTGTCTTCAATTTGATCAATTTAGTAAAGGGTTTGCCCCACTAACACTCACTTATTATTTATCAATTTGTGTGAAATTAATACATTCAATACTATTTGGCCAGTTGGCGAACGTTGGATTAAAAAGTACATGATTGAATCTTAGTAAAAATTAATATTAAAAAAAATTTATCCGATTCGAACGAATAATATCAGTAATTAGATATTGTGACTCTTACATAATAAAAAAATATTTAATATTATTATTCATTATGTTTTAATTATATGTATAATTTTGTATGATTATATAATTTATTTCCTTTTATTTTTCACTCTAATATACATATTATAATTTATATTAAGTGTCATTAAATCTTTAATTTTTTTTTAAATGATTATAGAACCTTAGAAAATGGAAATTTATTTATATTTTTATTTAATTTATTTTTTTAAGATAGATCAGCTCTTAAAGATTGAGAAATATGGAGAAGAAATAGGCTTCATTAAAAGAAGAATGCAAAATCCAATTCTGCTGTCAACTAAGATATGATAAAGTGAACAATTTGTACACAGAAAGGATATAAATTAATGTAATTATTTTAATTAAATTTTAGAAACTCCAAAATAAGGATATAAATGTCTCATTCCTGGAGGACTTTAGAATTAGATTGATGAATCATTAATTAATTTGCGGCAAAATTAGTTGCATGTTCTCTCAGTGGATGCCTTATCCATTAGAGGAAAGACGTGTCCGAATATAACTTTATTTTTATTTTTATTATTTTATTTATCACTTTTTAATAAAATTTAAAATTTTTTATTATTTTTAAATTTTTAATATCATATCATATAATTTAATTTAATTTTTTAATTTATTTTTTACCAATAAAGTTATAAAAATTTAAATTTAACAGTTTAATTTTAATTATATAATTTAATACTAAATTTAAATTTATTTATTATTTTTTAATTGCTGTAAAAATAATAAAAATAATAGATTAAAAAACGAGGAAAAATTATTTTTTTTGGTAACAATTGCTTTATATTTTATTTAATTTATTATGTAAATAAGCATCAACTCCGTACCCCTGGTGTTTATGACACTCTTGCACTACATGTTTCACTACAGATATTATTGAATATTCAGACTTTTTTTTAATATATATATATATATATTCCTAAATTTTTCATTTTAGATAACATTTTGGTCAATTAATTTTTAATTAAAATTTTAAGAAGCAAATGATATAAAATTATTAAACATACGAGGAGCAGTAATATATTAGGAATTTGAAAAATTGACAACTATTTGTTGAATACAAAACAAATATTCATTAATAATATAAAAAATACATTTGAAAATTATAAATAAATTTATAAAATTTAAAAGTAAATAAGATATACAATTTGCCGAAATATATTTTTAAAGTATCGAAATCGGTAGATAATGGTAACATACCACGGTTAAATTTATGGCAACTCTGAAATTAGATAAAAAAACAAAACCTTTAAAATGGATTTGTGATTGAAAATCAACTGAAAAAATTAAATTCATCCAACTATTGGCTATGGTTTAAGCAATAATTTTTTTTCAAAGATTCTTATTGTCAGATTGATATGCACATCATCTAAAAGTTACATTGGAATTTTGAAGAATGAAAGTACACAATATCAATATCAATAAAGAAAAAAATTGCATCTCTGCGACCGACATTGATATATACGTACATAGGTCTCTTATAATGAGTATGTAATAAGCTTTATAATTTATATATACATGTATAATGATAAAATCCATTTTAAATTGACCGTAAGCTGTGGTAGGACTCTATATGGGATTTTACCCTCCTACCTTCTCCATGCATGCTTTCTTGTTAAAGAAAACATTCACCTAACCAATTATTAAAGACTTTAAAGAGCTCAGTCAAATCGAGAATCCTAAAATACCAATATTATTTGGAAAAAAAACACACTTAATTATATCATAAATCACCCATTATTTTCTTAATCGTCTAATTAAATTCAATGAACTATAGAAAGCCAACGTAGCCAGTTAGGTCAGATTTCGTCCAGAGTAGAAAATTCCTTCATTCCACCAATCCCCACGCGCCACACGCGCATGTCTCCCTCGTAGCCAGCAGAACAATATCATAAATATATGAGCCTGTAAATATCTGTCTTCAAGAAACAGGGAGAGAGAGAAACTGTTGACTATGTTCTTGTTCTTGAAATCTTTGTCAAGATCTGTACATGATCATCAAGAACCCCACGATCAAGAACAAGAAACCAAGATTAGTGCTAGAGATGAAGCAGCTGATAAGCCGACGTCGTTAACAGTGTGGAGAAAGTCATTATTAATTAATTGCAGTGGATTTACTGTAATTAATTCCAATGGCGATTTAGTTTACCGCGTCGATAATTACAGTCCTCATCCTCACGAGCTCATTCTCATGGATGCTTCAGGCAAATCTATGTTCACATTGCATCGTCGCAAGGTAATGATTAGCATATATAATTATACGTAGCTTTTGTTTAACTTATGGAAGATGATGAGTTGCATTTAATAGATTCTTTTATAAAAATGAACAGAAACTCGGCCTTGGAGATGGCTGGCTTATTTATGAAGGCGAAAGTTCGACGGCAAAGAAGCCGATTTGGAGCGTAAAGAAGCATAACAACATTGTACAAGGATTCAATAAGAATGTGATTGCATATGTTTTTAGAGGAATGGGAGAGAAAAGACAATATTCATATGTTGTAGAAGGTTGTTATGGAAATAGATCGTGTAAAGTTCTAGATGAATCTAGAAGAGTGGTGGCAGAGATCAAGAGGAAAGAAGCCATGGTTGTAGGAGTGTCTTTTGGAGTAGAAGTGTTTGTTTTGGTTGTACAGAGTGGGTTTGATCCTGGATTTGCTATGGCTTTGGTTTTGTTGTTAGATCAAATGTTCTCTTAGATTTTTTTTTTTAGGTTTGATTTATTGAAATTAATTAATTAGAATTGTTTGTGTATGTTTAGTTGACAGAGAAAGAATTATTTGGAAAAAATGGTGTTTTCTTCCTCTATTAGATTGCACTTTGCACAAATTAGAAATAAAAAGCAGTCCCTTCTAACACTGAATTCCCAGATTTTGTCTTTTCAAAGAATGATTTCTTTTCTTTTTTTTTTTTTTTGTTGGTCAAAAAGAAAAAAGCGAGGAAAAAGAAATAGAGTTATTTTTCAAAGCTGCAGCAGATAGGCCACACATGAAGCTTTTTTTTTTGGGTGAGAAAGTAATGTAAAGAAAACTTACAAATGGATCTTATTTTGGCCATGAATTTATATCCAAGATTTTCAAATGATAGAGTAGGTGATAAATCTTGAATAAAATCGAGTTAACACGTGGATTTCAATAGGAAATTTAGTGTTTAAATCAGATTCTTGTTGTTTGTAAATTAATAGCTTAT
The DNA here is from genome assembly GCA_037975025.1 of Excoecaria agallocha. NCBI lineage: Eukaryota > Viridiplantae > Streptophyta > Magnoliopsida > Malpighiales > Euphorbiaceae > Excoecaria > Excoecaria agallocha. Next base: position 1,236,427 of record JBBPFJ010000030.1, on the reverse strand, counting down.
CATGTAAAATAAAACTAAAAGCAATATATAATTACTTTTATTCCAGGCGATATATAGTTTGTCATTAGTTTAATTCACATGTAATATTATGAAATCGATCTAGATAAAATAGCTCTTTTTGAAGACATTATTCTAAAAAAAAGTCTCAATATATAGTTAGATTTTGATTATATATATAATAAGAAATAATATATATTTTTTTGAATTAATTAATTGTTAAATTACTATTTAAACTTGCTAAAAAATAAGTTAAAGAATACATGTCACTTCAAGAAAGACGCATGAAAATCATACACTTTTAGCGCATGAATTTAATATTTTAACAAATTTATATGTAATCTAATATTTTTAATTAATAGTATATGAATATCATTTATGTTTTAAATAAATTTAGAAAACTAATATGATATTTTTTAATTAAATTATTTAAAAAGGGCATATATTAACATGTGATATTAATTTTAAAAGAGATGGTATGTTAAATATGTGACAATTTAGAGTTAAATAAAGAAATAAAAAAAATAGCAGTAAATAGAGTTAAGTAAAGAAAAAAAAAATGTTAGCATTAAATGGAGATACAGGGTATCGATCCCCGTACCTCTCGCACTCTACCATCTGAGCTACATCACTCCATGTTTGATTTAAAAGAAAGCTGAATATTTTCTTTTTAGAACACAACTCGCAAAATTCCGCAAATTAGATAACGTAATGTGGCACATCTTGAAGGAGACGTTTTCTATCTTTCCGCTAAAACACAAAGCATATCCACCTCCTGTGGGAGAAAAATAAAAAAACTGAAATTACTATTGCCTTATAAATGCTCTACACAAGGCAAAGAATTTCTTTGCTGTCAACTACAAGTCTACTTAATGTCACAACATCCCTGTTCAACCCTCAATAAGAAATGTTACAACAAATGCCTTTCCACCTACACTCAACCCTACAACATTCCCAACTATGTACATCAAACCCCGTTTCTAGAAAGGCAATGCAGCACTGAAAAATCACAGCTTTGGAACACCATTTTATCAATCCTGCCTGTCACATTCCCGGTTCCAATCCGTTCGCATTAATTTACGGACCTTCTGCTGTCCATTGCAAGTTTTATTCAACGCCTTTGCAGGTGGTGGCATCATACATGATTGCTTTAATATATAGGCACTTGAGTCCTTAAGTGATTTGTTAGGCGATGACCTACACGATTTTGGTGTAGACCAATTTATAGACCCCTTTCGCAGACCATTGACATGCACATGATCTTTCTTGTTCTCAGATATTGAGAGTTTAGGCCTCTTTGAAGTTTGTTCCACACCATTTCTTGCCATATGATCAGTAGCTGTTATTGAAGCCGATGACAAAATTATTTCTTCATGTTTCTCTATTAGTTTTGACTTGCGAGCTTTCATAACTTTCTGTGAAGGTTTCTTTGGCCACTTCATTCCTTCTTGGTTTACCCTCGAGGTGCAAGAGGCAATGTCAAACAAGATTTGAGCAGCCGCCAACGCTCTTGGACAACGCTCAACTGTCAAAAGAAAAAACAAAACATTGTGAAAAGATGGATGCCACCCGAAGAAATCCAGTTTACAGATGGCATTGATTTTTACATTCCTGAGCTTTTCTTTTCCCTAATGGATCAAAACCTTTCATAAGCATCTTTTTCTCTCCATTGTTCACCATCACACATGAATTGCATGCACACAGAAAACACTACTATGCATGAGTAGATAACCAACAGATTGTCACCATCTCTACTGCTTAAGGCAGGTAAGGAAACAAAGTAAATACCAATAACCAACAGATTGTCACCATCTCTACTTCTTAAGGCAGTTAAGGAAACAAAGTAAATAGCAATGGTAAACTTACCATTTCCGATATTCTTCAAGTCACCTCCACATTCTGCATTTGCAAGAAAAATGACTTCATTAGAGCTATTGAAATTAGTTCATATCTCTAAGACAAACTTGAGTCTCAATGACCACCCAGGAAAAACTAACCCTTGATGAACGTACTGCCCAGAGAAGCCTGGGTTGCCACATCCACAGCAGCTGCTGCAATTGATGAGCCCCCCTCACACTGATCAACAAATGTAGATGAAGCCATATTATTTTCTAGGATGGCCATCTTTGGTCCACAGGAAGGAACTAGGTTCTCATCATAAGCAAAGGACTCCAAATTTGAAAAACAATTAGAGGCCGTCCCAAGAGAATTGAAATTGGTTTGCTTTTTTACCCATCTACCTTGGCATGTGGTCCTACTGGTTAAAAGTTTACTCGCATCAGAAATGGTTCTACAATGCCCACTAAATGTGTGTGACCAGGGAAAAGGTGGCAAGCTAGGCCTGCGAGATATTTGTTTGCCTGGACGTGGATCGGGAGCACTCCTTGAAGTTACAGCAGGCTTGGCTGCATCCAGAAGCAAAGACTCCAAATCCTTGGATGGAGAAAGTGCTAATCGTTCCAGTGTATCTTTAGGTTGGTCAAATGCAAAATCAAGCAAATTACCAGGAGTTTCAGGCTTGCTGCAAGAATCCTGTGACCTCAAATGAGAGGAAGAAGTTAAGCATGCATTATTATTTATCAAAGTTCTGTGCTGGTGAAGGAAATGTAACAGTAACATTAAGATCAAGGACACAGGAAATATTAAAAAACTAGCACAGAACTACAACTGAGTGTCTCAACTTTCAATCGGATCAACTAACATATTAGATTTATAAAAAGGGGGTTAAAAGTCATGTGGTTGAAGGTTTTAAAAGTGAGAAAAGTCTTCCTTTAACTAACCTTGTTAGATGAAGAAAGATATATTGTTGAGGAATCGCCATTATCTCCATTTCCCACAATAGAAATAGAGGATTGGCATGTCAGTATTTTCTCACTGGAGCAGCTATCTATCTCAGCAACATTCTGGTATTGTCCAGACCTAGGCAACTGAAGAATAGAGCAACCCTTTCTAATTGAATGGATAAAATTCTCAGCAGTGCTTGTTGCCATCTTGCCCTTGTCTTTGCTTGAGCGAGGACACTTGTAATTGCCTTGAAGAAGATCATTCAATGATATGTCATCAACAAGTTTTGTGATGTCATGAACATCTGCCTTCAGACCATATGATCCTGACATTAATATCCAAAGAACCATATAAAAGGTTTATACAAATCATTACTGTGTACAAATATAATGCACGCAAAGGATAAGTCAAATGCAATAGGAACAAATAAAAGAACAGATTGTGTGAATATCATACCAAAGAAGTTGTTCCCTGCAGCAGCTGAACTGAAGCTTGCCAAACTTGCCTTCAGGGAAAAGGTATCATATTTAGTCTTGGCTGAAACTTTAAAATTTCTCCGATCACCTCGTTTGCTGCCCAAATTGTTTTTTTGTTTTGCCACTTGAGTTTTCTCTAGAATGTATATTTGTAATGACCACATAATCAATTTATATGAATATAATACACATAAAAGGGAAGCAAGCTAGCATGCAGAAATCTTCGAAACAGCAAAAAGAAGGTTCATACTGATCATATGGCAGTAAGAGATATACACTTAACAAGTTGATACTTCTTAAGTTGACTTATATTTTGGCATTGCCAACAATCTTTAGTGATAAAGTAAAATGCTCTTTATCCAATATATTTCAAAGTTAATCAAGGTCTTGACACACTTCATATAAAGCACAAACATAAGCAGCAAGGAATGTGCTCATGCCATTTAGAAATGAAAGGAAAAGATGATTTTTTTCTTTTCAAGAATTGCTTTAAGAAATAGGATATTTTGCCAATATTAACTAAATGAATTAAAAGCACACCACTAGAAATGCCATATTTCTTAGCATTAAACATATAATAACACCATATGAAACTGGAGGATAATAACATCATATATGAGAATTTACCACCACTCTAGATGACCATACAACTGAAAATATGCATAATGCAAAGAAAAAAAGCACAGTTGTTGGAAATAACAACAGCACAAGCATTTTTGCACAACCAAGAAATTTGCAGTAGACAGAATGTCAAGAGCACACCATTTTTACACCATGACTAGTTTAATTTTACAAGAAAATGGAAATACCATTAGAGTCACATTTTGTCAAACGGGAACCCAGTTTAGTTGATGGTTCCCTTGGATCATCAACTGCAGACAGGCCGGTACGATCTTCCAGTAGTATTATCCGTGGCCTTTTAGAACATCCATTGCCGCTTCGCGATGCTTGTCCTGGTTTTCTGTGTACCTGCACTTCATCATGCCTAGGAATCCATGAAGGACCATTAGCACCACTAGAATGGACATATTTAGATACGTCTTCACTTGGAAAGCTCAGCAGACGACTGCTATGCCGGCAATGCTCAGGAGCTGGGACCTTATTCGCTGATGTGGACTCCAAAGTATTCCCCGAGCTTGTCACATCTGGCCACACATATTTAAAGTAACGTTTGTCTAAGCCTCACAGTTGCAGGATAAAAGAAAGCACACTTGTAATTGACAAAATCGAAACAAACAAACACATTTGCAGTAGAACCTAAGAGCTCAAAAGCAATAAGCTCCAGGTTAGTTATTAAACAATAAATATCCTTCCAATTGCATTTCCCACAAGTGCTAATTGTCAAGTTCAAAAATTTCAACACACAGAGTGTTTAGCATAGCTCAATCTGTAACCAATAAAGACGGGAACTATTTCTTCTTCTCATATAGGAAGAAGCATTAACTATCCCTCGAGACACAGTTATTTCAAAACATCATCAAGTTTTCTTCCATGAATCCCTGACGATACAAAACTTAACTAGTTCAAGCTATTATTCTGACACATAAAGCAAAAATTGGCAACTAATCTGGGAACAAGTCAATCTCCAAATTCAGCAACTTCTTTGCCTCTATGAACATTTCACCCTCATAACTAGATCTGAAGCTTTTCCGCAACTTAAAAGTTAGACTTCGCTTGAAAACCCTAACAATTTTCTCCCCCTCGGCCAATCGCCAAGCTAGCTTTCACTCCCCTTTGAAGTCGCATGTATTAGCCATAAAGTAAAGCATCAACTTCCGAGCAAAAACAGTACAGACCAAAATAATTTACCTGAAGTTGTTCTACAATTACGCTATAGGGTACAAAAAGAACTTCAACTTCAAGAAATCAAGCGTTTATTTCGAAAATAAATCAATAAAACAAACAGATTCCAGTACAAATCTTAAAAATTAAGATAGAAATCAAAGCAAGGCATCGCCTTTTTCGATAAGCAAGGAGTTACCCAGCTCACAATTGGACCCAGACGACTTCCCCTCCACTTCCATGGCCGTAACCCTATGTTTAGCAAACACCTCCGATCCCATGAGCTTCGGCGCCGCCACATCCACAGGGTAATTCACCTTCACCGCATCCATAAACAGCACTCAAACCTCACAACCCACAAACTGGTAACTATCCAAGGCACATAGTTTGCGATCTGGAAGTCAGAGTCTAGAACAAACGTTGCCGTTTTGACTCGATGTCGTTGAAACCGATGAGGATAATCGAAAATTCGGAGCGAGAAAGTGAAGCTAGAAGAAGAGAATTGATCTCTCCAGAGATAAAGAGCCTGTGTGCGGCTAATGGGAGGCGAGAGATGCTAGGGGTGGTTCTAGGGCAAAAACTGGAGGAGAGAAAAAGAGGTATATATAGTTTTCGGGATTTGGTCTGTTTAAAATCGCAATTTCGCCGCCGGTGAGAATATTCCGGCGTGGGTCGGTGTCAGCGTATCCGTAACCCCTGAATTTCGTCAAGTGGGGGTATCTTAGTCATTTGCCCTATTGACGTGGCCTTATCCAATCACAAAGGTACATTCAGGACGTTTTGGTCATTTCAAATTTATTAACCGCATTATCCAATTATATACGGCAAAAAAAGAGGAATCGGATGGCTCTACTGTAACACACGTGTGGCATGTCAAGGATCTGACCAATGAAAATGCAATACGTCCTTTTATTTGGTATGACTGCGCAGTGCTACAGTAAATTTCGTGGAGATCCTTGAACCGGGTAAACCGGATCGTATATTTGGGTATCCACGGGAGGTTTTTTTTTTTTTTTTATCAAGTATAGTTTGTGAAAGGTGCTAAGTAGATTCTTTTTCCTGGCTTCTTTTTCACCTTTTTCATCCTTTGTGTGCCATCTTAACTAAAACAAAAAAATAAAAACATAATTATGTTGCTGACTTTTAACACTTTTACATATTAAATTATTAAATTTTAAAATCCTTCAACTTTTTATGTGATACAGATTAAATTTAATTTGAATAATTATGATAGAAGTGCATCACATGCATGTAAACTCGATTAAAAATACATGTAAAGCCCACATAAAATTAAAAAATATGAATATTTCCACTTAAGATGAGTTGTTCACTTGATATGCAGGGCAATTTAATCAAAACGCAACGCTTGAAGCTATGGCATGGGAGTTTGAAGCTATGCTGCATTTTTCACTCCTCTACCCTAGCTTCAAACGATGCTTAGAGAGGGTCTCGTTAGGCATGAACTCAGCCACAATCAATCTTTCATCTCCTTCACATCAACTACCTATCAAATTTGCTAATCTCTCACTTCTCAAGCTGAACTCTTTGAACCCATAAGTAAGTTCCCATTCTCTACAAAGTTCTTCTTTTTTTTTTTTTTTTCTTTCATTAGACTCAGTAATTTGCTTAACTCAACCACTACCAAAACCTTTGTTTCCACCAATCCTAGTAAAACCCCAGTAACTGGATCTAACACCATTTTTAGCAGCAAAGTTGACAATTGGTTCCCTTTGTTTTGGTTCCCTCTGTTTCCATGCCTTCTCGGACTCTGAATCCTTCCTCCACTGAAAGTAATTTTGATGTTCTCTTTTTTTATTGAACCTTAATTTGTGGGTTTTGCAATTTCATTTTGAATTGCTTGTTTGTTTTGTTTGTAATGTTCTCTATTATAGCTTTATTTGATCCTTTGAGTTACATTTAATATGATGTATTTGAGATTTCATTAGCGTGTTATATATAAAATTTGATTTTGCTAACAGATTAGTGTATTTGTTGTAATTGTGGATAGTTGATTATTAGGCCAAGCCATTTTAGTTTACAGTCGAAGATAATCTGCAGATAAAAGAAAGAAAAAAAAGGGAAGGAAATTGTTGTGTCTATGAGTTGTATAACACCCTATACTTGATCCAATGAGCAGATTGGGCAAGAATGTTACAAGCTATTCTCTAAAATCATAATGATACAAATAATATAAAGTCTTATTTAATTCATTAAAGACTCCAAATTGTCACCATTAATTGTGTTGAAAATTTCGGCATAATTTTAGTGCAAAAAATTACAAATACACATCTAAAATCATATATTTAACTCCACCACAACCAAAACAACTCCATCACATATAAATTTTCCTAACCTCCAATTACCATTATACCTAAAAGCTTAATTAGAGTGTTTTACAAATTTTACTTTATTATATACATATAATAAAAACAAGTCATCCATAATGTAAATTTCCAAGCTTGCATAATAATTAGAATCACATAATAAAATATATTAGAAATACTTAACCATATGCGAAATTTAAAACTAATAATAATCTCAGAATATTTAATTTTGATAGTAACTTAATATGTGTAAAATGTAAACTTACTTAAAATGTGGTGCTTTGAAAGTGAAATAAATATTTTTAGTTATACTAATGCTAAGTCCAAGTGATGTCATCATTAAGATAAAATTTTTTAATTCAAATATTCATCATGTACATTAATAAGGTATATTTTTCAATCGAGTATCTCCACAAGACTTACACTTCAAATATAATAAAAATCTTATCACAAAATCAAGATAACACACCATTCAAATTCGCCCAACACACCATTCAATTCCATCCAACACACCAACTAAATTATCATCATATGCTCAAGTTATACGATATACAATAAACAAGCCAAAACTCATAATCACATTTATACAATTTGGTTCGGACTTGAGATATCAATTCTCAATCTTTTTACGTATGTCATGTAGGGAATCAAAACTACGTAGCTTTGCAACTTTGAAGTTCAGCATAATAATTTAAAGTTATATTTAATCCAAAATAAGAAGTCATAATTAAAGATTGTAAACAATGATTAATCCCATGACATATCAAAAAGTATCTTCATTCTTTCATCTCACATTTTTATTAAAACATAAATTATAATTAAATAAAGAAGTCATTCTTATACAAAATTTGATCACCTAATGAATAATGCCTTATTTTTCATTTTTTTCTTCATTAAAATATCTTATCTGTTAACATTTTTAAATATTTTTCCTTGGATACTATTTACATATATATTATTGTTCACCTATATGGTTACTATTTATGTGTACGTTTACTATTCACGTAAAATAGTGGAAGCTAATTTTTTTATCAAATAAGTTATCGAATTACAAATATTTACAAAAACTTCTAGCAATTCAGGTAAGAACAAAATTTCATCACTAATTTCTAATTTTGTTCAATCAACATTTCATTATTTTACTTATAATTTCATAACCCTATGTATTGCATTAATTAGTCAGCTAACAGAGCCTTTTAATTAGTTCAAATTAGCCATTAAATATAGCATCTCAAGTTGCAAAAATATATTATACAACTTCAATAAGGTCATTAAGGATGATATTAACTCACTTAAATTATTTTATTTGGTAAATTTTAGCTTATTTCATCAAAACACTAATTAATTTACAAATTTTATTTCTAAATTAATTCACAACTTCCATTTTAAATTGTATTTTCTACTCAATTTAATCACAATGATCATATAATCATATATTTTTAATTTTTTCAATTTAGTCTATAAAATTACATTTTGATCCCTAATTTTCCAATAGTGCCGAATTTCTCTCTTAAATTAGGCATGTTTAAATTTTAATTAAGTGCCACAATTTTATTAATTTGACTTTCAATTTCTCAATTTTAAGTTCAATTTTAAATTTAACCCATAGTTAACCTAAACTCTCCCTAATTATATATACAACATATGTAAAATTAAAGAATTTAGAGTTATTCACTTACATAATCTCACTTCAAATCACTCAATAATATTTTATTTGTCCTTATCTTTGATTGCTTGGCTTCCCTCACCTTGATTTCCAAAATATTCACTTAATGAACTAGCTTGTTTCTTGCTTCTTTCATCACTATCACCAACCAAGGATGAAAGAAAAGCAATTTATGATAATTTGGATGAAATTAGGGGTATAAATCCTAAGGATTTAAGCTTGAAAAATTAACACAAATGGAGGAAGAATAAGATGTTACAGCAGCAAGGAAAGTGTCGGCCACAGGAGGAAGCAAAACCACTTTAGGACAAAGAATTAATTAAGTCTTAAGTGACATCCAATGCCATTTGTCACTCTTTAATTGGTCAAAAATATTTAGTTATCAATTTTTGATAAGAATTACATCAAAAAATTTTAAAAATGTTAAATAGATTATGTTTAAAATTTTGGATCAATCCGATATCGTTTCGATATAAAACTTGATCCGAATGCACATTTTATTAATTTGAAAGCTGAATTTTCAAAGTATTCAAAAAAAATTATTTTACCCTTCCAAAATTTCATATACATAATTTCTAATGATTCAGTGCAATCATAATAATTTTATGAAATCCGTGAAATATTTTCAAGTTAGTCAAAATTTTCGGTTAACTCTATCAATCCCGTTATTTATTTTATTTCCATTTTTGAATGCCTATTTGACCTCAATTTCATCCTATATTATACTACCGGACTCATCATGAATACTGTTTTTCAATTGTGAAAGGAAAACTTTTATGGGTCTGGCACTATTCATTCCGAAAAATACTATTCACAAAATTAGCAATTCATAGGGTGTTACATTCTCCCCTACTAAATAAAAATTTCATCATCGAAATTTATCTAAGTTTAAGCGATAAAACGCCATTTTGTCTCTTTTATTCTTTCACTTGTTCATGATTCCCTTTATCTTAAAATCAATACTAAACATACTCATCAAAGGATTTCTTTTGTTTCCTAGAGTGATTGTATCCTAATGGAAGTTCTCAACCTATTCCTTTTTATATCTATCTCTAACTCTTTATTGTTTGGAATAATCTTATCCTTACAACATTCGATCTTCTCATATTTCCTCATTACTGGGAGCACATATTCTATACTTATTTAATAAATGTCCATCTTCTTAAATCTTAGTTTACCTTACTTTCCCTCTTAAAAAAGTCTATACGTGGCACTTATGTAACGTCCCCGGATGACCGCTTGCCGATATTATCCACTTTGGGCCTTAGCCCTCACGGTTTTATTTTTGGGTCGCCCCAAAAGGCCTCGACAAGGGAGAGGTATCCATAGCCTTATAAGGACTATTTCATTCTCCTTTCCAACCGATGTGAGATCCTTTGACTGAATTCACCTGTATGTGGGAGCCTTTGACTGACTCCACCCCTCTAAGGAAGCTCAGCGCCCTCGCTGACACATCAGGCCTGGCCCCATGGCCAACACACCAATCCAGCACCGGTTCTGATACCAACTGTAACGTTCCCGTATAGTCGCTTGTCGATATTGTCCGCTTTGGGCCTTAGAATTCACGGTTTTATTTTTGGGTCGCCCCAAAAGGCCTCGACAAGGGAGAGATATCCATAACCTTATAAGGATTACTTCGTTCTCCTCTCCAACCGATATGAGATCTTTTGACTGAATCCACCTGTATGTGCGAGCCTTTGACTGACTCAAAAATTTGGACCATTTCTCGATTTATGAGTGTCATCCTTGCGCAGGAGCCATGCTAATTTTCTCTGTATCGTTTCAATTTTATCGGATGTCCCGAAGTCAGTCCACCTGTATCCTTTGACTGAATTCACCTGTATGTGGGAGCCTTTGACTGAAATGTTAGACAATCACGTAATTTAATACTAAATTTAAGTATATTTATTATTTTTAATTATAGTAAAAATAATAAAAGTGACAGATAAAAAAACAAGAGAGTATAATATAATAGGGGTATTATGATATTTAAAAACTTTACTTCTTAAAAATAAGAAATTTATTTATAAATTTTATCTATTTTGATGGAATTTGGTGAAGGTACAATGAATTACATGAAATTTAATTTGTAAAATTTAATTTTTTTTTATATTTCAAACATAAAAAATTGTAATTATAAAGAAATTATATAAAATTTTATGAAATTCGTTCATTCTAAATATAGCCTAAATTTTAACTTCCTTGCTTATTGAAAAATATTTATGAATTGGGTAATTTATATAATTTTGATCGTTTGGTAAAATTTACATGAACTATTATTTAAATCGTGATAGCACATCATATCATACTACCTTGTCTCGTATACAAAATTATATGTTGTAATATTGATACAATAATAAAAAATAAAAATAAAATGATATAATAAGATAGCATTGAAACATATAATTTTATTTTTACCGAGAGATAATATTTTCACGTGTATCAGAGACGCCTAACAATCATGAAATAAAACTAGCATTATTAAAATAAATCTTATATTGGTTAATACAATACGGACAAGTATCATGATACAAGAATAATGAATTAATGATTGTACATAAATATTTAAATTAAATGAGGTGATATTCATATTTAAAGATAATAAATTATTTTATTTTATTTTTTTAATAGATGGATAGTACGGAAAGATAATACTTTATTATATTGATATTTTATCTAATTGTAGCAATTTAGAGGATACTCAAAAGAATCATTTCAATTATGCAATTAAATGAATTAATCAATGTCTACTACTGCTCCCTCGTTTTTTTTATCAGTCACTTTTATTATTTTCATTAAAATTAAAAAATAATAAATAAATTTAAATTTAATATTAAATTGCGTGATTAAAACTAAATTATTAAATTTAATTAGTTTTAAATTTATTAAAAAAGAAAAATAAATTAAAAAATCAAATTAAATTATATTAAAAATTTAAAAATGATATATAAATAAAATTTAAATTTTATTCAAAAGTAATAGGTAAAAAAATAAAAGAAGTATTAAATATTGGTTATTATGAAATTAAACTCATTTATTTTTGTAATTATTTTTCACTCAAAATTTGTTCACGCTGTATAAAAATAATTAATCATATCATAAAATAGTAGTTGGGGTGAGTGTGTGGCACAAAATCACTCAACAAATTCCTCCATCCGAACCTTAATTAAGATTTAGACACTGATAATTACATTTTATCAACAATTAAATTAAAAAAGAAAAAATCACCATGGAAAATAAAATATCTCTGATATTATTACCAGCTGTCCTTATCCTGAGCATCTCATCACCCATACCATGATTACAATCCGAAATTGAATGGATCTAACCTTTTTGGTTGACCAACTAGCCCCCAACCGCACGTGCGAGGCGCATGATCCCTTATTCCCATAATAGGGTTCCTTTTTTAATTAAAAAAATATATATTTAAAGGGCTGTTTGGCTCCTTTATATTGGGTCCCCACTAACTTTGAATCTCAAATATCATCTTTTAACTCCGTCTGTGAACAGAGTCGGAAATGGCCACCGCTCATTCTACACATTGACCAAACTCATGTGCCGCCGTTGCCGGAATCTATTGTACGTGACGCCGTTATCTATTTTATTCTCCTTCGCATCACTTTCCTGAATCAAAGGAAGTTTCTAGACAGAAGGATTAAAGTTGTTTGTTAGGGTTTGCGTGGTCTTTGAGGTGTGTGTTTAATGGATGAGAGCTTACTTGACGATATTATACGGCGGCTGGTGGAGGCGAAGAATGGGAGGACGACGAAGCAGGTGCAAATGACAGAGGCGGAAATCCGGCAGCTTTGTTTGGCTTCTAAGGAGATCTTTCTCAGCCAGCCTAATCTTCTCGAGCTTGAAGCTCCTATAAAGATTTGTGGTAATAGTCGTCATTAGCAGCTCAGAACTCGATTTTGCATTTCCGCTTCTTTAGGTGTTGGATTGTGATTACATTTTCCCCCTTTTTCTTTTTAAATTATTGAGTGCCCTGTCTAATATCTTTAAATTTCTGCTGAATTTGATATTTATATTTTGAACTTCCGGAAAGGCTTTGCTGCTTGATATTTGATAGTTGCTCATGAGTGGGGCTTTTCTTTGTATACGAGTGTATTGTTGAATTTGCACCCAGAAGATACAGTGGCGACGGGGCGTTTGCTGAATGATGGAGGCAAGAAGCTGATATTAGGATATCGAAGAAGTAAATTTTAGTTTGCTTTTGTTAATGTAAGAAAATGGACTGCTGGAGTGGGAGTTGACGCGTGAATAGACCTGTTATAAGATGCAAAACAATCTTTGGTTGACTTCATGGAGGGTTGAATGCAGACAGCAAATAAAAATATATGGGTTGTTAAAACGAAGCTAATTATAATTTTGCTTGATTGTTCAAAAGAATCATCGTGTTAGTGGAATTGAGCTTGTAAAGTGAATAGTTGCAGGGGCCTATTTTTTACAGGCATAACTAAATTCATTTGTTTGGTAATTAATTTGTATACACATTGAATGAAATGTTTTCTTTTTGTACAATTGTTTAATGGTCAGAACATTGATGTTTGATATGAGTAGGGGATGCTTTTACTTTGCCATTGCTAGGTATGGCCTTGTTCAAATATTTGTAAAAATTGTTGGGAGTTGGAGATTTTAGTGTATAATATGTTTTCTGCCTTTTAACTTGGTGGTGGGTGTGATTTGTGTTTTCTGTCGAAGAGTTAAATGCAACTGCCTGAACTGGCATTTATGTATTTCTTTTATCCTCCTTTTTGTTTCCTCTGCTTTCTTTTATTGGACAAAAGTGGAAGATGGATATAGGGAGAATTGCCTTCTTCATCAGAGCCTTTTGATGACTTTGGCTCTCAGAACAGCTTTAAGGGATCCATAGGCATTTTCAAGTTAAGTTTAGGGATCTTGAAGCACCTGTTAGTCTGTGAGTTTCTGGTTATGTGGTATTTTCTTCAAAGAGATTTATTGGGCTGTTGTGGATTTAGCGTGCTTTGGTCTAATACATGTGTTACTTGTCTCCTTTTAGTGTCTCAAACCTGCCGTTCTATATGCTTTCTCATTCATTGAGCCTATTGGGTAGGGTCTAAAGCAGTTGAGTAGGGGTATGATTGATGTCGGTGATCTTTTGTTGGAAGCAAATTGGTGCTTTCTAATATTGCGGTCACAAAACTTTCTCATTGTTTTTGTTAAAAAATGAGATATGCTTATAGTTCGCTGAGACTGAGGAATATGTGATTTCTTGCAGTCAGTAACACAAGTTTTTTGGTGGCAAACTTGCCAAACTTATAGTTGGCTCCAAGATCATGAGTATGATTATATTGCCTTGTAGAAGAGTGTCTTGTTTGGATGTAACCTTGATCTAGATAGTCAATCTTGAAATTATACTAATACTTGTCCAAGGTAATAGCTATGGAATATGTAATGTTATCAAATGAATTTGTTGGTAACTGTTAGGAAGTTTCAGCTCCTTTTTACATGTTATGCCAGGTTATCTTAATTCTGGCATTTTTTTTCATCGGGGAAGTTTTTCTATTTGTGTGTGTAGATGCAGTCCGGTCTTAGATGATTAGAGTTGGACTTTATTATGAAATTTCTGTTAAAATTCAAAGCAGTTCTTGTTTTGTAAGTACAAGAGGGTAAATAATTGATTTACATCACTAGTCATCAGTCAAAGAGATGTATTTCTTCACTTTTATTAGCATATAATTAGAAGTAATTAACAGTCTAGTTGGTATGACAAAGATAATGACATTAATATAATGGAAAAGCATAGTGCTTGTGTTATTGCTTTATTTTTGTATGAATCTAGTAATTGTATTGGTAACACTGAAACCCTAGTTCTTATTCTTATAACTTTACCTTGCTGCTCATTCAAGAGGCTGTGTCACACAGACATTTAAGGAAGTGAATGTTTAGGTAGAAAGTATTGAAATGGTATAAATTATTCACAAACATATATATTCATTCGGCAGAAATGTCCCCTTGTATCGGGAAACTAAATTAATTATCATATGCCATGAGGTTGGATTTTCTTTTCTTTTTACTTATATCTCAGCTATTACCTCTCTCTCTCTCTCTCTCTCTCTCTCTCTTTCTCTCCTCTCTTAGTTGTCCGTTTTGATGTGTCATCAGTTTGGATGAGATAGATTTAGAAAGTTGCGGTATCAGATGTCATTTTCACGTGTACAGGTGCGGAATTGCCTATAGGACAACTTGCCTTTGTTTTCTTCCCGTAAGCTAATGGAATCCTTGGTCCACCTCATGCAATGAAATAGTTGTGATTTGTAATAAAGGTGCATATGCAATTTAGCCTAGATGATCCTATTCCTTCTCATTGGTTTCTGATGAACCTATTTAACTGATTGGAGAAATGCAGAATGTTTGCGCAATTTGTTTCAGTTCATAAATAGAGATGATCTCGAATCTTCTTTTCACTCAATGATAGAAACTGCGAATCATCATTTCTAATTTTGCGAAGTTCATTTGGAAATGTGAATTTGCTCACCACAGACCGGGGTTTGTACTCATTTGTACACGTGTACTTTTCCATCAGCTGTCTCACATTTTTGTCAAAGTTGCGCTTCTTTATTGATATTTAATTACGTTATCATCCTGTGTTGAAATGAGCTCATTATGCACTGTTATAATGATTTGGCAGGAGATGTTCATGGTCAATTCTCAGATCTTCTACGTTTGTTTGAATATGGTGGGTACCCACCAGCGGCAAACTATTTGTTCCTAGGGGACTATGTTGATCGTGGTAAGCAGAGCATAGAGACAATATGCCTCCTCCTTGCATATAAGATCAAATACAAGGAGAACTTCTTCCTTCTTAGGGGCAACCATGAATGTGCTTCTATTAACCGTATATATGGGTTTTATGACGAGTGCAAGAGGAGGTTTAATGTTCGCATCTGGAAGACATTTACTGAATGCTTTAACTGTCTTCCTGTTGCTGCTCTGATAGATGAAAAGATTCTTTGCATGCATGGTGGATTATCTCCTGATTTGGTAAACTTGGATCAGATCCGGAATATTGCTCGCCCTGTTGACGTTCCAGATCAGGGCCTTTTATGTGATTTATTGTGGGCTGATCCTGACAAAGATATTCAAGGCTGGGGAGAGAATGATAGAGGGGTTTCCTATACATTTGGGGCTGATAAGGTTGCTGAATTTCTTCAGAAACACGATCTCGATCTTATCTGTCGAGCCCATCAGGTAAATTTAATCCAATTAATCTTGTTTTTTGAGCATTTTGTGAATATACATATTGAAAGAATGTTGGCTAAATCATTTTACTAATTTAAGCACTTGATTGTTTTTCTGTATTTACATATGTCACTTCAAAATTTGTAAACATATGGCCAACCTGTGAAATGGCAGTACTTTTACCCATGTCGATGTGAACCAAGCTTAGGTTTCTTTTATGTCCTTGGTCATTTTGTAAGGTGTTTTAAGAATATCATTTTGCCATTTTGTTTGTTTTTCCGGTGTTAAATGCACGGGGATCAATGTGATGTGTACCACGATGATTCCCATTAAAGACTGTCCTTTTTTATTTTCTTTTTATCTTTTGGTTATTTATGAGTGTGACTAATAGGTTGTTGAAGATGGTTATGAGTTCTTCGCAAAGCGGCAGCTGGTGACAATATTCTCTGCACCAAATTATTGTGGCGAGTTTGATAATGCTGGAGCCATGATGAGTGTGGATGATACATTGACATGTTCTTTTCAAATACTTAAGGCCTCTGAGAAGAAAGGGAAACTTGGATTTGGCAACAATGCATTGAGACCTGGAACTCCACCCCATAAGGTATGTAACTCCCTTGTGGTGGACCTTGAAATACTTATCTATTGTAGAATCCTTTAGAAGAGGTGAATATATTGGTTTTAAAAGTGGAATATCTCAGTTTGCTTCTTTTGCATATTCATCATTGGAGAATTTAGTTTGGTTGACTTGATTATACTGTTTAAGAAATTAGTTTGGTAATTAAAGGTGTGGATTATTACTGGAGTCTGGGACATGTTATTCATGCAATGATAGGAAAATTCCCATGCTGCTGCATTTTGTGGCAAAACATTCAAAATCTTATTTCCATGATGCTTAATGATTTCTATTGGCATTGTTTCTCTGTTTCAGGGTAAGGGTTGATTTATTTGCACAAGCATTAAAGTTTTTCGTGGCATAACAAATGGAGTTAATCTGTCATGTCTTTTGTAAGCAAAGCAAGGTCACACAACTTATGTTATGTCCTTCCATGGGGCAGGAGGTGAAAGGAAAGGGCATAATGTGAACAATGTGAAAGGAGCCAAGACACCCGTTGCTAGTGAAATGGGTAGTCATGTTCTTATTTATTGTAAAATGAAAGATTCTGACGTTATGTTGAATTGCAATTGGTGCAAGTGAACAACTAATTCTCAACTCATGGCAATACTTCCTCTGCTATTGATTGCAATTGTTGCCAATTCTTTGGTGTATGATAATTATCAGTTCTTACATGTCCCGCGGATAATAAAAGGCTAAAAAGCTTGGTGTTTGATAATCTTTCTTATGAATAAGATGAGCCCCTCATCAAAAAACTGTTGGAAAATAAACATAGACTAACAGAGTTATGGTGAACTGTTATTGCAAATTTCATTACCGAATATCTAGCAAAATTTAGAAGATCATATTTAAATATATAATATTTTCAGAAAATGGACATTTACTCTTGAATATACCTAAACAAAAAAAAATGCACTTATTTATGAACTTAGCATTAATAATAGCCGGGTCTGTCAGGTTCCTTGTTGGTGCTGGTTGAACCAAAATTGGTTGAAGTTTTCTCCCTTCGTGAAGCTCTCTTTTGGCTTACAGCTTTCAATAGTGAAGAGGTTGAAGTTGAGATGAATAGCTTGGAAGTTTAGAAAGAGCTTGTTGATCACCCCTTTAATCCTTCTGATTTCTGTGGGCTTGTTAGAGATTGCATTTGTCTTGAAGAGCAATTTCAATTTATGGCCTTCAATTAAATTGGACAAAAAAAAAAAGAAGCTAATAAAGCCACTTGCTTCTCAATTAGAGGTAATTTTATTATGCAGTAAAATTTAAATTTTATTTATCTGATATTTTTAATTTTTTAATATAATATAATTTATTTTTTTTAATTTATTTTTATTTTTTAATAAAATTAAAACTAATTAAATTTGATAATTTATTTTTAATCATGTAATTTAATATTAAATTTAAATTTATTTATTATTTTTTAATTATAGTAAAAACAATAAAAATGATAGAAATAAAAAAATGGAGGGAGTCATTTATAAAAATTACACTATTAATTAATAGTTATCAATTTATCACTAAGTGTTATTTAGCGTTAACTACTAATTATTTTTTATGTTCTTTTTTATCGTTAATTATTAATTATTTCTTATGTTTTTTTTATATGTTACATTTGAATAAAATTTAAATTTTATTTATCTATTATTTTTAAATTTTTAATATAATTTTATTTTATTTTCTAATAAAAGTTGATTTGTTTATGACCAATTAAATTTGATAGTTTAATTTTAATTTTATAATTTAATACTAAATTTAAATTTAATTATTATTTTTTAACTCTAATAAAAATAATAAAAATAAGAAATAAAAAAAAATGAAGGGTGTAATAGTTATCCATTTATCATTAGCTAGTATTTAGCATTGATAATACTCATTCAAACATTAATGAATAGCATATTAGTCCAAGATTTTCGTAAACCCCGTTTATTTTTTTGTCATTTCTTGCTTGCTAAATTGATTATTTGGGCTATCTAATCTCTCAATAATAATTTGACCAGCAAAGTATTTCTTTTTAATTAGCTAAATTTTTCTATTTTATTAAAATTTTGGTACTGTTACAACATTTTATTTTTGTTGATTTTTAATTTTTTTTTCACTTAGATATTGTTTGTTAAATCGATCAAGATAAAAGATTTTAAGATAAAATTATAATATTTTTCGGATCAAAATATATAATAATTAAAATAAAATGTAAAAGTATTTCAAAAATTTGTTCTAATGGTTTGTTAAATTTTTTGAATAAATTAAAAATATATATTTTTTAATTATTTTTTATATGCTAAAATACATATTTTGATCTTATCTTTAAAATATAAATAATTAATTTTATATCAATATATGTATATTTTAATATTTTAAAATATAAATAATTAATTTTTTTTATAGGATTCATTTTTTAACAAAAAAATAAAAAAAATTAATATTTTTTTTTATTACACTGCGGCAAAAATGGATTGAGATACAATGACATGTAGTCCACTGGAACCCTCCAATGCCATTAACGTACACGATTAAACCATCGACATGCCCACGCAATAAATGTGCGGTATTCTCGTAATTTTGCTTAGTATATTATTATTATTATTATTTTCCTCTGAAGATTCAAGAACATCCAAGGGATCAAATCTCGTTTTGCTCAAGTCTCTGAAGAACATTTTGTCTTCGATGGGTGTCAACTCCAGGAAAAGCAGAAGTTGCATTGCGCAGCGAGACTGACAGAGAACAAGGATAGATGACTGGTACGGTGTTGCCGCCGTTGGCTTCGAGCGCGAAGCAGAAAATGTCGGCGTCGTTCGCGAACTCGTTTAGAATAGCGGCGGTTGCCGAACGGTTAGCCAGGCACCTTCAATTAGGTTGCGTCGGCAATTCCACAGAGTTCTTTGGTCTCTGCCTCTCCCTTGCCAGGTATATTTTTACAAAACACCTTCATCTCTAATATTGCTCATATTTGAAAAATGTTAAGAGTACTGATTTCTATTTGCTTTTTGAGGTCCGTTCATTTTAGTGTTTTTATATTCTTTTTACTAGCTTGTCAAGTTACTTAGGGTTTTTCCTTGTCATAGTGTTTGAGTGGAGTTCAGGCGTGGAATTGGAATGTTAATGTGCTAGTTCTCGTCCCGGACTGAAGCTGCAAGTTTTTTTTTTTTTTTTAAGTTGGTTATATTAGGAGTTTTGTTATAGCTTTTGCCTTTTATTTTTGGTAGCAGTAGCAGTGGACTTGTCTCTTTAAGAGAATTTATGGATTGTTCGAGAACTTTTTAAGTATGTAGACCTCCGGTAAAGCTAGTTAACGATACCTTTTGGTTTTTAAGTTTTATGTTGTTAAATGATAGAATGGATTAAAATGGCTTAAAATAGGGAAAAAGAGGAGGGTGTGATATAATACTTTTGCTTACTTTTTTTTTTTTTAAAATTTGAATAATATAGGTATTTTTGGCTGAGGGATTGCTACGTAATGGTGATGTACTGATTTGACTTTTTTTTTTTCATTTTCTTGTCTCGTTTAATTTTTGGAGGGTTTCATATTCGATAAATTGCCTGATGTGAGTAAAGTTGCTAAGAGGAAGATGGTGTTATTTATGGGATGATTATTATTTGCGCTAGTTACTGAATTCTGTAAGTTCTTACCTCCTGCAGAGTGCGGTATCCTTCAGAGATCTATGTGACCATAAGATAACCGAGCTGATTAGTTGCTAGGCCGTTAGAAAGTTAATTGATGTCTGAAATGACAGTGAGAACTGTAGTGAGGAAGATATTATTGAGTGGCTGAACACCAGAAAATGATTTCAGTTGTTTCAAATAGGACTATGTATTTGGCACTGTTTAATAATTGTTGAGAGAATGGCGGTTTTTTTTCCTGATATGTTGTTATCTGCTTTTGGCTGTTCTTTCATGTTGTTTTGCTTCTCAACCTTTTAGATGATGATTGCAGTGCACAGTGTTATTTCTAAGTTTGTTTCTTGAATTTGCAATGAAGTCTTGACTTCTTTATGTACTCGTTTTTATTATTTATATGATATTTCTTGAACTTGATATAATTCACTTTGATGTGTACAGAGGTATTGATTATGCAGTTGCAAACAATGAGGTTCCACCCAAGGCCCAAGAGTTACCATTGTTATTAAAACAGGTGACATTTGTTGTATTCTGTTAATGAATTTTCAGTTCTCATGATTGCATTCATCTATGTGTAATTCTTGTATCCGTCTGATATATGGTGTAGCTGACACATTCTTCACCAACTTGTCTAGTATGTGCATTGTACATGACAGGTTTTGGGAATATGGATTAGGTGGTTTTTTAAGTTATGAATGAAGTAATTGTTGTTCTCTTATCACGTATGTGCATATTGATTCGAATAATTATCTTGGGGAACAAGTTCCATGCCTATCTTTAATCCTTTTATTTGCAGGTATGCCAATGCAGAAATGATCTCTTCTTACAAGCAGCTATCATGGTTCTCATGATTTCTGTGAAGGTAGGTCAAGTTGATTATATGGATCTTCAGTTTTTCTTTACAATTCAGCTGCAGCAATACCTTTCAACATTTTTTTGCAATTAATGTTGTTATAGGTAATGGAATATAATTCTGATTTGTGCCATGATAGTTAGCACTTAATTTTTATTGGGTGAGGTGGGAGATATGCTTGTTATGATGGGGATATGCTGGGGCTTCCAGCCACAATAAAAGCTTTGAGATTTGAGCTTCTTTCTTGTGTCTCCAAAATTTCTCTTTCAAAACCCAATCCACTAAGGTCTATCCCATCTGTAACTTCTTTTCTTTATGTTGTTGTATTGCATGAATGCGGTTATGTGATCAGAGCCTTGATTAAAAAAAATCGAATCATGGAATGCTTCCTTCATTTTTTTTTTTCAGAAAATATCCCTATAATGCCTTTCATTCAATTAGGTTTTATATATTACTTATATATTGCCCCATATATTATGGTACTTCATCTTTGACAATAAATTAAGTGATAATTTGTGTGAATATTGTGTTGCAATTTGGAACCAATTTGAACCTTGTATTGAAGAATGCAGTATGGTAGAGATCCCATATGTTTTGTGTGTGTGAGTGTGTGTTTCTGTGTATATATTCAAATACATGTAAAAGAGTCTTGCTTGGCATTTATAATCACTTGTTCCCAACCTTTTCTTTCTCCATTGCTCTGCCTAGCTCACCCTCCCTCTGATACAGTAGTTTGGTTAACAACAGAAAAGAACCGATATGCTAATAACGGGATGACTCATCAGATCTTAGCAAGAATAATGTGGTGGGAATTGATGGATATTGAACGACATTTGAAGGGAGCCTGACAGCAAACTCCTGTTTTTAGCTTTGTCAGAAACAATAAAAGACCCAAACAGATGTCAAGTGATGTTGCTTAGAAATGGGGGTGGAGGAGAAAAAATGGCATAATAGGAGTTAAACAACACTGAAAGATCTATTCATTATTAGTAATGTTTTGATTTAGTATAACATACTGTATATACTATTATTCATGTCTGGAAGAAGTTTTAAAACTAGTATTTATTATAGTTGATCATTTCTTTTCTTTCTAAACATCCTGCTGCTCCACATGTTATATACCATTTAATCTCTGTTATACTTAATCTTTTTGTTAACTTTGTTTCACTTGATAGAATGCTTGTAATTTTGGATGGTTTACAGCTAAGGATGCTGAAGAACTTTTTGCTCTCACTAATGAGGTATGTGACCAATTTTGATTCGTTTGTTAAATTTGCATTCCTTTTATGAGGTATTGATCTTATAAATCACTTTATTTTACAGATTGGAAACAGCTTCTGCAGTCCAGGAGATATAACTAATGCTCTTGGTGATTCTCTTTCTGTTATCAAAATAGTCATGTCTAGGTAATGACACTTGTACTGCTTGTATTATTGGTTTATTTTTTATTGCATAGATATCACAAGTTTCCCCAATTGTTTTTTAGGGAGATAATAGCCTCTTAATGGTTTTGGACTTTTAGGCTTAATAAATTTATAAATTTGAAAATTTTCTTTTGCCAAAGTTGCGAAACAGTATTTAAAGGATTTCAGGATGAGTACATATCAACTGACTTTCTATTTAACTGTTGGATTTATGTCTTGTCTGCTCCTGAGAATGCTCATTGTTTATCATGGGATCTGGCATCTAATAAATATGTTGTCTTGAAAACGTGGAATCGTTATGTTGTCAATTCTGATTTTATTACTGAACTTTCCATCTAGCTCGTATCGGTTGTTAGTTTTGAATTTATTGCTGAACCTTTTCGTGTGCGCATGCGTATTGTGGGACTTTTTTGGTGAAAAGTTGCATGCATGTGTCTTATTTGGCGAGAATGCCTTTGACGTATGTATGGAATTTCTCAAGGTGGCAATGCCTGCATGTGTGCTTGCATGCTTGTGTACCTGCATGTGTCGTGTGTGAGTGAGTGTACAACCATATTTTTGGGTGTTATGGTGAGTGCCTTTCATGTACATTTGTAATTTTTAAAGTGGCGATCCTTTCTTGAATAATCAGAATGTCTGGAGATGGCATTTGAAATTTTTCCTATCCTTATCTTTCTACTGCAGATTTTATCCACTGTTGAAAATGGGGCATATACTTGCTTCTCTTGAAGTTAAGGTACTTTTTTCCATTACTTTTTGTTCCCTCTTTAAGAAATCCATTAATCTATCTTTGTTTGTTTTGTAGCCTGGATATGGAGCATATGTTGTTGATTTTAACATTTCCAAGACTACAGCACATTTGCCACAGGAAAAGATTGTAAGCATCTCGTACTTCAATTTTTTAATTTAAGGTTCACAAAATCTCTCTTAACCTTTCTGGGTAATTTTATAATTTTGTGAATTCGTCTGATCTTATTCACCTGCAAGTGCAGCTCTTGATCATAATCTTTCCTTCTATACACCTTCTGGCTTGGCTGTGTGAATTTTTTCTGTCACTTTCTTGTCATGTCCATCACAAGATGTGGTTTGATATTTTGTGGTGTTATACTTGGATAATCATTTAATATTGGTATATGCTTTAGACAATGGAAGAATAAATAATGGACATGTGATGACTGATCAAAACTAAAATTTCAGTAGTTGATTTTCGCTCCTGTTTCTTCTTTGGAGTGTGGGTGGGTGTCTGAGAGACTGAAAATAGAATCATTGAGCATGAAACATGACCTAACTTCACTCTCCTTTTTTGTTTTCTCATGTTTTTGTGGCCTCCAGCGGTTGTTTGTGGCACAGAGAGATAATACAGAGACACCAGCATGTATTATAAGTCCACAGCAAGTGAAGTATGATTCTCTTCAACTCTCCTTCACCTTTAATGGTTTTACTGTTCATAATGTATTTTAACTATTTTTTGTTTTTAATATTGTAGCTTCCTGTTAAATGGAAAAGGAGTAGAAAGAAGAACTAATGTTTTAATGGTTGGTGTTTTGCACTCTAAGTCCTTGGATTAGTGGGAATTTAAGTTGGGCTTATCTCTTCATTTATATACTTTTTCCTTAGGATATTGGACCACAAATTCCAACTAATGTGACTGGAATGCTTAAATACGGAACGAATCTACTTCAAGCTGTTGGCCAGTTTGATGGTACACTTGAATGAAGTCCTTCATTTTTGCAAGGATTATTATTGTTTTCTTATCCACGTTTGACCTACCCTTTGTTTATTTTTAAATTAATTGGAAGGTTGCTATATCATAGCTGTTGCTTTCATGAGTCTGATGCCGTTGTCTGACGCTTCTGGGCTACTAGATTATGTTCAACCCAGTGTTGCCGCAACAAACCCAGGTATGGATGTAAGAAGAGAATTTAGGTGGGAAACAAATTTTGTTTGCTTGCTGTTAACATGATTATTTTACAAGTTATACTGGGGTCTTTCTTCTCTATGAGTTTCTTTGTAATTCTTTTTTCGCCTTTCAGATTCTGATATAATCGAAGGGCCATCACGTGTGTCGCTCAATTGCCCCATAAGGTTTTAATCTTAAATGAATCAAAATTTGTTATTATGATTAATCTTTGTTACTCAATTGCCTCATAAGGTATTATCTTATATTAAAATTTATTATTATGATTAATCTTTTTTCCTTTTCTTCTTTTTTGAATGAATGCATAGTTGGTTTGCATATTCTTTATAATGCATACGAGGGGAAGACAGAAGAAGGAAAAGCAACATTTTCTATTGATGCTTAGTTGCTGAAACTTTTTGTTTACACAATGAACCTTTAAAGGGAAAGTTGCAATGCATGATCCACTTGTTATTTGTTAAGTTAATTATATGTTTGCAGGGAAATTTTTCATTGTGAGAAATTAGATTACTTTTTAATTTGATGTAACACTTCTTTTTATAATTCTTGAAACCCCTAACAAGCAATATCCTGTTGACTGACTGGATACCTGGTTGCAGTTATTCTAGAATCAGAATTCCTGTCAAAGGACATTCATGCAAGCATCTTCAGGTGAGTACCCCCATTTTATCAAAACTCTAAAATAGGTAATTTGTGCATGATACATTCGAACAGGGTATGATTTGAAGTAAGAAAAAAAAACTCAGGTTTATGGTAATGTATGAATTTGACTATATAATGTGGAAACACAAGTTGCTATGTAAGCCATCGTAATGGTTTGTTTTTGGCTTAATACATATTTCCCCTTCAAACTCGGCAAAAAATTTTTTTTACACGCCTAAACTTTGCAGATATCCTATAAAATATCCAACCTTGACAAAAATGCACCTATTCTCCTCCTAATTAACCAAAAATCCCTATATATGAGTTTCGAAATTTACATACTACTTCTAATCATTTATTAAATTTATTGTTGTCAAGAGACATAAAAAAAAAAAAAGAGATAGGGTTAATGAAGGAAAAAAAAGATTTAAGATGAGAAACATTAGAAAAAAATAATTGTGTCTTTTATTTTAATTATGTGCTTGACACAAAAAATTGCTACAATTGTCACCTTACCAGGGTTAATGGGTGCTTTTTTTTTTCTTTTTTTGGTGTCAAGTTTAGTTATGTAATAGACCGTTGTGAAGTTTAAATGTGTAAAATGGTTTTTTCTGCCAACTGAGAGGGAAAATATGTATTGAGCCTGTGTTTTTTCCTCAGCGTTTATTGTTGGCTCTTCATTTGTTTTTTCTTTTCAATTTTTGGGTCATGTGACCAAAAAAGTCTAAAATTGCATGCCTTACCACTCATAGCCAACCATCAATTCACACTTGAAACTTTGAAATTTTTTTATCAACGTCGGTGGTTTCACCGTGATTGGCAAAAATGTAATGCTAATTATAGGGGGCAAAAAATATCCAATCCTCCACCTGTGTTTAAAGTTAATCTTTCTTTCTTTCTTTTTTCCTTATAAATTTTATTAATTAGTACTTAATATTTTGACACTGCTGTCAATTATTAACTTGATAATGTAAATTATTCGAACGTGAATCTGGTTCCTAAAATTGATATCAATGTGAAAGAGTTGGTCAAATTTGGGAACACTGGATAGAGTTCTTCTCATATAACCTTTTCTTCTTCAATTTGAACAAGATGGCTAAAATTGATGCTATTTGAAAGCTGTTGTTTGAATAAAATTTTAAAAAAGATGAGCTAAAATTGATAATTCAGATGAGGATTTGAACTTTCTGCTTTGTGGTTTTATGCCTTTTTTTCTCGTTAGTAAGCTTGTTACGTCTGATTTCTGTTTGCTTCAGTGTTTTGATTTTAGGAACTATGTTGATATAAATTTAAGAAGGCCATCTTGGCGCTGTCCAAATTGTAATCGGCATGTTTGTTACACGGATCTTCGTGTTGATCAGAATATGGTTAAGGCAAGTAGTCATGGAGCTTGGCTACCGTTTGTGGCTGTCTATTCTGTCAATGCATCTTAACCTCTCTCTCTCTCTTTAATAAATGCTAATGCTTTGTTGTCCATTGACAGGTTTTGAAAGAAGTGGGAGAGAATGTGTCTGATGTGATAATCTCTGCTGATGGGTCCTGGAATGTCTTGGAGAGTGACTCAAAAGATCAAACACATAAAGGGAGTTCTAATTGCCAGAAAGACATGCCTGAACAGCAAGAACCTGCTTCTTTGTCAGTTTCCCCCCCAGTTCTGGATCTTACAGAGGACGATGATGCAATGGATGTTGCAAGCACAAGTGATGCCGAAGACAGGAAACCTTTTCAAACTCAACCCGTTGCCTCTACTTTAACCATGCCATCACTAAATAATGCAATTGCAGTTGACCAGAATGTTGCTAGTCAAACGCACGATGACTTTTGGTCTGCTGTTTATTTCAGTAATGTGTCTGGGACCTCCTGCGCTGGGTTTGGGGTCCAAACAAGCGATAGTTTTTCTGAGCCCACTCCTGCAAATATTATGACCTCTCCTGTGATCACTGATGCTATTTCGTCTACACTGAACCGTGATATTGGGAGTCAGGGGAATAATAATTTCGCGTCTTTAATGCTAAATCAGCATTCTGCTTCACAGCCACAACCGTCACAGCTTGTGAATAATGTCGAGTATGGGAGATTGAGACAGGTACCTGTAAATGTAAACAGAGCTCCTATAGCAATTCAGGCCCTCCCAGCTCTTCAAACGCCAGTTCAACCTCCAAGACCGAGAACTAATTTTAGCAGTGTGATTCCTGGTGGGTCGTCGGTCGCCTCTGAGGCTGCCATGTCTATGGCAGCAACTGCAAAAGGTTTCAGCACCAATTCCAATCATATGGACAGGCAACAGCAATTTTCAAGACCAAATTTCCAAAATTTGTCCATGTTCAATCAGGTTAGGTTATTGCGTTCGCTGTTCTGTGTTTTTTTGCTGCATGGTTCGTGTAGTTAATTTACATGGGTGATGTTAGTGGTGTTATTTGGATCATTAGTCAACCTGATATGTTGTCCTTTTTACTGGTTCAGTTGGTGTAATTTTCCTTTTTTTTTGTTTTTTTTTTCTAACATTTGTATTATTGATGTATGCTTGCTCTCATCTTTATATCTACTGGGTTTTGCAATGAATCTCAGAATTTACAAGCTATCCGGATGGCCCAAGCCAGGACTCTGTCTCCGAGCATAAGTCGGCCATCTCCAGCTCTCCAACGAAGTCAGACCCAGCAAGGGGTTACAAATGTGGCAGGCGGCAGTGCAAACACAGCATATTTAAATAGGTTTATAGGTGCTGGTCAGCTACCAGTCCAGATGACTAGGCAACCGCCATCAGTCCCAGTTCAAATTCAAACATCTAGAGGGACCTCATATACTGATGGGATTAGGACACCAACAATGGTGCAGAGAGCAAATGTGGGAGCAGAACCGCAAGTAAATCCCAGCACTGATAATGTTGTGGACTTGTCATCAGAGCAGAATTGGCGTCCAACAGGACGCATGCGCGGAAGCCTCTCTGGTCTGGCTGCTGCTGCTTATAGAGACTTAATTATTCAGCCCACTCAACCATCCCAAGCTCCACAACCACAACCACAACCACGACCCAATTTGACGTCTCCCCCACCCAATGTACCTCCCAATCTGAAGGCATTTCTTTCCAACCCGAGGAATTTCTATGGTTCACAGGCACAAACCAGTCCCATGAGTCAACCAGCCAGTGCGGATGGAGGTTCTGGTACTCTGCCATAACTGATTTTATTTTAACTTCCCGCAGATTGATAATGGTGATAGGGTTACTTAACATGGCTATATATACAAGGAATGGCCGGAATGCCAATTTTGCTGGTTTCGGGTTAAAGACGGCTACAATGATGCATTAGTTGTTTTGTAAATCTGTTGTTAATATGTGGCTTTGACTGAAAGCATCTCATAAGGGGACTTTCTCTCAGTTTTTATTCACTATTTTAGTATTGGCTACGAATCTCTATGCAGCTGCAGCTTGCTTGTTTTGATTGTTTTGATCAATGCTCGGGTAAATGAATCAAGATAGTTCAGCAATGTGAGACTCATTTAATTACCCATTTTGTATTGTGCGAAGTTTTTGAAGTAATTAACTACTTTGCAAGCTTACTCCATCTTATACCAATAGGCACACTTTGAATTTAAGAAATGCAATTAATTTTTTTTTTGGAATTATATTATTTATTTATTTATATTCTTCTTAATTTATTTTTATACTTTGTTAGAGATACATGAAAAAAGTATGAAATAATAATGGGCAAATTAGAGTATTAAACAATTAATTCTAGCATAAAAAAATATATTATAATTTGGAGTAGATAATAAAAAAAAAAAGAAAGAAACGGAGCAAGCCTAATTTAATTTTATGACCCAAGAATTCATATTAACGTTGTACTATTATCACCATACAAACCTCCTCTATGAAACAATTTCGCTCTCAATCCAAGTAACGAAAATGGATATTCCCATCAAGAGAGAATTAATCATCTTTGCTGAGCCTAATTTATTTTTTGTACTATAAATTACTATAGCCAATCCTTCACAAAAATGTCTAAAATTCTTTTAGCTGCCTCCAAGAAAAACATAAATACTTTTTCCAGTTCACAAACAACAAACATAGTACTTCTGTTTGCTGCTAACTATAAAAGAGTTACAGCAAAATACAAATGCACCACTGTCTCACACGTGAAACAAACTAAAAATATTTATATGGTTAATCTACAGCTGAGAAAATCAAATCTCCAAGGAAAACCCAAAAAACAGTGAAACTCTCATTGATGCATAATCCAACAGGTGCACATCACTACTCCCATTTCTTCATTTCCATACCATCTGGAGGGCTACCTTCTACCTTCTTTTTACCCACTTCTTTCCAGTCGGTTGACAGCACTGTCCCGTTTGACTCAACCTGTATAATTGCATACGTGAATTTGCATATACTATGATCTTAATGCCAAACAACTTCAAATCATACAAAATAATATTTTCCCAACTCCATAAATTTGTACTTTCAAAAATCTACTAACTGGCCAGCATAATTCAGCTTTTTTGAAGAAACCAGCACAGAAAATCTAAGATCAGGCAACATCTGCTAATCGAAACTTACAAAAGATTTCATCATAGCTCTCCTCATGTCCTCATCTGAGTTTTGATAAATGTCCCTGAAGAATTTGTTTAGAGCTGCATCACCATCGAGCTTTTCATCTTTCTCCTGAAACCCAGACCATCGTTACATCACCATCTAAAATAAAAAGCTGATTAGAAGAATCAAGTAGAACTGTTTTGTTGGCAACCTCCTTCTTTACTTGGGCTTCCAACTTATCCCAATCTTTTGCTTTTGTTTTGGGCGATGGGTAGGAAAGTCTTTGAGATGCAACTGTAGTTCATAAATAATACAAGAGGATTAGCAAAATATAGAAGGATCATATCATTGATTTCAATTGGACTGGAACGCAATGAGTAAAATTTATGAATTCCTCAACTATACAGTTTGTGCTAAACCTTGAACTTTTTAGCTTTAGGGAAAGCACTTCCAGTGATTGCATCATACCCTATGGTCCATGCACAGCATAAAAATTGAAAACACCGGCTGATATGCATACTTTCACCTACCTGAGGGCGTATTTACTTTCTGCACAACAGTGGCTTCCTTGTTATATTCAAGAGACGTCCAGTTAATAGCTTCCGCTTTTGCGAGACGAATTTCAATCTTGGTTGACAATACTTGATATCTGCTCTTATCAGGTAATATCTGTTTTTGTAAAATTCAATGCATGGGTTAAAATCATTCAGAGCCCCAAATAGGTTTGTCCACAGGCAGGGACCTGCCGAACCCTCATAATAGGCTCGAGCATAGGATTTTCTCACTCCCAACATAAATGTTTTTGTGTGTGTCTGTGTGCCAATTTTAATATTTAACATTTCTTTTCTAATTTGTACAGGCTAGGACGAAAAACATAGGCCTTATGATTTTTAAGAGAATGAACAGAAGATAAATGATGGGCATTTTGTAAAGAGACCACTTGAGAATGGTTTTAGCGAAATCATCATATACCAATTTCAACTTTCAAAAAAACAAAAAAGTCAACTGCCAATTTAAGCAGATAACAAACTCTTGAGTCAAATGATATCCACAGGTGAAAAAATGCACATACGCAAGAAGTTACTGACATACCTTTCCAAACAATCGAGGTTGAAAATGATATGGATCTTCACCAGAGATATCAATGGTAACACTCAGCTGCAAGATAAACGAAAATTACACAGAGCCTAGCAGTACCTCTAAAAATGAAATCCAGAAGTTTTCAATAGTTAAGCAAATAAACAAAAGCAAGAACTTTCCCAGAAGACACACATACAATTTGTTCACCGAAATCAACAGTGACATTCTCTGCTGGTATGCCCTTGGCAAAAATTGTTACTACCACTTCCTCTGGCTTCTGGTAGTATTCATGTCTGTTCAATGATCAATCGTCAATACCCAGAGAACTGAAGAAGTAACCATGGTAAAAGAAAAATGAAGAGAAACTAGAATTGGCAGGTCGTTGCTTCCTTCACAAACCATTTATATATAAAGATAAAGATGGGAATACATTCATAAAAGGTTTGAAGTAGATGCTTGTTAGGTTTATTTAGACACCAACAATATCAAGTAGATTAACAGTAAGGCTTTCTATTCTTTTTATACTTGGAGTTGACGAAAAGTTAGCCACCCAGATCAACTAATTGTTGTAACTCCTCCTCCAACATTAAGATATGCATTTATGAATAAAAAAATTGGCAGATGAAGAGGAAAATGAAGTCTAATCAACAAAAAATAATATTTTTGAAAAACATTAGTTTAATCAGGTGGAAGAGAGTATAATTAAACCTGTATTTTGGTTTTACTGAAGAATCTGAGTCGGTCTGATGGGTATGGACGGATACAGGTGCAGCATTCAGTGCTCCATTTGTTTTTAAAGACTCACTTAGATCATTAGACTCCTCTGAAAAGAAATAAAACGACCATCATATATGCTACTCATAAAGAAGATAAGTTAAACAAAGAATCAAGGGCGAATTCAAATACTTAGGATTTCTCAAATGTGGACTATGCCAGTGTACATTATTACCAAAGTATAGTTCTAATATTCTCATGACATCGATATACTCTATCAACTCAGCATGTACTTACCTGCAATGTGCTGGTCACATTTTTCTATCAATTTGGTAAATCTGGAACCATCTTGAGTTAAAGATGAGCCAATTTTAAGGGCTGCCTTGGCTGTATGATATTCTTCAAGCTTAATACAGGCAGTACTGCATGACATTAAACTCAATGAATAGCCATTCCTTTGAACAATAACTTTCGTAACTAACAATAAATTATTTCTCCTGGGCATATGGTTGAGTAACAAATATGAACATGCATCAAGTTAGTTGACCACAAAGACAGTGACTCGTAAATATCCATAAATTAATTAAGGAATTGACAGTGGCACATACTAAACAAAATCCAAAAGGAGTTTAAAGGTTTTATTTATGTCACTTTAATATTCCAAGTAAAGAGTTGTATATCACATACCCTTTACGCAAATATGCCTTGTCCATTGACGGATCCAATTCAATAGCTTTGTTTGCATCAGCAACGGCTTCTGCTCAAAATACAAATCAACCAATATTACTTAGCCACATCTTTAAATGAAAAAATATAACAGTAATAATAACATGGCAATATAGATTCGTGATTTTCCAGGTCCATTTAGTAACCAAACAAAATACCCAATTTCCTGAAAACAAACAAAGAACCAGAAAAATGAAAAATAAGGAAGCAGCTAAACAATAACCAGTTAAGTTGTTGAGTTTGATATTGGCCTGAGCTCTATCGGCAAAGTAACCGGCGTTGGTGGGTTCCAAGTCGATAGCTTTTGAATACAAATCGACGGCCAGAGTAAAATCATCATCAATTATTGCTTCTTTTGCCTTCTCTGCTAAATCGCTTGCCATCGTCAAAGCTTAGACCTTTACTAAAGATCCAATATTGGATGTAAATTTTGTATGAAGAGAAATCGCCGGAAGGTAAATTGTATGCTACAACTTTCCCAATATGCTCGCTAACTAGGACTGTAATGGTGAATGGATCGTTCAAATACACAACTTCTGGAGACTTCTGCCAGTGAAGCTTAAGTTAGGAGAGAGAAAGGACTTTATGTAGGAAAATTGCATTTTGGTCCTGAGTTTATATGTATTTGACAATGAGCTTTTTTTGTGAGAAACTTTGAAAGAGCTTTTGTTGGTGTGGGATAAAAGTGTTTTCTTGGGGTGGTTCTACCTTCGGTGGCTGAAGCACCTGGGGTGAGAGAAGTTTTAAGTTGGATTAAAAGAACATCTTGGTCCTCTATTATGCTGGAATTTTATTCTCAAATAACCATTCAAGCTTTGACTAAACACAATAACAATCGAATTGAATTTGGTTTGATTATTCAGGATTGTTTAGATATTTGTGGTCCTTTGGTTAATATTCATTTTGGAACTGTAAAAAGATATGTGAATACAGTTGTTTACTCTCTTGCATTAGCAGCTGATTCTATGTTATGTCTTATTTTTTGGAACTTGATCCCTCATAATTGTATTATTTCAGCTTTATCTCCTGATTTTTCTTAATAAACTTCATTTTATTTCAAAAAAAAAGTCCCTAATAAAATTCTGATACTAGGGATGAGATTTTTTTTAATTAATAAAAAATTAGATCCAAAATCAATTTAATCTTAAGTTAATCAAAATGATATTTTAAAATTATGATTTTTATTTTAAAAAGTTAGCTATTAACTATTATTTTATATTTTATTTTTACATTAAATTTTTTAATACTTAATATATAACTTTTTAGAATATGATTATACTACATATTTTTAGTAAAAAATATTAAAATTAATTAATTTGTTAAAAATATATTATTTTTAATAGATATCGTATTTGATTTATATTTTTCACTTGTGAAACATTCTAACCATTAAAAATAACTTTACAACTTGTTTAATTTACTACATTTATACATTAAAAATTTTTAATGATTAACCAATAAACTAATTGATAACTATGAAAAATATATTTTTGAAAGCCCAATCAGAATGACCCAATAATATTTGGTAGGGCCCAAGCCCAATAGTAAAGAGTCAAAGCGTAAATTGAAAGATAGCATAGGAAGACGTGATGTCCGATCGGACTGATGGAATAGCACGTTAT
This sequence comes from Excoecaria agallocha, assembly GCA_037975025.1. Taxonomy (NCBI): domain Eukaryota; kingdom Viridiplantae; phylum Streptophyta; class Magnoliopsida; order Malpighiales; family Euphorbiaceae; genus Excoecaria; species Excoecaria agallocha. Next base: position 1,202,454 of record JBBPFJ010000030.1, on the reverse strand, counting down.
GTCAGTCTACTGACACAAGCCAACACTCATACTCTTTACCCGCTCTCTGTCACATCGCTGTTCACCTACTCTGACTGTCAATTATCATTCCCTCAAGGTGCTTGAATACCCTTCCAAACGACTCTTATAAATAGCCCAAAATACAATGGCTCCAGATATGAATATCTGAGACTCTCTCTCTAAAAGCTACTAACTTAAGTTTCGGAGTGCTAACGTCCGGGTCCGATTGGCATTCCATTTTACAGGTTTTTTCATTCAATCAGATTCTCAACTGCCAGCTCTCCTTCTTACAGGTAAAGTCAAAATCTGTTTTATCACTTATCATAAAAGCTATTATAAATAAAAATGGTAGCATTTAACTGATATCAATAAATTAATTAATAAAATTATTAATGTATTGATTAATCGGTCCGTATTCATTTCTATCTAAAATTATCTTATTAAAAAAATCCTAATATTTTTTTTTAATTTCAAGTTTTATTTTTTCATTAAACTTTTTGAGATAATTAGAAAATATCATTGATATTTCTTTTTAAATTTCAAAATAAAGAGATTATATTTTTATACCCCTTAAAGTACATATTTTTCACCTTCAAATTTATTGAAATAAATATATTTTATATATGGCATTATACAATTAATTGCTTTTCTGAATAATGTTATTTTTCACTATTTTAAAACTTTAAAAAATAATTAAAAATGCATTAATATTTTTTAACTATTTCGAAAAATTTGACCCTGATCTATTTTTTAATTTTTTTACATTATATATTGGATCATTTTAGTCGGGTCGGGCTTAAGTAAAAAATTTGGATGTGGGTGGGTCAAAATTGACATGTTTAATATTTTTTGGGCTTTTTTGTGAAAGTCCCTTAAACATAACCTTGGGTTACGTCTTAGCCCGGCGGTTGATGTATATTTGGGCCTAAATTCTTAGTCCTGATGGACTTTAATACAGTCACCCCCTTTCAGCCGGCGACGTCTTAGCCCCGGCGGTATCAACCTCCACTCGTAATTTCCATCGCGCAATGCCGAAGCTCGGCCTCTGACTCGCTAACTCGCTTACCCGTGCAGTTGTGTTGCCATGAAGTGCCGATCCGTAGCGTGTATTTGGTCCGGTTCGCCACCGGCTCACAAAGTTACAGCCACTGCCGCACTGAACGATCCCCCGACCTTATACACCGGTGGATCCGATGGCTCCATTATATGGTGGAACCTCTCTTTCTCCAATTCAAAATCGGTAATTCAGCTTTGCTCGTTTTCAATAATGTTGTTGATCACAATCCCTTTAATAATTTATTCACGTCATAAGGTTTTGTAAATTTGAACTGTTAGCTCAGTAACTAAGTTCATCTTGCGTTTATTGCGATATAAAGGAGTATTACTCTGTTTAATTAATATAGCTGTTGGTCCATATATCTATTGTCACTTTGCCTTTGAATCAGCAGGCCACTTTATTAGTGTTTTTTATTTGACAGGAGATCAAACCAGTTGCTATGCTTTGTGGTCATGCTGCACCAGTAGCTGATCTTGCAATTTGTTCTCCTTTGGTAGTTTCAGGAGACAGTAAAGAAACAGACAATCTAAGCAATGCTTCTGTGACCGCAATCTCTGATACATGTGGCGCTTTAATTAGTGCTTGCACTAATGGTGTTTTGTGTGTCTGGAGTAGAGGCAGTGGGCATTGTAGACGTAGAAGAAAACTTCCATCTTGGGTTGGCAGTCCAACCATTGTTCGTACAATGCCCACCAGCTCTCGATATGTATGCATAGGCTGTTGTCCCAATGATGCTATGCATTTATCTGATCATCTTTCAACGGATTCTCTTGAGGGTATTGAGGCTTCAGCAAATAAAGAATCTCACCTTAGAAAACCCCTGAAATGCACTGTTGTAATTGTTGATACATATAGTCTTACTATTCTGCAAACAGTTTTTCATGGGAATTTATCAATTGGGCCATTGAAATTTATGGATTTAGTTTTGTTAGGTGAGGATGGGGAAAAACATTCTGTTCTTATGGCGGATTTGTATGGTAGGGTACAATTGGTTTCGATATTAAAGGACTCTGACCCGGATGACGAAGGTGGAAATGAACTGTCCCAGAATGCTCAGTTAGAAAACTGGGGAAATGGGCTGAGTGGAGGAGGACAAATTGTTGCACTTGGAATCTCTGGGAATCTTATTGCTCTGGTGTTGAAAAATTGCTGCATATTTAGGCTGTTGTCCAGTGATACGACAGTAGGAAAAATTTCTTTTCTAGACAATCTACTTCTTAATGATGGAAAATCTACTCAATCACACGTGACTGGGGGGATGTTTTTAGAAAATTGTGATGCTAATAAATTGCAGAATACCCAAGAAGCCTATGCGTGTTTTAGTGAAAGTTTTGCTGTGTGGAATGATACAGGTTCTGCAGTTGTATATGCTATATCATATTCAAATATTGTCTTTAAGTGTGCGCCTCGTTGGGAGATTACTGCTGCTTCTCATCCCTTTGATAGTAAAAAATCTGTTTCTTTCATTCAATTTAAAAATCATCTTCTTCAAATTGAATCAGTTTGCTTTGGAATTGAAGAGCCCCTGCAGTGGAACACCCATGTTTCAATCTGGTCTTTATGTCAAAAACATGAAAACTATGAGAAGCTCCCTCGGTGCAAAATGTTCGGAGAAAGTGATTTATTGACTGACTGGACCTCAAACTCTAGTCTGCTCAATGAAATTAGTGGTTATGGTGTCAGAAACACACCAATATCTTTTCCTCAAAATTCTATTTTGTCTTCAGAAAATAAAAATGATAAGCATGCAGTTGGTGAAAATTACAGTTTCATGCATGAGGGAAAAATTGTAACTTCTTCCATGGTTATTTCTGAAAATCTTTTTCTTCCTTATGCCATTGTATATGGTTTCTTTAATGGCGATGTTGAGGTTGTATGCTTCAGTATGGTTTTAGGACTGGATTCTCATGACAGAAGTCCACGTCATGGTGTAAATTCTCATGTGTCCAGACAATATTTTACAGGTCACAGTGGTGCTGTTCTTTGTTTGGCAGCTCACCGGATGTTGGGTACAGCCAAAGGATGGAGTTTCAAGCAGGTTTTAATTTCTGGAAGTATGGATTGCACAGTTCGTATCTGGGATCTTGACAGCGGCAATCTCATAACAGTAATGCACCTGCATGTAGCACCAGTTCGCCAGATAATCTTTCCCCCTGTCTGGACTGAACGGCCATGGAGTGATTGCTTTCTCTCAGTTGGAGAGGACTCGTGCGTTTCTCTTGCTTCCCTAGAAACTTTACGAGTAGAAAGAATGTTTCCTGGACATCCTAACTATCCTGAAAAGGTTGTATGGGATGGCAGAAGAGGTTATATTGCTTGCCTTTGCCAGAGCTATACAGGGACAACTGATGTTGATGATGTTTTGTACATTTGGGATGTAAAGACTGGAGCTCAAGAGCGGGTACTTCATGGAACTGCTTCTCATTCTATGCTGGATCACTTCTGTAAATGTTTGAGCGCTAATTCTGCATCTGGTTCTATATTAAATGGAGACACTTCTGTTTCCTCATTGCTTCTTCCAATAATTGAAGATGGTGGCTTTTCTCAATCCCACATGAATCATTTGGAGAAGAGGGTTGCCTTGTCAAATAGATTGTCAAGGGAAGCAAGCAGCTTAGAGCCCACTACTTCCCAAGCCCCAAATACAAATGGAAAATCTACTCCAACTACACCATCTATTCTACAGAGCAACAAGAATCCCATAAGATGCACTTGTCCATTCCCTGGGATTGCTAGTCTCACTTTTGACCTTGCATCGTTGATGTTTTCTTGGATGAAGCACGAGTCTATAGCAAATAAGAGCGACAAGAAGGAGAATACCAATGTGAATGAACAGGGAACAAACAGATTGAGTCCCCACCATCATGTTGATGATAGTCCTCATAAAAATGAAATCCCAGCTGATACCCTAGAGGATGATGACTTGATTAGGTCTCTAGAAGAATTATTACTTAGATTCAGTTTATCCTTTTTACATTTGTGGAATGTTGATAGCGAGCTTGATAAAGTACTAATGATGGACATGAAGCTAAAGAGACCGGAGAATTTTATCTTATCTTCTGGTTTGCAAGGGGACAAAGGATCATTAACACTGATGTTTCCTGGTTTAATTGCTAATCTTGAGGTACTTTGCATCAACTTAATTAAATGTTGGGACCTACTTTGTCTTTCTTATTTCAACTTTTTCTGAGACATTGAGAAACATCTCAGTTGTGGAAATCATCATCAGAATTTTGTGCTATGAGATCATTGACAATGGTGTCCATTGCCCAGCGCATGATTAGCTTGTCTTCATCCAGTTCATCAGCCAGCAGGTATTGCAGTGAACCCACAAAGAAATTCTGACTGATATCAGTCTATTTGTGTAACGTATATTGCAGATCTAATTATTCCTTAGGCAGGCAATGTGGTTGAAATTTTTTTAATATATTAACTCAACATAACCATTGCTTGGTTAAAACTAAAAACTAAGATATGCAATCCTGCTTGAGTGAGATATGAGATAACAAATTACTAAAATATACAAGATGTATAAATTACCTTGAAAATGGTGGTGTCAGAAATTTTTCTGGAGTGGATAAAGGTGATTGTATAATCACCTTGCAATTGAAAATTCTAGGGTTGTGGTAAAGTTGGTCTTCTTGATTCAATTATGCAATTTATGGCATTTTACTGCACCAGTGAATTATCATCAACATGATAGTTGACTATTATTTTCCTAATAGATTATTCTTTTTTTCCCCTTTCTTTGTTTTGTCAATTTATTTATATATTTTGGCTGAAGGGAGGGTTATACAATTATAGGTAGATCCGGCTCTGCGTTGATCTCTCATATTGTGAGCATAAGCACAATGTGATCTCCAAAGACAATACTAAATGATGGAGCTTAGATAACTGGGACAGTGGCACTTGAATGAGGAATATCTTAAAGGAAAGATCAGGAATTTTGTTTTATTGGATCCTAATTTATTTATTTTTTTTAAATTGACCATTGGCTAGGAGATATTTTGGGCCATTTAGTTGGTGGGTTCTGTAGGTGTTTTATTTCTGGCATTTTATGACAATTACTATTTAAATGCTAGTATCTAAGCTATAACAATACTTTGATCTGGAAATCCTTAATTCTCCACCATTGACATCCAACGAGCATTTTGTGTTTGTTACTGTTGGAAATATGATTTAATCTGAATTATTGCAGGGTGTTAGCAGCCTTTTATACTCGGAACTTTGCAGATCAAATGCCAGATATGAAACCACCTTTACTCCAGGTGACATCTATTGCATGGATTTTAGTTTAAATTTCTGATTTGCACATGATAATTTGCTTACTTTCACTGTTTTATTTGCTTTCTTTCCCCTGTGAAATTGAGATGTCAAAATAGAATATATATATATATATATATATATATATATATATATATATATATATATGACCAAATATATCGAGATGGTTGTTTGAGAATTAACTAGAGCATCTCTGCTCGATGCTTTTTATTTTATTTTATTTTCCTTCTATAGTTGGAGTGAAGATCAAACTGGAATATTTTTTGCAGCCTGATAAATGTCCTCAATAATAGCCATATTATATGCTATCATCCTTAATGTGGATTAAAATCGATAGTTCAAATAAGTTTCTTGGCCAGGATGATTCTGTCTTAGTTATCCTCAAAAGTGTCACTTTATGATGCAAGAACACATCTGTTTTACCTGGGAAAGTTAATCTATGCTGTCATTCGTTGTTTTCTGGAGTATCTTAAAGCTCATAATTAATCTTACATTTAACCCTTAGCTGTGTGTCATGTCAGAAAAGATCTTTTCTTTTAGTTGATTTTCTTTTTCTCTTCAAAATTGATTTTCTTTTTATTTTTTATAATTGAACAGCTTTTAGTGAGTTTCTGGCAAGATGAAAGTGAGCATGTTCGCATGGCTGCACGTACTTTATTCCACTGTGCAGCTTCACGAGCAATTCCATTCCCTCTCTGTGGTCAGAGAGCAGTTGATCATGCAAAACTTGTTAGATCTCTGAGTGAAGTTGGAAAAAATGAAGTTGAAGCTTCGAAAGAAGAAATATTCCTCTATGGTTTGTCTTCTGAAGTGTCAGCTGAAATACAAGGAGTGTCTCAAGCTGAAGAACCTTTAGACAAGTCACATGAAACACAAGGAATCAGTGAGGCAGAAGAATCTAGAATACTTGCATGGCTGGAGTCATTTGAAGTGCCAGATTGGATTTCATGTGTTGGAGGGACAAGTCAAGATGCCATGACATCCCATATCATTGTTGCTGCAGCATTAGCCATATGGTATCCTAGTCTTGTGAAGCCAAGTCTTGCCATGCTGGTAGTCCATCCATTGATAAAGTTGGTTATGGCCATGAATGGGAAGTATAGTTCCACTGCTGCAGAGCTCCTCGCAGAAGGCATGGAAGATACATGGAAGGCGTGCATTGGTTCTGAAATACCTCATCTGATCTCAGATATATTCTTTCAAATTGAATGTGTTAGCAGTCCACTTGCAATCTCATCTGGACAATATCTAGCTGTACCATCTTCCATCCGAGAAACTTTGGTGGACATTCTTCTTCCAAGTTTAGCAATGGCTGACATTCTGGGCTTCTTAAGTGTTATAGAGAGTCAAATTTGGTCTACTGCATCTGATTCACCTGTCCATCTGGTATCTTTGACAACTATTATCAGGGTTGTGCATGGTTCTCCAAGATACTTAGTACAGTACCTTGATAAGGTCAGTAGAGCTTCATTGGATATGCATATATCTTCAGAACTTAGGCATCTTATTGTGAATTTTCATATGACATGTGGCAGACATACAGGTGGTTAATTTCATATTACACACCATGGACCCTGGCAATTCAGTCATGCGCAAAATTTGCCTTCAGAGTTCAATGACAGCATTAAAGGAAGTTGTACGTGTATTTCCTATGGTATCGCTGAATGACACATCAACCAGGTTGGCTGTTGGTGATGCAATCGGGGAGTTCAATAATGCCACCATTTCAGTGTATGATATGCAAAGGTATCAGAAGAAGTTTAAAGTTTTACACTCAAAAGGATTAATATTCTATTTGTAATTCCACAAAAAGATTAATTCAGATTTGGTAACAGAAAAAGATTTAACAGCAGAGTACGATCATTTTGTTGTTTGGATATTATTTGGTGTTGAATGCGCTTAAGAAAGGACTTGTGACCTCAGATCTTTGTGAAGATGTAGTATCTAACGTGGTGGAATGAGGCAAATGGATCCCATATACCCAGTCTAAGTAGTTTTGGATTAGGTGAGTGCATGGCTTAAAACGATATATACAAAACCATTCAGAATAGATGGAAATTTAACTCAAGGATGATGCTTTGCCAAAAGATTTACTTAATGACTTTCCAGCTCTGCCTACTGGATTACCAGCTCTTCCAAAGGCTGAAAAAGCCTTGCTGAAATGCTAGTGCTAAAAGAAATACTTTCTACCAGAAAAAAACACTGTAAGCAAAATTTATGGGTGATTTTTTTTCTCTCTTTTGAGAAACAAAAAACCCAGGGTTTAAGTTATCAAAAAGGTGGTTATAATATCAGTGAATCATAGCATCCAAATAAGTACATGGTATGCTGGTGTAGTTTGTTCAATGTTAGTGCTACATGTAAACTTGCTACTGCAATTAGGCAGATGCAAGTACAGCACAAGAAATTGTTCTTTTCCTTCCTGCTGCTCTTCTATTGGTAAGATTTTGAGCTAAGACCTCCCCCACTGCGTTTCTCCACCACTGCTAGATATGAAGCCCAATTAACTACAGAAATTGAGCTCTGCAATCCTTTGAACTTTGAAATGTTCTTCTGGAGTTGCCAAAAGGTTTAAGACACATTAAAACACTAGTGCAAACAAAACACTTACAGGGAACTACTTTTTCATTTTCCACAACATTATGTAGATCTATTGAAAAATATAGTATTTCATGATGATTTACTTGTATGCTAGAGAAGATTAGCAGAGATAATTGCGAGCTTAGTATCTGGCATTGTTTATGGGTTCCTGGCGGAATATGTCAATGGAGTTCGTTTCACTCTTACCCAAATATGTAGCTTCTCGGCTGATTTCTTAATTGTGATGTCTTTGAAAATCGAACAACCTTAGGAGTGCAATCCTAATTACTTCAATTTTTTATATCTTTGCTTTTCTGGATGTAGTGTGACAAAAGTCAAGGTTTTGGATGCAAGTGGGCCTCCTGGACTTCCAGCTTTGCTCTCAGGGGCATCAGAAACAGCAGTCACCACAGTGATTTCTGCTTTGAGCTTTTCCCCTGATGGGGAGGTACTTTACTATTCCTCATTGACCTTGCCTTATTTTCTACGGTTGCCAGTGTGTGGATTTGGACTTCATATTATTGACAAAGAAAGCAAAATTTCTTACAGCTAAGAAGTTTTGGATTGAACTTTGAGTTCAACAAGATATTAAGGGTTTGGCTTTGACCTAATCGACCGTGCCAATACAAATCAGGACATATGACAGACTCGTGCTAACATTTTTTGAGGCTTATTCAGTTCACGTATTTCTTGACATTGTCTCCTGTCATCTTTCATGAGTATGCACTTGCAGCATCTGCCATGGCTGTATGTTTCATGTGCCATACACATGAATTTTCATGCATGATAAATGTAGGTTGTGCTATTTCCAAAATACTTTATCAAGATCTTATGTTATATAATTAATGAAACTAAATTTGATTGTTGGATTTTTTGGTTAGGATAGGAATCCTTTATATTTCCTGGGGTAGCATTTGTTAATCTTGGAAGGTTGGGATGGATAGAAAATAAAATTATTCCAACGTTTACGATTTTTCCAAACGTTTGTTAAAAAAAAAATAGATCCCATAAAAAAAAATTTAACTATCTATATATTAAAAAATAAAGATATGCATATCTTGATATATAATTAAAATATGCATTCATGTATTTTATCAGATAAGAAATAATTAAAAAATATATTTTTAATTCATCACAAAATTTTTAACAAACACTTAAAAAAAATTCGGAATATTTTTCAGTGTTGTTTTGATTATTTTATATTTTGATACAAAAAACATTTTAATTTTATCTTAAAATTTTTTATCCAGATTGATTTAACAAACGCTATCTGGTTAGATTATGATTCTCTTTTATATTTCCAATTAGAGTTATATTTTTATTTTCTAATTAGTTTCTATCTTTTGGATTTGTTTTTCTTTATAAATAACTTGTATATTTTTTGAATTTTGATAAGAAAAAGAGAATTAATAAAATTTTTATTATTCTCAAAAATCTTCATTAATCGATTTGAGAAATTGGAGGATAAGAATTTGGATTCTACTCTAGAAGCTTTACTTGTAAGTATCTATTTTTTTAGGTTGTAGATTTTCAATTTTTTTTTTCAAATAAATAGGTAGATGAAGTATGGAAAAAGCTTGGTCTCTATAAAATTAGGAAATTATATTTTCTTATTAATTTTGAAATATTTGGAAGCAACAAATTTCCTTCTTTACTAGTTCTAGTATTCTAGATCTAAGGAAACATATATGTAGAGATTTTCTTTTTCTTTTCCTGTAGTTATACCATAAGTTCCTGTGCTTGTGCACAAGTTTGTTGAAATAGATATTGTTCTAAATTTTCTTGTCAGCATTTATCATTTAGGTGGTTGTTCTGTTCACGGGTTTGTATGCTCTACGAGGACTCCAAGTTTGACAGTGTCCCATGTCACTCAAATGCAGCTTCCCTTCATTTTCAGTTGCTAGGCTTTTTGTTTCTTTTTTCTTCTCTCTTTTGAGAATTGCGTTCTGTTACTCTTTTTCTTTGTAAACTGTAAAATTGGATTCTGAAAGTATATAATTAGCCGTAAGAAAGATGATGCTTTCTTGGATGCTTTTTTTTAGGCCCTAGAACACAATTTAGTGATTGGTGTGGTTAATTTCTTCAGTTGTCCAAGTGCAGGGGCTGGTTGCTTTTTCTGAGCATGGTTTGATGATCAGATGGTGGACACTGGGATCCGTCTGGTGGGAGAAACTGAGCCGAAACCTTGTTCCTGTTCAGTATACCAAATTAATATTTGTTCCTCCTTGGGAAGGATTCTCTCCCAATTCTTCCAGGTCTAGTGTAATGGCAAGCATAATGGAACATGACAAAAAGACTAATTTGCAGGTTATTCTCCCAGCTTTACATTCAGCAGAAATTATTTATGAATATATGAAATCAGAACTTGGATGTTGATAAGCTTTGGTTCACTTGATCAATCAAGGAAATCAATATTTAGCAGTATTCCGGGCCCAGCAGTTGGTTGCCATTAATTCATTCTGAAAATCATAGTTTTATCCTTAATTCTTTTACATGCATGGTTTGGAAAGGACATTAACCGTGTCCAGGTTATTCCGCTACTTTCCCCCGCCACATATCATAAGGCACTCACCTGGTATGATATTCACGGTGTACAGAAATGCACAATGGCTTGAACTTATTCCAATCCAACAATCAGCTGGGCCGGGCCGAGGAGGCAAAGGCTGGGGTCATATTTTTATCTTTTTCAGGAATTGGAGAGCATGTCCCATTTATTCAGTGTCTTGGAATGTTTATCTACATGCAACACACTATTAAACTGTTACTGCACAAGCTGCACGCTGAACGTTATTTCTAAAGGAGTTGCCTAATTTCTTTGTATCCCTTTTCAGGAGAACGCTCGGAGCTCAAGTTATGCGGACAATTTGAAGATGCTACTTCAAAATCTTGATCTATCTTACCGCCTAGAGTGGGTTGGCCAGCGGAAGGTACTGCTTTCTAGGCATGGCATGGAGTTGGGCACTTTTCCATTATAACATGAAGAAAGACAAAGCAGTAACGTGTATTGATGCACGTTCTACATGTCTATTCTCGTGGCTTGTACCGGATTCTCCTGAATGCACATATTTGCCGTACTTGCTGGCAAAGAAATTCTTCCAGGCTGAAAGAATATTGTCATGCATGATCTGTACAAGCTTCTCATGACATCTTGGAGATTTTCGTATCTCTTATTTATTTATTTTTTATATATCAGTTAGAGGTGAGTCGGGGTGAAACCGTAGAGATGGAGGAATTTTGCTGTCATGTAGAAATCCAATTTTGCTCAGGGCGATTGGTTTTGCATATGATATTGTGAAATTTGCTTAGTTTTACCCACGAAATATTATGAAAACTAGAACATGAGTTCCCAATTTACAATACAGTTAATTTCCAGATTCTGTGAATGTTTCTAATGATTTTTGTTGCTCGTCTTAATGACCTTTTGTATGATTAAAATTAGTAATTTCCCGTTGTCCTTGCTTTCGTTCTCGCAAGTACTTACATCATCTTTTGAATATATAACATTTTATCATAAAATAAAGTATGTAAGAGAATAAGACATTTCACAAAGAAAGACATGATAGTCTCGTCTATTTTCACTTCTTTCTATTATTTTTTTAGGTTGGAAGTGCAATTCAGCCCTTGAAATTTGTCAAAAAAAAAAAAGAAATTAACCCTCTAATGTTTATTTTGGTGTAATGTTCCACCTAAACTTACAATGATATAAGTGCAGTGATTTTCTATAACGATAAAATCACTGCATCTGTAATTTGCTATACAATGCTCCAAACTTAGAATGATAAATGCAGTGATTTTGGTGAGGTAAAAGAATGATGAAAAATATCAATATATATATATATATATATATATATTTGAAGATGACATTTGACTTTTAGATCCTATATAAGAACTGCAACTGCTTTAGAAGGGGGCTTAAGGTCTCCATTACTTTCTCGGAAGGATGATTGTGGACTCCCTCGTAGGTTGTCACCACTATGCTTGAATCTTTTGATAGCCTCTGTATCTGTTTCTTTACATTGCAAGTATGTTGTGTGCAACGATAATAGCTCCTTCTCCATCATATTGAAAATAAAAATTGTTCAAAATGGTGAAATAATAATAATAATAATAATAATAATAATAATAATAATAAAAGAATTAGAAATGCCAATTCATAAGAAATGTAAATACCAATAAATATAGAAATATCAACTGTTCAAAATGATGAAATAGAAATGAAAAATAAAACCAACATTGCCCAAAGTTATAAATAGTACACCACTATGAATACTTTACAAGTAAAATATTTAGCTAGACCGAGTACAAACCAATATGATATTTTTCACAAATGAAACCAAAGAAATAAATTGGTGAGGAATAATCCTTTCATTTCAGCAGTTGCATGTATAATAATCTAATTAGACTAGAATAGTTAGAATATAGTAAGATTTGTTTTCAAGAATCAAATCAAATCAATGATAAATTTCAAGACTAATTGTGTTCTATTAGACATGTATATTCTATCTAAACTATTATTATAACCAAGAAAGTGGTTTTTATTTTACAGACATGCATGTTAGTTAATGGTTGCAAGAAAAATCCAAAACAGGCAAGGATGAAGGATAAGCATACCTCTGATGATTGCTATTTTTCACAGCTTTCTGTCCATATTTTCGCCATCTATATCCATCATCAAGAATATCATCCACACTCCTTGTATGAAACGCAATTCTCTGTGGCGTTGCTTTCTTGTTCTTGCCATTTTTTTTCTTGTTTGCTCCCACGTTCTTATTTTCACCATTAATTGTGGCCATTGGCTGTGAGGGATTTTGGTCACCAAAATTATAGAAACTAGAAAGAAGACTGACCCAATCAATATTATCACAAGCAGAATGATTTTCAAGTCCAAGTTGATCTGATCCCATAGTTGAATTTGAAGGAATTGATGAGTTCTTGAGGCTTAAATTGTTGTCAATAGTCAGCCATGGTAGGGTTTCTCCATTATCCATGATTATCTAGGACTTAAAATTTCTGGGTTTTGGAGCTATAATTATAATGATTGTGCTTAATTGTGAATTTTAAGTTTCTAAAAAAAATAAAAACTTTTTAACTTGAAACCCTAAATTAACCCAACTACACTTCACCTAATTTCTGTTCAACTATCTTATACTGCAAAGACAAGTGCCCAAATCAAATCTTGGTCGTCTAAGTTTGTAGGGAATTTTCTCTAAACCCTATTAAAATTTTCTTACTTAAAAAGCAAATATTATTCTATTTATGCATATAAATGTTCATTATGATTGGCCTCGTAAATGGGCTAACGTACTTACAAGTTGTTAATTAATTAATTTCGTTAAAATTAGTACTAATCAAATTAATAATTGATACCGTTGTGGTGGTTTAGACTACATTTGTAACTTGAAAGTGATTAACCCTAATCTTTGACATAATCGTTCGTGATTAGTAGCCTATATGAAAAGCTAATACATTTTCAATTTTGTGTTGAAAATAATGAAAGAAAGCTATAGATAATTATGTAAGATACCACCACTTTACACAATATATGTATATAAACTTTGTGGGGCAGTTATAGCTTAAAATTGAATGGTAAAGAGATAGTTAGGAGTTGGTTACCTGCATGCATACACACACTTAATTATCGATGTATATATCCAAGTATATATAATTGATTTATTTTTTATATTAAATGATTTGTATTTATTTATAATGTCTTGAGCCAATAATAATAATAATAATAATAATAATAATAATAATATAGACCTGTACTTATATGGTTTATATGTATAATTATATGGTTTATTTTGGGATAAGTATGTGGACAAGCAGATAGCAATATGAACAATAAAACGTTTGCAAATTAGTAAATTTTAAGTACGGACGAATAAAATTGTGTCTAAATTAAATTAGGTAGTTGGAATGTTGAGATTCATACGTGAAGATTTTATGCATAAAAAAATAGTCTTTTTTATTTTTCTACATTATCCGTTGGAAAGTGTCTCAAGAATTCTCATACGTTATATGTTTATAACGTAGAAAATTATATATATATATATATATATATATATATATATATAGATTCATTGTAAACATTGAAGTTGAATTCTGCAGCCTTGGATCATCGGATCATGGACATACGCCAATAGACACGGAACAAAATAATAATAATAATAATAATAATAACAACAACAACAAACAGCATGCAGTCTTACATTGCCAAACTATATTGATAACTGAATTTAATCATTTAAACTTTCTACGTTCGGACGGAATTTAAACTTTTGTTTGAAAATTATCACTATTGAAGGTTTAAGCTTTAAGTTCATCAATAATTAACAGGTTATTATAAGTTGTTACTTAATTAGCATTAAAAATCTTCTTTATCCTTCAAAGGAAGATCTTTAAATTTTCAAGTCTACAATTTTCTTCACTATTTTGCTCGTTCAAAATACTAATTCGACTAATAGAGTCTCCATTGCTAGAAATCCATTAGTGATGGATCGCTCGTTCACCGATCGGGTAGGAGGTCTTCAGGTGCTGGAGTCCTAGTCTCGTGTACCCGATGGTGGAAAATTCGATCGGGGAGGAGGATTTGATCGGATTCTGTATATGTTGTCCGTTTTGGACCGGAGCCCTCACTGTTTTGTTTTTGGGGACCTGCTCCAAAAGGCCTATGCAGGGAGAAGGTATCCATGGCTTTATAAGGTCCACTTCCAGCTCATCTCTAGCCGATGTGGGATAGAAGATAACGTGCGTTATCACCATTTTCCCTCCCGAGAGGTCTACGAGAGTAGAGGTTGTCGGCTGTGCCTGATTTCATTCCTCCCTCGCTTTCAACGAAAACACCAAATGATGGATCGCTCGCTCACCGATCGGATAGTAGGTCTTCAGGCGTTGGGGCCCTCGTCTCGCGTACCCGATAGTGGGGGATCCGATCGGGGAGGAGGATTTGATCGGGCAGTAGATCTTCAGGCGCTGGGGCCTTCGTCTCGCGTACCCAATGGTGGGGGATCCGATCGGAGAGGAAAATTTGATCGGGCTCTGCATATATTGTCCGCTTTGGGCCGGAGCACTCACGATTTTATTTCTGGGAACCTGCCCCAAAAGGCTTATGTAGGGATAAGGTGTCAATGACCTTACAAAGTCCACTTTCATCTCATCTTCAGCCAATGTGAGATAGGAGATAACGTGCGTTATCAGTTAGTAATCTTTCTTTTTAAATTACGGCTTGTCAAAAGCGATCAGAATCAAATTTACCTTTAAATTAGGTGAAATGGTACAAATTTATAATAGCAAGTGTGTAAAATGGCAAGAATAAATATGGACCTTTTTTTAGTAGCAAATAAAGATAAATGTAAACTAATTTGGTGTATAGTACGTAGAGGCAAATGTGAGCCAATTTAGTAATTGTAATGACAAATGTAAGCCAGTTTAATAATAATATGGGTATTTTTAAACCAAAACATTATTTAAGGATAAATTTTTACTATATCACATAATTGAAATGCAAATTTCAACATTTTTTTTATCAAAAAGTCAATATATCTAGCAAAAAAAAAGTCAATATATATATACATACTATATGTATAGTTACAAAGAGCACATGCACATGTAAATGCAGTTTAAGACTTCTGCCTAATTAATGATACCTAACTAGTTAGACCACTCATGGAGGCATATACCTTTTTTTTTTTTTTGTAGAGGTAAAATGTATCTATTTTGAATTTTATAGTTCTATTTATGAACTAAATAAATAAGTTGTAGAATAATGCCATCTCTGAAAAATAAATATTAAATGTAACACTAAAAAAGAGGGGGTTTAGCGATAGACTAATCGGTTTAATTAGCCATGTAAATAGACAAAATGAAACTCCACTTAATTAGATTCATGCAAAATAAATTTCTTTTAAACAGACTGCATATAAATATCAATCTCATATACATCAATCGAAATTTCATCATTTTAAATTTAAAGTTCAAATCAAACCGAAACTGAAGGAATTTAAAATGTATATACACCAAATTATGAACAAGTCTAATTACAAAACTTAATATGATTACAAACATAATACATATATATATTGATGAATTTAAATATAAAAACTGGGGACATAAATTTCTTTACATAAATTGCATTTTATTATCATTAACTCATCACTTGACGAATAAAGTTAGGAATAGTCTTTTTCGTATCACAATAAAAAATTATGGGAAAAGAAAATACTAGAAACAGTAGAAGAATGATGGTATATAGCTAATGACGTTGAGGAGTGGGTACATAAATGCATATATCTTACTCTTCTAAAATGTGTAAAATTTCAATGACTTGATTTGTATGTATAATTTCCTCACGCGATCTCCATTCCTCCATGTCATTTTTAGTTACATGCATCAGCCCATTTCAAACATGATATTTGCCTATAAATACCATAAAACCAACAATAATTTGAGTCATAAGTTTAATTATTATGGAGCATAAACACTGTAATGGAGCTTTTTGGCTCGTTGTTTTCTGTTTTTTCTTAGCCACTGCAGCCTTAGAAAATAATGAAGGGTTATGCTCCCCAGTAAGTTCTAGCTATGGAGATGCCCTTAGCAAAGCAATCTTGTTCTTTGAAGGCCAACGCTCAGGGCAATTGCCAGCCGATCAGCGAATTAAATGGAGGGCTCAGTCTGCCCTCTCTGATGGCCTCCCTGATAAGGTTCGAATATGTAATTTTGCAGTCCTTAAACATCAATTTAAAATGCACAATATTTTCTTGTTATAAAGATTGAAGATTGAGGTACAACAACAAATTTTACTATGAAATTAAACTCGAAATTTATTGCGCTTTCAATCAAAAATATATTTTGATATTTAGTAGTATGATTTGGCAGGTGAATTTAGTAGGAGGTTACTATGACGCGGGAGATAATGTGAAATTTACTTGGACAATGTCATTTACTGTAAGTTTGTTGAGTTGGTCTGCAATTGAATACCAAAAAGAGATCTCTTCAGTTAACCAGCTTGATTTTCTCCAAACTGCCATTCGCTGGGGTACTGATTTTCTTATACAATCCCATACTTCACCCACCACATTTTACACCCGCGTAAGTAATTCGGCGGATTAATTTCATTAACGGTCACTGAAATAATATCTTAATAACAACTTGACTGCAGTTGTTATACACTGTGACAAGCCATATCAGTTGCTATCTCAATATTGTTATAAATTTACAAATTTTTGGTTAAAGAAATTTTAATTGTAATATTTAAAGAGTAGAATTATTTCTTGATTGAGTTGCTATTAGAGTATAAATATAATAATTATGAGTGTGATTAGCCTAAGAAACTTCTAAATTTTCAGAGTTTTTCTTACAAGACAATTTATTATTAATTCAATTAGTAAACGGAAGAACTTAATTTATTCGATTTGATATGTAATATTGATTTAAAAGGTGGGAGATGGAAATGGAGATCATCAATGCTGGGAAAGGCCCGAAGATATGGACACACCTCGAACTCTTTACAAGATAACTCCAAATTCACCAGGAACTGAGACTGCAGCTGAGGCAGCAGCTGCTCTTGCTTCTGCTTCGCTTGTGTTCAAATCTGTTGATTCTAGTTATTCTACACTGTTATTGAACCATTCGATATCTGTACGCACACCTCTATACTTATTAATAAAAGCATTAAGCATGATTAGACAAATAGTTAGTCTTTGTGAACTCTTTCTTTTTTTTTTTTTTCAGTTGTTTGAATTTGCAGACAAGTATAAAGCCACTTTCAAAGATTCTTGCCCTTTCTACTGCTCCTATTCAGGCTATAAGGTATAAGAGTTTAGCAACATTAAGAAAATATAATGAATATATTATTATTAATTAACACAAAATTAAAAAATTAATTAATTCTTATACAAGGATGAGTTGCTGTGGGCTGCCACATGGCTATACAAGGCAAGTGGAGACAAGAACTACTTAAGCTTGTCTCAAGCAACCAAGGTTGGAGTCAGGCTGTGTCTGAATTCAGTTGGGACAATAAATTTGCTGGAGCTCAGACATTGCTAGCCAATGTAAATATATTTTGTCTTAATTAAAATAATTAAACATATCTCTATGTTAAATTCTTCTTGAGAAATGATAATGATTTTAATTTCTGTCCAGGAATTTTATGCTGGAAACAAGAATTTGGATAAATTTAAGACTGATGTAGAGTCGTTTGTATGTTCATTGATGCCTGGAAGTAGCTCTTTACAGATTAAGACCACTCCTGGTATGTATTTCTTTTTTATTATTATCAATATTGTTGTCGATTATATTCAAGAACAAGCTAACGATAGCAAAAATATTTTTTATTTTTCTAATTGTTTTTTCAAAGGTGGGTTATTGTACACTAGAGACAGTTCCAATATGCAGTATGTGACCTCGTCTTCGTTGGTGCTATTTATTTACCCCAAGATCTTGACTGCAAATCGTATTAATGGACTCCAATGTGGTTCTGCACATTTTTCTGCCTCTCAAATCAGATCCTTTGCAAAGTCACATGTATATATATTATATTGAACTTTTGGCACTCAAATTCCTTGAATTATTTATGATATGGAATTCTCAATTAGATCAAATTTATGTTCTTTTTTATAAATAAAAATTAATTATTACATCAACTATGTGCTTAAAAAATAATAAAAAACATAAACTGTGGGTTTCATGGGGGCTATATACTTGGAAACAACCCAATGAGGATGTCATACATGGTGGGGTTTAGCCAAAAAAACCCAACCCAATTGCATCATAGAGGTTCATCAATCCCTTCAATTAAAGCTCACCCAGCCAAGGTGGGCTGCAACGATGGCTATTCAGCCTATTACAATTCTGCCCAACCAAACCCAAATACCCATGTGGGTGCCATTGTTGGACGTCCCGATTCGAATGACCATTATCCTGACTCAACATCTGACTATTCTCATGCTGAACCCACCAGCTATATTAATGCTGCCTTTGTGGGATCCGTGGCTGCTCTTCTTGCCCCAGCCCCATCAGATTGCTCATAATTTTTGCTTCAAACTGGCAATTGCAAATTCTTTGCCTAATTTATTACAAAAGGATTATTCTTTTGTCGCCAATAAATTTCAATTAATGGTCACTGATTTGATGAATATGGTTGGAATCCTATTTGCATAATGTTCGAATAGTAATAAAAAGATTCGGAATGAATGCTGATAATATTTTTATTATTTGTAATAAATTCAAGTGAGGTACATGTTTAGCCTTGTGATTAATTACCCACTATGAGTTCTTATTTTAATATGTTATGGCTCTAATAAAATAGCATGTTTATATAGATGTGAATATATAAAAAAATAGTAAATTTAATTAAGATATTTTACAAAATAATGTAAATTAAATAGGTATTCTTATAATTTAGTGAAGGATAAATATTTTCTTGAGCCGAAACTTTGTGACTAGTAGCTCAACTAACTATTTGTTTCGCATATTTATATATATTGTAGTATATATATTCTGTACTGTAATGTTTATTAAAGCGTGTCATGTTTTACATGCATTTGGATGGAAACAAAAGCAAAAGCAAAAGCAATCAATTTTGAAAAAAGAAAATACAAGTCATTAATCAAATTATTTTTCTGTTTTTCATGTTGATTTAGTTCCTTTTTAAAATGCAAGGGGTGTGCGGAAATGCATATATTCACAAATTCACATGGAATGATAAAACGTAATTATTTTTGGAAAATATTTATTTAGAATAGGACTAGCTCGTGCGATCTAGAATATCTAAGGGTATTACAGATCTGTTATTGTCTCAAACTTTCTTAGTTTAAAAGGCCATAGTCCCTCTGGCCAGCCAGTGTACCGGGGCATGCAGGCCAGCCCGTATATCAGGATGCCAAGCCAACTAGCATGCCCCAGCATGCAGATCGGCTGTGTGCCGCAGGGCACTATCCAACTAGCATGTTGCATCGCACAGGCCAGCCAGCATGTCGCAGCGCACAAACTAGCCTCTAAATTAATACACCGGTATCGGGTTCAAACTTTTAAATAAAAAAATTAAAATTAAAAAGAAATTTATTATTTATAATTAATTAGTTAATTTTATAAAATAAAAAATTCTTTTAATATCTGTAATTCAATTTATACAGATGAATAATTCCTTGATCATTCATAGCTACATAATTACATTTCAAGTGGATTAACAATTTGGCAGAGTTGATTTATTTGATCACACCTAATTTCCACAAACAGACGTAATAATAACAGCTCATGTTCAATGCATATAAATTTTTATTTTTATTTTAAAAATTTTTATTTTTTTAATGATAAAGTCAAGCAGTCCAAATGTGAAAAGGAGTATTAATTTCATTGCTTGAAGCAAGGAAAAGGCACGCTTATCCTTTTCAAATAAAATAAAATTACTATCATTTTCTATTAAAATTTATGGCGGTGGAGGGTAGTGAAATTAGTGTCACAATTGAATTATAAAATCCTAAGCAAAATCCTACTTGTTTACATACATAATATATTAATTATAAATTAATGAAAAACAGTACATTTTATGTCGTTTCGACCTATCTTGCCCTAATTAAAAAATTAAGACAAACCATAGTTTTCTTTCCTTAACTCAGGAATTAAGCTCACAAACTTTATTTCTTATTTAAGACACAACATTTCTCCTTAAAAACCAACAGTCTGCCTTTTGTCTGATATCTTCAAACTATCTTTTTCCTTTAGCTCTATAAGAGAGGAATATATATCTCAATAAGAGAAAAATTATAAATAAATATAATAATTTGTTCTTTACTTTGTTTCTCATTAATGCTCGAACTTGGTAGGTTTGGCAACTCTATATAATTAGGGATGAGTATGATTTGATTTTTTTATTATAGCAAATCAAATCAGAATAACAAAAAGAATTAAAATTTGATAAAATCATAAATCAAACCAATATATCAAAATTTACACATTTTATTAATTAATTTAGGCTGATTATTCAAATAATTGAGCTAATTAATTCAGCATGCCCAGCTAAGTCTAGTTTGATTAATCATATATAAAAGTATTTCTTAGTTATTTTATAATATATAGACAAAACCTCTTCTTATCAAAAAAAAAAAGAAAAAAGAAAAAAGAAAAAAGAAGAAGAATAAGAAGCTGGATAAAACCTCTTTTTGAAGATAGAATTTACAAAATCAAGATTAATTACAAGAAAAAACTGTGGAAAGAAAGATGTGTAATAGTTTCTCGACACTTTTATAACAATAACTTGAAAAATATGAGCTTTCTTTTATTCGTTTTTTCCGTTACAAAGATATGTGATAGTCCGAATTCGAACACTAACTTTCTTAATTAGCATACAATTGAACTTACTGATGCTTATTAAAGAAACACATGTACCAACATTTTATGTTTTTGTCTGACATCTAGAAAACCATCTCTTCTAAGATGGACTATACAGAACTAAGATTAAAAGGAAGAACAAAAATGTGATAATTCTGGATAAAGAACTTAATAATAATGTTAAGGAACTGGTGCTGAAAACTGATCAAGAAACAGCCCTTCAAGATCCTCTAAGCTTGGAAAGAAGTCTTCGCTAAACATTATATCTGGCATCCCAATTTCATTGCTTTCACTATTAGATTCAAACACATGTTCTTCTTGTTCTTGTTCTCGCTCTTCCTTTTTAATCCTAACCTGTTGCACAAAATCATCCTCTTGAGAATTAGCCGGACTTTCTTCTTTAATTGTGGTTTGTTTAGGCATGGGAGGCTTAATTCTGGTGGTACCCGCAAGAGAGTTTCTTCTAGTTGGATAGGCATGGCTATGATCAGCTGTGTAAGTTATGATAAAAATTGAAGGATCTTTACTGCTTCTTTCTACTTGTTTTCTTGCCAAACATCCTTTTAAACTGCTACACCTATAATAGCTTCTGTTTTGTTTGTTCATGAAAGGTTGCAGTTAATAATGTTTCTTTTCTTATAACAGGATCTCAGAGCTTGAAAATGATGAAATGGGTACAAAATTTACCTTGGATATGGAGATCCTTTAATGGGTTTTTGTCCATATTTTCTCCAAGCCCACATATCAGAAGAAAGACCATCTGCTGCTACATGTTTAACCACTTTTTTCTGCTGATTCTTCCTGCTGAAATATCAGTCAACCAACCCATAAGATCCACAGTTTGAGAAATCAAAATCTACTAGAAGTATATTGATACTCAAAGTGCACCGAATTTGACTCAATTGAAGGGAGAATTATACTATTTTCACCGATATATGATTCTAACATGCCACATAAATATTTAGTATGAATTTTACAAGATTTATTTCAAAAGCTAATTCAAAAATAAGAACTAGAGCGTGAATTTTGCACGATTTGAGTCACTTAATATTAATTAGGAATAATGAGTTGCTCTTGTAGGGATATAAAGTGAATCGATAGAATTAATTCTAACTCTAAAAGTTAGCATACAGAATAATTTATTCTTTTAATTAAATGGTATGATAATTTGCTCAAAAATCAACTGCTTGATTACTAACCTCTTTCTTGATTTGGAAGCCATGGGAGAAGCAGGAGTAGCGGATTCAGCAAGAGAGTAATTAATCTTCTGAACTTTCTCAGGCTCATTTTTTACCTCACAGCTTGGAATAGAAATGGAAGAAGAAGAACTAAGAATGGTTGGAGAGTAGAAAGAATTAGGCATGTAAATTCCTTTTTGCTTATCATCATCTAAGAGATCAGTTCCAAATTGAAAGATATCATTGAAACTAAAAGTCTCATCTTGATCAAAACCCGGTGGAGAAAACAAAGACTGTGAGCTGTTCATCATTTCACTTGTACAGTTACTGCAACCTCTCACCACAGCTCGGAGATCCCAATCCTCCATGAAACTAAACTCACCCATTTCAAGAGAGAGAAACAGGCGCTGACTTAGTGATTGGAGAAAGAAGAATTAATGAAGGAAGAGACGGAGAGATAAAAGAAATAAAAGATAGGGTTTATTTATATATTGGAGAAGAAGACCAATTCAAAGCTGCTGTTTTGGAAGTCTGATCCTTCTCCATTTATCCTGGTTTTCAATTGGATTTTTTTTGCTTTGCTGGTTTTGCATTAGTTTCCCTTGAGTTGACTTTATTGTAATGTCAAAAGCTTAGTGTATATTTATAAAGTGGACCGATAATTTGGAAGCTTGTGTAAATCCTTCAAACCATCTTTCTAGCCGGTTAGTCATGAGAACTCTTAATTTCATTATTGTTCCTTTTTCTTTTATTTTCAATTGTTTTGGCATATTTTAAAAATTATTAAATTTATATCTAAATTGGTTTTATTCTTTTTTTTATGAAATCATATTAATTAATAGCACATTATAATATATATATAGACCTACATTACATAGCCAAACTGTCACATATCGGTCACTTGATCCCACTTGCCCTGGTTTTATGTCTAAAAGTTTATATACTGTTATAATTAAAACTCTTATCTGGAATCTCTATATATTTTATTTGCTTTGCATGATACTCCACATGATTCAAATTACTCAAGAAGCAATCTCATAAATGAACAAGAAATATAATATTTCCCCCACGCTATTATCTCAATTTAGAACTTTTATTTGAATCATGCCCTAATCATTTGTATTTTGAATATGGTCCTCGTTTCGTACCAATCCATGATCTAATGATTTATAAAATTCTTTGCGTATTAATAAACCTAATATTCTAACTAATAAAGAATAGCTATTTATTTTTATCATCAATATATACGGTATTGGATGTTTCAGAAAATTATAAGGACTTATAATTATACTCAAGTTAACTTTAGAAAAGCTTAAATTATTTTTGAGCAATAATAAACTACAATTATCAAGGCCAGCTTTTTATATTGACAAGCAAACTTTACATGAATATTATTAGTTCCTGTATGAAGTATTTTTTAACTTTAATGAGGTTTTATTAATAATAAAGTCCATAAATATATAATCATGGAGCCACATACTGTTTAAGATGCTTGTAGTAAGGGGCGAAGCCATCTAAAAGGTTATATATAGCTGCAATTCTTTAATTTAAAATTTTAGTTCCTTTGTATCTATAATTAAAGAATATTTTATGAATATATTTAGTTTTTAACAAATTGTGACTGCTAGAGGTGAGCATGGATCGATTAATTGATTCATTAACAATTTGATTAACCAGTAAATTAATTTTGGTTAACAATTATATGGTTTTAATTTTTAACTAATTTTTTCGGATTGATTTATTGGTTAACTATTAAAAAATTTTAACATATAAATTTAATAAATTATAGAATTTGTAATGTTGTTTTTAATACTTTAAAAATGAAAAAAAATACAAATTAAATATAATATACATTAAAATAATAAAAAATAAAATTTTCATAATTAATTATAAAAATTAAATTATATTTAATATGAAACTAGCAATATTATAGTGCTATTTATGTACATATAATGAATAAATAATAGTAATAAAAGATAATTTCAATATTTATTTACTATAAATATAAGTTATAATAATATTTTAGAAAATTATATATCATAATATTTATAATTATTAAAAAATTTAAGTGTAAAATTAAAATATACAATATAACATATATATAAATCAGTTAATCGTTAATTAACAGTTAACTGTTAATTTTTAAAAGTAAAATCCGTAAGCTTAAATTTTTAATTTGTTTAACCTAAAATCGGTTTAATTTTTTTGTTTTTTTTCTCACCCAGACTGCCTCAAAATTTTGAATACTTTTCTAAACATCGGATCCCTTAATTCCAGGATTTCGGCTCAGCCACTATAATATTACATAAGATATAAGCAATAATTTTGGTTGCAATGTAGGAGGGAACAGATTTTTCTGAAAATTTTATCTTAACCTCTAAAACCGTTTTCCAAGGAAAAAGTTTTCCTGGTCAAAAGGTTAAAAAATTAAATAGGTCAGGCTGGTGCCATACCAACTTGCAAGAATATAAAGTGTAGCTAGCATTACGTGAAAATAAGGGAAGCTCATATATATAATATAAATATACAAGTGGAAGGGACCGCCGAAGGCCACTCCTTTCTGATATCACATATATGTTACATTTATATATATAAAAAAAAAAAGATGTTAATTTCTTGTCTTTTACATATGTATTCAATTCGCATACACAATTACATGCAAAAATAAATAAATAAATAAATACAAGCCACTCATCTCTAGCAATAGCAGATAAATTTTTACTGTTAAATTCCTTAATTGCATAATGAATCTCCCTTTATCCTGTCCTTGTGCCTGCGGTAGTTCCTCTCGAGCCGCCATAGTAATAGAGGTCTACAGACTTAATTGGATTAATTGAGCTTTGATATCACTCATAACTCTTTCTTGATCTCGAGTAAAGCCCTGAAAAACGTGCATGTCGAATTTTCCTTATAAAATTCACGACGCATCAAATTTGTGTTAAATTTTGAATAATCTCAAAATCATAGAATAATACAACAGACCCATACCCGAATTGTCCAAGCCTTTCCCTACAAACGCAAATATCCACTTTGAAATTTTCAAATGGAGTCATATATAATTCAGATGATAGATAGAGATATACACAAGTGGATCAAAGAAAGTTGAAAAGGCTCTTGATTTTGGATTTGTGGACTGTACGCACCACGCGGATTGGATGCGGTCTTCTATATTATGGGGAATAAAACTGGTTTTCAATTTCAATTTGGAAAATGGAAAACCATTCTTTAAAATTAATTAGTCTTTGTTTCGGTACTTGGCTTCAAAATTTTACGCTGCAAATTGCTTTTATCTTTTTCCCTTCTTTGGAATTATCGCGGTAATGTGCATGTTTTGAATATTGAATTGAGACTGCGTTTTTTTTCTTTAAAAAAATTATTAGGGTGTAAAAGTCCTAAAATCTTGCATCTTTATTTTATACTGCAAATTGACATTATCTGCGCATGGTAATCTTGTTAGGGAATTTTTTTTTATATGATTATCTAATATTCATCCCGAATTTTTACTATGAAATCGATTAATTTATAATTGGATATTGTCGGATTTATTATTGAAAGTGGTTATCCAAATGTAGCGGCAAAGCCACTTGGTAAAGAAGGGGTTTTGATTTTTTTTAATTATATATGTTTATGTATATATTAAATAAATAGTTTTATATGATTTATATTTTTTGCCCCTCTTTATTATATTATATATTTTTTAAGCATAATTTATATTTTTACCTCCCTTATTTGTAAATTCTGGCTTCGCCACTATCCAAACGTCATATATTATGTGCATGAATCAAATAATGAACCTAAAATTTCATTTGAAAAAATATAAACTAATTTTCACTCAAACCAACTACGCTTGGTTGCTAGCTAATATTTAATTTTAAGGTTAATATCGTAAATAATATCAACTAAAAAAAACTCTATAATACAAGATTAAAATCTAATAAAAAAAATAAATCTCTCGTACAAGTAGGAAAAAGAAACTTGGGATTTAAATAAGAAAGTAAATCTCAGTGTAATTAGAAATTGTTGCTCTATGTTGAAAACAATATTAAAATACAAATCATTTTATTGTCAGATTTATGCGAATTGCGAAACGCTGTTTACTATATGTATTGTGAAAAGTAGAGAAAATGTAGTTTATTAATTTGTTTATTATATTGTGTTTACTTTCATGTCAATATTAGCACCAAAGGACCTATAATTAATTAATTGGACTATATCACACGCAAGACAAAGCAAGAAATTCTTCATCATCAACCTAATTTGACCACCGAAATATTCACCTAATTTTTGGCATGTCGGTGATGATTTCATTGAAATTCTAGCTTTTTTTTTAATTAACAAATTTAAAATTAAAATTTAGATAAGATATTCGACTAAAACTCAGAATTAAAACCTCACAGGCATTGAAATTATAGCTTAAGACAAATTTCATCACCAAATAAACTGTGAGATTGCACTATTTACCAGTGGGTAACATTAATATGTGTGCTTAACATTCGCAATGTTTTACATTCGATCTATTTGAAGAAAATTGATTTATTTTTTTCTTGTATTAAAAAAATTACTGACAGTCTTATATTCAATTTATCTTTGCAAAATTTATTATTGTTCTATACGTATACATCCTATAAAAAATAAAAAAATTATTATAAATGTAATTACATGAACTAATTATGAAAAAAAAAAGTGGATGCAATTAAGCCCAAAGGACCTTAAAAAAATTAGAAGAGACACAGGAAAAGATACTAAAATACCATCCATGTTGTCTCAAAGAGGTTAAAATGTTTTTGAAGTATATTTTGAAATAAAAATACCTCTAATATTCTAAAATTGATACTAAAATATCTTTCTGTCAAGCTATCTTCAACTCCGAATTAATAACGCTGATATAGCATTGACATATGATAAAATATATTACGTCAGCATCATGTGTATTTTTAATTAAAATATAAGACCTTTTAAAAAACTTTAAGAGCTCTTTTGAGACAACATGAAAAGCATTTTAGCATTTTTTTTGGCAAAACGCATTAATTTATTCTTGAACTTTTAGGTTTTTCTGCATTGAGTACGTGTACAAAAAAAAATCTTACATTATGTCATTTTATTTTTTATTTATTCGACATTAAGTTTTTATACTGCAGAGCGTGTTGTTCACGCTTATTAGTTCTACTGTATAAGGACTAAATGTGAAATAATTTAAAGTAAAAAGATTTAATGTGAAATAAATTAAAAGTAAAAGGATCTAATGTGTAATTTTTTTATGCAAAAATTTAATGCAGAAAAACTTAAAAATTTAGGGAACTAAGAATGTGTTTTGCCTTTTTTTTTTCCTTTATCGATATATATGTATATATCTTATAAAAAATTGAAAAATTATTATAAATGTAATTATATGAACTCGTTATGATAGAAAAGAAAAAGAAAAAGAAAAAAAAAACGTGGATGCAATTAAGCCCAAAAGGCCAAAAAAAAAAAAAGAAAAGAAAAGAAAAAGAAAATTAGAAGAGAGACTATAAGCCGACAACATGCGGTTTGTCGTTTAGATATTCACTCTTTTCGGCCCGTGGCAAGTGGCAAACACGCTCTTGCGGTTTTACTGCATGAACTATCAAGACTGAAGACCGGTCAAATTCACAGCTATCACACCCCGTACTCTATCTTATTGACGCGTTCTATGGGCGACTGAGACACTATGAACCTATTTAATTACAGAAAACTGTTTTAATTTTTTTTAAAAATTTTCTATAAAAAATAGAAAATGGAGATCATGTTTATTTTCGTCAGTTTTCTAAAATAGAAAACAGAAAATGAATTTTTCAATTTTTCAAAATAAAGAAGAAATTAAAAAACTAATAAAAGATGTTTTCCAAATTTTCTAAATAATATTAACACACACACATATGTACATATATACATATATATATGTATATGTAAGTTTATGTATGTGCATACATATATAAGTATATGCATGTGCATGTATATGTATATGTATAAGTATATGTATATGTAGTACATGCATACATATGTACATATGAATATGTATATATATGTATATACACACATACACATACACATGCATATGTATATATAAACATACATATGTGTATGTATGTATATATATGTGCATATATACACATACATATGCATATACAAATATACATACATGCATGCATGCATCCATGTATGTATCTATATACATACTTATACATATAAATATGTATTTATGTATATATATACATATACATATATATATATATATATGCACATACATATACATATACATACATATTTATATACATATATCTGTATGTGCTTGTATGTGCATACATACATATATACATATACACATGCATATATATGTATGTACATATATATACATACATGTACATATGTATGTATGCATAAATACATGCGTATGTATGTGCATATATACACATATATGTACATATGTATGTATGCATAAATACATGTGTATGTATGTGCATATATTCACATACATATGCATATACATACACATATGTAAGTATGCACATACATATACATATGTACATACACACACACACACACACACATATATATATATACACAAAAAAATAAACACTGCAGTTTTTCATTTGTTGATAAATAAACGCGTTTTCTAAATTTTCTATGAAAAATAAATACTCCAATTTTCTAAGAAAATAGAAAACAGAAAACTATTTTCTGTAAGTAAACACACCCAAAATCAATTTATAAATTTATTTATATAGCAAATAAATTATTAAATGTTATGTTAAAAATTTTATAGTTTTTTTACAATTTTACTGAATATTCTTTACTAATTCTGTCTGTAAATTAAATCATGGATTGGATTTAAATAAGCAATCAATTCTTTAATCCATTTTTTCCATGATTAGTTTGTTCTTTTCTTCTTAATTATTGTCAGTTTGCTTGCAATTTTTATATTGTACCAATTTATTTCATTTCATCTTCAGAACACTTATGTTTATACTACTACTATTATCATTATTATTATTAGTTTTTTTGTAATTAAAAATTATTTGAATAAAATCTATATATGTGTAAAATGATTACTAACTAACAATTGCGTACTTGTAATTAAAAAACAGAAAAATTACGGCTAATTCAGTATTGTAGAAAAATCTTAAAGGAGAAGTTCTGTGGTCAAGCCCAAATCTTGGCGGTTTTGGTCTGGGCTATTCGGGCCTACTTTTAGCCCATTGGAAAACGGTTATCTAATAATTGGGCCGACCTTGGAATACAACATGTTCAATAAATATATGTTCACGGTTGAGATTTAACTAAATTGAATCCAACGGTGCACACTAAAAACAGCTGCGCATGGCTGAAGAAAGACCTTTCTCTTCTCTGGAATTTTATTCAAAATGAGAAAATCCATTTCGCGCGCAATTTCGAGTCAGTAAATTCTATAATCAATATAAGAAAGTAGAAAATGGAAGATCTAAGATTATCGTCGCTGAAATTCTTTTCTGATCAGCAACTCTGCTTGGCTGATATCCTGACTCCCGCCGAAGTAACCTTTCTTAGCACTATTTGTTGGGTTGTGTCATCAGAAATTTTCCCATTAAAGCTTCGAGCTCAGGCATCTGCACTCGGGGCAGTAGGTAATAGGGTTAGTAGTGGTGTGGTTTCTATGTCTTTCCTCTCAGTTTCTCGTGCAATCACAGTAGGCGGAACTTTCTTTGTCTTTGCAGTTATTTCATCTCTGGCTGTTGGTTTTGTTTATACGTGCATTCCAGAAACTTAAGGCAAGTCTTTGGAGCAAATAGAAAGTATGTTTCAAAATGGAGGAGAGTGGCAAGAAGGAGGTGAGATTGAAATGGAAGATGTAGAACGACTAGTACAGAAAGAGTGAACATTTGCTTCATTGCCCATCGACAAACTTATGCTAGGAGATTGTATTAAACCAATTCATGAACCGGATGATTTTCACACATCTTATGCATTTTATACAGAGTATTGAGGATTCTTTAGTAAGATAGCATTCTATGAATATAGTTATACACAGACAGAACCAGAAGCATTAGAAAGTTCTTATCTGAGAATTGCTGGGGTTCTTAGAACCTAATGTGTATATGTTTCATCGATTAATGCTAGTTTGATTTGTTTAAGGTGGTTTGTCGAAACTGTTGGGATTAATCACCTGGTATTCTGCTTCTGCTCATGCAAATGTTTTTCAGAAGACACCGAAAGAAGATATAGTTGTGAAAACAGTAAATTCTTGAATTTGGCAGCTGCAACTCTGGAAATAAAGCTTGTATGTCTTTTTTGGTTTCTTTATTTAGCTCTGGAAATTCTTGATTCCTTAAAGCTTGTATTCTTGAACATATACAGAGACAAATGATGTATCAGTAATTATTACTAGTTCAGTTATTACAGCTCTGTCTCTCTTTTTTTTTTGTGTCTATGTGGTGTTTATGCAATGATTTATAAGAGAAAACGATGTTTTTCCCATTATTATTCTATTTTCCTTCTTCATTTAATGTGTGATTGAAATGTGCAACTGTTACTGGTATTTGTCTGTTTATAGCATAATGTTCATATTATATGATATTCTGAAAATTTCATATGATCTGCCTTCCTTCACTGGGCCCGATTGAAGTTGCTAATTTCATATGATCGTTTAGTAGCTTCATCACAAGCTCTTCATTTACAAGGTCCGAGCCAGAATAGAAGTTGCAGTCCTCAATTTTCTCAGGATCCTGACCTCTCCTGATCCAGCAATCTCAGATCTCCCTCTGGTACCAGTTACACCGCATTATTTGTTTGAATATCTTTTTTTCAAGATTTAGGCAGAATATTAATTCGATTGTGTGTGTGAAATGGTATAGATTAAAAGAAACTCGAGTAATAACAGAGTAAATCGAGGACTGTTGACCGATATTTCCTGGATTTTCTTATCTAATTCGTCTTATACGAGGTCTCTTATGAAAAGGAATGCAGCAAAACCCTTTGTTCGAGGTACTTCTCAAAACTCTTTCTCCTCGCGTCTTTTTTTTTTCCCATTGAAATGAGCTGAATTTTAAATTCCTTTTGTTATTCTTATCTGGTAATATAGTGTGGAAGGTGATAGAAGCGTGCTTTCAGATTCTGGTTGAAGAAAAGAGAGTTACGCAGAGAGAGCTCTTTTACAAATTGCTTTGTGTTTCACCTGAGTATTTCTCATCTCAGTTGCAGGTTAACAGGACAATCCAAGGTCTGTTATGTGTCTTCTTCCCTTGTTTGTGATTTCTTAAGGAACAGATGCATTTTTGTACGATAGCAAACTGTTTTCTCTAGCTAAATAAGGGTTTAAATTTGACAATATAAAAGTCGGAGCGCTTAATATAGTGTCTAATTAAAATAGTATAGGGAGTCATGGTTTTTTTTTTTTTGGGCCACAGATGTTGTAGCGTTGCTTCATTGCAGCCGCCACAGTCTTGGAATCATGGCATCTAGCAGAGGAGTCGTTGCTGGCCGCTTGTTGCTTCAGGCACCTAATTTTATATTTGAAATCTTCTCTGTGACTTGTTTCATGCAGAATATGCCTATTAAAAATCTCAAGTTACATTCTGGTGCTCAATTCTCTCGTTCCTGGTTTGTTTTTGTCCCCAAAAAATGTGATAGGAGCCAGACCAAGAGGTTTTGGACTGTACTGAATGTGGATCTTCCGGGTTTGCCATTTCTGGTGACTTGAGTTTACTAGACAACTTGCTTCTTAGGACAGATGCACGCTACATCATTGTGGTAGAGAAGGTAATTTGTCACAGTTTCTTCTATAAACATGGCATCCTCTCATTACCAAATAAAGATGTATTTTCTCTTTGCAGCATGCCATATTCCAGAGGTTGGCAGAGGATCGTGTGTTTAATCAGATCCCATGTATTCTCATCACAGCTAAGGGGTACCCTGATATAGCCACGAGGTATCTCATGAACATTTGACAATATTAGTCAATTATACCGTCACTATGTCAAGCTGCCAATTCATATTGATTGCTTTGATAAAAATCTATTTTTTGTGCAATTAGGTTTTTTCTTCACCGGATGAGCCGTTCCTTCCCCGAATTGCCGATTTTAGCACTAGTCGACTGGTATGGATGATCTATTCTAGTCAATTGTCACTTGGCAGATTGTTATCACAAAGCAAGTAATTCCGTTAAAATTTTCAAGGAATCCAGCTGGATTAGCTATACTATGCACATTCAAGTTTGGAAGCATAGGAATGGGTCTGAAGGCATATAGATACGGTGGTTCTTGCCATTGTCATTCTGAAATTTACTCAAGTGTCTGCTTAACTAGCATTTCTGACATTTATATAAAAAATTTTCTACTTTCTACAGCATGCAATGTGAAATGGTTGGGATTGCGAGGGGATGACCTACAACTTACACCTGAAGAATCGCTGGTTCCTTTGAAGCTTAGAGACCTGCAGATTGCTAAAAGCTTGATGTCCTCGGAAGTTATGCCGGTAGAGTTGGATCGTATTCTCTGTGAATCCTAGTCCCTTTATTCTAACACTAAAAAAGAACAAAATAAGAAGAGCAACATGAATGACCAAACAGTCCATTTGGCAGGAAACTCACAAGGAAGAACTGGAATTAATGGTTCAAAGTGGCAAAAGAACAGAAATTGAGGCTCTATTCGTCCATGGATATGATTATCTTGAAAATATATAGCAAAGAAAATTGTGCAAGCCAGCTACTTCTAACAGTAGGGCATGCCGAGTACGTACCATTGGCATTGA
The DNA here is from genome assembly GCA_037975025.1 of Excoecaria agallocha. Classification (NCBI taxonomy): domain Eukaryota; kingdom Viridiplantae; phylum Streptophyta; class Magnoliopsida; order Malpighiales; family Euphorbiaceae; genus Excoecaria; species Excoecaria agallocha. Next base: position 1,169,286 of record JBBPFJ010000030.1, on the reverse strand, counting down.
ATTGCGACAATATTTTCTTCGTTGAAATGCAGCGGTTGAGATTTCTTCTATGTTATGCGTACATGCATATATATATATATATATATATATATATATGAAGCAAATCAGAAATAAAATCACAGAACCCACGTTACACGTACTAATCACTTGAAACACGTTAAAGGTTCGCAGATGTAGCGCTAAGATGTTTCAAACACATTCAATGATCCTACCAACTTCTCTTGGTAAAAAACATGTGTATGTTGATGGAGCGCCATGATAGAATATAGTAAGAACTTCCCAAATATATCGGTAATCTTCTTTTCTCGTCATGCATATAACAAAATTGTTATGATAATTATCATGTGATACAATTAAAATTATTGGTACCCTCGATGACTTCTACACAATCGAACAATATAATTGAATGATGATTTTTACCTTTAAAACAATAAAAAGAAACCTCATAAATCCACTAAAAACCTTGTCAGTTGATATACGGATCAGTACAGGTGGCAACTGATTCCTAACAAAAATTTCAGCCCCTGTTGCTTTTCAGAGACACTCTTTTTCCCTCTACAGAGAACTTCCGACCGCCTTCCAGCTGCAGTCACAAGCAAATGTCACGACAAACATATACACATGGATATATTAAGAAATCATGTTAATGGTAGCTGCGCATCCATACCTTTTGCCTCAAAAAGGCAAGTTTGTTCTTGGAAGAGAAATTGGAAAAAGCAGAAGATGAATGTTCTTCAATAAGAACTTTCAGCTTTTTTAGCTTCAGGGACTCTCCTGGCACCTGAAATAATTGATCTATCAGAAAAATACCACAATAAAGGTTTATAAGACTAGCAATGTGGCACAACATACCTGACGTAGAAGCCGTTTACACAGCTTTTTTAACTTCAACTTTTCTTCACCGGAGTTTTTCATTTGCAGAGAATCATCATGTTTTTGCTTTCCTAAGGGACCAGAATGAGCAGAATTCTCATTATCAACTTTCAATTCACAAACAATTTCCGTAGCTGGTGTATCATCTTCTTCTGCTGAGGAATCAAACTCAGCAGAATCCATATCGTCATCAGCTGAATCCTGATCACCGTCACTAAAAGACATCTTTTTTCCTTGAAAGCGAACACCAGCTATTTTCTTTGGTCGATCTTTAATACCCAGTCCTTGCTTTCCAGCGGTGGCTTTATCCTGGAGATTATAGAAGCAAAAGAATTGTTAAAATAATCCAAGGATGCTATTTTGGCTCTATCTTCTACAATGCTCAGACTAACATGCCCTGATCAAAACTAAGCCTCTCTGCATATTGCAACAAGTAAATATATTTTATCATAGGGAAAAGGGTCAATTTTGACCCTCAGCTATTCTGCAATAGTCAATGCATCCCCTAATTATTTATCTTTTTCCCCCACATTGTTGTCAAGCTTCAGAAAGTGGCTACATGCCACTCCCCCTTTTAACAGCCATTCCAAGTCAGCAAACACAAGTCAACTTTAGATTCTCACGAGGCAGGAAGCCAATCCCAAATATTCACTGTTTTCAGCAGTCTTAAGAAAACAGGAATGGATCAGACTTCGTAGTGAAAAAGAAAAAAACATGTTCAGGGAAAAAAAATAAACCCTTAAAGAACAAAAATAGAAAAAATAAAATGATAATGAGAAAGGTGCTCAGTATATTTAAGAATGGACTGGGGGATTTGTCCTCATACTAAATTCAGATTAACGAGATTTAAGTCTCATCATCATCGGCACCTTCTCATTTTTCAATAAATAGATGGATGCATATACCAAAAAAGAGCAAAAGATTTAATGGCTTCTTCGGATAGAGATAGAACAAAGAGGACTAGCAAATCTGGTTTAGCGTGAGGCAGGCAGCAATATAAGTTATCACCTTGCCAACCTATCTTAGCCAGGATTAATAACTATTTTATAGGAAAGCAAGAATAATATCCCCTAAAATACAAAGAATGCTATGGGCTAACTTGACTATTGGGGTAAAGTTTAGGGGTAAAACTGCACCTGGTCCCGTTTTTTATTTCAAAGAAAAAACAGAACAAACAACAATTAAGTGCACATTAAGAGAAGGGGAAATATCTCTCTCCAATTTGCAGAATTCACAAGATTAAAAGCATTCCATAAAAAAAAAAAAAAGCAAGAGAGGTATATTAGCAAAAGGAGGAGCAAGAGAGGTGTGGGTAGGTGGTGCATATAAATTTCAATAAAAAATGAAAAGAACATTGGGAGAAGGCACATACTTGTACAAGTTTGTAGAGGTTCTCTTGATCTTCTTCAAGAAATGCAGTCCTCTCATTCCGAGCATTTTCACTTCTGTTTGATTTCTTTTTATTTTGTGCTCCAAGGAATCCACCAGACACAAAGCCAGATTTAAAGCCCCACCATTCTGGAGAAACATATTGCGCCTTGCTTTCTGTTACGATGAATTCAAAGCATTTCTTAAGCAATTAACTAACAGAACTTCTCCAATCCACAACCAGACAATAAAAGTTGATTAATAAGTCATAAGCATTAACAGGTGATATCAGGAGTTTTTAGCAACACAGTTTAGCATAATATTGGAAACAATTGATCAATAACAAAATAATCATAACAATTTTATATAAACAAGACATAAAGTGGATTAAACTAAACATTTAATAGCAAAATCAAACACCAACCACCAGTTGAAAACCAGTGTCAATGAACAGTCAGTTCTCTCAACAATCCAAGAATAAATATGCACCTAATATTTCTCAGCCTATTACAAGCCAAAATGCATAGACATCTTCATTTTCTCAACAAGCAAGAAGGTTAATTTAGTTGAGCATGACAACTTCCTTTCACATCAACCATAGAATATCATCAGGCCTTCTAACAACCTACACATTAAATGGCAAGAAAACGCATAAAAAGAAGCACACCAATAACAAGAAAATCCAGAGCTGCATCAGTTCCTTTACAATAAATAATCAATTAAAGATAAGAACTGACTAGATCATCTAAAATGCCATTGCTAAGTAAAGTAGTGCCATCCTTCACATATGAGTTCATATGTCTTTACCACCAGAACAAAAAACTTCAGTCTCCACTGCCTCTGCACGCTGCAGTTCATTTTCTTATGCTGAATTTTTCAGGGATGACTTCTCGACACTTTTAACCTACAGAAGATAATATGCCAAAGTAAACAAATAGTGGAGGAATTTAAAGGAGATAAGTACAATTTTAATGCAAAAACGATAACTTATATAAGCCATTCTAGAAACACACAATTGAACTTTCCTCAGCTAATAAATTTTTTGGACATCGGAACACCACCAACGATATCAGCAGTCTTGTTCTCAAAATGTAACACATTAATGCTACCGTTTATGTTCAAACATAATATACACGTGACCAAAGTTTAGAGCTAACCAGAATTCCTTCAAGATCCTTTGAAGAATATGCACGAACATGCTTCCCCCCCTCTCTCCTCTTATATCTGATTAACAATTTAGAAACAAGAGAATATAGCATTAACAAAAAAAAATGCTGATAAATAAGTAATTCACAGTTATAATTAACTCAACCAAACCCTGTCCAAAACTAACAGCCAGATTAAATACAAAATTCCCAAAATGATAGGTGTTGAAGAAAAGGTGAAATTTAACAGCACCAACCTTCCTTGTGGTCGAGTAACCTTAGCAACTGGTTCCTTATGATGACCAGATGCACCATCATCAGTTTTTTCTTCTGTAGCATTCTTCTCCACAACTGTCAACACAAAGAGCCTAGCCATCAGACAAAACTTACTGAATTAGCTATGTAATTACAAGTATCAAAGTTTCAGTGTGTACTGTACCTTCATCATTTGTTTGTGCCGCTTGCTGTCAATTGAACAAAATCCAAAGGGACAAATAGGTTACAACCAAATTTCTTCACAAAATATTCCACATATTCGAAATTGCATAAATCACAGTTAAAGAAATAACACGCAACATACCACTTTCAATCTCTTGAGAATATTATCAAACTGGGTAGTATCAAATGCCCAATTGTTTGGCTTCTCTAATCCAACACCTGTTTCAAATTTTAGGCAAAAAAAATTAAGACTTTTCCAAGGGATGAAACAAAAGAGCTGAAAAATTACATTACTTTAACACTTCCTACACGTTTTCCGCACTCAGCAAATTTCTAATCGTACAGATAGATAATAAAACAGATCAAAATTGATATACCAACAGTGTCCTGTTTGTTCTTGACTCTAACATATCCCTTGATCCCCTGCTTCTCTTTCCCTAGGCCCTCTCCTTCTTCCCAGCCCTACACATAGAAGATCAACAGCAAGCATTCTAATCAAACACCAGTAAAAGGCTCTATTCATCTATATCATAAGCAAGGATATATATTACCATTTGTTTCATGAGGCGAAAAGCAGGGGATGCTCTTGCGACGCCGACGTAGCATAGAGGGGCTTCAGGTGCGGCCATTTTCGCCGCTTGTTCTTCTCCTGCTTCTGCTTGTTTCTTTCGCCGGAGAAATCCTAGTTGTTTCTTTTCATGATAGAGAAGTGAAAGGGAAAAGGAAAGTTGCAACTGGAAGAGGCAAAAAAACCCTAGAGTACGAGGAGAAGGAAGTTTATGGTGCTTTTCAAGGGTTTTTCGTTTGATGGGGATGCAACTATTCGACGGTTAAGATTTGATCCGCCATTTAAACTGTTTTCGGTTTGCGGTTAAACCTGTTCGGTTCTAACCGGGATTGGTTGGGCTTTAAATTGTTGATATTGCAATGAAGCCCAGTTACGAGTGGGTCCGGCTTAAATTATTGTAACCATATCAAGCCCAGTTAAGAGCATAATTCTGGCCAATTTCTTTTTTTTTTATTAGCCTTATTGTTAATTTATTATAATTTCTCCATATTTCTTTTAATTAACTGATTCAAGAGCTTATAATATTTAAGCTTTAGATGTTCCCAAATTTATTGTTGTTATTATTAAGTTTAATATTATTTTTAAAATTTCAAAATATGGAGAAAATTATTATTTAACATGATAAATTATGTGATATCATATATACTCTATTCTTTTTTTTTTTTTGAAATAAGACAATTCATTAAGGAAAAAGATCACAAGACAAAACATCGATGAGAAACGGAGGTGGACCAGACCACTCTCCATGAACAGACTTAGAACTGACCGCCTTGGCAAGATGGCGGGCAGCCATGTTCGCTGTTCGACTAACAAAAGCTACAGAGCAACCTGCTAAAGCTTTTAATAAAAGTTTACAATTCAAGATAATATCATCAAAATAAGACACACCACTAAAGTCATCATTCACTGCCTTTGAAACTAAAATGCAGTCTGTCTTGACGCAGATTCATGAAAAGTTATGATCCTTCAACCAGCTAAGGGCCTCCTTAATCGCAAGAGCTTCAGCAACATGAACCTCAAAACATCCTAAGAAAGCTCCATGCTTTGCTGCTATACAGGCATCCTTATGGTCCCTAACTAGGAAGCCATAGGAGCAATACCCAAGATGTTTAAAGCAGCCTGCATCAACATTACAAATCATCTCACCCATTTTTGGACCGTTCCATTTAGCTTTCGTCAACACAGGGATTGAATTGCTATAAGATTTCTGCACCTGAGCCGTCTGCCACTGAGTAAACTCCATTCGAGACTGACGAAGCAGTGTTTCCGTCGATTCCCGTTTCTTATCCCATAGCACAGAGTTTCGGTTTTTCCATAAGCTCCATAAAATAAAACACAGCTCAGCCATATTTTCTTCATGCGCAGAAACCAACAAGTCCAAAAACCAGTTTTTGAAATCTTCAACCCTGCCCATACCACTGTCGCCAAAAAAGATAAGCCATACCTGTTGAGCAAACGAGCATTTAACAAATGCATGGGTCTCATCTTCGCCTTGGGTAAGGCAAACAGGACAGACAGGAGTAATCGCAGATCGTAGAAAAACGAGATTGTTGATAGTAGGCAAACAGGAAGATAAGCTACGCCAAAGGCAAATTTTAATCTTAGGAGGGACTCTTATCTTCCACAATTTGTGCCAACTGACATGATCTGCTTCTGCATGTTCCTGTTGGGACGCTTTTACAAGTTCAGAATATGCCCTTCTCACTGTAACTATACCCCTCTTATCATAATGCCAATACCATCTGTCACTGCATATCTTCCTCTCTCGAGGAATAGATAAAATAAGCATTTTGTCCCTGTCATTGAACACTTGTCCCACTAGTTCCTCATTCCACTCTCCATTACTACCTATGATGTCACTCACAAGACGAATAGATAAATTTTGAGAGCCTGGAGTGGTCACTATTGGATTAACGATGTCTGGAAGCCAAGGATCAGTCCATATACTTGTATTTCTACCATTACCAACTTTGCGAGAGAGCCCACTTTTAAGCACAGAGCGGCCAGCTATCAGGCTCCTCCAAACATACGAAGGGTTATGGCCCAGCTGCGCATTCAGGAAGTCTGAAGTACGAAAATAGCGAGCTTTGAGGATGGATGCAGTAAGAGAATTTGGGTATTGAATCATCCTCCAACCTTGCTTAGCAAGAAGAGCCAAATTAAATTCATGGAGGCTTTTAAACCCCATGCCCCCACAACCTTTTGGAATGCATAACTTTTTCCATCTCTGCCAGCATACTCTCGAAGAATTAATACCATTTGTCTTCCACCAGAATTTGTTAAGCATCCTATTCACATCCTCACAAAAATGGAGCGGCATCAGGAACATACCCATAATATAAGTTGGAATTCATTGTAGAACAGATTTTATGAGTATCTCCTTCCCTGCTTTAGATAGAAACTTCTCTTTCCAATCGTTTATGCGCTTCCAAATACGCTCCTTAAGGAAATTGAAGATTTGGCTCTTTTTCCTCCCCACATACACTGCAACTCCCAAATAGAAACCCAAGTCTTCCGTCTGAGGCACCTGCAGAGTGTTACAGATGGCTTCCTTCGTTTCAGCATCCGTGTTACTGCTAAAAAAGATTGATGACTTCTGAAAGTTAATAAGTTAACCCGATGCTAACTCATATCTTTTTAAACAATCTTGGACACAGTTTGTTTCCCTCAGGTCGGCTCTGAAAAATAGAAAGTTGTCATCTGCAAAAAATAAATGGGAAACTGAAGGAGCAGATGGTGCTACCTTACAGCCATGAATCAATCCTCTTCGCTCTTTCTCCCGCAGCAATGCAGACAAACCTTCAGTACAAATGATAAATAAGTATGGAGATAATGGATCGCCCTGCCTAAGACCCCGATTTGGTTCCACTGACCCCAGTTCTTTCCCTCCGTGGATTATCTTATAGGATACAGTTTCCACACACATGCTTATCCAGTTCACCCAAGTGGCACTAAGACCCAGCTTACCTAGCATGTTCTTCAAGAAACCCCACTCAATCCTGTCATAAGCTTTGCTCATATCCAGTTTAAGGGCTGCCATCCCCCTCTTCCCTTGTCTCTTCCTTCTCAAGTAGTGAATAGCCTCATAAGCAACCACAATATTGTCAGAAATTAATCGACCGGGAATGAATGCACTCTGAGATTCCGAAATTATTGATGGGAGGATTTTCTTCAACCGTTTTGCTAACATCTTCGAGACAATCTTAAACAGAACGTTGCAAAGGGATATCGGCCTCAAATCCATAATCACCTCAACATTTGATTTTTTTGGAATCAGCACAATAAGAGTATCGTTAAGATTAGCTGGCATTGAACATGCTTGCAGTATTGAAATACACGCTTTAGATACATCCTTACCAACTATGTTCCAGAAATGTTGATAGAAAGCTGGGTTCAAACCGTCAGGACCAGGACTTTTATCAGGATGCATAGCAAAACAGGCTTCTTTAACCTCCTCCTCACTGAATGGAGCTGTTAATTCAATATTCTGTTCCTCTGAGACTTTTGGTGAAATAAGATCAGTAACTCCTACATCAGAGCCCACATTGCTTTGAAAGATATTCTAGAAATACTCAAGAATGATTTGTTCCATGCCTGAACCCCACTCACACTAGGCTCCAGCGTTGTTTTTAAGCCGAGAAATAGTATTATTCTTCCTCCTGGCTGAAGCGTACGCATGAAAATATCTTGAGTTGGCATCACCATCTTGTAACCAGAAAAGCTTGGCTCGTTGTTTCCAGAAATCTTCTTGTTATTTCAAGACTTGAGAAAAAGCTACTGAGGCAGCCTTATATTGGTCTACAGAGCCTTTATCTCTATGGCCTTTTAGCCTATCCAGAAGAGAACGTAGTTGCTGGATTCTAGTCTTGAAATTTCCATCCAACGTATGACTCCAGTTCTTTAGAGCTCCCACACACGACTGGATTTTATCTGAAACTGAATACAATCCCGTCCTTTCTCAGGCTTCCTGTACGACTGATGAGCAGTTTTTGTCTCTAAGCCATGCATTCTCGAACCTGAATCTTTTGTTTGCTGAGACTTTCACCCATATTCTTGGTTGAAGGAACAAAGCAGAGTGATCCGAGCATACTGTGAGAATGTTATAAAGCCCAGAATAAGCGTGTAAACGGGCCCACTCAGTATTCACTAAAACTCTATCCAACCTTTCTTCCATCCATCTAGAAGTACCTCTGCCGGTTTCCCATGTAAAAGGATAGCCCTTCATTTCCATCTCAACTAGTCCAGACTCACTCACAGCATCCCTGAAACCTTCAAGAAGCCATCTCGATTGCTTAGTCCCTCCTCTTTTGTCTGATTCCCTTAACATATCATTGAAGTCCTCCACACAGCACCATGGCTCTTTTCGACCTTCCGCCAAAGATCGCAGCATATCCCAAGACAACCTTCGCCGATGCCACTGTGGACAACCATAAAAGCCAGTAAGATGCCACTGGGAGCCTTGATGGACAGCGACTCTCATATCTATATAGTTCTGTGTGCTTGAAACCACTTGAAGTTGTACTGAGTTTTTCCATAAAACAGCCAAACCTCCTCCACGACCTTCTCCGTCCACTACAAAACAGAAATCAAACCCCAAACTTCTACTTATACCAGCTACTTTATTTTTCTTTATCATTGTTTCCATAAGGAAAACAATGCTGGGCCTTCTTAAGGATATAATATCCTTTAAAACATTAACTGTCCGTGGATTGCCCAGTCCACGACAGTTCCAACTAATGAGACTCATGGGCCCAGGCGGGCCTGTGCTCCAGGTCCCGCCAATAAATTGTATTTTGTTTGCCCCATCTGATTTGCCACCTTATGCCCCTCCTCCAAACGAGCCCGTTTCACATCTAAGATTAGGCCTTCCTCACTGCCAGAATTTGTTCCATCATATACTCCACTTTTTTCGCCAACTGCATGCATGGCAATTCCTATATTTATTCCACGTAAATTATGGCCCGTCTCCACATCCCTTTGAATTCGGCCAGAGTACCCATTATCTTCAACTTCCATATTAGTCGGCTGAATTCCCCAACTTGCCCCTCCCTCACCATCCATGTCTTCTCACAGCCAGGCTTTCCCGACATGGAGATTGTTTCGCTTGACTGCAGCCCTCATACCATAAGCACGTTCAGTAGGGCGCTCGGAGAGATCGAACAATTGACTACAGAACTTATCTGCATGACCAATAATACCACAGAAAAAACAGAATTGTGGAAGTCTCTCATACCGAAAATCAATCCAAAGCCACTCCCCTCCACTCCTCCTTATCTTCTGACCGCGTTTTAATGGATTTCGAATATCAATTGCTACTTTGATTCTCACATACCCCTTTCGTGGTCTTTTAAAGTTTTTTGGATCAGCCTCCACAAACTGCCCTATCTTGTTCCCAATGACTTTGCACGTCTCCTCGGTTTGAAAACCTATAGGAAGGTTTACAATTTGGACCCATATTAGGAGAGAGTTCAGATCTACCTGTGCTTCCTGTTCTATATCCAAAAGCTGCTTGATGATGAGGACATTCTGGTTGAACGTCTAAGGGCCATCATTAAGAACCCTCACCATGTCTAGTTCATGATAAAATTGAAACAGGTAACGACCCCCAGTAGCCGTCTCCGTTATAGTCACCCCCTTAACCGGCCTCCAAATCGCTGCTAGTGTGTTTTTCATGGAATCAAAATGAACAATCTTGTCATTTAGAAACCTGGCAATAATAATAAAGTGCTTGTCCTTTGCCTGTGAAACGCTATGTACTTCTTCTAACTCAATCCCTTCATCCTCATCCTCAATTCTTAACCCTGCTTAGAGTTCAGCCACTTCCTTTCCCTTCTCGTAGGGGCATGCCATCGTAAACAAACGCTGCTGTTAAACTAACTAACTAAAGAGAATATATATAAGACATCTCAAAAGAGAAGACAGACCCACTCCATAAGGAGAGACAATTTTTTTAACAAACATCAAAATTACTAATTTAATTATCGGAAACATCTATATACTCTATTCTAAAAATAATATATCTTTATTTCAAAAATTTATAAACAAAAATTATCCATTTTAAAAAGTAAAAAAGCAAGATTTATATGTTTTGAAAAAATAGATCGCATTTCTAACCGATTTGAAAAGTTTAAAATGTAAAAAATAAATTGATTTTTATTTTTTTATTATTCTGATTAAATTCATTATTATTACTATTCCTACATTATTGTTTATATTTGGGGCAAAAGCCAAATTCAGCCTTAAGTTTGGTGTGTAGAATACCCCATTGAAACCAAACCATATTAAACATGTAATATAAATTAGAGCCCAAATCGTAGAAGATTAGACGCATTCCATAATTTTATAAAGACCAAAATTATCATGCAAACCAGGTAAACCTTTGTTCTCCAATCGAGCCATTGCCCTCTCCTATTCTCTTTCTCTCTCTATATTTGGTTACCCGATTCCCCGTATTCAATGGGTTCTATGCTCGGTGATTGGCCTTCATTTGACCCTCACAACTTTAGCCAACTTAGACCCACGGATCCTTCTAATCCTTCGGTAAGAATAACCATACCCAATTTCCTGTTTTTACACTCCTCTTTTACAATCATCTAAAGTCTTCATCTTGATTGAGTGATCTGTGAAGTTTCTCTTGGTTTAAATGTAGTTTATATAGCTGTTAAGAGTTGAGATTTTAAAGTTTACATTTTGATGAATATTTTTATCCCATTTTTCGATTGGATTCGTGGGTTTATTTAGCTGTGTTGATGGTGTCTGATTGGCAAATTGTTTGGCCCTATGATCATAAATGTTCGACTTCTTCTGGAGTTATTTTTTTAAGGTTTCTGTGTCTCGGAGAGATGGATGTATGTAGATTCTTCTAAAGCTTCTGCTAGTCTCTTCGTTTTATTTTTCTCTGTTTGGTGATTTTACTTGGGTTAGCATTTGAGCCCTATGCAGTATTGTAAATCTCATTAGTGAGCTGATGAAAAGGGATTTATTTATAGCGCCAATGCCAGTGATTGCTATGGCTTTAAATTGAATCTTACCCCACTTAAGTTTTTGGAAAGTAACGAGAGTGTTTAATGGCAATTCAAGCTTTGAGAGATACCAAATGTACCATGAAATCAATGGCTACAAAAAAATTGACACATGCTTTGATGGGGATCGATTTTGTTTATGAGTTACTTTCATAAAGCCGGTGATACCGATAACATGAGGTTAAGCTGCAACAGAGTTAATGTCTGAAAGCTTAGAAACATCTTATTTCAGCTGTTTGGAGGCTTATCCAAGTGTGGGTGCATTTTACATTCTATGTGCATGTTTGAGTAGACTTTAGTTTGCAGCTGGTCATCAGCGAAATTCATTAGTTTCTTAAGACTTTATAGTCTGTGTTATACAGTAATTCATTATCTAATGGGTATATGCAGTGTCTCGGTGTTTTCCAGATCTAACTGTCATGATTATGTGCCATATCCAGCTATATATATGTTTCAATCCATGTTATGGTTCTTGATATTTTGTAATCTAAGAAATTTTCAAATTTTTGTTTTGTATTGTCAATATTTAACATCTGGATTAGAAATTGCTACTGTGAACTTGTACAGACCAGTGATTTAGAGTTTTATGACATATTATAATGATATCAGGAAATATCTCTAGAATGGTAAAAGAAATTTTGGAGCATAGGTGGCAACTTTAGCAGAAAATATAAGAATGTAAATGAACTGAAATAAAAACTTATGCCTCTTCCTTCTTTACTTTTCTCTACTCCTTCTGCTACCATCTGGTCCTGTCTTATTCTCCCAAATCATTGCTTGCTATGTTTCAGCTATGCTGTGTTTTTTGAATTGTTAATATCTGCAGTAATAGTTCTCCCTATTGCTTACTTATAAACTGGTGTTCAATCGACTGTAAAGCCCCATGGCCAATAAAATTTAAACATGTATGGCCAAACTAAAAGCTTCTGCGCCCAAAGCATAAACATGCAGATATGCCTGTATGCACTACTATGTATGCAATATATTGAGACTAATATTCTATGTTGAGTAATGAGAATCATTGGTTACATAGTTTTGGATGTTTGGTGGCAGCAATTGGAATATGTCTTGCCTATTGCTTGGGTAATCTCTAAATTGATCTTACCATTCAGATTTCAAATGTTCCCGGTTTTCCGGCTGTGAGAATTTTTGGGTCAGGTGTGCTTTAGATGTATGCTACAATCTACTTGCTATAGGATTCGGAGTGACACTGACATGCTAGTAGGAATGGTTAAGGTTTTACCTCTAGGTTCAAATGCAGTATGGCTTATCATAAGTATGTTCTGGTTCTTAATGAACCTTTTATGAGAATATCTAAAGGTATTTGACCGGAGAAATGTTTTTCTTTTTATCAATTTTACATTAGCAAAATTCTTCTCTTACTGTTATGATTTTTATTTCGAGAGTGGATAGTTCCATGCTTATTAAATAATATTTATTTTTCATTCTTTCTTTAGAAATTGACCCCTGCTACTTATCATCCAACTCACAGCCGGACTCTTCCACCACCAAATCAAGGTAAGAGACTGAACTGTCCAAGCTGAGTCCCTTAGTTTTCATCTCCAAGGATTTTCATGAATATTAAAAAGTCTTATATGACATTCCATTCCTTTTGAATGCTGCTACTAGTTTTATCGAAGGGTGACATAATACAACTTACAAGAGTCTATTTGTGTTGGATCTTCACAATTTGCTTTCATTTGGTCACTTCATCCACCTGTTAGCTTCTTTCTGTCAAGTCATGGACATTATACTGCTATGCACAAATGTGGCAGTGTTCTATATTGAAAAGCTATAAAGATTAAAGCAGTCAAAGCGTTAAGCATGTTCATGCCATTTAATACTGCTTCTCTCTTCTTCTTCATGTTTTCTTGGATTTAAATATAATTGTTCAAAACAGAGTGCAACCTTGCAACATCCACCATGGAGAGGTATGTATTTTGGCAACAAGTGTCGGTAGATTGCATCAGACAACCATGAATGAATTAAAACAAGAAAACTTTAGCTCATTTAGGGTCTGGTCTACACTCCTCCAGACCCAACTACTTCTATACTAAATGGTCAATACCAGTGGAAGCCCAATTTCGATCAATTTAAGGGTGAGATTTGGGCTTAGGAAATCAGTGCAACCAAAATATATCTTATCATATGTGATGCATGAAATGGCAAGGGACATTGTCTAACTTTTAAAATGAGTGGCATGCGTAGGGGAAGGGTTTTGATAGCAACAGTGGATTCAAATCAATTCAGCACTGGATGAAGCCGCTTAGGGTCTACGTGATTTGCATCCCCTTTTACCTCTATGAAATGATAGTGTGTTTATGGGCCTACATTGGTGTTTTAAGGCATTATTGATATTTCCAACACATTTTTGGAGAGCCTATGCTGCAAGGTCTTCTCCAGATTTTAAGAACTTGAACAAATTCGATCAGCCTAACTTTCTGATGACTTGCATTCTGAATCATTTTTTTCTGGTCTTGGTTTATTTGAGGACAACTTCTCATTTATCTGAAATTGTCCGGGCAGTGATAACTACTGAAGCCAAAAATATTCTTCTGAGAAACTTCTATGAGCGAGTGGAAGAGAAGGTTGGTTATTAATATGTCACATCACATTTTGATATTTTGCGCACTGCATTCATTTTGTCTGGTCACTACAGATATTTCTTCTAGTCTCTCATCGGCATTATCTTTTACAGTTGAGACCAAAGAGAGCTGCCCCTGAGAATCTAACACCAGAGCATGGAAGCAAGCTGCCCAGGCCTTCTGATTGCTAAAGTTACATACAGTTGGAAATCTAGCATGCTAGTTATTACTGTAAATACAAGTTTCTGTGTTAAATTGTCAATTTGTGAAATGAGAGGGAGTTGCAATACCCCAGAGTTTGGGGCCATACGTGTAGATTGTGTGTACAAATCAGAATACAGTTGAATTGTTACAGACCAGTGAGTGAGAATATTACTTATGCATTGCTTATTGTTATCTCTATGAGCTTGATCTCAGGCTTCAACAACTGTTCGTATAACTAAGAGGTAGCATAAGTTACGGGATATGAGCTATTTGATATTTTATTTTGCATTTGTATAGGTTTTGGGCCGTGCATATTCAATATCTTTGGAAACAGAATGCGGAGGCTACGATGCCAAAAAAAATAGAGGAAATTACCCCAAATGTCAGGTTTTTATCATTTTTTTCAAAAAATATAACCCTATTTTGTAATCTTTCCTATATCTTAATTTTTAAATTTTTATTTTCAAAAATACAATTTTTTTACTTAAACAAAAACTGCCCCTTCACCCTCCCTTATCAGCTTTTTTTGTTCTCATTCCACCATCATCGGCATATTTTTCTTTCTCCAATGACCATATGATGGTTGTCTACGTAACTAAATGCCAATACGAGTAAATGAATGAAATGAGCATAAATTTGCAAAGTGATGAAGATAGTAAATAGTGGCAGATGCCTGTCATACAATTATTATGCAAAAGATCTGCTTGTTTTGCGAGATAGATATGAACTTCACTCAAAATTATTAGCAAACAAAGAACTCGATGTTGCAATCACATTTCACAATTTGATTTAGCCGCGAATGCATGTCCCTAACTACAAATTCCAGACCACAAGATCAATTAAGAGGAAAAAAAAAAGCATCTATAAGTTTTTTTTGTTTCCCTTTTTCTTATCACCTTGTCGTTTCGAAAGACCCAACTTCTCATTGTATATCTTCAATAAATGAGGAGCTTCTTCATAACAATTCACAAACTTTTCCAAGAAACACTTCTTTGTATACTCGAATAGTTTTGTTCTGTTAGAATCCAATTTAACCAGACCTCTAGACAACAGGTATTGAATAACTGTAGCTCTTAGAATCAACCTCTTCTTTAAGCTCCGTGAAAGTAGCAGAGGGCGATTAGCAATCATTGATGAATCTAAATTGAATTTATTCACATAAAAATCCATCACTTCCATAATTTTTTCGTTCGAAATTGCCATAGAAAAAGGATACTTTTTAAAGGCAATAATAAAATCTTTAATAAAAAAAAAGTGTGTTTTTTCAGATCCACTGCATTGATTTTAAATGAGACCTGAAATTTGCATACCATTTCTTACTTATGTCTTTAGAATGTAATTGGATGTAGAAACTGTGCATCTTTCCTTACTAGAAGTAATTAAGAAGTTAAATTTAGTTAAAGAACATCAATTGACGTATTTATTAATTCTGTCTTACTTCAGTAGTAAAAGAACATCAGTAGTATTATTTCTATCTTATGTCATAGAGATTATATGAAGATGGTATGGTTGATCGTCTACTTTATATTTTGATTGTCCATGCAAAATCCCATTTTAGGGTAGAAGTGACGTGATGAATGAATGATTTTGCCGATGCAAAGGCTTTAAATTTGTTTCTTATGATTTAATCTTATTTTGTGTTCACTCTAATCAAACTTGCTTGTTTAGCTAGTTCTCAAAATAGTAATCTCTATTTTGCATCAAAGGTATAAGCAAGATTCATTGCAAGTCTTGCAATGCAATTTATTTCTTAAACAAGATGAATAACATAACAGATATGGATACAATCTACATCACTATGTATATTATGCTCTACAAAATTCTCATTCCTACCCCTTAATAGCAAATAGGAGACATCAAATTCCAACTAATTTCATGTCCATTGGCATTGATCCTATAAATTGGCTTTTGATTAAGCGCATGGTGGAGGCTTTTGACTTTCCATTCAAATTACTCTGTATATTCCCAAGAGCTTCAAGTCATTTGCTTCCATCTCTAGTGCACAGAACCAACCATACTTATAATCACCAACATTGGGAGTTCCAAGAGCTTCAGCAACACAGATCTTTGCAAATATCAAATAAACAAGCAAAAATCAGGAATAACTCAAATGTAAAAATATGCTCCATCTAACATTCAAATAACTGTGTAAATCATCACACCATCCTCCTCCCTACTTATTTATTTATTTATCACCATTAATTAAATAAACACATGAAGATAATTAAAAAGATAAGACAATATTACCAGATTAAGTAGCAGTTAACTAATTAATACGAACCTCCATGTGAACCAACTAGTTATTAATCCCAGTATTAGATCCCTTCTCAAAGCGGTAGGGCTTCCATCTAAGCACACTGCAAATCAAGAAAAAAAAAAGAAAATTAATTTAAATTGCTCAGTTTTCACCTTATTTACATTCATTTATTTTCAGTACACACATAGTACACAACTAATACACACACAGTACACACATAGTATACATACAGTACACATAGTATATAACTAGTACACATGATATATAACTAGTACATACACTGTATACATCATGTACACATACTGTACAAACCAAGTACATACCAAATACACACAGTGTACACACTAAGTATACACAGTGTACACACCAAGTATACACACACTGTATACACCAAGTACATGCAATATACACACTAAATATACACACACTGTATACACCAAGTATACACACTATGTGTACACCAAGTACACGGTATACAACAAATGTATATGTTTTATAGTTATAATAAAGAAACATTATTGAGCATTATACTAATTTATATTATCATTTTATAATATAACACACACCGTGTACTTGGTGTACACACACTGTGTACACTAAGTACACTCTGTATATACACCAAGCACACTCTGTATATACAATAAATGTATATATTTTACAGTTATAATAAAGAAACATTATTGAGCATTATAATAATTTATATTATCATTTTATAATATAACACATATTGTGTACATCAAGTACACACACTGTGTACTTGGTGTACACACTGTATATATACCAAATACACACTGTATATATTATATACACACTGTGTATACGTACTATACAAACATACATTGTAAAGCATTATACTAATTTTATATTATCATTACATAATATAATACATTTAATTTTATATTATACATAATTTTATAATATCTTCCTTACAGTAGCAAATGAACTGCATTAAACATGGTTATTGATAAGGAAGCACTTGAAATAAAAGGAATCTGAAAGCTTCTTTCCCCCACCCGGTTGACAAAAAAAACAAAACAAAAAAAAGCTGATATTCACATTTCTTGCAATACAATAAGTTCTTTTTTTTTCATTTAACATTTTCCTCCACAAAACCTTACCCTTTTCTACTGTATATATTAATATGTGTACATATATAGATGTCCCTCACCATACATTATACAAGATTCAACTTACTATGCCGGAAACTGTAGATAATTAAGTAGAATCCTAAGCTTAAAATTGCTCAAACTTCGGGTGGCAATTTAGGAGAGCATTTGGACACTGCATCTGCTACTTTAAGGAAGATATTGTCCTCACTGATCGTAGTTGCCAAACCAAAGGCATTTAATTTGTCCATCACCACGGGCCCTGGATTTGCTTCTTTATACTATGTGCAGTCTTACAGTATAGATTGGTTTTATAAAAAGGTGGCACTGTTCATTTTTTATAACCTGAACGTTTTTCTTACCGAGGCTCTTGTATAAATCTTCCAAATCTTGAATACAGCTTATGTCAATGTCAGTAACAGCTGCAACACAAGTTTTAAAACATCACTAGAACTAAATTCTATTTTCAGCTAAAACTTTCAGTGAGCAAGTGTCAATATTCTAATAGTCAGAATTACATAAACTTTAATTCATTTTAACCACATTTTGGCCAAACTATGACCAACAAAATATGGCATTTCATCGAATAACTACACAACAAACTACAAATACCAAATGAACGTTAATACCTTCATACCTCCAACATTCTACTTCTTCTTTTCTTTAGCAGCTTTGCGCCTACTGGGAATCACAATTTCACCTTTAAGGACAAGGATTTCCATAATTTGCAAAAGCTCACCGAATTTCTTTCGGAACTTCTCCGCCTGATCGTCGTCAACCATGGTGGCCTTGCGGCTTCTAAGGTAAAACGGGTGGTTTTTGGACCAAACATCCACCGCATACTCCTTATGGGTCCCACCAGTGGTCATCACCAATTCTCCATTGCAATAAACCTTCGCATCCTAGTAGAATTGAGATATATATCCGAATTGAAAAATGGAAAAGAAATTGTCGGTGGTCTCAAAATATTCACACACAAAGAGTGATGTTTGGTCTCGAAATCAATGGAAACGAAGGGTTGTTGGTGATCGAAGAGGCTGGAAGTACTCGTTATGGGAAAGAGGAGAGTGAAAAATTAGAGTAGTGAGAAAATTAGGGATTTGAAAGAGTGTAAATAGGAAATTTGATTAGAGAAGTAAAAAAGTTGTATTTTATGAAAATTTTAGTTGTATTTTTTATATTAAAAATTTTAAAAATTGTATTAATGAAAAAATTATGTAAATATTGTATTTTTTTCCTGCATAGTTTTGTAAAAACCCCAAAAAAATATCCATAAAATGAGAAATCCAATCCATCATTACTGCGCTATTGCGCTTTATATATATATATATATATATATATATATATATATATATATATATATTCATTATTGTTTTGACAATTTAAATTTACGTGCCTTGACTAAATGTTTCTGTCAAGAATGAGAACCGGAAATGAAAATAGAAAGTCCAAAATGGTAAGCTCTTCATATTTATTTATTTTTAAACAGAGCTGCCTTTTGTTGACAGAAAATCTAATCTGCTTTGACTTCAACTGCAGTAACACAGGAGAGGATACATTGTTCAAGGGTGTCCTGTAACTTGTGTACCGTTAGATTATAAGATTATAAAGGAAAAATAAATTATTTTCTCATCAACCGGTGCATCTTATAGCAGATTACTATCTCTGATCGAATGATTTCCATTTCACAGGTATTAATTAAATGTTTTTCATTATATACATTGGAGTTGCATGTGAGCAATTGATATAGATTAGTCTTTTAAATACAAGATGGAAGGCTTGTTATTAGCGCAGCCTCAGAATAAACATGCACTGTTACTGTATGTTGTTGACCATCCTCTGGATAGCAGATTTAGCAGCCAATTTTAGTATTATTATTTTCTTCCCCTAGCTGTCCAAACTTGATCATTTTGTTTAATTTAATCATTTCTGTTGAAAATTAAAAATACCCTTGCAACTTCAACTAGTACCATATGCTTCTTTAGGTTGTACATCACCAGAAATTATTATCTTCACAGCATAAATGAAAACAAAATGACAAAAATGCCATCATCAGGTCCAACTTATGTACCAAAATTCTAAGCATAAATAAACACAAACACAAAACAGAGTTCATTCATAAACAAACAGAGAGCTATCTCTGCAAAAACAATCCAACAGCCATGGCCGCCACTCACTTGTACACCTCTTGCTCTCCAGTCTCTACCAAGAATATCACCACTAGCAACAAAATTGTCTCTCTTCCTTTGCAGTATAGACCTGCTAAAGCAACTCCATCATCTCTATCATTGAAACCAGTCACCAGACTTTCCATATCAGCAGCTGCCGGAACCACCGCCGTGCAAGTCGACGGACCCACAACCTCCAGCAAAGGGCCAAAGTCTTTGCCCTTTAGAGTGGGCCATGGGTTTGACCTCCATCGGTTAGAACCCGGGTACCCTTTGATCATTGGTGGGATTAATATTCCAAACGAAAGAGGCTGTGAGGCTCACTCTGATGGTAACTAATTGAATTTTTTGTTATCATTTCTTGATCAATTGAGAATATTTCAATTCATAAGATTCGGTATTTGGGTTCGAATCAATTTTGGTTTTTTGTTTGAATTTGTTTCAAAATTTTGGACTTGATTTGTCTCTTCCCATTTTCTGGTTGCAGGAGATGTGTTGTTACACTGTGTTGTGGATGCAATATTGGGCGCTTTGGGGCTGCCTGATATTGGGCAAATATTCCCTGATTCTGATCCTAAGTGGAAGGGAGCTCCATCTTCTGTATTTATGAAAGAAGCTGTGAGTTTTTTATTTTTGTTTTTATTTTTTACTCCATTTCTGCTTGTTTTGCTTATTTATAGCAGAATTTCCTGCTGAATTCTGGTTTGCTAGTTAAGATTCTTTCAGAAATTTGTTATTGTACATCCATTACTTGAGAACTGGTTTCTAAATTATTAATTCTTTAAGCCAAAGGGTGTAATTCTCAAGATTTTTGTTATAGATTTGAGAGGGTTCATAGACTTTTATTCTGCAAACCCTGTTCTACCAGCGTCTGCTCTTTATGTTTCTGTCTTTTATTGATGGTGATGAATCGACCTTTTTCTTGGGATAGCTTTAGTTATCTCTACTTTGAATTGGAGGGTTTAGGATAAGGAATTAGAGTGATAAATGATAATTGTTGTGGGAGATTGATTTGTCTCGACTGGAATGGAGTCCAGATCTTTATTTAAACTATTTGAATAAAATATTAAATTTCAAGCTTTGGATTTCAAATTTTCTAGCATAATAAAATTGTAAAATACTGTCTAAATTGGCTGTATTTTTAGGCTTACTTATTTAGATTTAGCTGTAGCGAATTAC
Source organism: Excoecaria agallocha (assembly GCA_037975025.1). Classification (NCBI taxonomy): domain Eukaryota; kingdom Viridiplantae; phylum Streptophyta; class Magnoliopsida; order Malpighiales; family Euphorbiaceae; genus Excoecaria; species Excoecaria agallocha. Next base: position 1,148,373 of record JBBPFJ010000030.1, on the reverse strand, counting down.
TTAGTAGCTCGGTCAAGCTTCTTGCTTAAGATGCTTTGAAGAATACACTTAATTAAAAACCATATTTATTAATTGCCATGTCAAGGGCTTGCAATGAACTGGTCAATTGCTTTCTAACATAAGGAATGAATAACCAGCAAAATTCAGTTTATAGTTGCATAGCAACAATATAATCAGATAAAGTCAGCTGAGTTTGACATTTACAGTGATAAGTACTCTCTACTGAGTTGATATTTATGTACACCTTCATCTGCCATACTAAGTTAAGCCAGCCACGCTGCCATGCTACATTTGAAATTGATCTTCTAAAACAGTAATAAACAGGGAATTTATTAGTTGCAACATTTTAAAGAATCTGGTATCATAAAAGTCTGTGGTTCGGTTATTTGGCTTTCTAGAGATAATTATGCGGGCTAATTACATCAAGATTCTTGTCCAGGCCAAAGATATGGCTAATCACTCTTATGTGTATTGTTCTTTCAGCAATTCTGTATCTGGTGTGCTTATACTTGTTTCTGTCTCTTTCATTACACATTTGTCGTGGTTGGTTTTACAGAAGTTTTTTTATATTTTGACTATTTATTGTTTGATATATGGTCAAGCCCTTGAATCGGATGACAGTTTTGAAATTGAAAAAAACAGAAACCAACAATCCCATTAGAATGAGAAATTTCATAAAATCCCACTTCATAGATTGGAATTGAAATAAAAGTGTTTAAATTTAAGGTATTACGTAATTGTTAATTTGTGGATACTTGAAGACAATCCTTAGTTCCATTAAGTTGTAGGACAATCTATCGAAACGTAGGAGTGCCAAAAAGAAACACTTCTGACATTTAGTTCTTTGATCAAACAAATTTTACAATGCCTACATTTTTTTAGAGTTCTGGTTAATGTTATGTAAGATTCCACAAGTCATCAGCCTCAGCCATCGACTCTAGCTGCATCTACATTTGTTTCAGACACTCATTCCAGAAATTGCCAAATAAGCTTTCATGCATATGAAATATTGTTTAAATGTGCTTCAAAAGCCTGGTGGTTCCACACAATTGATTGCAGAAATTCGTTTTATTCATCTGATCAAGCTTATCCTTTGAAATTTGGTTCATCTCAGGTAAGACTGATGCATGAGGCAGGATATGATATTGGGAACTTGGATGCAACCTTGATTCTTCAGAGGCCGAAATTGAGCCCACACAAGGAGACAATCAGAGCCAATTTGTGTGAGTTGCTCGGAGCAGATCCTTCTGTCGTAAATCTGAAAGCAAAAACTCATGAGAAGGTCGATAGCTTAGGTGAAAACAGAAGTATTGCAGCTCACACTGTGGTCCTTCTTACGAGGAAGTAGAGGACATAGTCTAAAACTCGAATGTTTTGAGTGTACCCACCATATTTCATTAGCTTTGTAGTTACTGTTACAGAGATGAATGATGAAATCGATTGTTATAACGATCTGATTTACAACAGAACAGTTTCAGAATTTCCTCAAGTAATGCAATTTGATTCTTTTCTATGAAATTTATGAAGTTTTACATCCAATGAGATATTGTCTCCATGATATGCTGTTATGTGTACTGCAATATTTGTGCATGGAACTAGAAAATTTGTCTGGAATTATTTCATTTGAGAGACAGAGATAGTATTATCAAGAAGAAACAGATTTGATGTGCTTTGGCTTCACAAAAATTTGAAAATAATCTATGAAATATTATCAACAGGGAACAGATTTCATAAATATCTAGCCTTGAATTGGCTCAGTGATTTGAATTGCGAGTTTGTAAGCTGCTGTTAGAGGAAACCTCCACTTCAATCCAGCGAAAAAGCAGAAAATATAATTAAAAAACGTCATTTTTTCTCTTTTTTCCCCTTTGATGTTGCATTGGTGGGTAAATAACTGTAATAAAATCAATGATAAATAAGAATTATATGAAAAATAAAAGAATATTTTCAAAATTATTCTAATTTGAAAATTGAATTTTTATTTAATCTAAAAACTAATTTTTGAAGTAAATTGATCATTCAAAAAAAGAAGTAATTGGGTCGTTAATTAAAATTCGGTTTGTCTGATTAATCTGAAATTGATATTGCAGATGTTCGTTGTTGGGAGCAACCCTTCCAATATCGTAATTTTCATACATATATTAATCTCGCATATCGAATTTAAAGCATGTTTAAGAAATATGTAATTCTCATCTACTCCGGTCAATAGATGTTGGTGGGATCTTTAATTTTTTGGTCAAGGGAGATTTAATTTTTCAAACCTTCTGCCTAAACAAAATTGTAAATGTTTATCATGTTTATGATGGGTGTGGGTGAGCCACGTAGTTGGGCAAGACCAATTTTTCTAGGCCTACTGCCACTTAGTTAGAGCCATTCAATGGCTTTTATTTTATTTTTTTAGTGGACGAAGCCCATCAAATGGATGACTAAGAAAAAGACTTAGCACAAAGTGGAGGAGGGAATAACGGTCTAAGTTGGTCGCTCTGAAGGCTTTCAACCATTTTTAGCCTTTATAAGGATAAATAAAATCTCACAACAACAAACTTATTAATTTTGAAAAAATAAAATTTTTAATTAATTTAAATTCACTATAAAGTAGACAAAATATTTCATTTTAAATATTTTATAATAATTTATATTTACAACTCAAATTAAATACCTCAAAATTAAAAAAATATTCTAGTTAAGATAAAAATGCAGAGTTTAACTGTTTTGCTATTTTTCATATTTATCATGAAATAAATTTTTCGGTTGATTTTCTTTCCAAGTTAGGTGGTCACCTTTTATGTGCATTAATTTGTTTATCTTGTGAGCTTTGCTCACCTTTTTTTCCACCAAAAAAAATATTTTATTTCATATTTTAGGATTTAAAAGAACTTTTTTTTTTGCAGGCTACGCTCGCTTTGTATCTAAAGCCGATTGATCTAACTAATTTAAATCAGATACTGCAAAAATTTATTACTGATTACAATTCTTTTAATGTCGTAATTTTTATATACATGTCCAGCTTACGAATCGAACTCGATACATATTTAAGGGAAACGAAATTCTTGTATACTCCAACCAACGGACATTAATAAAAAAAAGCATTTATTAATTATTCAAATTAGCCATAAAAAAATGTAGTTGACAATTTTCGTATTACCATTATTAATATATCACAAATTCAATATCAAAATTCAATATTTTTTAATTGATCTATTCTGATTTGGTGACCAAATGAATTAAGCTTCAGTAAATTTCAATGTTCAAGTCGGTGAATAGCAGGTATACATTTGCCCAATCAGATAAAAGCTGAAAGAGAAATTATTGATATATATATATACATTTGCCCAATCAGATAAAAGCTGAAAGAGAAATTATATATATATATATATTACCGAGACTTTACTTATCTAAATTCTTTATTATAAGTTTAAAGTTTAAACAAAACGACATATTGATAAGAAAAAGGGTGTCAATTGACAATGATGTCATACTCTAAAGTCTAAATGCTGATGGAAAAATGTTTAATATATTATTCATTTTTATTTTTTCTCCCATGGCTTGAGCAATAGTTTCTTCTGTTATTTAATTTTTGGAATTGAAATAGGAAATTTTCATTTAAAAAAATTTGATTAATTAGTTAATTAATATTTTGATTTTATTGTCTCCCACTTTGTATGCTTAATTAATGAAGAGAGCGGACCATTTCAGCCATTCTATCGGAATCTCCAATTTTCCATTTATAAAGGTTGAATTTTTCTAGACGAAGACCCACGTTCCAGATTGGAACCATTTATGGAAACTTAATTTAATTATTTAATAAATTTTATTTATCTATAACTTAATTTTTACATTTATTTAATTAATTCAAATGATGAAATGGGATGGATCCTTAGATTTTAAATTATAATTCAGTTGAATATAGTATCCTTAAATACTTAAAATAAAAAATATATAAATTCGAATTAATTGTATCAAATGATTAACAATTTTATATTTATTCACAAATCAAATCAAATTTTCTATATTATATTACAGTGTTAGTTTATTATATATAGTTAATTTGATATATAAATAAAAATATATATATATATCGTGTTAGAAAAATAATAATAATTAAGAGATAATTGAGAAATGTTAATACCTGAATTTTGTTATTATCATTAAATGAAGGGATTTTCAAAGTCAAAGTTTCAATCTCCTATAGTAAAAGTCAATTATTGAAAAACTTACATAATACAAAATTGATTGATTTTGATTAGACCATATTGTCTGGAGAAGAACCAAAGAGAATAAATTGACCCGAATATATACGAATTGACCAAATAGGGAAATACGCGTTAAGAGTTTAATAAAATTCTCCTAATTATGTGGAAACTCGATGTGATTTTTTAAATCCTGTGGCACTCAATAAAATCAACTTGTTAGGGATAACTAAAAAGAATTATTGACATTTGAATTAATTTATTTTCAAATTTTTACTAATTTAAAATATAATAATATTAAATCTCTAATATTTGTAATGCATTTCAGTTAAAGAAATGTATGCATAATTCTGTTAAAATCAATTAAAACATTAATTTTTATTAAAAATTAAGTTTTAGATTTTTATATTAAGAAATTAATAATAAGTTGTTGCTGTTGTTATACTATTATTATACAATTGGGTTTCTTTATTTACTTTTTGCTACTTTTTTTGAATAATGATGATGATTATGATGATGATATATTATAACATGTTGATAATAATTATTTAAAATAAATTAAATTAAAACATAAAAATAATTATAAATTTAAAAATCAATAAGAACTGAAATTAAAAAATAAATACTAAATTTTTATTCTCAAAAAGTACATAGATAAAAATTTATAAACTAATATATATATATATATATATTGGAACCCTAAACTGTTGACTATTACCGTTGAACCAAAAACCTTCAAAATCAAAGGTAAATTAAAATTTTATTTGGTGACATTTTAATTTATCCAGAAAATATAATTAAATTTCTCAAGAAAAAATTTCGGGTTAATCAAGATTTTTAATCATCAATTTAGTGGTACTTTCTGTTTTTTATCTATCACTTTTGTTATTTTCATTACAATTAAAAAATAATAAATATATTTAAATTTAATATTAAATTATGTGATTAAAATAAAATTATTAAATTTAATTGATTATAAATTTATTGAAAAAAATAAATTAGTCAAAATATTGAAGATTCAAAATATTCCTTTCTTTTATTTTTTTATTATTCTTTTAAAGATAAAATATGATGCTAATCCTCATGGGTGGCCGGTTTCACAGCATTTACAGGTCATGAAAATTAGTCAGCTTAAGCTAAAGTTCTTGTACTCAATCAAGATTATAAATCAATTTTGAGTTTTCAATTGTAAAAAATATTATTTCCGAAAATATGAATAGTCATACTATTCAATCGTTAATTTAAAAAACTTCGTGTATAAAATGAATTGTTAAACTTGTATATATAAATATGATACCTTGTATTCAATCATGTTTTAAACATGCATGATCTCAATCTAAAAATCAAATAAAATTAATTAGCCAACAGTATTAATTAAAATTCCACGTAACACTTTCTTCCATTATGTGTTTTTAAATTGTTTTAATGAAGGTAAGTATAAAAATTTATAAAGAGGAAAAGAAAATAGAGTTAGTTTCACCTATGATAACTGAATTTGTAGTTAATTTTACAACAGTAATAAAATTTTTTCATAAAAAACACCAAAATTTGTGAATATATGCGATAGAATCACTTTAATTGGTTTTCGACAAAAAAATACTGAAAAGTCTAACTGACATATCCACCTATCATAACATGTGCACATGACATCTAACGTGCCACCACATTAGCATGACACATGTCATGTTTGCCACATGGACAGAGAAATAATGCTTGAAATCGCCACGTGTCATACTGACGTGGTGCTAAGCTGGATGCCATGTGTGCATGTTGTGGTGATCGGACATACTAGTTGGACTTTTAAGAATTTTTCTTGCCAAAGATTAGTAAAAGTGATTTTATTGTATATATTAAACTTCATTTATTTTTATGAAAAAATATTATATGAAGAAGTTTGGGATACGTCCGTGACTCACAAGATGATAATTTGATCCCGATATAATAGATATAATATCATAATAGAAAATAATTTATATGGGATTAGTTCCATATTAGATTTTTCTTTAATTAGAAAATCTACCATTTATGTATATATTAATATAGTAGTTATATATATATATATTAGTTTTGTAACTGACATATTTAATATAGCATTATTTTATTTACTTAATATTGTAACTGTCAATTTAATTCATCATTATTAAGATAATTTATGTTACCTTAATTGGAGCCCTATATAAGGGCTAAAATTGTTCATTTGATATGAGAAAAATTAAAGATACCGAAACTCTATCGTTTTATCTCTTTTGCATATTCTCTCTTTGTCAGAGAGACTTTCAGTTTGTGGATCTATACTTTCATTCCTTAGTTCGTGACACGTGTGTAAAAGGTTTTACCGGTAACGTGAAACAATCGATATTCACTTCGACGATCTGTACTTTAAAAGGTATTTATATTTACTTCTTGCGATATATCGTGGTATATTTTCTTTCATTGGTATCATAACCTATATTTTTGCATTCCGGCTTGTTTATTTTTTAGATTTATATTTTTGTGAAAATTCATATTTGATTTCAGACTGAATAATATGCATATTGATATTGTTGATGTATGTATGTATTATTTTTAGTCTCTCTCTCTCTTTATATATATATATATATTTGTGTATTTGTATATGAAAAAAAATTTTAAGTGAAAATTTTTTATTTTTAATCACATCATTAGACTCAAGGACCTTGAAAACCCTACCCTAAAAAAAAATTGGTGGTCTAAAATCACTGGAAGAAGACGCGTGGCATGCACGTGCTACCATTGCTGGGCGCGTGCCAGATAAGGGTGTACACGGGTCTGAATTTTCCTGTACCAAACCGAATAACCGAAGAAAAAGATTCAGAATCGAACTATACCATTGACTTTTTGACTAGAACCGAACCGAATTGTACCATTGACTTTATTTGGAACGGATCTGGATATTTAATCGATAACCGTATTGAACTGTACTGAATTATCTTGTACCGAATTGTATCGAAAGAACCGATATTTATTAATTATTATATATAATACTAGTAATTTATATATAAATATTACTTATAATTTTTATTCTATATGTACTGCATAAATTTAAGTTCATAATTATTGAAGGTATATATTTTAATACACAAAATTAAGATAATTAGTTAATAAATTAAACTAAATATTTTAATTATAAAGAACATAAATTTAATTATTATAATAATCATTCTATATATATAAATATGAATATATAACTAAAATAATTTGTATTTAATTTAATCTATCTTAAATATCACTCAACTAATATTTTATTTTCTTTATAAATTTTTATATAAATATTTAAGTTAATCAATTTATCATATAAGTACTTTATCAATTAATTTCATTTACTTTGAGTATCAATTAACTAATACTCATATATTTTTAGGACAATACCTTTATGAATATCTAAATTAATAATGTAATTAAATATATTTATTCTATATAATAAAATATTATCAATTATTGTATTATATAAGTGTATAATTATTTTACCAATTAATTTCATTTATTTTTAGTGTCATTCAACTACTATGTATATATTGTCATACAATACCTATATTAAGAATGAAATTGTAAATCAATAATGTGATTATATATAGTTATTGTATATAAAAATTTTATCAATTAATATAATTATTTGAGTATGTAATTATCTTATCAATTAATTTTATTTATTTTTATATCATTAATGATTAAATGTACTTATATGAGTACATATACTTTCAGTATCACTTAACTAACATGCATTAATTTTTTCACAATACCTATATGAGTAATTGGGTATTTAAATTAACAATACAATTATATACAATTATTATATTAATGAAATTTTACCAATTTGTGTGTGTGTGTGTGTGTGTATATATATATATATATATATATATATATAATCACCTTAACAATTAATTTTATTTTCTTTCAATATCATTCAACTAGTATTCATCTATTTTTGCACAATATCTTATACACAATTAAGTATGCAAATTAACAATATAATTATATATAATTATTATATTAATAAAAAATTACCAAATTGTGTAATTATATATGTATATAATCACATTACCAATTAACGTAATTATAAGAATATATAATTATATTAGCAATTAATTTCATTTCCTTTCGACATCAATCAACTAAATTTCATCTATTTCTGCACAATACTTATATAAGTAATTAAATATTTAAATTAATAATGTAATTGTATAAAATTATTATATTAATGAAATTTTATCAATTAATTTTCGCACAATATCTATATTAGTAATGGAGTTGTAAATCAATTATATCATCAATTAACTTTGTTTACTTTTATATTATGAATGATTGAATGTACTTATATGAGTACATAAGCATCTTATCAATTAATTTTATTTATTTTTAGTATTACTCAAATAGTATTCATTTGGTAAACAACTTGAATATTCAGGAATACATAAAAAAGATATAAAGATTTGTTAAATTACAATAAGAGTTATAATTTTATTTTGTTCTCTAATGTTGATAAGGTTGATTATAGCTTTGGTAGCTAGTTTGGACCTAGAGCTACATCAAATGGATGTAAAGATTGCTTTCTTCAATGGATGATTAAAATAAGAAATCTATATGGATCAACCTATAGGTTTCATTGAAGAAGGCAATGAACATAAGGTTTGCCGATTGATGATATCGATCTATGGCTTAAAGTAATATTCGAGATAATGGTATTTGAGATTTCATGAAATAATCATGTCGAATGAGTTCATCATGATTGATGAAGATCGTTGTGTTTACTCAAAGAACTTTGAAAATAAATTTATCATTTTAATGTTGTATGTAGACGACATACTTATAGCTGAAAATGACAAAGAATATGTAAATCAAATCAAAGATTGGTCGTCATCCAACTTTGAGATAAAATATATGCATGGGTCAAGCAGTTTATATCCTTGGAGTTAAGATTTAGATTTCAAGGGATCGCTCAAGAAGGTTATTATTAGTGTCTTAAGAGACATATAATAATAAGGTTATTAAACGATTTAATATGCAAAATCTAAATCCATAGACAACCCCCATTGTTAAGAATTAGTTTCCTAGCAAAAAAATATATATCCTGAGATACCCGATGAAATGGAACGCATGAGAAATATTTCATATGTCACTGCTGTGGAGAGTCTAATGTATATAATATTGTGTACAAGACTTAATATATGCTATGTAGTTGGTATAGTAAGTAAATATCAGTCTAACCTAGGCAAAGCACATTGAAAAACTATAAAGAGGATACTTAGATACCTCATAGGTACCGTAAATTATTCTCTCTATTATTAAAGAAAGGATTTGCAATTGAGAGGATACTCAGATGTTGATTGGGAAAGTGATGTGGATGAGAGGAAATCCACTTCAATATATGTGTTCTTGCTTGGCAAGGGAACCATTTTGTTTAGTAGCAAGAAACAAACCATGGTAGCTCCATCAACATTGAAAGCTGAATTTATTGCTTTCTCTTCTGCAGTACAAGAGGCAGTTTTGGACGAAACGGTTTGTGACCCATTTGAGAGTAATTGCTTAAGAGGAACTAGTGACAGTCAGTCGTCGATGGATGTATTGACATTAAGTATCAATAAATTAAAAATATTGTTGCACTAGGAGAATTTAACTTACAGTACATTTTCTCCCTAGATATGATTGTAGATCCATTAACATAAAATTTGTATTGAAAGATGTGTTTTGAGAGATACTTTAAATCTCAAGGTTTGCATAGGATTTGATTTGTACTGTTTATGTGATTCCTTAATATTATTATTTATGAATAATAATACAGTTCATTATTTGGCAATATATGAGTGTAAATGTTTATATGTGAACATTTACTGTTATTTATTATATGATTGAGCATGGCAGATAGAGAAGCAACCTACTCACATGGATGTTTACCTTAATTTTGACAATGGTTTGACAAAGACTAAGATGAGATGATTTTTGAACATATAATGAACTCGATAACCTGTTCAAAATAAAAGTATTGTCTTGCAAAAAATACAAGATTAGTTTTATTAAGGCGCAAGATAAAGACATACATGAGATTGTGTGCTTTGGATTGAGATCCAAACTGGATGAAGTGTAATTCCATGATAAGTTAAATGTAACTATCATGTTCTGTTCAAAAGTTAGAAGTAGTCTTGAAGGAAGTGGACTAAAGTTGAATGCTTCGGTACATTGTAACCTTATATTTCTGTATGGTGTTAAATAATAATAAGACATGCGCTCCTTTAAGAGAAATGAGAGACCACCATAGCATATGCATCATACCATGTGTGTTTAAGTTGACCATAAAAAGAAAATTTTATGTGAACGATCTCAAATTTTTTCTAGTGCAAGATCCTGATTTTCGACCCTCATGATCCTTAACTTATATCAGAAGTATAATTCAATGTAGTTAGCTTAGTTAGTCTTCAAATGATCATAGAAAAATTTCGATCCAGCGGATCTAACTAGAAACGTAAATTAGACTATGATGGATGATATATAGTAAAAGGGGAAGATATTTTTCGATCACATTTGATAGTTTTGTGGTTCATCAGTATAACTATTGTAGTCTTTATAAGTAGAGGCACAATAATAAACAAGAAAATTATTTTTATGAAATCATGAGATAAAACAACGAATGTAAGAAAACTATCTAGGGTTTGGCATACAATTGTGAGAAGATATTATTTCTCGAGACATTATATATCCCTAGTATTAGTGTTCTCGATATATGATGGTCACACGAACTATCTGCCTGTATGATAGGAGAGAATGACTGAAAATCGTTTCGTCATGTGCGAGTGGGACATGAACGAGTTTGAGATACGTTCATGTTTCAAGAGATGATAAATTAGCCCCAATATAATATCAGAAAAAAATAATTTATATGAGATTAGTTCCATATTAGATTTTTCCTTAATTAGGAAATCTCAATTTATGTATATATTAATATGGCAGTTATATGTATTAGTTTTGTAATCGACATATTTAATATAATATTATTTCCTTTACTTAATATTATAACTGTCAATTTAATTCATCATTATTAAGGTAATTTCTGTTACCTTAATTGAAACCTTATATAAAGGTTAAAATTCTTCATTTGAGATGAGAATAAATTAAAGACATAAAAATTCTATCGGTTTGTCTCCTTGCGTATTCTCTATTTATCATAGGGGCTTTTAGTTTGTGATACGAGGGTGAAAGATTTTGCAAATAACATAAAACAATTGATTTCTGTTTTAACGATATGTTATTTTAAAAGTATTTATGTTTATTTCTAATAATATATCGTAGGATATTTTTTTTTCATTACTGTTACGAAATTGACCTAACCATATGGGTGAAACTAACTCAAAAAAATATTTCAGCAATAGCAATATGATTCATTGTACCTTAAAAGAATTAGGGAGGCACGTTGTGCAGAAAAATCACGAGTATTATTATTTCAGTTGCGACCCGATTCAACTTTGTATAAAGCAAACACAGACTAAATTCTTATTCTTCCATATAATTCCAAAATCAAGCCATTGATTTTGAATTTGATCTTTCATGTTCCTGCGACACATCATATCTCGTGTTTCTGCTATTTTTTTCGCGTTTTTATTGAAAATTAAGCAATAATCAAGTTTTTTATTAACCCATTTTGAATTTTTTTTTATGTTTTTTTATATAGTTCAATAAACACTAAAATTTTATTTTTGTGGTCCATTTATCTGGTTTCAACCTTAAATCACTTTTCTTCTTTATTTTTGCTCTTCAGACGTTTGCTTATCATAAATTTTTTGTTATACTTTTATGGAATATGGATGGAATTAATGGAATTTACGATACTATAATTTTGCCCTTACAAAGCTATGGACTACTTTTTAATATTTCGAGAACAAATGAGAACAAAAAAATATATTTGTTTTTGTGAAAGTAGTGAAAATGGTTTATATTTATCTTTTAAAGTATTAAATAAAAATACTTATCATTTTTAATATTTTAAAAACATTTAAAAAATATAAATATCAAATACTGAATTTAATTTTTATTCTTAATTTTAAAGCAAATGGCACTTCAAATTTATAATCAATCCTAAAGCAAAGAAAAAATATATATTAAAAAAATATTTTTGAGGACTAAAAGTGAGAAATTGATCACAAAATGTTAATTTTCTACTAATTATATCTAAAACAAAACCAAGGCAAACCATTTGCTCAGTAAAGAAAATGAATTTGAAATTAATTCAATCCTAAAGCTAATTTAGCTTGTAAGAAAAAAAAATTGAATTTAGAATATAAATATATAGAACTGAACATTTACGAATCTATAATTTAAAAAAACTATAATTCGTTTAACACAATTACAAAATTTAGCTGTTGAGGTAAAAATTGATCAAGTGAGTATAATCAGTGTTATATTTTAGAACCGAGACACGTGGAAACCAAGAATTAAATCTAAAAGATGATAAGAATTCAATCCAACAATTATTTGCGATGAATTTGTCAATTTCGATCCCAAAATAATTGGTTAATAATCCTCCATACTATAAACAGTCAAAGTTGCTTGGGGAAAGGGCAGATTGAAATGGGACAAAAACAAGTTGTAGGGCACCAAATACAATTATATATAAAAAGAATACAAATAATTATATAATTGGTAGGGCAGATAAGAGTGGCATAGGTAGATCGATGAGTACAAAATAAATGTTAAGGACACTCTTTTTAGTCGGTAACGCGTAATCCATTAAAATTGTGGGCCTCAATAATGCAAATCTTTGTTATAATGTCTATTTTCTCATCAATTTATTTATTTGTTTTCAAATGCAATTCTAATTTATTTCAATATAATATATGGATATGAATAATATATGTCCTTTTTTTTTAATATTTAGTGCATAAATGTCCCCAATCGGTGGACAAAATTTAATTTTATTTTATGTATTTTGGTAATTCGTTGAGGAATTTGCAAAAGTTTTTGCATCAGCCTTTACCACTTTCAAAATGAAAGATCATGTGCAAGAGTGATTAGTTAATTGTTTATAAGTTATTAATTATTCCCTTCATTCCATTTTAAAAAGTTATTTTTTTATTTTATTTTATTCCATTTTAAAAAGTTATTTTTCGTATTTTTATTTTATCTCACTTTAAATATCATTTTTAGAATTTAAAAAATAAATTTATATATATATTCCTATTTATTATGCACTTTATTAAATATTTTTCTGTCTTATCACTCTCTACTTTTTACTAAAATTAAATAAAATTTTTAAAAATATAAAATGATATTTTTTACTATAGTTTTTTTATGAAATTAATATATTTTAATTATTTTTTTAATTACTGTAAAAATATAAAAATTTTTGAAAATGGAATGCAAAGAGTAGAATGAAAATTCATTAATTTTTTATCATTATTAATTTAGATTTATCTTCTCGTCCATTCTTTATTAATATTTGTAATAATAAAGAAATTATCATATAAAATACGAATATTACTCATCTGACAAAAGAATAATATTCAGCTTTAAGGGTTTAAACTATATTCGACGACAAATAAATTTAGTGAAACACCGACGCATTTTTAGAATTAAAATTATAAATTTAATACTCACAAAAACATTAATAAAAAACGACAAATGATTGTCGTCCATCTAGAACTATGAAAGTTTTAAGTTTTCTTATGCCATATGGAATCCATCTTTGTTCGGACAAAACTTTTATAATTTTGGAAATAATATAAATTTGATTTATCTAAATATCTTAAAAAATGATCTTTATTAAGATTAATATTTCAAACAAAGAGAATAGTCAAATGCCTAGGTATAAGTAATTAATGTTTATAAGATACTTCATCCTTAATTTTGAATAAAATTTAAATTTTATTTATATGATATTTTTAAAGTAATTTAATTTACTTTTTCAATAAATTAAAATTAATTATATTTGATAATTTAATATTAAATTATTAATCTTGAAATTTAATATTAAATTTAAATTTATTTATTATTTTATAAAAAAATGAAAGAAATATTTAAAATTAATATCACAAGTCACTTAAATACATTAATTATTTCATAATCACATGTAATTTAAATAGTAAAAAATTGTCAATTTTCTTAATTGACATTTCTACTTTGATTCCAATTAAAAAACAACTATAAAAAAATACATTAAATTTGAAAAATGATGCAAATAGACAAACTCGTTATCAATTCATTAAAGATAATTTTCCTTAAAGTCTAGTAATTTTGTGACGGATAATTTTTTAAGTCATCCTCTCATCAATAAATATATTTGAAAACAATAAAATCAGCAAAATTAGATGTTTTATAATTTTTCAAAAACGAAAAACGATCGAATTAAGAATTAATATATTAATTTCAAATCTACTATGCATATCAATTTATGTGGTATCTATATCAATGATAGAATTATAAAATAATACTCTGGTCAAGCCATACAGATATATAAATAATTAATTGGTTAATTGAGTGAATCATCTACAAAATTTGAAGTGCAATTCAAATTATATTTCGATTATTGGTCCATTTGGAAAAAGAAAAAACACAGATTAAAAGTTTGAGTTGAGTTTGTGATGATGTAACCGATTACATCATAATGAATATTTTTTCTTAATATATATATATACTGTGAAAGTAAGTATCTCTAGTCAAACCATCATGTTAATTTTGCATTTATTTTATCGATTTTAGCTCTGTATATTAAAATAAAAGCAGAATAAGCAGCCCTTGCATTTTGTGAATCTTACTCAAAATACAGTCAAATTTTCAACTGAAAAATTAAGATTTTAGCATATATTATTAATTAATATTATTCTCATGAATTAATTACTAGCAATAGTTCATATAAAGGAAATCAAGAAAACCCCATTCGCCTACCAAATCTCACCAGATTTGTCAAAAGAAAATAATTTTGATCCTTCACAGAACCTTCACTCTACGACTTCAATTTTCTCTGTAAACAAACAAGGAAACATCATAGCCACCTCTTTTTCTATTCATAATTTTTTTTATTTTTTAAATCAAAATTGTTTTATAATTAAATCCCATCTATAAATATACCCCAATCTTTAAACCAACCCACACGTCCAACTCCCGGCCTTACACCTGTAAACAGTTTGTTCAACAACTTTCAAGCCCCCAGACTCTGTCTTCTTCTCTGCATATAATTCTTTTACATTAATCAGCTTCTTTAGCTACCTCATAATTATACTTAGCAATGGTGTTTGAGCTCAATAATCAGTTATTGTCGAAGATTGCAACTGGCAATGGACATGGTGAAAATTCTGCATATTTTGAAGGATGGAAAGCTTATGATAGCGATCCATATCATCCTATAAACAACCCTAAGGGTGTTATACAGATGGGTCTAGCAGAGAATCAGGTATAATTAAGTTCTTGTACAGCATAATTAATTAATTAGCTTCTTGAAGTGTACTTATTAAGTTCTTGTTTCATGGGTTTTTTTTTTTTTTTTTTTTGCAGCTTTGCTTTGATCTGGTTCAAGAATGGCTTAAAACCAACCGTAAAGCCTCTATTTGCACTGCTGAAGGAGTAGAGGAGTTTAAAGATATAGCTATTTTTCAAGACTACCATGGCTTGCCGGAGTTTAGAAATGTAATTAATGATCTTTTAGATAAATAATTAGTTAAGTTAATGATCAAGATTCTGACTTTTGTATTGTATTTGTGGACAGGCTGTGGCTAATTTTATGGCGAAAGTTAGGGGCGATAGAGTAAAATTTGACCCTGACCGCGTTGTTATGAGCGGCGGAGCCACCGGAGCTCATGAGATGATAGCCTTCTGTTTGGCTGATCCCGGCGAGGCTTTTTTGGTGCCAACCCCATATTATCCAGGGTAATAATGAGTTGATTAATCCCATTATTTTATTTATTTATATTTTAAATAATGTTAGATTGGTTGTGCTCTGAAATTAAATAGTCTTCAGTATACTTTTTGACATATTGTGTCATTCTTTCATGTAATGGAAAAGTCTTCATTATTTAAACTGTGACCAAACTAATAATAAAATATTATATTTATAAATAAATCCGGTTTAATCCAGAAATTTTAATTTATATTTATTGATTTTGATTAACTGTTAGAAATTTTTATTTGGTATCTAATATATAAACTAGAAAAAAAAAGCTTAGGAATTTGATATTATTTGAAAATTAAGTCAACAACAAAATGTCAAATAAATACTATGTTTAAATGTCAACATCCAAATAGACACTAACTAGTTAAATAATAATAATAATAATAATAATAATAATAATAATAATAATAATAATAATAATAAAATTGAATATGTCAGAGTGTTTAGCGATCAGAAGAGGCTGTATTATTGGTGGGGCATGAAAATTGAATACAGCAAGAACTGGATTCTTTTATATACAACAAGTACTATAATATAACAATAATACAAATAAAACCCAATAAAGAGAAACATATAATTAATGGATTAAAGAATGTGAGCCCTATTTTTCTGCTGGTAGTTAAGACTTATATCTCTTGCAGTAGAATTTGTCTTGTCATTTAAGGTACACGTGTACATGAATCATGAAATGTCACGAGACACAATTGTTGGGGACATTACTGTGTAGTCTGTTCTATGTCCTTTAGTCAACTTGCCAAACAAAGACTTGCTAGGAATAAAATAAAAATTATAATTTATATTTGATAAATTTCTTTAAAAATTTATAATTTTTTAACAATATTTATCTTTATTTTTGTTATAAATTTTGAAAGATTTGAAAATACAATCTTATTATTAATATTTGATAATGAATACATTTTTTAAATTATTTTAATTTTTTTTATATAGTGATATTATCATAATATTTATATAAAACTTAAAAAATAATATAATTTTAAAAAAAAAGAAAAAAAGTCGATTGAACCTTAACGAATTGGTCGAACCACAAATCCTGAATTTCTCCGATTCTTTATCTGGTTCGATTTTAATAAAATTGTTTATAAATGCTTAATATCTTCTCTTATAATTCGGGTTGTTATATAATATACTATATTAAAATTTGTAAAAGGATTATTTGTACAAGTGTTTAAATTGTTATCTTTGAAATCGTAGATTTGATCGAGACTTGAGATGGAGAACAGGAGTTCAATTAATACCAGTAGAATGCGAAAGCAGCAACCAATTCAAAGTAACAAGAGAAGCATTAGAAGATGCTTACGAGATGGCAGAATCTGAGAACATAAGAGTAAAGGGATTACTCATAACAAATCCATCAAATCCGTTAGGCACAACCTTAGACAAACAAACCTTAAAAGACATCGTAAATTTCATCAATGACAAGAACATTCACTTAGTCTGCGATGAAATTTACGCAGCCACAGTTTTTAGCCAGCCAGACTTTGTGAGCATAGCTGAAATAATCCAAGAAACACAAACCAACCATGACTTAATCCACATTGTTTAGTCTCTCCAAGGACATGGGGTTCCCTGGTTTTAGGGTTGGCATCGTTTACTCATACAACAACGCCGTTGTGAGTTGTGCAAGAAAAATGTCAAGCTTCGGGTTAGTTTCTTCACAAACTCAATTTTTAATAGCCTCTATGCTTTCAGATAATGAATTTGTTGAGAATTTTATTGACGAAAACAAGAGAAGATTAGGGAAAAGGTATAGTGATTTCACTATAGGGCTTGCTAGAGAAGGGATTAAGTGTTTAAATACAAGCAATGCAGGGCTGTTTTTATGGATGGATTTGAGGAATTTGCTTCAAGAACATAGTGCTGATGGGGAGTTAAAGCTGTGGAGGATGATAATTAAGGATGTTAAGCTTAATGTTTCTCCCGGTTCTTCTTTCCATTGCATCGAGCCGGGTTGGTTTAGAGTTTGCTTTGCTAACATGGAGGATCACACCATGGAAGAAGCTTTGTCTAGAATTGGAGATTTCATGGCTAAACATAAAGAAAAGTTGTTGCCTAATAAAAAGAAGTTGTGTTGGCAAGGAAGTCTCAAGCTTAGTTTCTCCTCCCGAATCTACGAAGATTTCATCATGTCTCCTCGTTCTCCTATATCTTCATCACCTCTTGTTCGAGCCAGGACTTGATAATGTTAGAATACAATTATTCTATTGTTCTGAATAAAACAGTACAGTCAGACTAGAATAGTTGTATTCTATCAAACAAATGGCAGAATATGACTGAAGATTGGCTCGATCATGTGAACAAGAACATGAATCTTGATGGCAGATAATTTTAGCTCGATTGACAATTTTTTTTTACCGTTTTTTGCGACCAAAGAGGAGTGAAGAATTCTTTTCCTTATGGTAAATTGTTTAATTAGTGATTTTTATATTTATTGTATTCTTTTTGCGGTATAGTGTCAATTAAAATTGTAAGTTTTTTTTTTCCTTTTTTCACATAAGCAAAATGTTTGGTGAAAAAAGATTGATGTTCCTGCACTTTTACAGCAATAAGAATCTTTTATGGGTTGGCCAAATTCAATTCATCTTTTGCATATATCATTATCAAAATCGGTGTACCGGATGCTAATGATGATTAAAGAAAATCATTTAGAATATTTGTTCCTATTCAATGATTTATGTTATAAAAGAAAATGGAAAGTTGGCCCTTGACAAGTATAGAAACCAAATCATGCATGGCGTCGATATAATTCGTGATTTTTCTTTATTTTAAATATAATCATAATCATTTATCTTTGATGTCATTATTGTCCTATTTATGACAACAATAATTTTCTATATGATACTCCGCATGGTTAATTCCATTTAAACAAATTAAATTAACTAGATGGAGTAGATGAGGGTTCTGTCTTCTTCAAATATGTTTCGAATTCAATTCGCGAGTTCGGTATGTGTATGAAAATTACGGCATTGAAAGAGTTACTCCCAGCAATGAATCTCTACAGTACCTGATTCAGATTAGTCAGACTAACCTAATTTGGATAATAGATGCACGTAGCCTTCCAAAAAAAGTTTCAAACTTGGAAATATTGATTTAGAAATATCCAATTTGAATAAAATATTTAACGTGAATTTCTTGGTATAATTATCTGGTATTACAAATTCATTAGTTCGTGGAATTTCTTTCAAATATTTCTTTTGGCATTACTTGGCATTAGGAGTGTGCATCGGTCGGGGTTCGGGTTCAAAATTCAAAATTTGTAT
This sequence comes from Excoecaria agallocha, assembly GCA_037975025.1. NCBI lineage: Eukaryota > Viridiplantae > Streptophyta > Magnoliopsida > Malpighiales > Euphorbiaceae > Excoecaria > Excoecaria agallocha. Next base: position 1,129,018 of record JBBPFJ010000030.1, on the reverse strand, counting down.
ATTTTTCTCATCCGACTATACCCTATATAAATATCGGGCATCTACCCGAATAACTTGATATTTTCGGGTCCCGACCCGAACAATCCAATTTATCCGAATTTAATTTTTTTAATTTACACATTTAAATTAAAATCTTAAATTAATACAAATAAATAATATTAAATACCATAAAAAATATTTTAAAAATACAACAAACTAACAATTTCAAAATTATATTAAATATATATTATATATTAATTAATATTGTAAAAAAATTATATTTTTTTATTTATATATTAAAAATTTCAGGTTAGTCGGGTTTTACCTGACCCGAATCAAATCCGATTAATATTCAATATCAATAATTAAACCGACCATACTAACCCGATTAATTTCATCCGAATATGTCGGACCGGGTAGATTTTTGCACACCCTATTACTTGCAGAAGAAAATTGCTAGAGAATTAATTGTGGGCCTATATGGGCCATTGCCTAGATATTTGATTCCGATAAGCTAAAATTTTCCCAGCACAAATATTATAAAATAAGAATTGCTCGACATTAAAAGATAGGCCTCAACTAAAACCCAAAAAATTTTCCTATTTTTTTTTTTTCGAGGAAGTGAAACAGGTGACAAAGAAAGGCTAAATTTGAGGGAAATGTTTTGCCAAAATCGGGTCTAGATTTTTAGCTGTAGATCAAATTTAGTAAATCTATTATTATATTTAAGTAAATCGAAAATATTTTTTACTGTGTATTATTAGCTCGATATATAAATAAAAATATAAATAAAGCAGTTCATCATAACCTTATTATAAGTTGATAATGGAACTATTGAATATATATATATATATATATATATATATATATATATATATATATATATATATATATATATATATATATATATATATATATATATATATATATATATATATATTCACTTTTTAAACTCTGCTATTGCTAACCAGACGACATAATAGGCATATGTATTTATGAAGAGTTAAAATCAATCTTTATAGGCATTAAACTTAATGATTTCTGTTACGATTCTTATCAAACATTTAATAAATTGTAATTATAGTATTTAATAATAAAAAATCAGAATTTCTAAGTAAACTCGTTATACTATAACTTTTATCTAAAATTATCTTTTTCTATGTATAATAATTTGATTGTCAGACTATTTTCAATAAAAATCAATCGAAAGTTACGTGATCCAAAAAAAATGGGTAAAGTGATTATCATCATAAATGAAATGATAGATAATGATAATAACCGAGCTAAAAGTTCAGTCTTGCGATTCATGGTAATCGAGTATATCGCTCAATTTGAATTCCTGCAAACCGACCAAGGGCTTGAATCACCTGAACTCTCAAATCAGTCCACAGTTCGATTAAAAATATGTTCCGAAAATACCTCTATCACGATTGACAAACAGTTACCACTAACCTACATTTCCCTTGAAAATCGCAAAAAATGGATTAGTAGCTGAAAGAATGGGAACTTCTTCCCATTATCTCTTGCAAATGTGCCAATCACTCCTATAAAAAGAAGAAAAACAGGTATGAAAAGGTTTCTCAACTTTTTATAAAAAATTTATTTTCTTACACAAAAATTCTAACTTGACCATCGAAAACTCCTTAGTCGGAAACCCCCCAATCCTTTGTTTCTTCTTGCAGGTGATCGCAAGGAACTTGCTATCTCTTTAACCTATTATCATTTGGTGCGGTGAATATGGAACATGGATCTTTTTTCAGACCTCAACCTAAACACTTCCCAACAGGAAAATCAAACCACCAACCCTGCCTAGCCTGGGACGCAACAATTTCCTCCTCAATCTAACGACAGCAACTCTGCTTTTCCAGCCATGGTCCTCCCAAACATTAGCCCCAGCATCAACCCTCAGACCGCATAATCTCTCATTGCTGCCCTGTCAGCCATCATCGCTTAAACATAACCTCAGCCCCCACCTACACAAAATACCAACCTACTTCGGGCTTCACTGCCTCCTGCTCGAGAACCCTTCTCACCGGCCCTGCCTCAAAATCCTAGCTCCACCATCACCCTAACTACCAAGCAATTTAACCGCCTCTTAGACGACCGAATCCAAAGGCAATAAAATTGAATTAAACTGCAATACCAAGGCAGTTTTCGATCTCCCCTCTCCCGAAAAATCTTAGCTACTCCATTTTCCAACATTCATCTCCCTCACCTAAAGATCTACAGTGGTAACACCGACCCTCAAGCTCATATTGATCAGTTCCAACACACAATGCTAGTGCTCATGGCAGATGACACCGTCTTGTGCAAGATATTTTCCCAGACCTTGGCAGACTCGGCTCAGATTTGGTTCCATAACCTCCCCTCGCATTGCATTGAGAATTTTGAACAGTTCAGTGACATGTTCATCGTAAAATTTATGGCCGCCATTCGCCAAAACAAGGTGTCTGTAGATTTAAATATGGTACAGCAAGAAAAGGGCGAACGATTAGGAGCTTATGTAGAGAGATTCAACGACGTGGCCATGGACATTCAAAACTTAAATTTGGAGGTCGCCATTAATGCCCTTATCCGAAATACATGGTGCCAGGACTTTAGTTACTCATTGAGTAAGAAGCTCCTAAATGACTTTACCGAATTAATGTCTAGGGCGCACAAATACATCCGCATGGATGAGGCTTGACATCTTCACCATACCTCGCATAGATCATGGATATTTGAGAATGAAGGAGGTGAAGGAGGAAGAGCAGCTCGAGAGGGGGAAAACCCAAGCAAAACATACTCAAAGAAATACCGTTGTGGTCCCTGGCATAATCAATCATATGCTATTACCACTCCCCGCTCGGACAACCAAAGAGACGATAGATTTACACCCCTAACTGCCTTTCGTGAACATATCTGGATTGGATGAAGCAGAACGGATAAGTTAATTGGCTGAGACCTATGAGGGAAGACCAAAATAGAGACCAAGGCCTTTACTATGCTTTTCACAGGGATAAGGGGCACGAGATAGAAGAATGCTGATAACTCAAGCGAAAGATTGAACACTTGGTTCGGAAAGATATCCTAACACGATTTATAAAATTGGATAAAAGAGGAAAGAGGCAGAGATTGTCTTCTCCTCAATCGAGTGGAAACAGAGCCAATGGCAATAAGAGGGCACCAACAGAAGTCATACATGTGATTGCAAGTGGCGAGCAATAGGATGAATCCCAAAAAAGAAAGGCTAATGAGGTCATATCTTTCAGACAGAGGGCAAGCTCAACCCCAAGTACTATTTAGTTCTCACTGGCGAAAGGGCTCATGTTCGGTACCTGTACACAGACGCTTTAGTGGTCGAAGCAATCATTCAGGATTTTTTGGTCCAGCGAATATTGATCGACATAGAAAGTGCGGTCAATCTCATAACAGCTCATGCATACAGAGCATTGAAAATGTCAAATCATTAGCTTGAGGAAGTCAATGTCCCCTTAATTGGTTTATCCGAAAGGCCTGTTTAGGCAGACGGACTAGCAACTTTATTTGTACAGCTCAGAGATGATTTAGTGGTATGTGCTTGTCGAGCAGATTTTATGATGGTCAATATCCCATTATTTTACAACGTGATATTCGGTTGACCTCTGCTGGCTGAGGTGGACACTTGTGTTTCAATAAAGAATCTTGTGCTTAAAATCCCCACAGAAGATGGAGTTGCAATTTTGAGGGAAAATCAAAAGACGGCTCGAGAGATGTACCTGACTATGCTCAGGGAGGCTAATCAAGCCTTGCTCATGGACACAATGGATATACTCGAGAAAGAAGAATGACGGGCAGAGCCAGCAGAGGTGTTACAGGTTGTTGAATTAGAGTCGGGGAAGAGGGTTCAGATATCAGCTAACAAGAGTGGGCCGGAGAAAGAAGCCCTCCTTTCAATACTCCGCGAGTTCGTCAATATCTTTGCCTGGAAAACCTCAGACATCCAAGGTATATGGAAGGACTTAGTAGTTCACTCATTGAATGTTCGGCCAAAATGTAAGCTAGTAAAACAGAAGAAGCGAAACCATACACCCGAGAGATAGTTGGCCATCGAGCAAGAGACCACTACTTTGTTGGAGAGTGGTTTGATCAGGAATATATTTTATCCGGACTGGCTAGCCAATGTGGTGCTTATTAAAGAAAGCAGCGGCATATGGAGAATGTGTGCTAATTTTACAGATCTAAACAAAGCATGCCCGAAGGACTGCTATTCACTATCAAACATTGATACACTAGTAGACTTTATGGCAGAATTCAAAGAGTACGTCTTCCTCAATGCCTCAGTGAGCTATCATCAGATTCCAATAGCCCCAGCAGATGAAGAAAAAATGGTGTTCATCACTCACAGAGGAATTTATTGGATCATGCCTTTTGGATTGAAAAATGCAAGGGCCACTTACCAAAAGTTGATGAATCAGTTATTTGTCGAGCAGCTAGGGAGGAATATGAAGATTTATATGGATGATATGATCGTCAAAAGCTGAACCTCGACAGATATGTGTACGAAACTCAATAAGACTTTCCAAAGACTCAGGGATTCAGGCCTCAAGCTGAATCCTGAAAAATGTGCCTTTGGGGTGCAGTTCAAAAAATTCCTTGGCTTTATGATATTGATGCGAGGGATCGAGGTAAATTCAGAGAAAATCAAGGCAATCATGACCATGGATCCACCCAAAATAGTCCAAAAATTTCAGAGGTTAAATGGAAGAATCACAGGTTTGGAAAGATTCATATCTTGCTCGGCTAGACGATGTTTGCCATTCTACCGAGCAATAAAAAACCTTAAGAAATTCACATGGATAAAAGAATGTCAGCAAGCATTTTAGGCCTTAAAATAGTTCCTTTCAACCCTGCCACTGTTCAGTAGACCGCTAGCCGGTGAGATCTTGTATGTTTACTTGTCTGTCTCAGCAGGGGCAGTGGGTGCGATCCTGGTTAGAGAAGAGGAGGGCCAATAGTTTTCTATTTATTATACAAGAAAAGTACTCCGAGGTGCCAAGCTCAATTATCCAATCTTGAGCAGCTTGCTTTTGCACTTATCACAACAACGGTTAAGCTCCACTTGTACTTTTAGGCACACACGATTGCAGTGCGTACAAATTCAAACTTGAGAAAGGTGTTATAGGGGCCAGAGTATTTGGGGAGATTGATAGAATGGGATTCTTGTCTTGGGGATTTTGATGTTCCGTATAAGCCACGAACATCTATGAAGGCACATATATTGGCAAACTTTGTGGCCAAGCTACATGAACCTACCCCCGAGCCAACAAAAATAGCATGAAAGTTGTATGTCGATGGGGCTTCAAGCTCGGAAGGTGTAGGGGCTAGAGTATTTCTGATGAGCCTAATGATAGTTCGTATCCGAGCAATGGCACACCTGACTTTTCCAGCTTCTAACAACGTAGGGAAATACAAGATCCTGTGCTACGGGTTGTAGTTGGCGATAGAAGTGAAGCCTGACATCTTAGAGATATTCTCAAATTCCCTATTGGTCTTCAGTCAACTGAAAGGAAGCTTGAAGGCCAAGGACGACTCTATGATCTGCTATAAGAACCGACTTTTGCATTATTAATCAGGTTGGAGGAAAAATGGGGCGCTTGGTCAATCACTAAAATATCCCGGGCAAAGAATATAGAGGCAGATACTCTGGCTAAGAGAGCTTATCTCAAAAGTCTGGTCGATACTGCAGACATCATTTTCACAATAATTTCAAGGCCAACTTATGAAACTTTTCAGATCCTAGAACAAGAGCCAATGAAAGGATGGCGCCTACCTATTTACCAGTACATGATGCCAGGCACCCTGCCAAAAGACCTAATCCAAGCTCGAATGGTAGTTCAAAAATCAAACTTGTATGCCGTGATGGATGACAAGCTATATAGACGATCTTTTTCCAATCTATGGACTTTATATATGAGCAATGATGAAGGAGATTATATCCTTAGAGAAATTCATAAAGGAATTTGTGGAGCTCATGAAGGTGCATAGGCTATAGCTCAAAAAGCTCTCTTACAGGGATATTATTGGCCAATAATGGAGACTGATGTAAAGGCTTTAGTCTAAAAGTGCGACAAATGTCAAAAGTTTGCCAACATTTCACATCGGAGCTCGGTAAAGCAAAAACCGATCCACAGCTCGTGGCCTTTTACCCAGTGAGGGATTGATATACAAGGCTCTTTTCCCCAAACGAAGGGACATAGGAGATTTCTGGTGGTGGCGGTAAATCACTTTACCAAGTAGGTAGAAATTGAGCCACTTTTTACCATCACACCGACGAACATCATCAAGTTCCTAAATAAAAACATCATTACAAGTTCGGTATCCCACACTTTATTATATCTGACAATGGCAAACAATTTTTTTAAAGTTTTCAAGAACTTTTGCTCAGAGCTAAAGATTCAATTGAATTTCACTTCAGTCTACAATTCGCAATCCAACAGAATGACCGAAGTGATAAACAAAACTATCCTATCCGAACTTAAGAAGCGGCTTGAAGGAGCCAAAGGCCTATGGACTGAAAAGCTTAACAATATATTATGGGCATATCAGATGTCACCTTATGCAGCAATTGGGTTAACACCCTTCGCACTGATATATGGTACTGAAGTTGTTATCCTATGTGAAATAGGGGTTTCGGGCACCCGAACATCTTCTCCTAGCATGGAGAACAAAACTGGTCTCTTGTACAACTTAGATCGGCTCGAAGAAAGCAGGGAGCTTGCACATATGGTCTGTAACATACAAACAATGCATGGCAGCTTACAATGATTGCAGGATCAAGCCAAAGTCATTTCAAGTTGGATAGTTAGTACTAAAGAAGGTGGTATATGCCCAAACAGCAGCAAGTGTAGGCAAGCTAGACCCTAACTGGGAAGGACCGTACATTATTCAAGAAGTAAGCCATGGCAGAGCATACAGACTTGAGGATGTCGCAGGCAAACGACTCCCGCACTCATAAAATGGGCTCAACCTCAAGCTATACTACCAACAGCTCGATATTTTTTGTGCTAGGATAAACCTTATACTCATTCTCATTTAGTTATCATTAACTTTTGTTCGGCATTATCACTATTTTTCTATTTATTATTTTACAATTACAAGTTGTTGCCATGCTAATCTGGCTTCAATGCAAGTCCTTCAAATGTTTATGCCTGCAGGATGGACGTTTAATGAATGACACATTCTATGTAAAGTACTTAGCAACTCTATATCACAATATGACTATTTACAAGGGCTCGACATTATCGCCACAATCGCCCAATCATATTTACGAGTTCAGCGCATACCGCCAAATAACTCGCTAACTCGGTAAGCCACTTGCACCTGCTTACAAGGGCTTGGCATTATCACCAAAATTGCCCGATCATCTTAGTAAGTTCGACACATATTGTCAAAATACTTGCTAACTTAGTAGGCTAACCATGCCTATGTACGAAGGCTCGGTATTATCGCCAAAATCACCCTACCTTCTCAATAAGTTCGACATATATCGCGAAAAAAACTTGCTAATTTAGTAGGCTAACCACACCTATGGACTAGGGTTCGACAGTATCATCAAAATTGCCCTACCTTATCAATAAGTTCGACATTCATCGCCAAATAACTTGATAACTCAACAAACTAATTGCGCCTGCCTATAAGGGTTAGGCATTATCGCCGCAATAGACTCACGCCCAAATAAGAGTTCGGCGAATGCTGCCACACAACTCCTGATCTATGCAAAAAACTTTCGTGGTTGGAAAACTAAACAACCTCGCCCAAAGCAGACATACAACATCCTCGAGCCCATGTCTTCACTCTGCTCTAAGTATTCTAACCAAGCAGTCCTATGGCACATTCAAGTTTGGCATTTACAAAGCCTTTATACCGGCATACCAAATACAAGGTATGCACAATGGCATACTCATTATTTACATAGAACTTTTACTGCTCACCTCGCCACACACGAATATTCAAACATTCTTAAGTAAGTAAGTCAAGCAGGAATAACAAATGAAAATGCAAGATAAGATGAAAGATAGCTCGAATTTTTATTAAAGAAAGTACGTATTACAATTGACTAGTCCTCATCTGGATAAACATCATCTAGAAAGGACAAGTCCAAATCGGGGTACTTCACCTTTACTGTCGAAGCGAGTTTGGCACTAAATGTCATACATTTCTCGGTTAACACCTCGGCCTCTTTCTTTTCCCATTGTCCTCTTTAAGCTTGAACCGCTCCACTTCAGCCTGAAGAGCAGCATTCACCTCTTTCTCGTGGCCTAAAATAGCCTCAAGTTCGGCCACTTTCTCTACAGCCTCCTCGGTTTGCTTCAAAGACTATTTGGCCTTCTTCTCGATCTCAGCTATCTTCGATCGTAGAGCGTCGAAGTTTGAGTCAGCCCGTCGATGCTTCACTATGAGGTCGTTCATCTTTGCGATTGTAGTGCCGATCAATTTGGACCCCTGCCAAACACAGAAAAGTCAGGCAACAGTTGGAAAAATTAACACTAAATAATAATTCGAGCTACTTACTTCGATTTGATGCCTCTTCAAACAATTGGCCAGATTGTTGCAACTCAAAGAAGCGAGAGGACCGACCTCTTTTAGCACGCATGAAGCAACATGCATGAAGGTGCTAAAGTTAGGGTCATGAGAGGAATATTTATCCCCCTTCGCTTCCCAAAACTTGCAAATTTTGGCGAGCAACGAACGAAGATCTTTAGGTTCCTTCTCGGTTGGACCTTGAGGCTCAGATGGGGAAGCAATATCAGCCTCGACAGTCGAAGTACCTACAACCTCAGTAGCAGAAGGTACAGGTTAAACCTCTAGAGGGGGAGCCGGCACAGCGTCCTCGGCAATGGGAGGTGCGCTGAAAGAGCCTTCGACGAGCTTCTGCCTCTTCGCCCTCATAATTTCAACTGCTCGGTTTATCTTCCTCATAACTGCAAGGAAAAAGCAAATTAAAATAGCATATCAGTATCATTGAACAAAAGAATATAACATATTACCTTTTCCTTTGTGAGGGGGAGGTCTCGAGCTGCAGGGATCCAATAAGTTCTTCAAATTCCACTTGTCTCCAGTCAGTTCTCTCCACTGAGTAAGTGTTAGCTCCTCCTCCTTCGAAAGCCACAAACCGTTGTCGTTGCGATTTGTGAACCTCCCCTAGGTTGTCCGTACTGGAAAGTCAGCTCGCACTCTTTTCACTAAGCAAAATCGATCTTTCCACTTCTTCAGTGACTCCGAATTCCCTGTGAACACTCTATAGCCTGACCGAGCTTGTATATAATTGTGGTCTTCGATTTCAGCTCGTAGGCCGACCACGTGAATAGCTCTGAATAGGTTCAACATCAAGTATACCATGCTCCATTGCCCAAACTTGAAGAGCCGTAAGTGTTCGCCAATCGTTAGGGTAGAGCTGCCCAATTGACATGTCGAAGTACCTCAGCATGCTCACTTCGAAACTTGTTAAGGGCAACCGAACGCCAGCCTCCAACTGCACCTCGTAGATGGTAGTCTTCCTCTTATTGGCAAACTTTGTGTTCGCCCTCTGGGATGAGCTAGACTTGCTCGTAAAGTAGTCTAGCTCAGATGTTAGTTATGCATGAAGGGAATCGAGTTCCTTCTCCTTGATAGTCGAACTAATATTCTTGACCTCGGGTAACTGACTCGGTGTTTTCTTCTTGGCGAAAGGGGCAATAAATTGTCCAAACTCGAAGGGCCGGCTCCCCTTTTGGGAAGCCGAATCCCTACTAAAACTGGGGGCACTATCAGAGGGAGCGTCTCCACTATCTCTCACTCTTTCACTCGAAGTGGTTGTCGAACTCATGGTAGGGGAAATAAAAGTAAGAACAAAGAAAAAGACAAAGGAATAAAAATGGAGGATAAACCTGCTGATGGTGGCGATAACGAAAAGAAAGCTGCCTAAAGGCGAGGATCTTGGGGCCCAAGCAACGAATTTGAAGGGTGTTATTGCAGATAGAAGGAGAGAATAACGTCAAAACGGTGAAAGTGAAAGCAAAAGCTTGAGTGAAATCGTGGAAGGGTTTATATAGGAGAACTGGAGTGGCTCCAAACCGTACACATGGCGGTAGATTCGGGCCATAGGTAGCGCATTTAAGGCGGATCGCAGTAATCGAAGCGTTTTTCAGCCGTTATGCACGATAAATTAGGAAGTCATAATGACCCCAATAAATGCACTAACATAAAAGTTGACTTCAACCTGTTAACTCATAGGCAGTCAGGTAGAGCTAAAGGCAGGTTTTTCCTACACCAAAACAACGCGAATCTACATAGCCTTTGATCCCAAACTTCAAAATGAACTTGAAATGCCCTTTGGCCTCAAAACGCCATATCGAGCTCATTCGGCCCAGTCATCACGAGCTCCAACTCTAGGGTGTTGAACATGCCCATTCAGCGCACAACCACCAATTGTCGACATAAATATCGACAACGGTGAGGGAAACTTATGATAATAATCGAGCTAAAAGCTCGATCCCGCAGTCCACAATAACCGAGCATATTGCTCAACCTGGACTCCTACAAACTGACCAAGGGCTTGAATCATCCGGGCTCTCAAACCGGCCCACAGTTCGGTTAGAAACGTGTCCCGAAAATACCTCTACCATGATGGATAAACAGTTACTATTAACTCACGTTTTTCTCGAGAATCACAGAAAATGGGTTAGTGGCCAAAAGAATGAGAACTCCTCATTATCTCCTGCAAATGCGCCAATCACTCCTATAAAAAGAGAAAAACAGGTATGAAAAGGTTCCTCAACTTTTTATTAGAAATTTACTTTCTTACACAGAAATCTTAACTTGACCGTCGAAGACTCCCTAGTCGAAAACCTCCCAAGCCTTTGTTTCTTCTTGCATGTGATCGCAAGGAACTAGCTACCTCTTTGACCTATTATCAGATAACATAAAATTAGATTTGAGATCCCACATTGCTTGCGGTTCTAGGCTGCAGTAGGGCTGGTTCTTCGAGATTTCACATCGTTTGATTGTGGCTTGGATGTGTGAGTATATCAGCATGGATAGTTATCAGTCCAGTCAGTAATTACATTGATCGTGCTGCTACCACAATAAATCTGGTAAATTTATTCATAAAAAAAAATTAGATTTGAGATATATATATATATATATATATATATATATAGGGGTTTTTTATTAAATAATAAATAGTCAGTCATTATCCGAAAAATTAAAAAAGATATAATATTTCAGAATGAATTATTTAAAAAATCATAAAAAAAACTACTTAAGTGATGGGCGAAATTGGATGAATTTTATTAAACAACAGAAGGATTAGGTAGAGGTCGGTTAAGGAAAATGAGATAATATCAATATCAGTATTATATTTTGCTGTGATTTTTTGTTGTGACGACATTAATTTCATATATAGATATACTTTATAGTTTGAACTCTAATTAAAATGATGTTGATCTTTATGGCTGTCCTAATCCAATTACATTGATGTATATGTGTAATTATTCTAGCCTCTAAATTCTAATCTATGAGTTCACAATTCTCGTTAATCCAACACTACAGAATTGAGCCAAAAGAGGACCAACTCTCTTGCTGACGTTGTTTTCGATAAGTAAGTTTAAAATATAAAAAATGGTACATATTTGATTTTTATGCAAATAACTATCAACTATTTTTAATATTTTAAAAATAAATATAAAATTTTCTTTTATCACAACAAACATAAAAATATATTCATTTTTGTCTTCAAAATATTAAAAATTATTTGTATTCACCCCTCAAAATATTACATAGATTAGAAACTCGATTTGAAAATGAATTTGGTAATTTTTTTTTGTACAATATAGCTGACAGTATTTTCTGATTTTACTTATATTCACAGAAACTCGATTTAAAATCAACAATATCAGGAATTGATAAATTATCAAAGTATTTAATCAGGGGTTGTAAATATAATTAAATGTTAATCTTGATCAGCTCGAATCTCAATCTCATGCAGAGTATGGAACCCACGTCTCCAACTCATGAAAATGTTTTTTTCTTTTATTTTTAATTTGGTTGGTAATTATTGTTGAACCCATCGTCCACGCCAACCGTTTCTTTATGATGTCATTATTATTAACGAATTAACATATTGATAAACAACTGTCTATAAAAAAAGTTTTGATTTACCTGACATATTTTTTTTTATTGATATATATATATATAATTATAATCAAAGTTATTTTTTGATTTTTAATAAAAAAAATATATATAAGCATGCCTAACCCAGTTATATGTAGTGGCTTGGCTTTGAATGGGTCAAGGATATTCCATGGCAAAACTATCATAATTATTTTTATTTTATGATGTGGAAATTTCTGTAGCTGCAAAAGTTTTATTCTATTCTTCTCTACCTCTAAAAAATTTCAATAAGTATATTTATCAAAAAAATAAAAGATTTCATTAAGCATTTAATATATTGTGGGATAGAGGATAGCAACGGTCGGTTCGGTTTAATAACCGAAAATTAAAGTTTCATTATTTTTATCAACCGAATTGAATTTATAGAATAACTGAATTTAAATTGAACCAAAATTTTCAGTCAGTTTGATTCGATTAATCGAAAATTAAAAATATTTTTTAAAAAAATAAAAAAAAGATTGTGTTTAAAAATTATAAATCATAATATACTAAAGTAAAAACATCTAAATTATACAAATAAAAGTTCAAATTAAAGATATAATCACAAAATATATAATAAATAATACAACAAAACCGTTAAATAAATTTTTTCATTTAATCGATTTTCAATTTAAATCTCAAAATTTTAAATTATCACCAAAAAAATAAATATTAATAATTGATAAATATACTCATATAATTTACAATTCAAAATAAGATAATTTACATGTATAAAATAAATTATTCAATTAAAAAATAAAAAAACTTATATAATTATATAAAATTTCAGTTCGATTTGATTTTTCTGCATTTTTTTCTTCAAAAATTAAACCAAACCAAAAAAATGAAATTTTTTAAAATTTAAAAAATGAAAACAAACCAAAAAAATCGAATTAAATTAAAAAATTAATCAGTTTGGTTCGTATTTTCAATTTGATTCGGTTTTTGCTCACCCTTATTGTGGGAGGCAAAGGAGATGATATAGACTAAACAATTATTATTGGCTTTTATTGATGATTTCGTTTTTTTTTTTTTTGTATTTCCACAACATACTTTGGTGTCAACTTTATTAGAATAATTATCAAGTATATGTGACACTTGAATAGGAGTGACGTCCACTAATTATCTGTGTTGACGACTACTTCTATATATATATATATATATATATATATAAGAGCAACCAAATCCACTAAATGAAGCTTTTAAATTAATTAAATCAAACTTTTAAATTTTTAAATTTTTCATACATGAATGCAAATTAATCGAAAAAGTAATATATATATTCTTTTTCTAAATAGTCAAATAAAACAATTTTGATTCGGAACGTCATCCCATGAAACATAAAATATAGCAAAAAGGGGTACATGCTATATTAGTATGTCATTTCAATTCAACCACCAGTTTCCTCATTACTCTAGGCGGCTATATATAATTAATTAAGTTCAATTTTGTTAATGTGTCAAACTAAAAATATATTACTGTGCAATAAAAAATTCAATTCACATTTTCATTCATAGACTGAACCGATAACATAAAATAATTTATTTTAACTTTTATTCATGAAATGCACCAGTAATACATTATTATCTATTTAATTTCATTGCCATCCAAAAATGAATCCTATATTCATATCTAAATTAGAAGCCTTAAGTACAAAATATAAACCAAAGAGAAAAGCCTAAATAGATTGATCAAATCAATAGAAAAGTCTTAATAGAAACCGCTCGAAATTAACTTGAATTATCGTAATTTGCATTCAATTAAAAGTATAAAAATTTTAAAATTTATTTTTATAGCGGCATTTATAAATGTAATTAATACTTAAAGTTTTTTTTATAAAAAATAATAATTAAAAAGAATTTAAATAAAATTTCCTTCTAAATATCAATAAAAAAAGAAAAATTGAAACTCTGTATACTTCTACACCAAATTCAGTATATTGTATCAAAACTATACACCAAGCAAGCCGCCATCATCGACTAGGTACGAAAACAAGCAAAACTCATTTCTAGTTCTTCTCCAATTGGCATCATTTCAAATTAAACAAATACTAAATGGTTAAAAGGAAAATTAAGAAATAACACAAGCATTTGGGTTCTCTTCAACACTCATAACATGGTAGTATTGAGTAAGATGAGGATTATAGGCCTTATAAGCCTTAACAAGCTCAGCAATTTGATCATCTTTTTTGCCCTCATCTTTCTTTCCTTCGTCTTTCTTACCCTCGTCTTTCTTTCCTTCATCTTTCTTACCCTCATCTTTCTTCTCCTCTTTTGCTGGCCCCACACTCAGAATTTCTGTGTGCCAAACTTTCCTTAGTTTCCTCACCACAACTACTGGATCAACATCTCCTATTACCGTTAACTTTCTCTCCTTCATATCCATGGCAATTGAGTCGACTCCTGCATTCAGTTCAGATAACTAATTAGAATGCTATTTTTAGCCCTGAACTTATCGATCGATAAGGAAATTATAAAACAAATTCTCTCAATCTCGAATAAAGACATGAACCTGAAATGGTGGAAACTGCTTTCATGGCCTTCTGCTTGGCCTTGTCATCATGTAGGTCCAATCTCAGTACCACTTTCTGCAACACAAAACAGAAGCTGAAAAGGTTTAGAATCAAGAAAATTAAGGTTGTCCATGATTAAATTCCTAGACTTTATACTGTTGATTAAGACTTTAATACAAACATGAAAATTTCCAATAGAAGTCCCATCAAGAACACTCCTTCCTTAACCACAAAAATAAGAATCCATAACATCATCTGATTCCCCAAACCATGAAAGTATTGGATTTAACAATATTAAGGAAAAAAAAAAAAGCTGCTGCTTATATTTCTCAAGAAGAAAAGAATAAAAGAAAACCCAGAAGAGAATTTAGTTTAATAAACCAGGAAAAATACCTTCATTTTCTTCAGAAGTCAGTGACCTGGAATTGAAATGAATAAGAAAAGTAAAACTATAACAAGCAAATGCAGAGAAAGGGAAATATATAAAAGACAGGAAATTAAAAAACTGGAGGAGTAAGACAAAGCAATTATTTATAATTTAACAGCCAAAACATTCTAGAATAAGGAACTGGATCAAAGTCATATAAATGGAAATTTAGATTGTGGACTTCAAACTCTAAGACCATGTTATGTTGCCTTTGATGTATGGGTGGATTTATATTGAGT
Organism: Excoecaria agallocha; assembly: GCA_037975025.1. Lineage (NCBI taxonomy): Eukaryota > Viridiplantae > Streptophyta > Magnoliopsida > Malpighiales > Euphorbiaceae > Excoecaria > Excoecaria agallocha. The sequence goes on along the minus strand of JBBPFJ010000030.1, from coordinate 1,113,711 downwards.
TTGGTTTTTTTTTTTTTTTAAACCCAAATTGAACATTCAGATAAAAGTTTACTTGTCATAAATGAAATTAATCACAAAAGAGTGGTTTTGTTTGGCTGTACTTCTAGAATTTTTATTTGCTTTATGTCTTTTCTAAAACTATTTACATAAATAATTAGAAAATGAATATATCTATCAATGTGTTTTTAACAAAGTCTTAATTTAAATTTAATGTTCATGGGTTTCGTTTTAATGATGTAATTTGATTTTTAATTTCATGCATGTGAAATCTGTTGTGATGATGTGTGACAGTAAAATCTGAAATATAACTACCAATTTTATAAAACCATAACAATGCACACCGTAATGAATTGAATTATATAGATCATATAATCGAATTAAATAATTTTTTTTATGGATCAAATGAATTAAGGTATAAACTATTATTGATAAATTTATAGAATTTGAATTATATTTTTATTGATGAATTTGGAACATATTTGCAACCTCTACATTAAATAGAATAAAAAAAACGTTTTTTATTGACTGATTTTGGTCCTTTCAAATAAACATTTCCTTTAGTTTCACAGCTTAAGAAATTTCTCTCATTTTGATTATCCCGTTAGTGTTGCTCATGTACATGTCTAATCTCAATTTACAGTAATAGTTTCGCTAATATGTGTGATAAAATTGAAATGGAATGTGCTAAAAACTAATTTGAACAAGTTAGGGGTTTTTTTTGAAAACGGAATTAATTTTGAAAAAAATTAGAAGTACAAAGTTACCGTAAACTTAATTGAAAAATAGAGATGCTGAAAATTGGCACAAATCAGTGTCGTTATTTGACCTGATGAGATCCATGGCAATCAATTTCGCCTGTTGCAAGCTTCGCATGGGGCCTATTAGGTCAGATAATGGCATGTATTTTTGCCGATTTCCGTTTTTCGAAACAGTCAAGGTAATGAATCCCATCAAATCAGGTAACGTCATCGATCTGTACCGGTTTTCAGCATCCTTATTTTCTAATTAAATTTATTGTAGCTCCATATTTCTTTTTTTTTTAAATTAATCCCATTTTCAAAAAAAACCCCAACAAGTTAGTTAAGTTCATGGCCATGCATATATATTGACTTAAAGTTTAAAGGACTTAAATGGTGCCTCTTTGACTTTGAGATAAAATCATTAACATTAATCTAAAATCTATTGTAGAATATTTAATAAATATAATTCCTTTAATTTGACTACTAAATTCTCATACTACTATTGGAGGAGATTTAATTTTCACTACCTATTTCTGCACTTAATTGTGATTTTGTGCAGAATATAAAGAGCTAATAATGGACTTGATTAGTAGTTATAAAAGATAATTAAAGGTGGTGGAGGGTCAGCCGAAGTTCGTAATTTTGTTTTTAAATAAACAAAAAATATAGGGTCGGCTTATAATTAATAGCTATAGACTATAGTTATCCAATTTTTTTTTTAAACTTCCGAGATGTTGGATTAAGCAAATTAATTAATATCCGATTAATTAATTTCGCTCGCATAATTAAATAGAGACCGACCATACATTATATTTTTCTTGATTATGCATGCATATATAATCTAAAGCTGAATCCACTTCTTACACTAGGATTTCCTGTCCTGCCAAAACGATCAAACAAAGAAAATTTAATTTATATTTCTTCTAATATTTGTAATATCTATATAACAGTACATTTGGCATTGCTCGTGCATCAGTCGGTTCGATTCAATTTATCGAACAAATTGAAAATCGAATTTCATAAAAAAAGTGAATTAGAGAATGATTGAATTGAATTATAAGTCAATTTTCAAATCACAAGAAATATTCTGAAAAGAAAAAATCAAAAAATTGATTGTTCATACAAATACAAAATTCATTTGTAATTGACATGGCACTATTTGTCTAGCAACAACCATATCCACTTGTATGGATCTAGTTTATCTGGAGGTACTAATTTAAAAGTAAAAGGAAATTAAGTAGTATCGGTATAAGCCGTAAGCCTCCATAGATGCATACAAACAAACTTTGTCGTTTCATTAAATATCTTTTCTTCCATTGAATTTTCACTATCAAGAATATTGTAGATCAAAATAATCAAAATATAACTCAGCCATTGTTTAATTGTAATGAAGATGAAAACGGATGGAAATTGACTGCTTGAAAATCACAATTTGATATATCAGATTTTCGGCATGGCTAGTATTATTATTCCTTACAAAAAATATTATGATTATGCTGACACATTCCGAGATTGTAATTGTCAATTTGCAGTCATTTTCTAACTTTACCATTACCAAAATTAAATAATAGTTTAGTTATATATATATTCCAAGATAGTTTAGTTATATATTGAATTATTTTTTACAGACACATTAATAAGATCACACTAACCATTTCATTTCCTTAAATTTTCTTCTGTGCCATCTCACTACCTTCCGCTTTGACAATCATCAAATGATTCAAATATATTTGTTCTCCTGTGCCATCTCACTACCTTCCTGTTGGAGAAAGTTAAGGACTTTCTACGATTAAAAACAGAAAATTTGGGAAAATAAAAAAGAAAAAATTCAACCAACTTGTACAGTAATGACATGTTTAGTTCGTTGTATAGTATTAGCTTATATAATATTAATTTATATATTTAACTTATATTATTAAATACAGTATTTGATATAAAGTTATAATAGCTTATAATATTATATATTGTATTTAATGTACAATGTTATACTGTATTAATTTTTAAAAAAATTTAAAAATATGTAAAGTTAAATTATTTTTAATGTTACTAATTAAAAAAAGTTGATTATAAATTACAATTTTTCATACACATCAATTTTTTTTAAAAGTGTACAAATTTCTTAAAACATTAATATATATTAATAGATAAATTAACAATCACTAGATGAAGATGGTAACAGGAACGGCGATAATGGTGTTGAAAATGGTGACGATAGTGCGATTGTAATGGCAGCAATAATGACGGCTGTCGCGATGGTGGAGACAGCAACTGTGGCATTAGTATATTGATGGTGATGGTAATGACGATAACGGTAGTAGTAGCATTAGTATAATCGTAGTGACGGCAACGGATGCGGTAGCAATAGTGACGGTTGTTATAGCAATAGCGGCAGTGGCAATAATAGCGGTGGCAAAACATGACAGATGATAAAAATATCGAAAATACAGCTATATTATAGATAAGAAGAAAATAGAAACTTTTTTTAATATAATTTATATCATATTACACAAACCCAAAAGTTTATAGTGTATTAAATTATATATCATATTAAAGATAAAAAAAACCTTATCATATATTATATTACACCTAAATTAGTTTTTTAAAAAATTTCAAAAATACTATATTCGAATTAGCATGTATTATATTATGTTATTCCATGTGTAATACAGATAAACAAACGCAATTTAAATGTTTTGGTAAATCTCGCACGGTACAGCACAAATATCTCCCATCATCTAAAGCAGTAGAACGAATCTTTATCGTCTTTTTCCCCCCTAATAATGCAATATAATCGACGCACAATTTCTCTTGCAAGATGCACAGAACTTTGGTTAAGTAACACTAATCAAATAGGCATGCAATAGACTTGTTCAAATTAAAGTCCTAAATTACAAAAAGATAGGACTCCATAAAACAACTGACCTGCACGCCCCTCTACCTCTCTGTCGCTCTAGATTCACCTCTTCCGGGACAATTATTCTGTAAATGACTCCGGGAGGTTAAAATGAAGGATGTCTTACGTTAACAATGATGCCCCCCGCATGAAAATTATTGAAGAATGCCGCTTTTCAATAATGATATTGTGCACATAAATTGCAATTCAAACAATTGGCTGACTAAACTGCAGCCTGTAGAGATGCCTGAGCGATTTCTAGGGCCTCCTCAACTGAAGATGCTTTTTGAAGCTTGGATTTATCAACAGCAGGCTGACTCCTTGCAAGTTTAGGAAGGAGTTCGAATTCCTAAAATATTGCAAAACAGCACAAGTTCATAATCTAAATTTGAACAGTTCACTAACTAATATCCATGAAGTCTACATGGGCTTAGAAAAACTACCTCAGGACTCCCACTTTCCAGCAGGACTCCTTTCAGTTTACCTGTTGGACATGCAAGAATTAGCTAAATTATCTCTCCGCAAATAATAAACAACGGCTGATGTGCGTGGGGGAGCATTAGAGTTTTTACACGTGCAAAGAGCAGAATCTTGATTCAAAAATTACCAGAATTTATCCAGAATGTTGCAATCTTAGGATCAAAATTCCCAACCTCAACTGTTTCTCCAACTGGAAAAATCAGACAAGCATGAGTGAAAATAATCAACATGCACAGAAGATACCATTGTTTAACACCAACAAAGTTGTACCATTGTCTCCAAAGAACTGCCACCATATTTTCCTTGGGCTGCCTTCAAACTCAAAAACCCTAGAATAAAAGTACGGGAGATAATCATACCTGAACAACAAGCAGAATTATCGACAAAGGCATGTCAGAGCAACAGATGCAAGTTTCAAACATTGGAAGCCTGTGAAGTGATTCGCCATATATAAGACTACAACTTACGCGCTAGTCTGGGCACTAACTAAAGATTTAACACAATGCTGTGCTGATTTACGAGCATGATCAACGTGTTCAACTCTTGCTGTACGGTTATATATCTGCACAGGGTAAACCATTTGTTGTTCAAGACATCACCACCTGAAAGAAGGATCTAAGCTTATTTATGAGATATATATACCTTAAGTGGGAATGCTGCGACATCTCCAATTGCAAATATTCCAGGAATTTTGGTCCTGAACAGACCATCAACCTGAATTCAAGAGCAAGCTTTTAGATAATCAAAAAGACGAGAACATGTTCCAAGCTTAATTTGCAATTGAAAAATTGAATGGTCAATAGCTAAGACATTAACAGATAATCCCATTGGGTTCTACTAATTCAGCAGAACTTTAGAATTAACAGCACAATTGATCCCATAATATTATAATGCACTGCTGTAATATTGTCAGACAAAATCATAGTTCATTAAGACATGATATATATCAAACATATCTGGAAGTCCACATCACAAATATTCTTTGGCACATGTAAGATGAGGTCTGAAGTTGATAAAGAGTCAGAAATAGAAATTCAGGCTGCAATTTGACCACAATGCAACGTGAATCCCCTTTTACTGGGCTGTTTAAGATATCAAAATATTAGTCATGCCATGCTCACCTGTATCCCACCAACACTAGAATTCAACCCCACTTTTTCAAAGGGGCCAACAGCTGGCTTAGCCCCAATGCCAATCACTACCTGCACATTAAAAAGAAGGGAACATAGAACTGTTAATTGCTTCAAATTCTACTGGACTGGAAAACTAGAGAGAAATGATCCCCATCTTGTCTCCTAGCTATAAAGCTAACCTTACAAACCCCAAAATATATACGCTTGCGATGAAACTATACTTAAAACAAAAAAGGCTATAAAAATAATCAAACATGAAGGTGTAAGACTTGCCGTGTCTGCTTCTATAGTAGATCCATCTTCAAGTTTAACAGCAGTGACATATCCATCTGAACCAGCTTCTAAATTTTTAATAGAGGCACCCTGGCCAAAGAAACAAGAAATCAAAATCTCAGACGAATGTTATATTCCAACACTAATGCCTGCAAGCCAAAAAAAGACCAGATAATACAAATTCAAGAAGGAAGAAAGAGAACACCTTCACAAACTTAACACCATTCTCTTTGTAAAATTCTTCATATCTCTGGGCAAGTGAAGGTGTAAACAACCTTTGCAAAAGATGCTTCTCTGGAAAAATGATCTGGTTTCAAGGAAAAGAACATATAAGTTCTAAAGCTCAATTGTGCACAGTGAGGATCAATTTTCATGCATCTGGATGGGCTCTTTTCTCTACTTTGACCATTGATGAATGAAACAGGATTCAAAAAGATGCTTCAAACAGCATCTACCAGAACGACACTTATGCAACTCTATGGTCATTAGAAAGAAGGCAGAAAGCCATTTTCTTGTGGAGTCTTAACAAGTCCTAGGCTTTCAAATTTAAGAGAAATGAAAACCGATTCAAGCAAAACACTAAAATATAGGAATCTGTCCAAACTTTTGCTCGGAAGAATAAACAGGACCATAACAGAACTAGATTGCTATAGTCAAAGAGAAGGAAAATGTCTAACGAGTATTTGCCATATAGATGAAAGTGCATGTTTTGTTCCCGAATTGCTGATTGAATCACCAGGCAATGAACCGGAAAACATGCTTCAATAAAAGAAGCTTTCCCTTCATTGCAATTCCTTCCCGGAGAGGAACCTATGATTAGGGTAGTGCGGAACTCGTCAAAGAGAGCTCCAAAACCTTAAGACTCATTGGAAAAGAGGCCGCCCAAATGCATCTTGTAACAGTTGGGAGGACAGAGATGGTCAGCTTCTTTAAGCATTACATTTCCAGCTTAAACTTAATTATGCATCAGGACAAAAAAAAGATACGAGATGAATAAAATTTCCATTCTATAATTCAAAAAACAGCAGATTGATCACAGATTCCAACCACCAAAAAAACCTGCCATGAACACATACCGTAGTATCAAGTTTCCAACCAACAGCTGCTGCAGCAACCTCCATACCAATGTAACCACCGCCTACGACAACCACCTTCTTCGCCTTTTCCTACACCAAAGGAAAAGGTAGGAAATTCTAAATGTCAGCCATCATCCCAACTCACCTCAATGCAAATTCTTTTCTACAACAAAAGAAACATCTTCTTGTGACAGGCATAAAGTGAATGAGATGACATTCTTAGAATCCTCAAAACAATAAGGACGCATCATTATTCAGGTTATCCGGTTCATTTATGTAGTGCAACAAATTAAAGAATGGAACGGAATCTAAAAACATCACAATATATTTTTCAATATGGCACATAAGTAAATGAAAGTAATATTACCAAAGATGATATTAGTGAATCAGCATCTGCCACATCCCTAATATAGTGAACACCAGGCAGATTTCCTCCAATTTTCTCTGGAAATCTAAGACCATGACGGAAGAGGAATTAGGATGTCTGTAGAACGAAGATACAGTCACTGATAATGAGATAAAAAAACATTGAGGTACCTTGATGCTGTACATCCGGTTGCAATTATAAGAGTCCCATACTTGAGCAGCTTGCCTGAGTTTGTTGCTAATGTCTGCTTTTCAATATCAATGCTTGTAACCGGATCTTCATACAACATCTAACAAGAATAAGTAAAAAGAAACAAAAAAATAAGTTGTGAATACTAATTTTGAGGAGCTAAATTAAGAATAAGATAATTGCAAGAACAAAACAGGGCACACCATGTGTCAGCATATCAATTGTGTTTTCATGTAAACTTGCACGAAGATATTTTCTGTTTTCATGCATAGTATCCAAATACGACATGCAAGGAATATTATTACTTGAATGAGACAGAGAACTGCTTAGGCAAAGGGCCAGAGTATGATGGAAAGACACAAAAACACAAGCTCATTCAGTTGAAACCAGTAATAGAGAAAAGGAAAATAACAATAGGAAAAGAATACCTCAATCCCTTTCTCTTTATACCAGTCTGGAGTTTGCCTTTCCCCACCAGATCCAACACATGTATGAAAACCCTAAATTTAAGAACACAACACTAAATTCAAACTTAAATTGAAATAATCAATTTAAATGCAGCAAAAGACAGAATGATCCGCCACAGAAACAACAAATGAATCAAATGATGAAGTTGCTGACAATATCAATCTCTCTTGTGAAATAAACTAAGCTTCTTAAACTGTAAATTACACTGAATTTGCTTTTTAAGAATTAACAAATAATACAAAGCTGCAAAAGAGTAAGCGCTAAAATGCAACACAAACAGCAAAAGAAAGCAACATCGTTCTTACAGGCAAGCGCGCTGGCTTTTTATCTAGTGGAAACAAGTAAGCTTTAGTCAAAGCCGGTCGCTCATAAGGCGCATGAGGCTACAAAAACAAAAACAAATCCAAAATCAACACACTAAAAAGTACGAAAAAAAAAGAGCAAATCAAGCTCAAAAGAATTCAAATAAAAAGCAAAAAAATCCACCTCCTTAGTCACAATACATAGCCTCCCATCAGCCATTCCGTGCTCCACAAAAGTCCTTGCAGCATATCCCGCGGCATTCCCGCCACCAACGATCACATATCTACACCATCCAAAATTCATAAAAACAATTTAAAAAATAAAAAAAAAAAAGCCGAAGCGCTGATATGAATATAATAGAAAAAAGAAATGCAGAGACTCTCGATTCTCATTGGAGAAGGCGGAAGAGGTGACGACGTAGCTCCGGCGGAGAGTCCTGTATCCAATGGAAGGAGTGCGGATGGTTCGATTAAGAGAAGAAGACCGAGGGCACCAGAGAGAAAGGCCGTGCTTAATGGAGAGAGAATTGGAGACGGAAGCCATGAGTTTGCGGACTGTGAAGAAATACGAAGTTAGAGATAAAAATACAGTAGTTATTGGATCATAAAAGAGACATAGAAAGAGAGAGAGAGATGAACCAGGAGACATTGACTAAGCTTTATATATAGCTGCTTAGATATTTGAGAATAAAAAATAGTTTTGAGGGTTTATGATGGCTCTAGAAGAGTGCGAAAGGCCATGGCGATTGGCGACTAAATATTTGAAGGGGAAATGTGTATCACTGTTTGCTTGCGATTGGCGTAACCAAAAAGAAAATGTTTCCTCTGTTTCTGCCATTTGGGGCTTACTAGCTTATAAAGAAAAGTCGTCGTCGCCGTTTACTGATTCATTTTTAGAAGCCCATTGAAGAGCAGGGCTTTGATAAGACATGCCTAGAGCTAGGCCCTAACCATTTTTGAAGTAAAATGTACACCAATCCATTGTTGAACGTTGAGGCCTATTATACATTTATAAGTTTTTAACATTCATTCTTAAATTTATTTCAATATTCAAATAAATCCATCATATTTCAATTGATCAATTTTTCTTTTGAAAAATTAAAATTGGATCAAATAAACTCTTCAATTTTACTACCAAAATATTTAACGGCTAAAACTATATCGAAATTATATTGCTGACTAAAAATAAAAATTTGTGATATTGACATTAATGTGTCAAAATAAGTAAAATGTCGTCTCAATTATCATTTAACTGACTCAATTTTCATTAATTAAGGGCCTATTTTTAATTTTTTCAGGATTAAATTGGCTCAACTAAACATATAGCGTTTAATTAACTGTTGTGACTAACTTGAAGAGTCTATTTGACTCTGAGACCTTCTCCATATGTCAACTTGTAAAAGAAGCAAACCGATTGGATCGAATCAATTCAATTGGTTTTTGTTGAATTATAATGACTAATCCTTTTTAAAAATAAATAAAGCTGGACTCATGGTGGGGGACAAAATTTGCCAACTCTAATTAAATAGTGTAAGCAAATACTTGTTTTGACAAGAAAATAAATTGTTAGCTCTTATATAGAAAAAGAAAATAATGGATCTTTAAAAGGAAGTTTTAGGTAGTTTACAGAACGCTGGATTTGTTCTCCACATTATTAATCAAGATGGATATTTGACTGAAAAATAAATAAAGAAAGAAAAACTATGAATTAAAGAGTGAGTGGAAAATATAAGCACATGAAGTCTTAGAAGAATATGCAACCTGAAAACAGTCGGTGACTCTGCCTGCTGCAGAATTGCAAATTCCCTTACAGTTATGGAGACCCATAAAACCAGAATAACATCATTTACTTACCGCTAATGTCTTCTTCCATGTTACTCTGTCTTTCATGCCCTTTTTTTCGGCTCTTTTATACTTGGCCTTGCTAGGACCAAATTATGAGGCTTGAATTTCAGGCGAGGCTGTCACATTAAACTTTTATTTCGGGCCTTCCAAGCCTTTAATAAAGTTAACATCTAATTAAAAAATAATATATTTTTATTTTATTCATGCACGCAATTAATACAACCCCACTCAATCATTATCTTAAAATGCATTTTTTGCCTTTCAGTTTAGTTAGTTGAGTTCGATTGTTTGAATAAATCAATTCAATTTTATTAGTAAAATATGCTAATTTTGATTTTTGTTCAATTAATAATTTTGTATTTTCCAGAATGAATGTGATATTTGTAAAATTTTGTATAATCTTTGTCTGATATGCAAATGGGTAAATATCAATATAGTGTAGACAATCCAAAAATCAATTCAACAACTGAATTTGCGCATAATAATTCAAAATAATTGAATTATTTTTACATCGAAATTATTACTGAACTTTACATTATTTTACGTAAAAATTATTTCAATTCGTTTTCGATGATGATATTTATCGAAATGCCGACGTAGCACGTCATTTGTGCACAAATAAGCTAACATGCATGCCAAATATATAAAAGTAATTAACGTCAACTGATAATGTGACGTGCCATATCAGCACTTCGACGATTGATTTTGTACAAAATCAGTCAAAATAATTTTTACATAAAATAATATAAAGTTTAATAATAATTTCGTTATGAAAAATTATTTAATTAATTTTGGATTACTAAATGTAATTTCAATTATCGTTCGTGATATTAATCCCTGGAATTAGCTTACTTTTAACAGCATAAAATGATACAGCAACGACGGTGAGAGATAAAATTAGAATTACTACTGAAAAGGCATTCGAAAAAGAAAAAGAAATTAATGATTCGATTTCGGTATAGTACATATTAAAGTCATGGCAAATGATTGAAATAAATGGGAAACAGCAACGTGGGCTGCTATCCTATTCCTACTGCGCCAGTGCTGTCTCTAACTTTGTTCTCTCATCTTCAGATGATGTCTAATTGGCCAAAGCTTGTGTTTGGCATCCGTTGTCCATATAAAGACAGAGAAATAGATTAATTAAAACGCGTATGGGATACAAATAACCAGGATAAGATGTTTACTTCCACTACCATTTCTCTCCTTCCTTCACATATCCTTCCCCATTTTTAAAGGCTTCATAAATATATCATTCGTCACCATTCTATTTAGGAAAAAGGCAAAATTTACTATGCAAAATAAAATAAAATTATATTTTAATTTAAAAAACTGGCTTACATTTGTTATTATAATTAGTCCTAGCTATTAAACTCATATTTGTTGTTAAAAAATGATACATATTTGCTCTCATCGTTGGTTGGCATAATTAAAAGATATTTTTTAATAAGAACATAAGGTCATATTCATATTAAAAGATATTTTTTAATAAAAAACATATGGTCATATTTATATTAAAAGATATTTTTTAATAAAACAATAAGGCGATATTTATATTATACTGCACAGTACTAATATCTCTTCTATTTATTATGGCAGCTAAATTAGAGGATGGAAAGCAATTGAAAATTGGAAAATAATATAATTGTACTTATGTTAATTAAGAATGAAAAATCTTTTCAATCTTTTATACTATCTAAAAGAAAATCAATTAGGTATTTACATTTCTTTGGATCAAACACAAAACAACAATTATTTGAAAGGGGAAAACTTAAGAAATATGTGTATTAAACAAGGGGAAAAAAAAAACTCTATAGATAATCCACATTTTGGTCCGACATTTACATGTTCATATAACAATGAACAATTTTGAACCAGGGATTATAAATTACCTTAAAAAAACATTCTTTAAGCTTCAAGCTTCAAAGACTAATTAATAATTTTTGCACAAAATTTAAATCGTAATCAAGTTTAATTATACTATTGGCTGAGAAACTTTGCCAGCATTGTCTACCATTTCAAGAACTTCAGTTCTGCTCCTCACGATCCTATGAAAAACCTCTCTAACCTGCATCTGCAAAGGCCCCAATCCATCTTCCATTTTCCGGCAAATCTCCGCCAGCTCCACCACCTGTGAACTTATTTCCTCCATCTTTTCACTTTCCACCGGAAATTGAAACCCATCTGCAAATTCAATCAAACTCTGCCCCAATTTCTCCATCCTCTGCAGCTCTGCTAATAACCCAGCGGACCCCTTCTTCTCCTTCTTCTTCCATTCCTCGCCGATCTTGTCCTGCAAAGCAATGAAGCTCTGTGCCCATGAAAATTGCCTCGGAATCTGAAAATGAGAAGCTAGTCCATTCCTTTCTTGACAAGGCACAGCGGCCACAAGAGCCCACATAACAAAAACCATAACGGAGCTCATTATATAAACAGGGGAAGCAAGTCCGGTGGGTTCTCCGCCGCGGGGAGCTACAAGATTAGAATACATAGCCTGAATTTGCCTTGAAGCAGACCAATTTTTAGCTATAATCATCGACAAAGATCTGAAATTGCCGGCGACACGGTCTTTACTTGACCCGCTATTGCTCCCTCTTCTCCCAAAAGACCAAGTTCTCTCTGTTCCTTTATAATTATTCCCATCTTTATCATCAATCACCATTGCAGAGAGCAAAGAACTCAAAGCCTTTTTAGCTCGCTTCACTTGGCCATCGCCAATTGGCTTCTGCTCCAAAGCAGAGACAGCAATTTCAGCGAATTTTTGACATTGACGAACAGAATCGACCCCAGTTGACACGGCATTACAGATATCCAAAGCTTTAACAGCACGTTCGAGAAGCTCAGGAATCAATCGATCCAACGGCGGTTTCGAGATTTGACATGGATCCCGACCCATGATTAAAACAGCTTTAAATTCAGCCTCGCAGCAGAGAAAAACATCAACGAGTTTTCTTAGCCATGAAATTGACATGAAAGGCTCGGTTAAAGCAGACTCATCTGTCGGAGATAACAGAGTAGAGAAGCGATCAGAGACGTGTTTTTGGAAAAGCTCAAGGTCTTCGAGTTCTTGCTCGTTATTGCCTTCCATGGAGATAACCTGGTTCCGGCGGATGCTTATTCGGCCGAGAAATGATGGCTGGGGCTCTGTGGCTGGCATTTTTAAAAAATTTCTAAAAAGTTTGAAACTTTATCAGAGACTGAGAGAAAATAGATAGAGAAATTAAAAATGGGAGAGAACAAAAGAGGAAGACGAAGAATAAGAAGTCTAAAGATAGAGAGACAGTTAAAGAGTATATATACGAGCGAAATACAGGGGGCTGTATGGCTTTTCTTGGACGAGACCGTTTCTTCTTCCTTCTTGAGGACGCTGACTGGGCAGGGCTTATTTATTTAATTCCTATTTTGTCCATTATCCTTTGCTATAATTACGATAATAAATCTGATTGATTTTAGGGGTATATTATATATATACAGGGTACATTGTGTGTGTGTGTTTTTTTTTTTTTGACAACTGTTAATTATTGATATTAAATTTAAAGTCTTTGGTGCACTAAATTTGTGATTTTTTTTACTCTTTCTATTTTTATATATTATTTTTGAATAAAATTTAAATTTTATTTATATGTAACTTTTAGATTTTCAATGTAATTTATTTTTCTTTTTTAATTTATTTTTCTTTTTTAATAAAATTAGAACCAATCAAATTTTATAATTTAGTCTTAATCACATAATTTAATATTAAATTTAAGCAAATTTATTTTTTTTCATTCTAATTAAAATAATAAAAGTTAAAAATAAAAAATAATGAAATTAGTACTGAATATGTAATTAATGAATCCATTTACAATGTTATTTGAAAATTAATTTATAATATAAGCCTTTTAAATACGAGTTATATATGCATTTGTGATTTTTTTTCTTTTGCTAGAGAATGTGAAGCATCGAATATTAAATATTTCCCCCTAAATCTAAATTATCACTCGGTTAGACATTATTTTAGTGTTATGGATATGCTTTTCTATTATATAAATAATAATAAATTTTTAGTTTCTATATAAATTGACATGTGATAACCAAATTGGGTAACCAGATTGCCTCGAGCTCGGTGGCCCTCAAGTCATTCAATTAATTCCGAATCCGAACTAATACCTCAACGACGTCATTTTAAGAAATCATACTTGGATAAAAACTTATAATTATCTAAAGAAAGTAAAATTACTATTCTGAAAATTTAGCATAGAGTAAAACTACTATTTTGAAAATAGATTAGACATATTTCTGAATGAGAGTCATGCTGATACTATAATATTTTCTCGTTAGGAAGCCGAATTCTAATTAAATTATAATTTATATTCTTATAAATAGATATGATATCAACTATCAAGTATTTTTTTCTCTCTTTGTATCAATTTTACTCTAAATATGTTTTTTGAAATGACTTGACTATTGAAGATTTCGCTCGTCAAAAATTTCATCGAAATTTTATATTTTTAAATATATGAAGAGTTATGAAAAACGTTATTATTCAAATCGAATTTATGTCCAATAAAATCGAATTGTTATCAACATGTATATAAAGTGAGATAATTTATTAGAATACGAGAATGGTTAGCGTTTGTATATTTTGTGGACACAAGCATATGGGAATTATATAAAAGAAAATCCTACTCATTTTCTACTTTACATTAACAAGACAAGCTGCAACTTCCAAATACAAGTAAAACGAGTAGAATGGCAAATTGGTAATATTAAGTTGAAAATGGTAACCTAATTGGAAAATAGAATTATAGTTGCTGAGTCAGCTAATTGGTCGCCGAGTGGGCCGTGTCGTAACGCGCCAGATAAACAATTTGGGCATAAATGTTAGAGCCTAAAGAGAAAAAAAATGATAATAATATAATAATAATAGAAAAGCAGAGGCAAAAAAGAAAAAGAAAAAAGAAAAAAAAGTTTGACCGAGTCATTAGTCACGTAAAACTCTATCTGATTCCCTGCAACGCGACCTCACGATCACTTTGCTCACCTCTTCTCCAAGCCTCGTTGCAGGCCGTCTACCACGGCTTTTGCTTATTTGATATTCTCCTTTAGATCGTATCATGTTGGGCCCTACTATTACTATATATACACTTCATCTGCAACGTAATGATGCCCACTTTGACCTAAAGCTGGCCACGTAGATTCAAGTTGTGGGTTCTTATTTGGGATTTGCAAGTTTAAAACATAGTTATTAAAATCGGACCAACCGATTTAATCCGTTTAATCATGAATCGATAGATCAATCAGTTAGTTTAATTATATAAAATTAAATTGATAAAAAATCAAATTAAATAAAAAAAAATTAAATTGAATCAAAAAATCGGATAAAACTGAATTTTTGATTAAAAATTACAAAAAATTATAATTTTTTATATTTTTTCACTCCCGTATATATATATATATATTTCATTATTTATTTATTTAAAAAAATTAATATTTTAAATTTTAAATATATCACTTAATAATTTAATATACTTATTATATATTTAGTTCATTATAATCAAATATATGTATGTGTATATATATATTAAATTTTTATTATTTATTTATTCGAAAAAATTAGTATTTTAAAGTCTAAAAATATCACTTAATAATTTAATATACTTATTATATATTTGATTTATTGTAATCATATATATATGTGTACGTGAAATTTTCATGATTTATTTCTTTGAAAAATATAGTATTTTAAATTCTAAAGATACTACTTAATAATTTAATATACTTATTATCTATTTGAATTTATTGTAATTAAATATTATTATACTCATAAATGCAAGGTTAATATTTTTTGTGTTTGCTTCATTAGTACTCCATCTAAAAAAGAAAATTTTTTCATGATATAATTGTATTTTTATGTTTCTAATATATGATATTAAAAAATACATAATTAATTACTTGTAATAATAAAATTAAAATTATATTTTGTAACTTATTATTATGATATTTGTGACATATATTAATGTTGGATGGATATTTTTTTTAATTTTTATACACTACAAGAAAACAGCAAAATAGCAACGGAAAAATAGCAACGGAAAACAAATTCCGTTGCTAAAATAGCAACGGAAAAGAAATTCCGTTGCTATTTAGCAACGAAAATAAATTTCCGTTGCTAAAATTGGTTGAAGTTTTATTGATTTAGCAACGGAATACAAATGGTTGTAGTCCGTTGCTAAAAAAGGAGGGAGATTTTAGTGCCATTATTTAGCAACGGAAATTAGCAACGGAATGGTATTTCCGTTGCTAAATATGGCGGCAATTGAGGGAGGGAAAATTGAGATAAAAAATAGCAACGGAAATTTTATTCCGTTGCTAAATTAGCAACGGAAATTTTATTCCGTTGCTAAATTAGCAACGTAATTTATTTTCCGTTGCTATTTTTTATCCCAATTTTTCCCTCCCTCAATTGCCGCCAAAATTAGCAACGGAAATACCATTCCGTTGCTAATTTAGCAACCGAATTTTTTCCGTTGCTAAAATAGCAACGGTATTTAGTTTCCGTTGCTAAATTAGCAACGGTATTTAGTTTCCGTTGCTAAATTAGCAACGGAATGGTATTTCCGTTGCTATTTAGCTACGGTATAATTTCCGTTGCTAATTCCGTTGCTATTTCACCTAACCCTAGGTATAAATATAATTATTTTCTGCGTTTTTCTTTCCCATTTTCTGCGTTTTTCTTTTCTCTTTACGATTCAACCGCAGCCTCTCTATCTCACGCCTCTACTTGGTTTCGTTGCTCCGATACCCTCTCTTTGAATGCTAAACCTCCACCTGCATACCCTCTACGATTTCGCCTCATTTACTCTTCTCCCCAGCTTCATAGCCCTCTCCATTTACTCCCGACTTTGTGTAAATGGAGGTTCATTTTTGAGCTCATATCACAGATCTTGAAGATTAACGGCCTTGGAAAAATGACAGAGCATCTCATAATGAAAGATGATGACTGTGAAGATGAAGGTATAGCGCCATTTTTCGAATTTTAAGCTTACCTGTTATCTGATTTCTTACTCGGTTGAATTGGGGACTCAATGGCATAAGGTTAGGTTAGCTGTGTTAGATCAGTGGTTAGCTTCTAGATCTATTTAATTTCATTGTGTTTACACACATTTGCTTCTAGATCTGATATGTGAAGGCTTATTTTCACATCCTAATGAGATCTGGGATCTCTCTTCGTGGCCCAATTCAACCGAGTAAGAAATCAGATAACAGGTAAAAATTTTAGCAAACACCAATGGTTTCTTATGCGGTCATAAAGCTGCCTTTGTCCGTACGATGCTAGAAGACAACGGCCGTCCCCTCCGTCTCGACCGTTACATGCCGGATAGCTCAGAATCAACCCTAGATTTGAAATCTCAGAGACGAAAAAAGAATTCCACCTCAGGTATGGATCATCTCTACTCTATATGGATGGCTCTTGTTTTCTGGTGCATTTTAGCAAACACCAATGGTTCCTTATGCGGTCATAAAGCTGCCGTTCAGGCCATTGAGGCATGTTTGGCTTGCTTTTTTTTAATTTATTTATTTTAATAAGTGAATAGTTAAAAAATTAATTTGCTTGAGATTAACAATATGTGTAATTATTCTGGGAATTAAACAGATTAAAGATTATTAATTTTAATCATGTATATGGTATTAATGAAGAAATAATGAAATGGAGTAGAATATTTTTGATTTTTCCATTATACTTAACGTGTAAAATGCGTTTTGACTGGCTATCTCCAAACAGACCTCAAAAAGAAAAGAAAAGAATTGAAAAAGCTGAATTTGCCAAATTGGCACGTAAGATATTTTTGTGGGTATGGGTGGGTACATTCATTCACTTTGAGTTGCTTTTATGCACTTTTCCTCTCAATAAAACATTTTTTAATTATTACCTTTGAAATACATGTTGCGCAGTGGATTATAATATAGTTGGTAGAAGGAGCAGAATGAACGGCAGACAAGGCAGGAGAACAAAGAGATTATCATCTCAGCCATTCGATCCATCTGAAGATCAGGTTGGTACAATATGTCAACAAGGGATCTATCTCTTATATTGGCTATTTCAAAATTTATATGTTCTAATTTATCATTTATATTTTATACTAAAAGAGTAATTGTACTTTTGCAGTCAATTTAATATTTTATATGCAGTAAGAATTATTTTTTTAATGAAAATATATCATTAATTTAAATAAGTTAAATCTGCATTTATTAATGTGGCGATCGGAAATGTTTTGGACCTCTTAATTTATCATCATCAGATGGGCGGTGAAGTATTTTAACCTCGCTTAAATGTGAAACAGAAAATTATACTTTTATACTCCAACCAATAAGAATTTTTCATATTTTTAAGTTATACATACATGTATAATTTAAGAATTTATATTTATTATTTATAAAATTAATATATATATATATATATATATATATATATATGTTTAATGAATTATTATTAAAATTTAGACGTTGAAAAGAATCGTGAAACAAAATTATAAATATCTATTAAATCTAGAAAATATAAAAATATTATTATTATTTATTCATATCTGCTAATATAAGGTGCATCAAATGCCCTGAACCTTGACATGATTCTTTTGAGGACATTACTAGTTGTGCAACGGACAAGAAGATTGCAGTGTTTCTTGATTATGATGGGACTCTTTCTCCTATTGTTGATGACCCTGATCAGGCCCTTATGTCTGATGATGTAAGAATTACATTCCCATAAAATTATTTGGATTGTTCTGATAATTTCTCTGTTTGTTGAAATTAAGATTGATTGTTTTGCTTTGCAGATGCGTTCTGCTGTAAGAAATGTGGCGAAGTATTTCCCAACAGTAATTATTAGTGGGAGAAGCCGCGATAAAGTATTTGGAGATTTCTTCGTCAATCAAATTTTCAAGGCAGTAAATTTCATGTCATTAATGTATTATTGAACTTATTAATCATTTTTAATGTAGGTATACGAGTTGGTAGGACTAATAGAACTCTACTATGCTGGTAGTCATGGAATGGACATCATGGGACCTGTTGAATCTGCTGCCCAAGAGGTAAATTAATGGTGGCAATACCTTAATTTAATCTTCCAAGAGATACAAAATTTGCGAATGATTTGTTGGTATATTTATGTTTCGATTTGATAGGGCAAGGAAGTAAATCTGTTCCAGCCTGCTAGAGAATTTTTACCAATGATCGACGAGGTGAATGATTTATTATTTTGTTTACATAGATGTATAAAAAAAATGTACGTATCAATTTATTTAGAATCTTGATTTGGATTCCTGTAGGTTTTTAGAACCCTTGTCGAGAATACTAAAGGCATCAAAGGCGCAAAAGTTGAGAATCACAAGTTTTGTGCTTCTGTACATTACCGTAATGTAGAAGAAAAGGCAAAGATTGCAAGTTTGTTGATGATGAATTAAAGTATGGATTAAGTTTTGAGATTGTGTTCAGCTTCTTTCTATTACACAGAACTGGCCTACTATTGCACAATGTGTGCATGATATTCTAAAACAGTATCCTCGTCTACGGCTAACTCACGGACGGAAGGTATTGAACGAAGCACGATATTTTCTCACTTAAATCGGGTTTATGAAACACTTTCATTACTATTTTCCACCGAGATAACCTTTTTTTATTGGTTATGGTCATTAGGTTTTAGAGATCCGTCCAGTGATTCTCTTTTTCTCTACAGTGGGTTCGATAATGTTCTAAAATTACTTGATCTTTTATAGAATTTCCTACAATTTTGGTATTGTATACTGTTCTTATATTCTTACTTGTATACTACGGTTGGGAGTTGTTTTTTGGCTTGAGAAGATGAATCTCGTTTTTTCTCAAACTTTGATGATGGATTAATTTTGGTTGTGTCTGTTGAAGGTCTATGTGCAGAAAATGAATAATAGTACCCTTTTTTTTGTTGAAGCTCCATTTTATGGTTTTGAGTATATAATTGAGGAAGCTCTGTTGCTATATATGTTGTTGATTTGAAATATCATATGTTTCTTAGGGGTTATATATATCTTTAGTCTTTTATTCTTAACCGTTTGATGATGGATTGGTAATTGTTGTGCTCATTTAAAGTATCAGGTGTGCACCAGAGGATATAGTTTGCACTTCCTTTTCTTCTAAGTATGTCCATAAAACTCTATTAAATTCGTTTTTTATATTAAAAAATTATAATAATTTTTAGCGATGGATTAGCGACGGACAGTGCCGTCGTTAATTTTTTTTACTTAATGGTGAATTTAGCAACGGAAAGCGGTTTCCGTTGCTAAAATAGCAACGGAAAGCGGTTTCCGTTGCTAAAATAGCAACGGAATCCGTTGCTAATTTTAGCAACGGAAATTCACATTCCGTTGCTAAAATTGACCAATTCACCGACTCGTGTATTGTTGAATTTAGCAACGGAATTCAAATTCCGTTGCTAATTTTAGCAACGGAATTCAAATTCCGTTGCTAATTTTAGCAACGGAATAAATTTTCCGTTGCTAAAAATAGCAACCGCCAAATTAGCAACCGAAATTTCCGTTGCTAATTTCGGTTGCTATTTTTGATTAGCAACGGAAAATTGACATTTTCCGTTGCTAATTTCCGTTGCTAAATTGAGATTTTCTTGTAGTGATATAATAGTATTTATAAAATTATAATAATTTATAATATTTTAAAAATAAAAAAATCCGGTTGAACTGATCGAATAAAGAACCTTCAGCCTCGCCGGTTCTTTATTCGATCTGGTTTTAATAATATTGGTTTAAAATAAAATTAAATCTTCAGTCTAGTCAAGAATTGATGTCTCTGTAGACCATAAATACTTTAATAAGATTTTTTTTACTATTATTTAGAGATAATTTTGTCTATTCAATTTGTTAAACTTTACCCCTATTCTTTACTATGCTAATAATAATAATAATAATAGTGAATTTCCCTTAAAAAGGCGAATAAAATCCTGAATATATTTTATTTATATAGCCAAGCTATTTTCTTAAAAAAAAATTTCCATTTTGTCCTAAAACATAAACCCACTTAAAAATTATCCCTAGATTTAATTAAGTAGTTGTGGCCGGCCTATCTATAACTTAGTGGAACAAAATATCGAACCCTTAAAAATCTTTTGGCATAGAATTAGAAGATAAATTAAATCTTTTATAGTATATATATATATATATATATACACACACACCTTTTTCTTCTTTTTACTTCCTTAATTTATATTGAGAAGGTCTAATTAAAAATTATTTTCCAATTTGAATTTGACTCATCGTTATCCAAAACTTACATGTGATGATATATTATTGAGTGCTTCCATAAATATCAATTTAATCTATAAAAGAATATCAAAATCTAATAGGAAAAATAAAATTTCCTACTAACATTAGCGTTAATTGTGGCAAGAAATAGTATAAAATAGAGTAAAAAAGGAAAAAAAAAAAAGAAGAAATATTAAATGATCGAGACAGAAGACGGAAGAGGGGGACTGTTTAATGCTAAATAGTCAGTAGAAAATTTCTTTAGGAAATAAATTATCACATGCTTATTTCATTTATTTGATTGACAAGCAGCCGACCATAGGTGAGATTTTAGAGTAAAGTTTTCAACTTTATTAAAAGCACTTTAGTTATAGGGAAAGTTAATGTGCGGTTGGTATCTTTTATGTTTATTATTTTTCTCTTTTTTTTATAAGTTAATTGCCGTTGTTATCGTTAATTACAGTTAAAAGATGCACTGCCTAGCTTATGTCTGAGCAACGGTCACATGGAGCGAGACCCTACCTGGCCAGTGCTAATTTTCCATACCTATCTTACTATTGTCCTTTAACCGAATAACTCTACAGATATATTATCAGAAAGTTATTATAAAAATTGTATAATTAATGCATGAAGCGACTACGGTTGTTATCATAAGTAACTCACATAACTCATATCGTTAGTCTAAAAAGAAAAAGTAATACTAATAATTAAATCAAACTTGTCCATTTCGAGTTCTGAGTAGTTTAATCGGTAAGCCGTTACGTCTTCTAGTAGTTCAAGTAGCAATAATAATAATAATAATAAACATTTCTGTCTTATTGAACAGAAATATCACATGTACAAGTAAAGGGGACATAACAATACAAAAATACAGCTCCATGAATGGTTTGTATCACATGTATAAGTGTAACTGCTTCTTGATTATAATTAATTAAAATAAATCAAGGTATTAAAAAATTAATCTAAAGCGTCTAGGTTGAAGATAAGAGACATATATTCTAAGTCCTAAGCCCTAGATGCTGAATGATTCAGTTTTTGACTAACTGCCATCCCTCTTTACTTTCTTGTTTTTTCCCAAAAATACTTAATTAATTTACAGGAACATATATATATATATATGGAAGAGCAAACAGCAATGCAAAACAGAGGCCTAAAGTCAATGAAAGAACAACCCATTCTATCCCCATATAAAATAAGGCAAAAGAGTTGAAGGAAATTCAGGTTAAACTAGCAGCACGTAGCCTATTATCTTAATGGACGAAGAACGTGGCAAGGAATGATAAATGAAGATAGAGAAAGTAGACAGAAAAATTTAGTAGCATACGTAACCTATTTATAAGGGGAGTTTTACCCTTGGGCTAAATCAGAATTTATTCGGACTTTAAATATAGGGATATTAGGCCTTGACTGTGGTCCTTCTTAGGCTCAAGTACAAAGATTCTGATCATGCCATGTCAGGACACTATTATTTGGAATGTCAGAAAATTTAGATTTAATATTTTCCAAATATGAATTAGTTATTTGTTGGTATATTATAAAAAAGTATGAGTAAAATATAATGTAAAAAGTGTAGAACTTTACAAAATGTTTTATCATTAATTTGTTTTGTAAATAGAAAACCGAAGACCAAGAATTGTGGGCTCCTGGCTCTAATAAGGCGTTCACGATAGAGCAATCGTTTGGGCTGGACCCATCAGGGAAAAAAGACTGAAGTGGTTTGCCGTTGCTTGTAGCCCAACTCAACCAGCCAAATCAGTATCTACAGGAGTTAAACTCTTGGGTTTTTTTTAATTTCGATATCTTTTCTCGAATAAAATTTAATCCCTCTATATTTCATTATCCTGCCTTCACATTAATGGCTGAACAACTTGCAGGGAGAGTTGTCATTTTACTTCACATGTGCTTTACATCCTAATGTATCCTTAATTGGTCATTGTTATAATGGTTATCAAGTATATTTTTGAAAGGCACTACCCAATATTTCGTGGATTAATCGGTTAAGATACTTTTAAGCAAGTGGTTTATTTATATAAATATATATAATTGATGTTGGAGAGAAAAAAAAATCATATTTAATTAATATATATGCTAAAGTCAACAAATTGGCCCCACATCTATGCTTGTTACTTGTGTCACCAATTTTTCCTATTTCCAGTAGTAGCAGTGCAATAATGGCGTGGGGTATGCACTAAAATTTTAATGCTTATTTGAATGCTTATTTGAAACTATATATATTTTTTTAGTGCAATTAATCGTATTATCAAGTTAGAGCCGAATAAATTTATTATAAGAGTAAAATTTTTTAACATTAATTTTTGCTATTTAAAAGATTCAAATTTAAAACAAGTGTGGAATCTTTTGAACTATATTTTAATTTTAATTGAAGGGAAAGAGAGCAACTAATAGGGAGAAAGAGGATTCAACGAGTTTGAGATACATCTATGACTTTCAAGATGAGAAATTGATCCCGATATAAAAGAGATAATATCGAAACATAAAATAATTTATATGAAATTAGTTTCATATTTGAATTTCCTTTTATTAGGGAATCTGCCATTTATAAATATATTAATATGAGCAGTTACATATTAATTTTGTAACTGATATATTAAATAAATAATTATTTCCTTATTAATTAAATTGTAATTGTGAATTTAATTCTCATAAGTTAAGGCAATGAAGTTTTCCTTAATCAAAACCCTATATAAAGAGCTAGGAATTCTAAAATTGGAAGAGAAAAAATCTCATATATCGAATTGTTGTCGGTTTTTTTCTCTATACTCGATTTCTCTTTGTTTGTGTGATTTTTGGTTTGTGGATTGAAGATTTTCATCCCGAGATTCGTGACACATGTGTGAAAGGCATGCCGGTGACATGAAACAAATGATCTCCGCTTCAACGATTTGCATTTCGAAAGATATTTATATTTTACTTCTCGCGATATGTCGTGACATATATATCTAATATTGACATCAGAGCTATATTCTTGCATTCTGGTTATTTTTGTTGTGAGATATATTTTTTTGTGAAAATTCATACATAATTCAGACTGTATGATATGTATATTAATATTGTAGATGTATGTATGCATTATTTTTTATCTGTATTTTTTGTATATTTATATATGAAAAAAATTAATTTAAAAGTCCGTAATTAAAAATTTCATATGGAAATTTTTTTATTTTTAACCATACCATTGGATTCAGGGACCCAGAAACCCCATCTTCTAGAAAAAATTCGATGGCCTGAAACCATCGGAAAGGTGGCTCGAGGCATGCACGCACCACAAATGCTGGGTGCATGCCAGAGGGCGCATCCCAGGCATGCACTAGGGTCACACACCCAAGTGACGCATCACTCAGCGATGTGGCTCAATCGTAGTGGGACACATGTCAGATGACATGGCAAAAGGGTCCATCTAGTTGCCACATGGCATTATGTAGACCTACAGGATGATGCAATATGGCAACCTGTGGTGCTAACACATGGCACGAGGATCTAACCATGTGGCTTGATGAGTCATACCACGTGTCATCCATGTGGCAGCCAGTGGCGTTGACACATGGCATTTGGGTCCAACCACGTGGCTTAATGAGTTATGCCACGTGGTGACACATGAGCCAATGGATGACTACCATGTGGTAGTTGTAGTCATGCCATGTGTCACCTGTCAGTCCATTGAATGCCATATGGGCCAATGGGTGTCTACCACGTGTCTGTTGGTATCTGACGTGGTGACAAGTAGCCTATTAGGATCACGTCACGTGGTATAGAGCCACGGCTAGCTCGTAGTGTGCTTGTCGTACATGTGGCGTATGAGTTCCACCCTCGTCGATGCGTGAGGGCGCGTGAGCCCTCCTCTGACCTCAAAATTAACTTAAATTTTTTTCTAAACTTATTTTCTCATTTTTTCTGATTTTTTGTCTATTTTTGAAAATTTTTTTAGGACAAAAAAATATTTTTTGAATTTTATTTCAATTGAAATTATTTTAAAATTGATAAAAATTGAGAAAATTATTGTTTTTGCCTTCTTAAATTTTCAAATTTGTTTGAAATTTATATTATATGGATATTTTTTTTTATTTTTTGGTTGAAATGCATTTCAATCATATGTGTTTATACATGAGTATACTGACTATTTATATTCTATTATGAGTAATGATTATCCTTATTGTTGGATTGGAATAAATTTCAGTTATACATGTTTGTGTATAAGTGTACTTACTGTTTGATTTTTTATTATTTGTGACATAAATGGTGATGATAAGGACTCTTATATGTCCATGGATTCCTCAAGGAATTGTAGAAATAGAAAAAGTTTGGGATATGCCTATGACTCTTGAGATAAGAAATTGGTCTTGATATAAATGAGATAATATCAAAATAGAAAATAATTTATATGAAATTAGTTTTATATTGAGAATTCCCTTTATGAGTGAATCTGCCATTTATGAATATATTAATATAAGCAGTTATATATTAATTTTGTAATTGACATATTAAATAAAGAATTATTTTCTTATTAATTAAATTGTAACTGTCAATAATTTAATTCTCATAAATTAAGTTTTTCTTAATTGAAACCTTATATAAAGGGCCAAGAATTCTAAAATTGAAAGAGAAAAAATCGCATATATCGAATTGTTGTTGATTTTTCTCCATACTCGATATTTCTTTATCTGTGGGATTTTTAATTCGTGAATTGAAGCTTTTCATCCCGAGATTCATGACATGTGGGTGGAAGGCATGCCGACAACGTGAAACAAATGATCTCCGCTTTAATCATTTGCATTTTAAGAGATATTTATATTTTACTTCTCGCAATATTTCGTGACATATATATCTAAGAAGGATGAACGCCAATGCCATGGAAGGGGGAAAACAAGGGCACATGAAAAGTTTTCATGGTGGGACACGAGTGGCCAAAAATTCATCATTAATATATAAACATTTATATTAAATTAAGAGAAACAAAGAAGAGAGAACAAAGAGGTCCACATTTAAGCAAAGAGGCTTATAAGGTAGAGATATACCATCCATGATTAATAACTTAACCAACCATGCTTTTAAAGGCAAAGTCCCATATTTTATCTCGCTAATCTCTACTTAAAAACTCCCAATTCTTTTTTTGGGTAGGGCCATTGCCAATCCATTGCTCCTTCTTAAAGCTAAGTATAATCATTCCCCCTTTTCAATCTCTTCCTCTAAAGTCTAAAGGTCTTTTTTAAAAATGATTTGTATATTACTCTCAAAGTTTTAGCTTGCGATCCATCCAAGCAAAAGTCACTTCTTATTTTCACATCAATATGGTAGATTATTCACATCAATCAACAGAAAACCTCTCTATTATTTTATTTTCTATTTATTTTTAAATTATTCTACGTATAAAAACGTTTAAAACACCATATAATTATATCAATTAAAATATATACTTATCTTTTTATAATTATGTTCTAACTAATCCATAAACATATCACTAGATAATGACCTTTGTTTCCATCTCACGCCTGTATATACATTTAGTTTTATGCATTTCTACGTACGTACAATACCGTATACTGATACAAGCAAAGATACATATAATCACTTTCATTGTTTCGCATTTCCGTAACTGTAAATTAATATATTAAGCTGATTATGTCGGAGTAGGAGAAGAGATCGATTTTATGAGAAATTTTCTACTTGTCTAGTTTTAGTTAATAGTGTTAATTACATACTTACCCAGTAAATAATAAATCGTCACATGTAAACGTTTTATTAGTTTACCTCTAAATGAGTATATGAAAATGGTTTGTTCTCGTATAATATTTTGAATCCGGTCTAATTAATTATTTTTCAAAATAAACTATCATATTGAAAAAAAATATATTTCTTTTTTTTACTTTTTTATATGATAATATATTGTCCACTTGATTAGTGGACATATGCTTCAACTTGATTTAGAATAGGATTAAAGAGTGATGCTTTTATTCAATCTAATTAAACTCAATGCATAGAACACTTGTGACATCTTCATTTTAGGTTAAAAAGCTAAAACATCTATGTGCTAAAATTTATTTATAGGCTTATTTTTTGAATTAATGCACAAATATATCTTGTAATTTTTTGTTTAATCGTATTTTCAAGTAGATTTGTCCATGAGCCAGATTTTTGTCAAGTTTGAGTGAACTTTTTGGCAGATTTAAATAATTTTTTTAAATATTTTTGTATCCAAACTCGGATATTAATAATCTATTATCAAATACCTAATCAATGTTAAAAAAAAAATAATTTTTTGAGTAATATATTAAGAAAATATGCAAGAGGTTCGCTAAATCAATAATGAGCGGAGAATGTAAAAATGGTCACATAATTTTCGAAAACCTAATTAATTGCAGAAACTCATGATTAATTTTTAAGATAAGTATGAAAATTCCCATACAATGGCCTATGGCTACGGGTCTCATCAAGCATTTATTAATTTGTTGTTAATCCGCAACTAACTGGATTTGGTGACATTAACTATCTCACGTATAGACCTTATTAATTAATTCCCACATAAATTGCACAATTTCTTGTGAATTAAGCACAGACAAAAATTAGTCAAACTAGTGAAAATTGTATTAGACTCACTGTATAAGTTTTGAATTAAGAGTCGTTCTCAATGTCTTTTTTTACAAAAAAAAAAAAAAGAAAGAAAGAAAGAAAGAAACCTTACTTTTCAAAGAACCTTGAGAACAGTTAATTAATTAACCATATTTTTATAGGCCTGAAAAAAAAAAGAAATAGTGCTATTTGGCATTGAAAATTTTTATGATGGTTAATTTTCTTAAAATTTAAAATTAACTTTTAATCTAATTATGAGTAACTTTGGATTAATATATGGCTAATTTGTACAAATTCATGGTAAAGGAATATTTTATAAAAAGTTCAAATAAAGTATTTGGTGATGAAATAGAAAGAAGTGACTGTAAATAAAAAAAATTATGTACTAATAAATCCAAAATGTAATTTTGGTACTAATTATTTCAAAAATAAAGGATTATTTTGCTAGTTTAATTTGGCATTGATTTGATTAATTGATTCCAAGTGTTACGTGGTGCAACCGTCACAAATATAATTGCTAAAATAATAATACTAAATATTAGAAATGAAGTCTTTTCTTGAATAGTTGATTTGAATAAATTACAAGTAACTATTAAGAAAAATCGATATTAAGTGATTTCATTATCAACAGGTATCTACATGTCCCCTAACTAATTAAGAAGTTTGTGGTTATAATCATCTCTTAAGTTAAAATTATCAGGATCCTTGATAATAAAAGGTGCTTAGGCTTTATTTTAAAGCCTTAATTTAAATTCCAGATTTTTTTTTTATATATAGGAACAGATATCGACACGGAAGTAATATAATTAAGCTTTTTTTTTTTTAATGTATACGAGATAATAATCAACATCCATGAACAAATTTATATACCAAATTAATAGAAAAATATCACGTACAACAAATGAGTTGAAAGAAATCGACAATATTGTATGAAAAAATATTTATCTAAATTTGGTTCATAAACTGATCTCATAAGAAAATTGACACTTGGGATAAAAATATTTAACGAAATCGAAAAATCTAATTAGTGAAAAATTAAAAAATCGAATTTAAAAAAAATATTGTATAAATTATCTTCGCCCACAATGGACGGGTTTAAAATAAAATTGTTATAGTTTATTTAAATATTTGACGAAACATAGTTAGATTGATCCATGTAGACCCAATCTTGTGCGTGTCACGGTCTTCCATACCAGTGATCCGTACATGTTAAAAACAATCAAAATATACATCTGAAACAAGAAAGCAAAAATAGGCATTCATTTGTTAGTAATTAAAAATTTAAAACCACGTAAAATCTAATAATATTGCGATAATTAATCCTAAACCTAATAATTAGCTCCTTTCTAAACTCACTTTATCAGAACCCTAATGCTAATAAAGTGCCACAACCTGCGAAAACGATCAGCATCAGTTTCATATCAAATAAAGGCCTGATCAATGTTTTTACTGATTAAATTTGATAGATAATGAAAAATAGGTAGATTTAGATATGCATCTAATTTAATTTCGAACACAATCAAGAAAAGAAAAGAAAAGCATCATGTATTTTAAATGCAAGTTTGTTGTAATTAAATCTAAATTCGTCCACAAAAATATAGCTGTCAATTTTTTCATGTATAATCCAATCCGTGTTCTCATAAAAAAAGTTAATTCAATCCAATTTGTGGTGTAACTTTTTTATATAATTTATAATTTTATAACCATTTTTTAATCCTATTTAAAGGTTATTAGTTTCATCAAAATGTTACCCACTAATTTATCTTTAATTACTTAAAAATCTGATTAAATGCTACATTTTTTTAAAATACATAATTAATATTTTTTAAAACACGTGCACATAATTAGTAATTGTAAAATTACAAAATATTTTTCTTCCAAAAGTACCTTTTTATAAGTTACTTTTATTTTATTTTTTTAAATATAAACTCCAAATTTTAAATCTTAAAAATAAACTCTAAATATTAAATTCTAAACTCTAAGAATCTCAACCTTAGATGCTAAAACCTAAATTTTTATCCCTACGTCTGAAAAATCTAAACGCTAAACCTTAAATTGTACATGCTAAACCTTAACACTCTAATCTCTAAACACTACGACCTACAAATCTAAACTCTAAAAAATAAACCCTAATAAATGCTAAATTCTAATACCTTAAATCCTTTATTCTAGAAATATAATAAAAAATTATAAATATAAAGGCTATTTAGACATTTTATACATATTGAATAACAATTTTTATATTATTTTAATATAACAAATGCCAGCATAAATGCTAGTGGTGGATAAAGCATTGATTAGTGGCTAAAAGAAATAATTAGAAGTTCATTAATTACTCTTATGTAAAAGCAATATATACATGCATAAATTTGTTATTTTTAATGAAGTTTTAAAAATAAAAAAATAATGTCATAAAACATCCACCCGAATCAATACATTTATCACTTATACTTTGTAGGATAACAAATCAAGAAATTTCTTATCATTAAGTACGATATCATTTTAACTTCGCTTTCTCTTTGGACAAAAAGAAAAGGAAAGAGAATTGCACGTACTGGGTATTAAGTATATACAGTCCAATTATTTACTGAATAACTTATATTAAATTCATATTCACAACTCAAGAAGAAAAAAAACTCAATCTTTATTGTTAAACTATCAAAGTTCAAATCTCTTAATTAAGACATATCATTATTAAGTTTAGCGTTCAAATCGTGGAGGTTTTGTGCCTAATTAACTTGGATTTATAAATTACTTTATTCATTAAATAATCTAATGGTAAACTACTACAGTAAAGTTTTCACTTATTTAATCCTGTTGCATGCTTTTATTCATGTAATGAACGATATTAATGGTTGCAGTTAATGCTACAAAAATTATTCCCTACCATTGTTTACTTTTACATGATAAAATTATAATTTTTTATGTAGAACATACATTATTGGCTTGGTTAATCAATAAAAAAAATGTTTCAAAAGCAAATTCGGAAATTATAAAATAGCCATAACTTCTGCACCCTACATGTCACATTCAACACGGACAAAAGGATGCATAAAAATTTCATTTTCTTCAAGTTTAAATTAATTATTTATACATAAGAAAACTAGGAAAAAAATATCATTTTCCATAAAGAATACGTGTCAGCATATGATTGGAGAGGCATATTTAAATGATGGGACAGTGCAAAATCTCTAGAGAGGGTCTGTGAAACAACCGGCAAATATATATATATATTTTAAGTTTTTGGTTTATTTTCTCTACAGGGTACGTGAAAATTTGGTTACGTAATACAAAGTGTACGTAGAAAATAGTAAACCCAAAACGCAATGAGAATAATAGCCGATGGAATGTCGTTTTAGGTTTAGATGAAAATGTAGGACCCATAATAAATGGACCCCATGCATCCCTTTTCAATGTCGGCTCCTTTGGACTTTGTGTGCTCCTTTTAAATTGGGAGGGGCCAATAGTTTGTTGCCTACCCCAAGCCTAAGATTATTAACCTTAGCCACTCTGTAATAACCAGACAAGATCATCAACAAACAAAATTATATCTAGTATTAAAAATCAACCAGAATTAATGGGTCACCATTCTTGCTGCAATCAACAGAAGGTTAAGAGAGGGCTATGGTCACCTGAAGAAGATGAAAAGCTAATTAGATATATAACTACTCATGGCTATGGCTGTTGGAGTGAAGTTCCTGAGAAAGCTGGTTAATTTCCCCTCTCTCTCTCTCTCTCTCTTTTAATCTTTCTTTAATTAATAAGAAAATTTCTTTTTCTTTTTTGATGTTTATTCGTTTTGTTTTGTTTTGGAAATTAGGGCTCCAAAGATGTGGGAAGAGCTGTCGTTTACGGTGGATTAATTATTTGAGGCCTGATATTAGAAGAGGAAGATTTACTCCTGAAGAGGAGAAGTTGATTATTAGCCTTCATGGAGTTGTTGGAAACAGGTTTTTTTTTTTTACACTAATTTACATTTTTAACTTGATAATTTCAATTAATTTATCCAAATTAATTAACTTAATTAATTCTCTCTAGCTAGGGTTACTAAAAAGAGAACGTTTTTTAAAGAATGAAATGAGGTTTATTTTCTTTTTTTTTTTCTTTGTAAACAAATAATTTAGGAGGGAGGAAGATGCCTACAATCAGAACAAAGCAGAAGCACCGATATTTTTGTTTGATTCTTTATTTTCCCCTTAAAAAAGAAAAAGGCAAACTTAAAAAATAAGTTTGGCATGCATTTTCTGCACTAATTTTGTTTTAAAATATTAATTAGAAGCAACCTCATTGTTGGAATATATGTATAATTCCCTTTATTACCATCCATCGCCTGCTTTTTTTTATTAATTGATAGACGTTAAGAAGGCAATAACAAAGTTTGTAATACAAATTTACGTCTTCAAATCCATCAGTTTCCTTGTTCAATATTAAATAATGTTTGTAAGTTGACATTTTAACTATAGCTAGTTTAACTGCTCAATTTGTTTTTCCTCAGCCAGCCATTGATCTAAAATTTCATTTGCTTCTCCCTTACCCATGAATAAAAGTATTAACTAAATCATTAAAAATTGTCTACTACAAACGCTTGATTAAAATTGCGAAAAAGTCGAATTTGATTACTTTTAAGGATATTTATATTTATAATTATAATTAAATATTATATTTCACTTGAAAAAATAAATAAATCTTTAGCTAAGTTTATATATATGTGTGTGTGTGTATATATATATATATATATTTTTTTTTTTTTTGAATGCAACTTTAAATAAGTTAATGTACAAGAATTATTGCATGACCAGCCAGTTTTGTATTTGCATAGTAGAAAATCGATTTTCTTAATGCTGGTTCATTATTAAATTTTGTTCAAGAATATATTTTTAGGCTTCGTATATGTAAGAAATTTCATTCTAAGTATGTGATCTACATTTGTTAGAGTCTTTAGAAGAAATAGAACTTGAGATTCCTTGCAATTGTAATGGAATCAGGTCAATTTCGGGTGGTTACATTATAAGACTTTTTTTTTATACTTGATTTAAAGAAGAAAATATATATTCTAACAATGGAGAATTTGATTAATGTAGATGGGCGCATATAGCAAGTCATTTACCAGGAAGAACAGACAACGAGATAAAGAACTATTGGAATTCATGGATCAAGAAAAAGATAAGAAAACCGTCATCAACACTACAATCGACAACATCTGCAGCAACAAGCACAGATCATTCGCATCTAAATTATGCTTCAAACCAACTAGATTTACTTCATCAAGATTTCTCAACGAGACCTCATCATTTTCAAGAAACCCTATTTTCTTCTTCATCAGCTCCCATATTTATGTTTGACACAACCACAACTCCTTCTCTTGATGATTATACTAAAGTTCGCGGCGAGATCTTCCACGAATCACCTGAAACATGGAGCTCAATTGACCACCATCAAGCTCAAAACATGCCCGCATATAGTATGGGAATGGACACAAATTACTTGCCACCATTGATTGAGAATATGGAGAGCATGGTGCCCATGGAAATGCAAGCTTGTAACATGGAAGAAGAAGGAGAATTATTGCAAAGGCAAGAACTCAACGAATGGGTTGAATCGCAACAATGCCCAAATTTTTTATTTTGGGAAAATGTTGAAGGACAAGTACTTGGTGGTGGAGCTGAAATTGCACAACCTAATTCTTCAATTATGGGACCCACACTTTCTTCTTTTCCTTCTTCTTTATAAACACCATATTTATTATATATTTTTAAATTTTTTCTTCCATTTTTACGCTTTTTTTTTTCTTTTTGAGATTATGAAAATGTGAGGAAATCGAAGAATAAAGGCAGTGCGATGATCATGATGAAGATGGTGAATGATTTTTTTCTTCTTCTTAATTTCCCAGCTTTGTTTAGCCCTTTGAATAACAAATGTATGGAAATTTTAATGTATATCTTAGCCATGACATAAGTAGAGAATGGAAAAAGATTGGAAATTTCAACAAGCAAAAGTGTAATTTAACAAATGAGTTATGAGATTATGGATTTTTCTTTTTTAATGCTCTTGAATTAATTTCATTAATTCCTTTTGTTTTAGCAATTTATTAAATTTGGTTTATGTATATTTTCATTCCTTCCGAATCTATAACTTGCTACCATGTGACTGATGAACTTTATTTGAGTGGTATTGATCTCATAGTTAGAATTTTGATTTTTCGAGTTCTAGCTTAAATCTGATTGTTTATATTAAAAAACTTAATGTCAAATTAGAAATTTAATTTTATAATTACAAAATGATTTTTTTTTCATGCTGATGGATTATTGAATAAATGCATAGACATGATTTAGTACAGTCCTTTGGTAATTAATCAAGCATTAATATTTTTAATTATTGACCTTATGTGTGCATACACATGATAAAAATCAGATGATTAATTAATAATATATAAATTAGAGATATTTATTTTTAAAGAAATATAAATTAGAGATCTAGGTTTCTAAATTTTCAAGCAGAAGTTGGAAATTAATCACAATGCATTTCATTTCATGTTAATTAAGGAGGTTAAATGATTATATTTTACGTCAAAATTTCATATGATAACTTTGGAAACCATTGTCCTGAAATTAATTTTCCTTGTTAAAGGAAACTTAGTACCCCTTCAACATCTTTATAGTACAGAAAATAATCGAGTCTAATTTGCTAAGTGAGGTCATGTGTATAATTTAGTTTCAGGAATTTTGCTTTCAATGTCTTTTCATCATCATATGTTGTAGTTAATCACGTACAAGTTCACCGTCCAATAACAGTAATGATAATTATAACACGGAACAACAAGAATATTTCTAATCATACTTAAAAAAAAAAAAACAATTAGAAGGTCCCATTAAAGTATTATATGGTTCCTTTAATTTATTATGAGATTTTATGCCTTTGATTTTTATAGTACCAATTAATTTGAGCTTTAGCTTAAAATATTTTTTTCCTAAATCAAAGGCATATATTCCATTAATAAATCAAGCCAACAATTTTTTTTTTATTTCAATTCAGTTTTTTATTTATAAAATAATATTTTTTCCTGTTTTTGCCATTGAAGTGTATTTTGGGTTGAATCGTATATGAATCACATTAAATTAAACACAATCCTTAACTTCTTAATTAACACAACTTTTTCTTACTTTATGCTTTTTTTTTTTGAGAAAAATACCACTTCATTGTTTAAAATGAAATTTTATTTATAATATTTGATATGAATGACAATTGAATTTCTAATGTTTTACATGCTGTATTGTTACCCTCATTCTTTAAAATTTCAAGAAATTTATTCATCTTATACCATAGTGTACCACGTTCTGCTTATTTAAGTATCACGTGTTAAGATACGGTTAAAAAAGAGGCGAAATTCTCTCAATAAAACATGAAGGATAAAATGGCACCAAAATAATAGAGATAAAATTGCATTGTTATCAAATATCAAAGGCAATTCTGTACCTTGACCTATTTAAATCAATGGTTGAATTGCAACTCAAACTAATAAAATATTACTTACTCTGTCCAATTTTAATTAATCATTTTTCTCTTTAATAAAAAAGTTAAGAAAGAATTGGAAAACTATAATTTTATAAAAAATATTAGCAATTAACTAATTTATCGATTTCCAATTCTAAGTACACCATTTAATTATTACATTATTAGATTAAATTTATCATTATATTTAAAAATATAGTATCGCAAAATAAATAGAAGCAAATTTTCTAATTTTCTTTTTTAATTTTTCAAATAATATTTAAAGTGTAATAAAGTAAAGTAGTGAATATAATTAAAGTAGGATGGCGGGAATATATTTCTTACAAGCTTCTGTGAGAGAGCCTAAATCTTAAGTAAAAGAAACTAATTGAAAATAATTATACGGAGAAATAAATAAATAAATAAAAGGAAAAATAAATAATTTTAAAAGTATAGGAAATTAAAATAGATTTGTAAAGTGTGAGTTTATACTACAACAAAATTGCTAAGTTGCAAGTGACACTAATAAATTCCTTGTTAAGTTGCTATTTAGCATTTTTCTCATAGTTTTATATTTTCATTTCAATTGGTTTGAGATATTTTTTATAATTTGATATTTGGTTGACAATAAATAAAAATCAGAAAACTATAATGTGCTTGTATTGGTGGTGAAATGGTTAGATTAGATTATGATGGATTTAACTATAAATATCAAAATTTTACAAAATACTGATTGAATTAAATTAGATTATAGTTTAATTAGATTATTATTAAATGGACCATAAATGTTAAATAAATATAAATATAAGGACTAAAGGCCAAAGAGACTTGGAAGCATATGCATATGGGTATCAAATTGGCCCAAAAGGTTATAATAAAGAAAAAAATTTTAAGCCAACAACAAAAAGCTCAAAGTGGACCCATAAGAGCCTATAAAATACACTCCAATTAGGGTTTCTGTTTAGCTATAGGAGCGTGCAAAAGTTTACAGTACAACAGAAGTTGCCGCCCCTTGTCGCAGTTTCAGGTCATCTTCTTCATCGGCGACAATGGTACTTTTCTTTCTCCTTGCTCCCTATTGACCTTTTTAATTTCAATTTCTTTTTATATTGTTTCTAGGTTATCAATTTGAAAATCGCTGGCTAAACTGATTTTAACTTGCACATTTTGTGTCAGATCATTCCTGAGAAGAACCGCCGTGAGATCTCCAAGTACCTCTTTCAAGGTGTTTGTTTTTTTTCCTTTTTAGCTTGTCTCGTGATTTTTATACATGATTATATATCTTACATGGGCGCATTTTTAAAATCTATGAATTGTTGCTGTAGTTTTGAGAGAAAGTAGGAATTTTCTTTATTCAAGAACTTCTTTTTTAGGTTTCATCTGTTTTATGAGGTAATATGCATGTTTGTGACTCCTTGCACGCGAAGTATGTGTCTGAATTTGAATCACATTTGTATATCTCATTGTTTTTTCTTGTTAAAATTCACAATTTCTTTTTAATTTCTTAATTTGTAATTATATTTGTTCCTTCCCATTTTGTGCATGCTATATACTGGTATTGTGATGTTTATTGCAGTTGCCTGCCTCTGTCCTGAGTTGAAGGTTTGATTTTAATTTGGTTGTGCTGTATTTGCTTTTGAGTAGAGGGAGTGTGCTTTGCGAAGAAAGACTTCAATCTTGCTAAGCACCCAAATATTGATGTGCCAAATTTGCACGTTATTAAGCTGATGCAAAGCTTCAAATCAAAGGAGTATGTTCGTGAGACCTTTGCATGGATGCACTACTATTGGTATCTCACAAATGACGGTATTGAATTCCTGCGAACTTACCTCAATTTGCCTTCTGAAATTGTGCCTGCTACGTTGAAGAAGCAAAACAAGCCTGTTGGTAGACCCATGGGAGGCCCACCTGGTGATCGCCCACGGTATTTATGCTCCTTTTCTTTTTCTACTAGTTTATTGTACGTCTTTATAAACTGTCTTTTGTTAGCGTTATAAATTTGTTGCATGATTTTGTTGTTTTTCTGGTGATTAGTTATTTTATAAAAATGCTGCTGTATTCCATGACTTTAGTAACGATTAGCTGGTTAATAGTACTAAGATTTCTATTGTTTCCCACTATGTTGTCTAATTTATCCTTTTGAAGTTCATCATGC
Source organism: Excoecaria agallocha (assembly GCA_037975025.1). NCBI lineage: Eukaryota > Viridiplantae > Streptophyta > Magnoliopsida > Malpighiales > Euphorbiaceae > Excoecaria > Excoecaria agallocha. Next base: position 1,076,447 of record JBBPFJ010000030.1, on the reverse strand, counting down.
CTGGTTTTTATAATGAAACCTGATAAAGTCTGGTCTGATCTTTTAATTTAGTGGTCCCTCTCGCTTTGATGGAGAGCGGAGATTCGGTGGTGATCGGGATGGATACCGTGGAGGACCTCGTGGACCTGGCAGTGACTTTGGTGACAAAGGTGGAGCTCCTACTGATTATAGACCTACCTATGGGGTAATTACATCTAACATTGGTCTTTTTCCCCCTTCTTTTTTCTGCTTTGATTAGAAAAGTTTTTCTGTTGCATTCCCTTTTTGATTATTTGCTACGCAAATATGTATTGCCAAAGTTCAACACAATTGTTATTAGTGGTAGGATTTAAGTTTGCCTTGTTTCTTGTAGATTTCCTTGAACTAAGTCAGGAGAATGTAAATTTTACACTTGGCTATGTCATTTGTGTTGGGGGGTTCATCTATTTCGATAAGCAATTATCAGATTTTATATTTTTGAGTGTGTAATAGTGTCTTCTACTTTTATATCTTGGTCTTATATCCATGCATTGTTGTTTTGTCTATATGGATTTGCATTGCAGATTCCTTCATGTGTTTATTACCCTGTTTTTTGTTGTAAAAATTGCTGGATTTTGCTTGTGATTTACTCTGGTATTTTTGTTATGTTGTATCTGAAATTTCCACGTTGTGCTTAGTCTTTAACTGTTCAACTTTAGGTGTGTGATTAATTGCTTTGCTAAGAAGGTGCCTTCATTTAGTCTGTCTGAAGTTCTTGTTAAATTTTCTGAAAATGCAGGGCAGTGGTGGAAGGCCTGGCTTTGGCCGTGGTGCTGGTGGTTTTGGTGGTGCAGGGTCTGCTAGCTCAAGTCTCCCTTGAGGGACAGAATGTTTTTGGCAAATATCATCAAGGATTGTGTGATTTGGTGCAATTTTAGAGTTAAATACTAGTAGCCAACAGGGCAACAGATATAGATTAGCGTGAAAGAATGTTGTTTTTTGAAAATTCGTTTCAAATTTTGGTATCCTTTCTTTCGATTATCTGAATTTTAGACTGTTGCACCTCCTTTAATGCTATCTTTTTTGTTTTACAGTTTTTGCGTATTCATCAGTCTTCGTTGTGCCAATAATAAATTGTGCTACTTTTATTTCAAAATCTAAGTTTATTCCAATTGTGGTAGCGATGGTGAAAATCTAATAAATTGTGCTACTTTTATTTCAAAATCCAAGTTTATTCCAATTGTGGTAGCGATGGTGTAAATCATTAAATCGTTTGTGATTTGCTTATAAGAAAGTTAGTGATTTGTACATAAGAAGATGAAAATTACCAGCAAATCAAATTTAAATATCCTGTTTTTGATTTTTCTCACTACGAGTCTTATGTGTAAATCACTTGAACTAAACTTTCTATAGGTGGATGACTGAGCAGGTAATCAAGTTGTCTCAGGCTTGAATTTTTTATGTTTATTTATTTATTTTTGGTTCTTATAAATAAAGCTAAATATCCATGCATCTGCAAAACTGAATAAATTACAATCGGCACCAAAGCTATCATCAAATGCTGCTGCTGCTGCTTTCATTTTTTAATGAAAAATGATCACAGAAGCACTACTGGACTGGAAAATAGAACCAGATACTATTGTATTCCTCATGGTACTTTACATAAAAAGTAATATGCAGCCCATCACAACTCCAAATACACAAGTAAGAAGGCATAATACTACTCAACAAAGAACAGGTCACACTCCAAAAAAGAAATAGCAGGATATAAACCCACAAAAGGATCCGATCACTTCCATATTACTACTCTAATCCACTTCCTCCATCTTGCTCTCTTCATTACCTTGTTCCTCCAATGCTGTCATATCTGCATCTTCTCCACCAGTTTCATCTTCGTCAACTCCCAGGCCAAGTTTCAGCATCCTGTGAATTCTTGCTGAAAATGTGTTAGGATCATCAAGACTGAAACCAGATGTTAAAAGAGCAGTCTCATACAGCAACAGCACCAAGTCCTTCACTGATTTGTCATTCTTATCAGCTTCAGCCCTCTTTCTCAGCTCCTCCATTATTGGATTATCCGGGTTGATTTCCATGATTTTCTTGCTAGACATGTAAGCACTCATACTTGAATCTCTCAAAGCTTGAGCTTTCATGATCCTTTCCATATTAGCAGTCCATCCATACTCACCAGTCACCAAACAGCAAGGAGAATTCACAATTCTATCGGAAACCACCACTTTCTCTACTTTGTCTCCAAGGATTTCCTTGATCACCTTGCACATGTTCTCAAAAGATTTCTTCTTTTCTTCTTTCTTCTTTTTCTCTTCCTCTGATTCTTCAAGTTGAAGACCTTCTTTGGTTGCTGACACCAGTTTCTTCCCATCATAATCCTTCATCTGTGTCACTACATACTCGTCAATGGCATCAACCATGAAGAGCACCTCGTAGCCTTTCTTCTTTAGCTTCTCCAGGAATGGAGAATTCTCAACAGCTTTCCTGCTCTCACCAGTAATGTAGTAGATATATTGCTGCCCCTCTTTCATTCTCGTGACATAGTCTTTTAGACTAGTCATCTCATCACCACTCTTTGTTGAGTGGTACCTAAGCAATTCAGCAAGCTTGGCCCTGTTTTGACTATCTTCATGGATGCCTAACTTAATGTTTTTAGAGAAGGCATCATAGAATTTGTTGTAGTCCTCCTTATTCTCTGCTATCTCATTGAACAATTCAATGCATTTCTTCACCAAATTCTTCCTGATCACCTTCAGAATCTTGTTCTGCTGCAACGTTTCTCTAGAAATGTTGAGGGGCAAATCATCAGAATCAACAACACCCTTAATAAATCCTAGATATTCAGGAATCAGCTCTTCACAATTATCCATAATAAACACCCTCCTCACATAGAGTTTAATGTTGTTCAATTTCTTCCTGGTGTCAAAGAGATCAAATGGGGCTCGTTTAGGAACAAACAGAAGAGCCTTAAATTCCAACTGCCCTTCAACAGAGAAGTGTTTCCAAGCAAGAGGATCCTCCCAGTCATTGGTGAGGCTTTTGTAGAAAGAAGCGTACTCTTCCTTGCTAACTTCTTCAGGTTTCCGCACCCATATGGGTTTCTGTTTGTTGATAAGTTCCCATTCATGAGTCACCTCCTTAACCTTCTTTTTCTTCTTGGAATCCTTGTCTTTCTCCTCCTCAACGTCCTCCACATCACCTTCCTTTTCTTTCTTAGTTTCCTCATCTTCATCATCACTAACCTCCTTCTCAACAGTCTTCTCAGTCCAGAGATAAATTGGATAGCTGATGAATTCTGAATGCTTTAGCACCAAGTCCTTCAATCTCCTTTCCTCCAAGTATTCCAACTGCACCAAAAAGCACATAAAACATTCAAAATTTGGCCTTATAACCCAAATTCTCAACGCTGTTAATGAACCGAAGCAAATATAGGTGGAAATGGTTCTTACTTGATCATCCTTGAGGAAGAGGGTGACCTTTGTGCCTCTACCTAATGGTTCTCCATCAACATCCCTACTAATAGTGAAAGACCCTCCAGCTTGAGACTCCCAAACATATTGATCGTCATCATTGTGCTTTGTGGTGACAATGACCTTCTCAGCAACAAGATAAGATGAATAAAACCCTACTCCGAACTGGCCAATCATGCTCACATCAGCGCCAGCCTGCAATGCCTCCATGAATTCCTTCGTACCAGACTTTGCAATTGTACCCAGGTTGTTCACCAATTCTGACAAACATAATTACAGATTCAATCAAAACCCAAATCTCAAAACATAATAAGAAAAACTAAGAATCTAATTAATTTATGCAGTTTCTAATTTACCTGCTTTGGTCATCCCAACTCCGCTATCAATGATGGAAAGGGTGTTGTTAACCTTATCAGGCACAATCCTTATGAAGAGCTCAGGTTGAGAATCAAGCTTGCTCTTGTCTGTCAAGCTTTCAAATCTTATCTTATCCAGTGCCTAAAACACCCAATTCCACAACCCGCAGAACCCACAAAAATTAGAATCCAAAAAATAAAAACTTTCCAGAAATTCAAATCATAAACAAACTGAAAGAGAAGTTATAACTTACATCAGAAGAGTTGCTGATGAGTTCACGAAGGAAAATCTCTTTGTTGCTATAGAAAGTATTGATGATGAGACTGAGAAGCTGATTAATCTCCGCCTGAAAAGCGAAGGTCTCAGCCTCAGTTTCCCTCATCTGGATATCAGCCATTGATGATCAATCAATTCCACCAACTACAAAACAGAATCAAAGATACTAAAACCAATGCTGAATTCTTTTTGAGATATTTTTTTTGTAGGATTTTGATATAAATCAAAAAGCACAGAGACAAGGCAGTGGTTATATAGTAACTAGTAAGGCAGAGAATGCGTTCTGGTGTATTCTTTCACCTCATGAAGAGGTTGGAAGGTTTTAGAATGGAATTTTCCCGGGCTTCTAGACTTCCTCATTTTATTTACTGTTTTGCCCTTGATTTGTACGCTTGATATGATGTCTTCGTGGAGAAGTAATGGTAAATTTGTAAAGAAATGCCTTGGTATATCTGATTATCTGTCGTTTTATAATTCCCTGATTTTTTTTTATTTTTTATGTTTCGTTTAGGAAATGTTACACGTGTTCCAATCATTCTCTGTCATTTTTCTAATATATATATATATATGCTATTATTCATAATTTAGAAATTTCAATTAATTAAATTCAATTCAGACTAATCTGCTATAGAAGTAAAACGTTTTTAATGCTAATTTTCTTTATTTACAAAATTTAAAATCGATTTAATATGTAAGAAGAATAAATAGATATTGTTATTAGTTTTAGAAGATAATTATAATTAGGAAGTAGATAAATGAGATAATCCATATAATTCACCTCGACATAAACATGGACTAATTAAGAAATTTTTGCACTTTCCAGAATAATTAGTAGAAATGTAGTTGGTAATTATCGACATTAAAAATTGATTAGAATCAGAATTTCATTTTCTACGCTAATAGTATGAGTGATATTAAGTGGATTGTTATGATATTCTAATCTATGCAATCAAATTACTTGTTAGGGGACACTTTTATGGTAGGCTCCATAAAATATATATTCAAGGTCATTATATATGCACAATTAGAAAATTCTTGACCCTTATTATTATTATTATTATTATTTGAGAAAATGATCTATTTTTTTTTTATTATTATCTAATGTGCATGTTGTCCAATGCATATGGGCCAGGCATAGTAATTTGCAGGATTCAAGCCCATGGATTTAATTTCAGTAAGTAAATTCGTTTGGCCCATATATTTGATAAGCTCAGTAGTACGCAGAACACAATTATGGATCAGTTAATGGGCTATCTGGTGTTTTTATGGATCAGTAAATGGACTGAAATCTCATCAGTAGATCAGCAAAGGTGCTTTTGGAACAAAAAAGTTATTAGGCATATATATATATACATATATTTATTTATTTTTCCCCAAATTCTATGCTTTTATTTGGACCCATACAAATTTACTTTCCATTATTGGTCCATATTTCATAAATGGAGAAAAGAGGTAAAATAATATTTATTTTTATAAATTAAAAATAAAATTACTCAATTTGAATTTTCTAAACTCAATTAAAGTTCAAATTTTTATTAAAAATATATTGTTACAAGCCGTTGTTCAATGTTCGAATTTTTATAAAAAAAAAAAAAACTTATTGTTGCAAGCTGTTACTTAATATTAATAATTTAGATCATTGAATGCAGTTTGTTCAAATATTGTATGTATTTATCAAATTTTAGAGATAAACTCTCTAAATTTTAGATTAAATTATTTTTTTTTCAAATTACAGACTTCACCTATGGATCTTTTTTCATTGGAAGCGTTTATATATACCTTTTCTGATCCATTTATATTCAAGCAATCATAATAAAATAATTTCTATTAAAATTCAAACTCGAGACATTATAATCCTAATGTCGGAGTATTAGTATTTTTATTTTTTGAAATTATTTTACTCAAAACAAATAAAAGTATATTTTAAAATAGCTATAAAAAATGTGGTAAATATTTATGAAAAGACATGGTGATAATTAATTAACAATAAAGAAATGAAAAAAGGGAGATTGAGAGCCATCAAGGTAAACCTAACAAGCCAAAAAAGAAAAAGATAGAGAGGGTTCTTGAAGCATGCAAAAATCTCGTGACATATACAACCACCATTATCGTCATAACCTTAAAGCAATTTAATTAAGGATTTTGTGCTTTCCATCAATTTCCATGCTACCCTTTTTCACATGATTCATTTCCATCAATTTTTCATTTAAAAAATTCTCTAATTTTACTTCTATTATGATCAATGCCTTGTAGAATTCAGAGTATAATTAATGGAAACATTCAAATAAAAATTATATTTGAGAAAAAAAATAAGGAAGAAGAAAATATTTATATCTCTAGATATAAAATGCGATGATAATATTAAATTATATTTTTGATAGATATTTAGAGTTCAAAATAAAATGTTTTTAAATATTTAAAAATGAACACTGTTTATACATATTGTTATAAAATTAAATGGCCGAAGATGCATCGCCTCATAAAATTTTATAAAAATTATAATTTAGATTCTAAAATTTTATTTGATGTAATATTACTTTTAAAATTAAAAAATCGAGATAATTTGACCTCTAAAGTTATATGCATCTAATTATTGAAAATAAATGTTAAATTTTTGAACGTCGGCCGTTATTTTAAATGTCAAATTATCTTAATTTTAAAATATTAAAGGTATCATTATACCAAATTAAACTTTAAATTTTAAATTATATTTTTTTTATCAAATTTTAAAAAACTATTTGCACATTTAGCTAAGTTGAGGCAAGTTAAATTAATCTAATCAATAGATTTTAGGAACTTTTTTAAAAATGGTGTTTTTTAAAAACTTATTTTGAAAAATAGTGTGCGTGTAAAAGTATTTGGAAAAATAGGGTGAGGGTATTTAATCCCGTAACAGGACATTGCGGGAATAAAAGTGGTATCCGATCAATTGCAGTGAACGAGGAGGATCAAAAATTTGGAATGAATAGTGGGGCCCACTGTCCAATGGTTGCGGGAATATGATAATTTTTTATTATTTTTTTTCTTATACAAATTTGGTTGGCTTAATTTCATTAATATTACTGGTTCAAAATTATTTAAACCCGAATTATGACACACATAGCATAAATATATAGAACAAAATTCAAAATTTTAATATGAAAATTTGTAAAAATTTAAAATCAATAGTCAATATATTTTATTCGTATAATGTGTCATAACAATTGAATTATAAATATTCATATTTTTGAAAAATTAGGTATTATTTTGTATTAAAATATAAAAATTTAATAAAAAAATTTAAATAATAAATTCTTATCAATTGCTCGTAATAAGATAGTATAACGCGTCATTTAAAATTTTTTAACCTATAAATACATAATAAATGTTTACCATTTTTAATAACTTAATAATAAATTTATCAAAAATATATTTAAAGAGTAAATACTACATTATTTTTAAATAAAAATGTATTAAATAAGTAATACATAACTACGCTATAAATAAATTAATACAAAAACAATTTGTTAAGTCAAATCGTTTAGTAGTTTCAGAAATTAAGATATTCTTTTGAAACTTTACAATCAATTGCTTTGCAACATTAAAAATGATTTTAAATTGTGGTACGCAATGACTTATACGAGGAAAATAAGGACCTTTTATATATAGCGTAGTTATGTGTTATTTATTTAATATATTTTTATTTAAAAATAATGCAGTATTTATTCTTTAAATATATTTTTGATAAATTTATTATTAAGTTATTAAAAATAATAAACATTTATTGTGTATTTATGGGTCAAAAAATTTTAAATTGATGCATTATACTGTCTTATTACGGACAATTGGTAAGAATTTATTATTTAAATTTTTTTATTTTAATACAAAATAATGTATAATTTTTCAAAAAAAATATGAATATTTGTATTTGAATTGTTATGACGCATTATACGAATAAAATATATTCACCGTTGATTTTAAATTTTTATATTAAAATTTTAAATTTTATTCTGTATATTTATGTTATGTGTGTCATAATTTGGGTTTAAATAATTTTGAACCAATAATATTGATGGAATCAAGCCAACTAAATTTATACAAGAAAAAAACAATAAAAAATTATCATATTTGGTTGCGCGATTAAAAAGTAGGCTCCACTATTCATTCCACATTTTTTGTTCTCCTTGTTCACCGTAATTGATCGGGTTTCACTTTTATTCTCGCAATATCCTGTTGCGAAATTAAATACCCTTACTCTATTTTTCTAAATATTTTTACACACATCATTTCTCAAAATTAATTTTTAAAAAATACTATTTTTAAAGAAGCCACTAGATTTTAAATATCACATTAGTATTAAAAAAAATTAAAATATTATACTTATTATTGTTAATTCAAATATTTCTCTAGGAGAGAGGAAAAAACCAAATCAAAGTCCATGGACATGCACGTGGCTAGGAGAGATTGGGAGCAAAAGAGGTAACAACGTAGTTAGCTGTACCAAATCAAAATTAAAATCTTTAAAAAACTACGGGAAGAGAAGAGAAGAAAAGAAAAGTCTTGTTCATTTCACGGATATATTTAAAAGTTAGAACCAAAACAAAAAGCTAACGAGTCTCTGTGGTTTTTAATTAATCGAAGCTAGCCATTTCCCCTTTCCCTCAACGGTTTTCACATTCTTGCCCTCACGAAAAATCCCCAAAACCAAATTAAAAATCTTCCCTTTAACCATTAACATTGGGGGTGGCAAAACAATAGCAGGATTTGCAGAGACAAGTATGGCTGCAAGTACTAAAGAGTCCAGCTCTGATGGTAGTCATGCTAGTAAAGTAAAAGGAGTGCCAACACATGGGGGCCGCTATGTTCAATACAATGTTTATGGTAACTTGTTTGAGGTTTCCAGTAAATATGTTCCTCCCATTCGCCCCATCGGTCGTGGTGCTTATGGTATTGTCTGGTAATTTTTTTTTTCTGTTCTTGAAAAAGATGCTTACTTTGTTAGTTTTTGGTGATTTGATTCAATTTTCACTTCTGGGTGTTTGATTTTTGCGTGATTTTGACCTGTTTAGGTTCTATCAGAAATGGGTTTTTATTTGTTCTGGTGGTGAATCTATGCCCAAAACGAGCTTATTTATTTGTTTATTGTCTTTTTATTTAATATTGTGAAGTGATAATGTGATTGAGCGTAAAGTTATGCTCATAGCTGCAAGTGTATAGGCCTCTCGTTTGGTTGCTACTTCAATTTATAAAACTTGGACAAATTTGCGTATCAGCTTTTTGTAGCAATCTATATATCTATCCCGTTTGTTCTTTTCATGTTAATCATGCTGTCTGATTTCTTGAATACTAGAACTAATTGTCTTTTAGCAGGACTAATAAATTATATAAAGAATTGGGAGGACAATAATGCTCAAAAGAGGCATAAAGTCATTTACCAATAAAAAAAAAGAGGCATAAAGTTTATCAATAGCCTTTTTTGATGCGTAAAAGGAGTCAAATATGTTTCTTTTAGTTATATATTTATGTTAGTGTTTCTAGGATCAGACTTTGGATAGCTTGCACAATCATGCTATTGAGCAGTAGCCAAATTATTTCTCTGCTTGCTAATTATTTCTTCGCTTTATGTAATATTTGGTTCTTTGGCTAAATGGACTGGGATCCTTTTTCACTTGTTATGAACCTCGAGAACAGACAAGTTTGAGAAACTATCTTAGATGCTCTGCTGGGGAAAGATTTTCTTTTTCTTTCAAATTTTAGACCAGTAATTACTTTTTTTTTTCTTCTTTTTTTTTTTCAGTGCTGCTGTGAATTCAGAGACACGTGAGGAAGTTGCAATAAAGAAAATTGGAAATGCGTTTGACAACAGAATAGATGCCAAAAGAACATTGAGAGAGATTAAGCTTCTTCGTCACATGGACCATGAAAATGTAGGTTTCGCCTTAAATTAAATACCGAAATTATTGATTACCTTCTTACTTTCTTTTTCCTGTATACTTTGTTGTTGTCTTTGTCTACAATGTCAAAAATCAAGAAATGCAAATGGATTTGTGCACTAACGCAATATCGAGTTATATTAATACCATTTATGGCAAAATGGATGTATTTTGGCATATCAGAGAATACATGCATCGTAGTGCTCTAAGCATTTGTATAGTTTAGGCATCTGTCAACAATATGGATACTGGAAAACGGATTCAGGCTATGTAAATACACTACGCTACTTTGTGATGCATATGTGAACCTGTATACTTTATATATGGACAATTGAATTTGTGGCCAGCATCCTGAAAAGCAAACTATATATAGCACTTTATGCATCACTCTTTTTCTTGTTTACAGTGTGTTTATTTTCTCTTAATTTAGGGAGTTACTTCTGTTCTATCGCTCTTCCATTTCTGCATCTTATGTTGTGCTTAAGTTTTTGCTAATTTCTCTGCACAGGTTATTGCTATCAAGGATATAATTCGACCACCAAAAAAGGAGGCTTTCAATGATGTGTACATTGTTTATGAATTGATGGACACCGATCTTCATCAAATTATTCGTTCTGATCAATCATTGACTGATGATCATTGTCAGGTTCGGTGCCCAGAATAACTATTGCTTTGTCTTTTCTGCATCACAATTAGTTAGGCTGAAAACCTTTTAGCTTATCCTAGCTTGTTGTTTTCCTGTACTCGTCATTATATAGTTTTCCCAAAGATCATACAACGAGTGGCATTTTGATGATTACAGTAACTGGATTGATCATATACCTAATCTTTTTTTGAGCTTGTTGGCCCTAGTCTAGCAAAACTATCAGAAAGGAAGAGGATATATGTTAGCTTAAGAGACATTATATGTGAATAATTTACAAAATTAAAATGTTAAATTTTTGTACTAGAACACTATTCTGTTATATAGCATGATTGCTACAACTCCAAGGTTCAGTTTTTACCTGCAGTTGGCTAATAGATACTCAATGAAATTTTGGCAGTACTTCTTGTACCAGTTGTTAAGAGGACTGAAATATGTGCATTCAGCCAATGTCCTCCATCGTGATCTTAAGCCCAGCAATTTGCTTCTTAATGCAAATTGTGATCTGAAAATTGGAGATTTTGGATTGGCAAGGACAACATCTGAAACAGATTTCATGACTGAATACGTTGTTACCCGTTGGTATAGAGCACCAGAGTTGCTCCTTAATTGTTCAGAATACACTGCTGCAATTGATATCTGGTCTGTTGGTTGCATCCTTGGTGAAATTATGACCAGGGAACCTTTGTTTCCTGGAAAAGATTATGTCCATCAGCTGAGGCTAATCACAGAGGTATGTGTTTTTGGAGTTAGCACCTCTCTGAAATACATTATTCTTCCTTTCCTTTTAACGTATTACAAGAGTCACCAAAGCCAGACATTTAGACAATTTGGTACTTGTTAGTATATTCTTATGGAGCAAAGGCAATCTTTTGTGAAATGTCATATGCTTTTGTGGATTAATGAGGAAATTTTCTTTATTCTTTTTATTAAGTTGTTGCAAGTAAAATCATACATGCATTTTTTGTTTTTCTTTTTGTCTAAAAGTTAATAGGTTCACCTGATGACACTAGCCTTGGTTTTCTCCGAAGTGATAATGCCCGGAGATATGTTAGACAGCTTCCACAATACAGAAAGCAGAATTTCTTAGTGAGATTTCCTAATGTGTCTGCTGGGGCTGCTGATCTCCTGGAAAAAATGCTTGTTTTTGATCCCAATAGTCGCATTACAGGTATGCAAACAGCTTTCAAAGTTTAAAGTGCAGCACTATTAAACACTACTTCAAGTTCCTTTTGTTTCTGCTCCTCCATTGAGTAGTTATGCTTTTGCATCTGTTGACAGTTGATGAAGCACTTTGCCACCCATACTTGTCGTCTCTTCATGATATGAATGACGAGCCTGTCTGCCCCAGGCCTTTTCATTTTGATTTCGAGCACCCGTCATGTACTGAAGAGCACATCAAGGAGCTTATCTGGAAGGAATCAGTGAAGTTCAATCCATACCCTCCAACTTCTTAGGTGAAAATGAATATGCTACAGGAATGCATTAGAAATGGGATAAGCCATTCCCTTGAAACCATTTCCTGATAGTACATGAGTTTGGTGTTCCTAGACGCTGATAGATAAAGTTGCTCGTTGTTCAACACACTGATGCATAGTTCTAGGAATCATTTCGACATTTATATTGTAATGTTAATGCCATGAGGCATGAAGTGCATGGTATACATTTAAACAGATCTTTTGTAATTATTGGTAGCTGGGGGTTTGGAGGTAGGAGCAAAACAAAGATCGGCTTGGATTGCTTGTGGATCTTATTTATATTTTTCAAATAAAATGATGATATTATGTGCAGATCTGGTTTATGTGTTAATTTTATTTAGATTTGTAAGTCATGGTGATCTGAGTAGCTGGGTTCTCAGTGAATTGGATGCAACCAAAAATTTAGTGAATTCCTTCAGTAACTTGAAACTTTTATCCAGCAAGCGAACTCAACAGCATCCTCATATGCAACGGTAATTTTTCATATCTGGTATAGTTTCCATTTGTAGCTTGAAGGTTTCAGCTACACAACTATATTTATAACAATGTGGGGAATTAAAATTTGACGTTTCCAAAATGGCTTCATATTGTGTGAAATAAGATTCACATTAACGTTAGAAATACATATAGAAAGCACGTTGCACTGTACAGAAACTTTCAGAAATTCCTCCTACTAGAAGACATATCTTGACCTGGGCATTGTCGACTGGCAAACTATCATCAGGAAAATTACATCCTGAAGTCATCCCTGGCCCCTGATCTGGAAGCAGATCACAAGGTTTTGGAGTCACACCACTTGAAATCCCTGCAATATCAGTGCAATTCCATTGAAGCTTCTTCGGCTTTGCTGTGAGTCCAATAGTCACATTGGACATGCAGATCCCAGTGAAGGGATCACCAGAAATGCCATCCAGTCTAGCAGCCATTGTTACATTGTCAGCTACAATGTCCCGATAGTTGATATTCTCAATCACAGGAATTGCATTAGGATCATAGTTATTATCTGGATGAGACCCGTAATTTCCTGTCATCCAAAATACCCATTTCATGGTTTGCAATGCCATCCTTCTGACATATATCTCCTTTACATAACCTCCTCTCCCCACAGAAGTTTTGATCCTAACACCCGACTCTGTATTAATAGCAGTGATATCTTCAGCTTGAACATCTTGGATCCCACCAGACATCTCGCTCCCCAACGCAATTGCTGCACTGGTAGGAGAAATGCAGGTAAGCCTTCTGATTAGAAGCTGCTTTGTAGGCATCCTAAAAGCAATACCATACTCATCCCAGCCACTTTTAACAGCCACACAATCATCTCCTGAAACAATGTAACAGTCCTCGATTCTGGTATTCGTGCATGAATCTGCACAAGTTGCAGAATGCATAATCAAGGCATTAGGCAAAAGCTATCAAAGATTGTTTCCGTTTCTAGACTGCTGTGAGAAAGGAAGAGGTTCACCTGGGTTGATTCCATCGGTGTTTGGAGAATTCACCGGTGCAAGAATTGTTATGCCTTGAACAACAATATTGCTGTGTTTTCCATATTCTTTGATTAGAAAAAATTTCAAGCAATAAGGTTTAGCACAGTTGGGAGAACCAAATGATACCTGCTATAAATAGGATGAACATTCCATGAAGGAGAGTTCATCAATGTAATGTTGGATATTTGAATGTCAGTAGAATACATGTTGGGATACAATCCAAGTCCCATATCCCACATTGGAAAATTAAGGGAGAAACACCTTGAATATAAGTGTGTCCACCTAACTCCATTAGTATGAGGCCTTTTGGGAGGAGCCCAAAAACAAATCCGTGCGGGCTTGGCCCAAAGCGGACAATATCATACTAATGTGGAGTTAAGGGGATGCTTGGCGGTCCCAACAAGTGGTATCAGAGCCCAGGTTCGGAGATGGAGCCAACGGTGGACTGTATTGTGTGGGAGGGTCCTCGATTTGTTCATGCGATTGGAGATTCGTGTTTGGTGCCTTGCGTCGAAAGTCTTCCTGGTATTGTGATAGCCAGGCGGCGTGTCCCGTTGGTTGAGAACGGCGGTGCAAGATGATTTGACGGATCAAATGAATTATCGCTCGAGGGGAGGACATAAGCTGTGGGAGGCCCTCGGTAAGTCCTCGCGATTGGAAAATGGATTATCGCTAGAGGAGAGGCCACGTGTTGTGTGGTCCTTGGTTTGAGGGGAGGATTGTTGGGATACAATCCAAGTCCCATATCCCACATTGGAAAATTAAGGGAGAAACACCTTGAATATAAGTGTGTCCACCTAACTCCATTAGTATGAGGCCTTTTGGGAGGAGCCCAAAAACAAATCCGTGCGGGCTTGGCCCAAAGCGGACAATATCATACTAATGTGGAGTTAAGGGGATGCTTGGCGGTCCCAACAATACATGATCTCTATCAGGTAAGGCCTGGTGAGGTTCAGCTTTCCGTTGCGAAATTTTTGCCACCAGACCTCGCCCTGACCATCAATAGTGCCATTGCCACCTAAATCCATATGTACGTATTCAATCTGTAAGAGATTTTATTTTAACATTATCATTAAACTTTACCAGAAGATATACCTGTGATTACAACGTCGGTAAGATTGGTCCCGAAAATGAGACTGCTAAACCTTCCACCATCTGCATCCCTTCCTCTGCCATAAGATGGCAATGGTTCAATTATAGGCCATTCACTCTCATCCTAGTTTCCCAAATTCAAGATATGTCCAGCACATTATTTGATGATAAATTAATTTAACAATCAAGCTACTTTGCCAAAATGGAAATGGGAACTTAAATTCAACTCATGAAAACTATTAAAAGGCATATAAAGGGTAGAGCTTTCCCTTATCTTCCATCGAAAAAACTGCTAAACTATACATATTTTTGAGGCTCATGTACACCTCCTCTCTCTCTCTCAGGTCATTTTCAAACTACAAGTGGGTTTGATTTAAGAAACAAAGTTTTGTGGCCTTGACAGTTGAACTCCTTAACTGGCCTTTGAAATATGAACTTTAAAGATCAGAGTTTGCTTTGGTTTTAAATTTTCCCCTTAAAATTTCTAGGACTGGTCCTTAGATTCTCCATTTCTTCAAAAACAGAGTTTGCTTTGGTTAGCTGGAGAGGCAGTTAGGCGTGTATGTATCTCTGAGTAATATTTATATACAATGTTGCCAAATATGCCGATGCACCACTCGCTGATTATTAGTTTTTTTTTGTTATTATTAATAATTT
Organism: Excoecaria agallocha; assembly: GCA_037975025.1. Classification (NCBI taxonomy): domain Eukaryota; kingdom Viridiplantae; phylum Streptophyta; class Magnoliopsida; order Malpighiales; family Euphorbiaceae; genus Excoecaria; species Excoecaria agallocha. The sequence goes on along the minus strand of JBBPFJ010000030.1, from coordinate 1,061,108 downwards.
CATTAAGGGAATTTTTTTATTTGTTTTTTAATCTCTCAACTATTAGAATATTTTTTTAGGATAAATCTGCTTTTGCTTCAACATTTTTATTGATCGATTTTTATCTCTAAAATATTGAAAAAATAAAAAAATTGTCTTTATTTTATATAAAAATTAATTATATGCTATATATTTTAGAGTATAATACGTTAATTTTGATAAGTTTATGATTAAAACAATCTATTTGAAAGAACATAGAGACAAAATTTAATACTTTAAATATGTTGTCATTTTATTATACGCTATATTCTTAAATAATACCGTTAGAATAAATGCATATGAAAATTAATGTTTGGAAATCCAATAAAATACAATCAAAATCTAAAAATTGAATAGAAATTATGTAAACAGTAAGGATGTGCCAAATTAATCCATGAGACTTGATTGAAATTACATATTTAACCTTTATATTTGATTTTTTTAAATAAATTTTGTGTTTGCTTCAAGATTTGAAAAGAGAAACCGTGTGTGTGTGTGTATATATATATATATATATATATGAGTCTTGTAAGAAAGAAATTTATCAATTTCTTTTACTTCAAAATTGATTGAAGTTTAATATCTTACAACTTTAGAATAAAAAAAAAAATCAATGTCATTCAACCAAAGTTTATCAGCAGTTACTACTCAAATTCCAAGGAGTAACTAACTTTATAACTAACAAAGCATGTGCCTTGTGCTATTTTTTATATTGTTGGTATATTTTTTTCCCAAACCAGTGGAGAAAGGGGGGCCCTAAAATCAAAAAGTCAATGTTAAGGTCTAAAATTTTACCAATGTTCGTTCAAATTTTGACCAAATGGAATTTATAAGCACATAAGAAAAATAAGGAAAATAGAAAACAAAAATGATTCTCCCTTACATTAGCCGATTATTGAGAGATTGATTGGACACATTTTCAGGTATCCTGGAAAATGCTCAGTTATTTTTTACTATTCAATTTTTTAAATTGATTAGAAAATATATTGTAATCATTTTTACGGTTAAAATATTTCATATAAGATAAAAAATAATTAAAACATACATCAATAATGACATATTATTACTAAATTGAATTGTATATTTATTCCTGCCATTCAGGATAAATGACGGGAATGTCCCATCCAATATTATTTAGTCCATTATGTATGGTGGGCAAGACAAGAATAAAAGTTAAATATATAAACCTAAAATTATTTAATTATAATTTATTTATTTTTTTTGATCTTTTTTGGTGAAGAAAATATAATTTATTTCCACATGAATGCACATGCCTCAAACAGTAGATATTGCTGAAATATTTTCCATAAACGCACCACTTTCTGCAGTGGTACACGGCCAACTCCACTAATCAAGTGCCCAATATGATGATGTTAAATATTCATTTTTTTCCTTGTACAAATATAATTGTATAAAATTAGTTAAAAAATAAAATTATTTAAATTAGTATATGTATTTATTCATACATTAAATATTATTTAGTTTATTTGGTTGATAAATGAATATGTAAATTGATTAAGAAAATTAATGAATAAAAAAAATAAATTGAGCTAGAGAATTAATGATTTAAAAAAATTAAAAAAAAATTGGACCACACATGACATGATGCAATGAGACCCGTGACCCTTTGTCGTTGCCTTTCACGGTTATGTTTAAGAAGTAAAAGAAAACAATACATAAAATCAATTATTTTTTTAGGAATTATATTAAATTAATTGTTTTTATCTAAATTTATTCTATACATAGATCAAAGTTAATAATATATGGACACACACATTTTTAGGTATGTTTTTAATTGGAGTCCACCAATTAGGGAAAAGTTTGATATTGTTGAAAATTTTTGCATAGCTCAAATTCATATATTCTTTTATAAAATGAATAGTTAAAAACATATAAAGAAAAATTATTTTCTTATCATACTATCATAAATTATGATTTCCATTCATATAATTAGATGTGAATTGCAGTAAAATTTGTCCTATTTATTCCTAATTTTTTTCTATCTATTGTCATAATTTTTAAGACAAAAGAAAAACTTGATCAAAATTTCATTGCAAGAAATTAAGTTATGATTAATAATATTTTTATGTAGATCATATACAATTTTAAATACGAAATTATTCGAATTATTCAGTTTTAAATACCGAATTATCTGTAAAAAAAATAATAACAGAAAGATTATAGACCGGATTTTCATGCACTTGTAGTACAATGCTGGGCCCAGAATGAATTGGCCCAAGCCCAATCTTAAATATTTTTAACTTTTAAATTCGGCCCATCTGAAATACAACACTTGCAAGAATTTATTATAGGGTGAATATATGTTATAAGAAGTTTTAATTTATAGCAAAAATTTTCAGATTTTATTTTTTCATTAAAGCAAAATGTTCATGTTCGATTGTAAAAGAGATAGTGAAATTGAAGTTATAAAATTTCTTAAAAATTATATATTATGCCAAATCACAAACAATAATTAAAATAAAAACATTTTAAATTGTAGGTTTGATTTTTGATTTTTTTTCCCTAAATAGTAATTCTTTTAATAAAAATTATAACTATTAATTTATATCTTAAATAAATCATAAATACGATTTAAATAGTTATATTTTCTTGAGCCCAAAGTACAAAGAGAGTAACCCATATTGAAGCTGCATAATTTTCGCATAAATATAATACATTATAAAGGGAAATTTGAGGGAAAAAAAGTTGAATTCATGAAAATATAATAAGATCAGAATTATATTTTTATATGATTTATTTCTATGTAGTTCCACGTTTGTGCTTTCGTTCATGTCAAGACCAATAGAGAAACAATAAAATCTGCAGAAAATCCGCTGGCAAAATCTATATAATTATCTTCATTTTCTCCTCTTAATCATCTCTATATGCATGTCAGTTTTCTCTCAGAATAATTAGCAATAACTTTTTATATACAAGTTCCTTTTATATTCATATAAGTTTATGTATATTAAGTCCATAAGTTTATATTCACATAGGGTTCATAGTCGTTATTTCATCAACAATAATAATAATATGAAATAACAACAACAATAATAATTTATTAAAAAACAACAACAATAATAATAATAAAATCACGTATGTCGCTAACATAATTAAGCATTAATAGGGATTCTCATTCTTATCTGTTAATTTTTACGAAATTCATTTTTTAGTTCATGCACTATATATATATATATATATATATATATATATATATATATATATATATATATATATATATATATATATATATATATATATATAAGCACTTCCTCCATCCTATTTTAAAAGGTATTTTTTTCAATTTTAGTTTGTTTCACTTCAAATATTATTTTTGGAATTCAATGGATATGTTTACATGTATACCCATATTTATTATACAACTTATTAAATATTTATCTTTCTTATTACTCTCCACTCTCAACTAAAATTAAATGAAATTCTTGAAAATATAAAAAGGTATTTTTGTCAATTACTTTAATTTTTTTTTTATAAAATTGAGTTATTTTAATCATTTCCTTAATTCCTTTGAAAAATAGAAAAGTAACTCTTAAAATGAGATGGATGGAGTATCACATATGCGGGAATAAAATCTCCTTTTTATTTTTAATTTTATACTTCCATTAAAAAAAATCTTTTATACGTTATAGTTTGTTGTTAATTTGGTACTGTCTAAATAAATATAAATATACTTTCAATATCAGACAAATATATTTAATAATAAACTATAAAATATTTACTTAAATTGGGTCCATGATAAGAGAGTATACTAACCACAAGCTAACATGTAAGAAAAGTAATTAAAATTAATTGCATATTTATAGAGCAATTAAAATTACATTACAAGCAATCCATTTCACTTCGAAAATTTCAACATGGATCCTATTTGATCAACCAGGTCAAAACTTCTAAAAGCAAATAATGATATGATCTAATTAACCCTTGTGGTTCTTATAACTAATTAATAACCAAAATTTTCATGCAGTAATAATAATGTGAAATACATATCCATCAGTGGTTATAACATTAACAATGCTTAGATAGAGATAATTAAGAATGAATTAGCTAGTACTTTGTGGTTTAAGGTTGTTTCATACAAACCAACAAGTCTAATTAATATCTATATTTTAAATAAATTTATAATGTTTTGTCAAAAATATACTATATTTTTTTAATATAGGGTTGACTACTTAGTTAAGATGAGAGATAATGAGTGAAGTGAGAAAAAAAAATTAAAAAATTAGAAAGATAACTAATTATGGTAGATATGGAAAAGCAATTCAATGCTAGTGACAAATTAATATTTTGAGATAAAAAAAATAGCTAAAATGACAATTACTTTGAGACTGGAGAGTAATAATTTATGATGTTGGCATTGAAATTAATAACATCCTCAATCACTAATTTCAACACAAATAAAGCTAAAATAACATTTTTTATAGCAGCAGAAAAGTTTATATATAACAATAAATATGGAGCAAGAAAATCAACATATCAAGCATGAATCAAATTGAAAAATACAATTAAGTATGTATGGGATTCCTTAATTATTTCAAAATATCTTGCCTTATATTAATTAATCAATCATATATATTAAATTAAATTAATTAATCAGTATCGGAATAGAAATGTGAATTCTTGACACCATTCTTCAATGTTGTTTGGCATGAAAAATAAATTCCAAACCCCATAATTCAACAAAAAATTGGAGAATCTCCGCAGGGAGTAGAAACAGATAGATGTTCTTATTAATTCAGATTGAAACACATACACAAACTTATATATATATATATATATATATATATATATATATATATATATATATATATATATATATATATATAACAATCAGATAGACACACTTAAATTATCACTAATCTGCATCATTAGAAATTTAAGGCAAAGATATCAATATAAAATTTCTGACAGACACTATGCACATATATACATATATGATATATGTATGCATATGCTAAAAACTTTAGAAATTCACCGATGATGGATGAAAACTGAGGATCATAATCCTTTATTTTCATTTTTCTACTAATTAGTCCTAAATCCACACACTAATTAAGCCTTAATCCCTTATAAAAGGTAGATTAATTAAGTTTTGTAGATAAAGAAGCCTTTATCACTTATCTCCAAACAAGTACCCAAGTGATGAATCTCCTCCTGGCACAGACTTAACCTTTGTCGATGGCCGATCCTGAGAAATTGAACTATATACGTCAACAAAATTTTCCCACTCCAACTGAGTCCATCAATTCAATAATTACAATTTTACATGCATAGCATTTCATCAGAAAAATAACAGTTTAGCAGCGAAAAATTTCGTAGCTAAAATCACGAAATTCATAGCTAAATTCTGTCGCTAGACATCTTTAGGTCGGCATTTTTTTTTTTAATATTCTTAATTACTTTTTCTTTCTTTTTAGAAATATAAAGCTTAACTTACAGTGATGAAGTTGCCGGAATTCTGGCCTTGAGCTCGGGGATAGTTGTTGGGGACCTGCTTTTCAGAAGAATTAAGATCTTTCTCCGGCGCGGTGTCAATACCATAGGGCGGTAGGCTAGTGGTGCGGGAAGGCGGCGGTGCAGTTGGTTGCTCATCGGAACCAAAAAGGTAGCCCAAGGAACTCTGACCACCGCCGGAGCTTTCACCTCTACTCATGGCTGCAGGAGCTGCAAATCAAGATCTTGTTTAGTAAACTACAAAGAAGAGGAGAGATAATTAGGGTTAATATATAGGTGAGCTCTATGCTTGTTTTAGTATGTATGTGAATTGTGATGTGCATAAATATGCTAATTATAATTAATGACGCATCATTTGGTATACCTAATTGGCCATTAATCTCCATAATTGCATATTTAGGCCTAATTACAAAGATGGTTAACTTTTGAAAAGGAGGCATCGTCATCATCATCATTTATGGTTAACTTTTGATGATATGCATTAGAAGCATCAATAAGAGCAAATTATAGTTTATTTTACATTATACAATGCACTACCCTAAAAGACTTGTCCAAATCTTATCAATGAGAAGAAGAAAATGCCATATAAAATAAGGTAATTCGAAATAAAAAGTGAACTGATATTTGGTTATCATTTATTGATACGAATAGCTTAATACATAAAAAAAAATTCATGAATCTGATTTATACAATAATTATCCAACAATTATCAATTATTAAACGGTGTTAACAGGAATGATTGGAATTTATTGAATTCATTCATGGAAAATTCAAACGATAATGGAATTAAACATTACAAATTAAAAAATGAATATATCAAATTTTTAGCATTTTTAGCTATACATATAAAGTATAATTTTGTCATTCAAGAGTAGCTCAATGGTTCGATTACTAACCAAACTTCTATTAGAACAAAAGTTAAGTTCAAGAAGAGGTTGCTAATCAATAATACTCAATATTATCTTTTACTGGACCTACACCACACTCGGTTCAGAAAGCATGCCAAACAAGAAGATCCAATCGGACACGAACCCAACATCTATGAGGCCTAATTACCGTGTGGTTAAGCGGACATGCAGGGTAAACAATGGGATAAGGCGGTCCGAACGGATATGACAAGACTTACCCTACGGCATTCCTCTGACACATGGCATCATCTCATCCACCTTCTGTCTCACGTTGTATCACTGCATACTTATCTAACACTTGGTTAGGCCACTCAATTAGTTTTCAATATCTCCAATAAATATCAAGTTAATTTACATTTCAAACACGTTATACTCCTGAGATTTCTCTTTATTTTCTCTCTCTAAATTTTTTACTTACTTAAGTATCTGAATGCTAATGTTCTGTCCGAATGGATAAACCTTTTTGTAGGTCTTATACACTGCCCAATCTAATCGGATGTTATTACAACTCACAATCCACTACAGCATTGAATCGACCTCCATAACAACCTTTGTTTCTTATAAAATTTTTGGATTTATCACTAAAGAATTAAGCTTGCACTGGCTTTTCATTTGCAACAGCTCTACAAATTAAATTTTATTTAAGTTAGAACTTCAGACGATCTTTAATTTTTTTTATTAAATGTTGATTATCAAATTAAATTTAAAAGATTATTTTTAAATATGTTTTAATTAACTTACTTTTTAAATTAGTTGAAGGGAACAGAGGTGTAGCCAAAAATTGCCAAATTGGGTTCAGTGGAGTCAAAAATTATTGAAATATATTAATGGGATCAATTTTTTAATGAAATCAATTGTTAATGGGATTATTTAAAAATTTCAGTGGGGTCAGTTTTTAATGACATAAATTGTTAATGGGGTCATTTAAAAATTTCAGTAGAGTTAATTTTGAAAAAAAAAATCTCAAGAGTATTTTCAAATATTTTTTAAATTGAATGAGGTCAATTTACCCCACGCAATACAAGGTGGCTATGCCCCCACATGCCCTTTCCATTTAGATAATGTTGAAATGTATTTTTATTTCTTAATAAGCACATCCCTAATGACAATATTATTTGAAAATTTTATATATGACATTAAATTAGTAAAAAAATCATATTATTACTATTTTTAAAATAACAATATGGTAATACTACCAAAAAATTATAATAATCGAATATTTATTGTTTACTTTGACAAGAAAAGTTAAAAAATTAAAACGTACAAAGCACTTATACATGTTTATGACCAAAATGACTTTTGTAACTAATTAGCAGTAGAAAGAATGAGTAGGTTTGCTGTCTAAATCTGGTAGGATTGATTTGCTATTAGGGCAAATGTCAACCATAATTTTTTATTAATGATAATTAATTTGATTCACAACGGTTAACAACAAGCGAAATGATGATAAAAATTTCTTATATGGCTGTTGCTGATTAATAATGCTTAAATATTTTAGCCACAACTTATGGTTAAAAATTGAATTTTCTCATAAATATTGTATTCACATATTAGATATTTGTGCAGTTCTAGAGTTAGTATAATATAGGAAATAATCTAAACTATGAAGATAAATATAATTATATTCTATCGCTTAACGATCAAATCAAACAAATTTTATATAATTAATCTTATAAGAAAGTGGTGAAATTAACCTCGCTACGAAAAGTAGCAGAAAAATATTTAAATTGGCGTGGGTGATACTGTAACATATGTCTTCAAGGGTCAGCAATCATAAAATAATATTAAAAATTAAGGAAATCTGTGCCTGGGTTGGCCAAAATTAAGTCTGAAACACAACCCTAATAAGTTAAAAATTAAAAGGTGTGCTTAAGCGGAAGGTTAAAATTAAGATAATGGGTGATTTTAACAGGAAAATTAAGAATGAATCAGCATAATAACTTAATTAGCACGTACGAATCAGCATAATAACTTAATTAGCACGTAGTGTTAAAATTGGACCCACAATGACTTGTACTCCAAAAATATAAAAAATATTATGTAATGCCTTGGAGACTTAATTAGTTCGGTTGGAAGGGAACCTGTAGGCCAAGCTTAATTGTAATGCATATACGTGTATTTCTTGCTCAAATTGGGTTTATAATTATATACTCATTAAACAATTGGGTTGATATATATATATATATATCAAAATTTAGAATATGAAATTTGCATAATTGAACATATGTGGGTGGCCAAATATTACAAGATTAGTGACTCTAACAATATTACGGTTGAAAAAAATAATCCAAATCTAAATTTATTTCTTAACAGTTAATTTTTGAAATGATAATCATAAATAGCAGTATAATTCATACTTTAAAATTTATTTATTTTAAAATAATTGATATCCAAACTATTTATATCTTAAATCGGTTAAATTCGAGTAACCTAACTATTCAACGGACTAAGTATTAATGCACTTTTTACAAGCATTACGTAAGTAATAATTAAGTCATTATAATCGTTATCGAGCATCTATAGCCTTACTCGTTATTGATAAATGAAAAAAAATAATATATAGGAGATAGAAAATCTCCCTGGTATATTCTGTATAACGTATTCTCACTCTGCTATAATTTGATCATCATAATATTTCTATGGAAAACTCATCGAATATTTATATTTTTAGATAATTAACTAAAAGAATTTGATAATTAATAATAAATTATTGAATCGGTTTACAAGTTAAGTGCATTATTTTTTATAAGATTTTCCTAAAATCATATGTAGCATCTTATTTTCGGCGCACTTTTTGACAGAAATAACAAGTAATGATGATTCTAGGTAGCAACTAAAAAGTTATGATTAAAATTACATTGAGATCGAAATGATAGACATAGAATATTTCATAAACTTAGGTCATGACATGAGAAAGCAAGTTGGGAGAGATAGAAGAAAGGGTAGCCACATAAACATGCAATAAAATATCAAAAAAGGTGCAGTCAGCTTCTCAAGTGTCCTGACATATTCAAAATCAAAATTAAGTAGTATGTGATAGAACATAAGAACAAACACTATTATGATATCTATGGCCCTAAAAAGATATGTATGTGACTGGAAAGCTCCTCATGTGGGTCTATGAATTCAACATCATTTGCTTTAAACAGTGCATATTCCACCTAAAAAAAGTTATCTTATAAAAATGTACCTTCATATGATTTATCCATTTTGTGTACTACACCAAACTATTTATCGATTCTAGCTGTTTTTGGAAATTATCCTTCACAATTTATTGAGCTGCATGGTTCGTTGATTTTGCCTTTTACTTTTTTATTTTTCAACTTTTTCTTTTAAATTATTCAAAATAGGATGATTTTATTATTATTTTATATGATAATTAATTATATAATGTCACATATTATCCAATATTTTTAAGTAAATTGTGTATTTTGATAAATTTAAAGAAAAATATTATATATTTTGAAAAGCATAAAGATAAAATTTTTCAGTTTTAAATATTTTATAAATAAAGACTAATAAAAAAAAGTAATAAGAATAAAATTGCTTTATTTCAAGTGCATTGAGAGCAAAAATATTGTTATTTTTTTTTATATCATATGAGAATATCAATCACATATTATTTGACCATTCTTCAAGTATATTTGTCGGAAAGTAAAAGGTAGTCTAGGCCTACTCTTTACACTAACGATATACAATCATTTCATGGAAAGTAAGTAAGTATACAAGATGATGAGATTGTAGACCGTTCAAGGCATGTCGATAAGATGGATTATGAGAATGAGAATAGTAATCTTTTCATTTCATTTTAAAAAATAATTTTTTATTTTTCAAGAGAATTAAAAAATTATTAAAATATTTTAATTTTATAAAAAATTAAAGTGATTGATAAAAATATTATTTTATATTTTTAAAAATTTTATTTAATTTTAGTTAAAAATAAAAAAATGATAAAAAAATTAATGAGATATATAATAAATAGTAGTATATATAAAAATATATTTTTTAAAATTTTGAAAAATAAATTTAAATTCAAATAAAATAAAATAAAAAATAATTTTTTAAAATAAGATGAAAAACTAATATAATATATAATTTAATTTTGGAGATATGTATGACTTAAGAGGGGAAAAGCAGGGGACATTACCAACCGCACAACCACAAATCAGCCCAATTGGGGTACAATCAAAATTGCCTGGCGGTGGTTCTTGTCATATCAAATATATATATATAGTGCAAAAATTTTAACCAATTTTAACATTATCTTCATCTATATATGTTTTTAGTATAAATCACCATAACACTGTTAAAAAATTCATTAAAATTTAATATAATAATATATGTAACATGGAATATTTTGGAATACTTTGTTATTCATTCAAGGAATTTTTAATAGAGTTTAATATAGTCAAAATTAAAAATAAAATTACTTAATGTAAAAAAAAATTAAGTTGGAGAATTCAATGTAAGGAAAACAGTGGGGTAAGAATGGGTTTTGCCACAATGCAATGATTTGTATTTTGAATTTTAGACTATGAATGATCCAATAAAATTCCATATCTTTTAGGGCAACTACGAAAACTTTTTGTGAGGCCGGAAGTTGGGCCAGTTCAGTGACCATTGGCCCATATGAATTTTGGGCTGCAGATCAAACCAAAAGCCCATGGATACCTGAAAAGTCGAAGCACTTCTTTTTCTAATATCTTTGGGCATCTTTGTTAATATATTATTAATTATAATTATAAAAAATGTGAGTTGATTTAGTCATGGAATCAACCCAATTTCAATATACATAGAAATTTTACATTCGAACATTCATTTTCTACATAGAAAAAAACTGACTTTCTAAAGTAATTTCAACTTAAGTATTAATTTTGTTATGAGACAAATTAATTTTTATTCTGATTAAAATATATAATTTTCTCAGAACAATATAATAAAATTTCACAATATTATTATCAAAATTTGAGTATAACGAAAGTCCCCAGCCCATCCCTGGCCATGTTCACTGTTCAGAACATTTGGTCATTAAGGATGTCCAGGAACAGAAGGGCATATAGGTAATTTCAATATTAACGCATTAACCGTGAGGTGGTTTCGTTCTTCTTCACAGCACCAAAAAAAGGACCAATGAACGTTAGATGACCAAGCTGAACTTGCCTTATATAGTTCTCCATTTGCCTCTTCCTCTTTCCAAAATTTAATCTTTTTGTTTGTTCTCATTCCCAATTGCGAGGTTAACTATAACCCTCTTTTCCTGAATTTTAGCTCTTTTACTTAATTCTTTGGAATTTTCCTTCTGACCAAACAGGGAAAAAAAAACAGAGTATGGCCATTTCTGCAACTTCAAGCTCTGTAATTCACCATTTTGGCCACAGTTTTTTGCTAATTACAAAACCCAGTAACACAAGAAGCATAACGAGTCCCTTTAATGGCAGAAAGGTTTCTTCTTTCAGGAAAAACAAGTGGAGAGTATGTTTGGTCATGGAGAGAAAAACCGAGCATGTTCATGGTTCTGCGGAGAATGATGAACAAGATGAGAAAATTCAGAGTTGTGGTGAAACTAAGAAACAACCCATGATTTCTCATGTTTCAAAGAAAATGAAGAGAAAGAAATTGGAGAGATATACTTATCTTGTTGCTGCAATTATGTCAAGCTTGGGCATCACTTCAATGGCTGCCCTGTCGGTCTATTACAGATTTTCTTGGCAAATGGAGGTAATTAAAATAATTTTATGGTTTTTTTTTTTAATTTTCATAAAAAATTCACTTTGATCATTTTGTAATTTATAGGGTGGAGAATTTCCTGCAATGGAAATGTTTTCTACTTTTGCGCTCTCCGTAGGAGCTGCTGTAAGTTCAATTCTTGACTTAATTAACTAAAATGATTACATTAATACTAATTAATAGTTAATTTATAGCAGAATGTCTTTAATTAATGGATTAAGTAATGTTGGATTTACAGGTAGGGATGGAGTATTGGGCAAGGTGGGCACATAGAGCACTATGGCATGCTTCATTATGGCATATGCATGAGGTTTGTTAGTATTGTAAATATAATATTAGAATTACAATTACCAATTAAATTAAATTAAAATAAAAATATTTGAATAATTTTTGAGGGTTAATTCTGGCAGTCTCACCACAGAGCAAGGGAAGGTCCATTTGAAATGAATGATGTATTTGCAATAATAAATGCAATTCCAGCCATTGCTTTGTTGTCTTATGGCTTTCTTAACAAAGGCATATTTTCTGGTCTCTGTTACAGCGCTGTGAGTTCCCTTTTCCTTGCCCAGTTTCTATCTTTTAAATATTATTTCTTTTCTTATAAAATCACCCGCTTAATTTTACGGATTTAAAAAAAATTATTATTCACGAAGCATATTGATAAAAAAAAATGTTTACATACGCATGCAGACGTGAAAAAAAATTCCCAAATGCCTAGATGTCGATAGTTGATTGATGGGTCGGCAGCAAAGCCACCTTCAGAAAATAATAATAATAAAAGTTAATAAAATCCATTTTAGACTTACGTGTAATTAAGCAATTAGAGCATACTAGAATTCTCTGTGCTATACACGGCAAAATTGTATAAATCTTCCACTTTTATTATTTGACGTATTTTGACTTTTTAAAGATATTTTTTAATGAGATATTTTCCTAACCTCATTGCGTTATATAATTAATTAAAGCATATTTAAATATATTTTTTTCATTATATTTAAAAAAATTTTGAATTTAATATCTGGTTTTGAGGACTAAAAATTGATATTATAAGATTCTGAAATTCTGATAGGATGTTTGATGCAGGGACTAGGAATTACAATGTTTGGAATGGCATACATGTTTGTGCATGATGGACTTGTCCATCGTCGATTTCCAGTAGGTCCGATTGCTAATGTTCCCTATTTGCGAAGAGTTGCTGCTGCTCATCAGGTAATTGAATTTTTTTAGTAAATTACTCAACAGTTATATATATATATATATACCAACATTTTTATCCTTATTTTCTTTTATTTTTCTTCATTCTTTTGTAAGTTTCAATACATAATCAAGCAAATTTTGTCTGGCTCCTATCTATAATTTTATTTGTATGGTGTTTTATTGGTGATTTCATACATACTAAAATAAAAAATGGAATATATGCAACTGAAAATATTTATTTATTTTTATTTTTTTTTCAGCTTCATCACTCGGAGAAATTTGATGGAGTTCCATATGGATTATTTTTGGGACCCCATGTGAGATTTTGCTCTTTTAAAAAAAATCAAATTTTGTTTTTTACAAATAATTTGTTTGTAATTAGGGAAAATTAAACATTTTGATTAAATAAGTTTGGTGCTTTGCTGATGCAGGAACTAGAAGAGAAAGTAGGAGGCGTAGAAGAGTTAAACAAGGAAGTCCAGAAAAGAATTAAGTTGTGTAAATGAAATTAATTAGTTTTAATTTCCTTCTCTTGTAGAATATTATATAATAATCATTTTTTAAATGAAAATGCTATACAGATTAGCCTAGAATTTCTTGTGAAGGTTGGAATCTCCTAGTATAAATTTTCCTTAAACTTTCTTCTTTTTAAGTAATTTTAATGAAATATTCTTACTTTGGTCAAGACATAATTATGATTTTCCTTAAATTTGATCCAATCCATAAAAAAATTCGTTTTTGACTTGACCCATAAAAATCAAAAAAATTTGAATCGATTTGTAAATTATGCATGATGGATAATCGATTTTAATTTTATTTGTCATAAAACCTTGCTTTATTGAATGAGAATTATATAATAAGACAACAAAAATCAATCCATGATGTTGTATAATTAAAAAAAAAGATTCAAATGGTTCGATCCATTTGGATCGATCCATGATCTGCATGTGATCAAACTCAACTCATTTATTACTCGATCCGTTTTGATCTATCCATTTATCGGATCTAAATGAAAATGACATAAAATATCATGTATTAATAAAGTAATTTTTAATTGGATTTTAGCATAATATTTCCGACTTTGAATGAAAGTTATATTATATAAGTTGATGTGAGTTATGTTTCAAAATATTAGGAAATATGAAAATAATATCCCTAAAATTTGGAATTTGCAAATGAAATTCCAAATAATAAGTACGTTAATATTGCAAAACTTGGATATATTGGCCAATAAAAGTAGTTGTGTCACAATACAAATTAATGCAATTAATGAAATGCAAAATTATATATAGTACATAGAAAAAATGGGTTAATGATTTTCCAAGCATACAAATGTTTAGGTTTAAAATTTTATTTATTTATTTATTAAAAAAAAAGAAAGATGAATACGTCTCTCCATTAGTCATTAGATAATATTTATGTAAAGAAAAAATACCATTTATATATATATCTCTCTCTATATATAGATATAGAAGAAAATGTAACCAATTGTGGTTGGTGTGAGTGGTAAGGCACTCTCATCCCTTAAGTGAGGTCAGGGGTTCGATCTCCCTCACGTACGGAGTAACACATTGGCCAGCACACTACCCCTTAATTGGGCTGACACGGTGCGAACGAGGATTAGTGTGGGTGTGGTACGGGCTTAAAAGTGCATTCCACAGTTGGAGTCCATCCAGGATACCCCGTGCATTTCGCAAAAAAAAAAAAGATATAGAAGAAAATGTAAAGTTTATATATATAAAAAAGAAAACGTGGTCGGTCACATGAAAGTGGAGGGTGGATTAAGAAGGGAACGTGGGCAATGAGCTATGCTTGTGGATGACTCGCACTGCCTCCTACACATGCATTCACTTTCAATGTTTTTTTTGCTTAAATCATTAATTATTACTTTTAGGGTGAAATTTTTTTCTTGCTATTAAATATTTTTTATAAGGAATTTCACTAAAATATTTAATAAATAAGTGATTTTTATTTTGAGATAGTAAATAAATTTATTTTTAAACTATTAAAGTTTAACATATTATCTCTCCATTAATTGAATATCATATTATCACTAAATTTATTAAAAGTGTTAATAATATGCTTTATTTTATTAAAAATTATATGAAGTAATTCTAAACTCGTTAAAAATATTATACTATTTTTTATTCACGCGCTTTATCCTTATATAGAGTTAGCAATATGGCAGTATAACCTGACTGCAAAAACATTATAAAGCAATAGCGACCAGTTTCAGCGCTCAAAATCTTGTGGCTAAAGAAATTGGAGGATTGGATCAGCTGGAGACGTGCAAGGAATTGATTGCTTGAGCGCCTGAATTTGATAATCTCACAAACAAAATGCTTTAGCTTTCAATGTGGGCCTAACCACTTTATGTTGTCTTCACAAATTTGGCTGATCCACCAAATTCCTCCTTTTATTTATTTATTTATTTTTCCTGGATTAGAAAGTCATACAATTCTAAAGTTCATAAGTTAGAGTTTCTTTGTTTTAAGAACCACTTTGCTTTTGGGATGATAATCCCTTTATCTTTCATCTTTTCTCTTGATGTTTTTCAAAAAAAAAAAGTGAACTTAATTATAAATATAATTCTAAAATTTCTCAGTTCCATTAAAAAAAACAAAATTTGAATTTTTTAAGATATAGTTTGATTTATCATACAACAGTAATCTATCGGTAAAGATTTAATAATAGAAAAATTCATATTTTAGTTCCTGTATTTTAATGATTTTACACATTAAATTTCTATACTTTCAAAACTACAAATTAAGTTCCTGAATTTAAAAAAAAACACATTAAATTCAAAATAAACGATACAAATGATAGTGCAATACATATTCGGTTAAAGTCATATGTATTTTAATATAATGCTATTATTTTTAATATTCATTTGAATTTAGTGTATTTCAATAAATAATTTCAGAAACTCATTATTTAGTTTTTAAAATATAAAAACTCGATATATAAATACTTAAAATTTAAGTGATCCAATATATAGTTTTTAAAGTATAAGAATTCAATATATAAAAATATTAAAATTTAAGGACTAAATTATGATTTTTGCCCTTAGTAGTTAGTAATCGAATGTAAATGATGCCATTCTATCATTATTGAATTCAGAAAAAAAAAAAACAAAATAAAACAAAACCGAAGGAATTGATTGCTTGAGCACCTTAAGCCTTAGTAAAATTAATTTGATCCCATTATTATGGACGGATGTGAACCCAATTTTCAAGCGGGCTGAATACAAGTTTTATTGCTGGCCCAATGGGGCGAAGTTGGACTTCGAACCAATCTTATGGTGCACACGTGTCAGGCAAGTTTCTTTGTAGTTTTGACGGTCCACAATCCCCCACAAGTGCATCGCCACAAACCCGAGAATGCTCGTGAATGTTCTTTTTCTCTCCTCTTCCTCAATAGGAACAACTCGAAGCAATTGCTGTCTGTTTGGTTTGGTGTTGCAGAGAGAGAAAGTAAAGCTTTAACCTTTGCAATTTCAGGTATGGATACTGTAACTCTTATTCTTTAACAAAATAGGTTTTTTGGGATATGGAGATCACTTCTCGTAAGTAAAGTTGGTATTTTTAACGTTGTCTGGTGAAATGAGTTCATGTTTTGATTTTGACAATAAATGTAAGCATTTTCATTGGGAAAGTTTCAATTTTTAAAATGCTTAATTGGTTTAAATTCCTATATTTTCAAGTTCATCAAAATGTTCACAGTTTATATTTAGATTGAAATTGTTTTGTTGCTTTAAGCTTGTCAGTTTTCAGGGTTATTGTTGTGCAAATTAACCTGATTTTTCAAAGAGGATCTCAATAATCAGAGAATACATGCGCAGATTAGCTTCATTATTCCCTGATACAAATTCAAACAATTCTACCCTGTGGGTAGATCATGGGGTAATGTATCTATCTTTTTAATTTTTGTTCTTAAAATATATTCAACAATCTTCTTTCTTGACAATGATCTGCTCTTAAAAACAGGTTCAGTGGCAATTCCTTCAACTCCAAAAACACAGAACAGTAATGATTCTACGGAAGGAGATCTAATTTCAAGTGAAAAGGCTGAACCAGTCGTTGCTTTCAGCAGGCCACCACCACTTCCACCTGTTATTGGACCTTTTGTTGCTATTTCTTTGCTTGAAACTTGGTCGAGCCGCGATGGTGATGATGCTGATTGAGTATTGATGCAAAGGCATGGCTTCTACTTCTACTGTCAGTATTTATGTGCACAAGTAACTTTGCGAGTGTTTCCTACTTAAAGTATTTCTTTGAAATGTAGAGTAGCATGCTAAGTGCAAAGGCGAACGTTCGAGCTGTTATGATCCAAATTCTGACGTAGCTTGCAAGAATTCTATCTACAATAGGTGCCAAAAGTTTGCTATAAATCTTGATTAAGAACTGAACTATAACGTGAGGACTCTTTAGGAACCCTGCATATGATCAAGTGTGTGGAAAGTATTGTCACTATGCTATGTATCGGTTAGTTTTTGGCAAAGTATTAATGAATGTTACGACTTACATTCAGCAAAACTCGGGAAATCGTCGAATATTGCAGTCACATTATTTAACAGAATCTGAATTCCTCACCCACCAAATTTAAAATCAGATTATGGTATTGGATAGGAGAAACATCTATGTTGAGCAATGAGATTTGATTTTGGTTCCTTACCAGAACTAAGCCTCCGGGTTTAATAGGAGACTCGATCACAACCCGACCTTTCCTTCAGCAAAGTATGAATTAGAAAGCACTTGTTGTTTCTTAATGGTTTTAGCTTAGTCAGAACTAGTGCGGGTTATGTTGGTACTTGATAGTTAGCCTATCTCCTACTGTCGAGCATTCGTAAAAGCTGCAGCCCCTGGTGAAAGGTATTCGTCTCTGTTTCCATTCTGTCACACAAAAAAGATTTGCTAATTCTGATGGCTGAAAATTTTATTACTAAAAATGAATAATAAAAATGGAAGTACCCAAGTGCCAATTTACTCCTGCTGTAAATTCATCATCTTCACAAACATGTTCAATGCAAAACTTCATATTGTTTCCCATGCCTGTAGCGAGTAGTTGGTAGAAGTGCATTATTTCCTACAAGAATTGATCTTTTCGTTGTTAGGTGTTCTTTTCGAACGGGAAATGCATGATTTAAATGATACAGAACAAATGTATGTGAGTGGAAGGAGAAGACCTTTTTCCCTTGTATTGTGGAAACAAAAGAGCACTCCTCTAAGCTACAATTATCCGAGATATACCCTTCAATTTCCTTCAACCTTTTCTCATTGATGCATGTATATAACCTCATGATCAGTCTTGCTGCAGAGAGGTGATTCAGTGTATTGTCATCACTGACTGCTGCGGATGACTTGACCCTGTTGTATCTTATGTTCCTGAATGGTTTATTAAGTGTGTGGCTATTGAATGGTTTGATTCCGCATTGCTCCATCTTCGGACTTCTCTGCAGAAGCTGCAGTACATAGCAGATGGATTGCTGTGGAAAATGGAGAAGAGAAGCCATCTGCTGATCACAGCAAATGATATGGGGAAAGCAGTGATATTGAATTGTGAAACTATGAAAGGATTATAAGATTGATATAGCAAAGAATAGCTTTGAACCTTGGCATAGAATTAAAGAATCAGTCATTAATGTGGTTGGCATAAGTAATGTAGCTTGGCTTGTAAATTTTGCAAGGAATCTAATGTCCTTTTTAAACAGGGACGTTGTTTACCAAGCAAATTCTCCAATCAGGAAAGAAAGTTCCCAAATTGAGATTCTGCTACTTAATTTGTGGAAAAAAAAAATCTTTACTTTAGTCTGTATTTCATAGTATAGTAGTAATGACTTTAATCGTTTGGTAAAGAAAAGTAATGAATAAAATTGGAATTATAGGCATAATATCAGTAAATTCATTCTTAATTTCCAAACATAATGAGCTAAATGAAATTAGGAGCAATACCATGGTATTTGCAGTGAAAATAGCGTCACTTTGATCTGTAAATCAATATTATTAAGTACTATTGTGAAGCTTGTAATCTAGACCGCGAGTCTATTTTTAACGGATTCTGTAATTAGCAAACATAGTACGATTACTTTAGCTATGACCTGAGATTGATAAAATAAAATGAAATAAAACGAAACAAAACAAAAGAGGGCTTTGACATTTAGAACCATTGTATGATATGGGAATCTGAAAATGAGATTAGCCCTAAACAATATGTATTAGTGGGAGCAAATGGTGCTATAGCAAACAATGATAGGCTTTGTAGCATAGAGTGGGAGTTAGGGGGCATGCCAGCTCTATCATTTGTCTATATGATTCAGTTTTTCAATGTAGACCTATAGATTTAGACGTAATTAGCTAATTAATTAATCAACCATTACAAAAAACATGTCATAATAATATTATACTAATAAGCTGTTTGCCAGCTTACAATCTCTCTCTCTCTCGGAGTATCTTCATTTTTATTTTATTTTCCTGTTGCTAAACGTGGGGATGGCCTCTTGGTTTAATTTCAGTGCCAGCAGACAGATTTAGAGCATGACCATTATAATAACATACATTTGCCGAGTATGGCCATCCATGCCAACCATATGAAGTCAATATGGTATAGAGATCAAAGGATCCTATAGGCCATTTAATAATTCTAATAATCCACACTGATTACCACTACAAATATTTCTGATTCAAGTTGTAACATCCGCTATATTATAAACAATTAAATACTGCTCAATTCAAGAAAAAGTAAAAGTTGAGCAAATTTTAAGAGATCTGATGACAGTCCGAATTTTTTAGGATAGCTCGAGTCTTTAGTTAAGGTTTTTAGAACTTTCTTGATATTTCAGAGTAGAAAAATACAGCGGAGTTCCGACAAGTGCAGCTCAAAAGCCCGGTCTGATAACTGTATTTAGTAACTGAACATCATCAATGCTTAGTAATGGCAGTTATATGGACGACGTAACGTATGTAATGGTTAATTAATTGTGTAACTATCACTTGGTTCGGATATACTGAAAGAGCAACTCGATTATTAAGCTTAATGGATTGTAGAAAATTACCTGGATTAGTTTCTTCAGCATCAACTTGATAATATAAAGATATTATTTACAGAAACAATAGGCCAGAGCTGTTGGCAGTAACGTGTGGCAATTTGAAAGTACCGAGGTCTACCTGAAAACATGGAAAGATATAAATAAAAATATGAGCTTGCTTCTTCTAGAGCTGATAATTTGCAGTTAAACTAGTAATTTTTAGGCGAGGTACAACAAAAATGAGCCACCAAATCTTCATAGTCATCATCTATTTATGCACTAAAATATTCTGAAAACCAAAAAGCTTGTAGATACATGTTGAACCCGCACGTGTAAATGCTCAGATAGGCTCAATAGTCAATACCATTTATCATCACGCATATTAAATTATGGATCATTAATTCAGATAACCAGTCACCAAATCTTGCCTGAATGCAAATTGTCTCAAATTGAGCTAAAAGAATCTTGTACAGGCAGACAAATTAGCTGGCTTGCCCCCCATCTCCTCATTATTCACACCCCCAGATTAATTATCTCCAGCCCCTTGTATACTGATCCGCTATATAAACTTAGAGCCGCAGCAACACAATCACACATCCATAGTTATCAAACGATAAGGCCATTCAGTAACTTTTATAGAATCATGAACAACAAAGTCAGTCATGTTCCGGCTGCTGCAGCATTCATTAAAAGTTTGAGGAGCGGACCAGTTCCAAAGCGCGGCCAGATTAAGTCTAAGATAGCTGCAAATGCTTTTCACTCCATTGTTTCTGTTCTATCCAGAGCTTCTTCACATCGCCATAATTCCCGCAGGAAGACCTATTACAGAGAGGGAAAATAATGCTAATGTATTAATGCACATTGTATTATCCTTCTGAATCTTCTTAATGTATTTAGTGCTTTTTTCTCTCATCTTTCCCTTTAATTTTCACAGAAATTCTCTTGCAATATATATATATATATATATAAACTAAAGTCCACAGCATTCATTAAATAAGTTATCATGCAATTAGAAATGTGCATACTGCATGAATGAAATTAAATCATGAACAGAAGTCAAGAGCTTAATAATTCAATGTGGTACTTCTTTCGGATAATCTTGTCATAATCTCCATCACTGAAAACAGGTCCTCCAATATCTCACTTATCAATGGTAATTGCAAGAATTTGGAACTCCAAATTGTAGTTGGAAATTTTATAAAGAACAAACCATGCTTACAAAACCAACCAATCCCTGTATCTGACAAGCCTACCCTAAAAGTCTTTACAACTGACAGAAAAAGCTCCTAATTAGACGATGCCTGTGCTATAGTTTATGACAACAAAGCGATTGAATCCTGCAGATTTTCATCGCGGAAGACTGTGAAGCATGTGGGTTGTCAATTTCTTCTGCATACGACAAAATGTAAAGAACAAATGGCCTCCGCCAAAATGAGAGAAGAAATTGAGAATTGTATCAATTGCTTTTCAAATCTAGTCCTTGTTTCTTCTGAGCTATTTATCAAGCGCACAGCCAAGGCACTAATACCTGGGTTGACAGTTGACACTAAAGTTAATATATTTTTTCTTTTCTTTTTTCAGTATCTCCGCTTAAATTGAATACTAAATTCAGCATGACAAACGTACTATACTTTCCATGGCATCCATGCCACACATAACAACAGAGATTCCAACTCACTGTCTATGACAAGCAAGATAACGTTACTGCAGCAAAGCATCCGTTTTGAGCGAGACTTTGCAGAATTCAATGAAAGTGAGAGATAAGAATGTCCTCTTGATAATTTTGATAGAGCATATAATCAAAAATCAGTCACTAAAAATTTTGTCCAATTTCATTTACACGGTGAAGTTGAACCCCAAATTAGTATTGATTACCATGAAGGCCTTGGTCTTATTAGATACTCTTATTAAAGAAAATTTTCTATGTTTCGTAATGCCTGGATCCGTTGAAAATACTATCCTCTTTCAGCTCTGATAAAGTTGACATAGGCCCATACAATCTAAATAACTCCATGTGAATTTCTTTATTTAGAGGATGTGAGCTGTCATCAACCAAAAATTTATGGATTGCTCCTCCTACTTGAATCCAACTAGATCCAGGTTCTTTTTGCATTACTTTTTCCTTCATTTCTTTTCTTAAATTTCCAACAGCATTCCACATGCCAGCAGAAGCATATAGATTCGATAAAAGAATATAAGCAGATTCATTTTCAGGTTGCAGCTCAAGAAGTTTACTAGCTGCAACACTTCCCAATTCAACATGTCCGTGGATTTTGCAGGCTGATAAAAGAATTTGCCATATTTGAATATCAGGTTGAATAGGCATCTGATCTATGATCTCCTTTGCATCTTCCAAAAGTCCCAGTCGACCAAGCAGATCAACCATGCAGGCATAATGTTCTAAACATGGGATGACCCCATGAAGTTCAAACATATATTTTAAGTAGTAACGGGCTTCTTTCACCTGACCTACATGGCAGCACGAAGTAAGAACACCAACATAAGTTATCTCATCAGGTTCCACTCCGAACTGAGACATCTCATAAAATCTCTCGACAACTTTTTCACAATAGCCATGTTGAGCATATCCCATAATCATGGCATTCCAAGCAGCCAAATGGTTTTTAGACGCACTCCTAAAAGCTTTCTCTGCATCTCCAATGCTCCCACACTTACAGTAGAGGTCAATGAGAACACTTTCAACAAAGCTCTCCTGAACAAATCCAGATCTTAGAGCCAGGGAATGAATTGTCCTTCCCTGTTCCATATCAGTCATGGTGCTACAAGATTTAAGGGCAATACTGAAAGTTTTGCCATCTACTTCAATGCTTGATTTCCATATGTTTTGAAACATATCTAAAGCATCAGCATAAAACCCACCCTTAACCAAATTAGTCATCATTGCATTTATATGCACCAAGTTTACCTCATCAATCTCAGTAAAAATCCTTTTCGATTCATCCATGTCATTGCATCTGCCATATGTTAGTATCAGGCAAGAAACCAAGGAATCATCTGACATGAAACCACCTTTAATCAGGTGTGAGTGGATTTGCATTGCCTTGTTTGTACAATTCATGCTAGAAGCTATGTCCAAAATGCTAGCAAGGGTATAAACGGTAGGCTGTAGTGCAAGGCCACGCATATGAGAGAACACCTCTAAAGCCTCGTTAATGAAACCATTCTCACAAAAAGCAGCAATTAAAGAATTCCAAGAAACAGAATCTTGAGAAATAATATCATCAAATACATTCCTAGCATCGTGAGGTTGCCCACACTTTCCATAAACAGACATCAGTGCATTGCTAACAGAAACCACCTGAAAATACCCCATCTTATGACAAAGTGCTTGAATTTGCTTTCCAGCACTCATGAGCTTCACCAATCCAATAGCTGATAAAACTTTTATCAAAGTGTACTCGTTGATATCTAAGCCTGCAGAATGCAAAATTCTAAAGCATTCCAATGCTTCCTCACCATCATGAGCAGCTCCGATCCTCTCAGTCCAAGAAAAAATATCTGGCTCGGGAATTTCATCAAACATCTTAATAGCATGAATTTTACTTCCACACCTAGAGTACATACTCATAACAGCATTACTCAAATGCAGCGAACAACCGTATAAAAAACCTGTTTTGATAGCAAATCCATGAACCTGCTCCCCTTCTCTAACATCAAATAAACCGCCAACAACTCCGGTTAAGCTAAACTCATTCAACTCTAATCCCAAACCTCTCATCACAGCAAAAGTCTCTTTTCCCATTTCGAACTCCTCGTTCCACATATAACCACAAACCATTGCAGTATAAACCACATTATCCACATCAAAACACTCCTCAAAACACTTCTCAGCTGATTCCACATCCCCATTTTTCGCATAATTCTCAATCAACCCGCTAACAACAAAAGCCTTAAACCCAAAACCCAGCCTCACACAAAGCCCATGTGCAATATCGTTTTTTATCAAATCATCACAGCCTTTAATTAAAGAACTCAAAGTAAAAACATCAGGAACCAAACCCAGATCCCTCAACTCATTAAAAAGCTGAAAAACAGAGACGGGCTGTCTAAACCTGGAAAAGCCAGAAATGAGGGCGTTGTAGGTGACGATATCAGGGTTATGTGTGTCGCGAAGGAAATTGAAAGCTCGAGAAAGGTCACTGATTCTAGAAAAGTGAGAAATTAGTGTGGCTGAGAGAAAAGGATCAAGAAAGTTACCAGCTTTGATGAAGAGAGCGTATGTTTGGTCTGTGAAAACTGGGGAGAAAGATGAAAGAGTGAGGGATAATTTAAGAGCTTGAGAGTAAGAGTTATGTGAAATGAAGGTTTTGATTTGAGAGAAGTTGGACGACGAAAGTTTTAATCTTTTCATGGATGCATTTCAGGTGCCCAGCCAGTAACAGAACGCACGGGAATATGCTTCGTTTGTGGTTTTTGTCGTTGTTCATCAGTTTATTTTATTAATAATTTTGGGCTTAATGGGCCTATTTCTATAGTGTTAGCCCATAGCGGATAACTTCAGGGCGATTATGCATGTAAACTTTACAAAGAAAAAGAAAGAAAAAGCAAGGCAAAATGCATCTCTGCCTCCCTGAATTTATATATTTTTTTATTAAATTTTTATTTATTCACATCATATTTTTAAATGGGCTAAAGGTAACAATTGGTTCCTAAAATTTGATAAAAAATATAATTTAGACTATAAAATTTTATTTAATACAATATCATCCTTAATATTTTAAAATTATAGCAAATTAGCATCTGAAATAACAGTTAACGTTTAAAAATTTTACACGTGTCACTTAAAAATTGGATAAGTATAATTTTAGGGGTCAAATTGATCCAATTTTCAAATTTCAAAAGTAACATTACACCAAATAAAATTTAATGATCTAAATTACACTTTTTACCAAATTTTAAGAATCGTTTTGCACCTTCAGCCTTTTATATATTTTTAATCCACTTTAAATTTATATTTATTAAATTTAAATAAAATAATAGTGTAATTTTAGTATATATTGGGTCTTCAAATTCAATGTATTAAAATAGAAGTTTAAAATTAGATAGAACCAAATAATAATTTAATAATGAAAAATAGCAATTTATTTATTTATTCATTTATTTTTGAAAGAAGAAGAAAAAATAGCTATAAACTAAACTTTGATAGTATTGGAGAAGGCAACTCCAGCAACACCTCCTGCGAGGATAAACCGAATAGCTGTGGGAGGACGATCATACCAGCAAAACCGTGGATGGCTAGAGAAAGCCAAGTTAGCCATGAAATCTATATCACTGTTGGCTTGACGATAGATCTGAGCAATAGAAACATAGCATCGACGACATAAAAAATGTTCATTATGAATAGCTGGAGCCATATGCATGCACTAGGGCAACTGCTGAATCTCCCAACAGATTACTCACTGTGCCTTTACCATCTATTTGGAGGGCAACACGACACCAACTTCTAACCCAACCCTCATTCAACTTCTGCCACAGCTGTTCCATCCTGCCAGCTACCAATGTATGTTGTTTACTTGTATATAAAATTTATCGTTTAACAAAAGAAGAAAACAAAATCTTGTGGGTGCAATCGAAATTTTTACCTTAGCTTTGGATGTGTAACTATTAACCATTATTTTTAAAATCGGACCGAATAAAAAATAGGAAAGACAAATGATTTTTGGTTCGATCAGTTCAATAAGATTCAATATAATTTTTTAAATAATATTATTTTTAAAATTTTTTATAAATATTATGAAAATATAACTATATAAAAAATATATTTATCATTAAAATATTAATTATAAAGTAATATTTCAAGTTATTCATTATTTATAATGAATATTAATGTATAGTAAAAAATTATAAATGTTTAACAATATTCTGTAATTATAAATTTTATTTTATTCGTAAAAAATTATTAAAATTATCTAAATTTTAATTATTTTATATTTATATTTATATTATATTTTTAGCTGATCTGACCAATTAATCAGCTTTTAAGGGACATTTTGATAAATAGTGCTTTTTTGGGAAAATATTTAGGTTTTGGAATTTTTTCCAAATTATTTAGCAAAGTGGTGTATTTTTACATTTTCGCTGGAAATTCCAGCATAAATGACAGTGTGGGGCCCACCCACTCTCTCTCTCTCTCTCTCTCTCTCTCTCTCTCTCTCTCTCTCTCTCTCTCTCTCTCTCTCGTACATAATCTTCTCCCTCTCTCACTCTCCCTTTCTTCTCTCACTCTCCCTCTTTTATCTTACATTTTTATACACCAATTTAAAATTTTAATATTATATTATTAAATATAATTTTTATTATTTTAATAAAATTTAATTATAAAAAAAATTATTTTTTAACCACAATAATTAATATTTTTTGAATTTAAATAAAAATAATCGACAAAAATTATGAAACAGAAAAGCATTTTAAAAATTATTTATACTCTAAAAAAATTAATTGGAGAGTCCGACAATATCCATAAAAATTAATCAACCTCATAAATTTAAAAAATCAAACCAAATATTGAAAAATTATAAATAAAAACAACAACAACAACAACAACAACAATAATAATAATAATAATAATAGTGCACACATTATGGGGACTTTTTTATAAATAATGTAATTTAAAAAAGTATGAAAAATCCATTGGTTTGTATGTTTGTCATTATTTTTGCAGCGTGCTAGCTTATGTATATTATGGGTCATGACTCATTCAAAAAAATATATTTTTTTATACTTTTTTAAATTACATTATTCATAAAAAAAGTTTCCATGATGTGTACACTATTATTATTATTATTGTTGTTGTTGTTGTTGTTGTTATTTATAATTTTTCAATATTTGGTTTGATTTTTTAAATTTATGAGGTTGATTAATTTTTACGGATATTGTCGGACTTTCCAATTAATTTTTTTAGAGTATAAATAATTTTTAATATGCTTTTATGTTTCATAATTTTAGTTGATTATTTTTTATTTAAATTCAAAAAATATTAATTATTGTGGTTAAAAAATAATTTTTTATAATTATTATATTATATTCATTTTAAACAAAAATAAATAATTAAATCTTATTAAAATAATAAAAATTATATTTAATAATATAATATTAAAATTTTAAATTGGTGTATAAAAAATGTAAAATAAAAGAGGAAGAGTGAGAGAATGGAATAAGAAAGAGAGAGTGAGAGAGGGAGGAGATTATGTAAGAGAGAGAGAGAGAGAGAGGGGGCGAGCCCCACACTGTCATTTCCGCTGGAATTTCCAATGAAAATATAAAAATACACCACTTTACTAAATAATTTAAAAAAAATTCCAAAAAACTAAATATTTTTCCAAAAAATACTATTTATCAAAATGTCCCAGCTTTTAATAACATTACTATTAACTAACCAAAAGAATAAAATAAATAAATAAGACAATAAATGGGGTCACGTTGAGGACAAGATGGCATAGATCATTTTAATTGTCAGAGTCAACAAGTGACCCATTCCACGTGTCGACATTCTACCGGTCTTACTAATGACACGACGGACCAAAGTCCTCCCATTAATCTTTTGTGTCGGTGAATCCAGCTGTAAATACCGGTGACATGCTTTTTTATATTTTAATTTTTCATATTCTAAATATTTTTTAAATTTAAATGATAAATTTACATATATTTTTATTTATTATATATTTTATTAAATATTCCTTTTTTAATTATTTTTTATTTTTAATTAAAATAAATAAAATTTTAAAAATATAAAAAGATATTTTATCAATGATTATAATTTTTTTATTAATTATTTCCTTAATTTTCATGAAAAATAAAAATTTACTTTCTGCATAATACATAATCGTTTAAGAAAAAAATTTTAATTTTATAATACATAACGTTTTGATATAACCAAGATATATTAATTGATTTTCAACCTTTATTAATTATATTACATAATTAATATAAGAGTAATAAAATTTTTTCATTGTGAAGTAATTATAATTTTTAATTATTGTACATTTTTTTCAACGATATATATTATAAAATGTAATAAGTATTTTTTAAAATGTACGAATGGAGTAGTATCTTAACACCGCATTTAATTACCACAATAATATTAGGAGTCCCCTGCATTAATTAGTCCTTGATTTAAAAGATATAAATGTACACCTTCATTTTAAATTTTCCATTATAATGATATCCGGATTTGGCCGAACTGGATCAGATTTAATCTGATTTAAAAAAAATTATATTCAAATATGCATAAATAAAATGCAAATGAATATGCATATACATATAGCATAACATAATTTCAGCTTTTTCTTTTAAATTGAATTTAATCCACGTTATTTTTTTAATTATGAAGACATCAGTTATAATGATGCTTTAAATAATTTTTTGTTATAGCGGTAAAAATTTAAATTTTTTAAATAAAATTTTAAATTTAATTATTGTATCGTATATAAAGCACAAAAAAAAAGTTACAAATTAATAGAGCTTATAACTAAAATTTGAACAGGACAGCAAAACGATTTTATCCTTGTAACACATAAAAAAATATTTAATGAACTTAAAAGTCAATGTTGATACTCCTTCTGTTATTTTTTATTAGTTATTTTTATTATTTTCATTAATATTAAAAAATAATAAATAAGTTTAAATTTAATATTAAATTACTTAATTAATATTAAATTATTAAATTTGATTGATTTTAATTTTATTAAAAAAGAAAAATAAATTAAAAAAATAAATTAAATTGTATTGAAAATTTAAAAGTAACAGATAAATAAAATATAAATTTTACTCAAAAGCGGTAGATAAAAAGAAAATGGATGGAGTATTAATTAAAAATTAAATAGGGAAAGTTGGTATGAGAAAATGACTATCGGAAAAGCACGTTCAAAGTATCCATTGAAGAGAAACTATTGATTATAAATCAAAGAAATAATGATATGTATGGTTAGTGAAGCACTAAACACCTACGTTTTGTGTTTATTGGATTTTAGTAAACTCAACTGGACTGCTTTCGTGCCAAACTTAAGATAATAAAAGAAATTTGTCTTAATTGCAGCAAAAGTAACTCAATTTATATATTACCATTTGCATAATAAATCTAAGCTAGAGCTCGTCTTCTCACATGTTTGTTTGTATGTTTTTTTTATTTTTATTTTTTAAACCTACATGTTAGTTGTCGTCATTATCAGTTATATACACACACCTTCTTCAATTACTCAAGCTATTAATAAAAAATAATGGAACAAATTTAAATAATTAAATTTCAGAATTGAATAGAATATTGGGATTCAAATATTGTAATTTAGTATTTTTTTCGTTCTTTTTTATTTGTCATTTTTTAGTAAAATTCATATTTTATTTATCTGTCACTTTTAAACTTTCAATATAATTTAATTTATTTTTTCAATTTATTTTTTTTTCAATAAAATTAGAGTCAATAAAATTTGATAATTTAATATTAATCACGTAATTTAATACTAAATTTAAGTTTATTTATTATTTTTTAATTTTGATGAACATAATAAAAATAATTAATAAAAAAATAAAGAAAGTATTAGATACGGATATGCAAACTAAGGATAAGAATTTATCGAAATACGATACCGTCATAGAAGTAATGATTTTGAAGTGTGAGTATGTTTTTTCTTTCTTATAGTTACAAGAGAAAAATAAAAAAAATCCTCTTATATTCCTGTATTAATGCAAACATGCTACATTAATCAACATCTACAATACCCAAAATTGATACTTGCTCAAATTAGACAACTAAACAATAATATGGAATACATTTTTTTTTTTGGCAAAAGTTAATACGACATAAATTATATATATATTTTTTGGCCAAAGTGAATATGAAATAACTTAATCAGGGACCATAAAATTTAGTTTATTTTAATGTACACGGGTTTTCTAAATAAAATATTATTGGGATTGCTCAATAGTTATGCCGTATTTCTGAAAATATTTGTGTATAATTTAGATTCACCAACCAAAAGCGACTGTATATCGAGTAAATTTGCAACTTGACCCCTCAAAATTTTTTTTTACAATTTGTACCCCACAATTTTTTGTCTTCTTCGTATAAAACGTATGGAGTAACACATTGGCCAGCACTTTATTCCTTAATGGACCAACACAGTTAGTCTGAGTGTGGTACGAACTTAAAGGTGCCTTCCACAGTTGAAGTCCACTCAGAATACCCGTGCATTTTGCAAAAAAAAAAAAAAAGGTTGTCAATTTCTTTACTATCTCCCCACCAGTAGCATATGGAAAATCCTAGAAATAAAAAATAATGCATTTCTTTTTATTAATTTAGTTTATTCAATATAACTTTGGCTTTATCAAATACTTTATTTCACTAAATGATACTACCTCAATTATAAAAAAAATTAAATTGAATATTAACTAATAAACAAACTAAATTAACAAATAATCGATATATGAGAAAAATGATTCATTTAGAAATAAAAATCACTAACTAATTTAAATTCATAATCAATAAATTGTTGGTAGCTAAATTTTGAAACAAAAAACTAAAAATATACTAACACTAACGCGTATTGAAGTCGGTGCAAAACAGAAATAAAAATCAATAAACTAATTTTTACATTTAGCCACAAAATAATTGGACTTTTTATGGTAATATCCTTTTATAAGTGGGTCACCTACGATTATTGTGGGACCCATTTGATGACAATCTAACAATCTTTGTTCACCCGTATTTCCACTTACACCTTTCCACCGTCCAAGCAATTACACCTAAGAATTACTTCACCATAAAATTATACAAGCATATATACACCTGTGTAGCTGAATGCTGGGGATGAGCGTGCAACCTGGCAGCTATGCATGCTCTTTCTGCAACTCCATCTCCTCCTTTCTTTGAATCTCCATCTCCCACTTCCTAAAAATTTAATATTTCCTTCGTTTTCCCACGCTTTCTTTCATTTACTGTTTCTGGGTATTCTTATCTCGCTTTGATTTGACTGCATTCATGTTACCCCAATTTGATTTCCCATCAATATCATATTACATTTTGTTTTCTGGGTGACGCTAGCTTCCAAATCTAACATTGGACACCCATTTTTGTATCGATTGTTGTTTTAAGAAGAATCCGAAAGGGGGAAATGAAAGTGAACCAGAAAGATTCGGAGAAATCAGTTTGGGATCAGATGAGAAGCCCATCTTCGAATGCCATTTTGGTACCCGGTTCACAGTCTCGGATTCTACCTAAGCTTATGGTATGGCTTATTCTATTCGTTTCTCTTACATATGTTGTTTATACTCTTAAGCTCGTCGCCACTTCTAAATCCTGTAATCACGAGCCTTTCTCTACCCACCACCATCTCTCTTTAATTTCTAATCATTCTCGCTCTTCGATTCAAAATCAAACCGGTTTAACCTTGTACGGAAGAAGTAATTTGCCGGAAAATGAACAGCCAACGGAAATTAGCCACGTAGTTTTTGGCATCGCCGCCTCCTCTAAGCTATGGGAGAAGAGAAAAAACTATATCAAGATTTGGTACAAATCTCAAGAAATGCGAGGCATCGTTTGGTTAGATGATGCAGTGAAGACCAAAGAAGGGGACGGGTTGCCTCCGGTTAAAATCTCCCGCGACACTTCTCGTTTTCCTTATAAGAACCGGCAAGGCCACCGGTCGGCGATTCGGATCTCGAGGATCGTGTCAGAGACTCTCCGGCTCGGTCTCGACAATGTGCGGTGGTTTGTGATGGGAGACGACGACACCGTTTTTATTACCGAAAATCTAGTTAGAGTTTTGAGAAAGTTTGATCATAATCAGTACTATTATATCGGGAGCTTATCGGAATCTCATTTACAGAACATTTATTTCTCTTACGGTATGGCTTATGGCGGTGGTGGGTTTGCGATAAGTTATCCATTAGCTAAAGCTCTTGAGAAAATGCAAGATAGGTGTATACAGAGGTACCCGGGTCTATACGGATCCGATGACAGAATGCAAGCTTGTATGGCCGAACTCGGAGTCCCACTCACTAAAGAAACCGGGTTTCACCAGGTCCGTGCTTTCTCTTCCTTCATTACAAGTTTTCTAATTTGTTCAAGTTTCTCTATTAGTAGCCATGGGAGATTCTTCTGCCATTTTTGTCCAATTTCCGATTTTGCGGCCGGAATTATGTTCACATTTGTCGGAGTTTGGAGTCACATGTGTACTTAATTGCAAAATTTGTTTGTTTGTATAGTTAATGAACTGGATCCAGCTGAGTGAGATTAAATTTTTATGCCGATACTTCCCGATATGAAAGTTTTTCTTTTTCGGTCTCCGGAAATTTCGGCCGGATATTGATTGGCATTTCTAGTTGTTATAGACTGTGATTTGGGTATATATAAAACCGGGTCTTCGACGTCGCCGGATGATTAGCTCAATGTTCGTCCTCTATAAAAATCAGTGTCGGGGTTGGGCCCCGCATTTAGGTTCGGTTTGGACCTGGCTTAGTCCATTTTCAAATTCCACAGCCATCTTAATCATGTCCATATCACGCTCTCTCCACTGCTGAGACTATTCTTGGCATACTCCAATGATAGAACGCATTCCCCTGATCATAGTCCTACTATTGTAGGTATGTTATTGCTCTGATCGAGTTTTTATGGATCAAGCCAATGATAAATTACCGGTCCGAGATGGACTCGGTTTTTGCATTGCATTGGTTAGATTAATTGAAATGATTTGCTGGGTCTTTTGCATAGAGCCATTAGTTTCATTTTGAATTCCAAAGTGGCTGTTTTGATTCCGGAATCGTGCTTTTTGAGCCGTAAATTTGGAGCTCAAAATTTTATCACAAGATCACTTGAGGTCTTCTTAATTTTGCTCAAGTGCAAGCATCCGTTGTTGCAATGTGAGCACAGGATGTTGTCAATGGATAAAGAGGCTTTAGCTTATGTGTGCTACTAACTTTTTGTTCCTTAATTTTAAAGCTTCGAGCTTTATTAGGAAGATAGTGCTGATTCTAACAAGTTCATCTTTTTGCAATCAGTATGATGTGTATGGAAACTTGTTTGGCCTTCTTGCGGCGCACCCTGTTGCACCATTTGTCTCGCTGCATCATCTTGACGTGGTTGAGCCAATTTTCCCTAACGTTACTCGGGTTCAAGCACTTCAGCGGCTAATGGTGCCTACGAAGCTGGACTCTGCAGGGCTAATGCAGCAGTCAATCTGCTATGATAAAACTAAGAGCTGGTCGATTTCTGTTTCCTGGGGCTTTGCAGTTCAAATTTTCAGAGGGATCTTCTCTCCCCGGGAGATAGAAATGCCTTCAAGAACATTCTTGAATTGGTACAGAAGAGCTGATTACACAGCGTATGCATTCAATACCCGCCCAGTTAGCCGAAATCCATGTCAAAAGCCCTTTGTATTTTACTTGCAAAATGCAAGATTTGATTCTTCAAAAAATCTAACAGCGAGTGAGTATGCTCGATACCGTGTTCCTCATCCCCCATGCCGGTGGAAGATGGCTGATCCAGAGAAGATCGACGTAGTTGTGGTTCATAAAAGGCCTGATCCTAATCTATGGAACAGAGTAAGTACCTCTCGAACTTGACTCAATTCATTCATTTATCGCTACTGTCTTAGATTATTCTCATTTCCATTACAATTTGAGTAATTTGAGTGTTTTTCCTTGTGTTATCCCGGTAGTCTCCGAGAAGAAACTGTTGCAGAGTGATGAAGTCGAAGAAGAAAGGAAGCATTATGATTGATGTGGGTGTATGTAGGGAAGGCGAGGTTAGCGAAGTATAGCAGCTTCTTCTTTTATTGTCTCTCAA
This sequence comes from Excoecaria agallocha, assembly GCA_037975025.1. Classification (NCBI taxonomy): domain Eukaryota; kingdom Viridiplantae; phylum Streptophyta; class Magnoliopsida; order Malpighiales; family Euphorbiaceae; genus Excoecaria; species Excoecaria agallocha. Next base: position 1,026,964 of record JBBPFJ010000030.1, on the reverse strand, counting down.
ATTCTTAGTTCTTTTATTTATTTGCTCATGTTGCCAATTTTGTAAGTGTATTCCAGATTTAGACCCTGACAAAAAAGATCATCAGAAAGGGAATATTTTAATGTATAAAATCCTTAGTTCATACGTTGAAATACTTGTGACAGACAATCCTTAAATTATGTGTTAGTTAAATGTATGGAGAAAGAGGCCATGTGCTAAAGCCTTTTAATTCCCTCGTTCAGTCATTATTTTTTCCTCAGTACAGAACTATAGACCGTAAGACAGTGGCACCATTAAAATAAGAATAAGCATATAAAATAGATTTTGTCCTTTTTTTGTTCTTGACATGCACATGACCAATTATATAGCACAAAAGCATCATTGCCCCAAAATGGCACTTTCAAGAGTTTATTTATTATTGTTTACCAAAGTCAATTGATTTACCTCTCTTGTTGAAAAAAGGTGCCACTTTCACTAACTGGGAATGCCAATTCTTGTTTATTTCAATTGTATTTGAACGCACATTTCATGTCAAAAATTTAACACTTGATAATTAGCCAACAGTTAAAATTGGTAGGAAAATGTTGGTAATTAATTGGTAGGTATAGGTTCACTTAAAATAAAATAATGTAAATTAGAGGTCAGGATCACAATGAGACTGGAAAGACCCAGTCAATCTCTCATTTCTTTATATGTTCTATTTTATTTATGTTGCTTCAACTGTGGCTTGTTAAATAAGCATGATCTGTGGTTTATCATTTTGTTGGAGTCAATAATAATATATATAAAGCTTGTGTTTGACATTTTTTTAATGGCTAATGGATTCCACCTCCCACAAAAAAGGAGTGTGCCACTAATTAATTCCCAAAAAATTTTTATTTCATGGATTATGATTGTCTGCTTCTATACTTGCAATTAATCACTAACCTCAGAGACATGTTTAAAAATCTTGATATTATTTTCTTTTTTTCTGTTACTCACACATGATTATATAGAAATTAAAAAGAACTCTAAAATCGGGAAGTGTCGGTGGAAAAATCATTATAAAAAAAACATTTTGTACTGAAAATCAATAGTTGTCTCGAATCAGAACTTTTTTATTTGCCCCATTTTATCTCAAAATAATAGCAAGTAATTTTCATAATAAATATTATGTTTATGAAACTAAATGACAATACAAAATGAGTGTAGGGAAATAAAATATATTTCCGAAAGAAAAGTGGGGCATCCTGTATTCATGTGACATGATAGCATTCTCAACAACTGCATCATTTTATTATTTATTTTTTTGGATTCATATAAAGGAAATTAAAGGGTAAATTTAGAAAGGGTTGGTAAGTTAATTATAGCCCGTTGATGGCTAAAATATTAAATTATTAATGGATAGATAGTGGTTCCAAATGGCTCACTATTATTGGCCATACTTGCTTCTCATCCACCACTCAATCAATTATTGCACCGTCCCAATTCCTTCTGCTCTGCCTTCACCTATGGATGGGTCTTGCCGGTCCCATTTTTAATTTTAAACAACCAGAGGTATTCGAGCAGTAATTCAGTCCACGTGCATGTAGTTGGATCGTTAAATTGTTAATATACGTGCACACATTATTATAATTTGAGATATTATATTTGGTTTTTATTTAATTTTTCTTGCAATAATTATTTAAAAAGAAAGATCAGAGTATAAAATCAGTATTCAATATCTAATTAAACAATAATATTGTCGGAATTTCAGTAATGGAAGATGTCGACCATTAAATCAGTAATGTTAGGATAAATTATCCATTGTATGGGTAGAGAGGTTGGAATTAGAATTTTTGAATATCTCTTTGTTTTGGAGTTGGAGAAGGAAATGTGTGCAGTCGTATTATCTGCGGTGTTAAGCTATTTATATTGACTTAGCATGTGGCACTTATTTTATATAACTTTAGTGATGTAATTTCTATATAAAAAAAATATCTAAATTATTGTGGAGCCAAGTGCAAATATAATTTTTTTTCAAAAGGACGTTGCTGACTTGACTATAATTACTTTCCAAGTGAAAATCCCTCTAACATATTAAAACTTTTTTTATTTGAATATATTAAAATTTTATTTTGATAGAGAAAATGAAAATTATCGGGATGACAATATCAGCGGAATTCTCACGTTATTGATCCATTTTGTTTTTGTATAATTACTAATATTATTCAATTTGAATCGATTTGACTTACTATAAAATAAACTTTTTTCAATATTAATTTTCGCTATCCATAAAATTGAAAATTAAAACCTTACCTGAAAGAATAATTATCAAATCACTTGAATCAATCAATATGAATTTTTGGAGTAACTCTTTTTATATACAATTAGACCTATTAAAGATTTAGGAATTTATTTATTTTTTAATTAAAGATTTTAATTTTGAATATAAAATATTAAATATCGTAAAAATTTATCCATAACTAGTTTTGCCACAACTATGAATTAGTTAAGTAAGTAAGTTTTGGAAAAAAAACTTATTAGTTGAATTAGAAATTTAGAATCAATCATTCTAGCAAATCATAAATGCTTGTTTTGTTTTTATATAACAGGTAAGGCCCAAAAGCCCATTTTATTCTGTTCAAAGTGCATCCCTTGTCTAGACCTGGATATGGGCCGGATTTTGACAGAAGAAACCTGACCCACGTCCAGGTCTACCCTTACTCGTCTCATTTTTGTCAACTTTCAATTTCAGCCATATTTTGTTTGTATTCAGTCAAAACGACCTCATTAGATTTCCTTTGATTTTTTCTTTTTTTAATTCGTTTGAGAGTTTAAGATAGTCAAATTATTCTGAACATTTTTTTTTCCTTTTATGAGGACTTATTACTATATTTTATTGAATTATATAATCACAAAATTGGCTGGTTCTTACGTACATGTAGAAAATCCAGAAGAATAAATTTGACCAGAAAATATAAAATCTTTTGGAGTAACATTTGAATCACAATTATCAAATTAGTAAAAAAAAAAATTGTAGGGCTACACTAATTACCATACTGATAACAATCGGTCTGTTAAGCCGTTCAACGATCCGGGATAAACCGAACACCTCAACCAAAGAGGGCCCGGCAAACCGACCTAATGCTAAACTCCTCGGGAGTCTCTAGCCGAGCTATAGTCCGGTAACAGGCTAGCCCCGAAAACAACTCCACCACGTTGGACACACAACCGCCACTAACCCACGTTCCCTCAAGATTCGTCTATAATGGGATAGTGGCCGGTAAAAACGGGAAACTCCTCCCATTAGCTCCTGAAAATGCGGTAAGTCCACCTATAAAAGGAGCAAAGACAGGTATGAAAAAGTGACTTAATTTCTTACCTTAAAAATCCCTTATCCTTTCACTCAGAATTTCTAACTTGATCGTCGGAGACTCCTTTGTCGGAAACCCGTCGGTCCATTGCTTGTTTTTTTGCAGGTGTTCGTAATTGCCAGGGGTTCAAGGTGCATTTTTCTTGTCATCATTTGGTGCGGTGAGCGTGGAACATGGACCTATTCCCAGATCTCAATCCAAACACTTTTCAGCCAGAAAACCAAACACCCAACACCACTCTGCCAGGAATACTACAATTCCTCCCTCAACCCAATGATCCATTCTCAGCTTCTCCAGCCACAACAATCCCAACCATCACTCCTAGCATTACCCCGTAAACGGCCCAATCACTCATCGCCGCGCTATCAGCAATTGTAGCACAGGCTCAACCTCAGCCATCGCCCCCACAGAACACCAATATGCCTCACCTTTCTCAGCCCCCCGCTCGGGAAACCTCCACCCCAGCATTAACTCAAAACCCCAACTCCACTATCACCCTAACTACCGAACAATTCAATCGCCTTTTGGACGACAGAATCCAGAGGCAACAAAACCGAACTACCCTTCAATACCAAGGCAGTTTCCGATCACCCCTCTCTCGCGAAATATTAGCCACCCCATTCCCCAACATTCGCCTCCCTCACCTCAAAACCTACAGCGGAAACACTGATCCCCGAGCTCATATTGACCAATTCCAGCACACTATGCTGGTCCTCACAGCCGACGACTCAGCCTTGTGCAAGATCTTCCCCCAAACCCTAGCCGACTCAGCCCAAATCTGGTTTCGAAACCTGCCATCACATTGTATTCAGAACTTCGAACATTTCAGCGACATGTTCGTCGCCAAGTTCGTGGCTGCCATTCGCCCGAACAAGGTGTCAGCCGATCTTAACTTGGTGCATCAGGAAAAGGGAGAGTCACTACGCTCCTACGTGAAAAAGTTCAACGATGTAGCCATGGATATACAGAATCTGAACCTGGAGGTCGCCATTAATGCCCTAATTCGAAACACAAGGTGTCAGGATTTCAGCGACTCCCTAAGCAAGAAACCACCGAACGACTTTACCGAGTTAATGTCTCGAGCACACACGTACATCCGCATGGATGAGGCTCGGCATTTCCGCCATGCCTCCCATAGGTCATGGGCATCTGAGAAGGAGGGTAGAGACAGCACAAAGTTCACTCGAGAAGGAGAAAATTCTAGCAAGGCAGACCAAAAGAGGTACCGAGGAGGCAGCTGGACTAACAGGTCATATGCAATCACCACTCCCCGCCCAGGCAACAAAAAAGATGAAAGATTCACACCGCTAACGGCATCTCGAGAACGGATTTTATTTTGGTTAAAACAGAACGGACAGGTTAATTGGCCAAGACCCATGAGGGAAGATCCAAACCGAGATCAGAACCTCTATTGTGCTTTCCATAGAGACAAAGGTCACGAGACCGAAGAGTGCAGGCAACTCAAGCGGGAAATTGAGCATCTTGTTCGGAAGGGAGAACTTGCCCGATTCACAAAGCAAGACGAAAGAGGGAAAAGACAGAGGTCACCATCTCCTCAACCAAGCGGAACCAATAGCAGAAGGCGAACATCCGCCGGAGTCATACATATGATTGCAGGAGGAGAACAACGAGACCATTTCCGGAAGAGGAAGTCCAAGGAGGTTATGTCCGTTGGCCGGGGAAAAAGCTCGGATACAGGCGTAATCCAATTTTTAGCGGCCGATGGGGCACATGTCCGGCATCCGCACATAGAGGCACTAGTAGTTGAAGCAGTCATTCAAGACTTCCTAGTTCAGCGAATTCTGGTCGACACAGGGAGTGCAGTCAACTTAATAACAACCCAAGCAGACCGAGCAATGGGGATATCAGACAACAGGCTCGAGAAAGTCAGTATCCCCCTTATTGGTTTGTCCGGAGTACCTGTCTGGGTAGAAGGGCTAGTTAATCTACCCATACAACTCGGAGACAATGAGGTAGTTTGTGCTTGCCGGGCAAATTTCATGGTAGTTGATATCCCGCTGTCTTACAACGTGATATTCGGCCGACCCCTACTGTCGGAAGTAGACGCCTATATCTCCGTGAAAAACTTGGTGCTTAAGATCCCCACAGAGGAAGGAGTAGCCATTTTGCGAGGAAATCAGAGAACGGCTCGGGAAACATACTTGACCATGCTCAGAGGGGCCAATTAAGGCCTGCCTCTTGATGCGATAGATGTACCAGAAAAAGAAGAACGGAGGGTGGAGCCGGCAGAAGTGCTGCAGGTAGTCGAGCTGGAGCCAGGCAAGAAAATTCAAATATCTGCAGGAAAGACAGGTGCGGAGAAAGAAGCTCTACTCTCAACCTTCAGGGAGTTTATGGATGTTTTTGCCTGGAGAACCTCGAACATCCAAGGGGTCAAAAGGGACTTAGCTGTTCACTCGCTGAATGTCCGGCCAGAATGCAAGCCAGTAAAGCAAAAGAAGAGGAATCATGCCCCAGAGAGACAGATAGCCATTGAGCAAGAGACGGCAACTTTGCTTGATAGTGGTTTCATCAGGGAGATATTCTATCCAGATTGGCTGGTAAATGTGGTTCTAGTCCGAAAAAGCAGCGACAGGTGGAGGATGTGTGTTGATTTCACCGACCTTAACAAAGCATGCCCGAAGGACTGTTATCCACTGCCAAACATAGACACACTAGTGGACTTAACAGCGGGGTTTGAAGAGTATGCCTTCCTCGACGCCTCGGCAGGCTACCATCAGATCCCAATGGCCCGCACAGATGAAGAGAAAACGACGTTCATCACCCACAGGGGAACCTACTGTTATCGGGTCATGCCTTTCGGGTTGAAAAATGCAGGGGTCACTTACCAAAGGCTGATGAATAAGCTGTTCGCCGATCAATTGGGAGAAAAATGGAGATCTATGTGGGCGACATGATTGTCAAAAGCCGAGCTTCAAAAGACATATGCACCGAGTTGAAGGAGACTTTCCAAAGACTTCAGGAATTAGGCTTGAAACTCAACCCCGAGAAGTGTGCCTTTGGGGTCCAGTCCGAAAAATTCCTGGGCTTCATGATATCGAAGAGAGGGATCGAAGCAAACCCAGAGAAGATCAAAGTGATCGTAGCCATGGACCCGCCTAGAACAGTACGGAAAGTCCAAAGGCTGAACGGAAGGATAACAGCTTTGGGCAGATTCATTTCATGCTCGGCGAAATAGTGTTTGCCTTTTTACCGAGCCATCAGAAACCTCAAAAACTTTGCCTGGACGGAAGAATGCCAACAGGCATTTCAGGCCTTGAAGCAGTTCCTCTCAACACCACCACTGCTCAGCAGGCCATTAGCGGGCGAAGTCTTATACCTCTACCTGGCCGTCTCAACTGGTGCAGTCGGTTCAGTGCTGGTCCGAGAAGAGGATGGCCAACAGTTCCCCAATTACTACACCAGCAAAGTACTTCGAGGAGCCGAACTAAATTACCCCATCCTGGAGCAGCTGGCCCTCGCACTCATCACAACAACAACAAAGCTCCAACCGTACTTTCAGGCCCACACAATTTCGGTACGGACAAACACAAACTTAAGGAAGGTGTTACAAAGGCCAGAATGTTAGGGCAGATTAACAGAATGGACAGCCCGTCTGGGAGAATTTGATATTTGGTTTGAGCCACGAACATCCATGAAAGCACAGGTGTTAGCTGACTTCGTTGTCGAGTTACATGAACCTATTCCAGAACTAGATAAAGTATCGTGGAAACTGTATGTCAACGGAGCCTCGAGTTCAGAGGGAGCAGGGATCGGAATAATTTTGATGAGTCCATTGTTAATCAAGATCCGAGCCATGGCACACCTGACCTTTCCGGCCTCCAACAATGTGGCAGAGTATGAAGCCCTTTGTTATGGGCTGTAGTTGGCAAAAGAAATAAAGCCGGACAACCTAGAAATATTCTCTGATTCTCAATTGGTAGTCAGTCAACTGAAGGGAAACTTCGAAGCTAAAGATCGATCAATGATCCGTTATAAAGAGTTAACCTCTTTCCTATTGGCCGGGCTTGAGGAAAGGGGGCAGCTTGGTCCATTACTCAGATACCCAGATCAGAGAACACAGAGGCAGATACTCTAGCAAAGAAAGCTAGTATCAACAGCTCGGTTGACACTTCAGACATTATTTCCATCATTATCACACGCCCCACCTACGACACCTATCAGGTTCAAGTCCAGGAGCCAATGGAAGGTTGGCGCTTACCCATTTATCAATACTTGGAGTCGGGAACTTTTCCAGAGACCGAACCCAAGCCCAGAAAATAGTTCGAAAATCGAGCTTATATGCTGTGATGGACAACAAGCTGTACAGGAGATCCTTCTTCAATCCGTGGTCTTTATGTGTGAGCAATGAAGAGGGGAACTACATCCTCAGAGAAATTCATGAAGGCATATGCGGGGCTCATGAAGGCGCACAAGCCCTAGCTCGGAAAGCTCTCTTACAGGGGTACTATTGGCCGACCATGGAGGCTGATGCTAAGACTCTAGTCCAAAGATGCGACAAATGCCAAAAGTTTGCAAACATTCCACACCAAAGCTCGGCAAAGCAGAAACCAATCCACAGCTCATGGCATTTCGCTCAGTGGGGCATTGACATACTGGGCCCTTTCCCCCGAGCAAAAGGACAGAGGCAGTTCCTGGTGGTAGCAGTGGACCACTTTACCAAATGGGTGGAAGCAGAGCCACTTTCAACCATTACATCGGCGAACATTCTCAAGTTCCTGAACAAAAACATCATAACAAGGTTTGGTATCCCCCACTCAATTATATATGATAATGGCAAACAGTTTGATTGTCAGGCTTTCAAGAGCTTTTGCTCGGAGCTCAAGATTCAGTTGAACTTCACCTCGGTTTACCATCTGCAATCCAACGGGATGACCGAAGTGACGAACAGGACTATCTTATCTGGACTCAAGAAAAGGCTTAAAAGTGCCAAAGGCCTGTGGACCGAAGAGCTCAACAATGTGCTATGGGCCTATCGAACATCGCCCCGGTCAACAACAGGAATGACACCATTCGCACTCACATACGGCACTGAAGCAGTCATTCCTTGTGAGATAGGGATCCAAGGAGTCCGAGCATCTTCCCCCAATGCAGAGAACAACGTGGGTCTGACGTATAATTTAGATCGGCTCGAAAAAAGGAGGGAGTACGCCCAGATACGTTCTGCAGCATACAAGCAGCGCATGGCGGCTTACCACGACTGTAGGATCAGGCCACAGTCCTTCAGAGTCGGGCAAATGGTACTAAAAAAGGTCGTGTCGGCTTCCACATCGGCAGGAGTTGGCAAGCTGGATCCCAACTGGGAAGGGCCTTACATAGTCCGGGAAGCCAGTCAGAACGGGGCTTACAGGCTTGAAGACGTCTCGGGAAAATGACTCCCGCACTCCTAGAATGGATTCAACCTCAAACCATACTATCAGTAGCACGGCACACATTGCGCCATACTTTGTACTGGTTCATGTTTCATCTTCTTTAATTTTTTATCGTGTCATTGTTTCTTATTCTCTATCGCAATTGATTGCCATGATGTTTTATCCTCATGGCAAGTCCGGCAGATGTTTCTGCCTGCCGTACACAAGATTAATGAACAACATATTCTGGACAAAACACTTTGTCAAATTTATAACAGGATGTATCCGCAGGCTCGGTAATTTCGCCAAAATTGCCGTATTGTCAAATCAAGTTCGGCACCATACGCCGCTAAACTTGCCAACAAGGCTAAGTATGCCTATAGTTACAAGGCTCGGCAATTTCGCCAAAATCGCCTTATTATCAAATCAAGTTCGGCACCATACGCCGCTAAACTTGCCAACAAGGCTAAGCATGCCTATAGTTACAAGGCTCGGCAATTTCGCCAAAATCGCCTTATTATCAAATCAAGTTCGGCACCATACGCCGCTAAACTTGCCAACAAGGCTAAGCATGCCTATAGTTAAAAGGCTCGGTAATTTCGCCAAAATCGCCTTATTATCAAATCAAGTTCGGCACCATACGCCACTAAACTTGCCAACAAGGCTAAGCATGCCTATAGTTTAAAGGCTCGGCAATTTCGCCAAAATCGCCGTATTATCAAATCAAGTTCGGCACTATACGCCGCTAAACTTACCAACAAGGCTAAGTATGCCTATAGTTAAAAGGCTCGGTAATTTCGCCAAAATCGCCTTATTATCAAATCAAGTTCGGCACCATACGCCGCTAAACTTGCCAACAAGGCTAAGCATGCCTATAGTTAAAAGGCTCGGTAATTTCGCCAAAATCGCCTTATTATCAAATCAAGTTCGGCACCATACGCCGCTAAACTTGCCAACAAAGCTAAATATACCTACGGTTAAATGGCTCGGCATCTCCGCCAAAATAGCATAATCACTGAATTAAGTTCGGCTCCATTTACTGCAAAACTTAACTTGCAAAATCAATTTCATTAAAGGCCGAGGCTCGGAATCATCATCTTAAAAGCCCGACCCACTAATGATGCTCAATCTCCCTAAGTACGTTGATTACGCCGACTTAAGGCCACAGTCAGCCAGGTGTTCCGAATTCCTTGCGCCGAAGTCCCGGACTAAAGGTACGCGTCAAGCCGCACTCACTATTTAAATAGCCCTTTCCTCGGGCAGTGTCTTTATTTAATTAAGTGCGATTTGGCGATTGTATGTTATACCGGAAAAACCGATCTTAGGTTAATTAAACCGAACACGAATAGCAAACTTAAAACATAAGGAGAAGGGAAAAAGCTCGGATTTTTATTAATGGAAAAATGTATTACAATGAGTTAGTCCTCATCTGGATACACGTCATCCAGGAAGGACAGGTCGAGATCGGGATATCTCTCCTTTACAGTTATAGAAATTTTCGTGCTAAATGCCATGCACTTCTCTGCCAAAGCTTCAGCATCTTTCTCCTCCCGAGCCTCCTCTCTCTTCTCCCACTCGGCCTCTTTCTCCTTGTATTGGTTGAGTTCAGCTTGCAGAGAGGAATTGAACTCCTTTTCCGTAGTCAAAGCAGCTTCCAACTCGGCCACCTTCGTTGCAACTTCTTCAACTTGCTCTTTGGCCTTGCGAGCTCCTTCCTTGGCCTGCTCGTGGACTTTACGAGCCTTCTCCTCAACTTCGCCTATCCTAGATCTAATGGCGCCGAAGCTGGAGTCGGCCCGGCGACGCTTTGCAATCAGATCATTCATTTTTGCGATCGTCGCACCATTCAATTGGGAGCCCTACAAAACACAAAAAATATATGTGTAAAGGGGTTCTAAAAAAAAAGAACAATACGGACGAGTCCGAACTACCTACCTCGAGATGATGCCTCTTTAACCGCTCAGCCAAATGCTCGGCATTCAAGGCGGTGAGAGGAGCAACTTCCTTCGGCACATATGATGCTACATGCACGAAGGTGCTAAAATCTGCATCCTGGAAGGAGTATTTATCCCCCATAGCTTCCCAAAACTCGTGGATTCCACTGATGACGGTCCGGAGCTCTCTCGGCTCCCTATCTTCACGGCCTCGGATCTCGGAGGGCGCAGCAACATCAGCCTCGGCAACCGGAGTCCCGCACGACTCAGCAACTGGAGTCCCCGAGACCTCTACGATGGTTGCCGCCGTCGGAATTTCGGGAGGAGGGTTCGCCTCCTCCTCCACGACCACGGACGTGCTTGACGAACCGGCAGCAAGCTTCTGCCTTTTTGCCCTCATAATCTCCGCAGCTCGGCTCATCTTCCTCATAGCTGCAAATAGAAAACAAATTAAAACAACTCATCAGTATCATGGAATAGGAAAGCATCGAACACTACCTTTTCTGGGATGAGAAACCAACTCCGAACCGCAAGGATCCAGTAGATTCTTCAAGTCCCACTTGTCCCGGGCTAGCTCCCTCCAACGAGATAGGATCAACTCTTCTTCATTAGAAAGCCACAAATTACTGTCGTTACGGTTTGCGTATCTCCCCCACGTTGTGCGCACTTGGAAGTCAGCTCGTACTCTCTCCACCAGGAAGAATCGATCCTTCCACTTTTTTAGGGACTCCGGGTTCCCTGTAGACACCCCATACCCGAGTTGAGCTTGTATGTAATTGTGGTCCTCAGTGCCCGCTCGGAGACCGACCACATGTGTTGCTCGGAACAAGTTCAAGGTGAGCTCTATGCCCTGCTCCACGGCCCAAATCTGGAGTGCGGATAGAGTCCGCCAAGCGTTGGGGTGGAGTTGCCCGATAGCCATCTCGAAATATCTTAGCACACTCACCTCGAAGCTCGTCAAAGGGAGGCGAACACCGGCCTCCAGTTGTGCCTCATAAATTGCTATCTTCCTCTTGTTAGCAAATTCGGTGTTCGCCCTCTGTGAGGTGCTGGGTCGGCTAACGAAATAATTAGGCTCTGAAGTTAGTTGGGCAAGGAGAGAGCCGAGCTCCTCCTCTTTAACTGTCGAGCCTATGCTCCCCACTCCAGGTAGTCGGCGAGGAGCTTTCTTCTTAGACGAGGTAGCAGTCCGGCTTGTATCGACAGGTTGTACCCCCTCACTTGAGGAAGAACATCTACTCATACCCGGGACACTGCCACTAGGAGCATCCCCACTGGCCCTGATTCCCTCACTCGGAGATCTCTCCGAACTCATGGCAAAAAAAGATAAAACGAAGTACAAAAAGTTAAGAAGAAGGATGGGAAACAAACCTGGTGAAAATAAACACAAAATGTTGCGAGAAGGAGGCAACAACTTCGACGCTCCAAAGCGATAAACACAGAGGAGAAAGCAAAAAAGGAAGGCAATGAGCGAAAGCGAAAATGAAGAATGGAAGGGGAGGATTATATAGGATGTTGCGATGAATTCGAGCCGTACACGTGGCGGAGGATCCGCACTTAGAATAGCGTGTTTAAAGCTGCACACTCAGATCGAGACACCACTAGCCGCTACACACAGTAAAGTAGCCGTTACCCCCGGTAAAATAGAGAGCTATAAATGCACTCCAATAAATACACACGTGGAAAACGACGTCATCTTGTAAAAGCGCGTATGGTAAGGCAACCCTGCCATACACCCCCCAGCACCTGGTCACATATACCGACCTATGTGACCGAACTTCAGATCAAAGTTCGGAAATCGCTAAAAACTCAGGCTGCCGTATCAGCTCATTTGGCACAGCCGCCACGAGCTCGAATCCGGCATTACTAGGTAAACTTGTTCGGCGATTATCCGCCAGTTGCAGATATAAATGTCGCTCTCTGGGGGGGGACTTATGATAACAACCGGTCTGTTAAGCCGTTCAACGATCCGGAATAAACCGAACACCTCAACCAAAGAGGGCCCGGCAAACCGACCTAATGCTAAACTCCTCAGGAGTCTCTAGCCGAGCTATAGTTCGGCAACAGGCTAGCCCCGAAAACAACTCCACCACGTTGGACACACAACCGCCACTAACCCACGTTCCCTCAAGATTCGTCTATAATGGGATAGTGGCCGGTAAAAATGGGAAACTTCTTCCATTAGCTCCTGAAAATGCGGTAAGTCCACCTATAAAAGGAGCAAAGACAGGTATGAAAAGGTGACTTAATTTCTTACCTTAAAAATCCCTTATCCTTTCACTCAGAATTTCTAACTTGATCGTCGGAAACTTCCTTGTCGGAAACCCGTCGGTCCATTACTTGCTTTTTTGCAGGTGTTCGTAATTGCCAGGGGTTCAAGGTGTATTTTTCCTTGTCATCACATACCATAAAAAAGTTTAATATTCCATGGAATACTAATTATACGTAGCATATATTTTAAGAACAAATTCTATTTTTTCTCACTGGGCAAAGAAAATGCTCCTCTTTATGTACTCTATAAGTTTCTAAAATCCGATTATTATAATGTGAATATATATGTAGGAAAAATAAAATAAATTCGGTTTCTCAATTATTTGTATGCTGCTTCAAACGTTAGAAACATAATGGTTTCAAAAGATGTCACCTCCGTAATGGTAAGTAAATATGCTCAAACTATTTTTTCTTTTTAATTCTTGATTCTATTTTCTATTTGAGCAAAAAGTGTATGAAATATGTATCCAAATAATGTATAAAATCTTTAAATTCTATTTTTTTTATAAGCATTCAGTATCTAAAATTCAGTAAATTGACTATTTTAAATTTGTACTGAATAAATTCACAAAAAAAAAATTGACATTTGGTGTTAAAAGGAGAAAATACTTTGCCATTCCATCTCCTGTCTTGGAATATTTGAATCATTTCTTTTTTTTTTAAAAAAAAAAGAAAATATATAAATTGCTCGCATTTATATATTTTCTATATGTTCAATGTCTTCATTCAAGTCATATATATATATATATATATATGCACATTGCAAATGGAATTAAATATTTGTGAATGAATAGATGATAAAGTTCCATGCCAACTTTCTTCGTCTTATTATTATAACTTCCAACAATATTTGGCACTAAAGAGAACATTCTTAATGACCTTTCAAATCTATGCATCCACTAAGAATCAAGAAAGTTACTTGTGATGATAAATGCTCCTGTAATTGCATATACATATATTATCTCAACCATAATAGTAATAATAAGAGATAAAACATCTGCTATTTTTTTCCAAACTATTACCATTTCACATAGATTATTGACATGAATGATTTCGTTTATGTTTTTTCATGATGTGTCACATGTTTTGGTAAGGACATAATATGATATTTTTAACAAATTTAAAGAAAAAATCTGACATTGGATTTATTCAAAAGGTTAAATAATAATAATAATAATAATAATAAAACGGTTTGCTTTGGTCCGCAACTTGGAGAAGCATAAATAATCCTAGAGAAACTTAATGCAACTAAAAAAGAGGGTGTTAGTAAAGGCACCTTTCATCAGCAAAAGCAGTAGCATAAACCATGCCCAAGTTGACAAATCATAAAGTAGCCAACTCTCTCTCTCTCTCTCTCTCTCTCTCTCTCTCTCTCTCTTATATGGCAAGAAGTGAATTATCATCTTCAAACAAGATGAAGAACAAGAATTAGGGACCACAATTTCTTAAGATATCTTTTTTTTTTTGTATAGGAATTGTCTTAATCTCTCCCTAACCAAATTTTGTTGTTATATTTTGTAATTTTGTCTCATAAATATCTAGATCAATGGCAATCACAAAGATAGGAAGATAATTCTTTTGCAAACAAATTCTACCCATTAAAGGAAAGAAATATCCGTATTAGTATATAACCTTGCATCAATCACTTGCCAAATTCCAAATTAGCCTTAAAGTAAAATAAGAAGATGTTCTTTCCAATGGAAGAGAAAAAAAAAAAGCAAAACTATTTAACTTCTAGCTAGCTATGAATCTAATATATATTATATATATATATTTTTATGTATCATATATATGTGTGCATGAACTTTTAATTCATCTATGCCTAAACTATCTATCAACCTTTGCCTATAAGAACTTCAGCTAGAATTTCAACTAGAGACCTTACAGTCCTAGTATCAGACTGGAAACACTCGATTTTCCTTTCCATTAACAAGCTAAATCATGCAACAGTTGAGCTCCCGTCAATTTCATGTATGGCAAATTCTGTCCTTCACCAACCATCACTATCCTTTGCCTATAGTAACTCCATCTAGGGTTTGAACCCGAGACTTCGAAGCCCTGAAAAACTCGATTTTCCTTTCAATTAACCAGCTAAATCACGCAACAATTGAGCACCCATCAAATTCCTGTATGGCAAATTCTGTGCTTCACCATCTAAAAGTGAGTATTGAACAGGTTGACAATCATCAATTTGATCTCTAGGGTAAAATAGAGAACTTTGAGAGGCAGGAGAGAAAGCTAAACTCACAGCATTACCACCATGCTGCTGTAACCCTAATGTCAATGACACGCCACCGCCACCGCCACCATTGAAGTTGTGATTATTACCATTTTCATGAGCGTAAGAAACTCCCGTGTGGTGATTGTAAGAAGAAAAGTCCAATTCAACTGCACCAAAGGCACCAAAATTCTGGTTTTGGGCATGCAAATGGTGGCCTTGGAAGTTCTTGGTGGTCTTGGAAGAATCATTTTTATCAGGATTAGAGATAATTGAAGAAAGACATTCAGAATCAATCCTAATAAGTTGATCTGCACTTGGTTTTTGATCTGTAGAGGAAGGATTATTATGATTATGATTATGATTGCGACTTTCTTCAAGATCTGTAATGCCATCTAAATTAGAAGCCATGTTGTGTTCTTGCTCTCTAGCTTCTTCTAAGTACATTTCTTCAACCATTGGTTTCCAAAGCCTAACTCTAGCATTGATGAACCAATTAGAAACCTGTTGAATCACACGTTAAAACAAAAAGGATTATAATATTAATTGTATTTTTAAATTTACTGATCCTGAGAAGATATGCCACATTGATAATATAAAATAATTTAGATTAAACTATAGATTGATGTGGACTTGCCTGGCTTCTTGAGAGACCTGTTTGGCGGGCTAAAATATGTTTATCAACATCACTTGGGTATCTGCAAAAAAGTTTAATCATCAAGCACACAAATGTTTATTATAAATATATGAACTTTTTTTTCTATAAAGAAAGAAATGGGGCCTATGAAAGGTGATGATTGAGTGCACTGGTATAAACCATGCATCAATGCGCAACGTCCGATCGAAAAAAAAATATTATTTTTTTTATCAACGGTGCACTATATTGACGCTTCACATAACCAAAAACAGGAAAAGAGAAGAAATATAACGGGAAAGAGAACTTAATAATTGGAAGTTGAAAGTAATATGACAAAATACGAAACGTGGAATCTGAATGCAGGTGGGTAGAAACTAACAAACACATCGTGACTATGCAAGAAAGCAAAATATGAACATTGATTCTCTCCTTAAATCTAATTTTGTATTATAGTCATACATATAGAGAGTAACTAAAAGAAATAATTAAACCTCTGCATGTAGCCAAAAGTTTCGAATAAATTACATTTATAATTGTAATTAGAAATTGTAAAAAAAAAATAAATAAATAAATAAGACGAAGAATTAAGGATATTTACGGGTGGAGAAAATGCTCAAAAAGCCAAGCTCTGAGAACAGAAACAGATCTTTCAGGCAATCCTCTTTGAGGTCTCCATGGATGGCTTTCCATCATTGTCATTTGTTGAATAGCTTTCTGCTGCCTTATAGTTTGATCAATAATTCTTAATCTTGGTGTTTCTCCTCTTGTTGTGCCTGGTGCAATTGGATCTTTCTCTCCCATGGCTTTCTTTGTTGTTTGAATTTGAGCCACAATTCCATCTCTTAAGCACCTGAAATGCCTTGACATCGCCTTTGATGCCAAGGCTGAGTACCCGGTGGCTGCACCAGCCCCAGCAACAGCCTCAAAGTTTGACACCACCGCCTTCATTTGATCACAGTAATGCCTGTATCTTCTCTCTAGCTGAATAACACATGGTAAAAGAAAAAAATTTTGTGATAGAGATAGGAGATAAAATTATATTGGCTTTTTGCTACTATGTAGGCATTAATGGAGAGGACCCAAGTTGCTAAATTAGTTCCAAGAAAACAAAAAATGGAAGAATCCTCTAACTAATCAACTACCCAATAAAAAAGTTTTGATATTTCTTTTCCCTAATTAAGATCAACCCAAAAAGATTGCAGCTTTACGAAAAAAAAACAAGAAATTTATATGTAAGATACCTCTTCAAGCATTGAAAGTAACTTAGCTTTTCTCTTCTGCGATTCAATGAATTCCAGAGATTGAAAAGATTGCTTTCTTGAACTACTGCTGCTTCCATTTTCATTATCATCCCAGTTTTTAGGCTTATAGGACTTTGGCCTTTGTTGATCAGTTTGCTTTGTTCCAAGGCTACAAAACTCATTCAAAAGCTCCTGTGCAGGAGCTAAGTACTTTGAATTTCTAAGCTGGAATTGCATCATATGCTGGTGTTGAATACTAGCAGAAGCAGGTTTTCCAAAAAACCCATCTCTAGAACTTGATGGTGAGCTCAAAAACCTCATTTCTTCATGTGGATTGTCATGATTTTGATAATGGTTATTTGTGTGCCTGAGCTCAAAAGACTGTAATCCAATACTAGAAGGATTGGTTGAAGAGAGAGAGAGTGAAAGACCTTGACTTGGCCTCTCATTTCCTTCACAAGGAAACACACATCTCAAATTAGAATCATCAAGAACCAATCTTTGCTCTTGCTGCCATGGCGCTGATGATGAATCGGACCCAACTATTAGATTATTCTCACTTTGTTGGTGATGTAGATTCCTTGAAAATCCTATCATCTCCATGCCTGTGGTCAAGTTGAAGATCTCTGAGTTCGATTCAAATCCTTGGATCTGATTCCCCAGATGAGTAGATGAAACGTCTGAGTAACAAAATCCAGCTGCTGATGACGACGAGACCACCATGTTTCTTGACTTCTCTTCACTTAGTTCTCTAGCCATAGATATATCTGTGTTTGTGTGCCCACGCGCGTATGTATATGTACAACTTTTTTGCTTTAATGGCGATTTTGGTTCTGCAAGGATAAAGATCTACTCATATCACATAAAGCAACAATCTTTCTGATCAAAACAACAACAACAAAATAGAAAGAAATTAATTGGTTGCCAATATTTGAGGAGACAGTAGCATGAGATACAAGGAATAGAGCCTTTACCAGTAACAAGAAATTAAAGATTGGAGCTTTGTTTAAAGATTCAACAGAAATAGAATCAGAAAACGAAGAAGAAGATCAGATAGAGACGATGATGGCTCTAAAGCCATGAAGACAATCATAACTTGATATTTGGTTCTCTTTCTCTCTCTCTCTTATCTTTCTCTAGAGCCAAGCCTCATCAAGTGGGTCAATGCAGCAAACTTATATATAAATCCAAAATAGACTTCCCAGTAACAAAAATCATATAAAAACGAAGAAAAACCCTCAATAATTTCACACCCACAAATTAAATATGAATGCAATCAAGAAAATAAAAAAAATTAGATATCCTTTTTAAATAATATTATTTTATATTTATATGATCCCAACCATAAAAAATGAAACTAAGGAATTTTCACTTTTATTAATTTATACTATATATAAAAGTGAACATAAGGAATTTTTTTTTAAATAATATTTAAAAAAAATATTTGAATGTGGGCTTTGTCGGAAAAATTTTATAATTTTGGCCCATTATTATATATTTAAAAATAATATAATGTATATATTAGATGAACGTTAAATGTTAAGATTTGTGGTCGAATGACAATAGATTTTATGGGTGAGCAACTCTTCATCGCCGGATCATGTGTTCAAATCTCACCAAAAACATTATTCACATTATTTTTTTCATTGAAAACAATTTAATATAATGGCGAAAGTAGATTCACTAACAACCTGTGCGCCGGTTTGAATCCTAATAAAACTATTTTTCTTTTTAAATTTTCTTATTAATTTATAATTTTAATTATTTAATGATATATTTATTTAAAAAATAATTATTAATTAATTCACATGGGTTCGAATCCTAACACAATCATCTTTATTTTCTGTTATTTTTTAATTATTTAATATTATCTTTATTTAAAATTAATTTGATAAAAATTGCTGCGCGTGGCAATGTCTTCTATCATGATCCACCGATAACGTCTGATGCAATGATGCAACATTGTATAGTATTTTTTATTTAAATCTCAAATTGATAAATAATTTCTGACATACCATATTTTATTAAAATATATTATTTAAAAAATTCTCCCAAAATAGACTTCCTAGTTAAAACAATGCAAAACGTATCTACAAACTGTCATTGATAGAGCTTATATACAAGAGAAGATTAATTCTAATTTAGGATACAACAATCATGCCTAAAATAGAGGAAGCAAACTAGGAAAGGGACAACAAGAATACAGCAAGATTTCCGAAGACATAGGAGGCAAAATAGGGGATGATATACAGAAATAAAGGATTATTTAATACATTAACTGCTTTCCTTACACTCCCCCTCAAGTTGTACTGGTGAAGGAACAACAGTCAACTTGTCCTTTAGCCATAAAAAGCGCTGTTTGGATAGTCCTTTGGTTAAGACATCAGCTATTTGATCTGTTGTGGATAAATAGGAAACGCGAAGCCTGCCTTGTGAAACATGGTCTCTAACGAAGTGGAAATCAACTTCCAAATGTTTGCTTCTGTTATGGAAAACAGGGTTAAGAGTAAGATAAGTGGCTCCAAGGTTATCACAAAATAATTGTGGCGATGGAACCTTAAGGAAACCAAGTTCTTTTAAAAATATCTGGAGCCACTGTAGCTCTGAAGCAGCAGAGGCCAAGGCACGATATTCAGCTTCAGTGGATGACCTAGAGACAGCCTTTTGTTTTCTTGAAGACCATGAAATAAGATTGGTGCCAAGAAATATCGCAAACCCAGTTGTGGATTTTCTGTCGTCAAGATTACTGGCCCAATCGGAATCAGCATAACCTGTGAGTGCAGATGAAGTTTTATGAAGCATGAGGCCATGGGATTTAGTACCTTGTAGATACCGCAAGATTCTTTTGACTGCACTCCAATGGGTGACCGTAGGAGCATGCATGTACTGTGAAACTCTGTTAACTGCAAAGGATAAGTCTGGGCGAGTAAAAGTGAGGTACTGAAGGCCACCAACGATGGACCGGAATAGTGTTGGATCCTTGAAAGGCTCACCACCGGTAAGAGTTAATTTTTCGCTGTTGTTAACAGGAGTAGCAATTGGTGTGAAGGATGCCATTTGAGCCCGATGCAGCAAATCTGAAATATATTTTTGTTGATGGAGAAGAATGCCATTTGGTAGCCTTGAAAACCAAACCGAAGCAGAGCATTAGTTAGGCAATGATGCCATTGTCGTGGAGCCTGTTTCAGACTATAGAGAGATTTTCGAAGCTTGCAAACATGGTCAGGGAACTGAGGATCTACAAAACCTGGTGGCTGTTGCATGAACACAGTCTCATCAAGTGTACCATGTAGAAAAGCGTTGGAAACATCCAACTGAGTGACTGACCAGCCATATGAAATTGCCATGGATAATAACATGCGAATTGTGGTTGGTTTGACAACGGGATTGAATGTGTCCTTGAATTCAATACCTGGACGTTGATGAAATCCTTTTGCTACAAGACGAGCCTTGTAGCGGTCAATAGATCCATTTGAGTTTTGTTTGATTCTGAAAACCCATCGACAACCAATAACATTTTGATGTTTAGTAGGTGGAACTAAGTCCCAGGTACCATTGGAGAGGAGGGCATTAATTTCTTCAGCCATTGCATTACGCCATTCTACCTTTTTAACAGCTTGAGAGAAACAGGTAGGGGGTGGACTGTTGAAGCTGGCGCCACTTTGAGGTTCATCTTCGCAAATGGAAAAACCTGTTCATCAAAGAGGACATGGCGTGAGATATAAATTTTTCCAGTTGAATAATCAAGACACTTATAACATTTGTGAACCTTACTATAACCAAGAAAGATACATGGACAAGATCGAGGTTGAAGTTTGTGTTTAGAGTAAGGGCGTAACCATGGATAACACAAGCATCCAAACACTTTAAGGGAAGTATAGTTCGGGAGTGTGGCAAATAATTTGTGGAAGGGATTATCATAGGCAATGGTGGCAGTAGGTAGGCGATTTATTGTGTAAATGGCACATTCAAAGGCAGCAGTCCAATAGGAAAGAGGTAAATGACTATGATGTAGCATAGAGAGGCCAGTTTCAACAACATGTCTGTGTTTTCTTTCAGCTCTTCCATTTTGTTCAGGTGTGTAGGGATATGAAACTCTATGAGAGATTCCATTTGTGCGTAAGTAATTTGTAAGAGCCTGAAATTCTCCTCCCCAGTCAGATTGAAGAATTTTAATAGGGCGATTAAAATACTTTTCAACAAGGGTGCGAAATTGAATGAACACATTGAGAACTTCAGATTTTTGACGCAAAAAATAGAGCCAAGTATATTTTGTATGGTGATCAAAGAACAACACATAATATCGGAATCCATCAAAAGAAACAACCGGGGATGGTCCCCAAACATCAGCACATATTAATTCAAGAGGAGAGGAAGTGATAGAAGTAGAATCAACAAAAGGGAGTTTATGACTTTTACTAATTGAACAAGCATTACACAAAGAAGGTTTAGAATGGTGAAACTGAATATTATTAGTAATTAATGTTCGTTTGACAATGGGAACAGCAGAATGGCCCAAACGGGCATGCCAAAGATTTAAAGTAGCAACATTAGCACTGATGGAGGAGTTGCTCTTATTCAAACAAAGTGAGTATAACCCGTTATCACTCTGGCCTTTGCACAAAACTTTCTTCGTGTCCAGATCCTTGATGAGAAAATGATCAGCAAAGAATTCAACAGACACTGGATTAGAATTGGTTAAGGCATAAACAGATAACAAATTACGATGAGCACTAGGAACATGTAATATGTTACGAAAAATAAGATTACAAGTGCCAATGGAAAAAGAATTCTCACCAACATGAGATATGGGAAGTAACATACCATTTCCTATTTGAACTTCTTCAGGACCCTGATATTCAAAGTGAAGAGCAAGGTTTTTCAGATTTGCTGTGAGATGATGAGTGGCCCCGGTGTCAACAGTCCAAGATTGGGAGTTAGTGGCAGCAAGGTGGGACGATGGAGAGCTATGGGGACGGTTTCTATTCTTTGGAGAAGGGCAGACATTAGCTAGATGTCCCATTCCACGGCAATTGTAACAGGTAACTTCACTGGAAATATTTCCAGAATGCTGTTGTTTTGGAGCTGAAAAAGACTCATGCGAAAATTGCTGATATTGACCCCGTGAACGGCCTCCTCTACCACGTCCACGGCTTCTACCACGATGCTGTCCAGCTGAACTTCGAGCAGCTAAGTGAGCAGTGGGAGCAATCTGAACATGAGAGACGTCATTAGCACAATCTCGTGCTATTTGTCTTTCTTCATTAAGGAGTAAACCATATACATGATCCAGAGTATGGTTCTCCATTCGAGAATCAAGAGCTCTGTTGAATGGGCGATAATCTTGACCCAAGCCCATAAGAATTGCATCAACTAAGTCCTCTTCATTGTAAGGATGGCCTAAGGCAGCCAGTTGATCAGACAAGGCTTTGGCACGTTGGACATAAGTAACAATTGAGTCTTCTCCACGTTGAAGAGAAAGAATCTGAGATCTCAGATTTCTGATCTGTGGTTTTGAACCTGCAGAATAGGAAGCCGATATTTTATCCCATGCAACTTTGGCAGTAGTTGCACCCACAAGCTGTGGCAAAAGGGTAATGTCAATGGAGGATAGAATCCAGCTGAGAACAAGCTGATCTCTGCGTTCCCAAGTTTCAAAATCTGGATTCACAGCCCCTGTGTCCAGCAGTGAGGCGGGAGCATTGATGGAGCCATCAACATGGCTCATGAGACCATAACCTTTAAGAATTGGTATAATTTGTGTTTTCCATAGGAGAAAATTGGATGTGTTTAATTTAGTGGAGAAACTTGCAGCACTAAGAAAGGAAGGTGAAAAAAATTGGTGTTGCAATGGGCTGACCATTATTTCCGGTACTCATAGAAGATCCATTGGAAGGAGAGGTAGCGCCTGCCATAGTATTACCTTCAGTTGACATTTTAAACTTAATTTATGGTATTCAAACCTAAAACCTAGTAGCTCTGATACCATAAAACAATGCAAAACGTATCTACAAACTGTCATTGATAGAGCTTATATACAAGAGAAGATTAATTCTAATTTAGGATACAACAATCATGTCTAAAATAGAGGAAGCAAATTAGGAAAGGGACAGCAAGAATACAGCAAGATTTCCGAAGACATAGGAGGCAAAATAGGGGATAATATACAGAAATAAAGGATTATTTAATACATTAACTGCTTTCCTTACACTAGTAACAAAAATCATATAAAAAATAAGAAAAACCCTCGATCATTTCACGCCCACAAATTAAATATGAATATACTCAAGAAAATAAAAAATAATTAGACACCTTTTTAAACAATATTATTTTATATTTATATGATCCCAGCCATAATTTTTTTTATTTATTGAGAAAAATGTAAGCTTCACACAGTAAGTAGTAAGGATTAAAAAAAAAAAAACAGAAAGTAATGATCGTCCTTTGCCTGCTACTCTAACTACAAGCCGCCACATGATTTGTCATTCTTACTTTTATTATGTAATCTTCACACACACAGACACACACACATATATAGATATATATATGTACATATATATGTGAAAAGATACGCATCAGCACGGTCACAGTCCAAAGCTTGCAATAAAAATCCTACAATTTAATTTGGTCTGGTAATAATTAAAATTTATCAGATTTATATATTATGGTGAAAATAAATGAAAAGAAATTATTATTATTATTATTGGATGGAAATGTACATGTAAGAGTTGTGATGAATCCCAAGAAAAATTCCTAAGAAGGAGTTATGTGCAGGCTTTTTCAGATGGGAAGAGTGGGGATTGGCTGGTTTGTTTACTCTTTGTTGGTGGGCCTAAATGTTTTCTTTTTTTTTGAGTAGTAATAATATTATTGGTTCTTGACTTGAAAATATTACTTGAAAAAGAAATTGAGAGTTGAGAGTGAAAAGAATAGATGCCTTTAATGGTGTGAATTATCAAAGCAAATAGGTATAAGTGTCCCTGCATCCAAATGAAATGAGATGTCTTTTAATTAGATGTGTCCAATTCAAATTTTTTACATAAAATATTTTTAAATATTTAAAATAAAATATTTTATCTTTTTTTATGAATCTTCTTGACACCTATTAAATTAATAAATTTTGAATACTATTAATTATAAAAAAAATCACTAAAACAGGGGATTGAAAGAAAAAAAAAAAAAGTGGTCCAATTGTTTTGACATCTAATTCTAATTGATTGCTATATTAAAGTACTCCACCCATCTCATTCTCTCCATCGCATGCAGTCGGGGGACCATCGTCCTTTTTTTTAATTGGTTTTTATGTTCTTAACATCAATTCATTGGTAACTCCACGCGCTCTTTTCTTCCTTTCTCCTTTCATGTTCAATCTAATTAATTTCTTGTCTACGATGGTTAATTTTACACTTTTAATTAGGTTTTTTACACAATATTTGAAGAATTATTTTTCATTTATATTAAGTCTTTAATTAAATAAATTTGACAGTGTTTGGAATTATTCAAATTATCTTATGAAATAAAATAATTAATTAAATTATTTAATAAAAAGTTGAACCATCTACACCAACAAGTTAAATTGACAAATATAGATTTTTAAAGTCTTTCCATAATAAATAAAATGTACGTCGGTTCGTGTTTTTCACTTGGAACAAAGATGCACTATAAAGATTTGCTTGAGCCAGCATGAAATTTTTATATGTATAAGAAATGCAATCTAGGTATTTTATGGGAAAAGATTTTAATTGTATAATAAATTAATAAAAGAAAGAATTCTTAAAAAATAAAAGAAAGTGGTAAAAATAGAAAAAAAGTCAAGTTCTTATATAACCCCGTTGTTTTACCTGATTAGAGGCTTTATTTTAATTGTAAATCATAGATTATAATTAAATAAAAATTTTGGAGAGTGGAAAGTAAGAGACACACACTGAAAACTGAGAGTGGGGAAAGAAACCAAATTAGTAGCTTTAAATTTTGTCCGTTAAAAGAAGGTGGTCCTATAAAACAAAGGTTTCTCCGCCGCTTGCCATGCATATTTCCAATTTGCCCCACCACCACCGCCCCACCACCAGCTCCGCCGCTTTGTCTTTTCTTAACCTACGCACCCATTGCCCATATTATCCGTCTTTCGTTGCAGCCACTGACTGCGAGTACTATATGAGAGGGAGCGAGTGTTAATTTGTCATAGTAACTCTCTCTTACGTAACTTTCATTAGATTTTATATGTTAAAGGGTTCTTTTTTAACTGTCCTATTAAAAGCCAAGTGTACGGTTTCATATACATTTTCTTGATTTTCTTTTCTTTTATTACTTTCTCGTTCTTGATCTTCTTGATTTCTTGTTTCTTGAGGTATGATCAGCACCCACAAAATTCGGGGGTTTAAAAGAAACTGTGAGTTTCTGAGTTCCAATTGGCATCAGAGTACATTTTCGACAACCCCTTTGAAACTTGTAACTATTGCTTTTAGTGTGGTCCTTTTATTATTTGCATGGACCAACCTATTCTAACCCTAAAATTCACCATTATATATATATATATATAATAGGGGTATGCATGGCAGAAGAGTTATAACAGGTTATGCAGCTTTATTAGTGGGTGATGAACAGGTTGGACCTATATAGAGGGGGAATCATGGATCGGATTTTGGGAAGAAATCATTTGAAATAACTAATATTAGTTATTTTTGTTATTTCAATATGATACATCTTTTTTGATAAAAAAAATAATAATATATATGGTGAGTAAATATCTTAGATTTAATATTTTTAATAATATGATATATGGAACATTAGTTTAATTAGGACTCATTTAGGTCTTAATAAAAGGCAATTTTACTGTTAAATGGATTCATAAAAACTTGTTTTACATGTATAGAAACTTATCATAAAAACTGAATTCAGAAAAAAAAGGAGAGTAAATTTTAAGGTCGTAGGGTCCATTAATTAGACAAGGTGTCCTTTTGACAGTATGATAATAAATTGATGTTGGGTACATTAGGGTTAGTTGATGTATAAAGTTGCAGGCTGACCTCAAAGGATTTTTATTTTTAGGACAGACGGAGTATACAAATAATAGGCTAAGCAATTGCGAGAGATGGATCTATATATCTATGAGAGCAATATAGCAATAAATAAAATTTTTAAAGAAAAAAGAAATTTTGTCTTCTTGTCTTTTGGTATCCAATAATAATGAATATTTGTATTCAATTGATCTTCCAGTCTTGAAGAATGTGAAGATCAACAATCCGAAATGCTCAATAATATTCTTTGTACAAGTTTCATAATGTCCTATTTCCTTTATTTTTTTTTATGCCTTAGTGAACTTGTATGCACATCAAACTTCTCTATGTTTCTTACACTTCTAGTTAAAATAACAAAATTATTATTAATAATAAAGAAAACCAATGATATATATATATATATATATATATATATATATATATATATATATATATATATATATATATATATATATATATATATATATATATATATATATATATATATAAACTACCTGTATTTTCTTTCTTGCAAAAATGCCTTATGACTATTTCGAAGGTTAAAAAATTTAAATAATAGTGGAATTTCGAGTATCAGCCCAATAATTTTAAGGGACAAAAAAAAAAAACTTGATTTAAAGGTCAAAACACTTGCATGATGGACATGAAAGAGCTTATTTATAGTTTTTGATTATATAATAAATATAAACTCATATAAGAATTTTAGACAGAATCATAATTTAAATGTATAAATTACACAGTTGGGTTGAGGGAAACAAACATATGCAGATATGCTTTCATGATGACACAAACTATGGTAAACGAGGGGGTTACGGAAGAAGACTGTACTTGTATAATATATGGTCCAACATTGAAGCTATGGTATCGGTCCATTTATATATTTATAATATTGACTTCGATTCTTCCTAGCTAGACAGATTGTTATAGCCTTTGAATGTTTGTTATAAAAAAACATTTAGTTTCTCCACTTCATCAATGGCGGCTACTTCAAATATACACAAATCAAATGCTAAAATATTACAAAAATTATGATTTTATGCATAAAACAAATAATGATAAAATATTATATAAATATATTAAAATTATTTTTCTTAAATGATTAATTATGAGTAAATAGGCTTATCAGAAAAATTGCAGACTTCCAAAATTCGCATATGAATTAATATGTTATTTTGTTAAATCAATTATATTAATTCAAATGGCTGAATAATACACCATAAATAAGGCCCACTCAAGAAAAACAAAATATTGGTGTGGCACAGGTAGGCCACCATACATATAAATGTGACTTTCATTTCATATAATAAGACCAGAAAAAATTAAAATTGATTTTTTCTTTTCATTTTCATAGTCGTTAAACCAACATCAAAATCTTCGCCCAATTTTGTTCTTCAGTGGACTATCGAGCTCTTATTGATAATAATTTTTTTTTTAAATTTAGTTAACATAATTTAATTCAGGAACCAAATAATAAATAGTAAAATGTGATTTACAAAATTCAAAAATTTAATTTTATTATATTAATTCAGGATTTATATTTATAGTACAAAAACGTAAATTTACAATGCTTTATCATCATGAACAGCAAACCTTATCTAATTAATAATCATGACATCCATCGATTCTTTTGTTGGGCATAACAGTTCAAAAAAAAAAAAAACTTTATGGGCAGTTAAGGGACAAACAGAAAAGATATATTTTCTTGAAAATGTTCAGTGAGAGTGAAAGAATGGAATTTGATTATTTTCTTTTGTTGGTTTGGTATGCGCATGTATAATTAGTTATATTATTGTTCTAATCTTAATTCTTTAGAATGCCATAAAAAGTTATTTTCTATATGGCAATGTAACAATATTTTTTTACGATCCGATCTTATTTTTTAAAATTTATAATTAATCACTATCAAATTTATAATTCAAAATAATTCCATCAATGATATTGTTCAATTTACAAAATAAAATTGAATTTAAATTTTTACTTAAAAAAATCGAATCTTTTAACACTAGATGCAACTACCCGAGTGGAATGTAATATTTAATAATGGTAATCATTTTATAAGAGATTATATTTTTGTGGGTCCTTTCATGATTTTATTATTTATGGGTTTTCTTGTAACAACTTTCTTTTTGATATTAATATTTAAGGGAGGCTGTAGGTGTTCTATGATTTTTTTTTTTTTTGAAATAAGGTGTTCTATGATTTGTAACATTTAAAAATAAGAAAATGAATGACAGAATACAATATATATATATATATATATATATATATATATATATATATATATATATATATATATATATATATATATATATATATATATATATATATATATATATATATATTAGCCAAATATACAAAAAAAATTATGATTTTTTTACATATTTTAGCCAAAAATCCGATTTTGCCATGTTCTCCGATTTTTTCGGTCCAATCTAATTTTTTGCCTATCTAATTTTAAGTAGTTAAACCAACCATATGATCTACCGGTTCATGATTCAACCTGTTCAACCGGCTGGTTCGGTTTTAATAACATTGATATAGAGTGATGGGCACAGTGAACA
Organism: Excoecaria agallocha; assembly: GCA_037975025.1. NCBI lineage: Eukaryota > Viridiplantae > Streptophyta > Magnoliopsida > Malpighiales > Euphorbiaceae > Excoecaria > Excoecaria agallocha. Next base: position 998,399 of record JBBPFJ010000030.1, on the reverse strand, counting down.
AACAGAAGACATAAATAGTGATACAGCTAATAATATCAGCAAGAAAGAAACATATACTCTACAGATGGCTGCTAAGGAAAAACAAACAATTAATAATAACACCGAATTTTTTTGTGGTCCACTTTTATTATCTAATTATATTTACAAATATAATTCTCTGTGCTTCATCTTTCTATTCAGCTTGTAGAGTTTCATTACTAATGAAAATAATTCATATATTATTTTCAAATGCTCCATCCACAGATTTATTAATTACCCTGTTCACAAATATACTATAATTACACCAAGTCCTAATCCATATATAAGATCTTCAACGGAAATATTTACATAACAAAAGATATGTAGGAATAGTAATATTCAAAATAACTTGGATATTATTATTATTATTATTATTATTATTATTATTATTATTATTATTATTATTATTATTATTATTATTATATGCATCATTTATATTAAGAGGTTTTGTTTGTCTATAAATGTTCAAAGTATCTGATTTTTTTAGATTTAAAAGATTTCAGATATTGCAATTTTTTTAGCGACCAAATAACGTTGCTAGGCTAATTTTTAGAGGCGACATGTTCCCATCCAAATTTTTTTTAGCACCTAGAGGAACTTTTCCTTGCTAAAATTGTTATACGTGGTCCTTATTAATTTTATCGTCAGAATTTTTTATTTTTTGTGATTGAGCAATTCAATTTTGAAACACATAAAAGCTAGTTTTAGTATAATTTCGTAACTTCATAATATCACTTAATTTAACTTAATAAATTTAATTGTAGCAAAATATTTAATTTTGCTACTCTAGTTGAATATTGGCTTCCTAATATTTTTTAAAAATCCTTGTTTTTTTGGCTTCACACAAAAAAATTATCACTATGCTATTATATACCAAAATTATTATTAAAACATGCGGTCGAGAATCCAAAATTCCATAAAATCTGAATAAATTTTTTGTCGACATATCCGAAAACAATCAAATTTAAAGTGAAATTTTGAGTATAAATAATATATAATGTTACGGACAATAAAAATGGAACAACCTGAATTAAATAAATAAACGTAAGAGAGGGGGGGCAAGTACTGTGATGGGGATGTGGAAGCCATTGTCACCTTCACTTGCCAAGAAAAATATTCACTTCACAAAGTTGCATCTTACATGGACCGGCTCATGATAATGGCTTTATAGCTAACATTTTCAATGGAGGAAACACTTTCACTCTCCATACTATCACAATCATATACATGTATTATGTGATGACGAGGGAGAAAATTATTCTCAACCCTAAACCAATATATTGAATGTAAAGAAAAACGGACTGGATTATTTCTGTAAAGAAAAGTCTTCGATAATTAGGTAAATGATTAGATAAGCTCATTTGGTGGAGAAGATTAACATTTTCTTTAATAATTGTTGAACCAATCCCTTCCGAGTCATCGGGACTTCGGAGACTCTTGGTAGGTTGTCTGTAATGGTTTTTACATCTTTGATAACTTTTGTTAAACTTGATAAGTTCGAGATGAAAATAAAATAGATTTATTACAATTTTTCCAACTTTTTCAAGCTGTTTCTTATATAAATGGATCTACAACAAAGTCACATAATTTATTAATTATTTATATCTTAAAAAATTAAGAAATACATATTATAGATCAAGATATATATTTCTATATTTTATCAAATAAAAAACAACTGAAAAAAATATAAAAACAGAAATTAAATGAATGATTTCTAATGTTGTAATAATAAATTGATTAACAAAAGAAAATAAATGAAGGAAAGAGGGTTGAACTTAATACTCGAGTCCGTTGCCAACAATACTGATTTAATCAAGAGGATAAGTTGGTTGTGGGTCAAGGTTGGCATATGTATATCAAGCATATTTAAAAAGAGATTAATTCAGTTGCTGATAATTCAGCGAGTATTTCTTTTGTTCGGAGAGTTTTCTTCAATATTTGGCTCGACCAAGTTTCCTATGGTATTCACCCCTTGCTCTACGGCGATATATGATGGATTCTTCTTTCCCACGCCAAATTGATACATAATTTCGGCCTTTTTCCACTTTCTCTAAGGAAAAAAACAACTTTGAGTCCGTCAGATGGGCAATATTCTCATAATCTTTTTAAGAATTTATTAACTATATATTGATATATCAGAAATTTTCATTAACCAGGTCAATGAAGGAAACATATATAAATTAAATTTAAGCAAATAAAATCTACTTGTATTGGTCTAGCTTTCTTCTCTCTAGCATCCACAAAAAAATCTAGTCTACTTTTCTATCTAAATTCAAAAATTTTTATTTTATTTGTCTAATTTTGGGATTACCGTCAATTTATTTATGAACGGCAGCCCATCTGCTTTTTCGTCTTACTTTTTAATTAAATTTATATTTGTGTTTTTTAAATTTTTTGTATTTTTTTCAATTCTTTCTATAATAATTTTCAGATCAGTATAGATCTAAAGTTTTAATTTTATTCTTTATTTTTTATTTTTTTGGATTTTTTTTTGCTTTTTGGTTTTAATAAACTCAGATCTAAATTTTTTTTATTTTAGATTTAATTTTCATATTTATCCAGATTTTATTTGTATTTTTATAAATTTGGTTCGTTTAGTTAATATTGAATGCAATTTAAATTTTTTATTATACAGGTTTATCCTTCATATTTGGAGGTTATTATCTTCTTTTATGAAATTTTTCGTCCTTTTGGAATGAGTTTTTTCGTTGACGATAGATGAACCGAATTTTCCGCTAAAAGCCAGCTTGCCCGAGATATGTTACCATTATTCACTGTTTTTGTCGAAAAAGTTCAAATATATATTCCAACAATTTCATTAGTTTCGTACGTTTTATATACTTTTAAATTTTATAAATTTATTTGTACTTTTCAGATTTATTTTTTTATTTTATTAATGAAAATTTATTTTGCATAAAAAAAAATCTACTTGTATTGTATCTTACTAAATTTGCCACTTTGAAAATAATTAAAATTAATCATCAAAATTTTATAAGATGGTCAACACTCAATTAACAGTACAAAATGTCTTAAATTAGATTATTGTTTTCAGTATTTATAGTTGACCTATATACTTTTTCGGTATGGATCTCTGCTAGTTTAACCAATGATCTCAAATTCGAATCCTGAGAATGCAACTATGTTAAATACTTTGTAGTAAAATTTTGCCACCTTAATGGTCCTTTCCGGTCGAATTGAAAATTAGTCTGAGTGTGATATAGATTAATGGTTCCTTTCATCTGTACAGATCCGTGTAGAATACCTCATGGTCTAATTAAAAAAATAAAAAATAAAAAATCACTAAAATTTGATGAAGATTAAAAAAATAGAAAGTCTCAATTCATTTTAGTGATGTTGACAATTGTTACAATTAGTCATTAATTACATCTCCTCATTGTAATAAAAAAAAAATCCCAGCTTAGAAATCTCGGCCTTTGAATGCTTTGATTTCAACCGTGAAATATATATATATATATATATATATATGATTAACAATTGCAAGTGATTCCTTGTCAAGATCATGGAATTTAAGGAGCATCTAGATTGGATGGGCCCCTTTTCTTTTTCATCTATTGGGATCCATGGTTTTTCAATAGTTGTTAATATTTTTTTATCTGTGTTAATATAAATGAGATAATAAAAGATAATCAACTACTTAGTCGTAGGTGTTGCTAAATACCATGGTTGGCAAATAAAATGACAAATTTTTGCTTAGTGTTAGTTTACTATTATGATGATTATATTACTGATAAAAGCTCCATTGTCAAATGAGTTAATTTAATTTAAAGAAAAGGAGTCTTTTTCTAGGTTTATTTGATCTTAAATTAGTAAAAACTAGATTTTCAAATTCATACATGGACTTAAAAGAAAGAAAGAAAAACATGCATATGGACCACTTCAGATAAAAATCTTCACCAACCACAGTGACTTATTGGTCTAGATTTTTAGATAACTGGTCAAAATCGAAACTACTAAGATGTTATTTAATCCTCTGATTAATTAATAAATGCCAACTTGAATATTCCTTAAGAATTTTATTGATAGATTATGACTTAATCAACTCCAAAATGGACCAACATTCCCCAATTGTAAATCAAATTAAATAGAAAAACATATATTTAACATTTTCAGTTACAAGTAAACGAGAAAAAATCAGGTATTTTTTACAATCGGATCAAATTGAGTCTGATCGGTTGGTTTAATTTTGAATTGGCATAAATAAAGCACAAATTATTTGAGTAAGTCGTTTTATGATCAAAATTAAATTATTTAATCAATGATAATTTAATGTCAAACTTGTAAAAAAAAATTAGATACAAGCTAATTATATGTGTTCTCTCTCAATAATAATAACAATAATAATAATAATTTTAAACTGCTTTCAAAGTATTTAGTATTCATAATATTTTCTTTTATAATAGTTTGCAGTTATACGATATCTAAATGAAGAGCAACTTTTTGTGGATGAATTGACTTATATATGGATCAACTTTTTCTTAAATAATAATTAACTTATATATTGCTACTATGCAACTTAATTATAATTAAATAAATAATCATATATAACGATATAAATAAATTATATTTATGTGCCAATATACACATACATTTTTCGTCAATTAAATTAGAGGTTTCGATATTTTATAGCACTAGAATGTTTATATATCTGAGATTAATGGACCAAATTTATTTATTTATTTGAATATGTGCCAATTAATATAAAGAAAAAAGAAAGAAATTACTATCTAAATTCACAGGATATCCTTATCCTAATTGAACAGATGATTCTTGCTCGTCTTAACTCGCACGTAACAGAAGTCACCGACAAGACTAAAGTCATTATAAATGACAAAATAAATAAATAAATAAAATGTGAATAAATAAATAAATAAAAGTTTTGGCTTCTTGTACCAAGTGGGGATGTATATAATATGCTGTGGACATGTAATTTTGTTTGCTAATGATGAGTTTCTTAATTTTTCCTTAAAAAACCTTTGGTGTACACACTTGCTGAGTCTGATTTCTATAAAAAATAATTAAGTTAATTACTCTTGCACGTATGTTTAATATAATATGTAATATAACCCTTTTATTAAAAATATTATAATCACAATAATTATTTTTTGTGTTGTTAATTACAAGAAGTTTCTCAAGGGTCTTTCTAGCACCCCCATTGGGTGATTAAGAGACTGCTTTTTCTGTACATGACAAAAGAAAAGAAAGCTACTCTTTTGTTTTTTTTGCTAGTGTTTTTTTTTCTTAATGCCATTTTTATCTCAAATTTCTAGAAATTGAGGTTGTTTTTTTAATGGAAATAATTAAAAAATTAGGGTATGCAATATGCATGTACAAGTAAAGAGTAAAACAAATTACCGTCAATTTTCACTATTTTAAATATTAATTTAATTTTTTACAATAATATTAATTTAACTTCTATGGATAAGATTTCACTAAGAAATTAAATTCTTTTACACCCCTTTTCTTAGAAATTTCAAGAGGTAAAAACATATGGTTGATTCCTTAATTAGTAGTAATAGTATTTTTTCTTTAAAAAAAAAGTTAACAGAACACACAAAACAACAAACTATCTAGCATAATTAAGCTGCAAAATTCTTTTGTATGATGTGATCAAATGCGATGAAAGTTTTTGTTAAATATTATGTATTGACTAGTTACAAAAATATGATGCTGATTACAAGTGTTTGGATGATTCTCATTTTACGAACCATCTTTTAAAATTGTGTTAAACTTAAATCTTTTTTGTTTTTTTAATCTTGTATATGTATTTTGCACATGATTGAATATTTTAAAAACATTTAATAATAATTGCAAAATAAATAGAAAAATTATGGTTTAATATCTCTGAACTTTCAATACATGTTATTGATGTAGGTTTTTACTAATTGAGAAGAAAGACTGAACCTTATATATATATATATATATATATATATATATATATATATATATATATATATATATATATATATATATATATATATATATATATATATATATATATATATATATATATATATATATATATATATATTAGTAGAAAGCTACACAAAGGATTAATTAATAAATAAATAAGTAAAAACGTACAAGAATAAATTGAGATTAAAAAGCCGAATTGAGTTATCCCAACAGTAGTTGTCAATACAATGAAAATTGATGGGTTTTTCCCCCAAATTTGTTGGAGCCTTGTAGGATATCCGCAAGAGTTATGGGTCATAACATAAGGGCACATGGATATAGACCTTTGATAGGATACATTGGTAGAAAATTAATTTTCTAACTATATAACAGATTTGACACATATTCTTAATATTGACACTTTTTAACAACTTTCACTGTCCAACTTCTGAAATTAAAGAAGAGAACAAATTAATTTATCACTGTATAACATCACAATCTTAATTCTCATTCTTTTGAAGACTTCTAATTAATGTAACAAAAGAAGGTAAAAAAAGAAAAAATCAGGTGCCCCATATATACTAATTATGTTTACATCACACTAAAAAAATGCTAAATAGCAACGACAATCTTTTTCAGAAAATATTTGCAAGGATGGAATTAAAAATAGAAATATTTTCATTACAAGCTTCTTGCTGACATATTTTAGAACAGAATGTATATGATTTTTTTATTCATGCTCCTGTACTTTAAGCTCGATTAAGCTGAATAATGTAGATATAATCAAAGGAAATATTTTGGTAGTGGATGCTCAATTAGGAGATACAGAAGCATATATAAAAGGAATTTAGGCGACAGTTCCTAAAAATAAATAAAATTTGGTCAATATCACTCAAGTCCATGGGAGTTTGCCTCAATATTAACTTCAAACTGTACTTAAATTGCACATTTCTACTTTTCCTCCAAATTATCGACAACTTTTGTCAATTAACGCCATTTCTAGCTACCTTCAATCTATAATTTCATACAAGAGATGATTTTTTTTTTTCTGTATAATTATTCAGTAAATAAAAACCAGACGAATGCAGTATAAACCGGCTAACATATAAAGCTGGATAAGGATTTTAAAATACTACATACCATAAACTCGAACGCAAAATATTTGGTCAAGAGAAAAAAGACCATGCCTGCCATTTCATCTCATTTCTTCAAGGTGATAATGTTTTTTTTTTAATAAATGTGATTTATATTTTTATTTACAAAAAGATTCAATAACACGATGTACCATAAATAAATAAAAATAAAATCCAAAGTTACTTTCTTTTCAGGATCCATTTATAATTTTATCTATATTGCTAGTATATATATATTATGAGTTGATTTTACCCATAGTCATTGGACTTACGCCTAATTGGCAAAAAATAACTAATTAATTTTTCGTAACTTAAATATCATTGAATTTATCACATTAGACTTACGCTTAATCGTCCAAAAATAACTGATTTATTTTTCGTGACTTAAATGTTACTAAATTTATCGCATTTTTCCAGAAAAGTTATATTAACCGATTTTTGATAATAATTCTTGCCGAAATGCTAACGTTTAGACACATGTGGCATGACACGTCAACAATCACATCATTGAAAAAGGCCATATCACAAGATATGTCAGCATATCACGTCATATACCTAGATACATGTGGCCTCTTCCGGTGATCTGGCTGTTGATGTATCGTGCTACGTGTATCCAGATATATGGCGTGACATATCACGTCAGTATTTCAGTAAGAATTATCGTCGAAAATCAGTCAAAATGATTTTTCTACAAAAAAGTGATAAGTTCAGTGACATTTAAGTCACGAAAAATAAGTTAGTTACTTTTGGATGATTATGCATAAATCTAGTAAACTTAGATGGAATTGAACATATATGTTATACATTGTCATGTAAAAAAAATTAAAATTATACATTTTCATTTATACTTTCAGCCATATTGTATATTGTGAACATATTTACATTATCATATAAGAAAATTATTTTTTTTTCATACGTAACTATATCTCACAAACTAATTTATGGATAAAAATATGAATTAAGTGTAAACAAATTGACTTTAAAATATAGTTAATTTTTCGCAACGTAATCTTGAAAATTGTTGCGCAGTAATCAGACTTAAAAAATGAACAAACATGACATCAATTAATCTATTTCTCCATAGTAAATATTACAGAAATTTCTTATTTTGTTTCTTCAGCACTCTAATTTGTGAACCGAGCTAATAATATTTTATCGTAGAATTTTTCTTTTTAATTTGCAAAGAAAATATTAAATTTGACGTCATTATTTTCTAAACTTTGATTTGGAAATTCAACTTGCAAATTGCTTTATAGCTATTGCTCTAATTAAAGATTAGAGATCAATGGAGGGCCATCCTCAACATTGTAAAGAAACTTGGAAGAATTAAAAAGCCCTGATAATTTTCAAGGACTATAAGTATAATGGCCCATTTGCAAGCCAACATTTTCACAATTAATAAAAAATGAATAAGCATAATTTTTCCATTTCAAAGCTCAAGCCCATTCAATTTCACCCAAAAAAGCTCAAATCCATTATTTCGGCCGTAACCTATGTGAGGATATTAACCCAATCCATTATTGGCAAAAAGCATAATTCAATCCCTCAATTATTGCAATTTTTTGTTTTAGTCCACTTTGAATTTGATCTCTATACATCAATTTAATACTTTGTGGGAAAAAAATGAACCGAAAAATTAATTCCCATTTGTTTTCAAAGTATTGAATAAAAATAAATATGTACTATTTTTAATATTTTAAATACATTTCAAAAGAAAAAAATTAAGCAACAGTCAATTTCATTTTTATCCTGTTTTATCTTTTTTTTTTTGTTTAGACCATAAGGTGTTCTAAGTGAATCTGTGCGAACGGAAAATATTTTTAAATTATATCATATTCAGAATAGTTTACACTAGTACAAGTTAGTACCAAAGACAAAAAATCTCTAACACAAAGTATTTAACTCGGCTGTATTTCCCAGCTTAGCAAATGAAGAGTAGATTAGAAGAAATAGATACAGACAAATGCAATGCTGGTGCGATGCCGCCGCCGCCACCACCAAACGATACGTTAATGAAAGGAAAATTCAAACTCATTTCCACCGCAAATGTCCATAGCCAATACAAAGATCTTTTACAAGCAATGAAAGCAAATTCAAACCCTTAGATCAATCTCTTTCCTAAGACAAATGGACGATTTAAATGTTCTTTGTACAAATTGAACTCAAAATTTCCCAACTCTCTAACAATGATTGAGTCCACATTCAATCACCTAAACTTCAAAAACATGACTTTAACATGCTCTTTCTCCACTTCATTTTTTCTATCTTCCATTCTCCAACAATGTCCGCACTTTCCTTCACATTTTCCCCAACTTCACACCAGTCCTTTCCATGTCGTAAAAAGCCCAATTTCAGCTCAATTCGATGCTGTAAAAGCTGGGAAGAAACACTCCAACTTCCCACAAATGGGGGCTTAAATTTTCCTCAAAACAATCCTTTTTTACAATTCAAAGGAACCCCACCTCCTAGACCTCGCAGGATCATACTGGTAAGACGTGGAGAAAGCGAAGGAAATGTCGACGAAAGCGTGTACACACACGTTCCTGATCCGAAGATTGGATTAACAGAAAGAGGAAAAGCACAGGCTGAAGAATGTGGAGAAAGAATTAGGAAGATGATAGAGCAAGATGGAGCAGGTGACTGGCAAGTTTATTTCTACGTATCACCATACAAAAGGACTCTTCAGACATTGCAAGGCTTGGGAAGAACTTTTGAGCGCCGTAGAATTGCTGGCTTAAGAGAAGAGCCTCGTCTGCGAGAGCAAGATTTTGGTAAGTTTGGTTTGGTGAAACGTCAAGAACTAAATTTTTTTTGTATGCTTTTCTAAGATATGGTGCTCTTGACACCAGGGAATTTTCAGGATAGAGAAAAGATGAGAGTTGAGAAGGCTCTTCGAATGCTTTATGGTCGTTTCTTTTACCGGTTTCCTAATGGAGAATCTGCAGCTGATGTTTATGATAGAATTACAGGTACCCTAAGTAATAAATGAATTATCAGAAAATGTCATTTTAGTACAAATATGCATGGGATTTATTTAATTTTATGATTAATGTAAGCTTCAAGAACCAACCATGGATGTAACACGAATTATGGGCAGATGAGTCACGGCTACTAAATATATTTAACAGGATTCAGAGAAACACTAAAAGCAGACATTGACATAGGACGGTTCCAGCCACCAGGGGAACAGAGTCCGAACATGAATCTGGTGATAGTGTCACATGGCCTTACATTGCGGGTGTTTCTAATGCGATGGTATAAATGGACTGTGGAGCAATACGAAGCATTACATAACTTTGGCAATGGTGGAATGATCGTTATGGAAAAAGGTTATGGTGGAAGGTGATCATCAATCCAGCTTAACAATTAACAGTCTGAGATAAATTAATCACCAATTAGAAATTATTTGATTCTGCTTTATAATCTATAGGTACAGCTTGTTAATGCATCACACAGAAGAAGAGCTGAGGAAGTTTGGATTGACAGAAGAAATGCTGAGTGATCAAGAATGGTAAAAAGCTGAAACTCTTCTTAAATTGTTATTTCCTTGCGTCGAGTCTGTTTTGGCTAACGTAAGGATTTTGTGTGATTGATAAAGGCAAAAAATAGCAAGACCTGGTGAACTGAACTACCAGTGCCCTACAATGAACTCTTTCTTCCCTCATTTTGGTGATGAGGGCTGCCTAACTTGAATCAGAGACACCATGGATCTATTATTACATAAAAATATGGAGACGCGAGGTATCGATCCCCGTACCTCTCGCATGCTAAGCGAGCGCTCTACCATCTGTGCCACATCCCCTTGCTGGGCAGTTCAAAGAAATTAGAGTTTCTACCAAGAAAAAAGAGTGTTTAAATCTAACTTTAAGGTTATCTTGTAATCAATTGTAATATAATAAATAATGTAATTAAATTAGTATATTTGATTGCATTAGTAATGTAATGTAATGTAATGTAAATACTAATATATTTTTAGATTTTGTTAGATTATATATGTATTTTGATACAATTGTATTTATAAATATCAAAAAAAAATTTATATGATTATTTTATTTTTTATAATTATTCTATATATTTATTATATTATAAAAATACAGAAGTCCGAACTTGATAAAGTATAATGTTTAAAAAAATTATATTAAAAAATACAATTTCTTATAAAATGATAATTCTAATAAATTTAAGAAAATAAAATTTAATTTGAAAGAGAAAAATGTAATGAAAAAATATTACAAAATATTATGAATTAAAGAATATATCTATTGATATATTAAAAATTACATATATATTTATAATTACAATACATTTTTAAAAAATTTGAATTAACAAATAAAATAACCAATATATTATCTATTACATTACATTACAATCTTTAATATCAACATAGCCTAAGATTCTTAAAATTTTTCATGTACTTTTGACATATGCGATGTATAAATTTAAACAAATATTGTGCAGAAGACAGGTAAGTAACCAAGACCCCTAACAAGAATTTCCGAAGCTTGCCTCTTGATAAAGTAATACAAAATCCCTACAGAAGTTATTCCTGAGCATCTCAGGATCACTTCAATGCCTTTGCTTCGTGTTGCTTCTATGACTAATCGATTCCCTTTCGGTCTTCATCAGCATAACAGTGAAATCACATTCTTTATTGACATCATGAATATAAATAGAAGTCAGAATCTCTTTTCAAATTTTTTCAGCGATAAAGTTTGTATTAGAATTCCAAAGCCATGCCAAGCTTTGCTTGAGAGATTAACACATTGAAAAGATACAAGAATTAACATTTTCCAATAGAAACAGGACATTTTGGGATGAACTTACATTAAAAGCACAGAGATTTAAAAGCTTTAGCTATCTGCTAACAACACAGCAGCTGAAAAATGAATCAAATTACGGGATTACAGAAGAAACATGCTCTTATCAGCCTGAACCAGCATGTGCCTCGCAACAACAATGGTCGGTTGTGGAGGGAATTGCCAACTTCTGTATATGGAGCAATCTGAAACCAGAGTTTCTTATGAAACCCAAGCCTGAGGCGTAAGCCATGAACATTCTTCCAGAAAGTAATTGTCAAACGGCACTATATTTTATTTTAGCATAGGGTATCCAACTTGCAAGAATTAAACCACTCCATTGATTTCTATCAAGCAAATGGTTATATTGAGAGAGAACAAAAAATCCTCCATTGATATGATGACCATAAGTCGAGATATGATTGCATATATGATGATCACAGTGTTCCTAATATACTAAGAAAACCCAATGGAACAGTAATAAAGAAAGAAATATGAGGAATTTGCGCCGAAGTCGAAGAAAAGAAAAAAAACAAGGAATCTCCACTATAAATTCTTTCCAACAAAGTAAGAGGGTTGCACCCTGCATTCATCATCTTCTTCCAGACTCAACCTGGACATTCCATTATACCAAAAGCATCATCTGTCTCTATGCACTTTATCATCTGCCATGAATTTTTGGCCCCGGTTTAGGAAGGAAGAAGATAAAACAAGAACTATTTATGCTGTGGCAAGCTCAAATCGATCACAAGATGGAAAAAGGAGACCGACCCATCAGGGAACCACATTTGGCACTGGAATATATAACTTTTCAGGAGTTCTCAATGGTTGCAGCGGTAATTCTTAATGGCCTTGTTCTTTCCTGCTCACCACTGCGTCTCCAGAAAGCTCTTCTCCACCAAACTTCAAATCCTCTTTGTATATTCGGACAGTCTTCACCAGAGTTTAAGAATCGATTAAACCAGGCCAGCAAAATGTCCTGCTGCCAAGCTAGAGGTAGCGTTAGAATTGTGTTACTAAGACCATCCTCAATTAAATGCCGGTCCAAGCCTTTCGATGCCCTCCTCATCCACCTAAAATCATCATAGAAGGGAACCAACCATGTCTGTAAAAGCAAGCACCTTACTTCCTTAGAAGCCAACAGCTGTGCCTTACCAATCCCAACAAACAGCCTAGCAGTAACTCTGCTAACCTCGTACCTGTAAACAGCATGAATTTTAGAATGCGCATCAGACAACTCAGATTGAGATGCCCATAGCTTCAGAAAATCTTCAGCTATCTGTCTATCAATCATAATATCCAAAATCCAATGCAGATTGTCTGCTTGTCGTGCAATCTGTCCAACATCTTCCAAATCTCCTGCTGCTGCCCGTAGAAAGTGGCTTCTTAGTAATTGCAAACACCAGTCACAAGCTGAGTACAAGGAATCCTTCCGGAGATCATTCTGAGAAGAATTCTCACGAAGCATCTTCGAGACCAACCCTTTCATCTCACGCCTAGCTTTCTCATCTTTGCCTTCAAGAACGACATGCAGAAGCTTGAGAAGCACCTCATCATTGTCACTACTCTCTTCTGTTCCATTAGTAACTTCAACCGAAACCCTCTTAAGAACCTCTCCTGCTCCAACTCCTTCAAGGCGAAGCTCTGACAACAGAGCAGCTACCTTCTCTTCTTCATCCTCAGCCCATGGAGCAGCTTCTAAGTACTCCAAACAAGATAAAACTCCAGCATCAAATCCAATGGCGGCAGAAACCTAATAAAAGAACCATTAAAATTTGATACTCAAACCTCAAGCCAAGAATTGATTCAACCACAAAAACAAAGTAAAAATAATCAGACCAAACAAAAGCAAAACATAAAACACAGTGATGCAAGTCTGCATTTCCAGTGTTCTAACACACCGATTAGACAATTAAAACGGTCAATTTATACCGTTCACAGATTCAACATTGAAAAGAAAAGAAAAAAAAAATTATTAAACTAGCTACATATCTCTTCCTGTTTCCACATTTCCTCAACAACCAAGCAGATTGCTTGCAAAATTAGCTTTGCTGTCTATTTCAATAGTGTACAATCAATATCTACAATTTTCAGTAACAAAAATAGCCTGAAAGTATTTGAACCCGATAAAAAACTTACCTTTAAGATACCAAGAACCTTGTTCACGTCCTCTTTCATTAGCTTTCTCCTTAGATCCTTACAATACATCAACCTCAAAGTCTCAACATAAACCTCAACATCATCACAATCAGCAATCTCCACCACGTGCGGCACAGAAGATCGCTGCTGCTTAGCCCACCGATCCGATAATTTCACAGCAAAAAACCTACTATGCGCCACCAGGATCTGCCTGTGCACATTCATTGACACACTAATCCCATCCTTGGAACTCAATGTCAGCTTCACATCACTCGTAGAAGAATCATTAAACTGGTTCCCGGGGCTCCGGTTCCCCAAAATATCCGATATTCGCTGCATAATTAGAGTCTGTTTATCTTGCACAGACATTTGTAAGCTCTGCGAGCTTCGAAGACTAACATTTGCGTTGTTAACATTGGGGATCTGGTTTCTGGGTTGCACGTCGGGTTCGCTCGCCATCATCTCGAAAAGGGTCGGGCTGGATCGGGGTTTATCCGGCGGAGGCGACATCGGGTTAAGAAGACCCGCAGTAAGTGCAGTGTTAAATTTGGTGAAACTGGACGGAAAAGAAGAAGGGTCATGAGGAGAATTATGGCCATTGCTTAGGGTTGTGGTGGAATTGGGAATAAAATCCATGACCGGCGATTGACTTCCCGGAGAGAACCGGATCTTGAAATTCGACGGCGAATCAAGAAATGAGTCAGATTCCTTAACCGGCAAACGGCTAGGTTGGGAAGGAGGAGGTGGTGGCGATGCAGCTTTGGAATCAGGGCAACACCAGGAATTATCAGAAGAGACAATAGTGGGTTGGTAGAGTTTCCGACTTTGGGTATGGGAAAGATACCCAGAAACAGATTCGGAGTTATCAGTGGCGGCGGTGGCGGAGATGGTGGTTTCACGACACTTGCGGCGTTTGGGCTTAGTGGGCTGAGCTTGGACTTTGAGGTGAGCCTTAGTAGTAATAGCCGTTGTAGTAGTAGCAGTAGTTGTTGTTGCCATGAATATTTTGTTTTATGTAAAAATAAAAATGCTTCTGTCAAACCAATGTTTTATTGTCTTTTAGTTAATGCCATTGCCAAATGAGATGTAGAGAGAGAAAGAGAAAGAGATGGATTTGTTTGATAGAGATGTGAATTAAAAATGGCGATGGACACGAGACACTAAACAGCAAGGAATGACTGAAACAGCAATAAATGGGTTCCTCTCTCTCCAAAAAATGGGTATTCAAAGATGGGAACTTTATAGTCTAAAATTATCTGTTGTGCGGTAACTTATGTTTGGTTTTATTGAGGTTCTTCTTGTTGGTTGTGTAGGTTTGTGAGTCCGGCGAGTGGTGGCGGCGAAAGGGGAAGAGAGTAAGGAAGAAGGGGTTAAAAGAATGGGGCCCTTGAGCTGATTTGTTTTGATTCTTTAATTGTCGATTGGATTTCACGTATTTTGTTGTTCATTTCTTGAATTGGCGGGATTGTGCCAGTTGGGTGTTTTTTGTTGGTTTGATTTTATGGGATTGTTTTGGAAGAGTAATCGGGGCACCCCCTACTTAATTAAAGTTAAAGAGTTATAATTAAGATTAAGATTACAATTTAAGCATAAATATAAATTAACAAGGCTTAATTCTCCTATTGGGACCTGGGTTTGGAAATACAAGTTTATGTGTACGGCTTATTATATGGATGGTTAAGAAAAGTGGCAGTTAACAGAATTTTAAATTATTTTTTTATACATAAAAAAGAATTCAAAATTTTTCAATATATTAAAACCACTGTCATACTTTATTTTAATCATCTTCGTGTTTTTTTTTTATACGTAGCATCTTATGTCACTTATTGGAGATCACATGTCCTCTTTCTCTCAAATTTTTGGGTTCTTTTTTTTATTATTTATTTTATTTACATGGGCACCTTAAATTATAAATATAGAAAGAAAAATGTATTAATATTTATTCCTTGCGGAAATCAATCACCATATTGGTCCTAGTTGTGCAACACATTTTGGTTTGTGGGCCAATTGGAATTTTGGGTCTGGCCCACATTTGCAAACTTCTAGTCAAGCCCGACAATGTAACATTGTCCTTTGAAGAAATATGATGGAAAATTTGGATTGTAATCATAATCCATAAATAATCATCAAATTAATTTCTTTATTTGTTCAATTATATTAAGCCTGCAACATGCCTATTATTATTTGATTTCTTTGCAAAAATCTTGCTATCATTTCGCATGGCCTTCTTTTTATTTTTATTTTTTTACCGAACGACTTTAACATTAATTCTCATTTATGGGAAAATAGAGTTTAATAATGTTGCTATTTTTTTATAATGAATGAAATTTACCAATTATATATATATAAAGTAAAAAGCCACAAAAATGGGTGGAAAAGATGGGGATTAAAAGTAAATATTGTAGTAGGTAGTTTTTATGTGTGGGAAAACAGCTAAGAAGTCCAACGTGTGCCACATATTGTCTCCTTGATTCCTGGAATAAGTATGGTATACGTGGCGTGCACAATCAAACTAATTACCAACTCAAAAGTTCTCCCTTAGTCACCATTTCTCCAATAAAATATTTCCCAATGATCTAAAATTCTAAATGGATTAACCTAAAACAAATAATTTTAGTGTCATTATTTCTTATTTTTTGAATTTTTTATTAAAAATAAATAGTTATGCATGTATAATTTATATAATTATTTTTACATTTAAATTATATAAAAATTTGTAAAATTACAAATAAAAAATATAAACGCATTATAAATGAATCATTTTCAGAAATTGAATGTACTGTATTATATTGATAGGCTGAGTTGGACCGAAATTATAGTTTAGATCAAAATTTCCCATCTCTATCACATTGAGGAATCTTAAGGGATATAATAAGTAATTAAACATATTATTCCATTAAGCTCCTCATTCTTTAACACTTTTAATAGTATTGAGTGATAACATAATATTAATTTGTAAGTTTTTAATTGAGATATAATGAAAAAAAATTAATATATGTGTAAAATCAAATACAAACATTTGATATTCATAACAATTCCATCTTAGTTATGCCATCAGTAATCTTATTTGTTACTTTGGTTAAAATTATAATTATTTTGAAAAGTATAAATAATAAATTAAAAATGCGGTGAGCGTGGAACGAACATGCGACCTTCAGATCTTCAGTCAATCTAAACTTTTTATTAAAATCACAAAACCGATAACGGGCCAATCCAATCGAAAATTCACTCTGAATATGGAATTCAAATTCATTTGTTATTGTAAACTCACATGCAATTTGGGCTGGGCTCAGCCCAAATCTTTATTGAAGAAGGGATAAGAAAGTTTGTGCCTACTTATTAATGGTCATTATTATAGTTCATCAAATTCAAATTCGCATATCTCGTGTGGGTTGTTCATTAAAAAAATATATAGAGAAAGAAAGTTGAGAAAAACAATTATATTGGTTATATATTAGAAAATTTCATAACACAATAACGTATCATATTATACCATAAATAATAATTAAAGATCAAGAATTATATTTTTTACTAGGCAACAATCTCTATCTAAGAAGCCATAATGATATGTATATCCTTAAAGAAATACATGATGATATGTATTCTAAAATAAGAGATTGACTATTAATTCTTGATTAAGATACTAAACCAAAAGGTGTCTAATCCCTTAATGAGATTGACCCTCCAGAATGTTCACTTGATGGATAATTTTTTCTCTCTACTTTTACTCTCATATTGCTATTCTTCTGTTTTTTCTGTAATTATTTCAAATTAACTTAAGCACAGAGTTTCCAATCTTAAAAAAACCTGGGATTCACTTCTTATTTTGGGATTTTTTAAAAAAATTTGAAACTTAATGCTCCCATCAATAAGATAGCAACTTTTTCACATTATGATTCCCATTTAATTTGTGAAATTAGAATTGTTATAATTTTTATAAAAAGTATTATATTCTTATAACTAGCTAATATATATGAGATATTTAATATACTTTTCTCACTCTTAGAGCAGAATACATGCGAAAAATCTGTAGTGTGAAGTTCGCAAAATTAGACATCTATGGAAGACCTAACATCAAGAACAATTCTATAAATACTGTGGGAAGAAAATGGATTTGAACCTAACCCAATCTCAAAAACTAGTTTGTGACTTGAAAATTGTCTAATCATTTATAAAAAAATTAAAAAAAAAAGTATTAGATTCTTATAATCAGTCGACGTGTGATACTTAACACCTTCTATGTATCCTATCATAAGAAAGGATTTTGCATGAAAAAATAATTGACCGGACCATGTCTCTAGATTTATTCATAAACTAAACCCATTATTGAGTGTTATTTATAAATTGTAACTACCATTTCACACATTTTATGCTAATTATCTCATATTAACTAATTATAAAAATGAAATATTTCTTATAAAAGTTCAAGCAATTCTCATCTCACGAGTCAGCTTTTGGAGTTGAATTAATCTTAAATCCATTTTCTTCATATGCTATAAGAGCTAGTAGTTTTTGATGTTAGGCCAATGCCAAATGTCCAATTTTTTAAATTTCGGTTTTTTACATGTGTTCGGCCTTGTGAGTAAGGTTGTATGTTAAGTATTTCACATTAATTATTATAAAAATAAAATTCTTCTTTACAAAAGTTTGAACAATTCTCATATTACAAATTAATTTTTGATATTAAATTAGATTTAAATCCATTGTGTTGATGCTCTAACATGTGGCATTTTTATATTTGTTATTATGTATGAAATTTTCATCAACCAATCAATTTTATTTAATGAATAGCGAGTCAATTTTATTAGGCATAAAATCAAGTCAGTTTATATAAATCTAAAATTAACATGATTACGATTTGATATGATTCATAATAACTTCAAATGAAATTAATTATTACAAAATTAGGGTTGACAATATTGTACGAAACTTAAATTCATCTTAGTTGGCAGAAAAACACTTACTTTATCCATAAAATATTTTTGTATGAATCAAATTACAAAGAAAATGTCATTTGAAATAAAGTAGTTAAATAAACAAGGTAATGGATCACTGCAATTACTTAGTGTTGGTAAATTTTTTTTATAAATCAAATCTATAAAGCTCGATATATTACATTGAGGGTTAATCTTTGAGTAAGAAAATTACTGCAAATTAGGTGTGGACCCACCAACGGTTGAGGCAAACAAAAAAATTTACCCTAAATCTGAATCTTGAAAATAATGCATCACATGCCACGTGTCCAAAAAAACAAAAAAAATATGTATTGAACGTATGTGAGTTTTCGTATAAACGAATAAACGTCCGTTAATCAGAGTGACAACAAAACTCCGTATTCCTTAAATATATTTTGAATTCGATTCGCGAGCTCGATATTTGTATTTAAAATTACTATATTGAAAGAATCACTCATAACAATTGATCTCATAGTATCCGATTCAGAGTAATTAAACCTATAAAATTTGAATTACTGGAAGAACTTAGCCTAAAAAAAGGTTTTGCGACAAATGAAATAATTTGATTCATCAATGCCAACTGCATATCACATGACTCTCTCAGTGTGTGCATATATAGGTAAGATTTAATTACATATATACACAATTGGGAGCAGAGAGAAAGATAAAAGAACAGCAGACATCACCACATGCCAATATGACCCACATTTCTGACTTTTGTCTGACCTCATATCCTTATCTTTTCATCTATCATTAATCTTAATTAACTTTCTTTTTTTAATTATTTTTATTATTTGTTCTTCCTTTTTGTGGGATCTGAAAAAAAAAAAAATTCTCCATTTCTCCATCCATCTAAAATTTTAGAAATTTAAGAAAGTGATTTTAGAAATTTTAAATCACTTTTTTAGGCTATATTAGACTAGGAGTAAAAAAATTACATCAATATGTAATGTTTGATTAAAAATAATGTTATCTTATTTTTATCGGCGGTTTATATTGATGCGTACAGTTAAAATATGGACATCCATTCATTATTTTTTTTATTATCAACTAAATAATAAATCTTCTGGGGTGAAAATCATCTAAAATACCATAAAAAAATGCTACATCTTTATCAACAATGAATATAAAATACTTATCACACATTTACGTTTAGAATCGGAAAAATGCAAAAAATTATGAACATAAAATTCGCAAAACTGAATATATGTGGGTGATCGAATACTGCATTATTTCAGATTTTGGTGATGACTTGAAATTCAAGCTTAAAAAATATATTTACTTTAATTTCATAATTTCAATTTTCTTATTTAAAAATGTGGAATGGTAGTTATAATTAGCCGACCTAAAATAATTCACAAACGTTATAATTGTGATGTAATTGTCGTATAGAATTAATTAAACTTTACAGTAAGAGATATTCTCTTAAAATCAAGCTTTAATTATGAAAACAAAACCATCTTTTGACAAAAAATATGCATGAAAAACAAAATAATACTATTACCACATTTTCAACTGCTCACGAGGGATGATAAATTATTTAACATAAATAAGCCTAAAAGAGAAATCTAGACAATGAAAACCCATGCCATAACATAAGTGAATACAATCCAATATTTCAAAATTGCTAAGTGACAAAATTACAAAAATCAACTAAACTGAAGGTGGATTTTTTTTTTCCTTTCTTTAGATTAGATCGGATTACTTTCGAATTGAGATACGGTGTGTATGTATATATTTGAACCGTCCGATCAAATAAAAATATGCGACCCAACAATTTAAATGCACACATACCAAATCAATACTCATTATTTTTAAAGGAATTTTTTAATTGAAAAAAGATTAAAAAAATACTGTGATAAGTTGACACGAAGGTAAGCAACGTCTTAAAATTAATTCTTTTTTATGATACTTATAATTACATTAATTAGATATTATAACTCTATGGTAATCAAATCAAGAAATTAATTAAAATTAGCACAATTCTTATTTGTAAGATCATTAAATTAATAAAAAAAAAGTATAGGTAGCATCCCAAAATATTCCTGATAATATCACAAACATAACGTGAATACAGAGCAAAAGTTTAGGAAATGAAGTAAATTTTGCTTAAAGCAAAGCAGAAGAGAACAAAAAAACATGTCTGGAAGCCATACTTTTTCTCTCTCAATATCAAAACGCAACACAGTATTGGGAGACAATACACATTTGTTTCAGATGTTACATAGCTGTAATTTCCTCTTTAATTATTTTATTTTCTGCAGACACCTCGCTGTAATTCTATTAATTCAATCTCAATCATATTTTAATTAATCAACTTGTTAATTAATAACCCACTATTGTCTGTTAGGTTAGCTGAATTAGTTCATCTCCATCTTTCTACTTCTGTACTCTGACTAGCTGTATCTCGCTGTTTTTTTTTTTTCCATTATTATTATTCAAGACTCAAACTTGAAACCTCGATAAATATAAATAAGGATTAGTCATTCAATATCCACAAAAGAAGAAAAGGACATTAAAGAGATTAAAGGGCTAAAAGTCACATGGTCAAAGTCAATCAACAATCTTTCACATGCATGTCAATTTAAGAACGACCCATTTTTTACTATCTTTAAATAATGCAACTTGGTTATAATTTTACAGTAATTTATATAATTATGTAATTAATTGTGATTAGTTCGGTAATATATAGAGTAATTTTTATTTGTTTTGAAGCAAAGACATTTTCTGACAAGCTAAGTTGGATTAAAATTGATCTTTAGCTTTCATTTGCAGACAATTACTGATCCTTAGTTAGCCCAAATGGCAATCAATTCCTGATTTTGTGACATATAAATATTATATCAAGAAAATTAATTAATTATCTTTATCGAGTTGTGTGTGTGTGTATAAAATTTGGGTTGCACTTTCGTCTTTCGGTTATGTGGGGGTGATCAATGTTGGATTTAGCTGGCCTACCTGTTAATGCGATCATAATACTAATAGTGCCAAAAGCCAGTAAGCTAAGTCAAAAAATAAAAGAAGATGTTAATTATTTTTATTCACTAATTATATTGACCCTTAATTCATGAGTTTCTTACTATGAAATGAGACAATTATAATATGTTCAGTCCATATATTCATTATTTCTTTTTTTTACATGAAAATAAATAAAAAGAATTTTTCATATTATATCAGCTTTTTTTTTTCTCGTTCATTTGGAAATCTTTTAATAAAATTTATTGGTACGTCTTTCCTTCATCTGAAGATCAAGAGGTTAAATAATATTTATTTAGAAACAGTTTAGAAATAATTTTTATTTTATTTTATTTTATTAATACTTTGTAAACCCAATTTAACTAAAAAAAAAAACCCAATGCTTGGAAAGATAAATATTGTAAAAGATAAAGAAATAAGTAAAATAAAGTGCCTTCGAAAAGAAAAGGTAAAATAAAGTATATGATAAGATGAACGTGTTAATGAGAGAAAGACAAGAAAAGAGACAAAGGAGGTGGTGGTGGAGCTCCGGTGAAGGGGGGCGGTGGCAGTGGCAGTGGCTGTATATATGGATGTGGGTCCGAAGGTGTCGTGGCCTTATTGGACAAAATTTGGCAAAATTGAGGCGGAAGAGGTGGTGGTGATGGTGGGGATTTCTTATACCCACATAAGGCCATGCCTCCCTTGCCCACTCTTGTTTGCCTCTTTGACTACCTTTCACATCTCTCCACCTTAACCCTAACACTTTCCAAGTTAATTTCATTTTCTATCACCGGAATATTCCGTCACATAAAATGAGAATTGTGAAAAACATTATTAATAGTAATTAAAACTCAATAACATTTCAAACTTTTAATAAAATGTTAGCAATGGACTAAATTTGTAATTTTTTTATACTTGAAAATACAATTTTTAATGTTATAGTGCTTATCTATCATGATTAGGTTTTTACTGATGACGGATAAATGAATTGAATCAAAATAACCAAAAATAATAATTAGAGAATTTTATTAAACAAAAGGTGTCATTTTAAAATTTTTTATTTTTAATGTTTCAATTATTAATTGAATTAAACTGATAGTTAAAATGTACAGAATTTTTTTAGCTAAAATCAAATTAACCGAATAAAATAACAGTAATCAAGTCACTATATCTTATTCTTTTTAAACGTTGCTTTTTAAAATTCAATAAGAGGTTCAATGCATTTTTCAGAATTTAAAAAAGAATTCAATGTGTTTTTTTATTTTAAATTTATTTTGATATTCTAAATATATTTATATATTTGTTGTTACTTTTTTTAATTAACTTAAAAATATGATATAATCAATTACCAATTTTTTAGTAATATTGAAATATTTAATTATTCTTATAATCTATGTGTAAAAATTCAAAAATAACGTTTAAAAAATGAAAAAAAAAGTAGTTTTTACTATAAAGGAAAATTTATTTTCAATTTAGAAAGATATAGTTGTAATAAATTTATTTTTAAGAATGATTAAATTATATGACCTTATGATCGCGAACGCAATCAACCAAAAGACATTTTGCCCTCACTCCTCCTCCACCATTAATTGGTGATAAATTGATTAAAAACATGTTAAATTGACCACTTAATTGTACTTAACCTAAATTGTTTGGTTGGATCTTATGAACACTTTCATTAAATTGAATTAATAATCAAATATCATGTAAAAGAAATTAAAAGTAATTTTCATGACTAATTGCATATTCATGGAATAAAGATAATAATCTAAGCATCCATGAAATTAACGTGTGTAACTATTCCAATCTGAAAGGTACGCACACATAAAAAATTATTATAAATAAATCAACACACACACACACACATATATATTTAATTATTTTAAAAATTTATGAAAAATAAATTTCGGAACTCTCAATTATATATGTTCTAAAAGAATACATTAATTCTAAAATGAGATTATCTAAATTTAAATTAGAAGTTTTTTTTTAAAGAATTAAAATGATAGGAGAAAGCACGCAATAAGTGGCGTAACTTTTTTTTTCTTTTTTTCGTTAATTGAACATTAACTTTAATACTTATTTTTTCCAATTTAATTAGATTACAAATTAATTTTTGAAAGGAAGTTAGCTAGAGGGGCCTCTCCTACTTTATCACGATTGCTTAATAGACACCTCTTATGGCATTTTGCGAGGTATAATTTTAAGTCAATATATAACTAATTCTAATTATAAAAGAAATATAAGCTCACGTGACTATATCAATTTGTGTCTCTAAGAAAAGAGTTTATATGATTATTAAAATTATTATTTGAATTAAATCGATGAATTATAAATGACGAAGAAGAAGGCGAATTTAAGTAGTGTTTTCATAACAAATACTCAATTCATTCTCTTTTATATGTCATTTTTATAATTTTTATTATAATTAATAAATAATAAATAGAGTAAAATTTAGTGTTAAATTGTGTGATTAAAATTAAATTATCAAATTTAATTGGTTATAATTTTATTAAAATAATAAATTGAAAAAATAAATTAAATAAAATTAAAAATTTAAAAATAACAGATAAAGAAAATTTAAATTTTAATAAAAAATGACAGATAAAAGAGAATGATGAAATAATGTGAAATAATCAAAATAAATGCGATAATAAATGTATGATTTTTTGAATTAGGAAATTAGTAGAAGAAAAAAAGGAGATTGGTGCATTGATGATAGGGGCGAGCCCCATTAAATAGAGGACAGTGACAACATGATGTGTTAAGGGCACCAAATTATATATATCATCCCCCGAGCCATTACTACTAAGCTATCACTTAACTGATTTTGTTGTTTCTTTAATGTCTTGGCTTGTTTTGTGTGTGTATGATTCTAAGAAACTATAATTAGTCCAACCATTTTGCCCACTTCATGTTTATGGATTTCCCACTCTGCCGTGTTTATTATAATTGAATTAAAGTAGCTGAAAATAAAAATTATAAATTGAAATCTAAGTGAATTTTATTAATTATTAAATCAAATCAATAATTAGAAGATAAAATAAGGCCAATAATTTGGTTTCAACAATGTTCTTTTTTTTATATATTAACAATAATGTCCTTGCGAATATATTGATTGAAATGACGATCATATATAAATATTATCAAGTTAGGGATTATTTTAATTCCCCTAAGTTGGGGTTCCACTACCATTAGCCTTTTCTAATTAATCATCTTATTCTGCATAATGGTGCCTCTACTTCTATGGTAGCCCCTCCATTTATATTTTAATTTACTTAAATTGATAATGATTCCACTAGTTTTGAAATTAAAATTTCAATAATATCAACCTTAAAGTACACAAGTATTACTGTATTATGAATTTCTTTACGGTAATACTTCATCTGTCTCACTTTAAAAAATTATTTTTTCCAGTTTTTTTTGTCACATTTTAAATATTTTTTTAATTTGAGGGGTAAATTTACATGTATATTCTTATTTATTATGCATTTTATTAAATATTTTTTATTATTGTTTACTTTTAATTAAAATTAAATGAAATTTTTAAAAATATAAAAAAGGTATTTTTGTCAATAAATATAATTTTTTTTTATAAAATTAAGATATTTTAATTATTTATTTAATTTTCATAAAAAATATAAATTACCTTTCAAATGAAACGGATGGAGTATAGATCTTTTGAAAATAATTGCTTTGCATACAAAATAATTTGTCGTGGAATTATTATATATGGAAATATAATATATTAATTATGAATCTATCGCAAAATTTAATTTTCAAATTGTATCATTGTTGTTAGGAATGTTTAAAAAAATGTATAATATATTATCACATTAAAAGTCCAATGAAGGACCTATATATAGGCTAAGTTTGCATAATACAAAAGTGAAATCATACTACAAGAATCTTCTTAGTGATTCATTTTTTACTTATTTTATTAATTTACTATGATCTTCGTATCATATCATAGGCAAATTTTCTATATTATAGCTCTACTCAAATAAAGTGAAATCATAATAAGTAATTTAAAATTTATGCCACGCAGTAATTTAATCTTTTTCACGAGTTTGTTGGATGTAATAAATAATGAAATGAACCTGAAAATCATAGCAAGTAATTGTGACAGAAAAAGGAAATAAATATAATGCTGGCCAATTAAAGTAATCTCCAAATAAAAGAGTAATTAATTTTCAATAAATTCGATTAAAGGAAAAATAAAAAATGTATTTCCATTTATAACGACATCATATTTATATAATATCGATTATCACTAATTTTTAAATTATGACTTAACCTGTTCTGTTTGTTTTACAGTTTATAATTTTTATTTTAAAGTTAGATTTAATTTGACTTTAGCTAAAAAATCACTATAAGCTTATAATTATTTAATAATTAGAAAATACAATGATTCATACAAACCATTGATAATATATATTATATAAATATTTTAATATATATGTGTTCTTATTTGACAATAATAAATAATGTAAACAAGCAGATCAAATAGTTTGATTAACTGTAGATAAATTTAAATTCGTTGGATCTGTTTATAATTTGACAAGTCTACAAAAAAAAAAAAAAGACCAACATCCAAAATAGTAAGAGATTCGAATTCTATTAAACAAGATTTCATATTCAATATTTACCATGAATGAAACGTGTATTATTGAAAAAATTACTTTTAATTATAAATTTAATTATATTTCATTTTTAATATTCAATTTTATAGTTTTAAAAAAAATTCGGATCAAATATATAAATATACAAGAGAAAAAAAATCTTGTAATTATAATTCAATCAATTAATGATACAGAAAAAAATCCAAAAGTCTACGAATAAGACAACGGTAAATCCTTGTTACATTAACAAGGGGTGAGCAAAAAAAACCGAAAATATGATTAATTATAAAATCGATCCGAAATTAAACCAATTTTTATGGTTAACTGATCCGATATATTAGGTTATGGTTTTTAATTTTTACATTTTAGATTTTTGGTTTAGAATTAAATTTTTAAGTACCAGTTAACAGTTAGTTTACGATTAACCGGTTTATATATATATATTTATATTAATTTTTTTATTTTTCTCTAAAATTTACATAAAAATATTTTAAATTATATTTTTATTTTTATACCTTAATTTTTTAAATTTTCCTATAAAATTTATATATTATTTTTAAATTAAATTTATATTATATCATTCTCTTTAAATTTATAGTAATATTTATATATAATATCCGATTAATTTTTATATATATTATTTTTTTTTCATATATTGATGTTCATATTTTATTTAATAGCATTTAATTATATTTTTTTATATTTTAGAGTTTAAGTTATAACATTTAATATTATTCAAATTTTTATTTGATTTAAAATCAAACATATTAATTTTCAACAAATATCAAATATATCTTATAATATTAGCTATTAATTTATAAAATATAAATTTTTACTAATAAATTATATTTATTTTATAATTTTTATTTTAAATTATTTTGTACGTTTAAAATTGAATTGAATTTTATTTTTTATATAATTTTATGTTATAAATTTTAATGATTAGTCGAAAAATATTGATTAACCAAACTGAAAAATTAAAATTGATATATTGATTAATCAAATGTAACGAACTGATTAATAGTTAATAATTTTAAAAATTGATATTAATATATTGATTAATTTTTTTCTCATTAATCGGTTAACGGTTTTATACTTACCTTAATTTTAACTTTTACCCTTTATTTGGATCAATGAAATTGAGAGTAATTGAAGAGAAAATAATTAAAATTTACCCTACTTTTCAAAGGAAATCAAAGTAAGTGAACCAATTTCCCTTCTATCCTTCAAAATACTTCTCTTTGACCTGGAGAGAAAGCAGAATAAATGGAAAGTATAGCCACCTCTTAGTCGCCGACATCTTCAACGGCTGCGTATGTAGGTAAGGCTAGAAATGTTCACGTTCGCAGCCGTGCAAGCAGGGAAGGGAAATAGCACACGGCCGCATATGAAAAAGGAAGGCGTGCGCAACAGTGCATGCAGGCTAGGCTTGTGGAGCGCACGGCAGTGTTGCTTGAAGGATCTTCACGTGCGCGGCCGCGCATGCAGGGAAGGGAAACTACATGCGGCCGTGTATGGAAGACGAAGGATGCTTGGCGATTGATAATTTTATCTATTTACTTTCTGCTTGTTACGTCATCTAAACAGCAGAAATAAAAATAATTAAAAATATAAATTTTATTACTTTTATTTTCACTCGTTTTAACTCATTAAAGTAAATTTAATTTATTTTCATCCAAACCGAAGGTTAAAAAAATTGAAAAAAAAGGAAAGAAAGTTCAGCCTCTCTCAAAATCGCAAATCCCTTTACTGCCATTTACTATCTAAAGAGTTTGTATAAATACACAGCAAATCCCTTTCTCCTTCCCATCTTCATTTCTCCATATTTCTCTCTCTCTGTCATTAACACAAACACCGTAACCGCAATCTCGGCTATGGGCTTTCCCATTGGCTACACAGAGCTTCTTCTCCCTAAACTACTAATCCACACTCTTTCCTTCCTGGGTTTTCTAAGAAAACTCATAAGCACTCTCTTTCGCTATCTGGGCCTCCCTGATTTTCTCGAACCCGACATTTCTTGGCCCGAAGCTTCTTCTCGGGTACCCGAGTTTCATTCCGTCTCCGCTCTTCTAATCCGCGAGATCCTCCCCGTCGTTAAGTTCGCCGACCTCGCTGACCCGCCGGATAGCTGCGCTGTGTGCTTGTACGAGTTTGAAGATGAAGATGAGATCAGACGGCTTACAAATTGCCGGCATATCTTTCACCGGAGTTGCTTGGACCGGTGGGTCGGGTACGACCAGAAAACTTGCCCACTTTGCCGCACGCCGGTGATTCCAGATGATATGCAAGAGACTTTCAATGAGAGATTATGGGCTGCTTCTGGTGTTCCTGACTTTTATGGGGAGTATTCTCAAATTTCAGACTTGTAGATTAATTTTTTTCCAAGATTTAGCACTTTACAAAAAAATTAAAAAATAAAAAAAGAAGCAATTTTACATTTTATTTTCCTCTTTTGAGGTGATGTCTGTACATATACAAATGATAAAGCAGAAAAAAAAAAGAGAGAGAGAATTTAGATGATTTTGTACAGATTTTCTTTGTATTCTGGTTTCTGGGTTAATGAAGCTAATTTCAGTCCTATTTTCTTTATTATTATTTTGCGCATTTTAATTTTTTTTTTCCTTTTGATAGAGCCCATTTTAATTTTCAGTTGGATTTAGAAAGGTGAAACCTAAAGATGTTTTATTAATATTTTTTTTGGGTATTTTGAATTTTCTGCATTTTAATTTTCAGTTAGATTTGAATAGGCAAAAACTAAAAAAGGGTTATATTATAATTAAAATTCGATTTTATGATTCGTTAGGTATTTCAACTATTATGTGAAAATTCGAAAATGAGTGTTATTTATTTATTTTTTAAATGTGAGTGTTAATTGTTGTTATAGATGTAGACAAAAATTAGGTCTTGCTAGAAATCCATTTATTTTTGTAATTTTTTGATTTGCAATTTTCAAATTGGGATAGCAAATACTATTTGGATCTATCTATGTTCATGGAATATGAGTTAATGCATAGTGCCTGCCTTCAAAGAAAAGGTGACAATAACATCAATCATCATCCACACACACCCAAACCAACCAAAATCAAGTTAGGGTTTTGCATTTATGGAGCAAAATAAACAATTTTTTTTTATTTTATATTGTTTGGTATAATCATTCATTATTATTCAATTTTTTAAATATTAAAAAAATTTCGTATTAACTTAAAATTTTTAATTAAAAAGGATTTAATTAAGAGATTTTTATCGATAAAAATTTAAAGTTCTTAATGAATATCTAAATCTTTGAAAAAATAAATGAAACACGCGTAGTATAATGATTTTTTTAATCCGGAACAATTTTATATATTTATTTACTAAATTAATTTAATAATAAATTTCTACACAAATATTTGATGTTTCTTTAATTAATAACATTACCTATTTCAGATGAGCAATTTTTGACTTGTGTAGGAATTTAACTAAATTTGAGCAAATGGTAGTGTCTATAAATTTGTCAACAAGAATATGGCTTTATATTCATATAGTTCATTTCGATTATTGATTACAAAGCCAACTACGAGTTTTTCTATTATTATTATTATTATTATTATTATTATTATTATTATTATTATTATTATTATTATTATTATTATTATATGATTTCCATATGCTAAAAAAACAAGAGAGTAAGGACAATATTTTCATTCAAGTTCCACGATAAAATTTAGTGTACACCAAGCATGAAGAGAAAATTAAAATATCAATAATAGAAAACAATATTTCCTGTCTCCATCAATTTTATCATAATATATAATGTAGATTCCTACTCTTTATTTTGTTTCTTTATTAGATACTAATTTATTGAATAGAATAGTAGGATTTATTTTATTAAATGATTTGGCTTCAATTTATTTTATTATTTAGCAGTGAAAAATAAAATGATAAAGTTATAAAGCACTTAATTAACATATCAATCAATTTCATATAATAGGCTTTCCCGTACTCTATAGACTTTGTACTATATAACTAAAAGAAAACATCTCCCAATAGAACATTAATTCTTTAATTGCCAAGTGGCAAGAATGAATTAATATCATTCACCTTCACCTAATTTTCAAACTATGATGGCCACACGGTTTTAATATATATATATATATATTGTATTATTTAATTGAGTAGATAATAGTTATA
The DNA here is from genome assembly GCA_037975025.1 of Excoecaria agallocha. Lineage (NCBI taxonomy): Eukaryota > Viridiplantae > Streptophyta > Magnoliopsida > Malpighiales > Euphorbiaceae > Excoecaria > Excoecaria agallocha. The sequence goes on along the minus strand of JBBPFJ010000030.1, from coordinate 967,695 downwards.
TAATCTAATGCTAGAACACAGTCAAAATTAAAAAGATTAATGAAAAGAATGAACACTTCAACTTGGTAACATTTATTATCTTTCGAAACTCGAAATTGAAATGGTCAAAAATCAAAACACACTTAATAAATATTATTAAGGCAAGCAAAGCCATAAGAAAAGGGCACTTTTGTTGAAGAGGTGAACAAATCAAATATAAGTTTATTTGATTTCCTTTTACTTATTTTTTTAAGTGGAAAAAGCAATACTTTTACCCAAAAAAACAAAGAATAGAATGTTAAAAATCATTTTCTCATTAAAAAAAATATTATAGTAAATATTTACATCAAAATCGCATGCAAGATTCTAGAAAATATGTAATATTATACATTTCCTTTCATTTTCATTGGGCGTGAAAAGGAAAGGATTACTAAGTACATAATCGAGAAGATTATAGTAAAGATTGCATCTTTGACTATATTAGGAAAATTTGGAGGAATTTTGATGAGGATTACGATGGATTTAGGTAAAGGAAGTTGAAAATTAGGATTAAGAATTCTAGATAACAGTACGGACATATAGTTTGCTTGCTTCCATCATGGATTAGTTGAAGATTTGATTAAGGTTGTAGCTTGAATGTTCCAAATTCTAGGTGGGTTGGTTGGATAGTAATTGCAAACTCTCACCCATAAAACTCAATATTTCATTTTTTTTTTCTCTTGATTTCAAAATTGTTCTTAAAAAAATGAGATAAATATGGAAAAAGAATGATAGAAAAATCAAGTCAACAATGGAATTAATACATGCCACCATCCTAATTTTATTAGTTACATAGTTATATGCTACATAGAACATTCTAAACCCTTTTTCTTTCATCAGAGTTCTTTATTTATATAGAATTTTAACAAATAAATATTTTAGGCAATAGATTTTTCTTTTTGAATTGAACATAAGAATTTGATTCCACAATAAGACATTTGTTCGAATATGTACTCAAAAAGTTGATTAAAAGATCTATAGGGTATCCCCTCCTATTCCACGGATACTCGTCAGCCTGGCTATCCGTTCTTATCTATATAAAGTTTGGCCTAAATTGGGTTCATGAAATTTTTAAATTTAGACATTTAGTCTGCCAAATTGGCCTCCACCCTAAATATTGATAATGTCTATATGCAACCTAAAATTCTAGTGCAATATCATAGGCTTTAAAGCTCCAATTACAGCTTTGATTGTGCATCATATGTCAGCCTTACTAATTGGTACAACTATGAAAAATCAATAAAACCAGCAACTAACTTGTTTAATTTCTGTTTCACCAGCAGGATTCATTAAAAAGTAAGGAAAAAGACAAATACGTCTCAATTTTCAGCTGCTTTAATGTCACAATAAAGAATTCAAAGTGCACACAGATTTTTACAGGTATACATATATACCTTAAGTAAAATAAACTGAGAAACCAGCTACAACAACTTCCAACTCCATATGCAATCTCTCAAATTTGGAGTTTTAACAGCTCCAAAATCCACATCAACCACAGTAACATACCTCTGGGATGGCAAATCAGCACTCATCATGGTGAATACGATCACTTAGGATAACCAGGAGGTGGATAACCTGCTGCTGGATAGCCATGAGCCTGAGGAGGTGGATATCCTGCTGCTGGATAGGCTTGAGCCTGAGGAGGTGGATATCCTGCTGCTGGATAGGCTTGAGCCTGAGGAGGTGGATAAGCGTAGGGCTGTCCATATCCTGCTTGTGGTGGATATCCTCCAACGGTAGAAGGATATGGCTGATCGATGCGTGACATCTGCTGAACTGGGGGCACTGCCATTACTTGTGGCCCAAATTTTCCATCTCGCTTGTCCATTTCGACCTTGTGCTGTGTCTGTAAATTTCCAAGCAAGCATACAATGAATATAAATATTTTTATTTATAAAACATGTTGTTTTATCATTAGAAGCACTTTGATGGATCATATCAGTACCTGCATACAGGCACAGACCCTGCCCATGGAAACATATAAAATCAGTAAGTTACGAGCCACTTTGGTCAAGTTCATTTGGCAGTAAGGAACAGGAAGTAACACTTACGTGCAGTAGACCATATCAGCCATACATGAAAGTATCTGAGAAGCCTCTGAAAGTTCCCCACTCCCAACAATCATAGCCACAATGGAGAATATGCATGCAATTTGTTGCAGACAAAACATGAAACCCTGAAGAGGAGAAGCAACATCCGGTAACTAATCACAAAATAACATAAATGTAATATCAAAAAGACAGAGAAACAGAGGGAGCGAGAGTACAATGATGCAATTGTCGCACTGCGTTGTCTGAATATTGAATTCATCCTGCAACAGAAAGCGAGTAGAAGCCACGGAATTTCCAAAGCAGCAGAATACCTAGCGACACAAAAGACATACAACTTGGTCAATAACAGCAGAAATGATTTCCATACGCACAGGAACTATGAAAACTAGAAAGCCAATCTTAATTTGTATTCATGAAATAAATCTCCCAATAATCCATCTTGCAATGACAATTCAACTCTCCCCTTCTCACTACAAATTCACAAGAAGATCGCAAAGCCGATATGGTCACATATTGCAACTTAACAAGAGGCAGAAACATAGAGTTACATGTCCACAATGAATACAAAACAAAAGTTTGAAACTAGACATTCAATCTAGAAGCAAAAAGAGCACCAATTTCAGTTTCTATTTATAAAAAGCTCACGAGTCATTACTTTTCTAATGTCCCCTTCATTTGATTTGGCTGATTTGCCATTGCACAATGTGCCCCTAAAGAAATAATGAAACATCCAATGGTAGCCTATGGCATTCTAGATATCTTGTAAGCATAAAAGAAACAAATTGAAGAACCTAGATGTGTGATGCCCATATTATTTTCTAAAAGATAAACTGAAATTTCAGTAAAATAATTGTCAAATTAAAAGGCTATCGGAGAGAAAGATGGTCCATGTATATGGTTGGTATATGGTCAAGGAAGATAATGCCATATAACTTTTACAAGCATCTTGGATGGTCCCATTTCAAGATCTTTATCACCAACATCTTGGAAATAGGAAATAAGACATCTTGGAAATAGAAAATAAGAACATCACGATAACCATTTATAAATAACTTAAATACCTCTGTGGCAAGGCAAACTTCCGGGCACTTGCTTTCACCGCATCTGCCACTGCATGGCATATATCCAGCACAACAGACGTACCTATTACAACAACAGTACAGTTATTTATGAATGATTGTACCAATATATACATGAATCAAAATATGTCAAAAGATTTGTACGTGAATTGAAATATATCAATTACCTTGACATGTCATTGTAAAGAGCTCTTTTGCGAAGCAAGTACGATACACATGGCCCACTGCAATGGGACAAAAGAATTAAGGTGCATTGAGATAACCAGCAATCCACATTAAAGCGAAATCTAATAATCTAATGAGACATGATATGGCATAAAATGACTATATAAGATCATAGACTTACAATTCATGAATGCCTTACTATAACAAATGAGATCACAATTTTCTAATTGGACTTCCATGAATTAAGATATCTGTCTTCATTGAGAAAATTTTTAAAACACCAAAAAGCACTCTTGCAACTAGCACTTTTTCCGTGGACAAAAGGACCTAAAAGCACTATCATACAACATGAAGTCATGAACTATAAAACAATTCAAACAATCTCAATCAAATAGTTATTGAAAATATCATTCATATTTGAAATGAATTTTGGCATATTCCTTCTAGCTATAAAGATAATTCTTGTTGACCATTGTATTGATACTGTCACCTAATAGTGGTTATGTATGGCACTGCTAAAGAAAGATTCCAAAGAACAAAAACAAACCTCGTAACAAGAAGAATTAAGAAAGTTTTGTATGTGTATTTAGAGGTAGTTGATTTTTCTTCATTTCAAGACCGTCTTCCAGTAAAACTCGAGAAAAACCAGTCAAAGGCACTAATACAACCAAGAAAGAGATATGTGAAACGTTATTGGTTCTTTTTCTATTGATGACCATCTAATCAAAATATTTTATCTGTTAGTGCTTTTAACACACAGGTAGTTGAAGAAAAAATTCAGGAAATCTAATTCTGAAGATGTTAAAGCACTTACTTTTCGAACACATAAATCATAAATCAGCAGACCTATGGATGATAACTAGCACTTGAATAGACTTAGAGCACTACTAGAAAAAAAAATGCATTTCCAGATAATTCAGAAGAAAGTATGTTGAAAACAATATTTACAGCTCAAGAATGTTCCTTTAAATGAAAAATTAGAAAATAGAAAATCAATACTCTATTAGTACAGTTCAGGGCCATAAAAAACATAAGAAAGCTACCAAAAGACAATGTTTAGGAAAGATCAAGAGGCTTCAGCAGAAATTGATTTTCCAACGTTGAACACACTTTTATAATGCACCATTGGTTAATCAAAAGATCCTATTGCCATTCATACTCACATCCAAATGATACTTAAATGTGATATTACTAATGATGCTTCTACAAGGAATTCAGAAACCCTAAACAAAATGAACTACTAAGTTACTTCAGATTTCTACGAATGTCCCCTTACAATTAGCTATTAGCTCACAACATAATTGATGAAAATCACCCAAATTATGAACAAACTCATGACATCTACCACAGTTAACACCATGTCACAGCAAGTCAACAGCTCTGAATTTTTGGAATAAAATCCATTTAAACAATCAAGAACATAAAATCAGGCTACAGAAAACACAAATTGAGGTCTATGACAGCCAGATCTAGATTACAAAGCAAAATAAACAGTAAATCAAAGAGCACTCACCACCAAAAGGCAAAGCAGCAATCTACAAACTCGTATAAAAAAACAAAAAACAAAAAATTAGTCAAATTAAACATCAGAATGAATGTGAAAACGCATTATAGAAATCCAAAAACTCACATGGGGGATCTACTTGCATGGTCCTCATAAGATCAGTGTGCCATACATTTCTGTAATTCTGGCGGACCTGCATCTTCTCCAGATGCGCCTGAGAAGCCATGGTCACCTATCGATCTCTAACAAGAACAACCCCAAAAGGCAGAGATTTTTTAGAAACCAAAGCACAAAAATCCGAAATTTATAGAACAGGAGCACAAAGAAAGAGTCTTTTTGACTTAATTTAGCCGGAGTTTCTTTGCAATTAAGAATTTAATTAAACCCCTTTTAAGTTCGTCAAAGCCAAGAGAAACTACAATCAAAAAGCGACGACTACGAAAAATCAACATCCGTTTGCTCAACGAGGCAACTAAGAATATTTATAAGAAATAAGATTATTCACCAATCTTTCAATTTAACGCCAAACGTTTAAATTCTTACTTATTATACCCTAACATTTTTAGTATTATTTCAATTGAAAGACTCCATTAATTTTTTCAATAAAATCAACAGAAATTTAATTTTGTAATAAAAATATTTTTTTCAATTTTTAATGCATTTAGTAATTAATATTATTTAAAATGACTAATAAATTTATATTCTTATAATTAACAAATGGTAATAATAATTATTTAAAACAAATTAAATTAAAACTAAATAATTATTATCTTAGAATTATTAAAATTTAAATTTAAAAAATATTATTTTATAATTTTAATAACGTTTGAGTAAAATTAAATAATTTTATTTTTAAAAATAAAAATAACTCCTATACAATTGAACAAACTAAATTAAAGATAAAAAATGATATTTTTAAAATATATCTAATTATCAAATAAATATAACAAGAAGAAATATTTTGCACATAATAGAGAGAATGACTTGGTGATAAAACTAATGATACAAAAGTTATTTGGTTCGAGTTAAAGAACGATAAAACATCATGATTTTACAACTTTATTCTTATTTAATTTGTTTTGCTAGAAAAAAATTCCTTTTAAGAAAAAAATTAATTTTATCCATAAATGAATAAGATACATTTTTAAAAATTATTTATTAATTTTTATAAATAATGATTACTTTTATTTATTTTTAACTTAATTGTCTTAGAACATTCATTAATTAGTAGTAACTAGGAACACACTATAAAAATATCATATAAAAGAAATTCACTTTCAAATTCGTGATTTGTTTTTTAAAAAATATTGACTTCATATTTAAACAAAAGTATCAAATTTAAAAATAATATTTTAATTTAATTATTAAAATTAATAAAAATCTATTATTAATTTTTAGTTATTTTAGAAACTAAATAGAAATTTAAGGAAAATAATTTTTAATTGAAAATTTAACAGAATCCCTTAATTGTTATAGTACAAAAATATTACGATCTAAAATGTAAAATTTAAATGTTGGATGTTGATTAAAAAATAGGTGAAGGGTTGATATTTTTTTTTTTAATTATCTATTTTTTTATAGAAAAATATAGCAGGGAAAATTCGTGTATAAAATCTGTCAAGTCTAGCTTTATCGCCAATAAAATCTGTGAATAGTCGTAGCGTTGTGGAGTTTTCTTATTGTTTGTTGTGACAAAAGGAAAAGGATGCATTTGAAACTAATTTCAAAAAAAGTGTGGGTACTATTGATATATTGACATAATTTGGGGGGAGAATAAAGAAGGCTGCTTTTATTGAGCCCAAACTGGAAATTGGTTGTTTTCGTTTCTTTCAATTTTTATTTTTCTTTACAAAATATATACCCTTTTCATCCATTATGAAGATTGGCCCAATAGCTGGTGGGCTGCATCCCCTGCTAATTGGCATGGCCGATTGTCAATGTGTTTTCCATATTTAGGTGATTAATGGTTTAAAAATCATACTTTTTTTTTTCAAAAAAAAAAAAATCATACTTTTAAATGGCTATCCAATTGATGTTTATAGGTAAACCGTAATTATAAAATGGAAAAAGGTATAAAAATGCCACAACATTTTGAGCACTGAATGAGCTTATCGGTAAAGTGTAATTATATAAAAAAAAATTACCTTATATATATATATTTTTAGGTACCAAAATATTCATATTATTTGATATAAAATTCTATAGCATTCAGAATCCTAAAAGTATACAAATTTTTATCCTATAAATAGCTAAGTTAGGTATTTACTGAAGAAGAATTTTTTCTATTTTTAAAGAATTATCTCTATTTCCTATAATTTTTCTAGTTAAAAATACTGATTTGACCATAAAAATACTGATTTGACCGTTTATAAGGAAAATTAGAGTATTAAATTTATAAGAGTGAACATATATGATAGTCCAATAATACTGAATTAATGACTCTATCTTTATATATTCTATATTATATAATAAGTGAATGTGGCATACTTAACAATGTGCATACCTTCGTGGAAATTTCACCTACCATTTCCACTTGCAAAGCAAGTGGTACCTATAGTATAGTCTATATATATATATATATATACAAACACACACACAAATGAGTTCCCATGAAATTTTCAACATTTTCTTCTAGTTGATATAGTTAATTTGCAAAGTTTATTCCTTTTTATTTTTCAACAATCAACATTTTCTTTCTTCTTTCTTATATAGACCCAATACATAATTTTAATTAGGGGTGAGCATTTGGTCGGTTCGGTTTTGGACCGAACCAATTGAACCGAAAACCGAACTTCAGGAAATTTAAGAACCGAACCGAAATCGAAGTATATAGAGCCGAAAATCGAATGGACCAAAATAATTCGGTCGGTTCAGTTCGGTTCTACCAGTTCTGGGTCAATATAGGCTTTTTTTAATTTGGCTTTTAGCCTATATGGATCCATAAATTAAATTAATTTATATTCAACAAAATAAATTCATTTAAAATAACTAAAATTAAAATAATATACATAAATTTATTATATTATATCTATAATAAATTTCTCAATAATTTATCAATTTGAATTTCATTTTTTTATTTATCAATTTCTCAATAATTTATCAATTTGAATTCAATTTTTTGTTTATATATTATTATTTATTTTTTTAAGCTACACATATATTATTTCTAACATGAAAAAGATAGTAACTAAAAAAACACGAAGAAGATAATTAAAAATGGTGATATAATTAATTAGAAATATAGGTAAAATTCATAATTTGAATTATATTAAATATATAATTCATATTGCATCTTTGAATAATCATTTATAACTAAAATTTGATTTTTTGCAATTTTAGGGTATTATGTTTTTTTTTGTAGTAAGACTGTTAGAAATGTAGAAATCATAAATAAATTTCCTTTTCGAATAATAATTTATAACTAAAATATGATTTCTTGCAATTTTAGGGTATTTTGTTTTTCTTTTTGTAGAAAGACTGTTAGAAATGTAGAAATCAGAAATAAATTTCCTCTTCTCTCAAATTTTTAATTTGAATTTTTTTCAAATACTACTAACTATATTTTTTAAAATAGCAATTAACATTTTCCATTTTTTAATAATTTATATTAAATTGATTTATAAATGAATATATTTCAAATATATGTTGGTAAAATATTTGTAGTCCCAATTAACTAATTAAGAATTAAAAAAAAAGGAGATCAGGGAAACTATTAAAGTTCTTGGTGAAATTTGAATATAGAAAATTACAGATTCATTTGTTAATTTTGCTATTGGCTGGTTCAAATATTAAGTAATGATAATTATTTGGTCCAATTCTTAATTTTTTTTGAAAAATAAATCTTAATAATTTAAATAAAAATTGATATTATTTTATCTGAATTTAATAGCTCTAAATTCAATATAATAATTAAATAAAAATTTAAAAATCCAACATGAGTCACCATTATGCAAATTCTCAAGATTGAACCTGGGACCTCAGTGCCATTCTTAATGCTTTCACACCACCATGCCAAGCTGTGTTATCTAGTATCTTAACACCATAAAAAAAAAAATATATATATATATATATATATATAAAAATTTTGGTCGGTTCGGTTTCTTCGATTTTTCAATTTTAAAAATCGAACCGAATAAATCGATCTTTTATTTCGATTCAGAATCGAATGAATCAAAAATCGAAATATCCGAACCAAATAGATCAAAATCCATTTGGTTCGGTTCGATTTTGCTCAACCTTAATTTTAATAGCGGAAGTAATGATAAATATGTCAGTTAAGAAAAAATAGTTTTTTTTACAAATTTGACATGGAAAATTACCACAAACATACAAAGTTTGATTTTAGACGATCGTTATTTAGACTAGATTTATGGTTTCGTTCACAATAATACATTGTCATAAAATAAAATTCAATTCCTTTATGTAACAAGGTATGAATTTCGCTAAAAAAAAGGTTTATTCTTCATTAGCAACAGCAGCAGAAGTTCCAAATTTAAATGAAGTCATCATAACTTACAAGGAAGAAAAAAAAAACCCATTTGGCCACTCAAAAGAAGTAATTAAAAAATAGCACATAAACATAATAGTTGTTGCACTAGGCAAATCTTGCAATTTGATTAGTCCTACTAGTAAAATTAAAAAAGGGTCAAGTTCTTATTCAAATGGAAGAATAATCTTAAAATATTAGCATAATAGTTGTGGAGGTTCTTCTATAAATTATAAAGAAGAGTGGCAATTTGATTGTATATCATAAAAAAGAAAAAAAGCACATAAACAAGAGAAGCGGATGAGTCTTTACTCTTTAGTGTTTGTGTTTGGACTTTGAAAAATCTCCAAAAAACAGAGTAGAAATTGACATGTTTTTGTCTTGTAGCAATAGAAGTGTCAATCTTTGATTAAAAAAAACAGAATCCAAGTGTCAATTTTGCTACTTTCTCTGCAAATTTTCATTGCCACCACCACCATTTCCTTCTTCTCTCTTCCTGTTGAAATTAGAGTTCAATTCCAATCAAATTGAGCTCAAAAACAATGTCATCCGATCTTCATTTTTATGATACTTTTTTCTACCATAATTCAAGCCCAGAAATAGTCTCTTCTGATGTTGATCTTCTTCTCCCAGACCCATTTTTCCCTTTCTGTGATTCTTCATCCGATCTCTTCTCTGAATTATCAATCAACCAAAATAATCAAGACCCAGTTAAAAATTCCAACACTTTACACAACTTAACCCCTAATCTCCTCTCATCTTCACCCCCAAGTCACCAACTTGAAAGTTTGTCTCTTTATTGTTCTTCAACCCAGTTGCAGCAGCCAGTTGGTGAAAATTTGGGTGATTTGGGAAATGGGTACAGTAATTTCTGTGGAGTAGATAACTTAGGAGTCAAAACGGAGGAATGTCAAATGGGTATTGAGAATTTTGAGTGTTGTTACAATAATCAACAACAATTGATTATGCCTCATAGTTACAGTTGTGTTGAAAATGTGGCAAGGATGATGCAGAGAAGCAACAGCAGCAATTGTTTTGAAGCAAAACCTGATTTTCCTTTTAAACCTATTTTTGATTCCCTTTTAGAATCTTCAAATTATCAAAATCATGGTTTGAGCCCACCTGAAAGTGCCTTTCTTGCTGGTCAAATGAGGAGAGTTTGCAGCACTGGGGATTTACAAGTTAAAATCTTTCTTAATCCTCTGTTTTTTCCCTGTCTGTCCCCTGTTTTTTGGTTAATAAAAACCTCATCTTTTTGCAGAGTATTGGAAGTTCACATTCAGCACAGAGATCCCTTTCAAGCCCTTTAGCTTCAGAGATCTCATTAATGGAAGACGGAAACTTCAAGGTCGGTCGTTACAGTGCTGAAGAGAGAAAAGATAGAATTTCCAAGTACAGAGCTAAGCGTAATCAGAGAAACTTCACTAAGACCATTAAGGTAAATCCCCCTGCTTATTTAAATGATTAAATTATTATTATTGTTATTAAAAAATCTTTTTTATGAAAAAGAAATGCATTTTTTTAAAGATTTATTTAAAAAAGTTACACATTTTTTTATTGAAAAAGAAATTTTACATCTGAATTTAAAGATATGCTTTGTATGTAAATTAAGTTACTCCCTCCGTTTTTTTTTATTCATCACCATTAAATAAAATTTATATTTTATTTATCTGTTATTTTTACACTTTTAATTTAATTTAATTTATTTTTTTAATTTATTTTTTTCAATAAAATCAGAATCAATCAAATTTAATAATTTAATCTTAATCACGTAATTTAATACTAAATTTAAATCTATTTATTATTTCTTAATTTTAGTGAAAACAACAAAAATTACTGATAAAAAAAACGAAACGAATGGAGTATTTTTTTGCTGATGCATTAAACCATTTTCATTAAACAAGTATTTTTTTCACTAATTTTATTACTTGAAAAATTATTATAAGATTTAATATGCAGTTTGTGCCTTATATTTATGCAAATTTATAAAGAAAGAGATATTTATTAAGTGAAAATTAAAGTAATAATTATTATAATGAAAATGTTTGATTTGTTGTTTATAATGTGCGGATGATTCAAAGTATGCATGCCGAAAAACACTAGCAAACAACAGGCCTCGCATACGTGGCAGATTCGCGCGCAACGATGAAACCGTTGAGATTCCCAAAGCTGCATCTTCTACCAGACATGAAGACGAAGATGACTTCTGGGTACCATGTTTCTCTTCCTTCTAGCATTCATTTCAATTTCATTGTCTTAATTTTTTCAATACGGTTTTTTTCCCTAAAAGTATCGCCATTTAATATATCTATTATATTATATTTTTCTTTAAATTTTTTAAAAATATTATATAATTTTTTACGATAATATATAGCTCATTATAAAAAGTGCATGAAAATTATGTATATATAATTTGTGAACAGTAACAAAAGGTTAATATGATATTTTTAATAAATTTGAAAAAAAAATTTAACACTCACGGGTAATTTGATTGGTTCAATAACATGTATTTCATTTTTTTTAATAAAAAAATTATTACATTTTTAAATAATAAAAATTTGCAATTACAGTTTGATGGGTTGCATGGAGAGGAAGACGATGGAGGAAACAGAGAAGGAAGAGGAGAGTTTGTCAACAGTTATGGCCAAACTCAGTTTCAGTATTACAGTTAATAATTAAGAAAAGTAGTTCTTAGTTATGATTTTTAAATAAGTCATGAAATTATTAATCTTTTATCTATTGGTAGTTTTAGTTTAGTTTTAGCAGTTAATTTCTGGTAGGGTATCTTTCTTTCTTTTTTTTAGTGTAATCAATAACCTAATATGAGCCAATTTCTTTTGATTTATTTTTTGAGCAAACAGCTAGTGCTTATTTAAATATAATATCTCTCCTATATATATATATATATATATATATATATATATATATATATATATATATATATATATATATATATATATATTCAAATTAAGCTCAGTGGGTGGTTATTTAGACTAATGAAAAACCTAAATAGATAAATAACTGGAAGCCTCAAAAAATATGATTTTATTTATTTTTTAAATATGAGGAGTTCAATTGGAGTTTAAATTAATTTGTCACTCGCAAATCTAATCGAGAGTTAAGTTAAAAAGCTTATTTATTATTGAAATGTTGATCGTGTGTTAATTTGGTTTAAAATTAGCTTATTGTACACATATAATAAATTTAGAGCATAAAATTTGTAGAATCGAAAATCAAGAATTAAAAAATAAAGGATTTGAATTTAAATTTAATTCAATTCAAAAGTTAAGTTTTAAGATGAAAACTGTTTAAATTGTTATAAAAGATATTTATTAGTTCTTATAAAAGTCAAAATGAAATAGCTAAAAAATTTGTACCCTTAAGTATGAAGTAAAATTAGATAAAAATATGATTTTTTATTTTCTTAACCAGTTTGGGTTTACTAAAACTGTTTAATTTAAAGCTGGTATTCCGTTGGCAATGAAAATATTTCTTAATTATCGGTTTGTTCATGCGGAGGAAATTAGCAAATTAAGAAAGAAAGAAAAAAAGTGGAAAATAATTGGTGCCTTTATAAAATACTATCACCTTATGGGTAAAATATTTGAAAATATTTCTTAAAAAAAATTGCTTTATAACTTTTTATGATAAAAAAAAAATGAAGAAACAACAAACTTTGGGAAAATGCACTTACAAGCTCTTAATTTTTGTTTATTAGTATTAAATTTTAAATATTTATTCTGTAATATTAAACTCTCAATAAATGAAAAATGTAAAATTAAATTACATATTTCATTTGATATTCCTTTAGTATTTGCATCTGCGTTTCAATTTGATGTGTCTTCATATAATTCTTGTCAATTTAAATTTCCATCACCATTGTGTATTAGTAGTTCAATTTCTATAATCCAGTGATTAGAGATGAAGACAAGGACTATTCATTAAGTGACCAATCAATTAGTTTATCTACCAAATAAAAAGCAAATCAAAAATAGAATCAGAATTTACAATAATTATAGTATAAGGCATGCAATTTATGAGGAGAATTGTTTATTTTTTGATTGGACAAGGCTTTAATCAAAATGCAAATCCTGTGTTATTAATTAAAGATTAGTGGAAAATGGACGCCAATATTTGAAGTATCTTTGCACAGCTTGAAGGACAGCTTTTCATAGAACTTTAAGATTAATATCTAAAATTAAAGATGCTTCCCTGAATAAATCATGTAATAAATATACAGATAATATATCTCTTTACAAGGCTAGCTGTCGCTAAATTGGTAGGCAATAGTTTATTCTTTGAAATAAAGACAAATAAAACATGAAAGAAAAAATAAAATTATGTAAAAAAGAGAAGTCAAGTCTATATTTTGTATTTTTTCGAACCAGAATAAATTAAAACTTCAAATCTAACATCATTTTGCTTGCTGCAACTTGTAAGTTGCTACAGCCAGACATAATAATAAAAATGTTACATCGAAATTTACTTGTAAGTTGCTACATCGAAATTTACTTTTAAATATTAAAAATGTTACATATTTATTCTTATTGTTATGTAATTCACTCAAATTTACTAATAAAATTGACGGGATATTCAAATAAACAAATGAAAATATACATAGCTGAATAATTGAAATCAAATAAATTTACCACATTTGCACGGCAAATTGATGTCATATTTTAACTCAAGAAAAAAGGTTTTAAAATTAAAACATCTAGTATCGATTTACAGTACACGCGTGATAAATTTATATGATTTCAATTAGTCTATTATTTTCATTTATTTATCTAAAATTTTATTATTTCTAGTAATAAATTTGAACAAATTACGTAACGGTAATGGTAATTTTGACTCAAAATATATTTAAGAAGTAAATTTACATCAATTTTTAATTCTTGAAAAGTAAATAAAAACATTTTTTTTCTTAAAATATATTCGATTTTGTTGAATGTGACTCATGGTGCAATGAGAAGGTAGTAGCCCAAAAAATAACAAGCTTTTTGTCAAAAAAGAAAACGAGCATCTTAGTGAAGAAGAAATCAAGTACATCTTCTTCCTTAAATTATTTTCAGAGAATATAGCAAGTTTAGGTGATTTTATTTTTGTACTTATAGCTCACATTAATTTCAACCCATCTTATAATATTTCTTCTGACTCGGACCAAATATTAGCTATTTAAAAAAAAAAACTCTTTGAAATTTAATTTTTGTAACAAACGCCTTCCTCTCGTCGGACTTTTATTTATACATTGATTTAATGAAAAATTTATTTATACTTTAATCTTCATGTACATGGTTGTCCATCTATCTTTTATGATTTTTTTTATAATCTATATATTAAAAAATTAGGATGAAATCGCTATTGTGTTTTAAATTAAAATGGAAAAATCTTTATTAAAAAAGTAAATATGAAATACATTAATTACTGTTGTAAAAGTGGAAAGTTGGAAAGGACACAATACAATATAATAGATTTAATCGTATTTACCTTAATAATTTAAATTATTTTATGTATTATAACATTCCTATTATGACTGTTTTATTTTCTAATTTTAATGATTTATTTTCTTGCCTGTGTAAAAGGAATATTGGGATTTTTTTTCTGATAATATTAATACTGGAATTTCTTATTATAGTTATAATCTTAGATCCGTATATAAATACCTATTATGTGAATATGATATTTATAAGAGAATTCAATTATTTAGTCCATAATTCCCATAAGTAAAATTATAACTCTGTAGAGTACGAATCATGGAATAGAATTGAAGCTAATACACGGTAATGTTTTTAATTAATTAAATAGGAACAAAAATATTTCATCAGTTTTATTAATTTGTCAATTTTTGTAAAAAAGAAAAATTATCAATTTGGTGGATGCAAAATAACATTCAATGCATATTTTTCAACTTGATCGTTCATATAATATCAACAAAATATTTTGTAACTTAATTAATATTTATCTTTTTTGCCCACTTTATTATGATAACTAAAATTAAAAAAGAATATTTTGATTAATTTAGTATAGTTTTTAATAAAAATTAATAATTGTTTTAATATTAGCGATCTAACTTAATGAAATGGGGAGTAGTTGCTAGCTATAAGCTGCATGATGAGATTTACTATAATGTATTAGTTTAATGGCTTCATTTTCTGAGCTAGTCAAATACTGACTCACGACTGCTTTATGCAATAAACAACAAGAATATATAAATATTTGTGTGTTTATGTCCGAACAATATATATGGTTATTGAATTCTATAAATTTGGATTGATTTTCGATTGGACAGTAAATTTCTATAAAAAAAAATATCCTATCGAATCAGGCATAATCATTCCAAAATTTAAGTTAATAGGTTTCTTAAAAAAAATATTTAAAAAAAAATTTCAGATATTCAAAATTTGAAATTTAAAATTATTGTGCTTTATGCTTGAAAACGAGCATATTTGAAAAGGGATTGTCAAATAAAAAAGTTCGATACTTCTGGTCACCAATGAAATAGCAGTTAAAGAATTTCCAAGGCTAGAGGATAGCTAATAATTAATATGTATTATATAAGACAAGAAATGTTTCAACCCTTTTTAGTGTTGTCAAATCTGTGTTTTTAATTACAGCTTACCACAAATTACTTCCAATTAATCACTGACCAAATAAGAAAAAAGAATTTGAAATGGGAATTGCCCTTATAAACTCAATAAGAAAATAGGAATAACAACTCATTTAAAAAGCTTTAAAATAGGGTTAATTTTACATGTAATCATTTAAATTTGATAATTATAATGCTATGGTCGCTCAACTTTTATTTTATATCAAAAAAATCATAAAAATTAAAAAAATGATAATCTAACCACTGAAATAATTGACAATAACAGCAAAATTTATTGGATGTCCCACAAGCAAAATATATATTTATTTTCATATTTTTTACTTTTTGATAGCTGAATTCTTAATTTTTTTTATTTTTATGACTTTTTTATTATAAAATAAAAGATGAATGATTTTTTTGTTATAAATCGTGATATAGTGATTATAACGTTGCAATCGTTAAATTTAAGTGACAACGGATAAAATTAATCATTTAAAACTTAATTGATTAAAACATAAGGTATTTGGAGTACAAGCAACTATTAACTGTGATTTTATTGAGTATAATAGTACGCGATATCCCAATTTGCGTTAGATATATTCATATTTAATCAATTTTTAGTATCTATACAGATACGCTCATAGGTAATAGTTTTTTCTTTTTATTGCACTAACATAAGGTATTGTTGATTTTTAATAAAAGAAATAATTAGTAAGATTTCAAGTCAAAGTAGCAAATAATTGTAAAGAACCATAAGTTTTATGTAAACTAAAAAATAGCAGCAAAATGTACTGCTGTTTCCCAAGGGATTAATTAATATTTTAAGTACAATGCATTATGGAGAACCCAAATCTAAAGGATGCTAATGCTATCACTTAGAAAATTCGGAATTTATTAAGCATTTTAGCATATCGAAGATTTATCAAACAAGATAATAGAATTTTCTGTTAATTAAAAACATTTTGTATATTGTTACGTGTCAAATTTGGATTGGTTCTTACTTTATTGAGTTGCTTTAGAAAGGTAGATGCTTACAACCCTTATTAAGAAATAAATCAATTATTGACTATTTTATACAGGGAAAGATTAACATTTTTTCTTTGATTATTTTGACGAATAAGATGATGGTATTGCATCTCCAGCCAGCTGAATATTGGAGATATTACAGGCTCTAATTCCCTGCGTACGATTGCTTTATAATTTGCTAATAAGATGATAGTATTTGTTATTTATTTTATTATCTAATGTGCCATTAGTTTTTAAATTGTTATTTATGTCTAACAGTGGTATAATTAGTATTAGGTGTAACACCCTTATCACTCCGATTATACGGAACAGTACAAGTAACCCAAAAAATTTTTTTTCTTTTAATTAATACCAAAATTCGATATTACCGATTATTTGGGTATTCAATGACCTATAACTGTCCCGGGTTACTATTTACTTAATAAAATTTCGGCATTATAACGGCTATATTTGATTAGCCTCCTGAAAAATCAAACAACACACAGCCTCTTAGAGGCACAACACTTCTATAACAATCATTCCATTACTCCAAAATCTCCATCAAACATCCAATCATTCAAAACGGATTATCATTATAATCATACACACATCTAATTACATATCTTTTACATATCCAAATATTTATACATATCAGTCATTTATATACATGCCAAAATCTACATAATGTACTAAATAACAAAATTTCTTTTCCTTCACTTTGTGCATCACTGCTCCTCCCACGCTGTACCTGCATGCAGTAGAATTACATGCTGAGCATAAACTATGCCCAGTGGTGTCTAACAATCCTAATACTTTCTTTGCAATATTTATTTCTTTAATATACTTTATTTAATCACTTAATTTCAAAATAAGTACAATTTGACATTTTCATCATATCTAGTGGAAACAGTGATTTTTCACATTATTTACATTTTTTCCTCATTTATTTCATAACGGTTGACTAATTTCCTTTTTAGTCCTCAAAATTTTTACCAAATTCCAAAAATGTCCTTTTTGTCTTAATATTTACGATTTTGCCATTTTAGTCATTTACTTTCATTTTCTTTACATTAGTTTCATCACTATTCATCATTTATTCATTATTTCACTACTTTTGAAGAAAATTACGGTTTAGTCCCTATACCATAATATCTTATCTTATTGACCTTGTTAGGTCTTCAAATTATTATTTTACCCTTATTAATCATTTCTCATTTATTTTTACTTATTAATTACCCATTTTGGCAAAATTACTATTTTGCCCTTAAACTTTTATTTTCTTTCATTTAAGTCCTTTATTCACTTTAAACTTCACTTTTATCATTCTTTTCATTTCTTTTAACATATTATCACTTTTATTTCATTTCATTTAACATATTATCACTTTTATTTCATTTCATGCCCCTAGTACAGTACCGACAGAAATTCTCAGACTGGATACTCGGGACGTGGACCCCCATGGGCCACATATAAACTGAAAAATGATCTCAACGACCATTTTTTCACGTAGCAGATACCAGGTACAAATAGAAGCTATGGTGATCAGTGATCCTACCATAACTAAGCAAGTCGCCATGACTTGCACCGCGGTACAGATGTCCCTATGGCTAGCCAATTATATCCTGAGATAGGCTTTTACTGCCAGACTATTTCTAAGAGCGCAATTTCATCAAAATTTCAATTAAACTTTAAATTTTTCATTATTTCATCACTCGAAAATGCTTGTAATCATTTCTTTTCATTCTTTCATTACTCGAAATTACTCGTAGTCATTTCTTTTCATTCTTTCGCATAGATTGTGAATTATTCTACCATAATTCACCAAAATCATTCACTTTCTCATCAATTTGCATTTTATTTCATATAAATGCCATATTTTCAATACTTACATAATTGAAAATATTCTCTAAAATATTCATTTAATTTCAATAAATTCCACAAAAATTCCTAAGCATATTATTTCATTTCTAGTATCATTTAAAAGCTTAAATTCATCAAATTTCACCAAATACACTTAGGTTTTGTTTAGGATGCAATTCGGCCATCAAGGTAAGCATGCTATATAGTTGTTCAATAATTCATTTAGTCATTTATACATGCTTATTCAAGGTCTAGTTACACTATTTCATAATTAATTTCAATTAAATCATCATTTTCTCACATAAACCCTAACTTACATAAAGGGTACTTAATTGGAATCAAAGAAATTACTAAGATTTATTAGCCACTAACCTTTACTTCTTGTTCTAGGATGCCTAAGCTTCCTTTTCCTTGCCTTTAGCCTTGGAAGCTTGCAAGTCTCCTTGATTCTCTAAGTGAACCGAATTTTCAAGCCATTAGAACTCTACTTTTTCAACCTCAAATGCTAAAAATAACATTATAAATGAAGTCTAGGCACCCAAAAACATAAGTAGGCACCTTAGAAAAATTTTTAACCCATTGGTTTCACTTACCTCAAATGAAACCCTAAACTCTCTCTCCTTATTTTTCTTGATTTCCTTCCTTGATTTGAAGAGAGGAGGTCACAACACTTAACTAGAGAGACAGAATTTACTATTAGGTGGCTTGATTTGGTGTGAAATGGAGAGAGAAGTGAAGAAAACTCACACAACAATGGTGGAGAGTGGTTCGGCCAAAGGAGAGAGGAGAGGAAGAAGATGATTTGCTGTCCTATTCCAGAGAATTTTCCCTTTATATATGTTGGTCTATGGGCTTGGTGGGCTTTATTTAGGTTAATGGGCTTAGTTAATTAATTAAAGCCCATTAACACCTAATTTAAAGCCCAAAATTATTTCTCCCATTTTCTCAATCCAAATCACTCCAATTTCAATTCTATAATTCTTATCACATCAAAATTAGGTAGTACACAAAATTTCGGCTCAATCGGAGTCCGTTACTGGTTCGATTCGACAACTGTCGACATCGCCGAAAAATTCATTTCTTTATACCAAAATATTCTACATGAAATTTCATGAAGATCTGCAAAATATGGCAATTTTTGGAGTTCATTTTCTATTTTTAAAAATTTATGCAAAATCAAGTCACATTCCCTACCATGAAAATTGACTCGCTACCTTTTTCGTATTTTTGACTTTCGGAGGTCTATTTGACCTCGATTTCACTTCAAATTTCAACCCCGGACTCACCATGACCAATACTTCCCGATGGTCAAATAAAATATTTTTCACTTTCGGGTCCATTTTACGGCCCGGATGCACTATTCACCATCGAAATTTACTGTTCACGGCCGGACCGGTGTTGAGGCCATTACAATTCTCTCCTACTAAAAGAAATTTCGTCCTCGAAATTTACCTGTATTGAAAAGATGGGGATACTGATATCTCATAGTGGCTTCTGGTTCCCAAGTAGCTTCTTCAACATTGTGATGGTGCCACAGTACCTTCACTAATGGAACTTGCTTGTTCCTGAGTTGACGGACTTCTCTTGCTAAGATTTTCACTGGTTCCTCTTCATAAGTCAAGTCATCAGCCACTTGAATTTCTTCTTGTGTGATCACGTGACTAGGATCCGATCTGTATCTACGGAGCATAGACACGTGGAACACGTCATGTATCTTTTCTAGTTCAGAAGGCAACTTTAATCAATATGCTACGGGATCCACTCGCTGAAGTATCTCATAAGGGCCAATAAATCTAGGACTTAACTTGCCCTTCTTTCCAAATCTTAAGATCTTCCTCCACGGAGATACTTTCAGGAAAACTCGATCTCCCACCTGAAACTCTATGTCTTTTCCTTTCAAATCAGCATAGGACTTCTGACGATCCGCAGCTTCTTTCAATCTACCTTTAATGACTCGAACTTTCTCTTCAGAATCACGGATCAAATCAGAACCTACTAACTTCCTTTCACTCAATTCAGTCCAACATAGAGGAGTTCTGCACTTTCTACCATATAGGACTTCAAAAGGAGCCATTTGCAAGCTGGAGTGGTGACTGTTATTGTATGCAAACTCTGCCAAAGGTAAATGCTTTTCCCAACTGGATCCAAACTCTAAAATGCAACATCTGAGCATATCCTCCAAAACCTGGATCACTCTCTCGGACTGGCCATCTATCTGAGGGTGAAAGGCTATACTAAAGTGAAGCCTTGTACCCAAAGCATCTTGAAAACTGTGCCAGAATCGAGAAGTAAACCTCGGATCCCTGTCAGAAATAATGGAAGATGGCACTCCATGTAATCTTACTATCTCACTAATGTACAATTCTGCCAGTTTAGACAAAGGATAGTCCATCCGTACTGGCAAAAAGTGAGCTGACTTAGTAAGTCGGTCTATAATCACCCAGATGGCATCATGCTTCTTCTGAGTCAGTGGCAAGCCTGTCACAAAATCCATGGTCACTCGGTCCCATTTCCACTCCGGTACTAACAAAGGATACAACAACCCTGAAGGAACTTGGTGCTCAGCTTTTACTTGCTGACAGATCAGACATTTACTTACAAATTCTGTCACATCTCGCTTCATACCTGGCCACCAATAGAAAGCTTTCAAATCTTGATACATTTTATTGCCTCCAGGATGCATTGCATAACTGCTATGATGTGCTTCAGTTAGAATACCTTTCTTCAACTCTTCTTGGTTTGGAACACAAAGCCTTTGCTTAAAATAAAGGCTCCCATCATCACTCAAGGAGTAATTCTCTACACTGCCATTCTGAAGTTTATTCTTAATGCTCATCAATCGATCATCTTTTTTCTGAGCAGTCTTAACTTGATGCACAAAGTCAGGCTTTATTTGTAATTCAGCTACCAGGGCTCCATCTGAAGCTAAACTTAAATAGACATTCATAGCTCGGAGAGCTGCAAACAAAACAATCAATTACTAAAGCAAAACAATCACTTATACTAATTACTTAAGGGTATTCACATCACCTGACATAAATTTCCTGCTAAGTGCATCAGCTACTACATTAGCTTTTCCTGGGTGGTAATCGATGTAGCAATCATAATCCTTGATCAATTCCAACCAGCGCCTTTGTCGAAGGTTAAGCTCTTTTGAGTGAGAAGGTATTTTAAACTCTTATGATCTGAGTAGATGTAGCATCTCTCGCCATATAAATAATGTCTCCAAATTTTCAGCGCAAGAACAATGGTTGCCAATTCCAGATCATGGGTAGGGTAGTTCTTCTCGTGTGTTTTCAACTTTCGGGAGGCATATGCAATCACCCTGCCTTCCTGCATCAAAACACACCCTAATCCATTCCTGGATGCATCGCTATAGACCACAAAATCATTACCCGATTCAGGTTGAGTAAGAATTGGAGCTTCAGTCAACATGCTTTTAAGTCTTTCAAAACATTGCTGACAAGCTTCAGTCCACACAAATCTAACATTCTTCTGTAATAACCGGGTTAAAGGTATTGCAATAGTAGAAAAACCTTTAATGAATCTCCTATAATACCCAGCTAAACCCAAAAAACTCCTCACTTCAGTAACATTCTTGGGTGGTTTCCATTGAATAATTGCCTCAATCTTTGAAGGATCCACTTTAATACCTTCTGCCGAGATTACATGACCCAGAAAGGACACCTCATTTAACCAGAAGTCACATTTGCTAAACTTAGCATATAACTGTTTTTCCCTTAGGACTTGCAGAACAAGCTTCAGATGCTTATCATGTTCTTCCGGCGTCTTAGAGTAGACCAGAATGTCATCAATAAAAACTACTACAAACTGGTCCAAATAAAGATGAAAAACCCTATTCATCAAGTCCATGAAGGCGGCTGGAGCATTCGTCAGCCCAAAAGGCATAACCAGAAACTCATAGTGGCCATACCTGGTACGAAAAGCAGTCTTCGGCACATCTACTTCTTTCACTCCCATTTGATAATAACCTGATCTCAAGTCAATCTTCGAAAAAACCCCGGCTCCCTTAAGCTGATCAAACAAGTCTTCAATGCGAGGGAGAGGATACTTGTTCTTAATGGTAACTTTATTCAGTTGCCTATAGTCAATGCACAACCTGAGTGTACCATCTTTCTTCTTGACAAACAGGACTGGCGCTCCCCAGGGAGAAACACTGGGCCTAATAAACCCCTTATCTAACAATTCTTGCAACTGAATTTTCAATTCTTTTAACTCTACAGGTGCCATCCTATAAGGAGCAATGGAAATAGGTACGGTACCTGGAGCAACATCAATAGAAAATTCTACCTCCCTGTCAGGTGGAAAACCAGGCAATTCATCAGGAAAGACATCCTGAAACTCCCTGACAGTAGGTACTTCTGACATCCTTGGACTAACTTTCTTTGATTCCACTGCATAACACAAGTATGCCACACATTCTTTTCTAATTAACCTTTTTGCAGCAGTGGCGGATATCACATCGGACAGAAAATCAGTTCTCACACCTACCACTGTAACTTTTCGATCGTCACTAAGCTTTAAAGTAACTCTCTTTTTTCTGCAATCGACAGTCGCTTGGTGGGCGGACAACCAATCCATCCCCAGAATCACGTCGAACTCATAGAAAGGCAAAGCGATCAAGTTTGCCAGAAAGATGTGTTCCTGAGCACTAATAGGACACTGTCTGTATACTTTATCTACCACTACACTATGCCCCAGAGGATTGCTCACCAAAACATCCTGGTCCAAGCATTCCTCTTTCATCCCTCTATCCCGTGCTAAGGCAGTGCTAATGTAAGAATGCGTGGAACCCGGATCAATCAAAGCATGCACTGAATCAGATAACAAAAGAAACGTACCAACTATCACATCTGGGGCATCCTCATCCTCACGTGCTCTGACAGCATAGGTCTAACCCGATACTCTCCTCCGACTCTGTGATGTCTGTCCAACAGGTTTGGAGGCTGAAGGGTGAGGGGCGGCTCCTCTACCACGACCTTTAGGAGTTGAGGATCCTGTACCTGATGCTGGTGAATTAACTGAGGTATTCTGCATGGCAGGATCTGATTCGATGGTCTCTGGATCCACATCTAAAACAAGCTCCTGTCAGAAATCTGCACTCTCCAGAGTGAAACTTACCACAGTGCTCACAAGCCACTGCAAAATCACTATCTCGATCCCGAGGAGCACTAGCAGTCGGAGCTCTGCCTTTAGATGCACTACCCTGACCTCGGCCTGCTGTTACAGGTGACTGTCCCTGAAATGCCTGAGACCCCTTTGCTTTCTTTCCTTTACCACTGAACTGTCCCTGCTTCCTCTTTTGCTGAAATCGGGACCGTCTCTCAGTCTGCTCAGCCTGAGTCATCTCTAACTTTATGGTTGCCTCTACTATAGCACGTAAGGTAGGATACTTCTGAGCTCCAATGATCTGTTTAAGCTCAGTATGTAGGCCTCTCTCAAATTTGTAACATAATTTTTCCTCTGTAGCCTAGCCTTCATCCAGGTAAGCACTCAACCGCTCAAATTCTCTCTCATACTTCGCCACTGTCTTGTTTCCCTGTTTTAATCTCCAGAAAGCCTCTTGCATAGTGGCCTTATACTCGGACCCAATATATTTCTTCTCAAACTGGTCCACAAAGTACTCCTAACTCAACTGATCTGCAGGAGTATGTCTTCTGACGGAATCCCACCAAATGAATGCAGGACCCTGAAGTAATGCTACAACACCTTCAAATTTCTCTTCCAGTGGACTGTGGGTTATCTCAAACAATCTTTTTATCTTGTATAGCCATTCTTCAGCCCCTGCAGGTGTCAAAGGTTCTCTGCCAGAAAAGTCTTCTGCCCCCAATCTCTTTAATTGTTCCAGGATAGGTCTCCGTCTAGGCGGGGCTGGCTGAATCTGTACTACTGTAGGCTGAGGCGGCGCCTGAGCTGGAGCTGCCTGCAGTCTCTGCTGAATGTAGTCAGCCATCAAATCAAGGAAGTCTGGCTGAGGGAAAGGAGGCGGTGCTACAGGAGGAGGATTCTGCTGTGGGGCCTCTTGTCGCCCAATATTACTCGATGCCTCACTCCTGCTGTCAGCTGACTGTTGTCTTCGGTCAGTAGACATCTTTTCACTATAAAACAAAAGGAGCAGATGCACATTAGTTCCAAAACATTCACTTCCTAAACATAATTAGCATGTATATACAGACAAATCAATTAATACCCACTCCGATCTTAGAACCATCTAAACCTTTGCTCTGATACCAATAAAATTGTAACACCCTTATCACTCCGATTATACGGAACAGTACAAGTAACCCGAAAATTTTTTTTTCTTTTAATTAACATTTAATTAATACCAAAATTCGATATTACCGATTATTTGGGTATTCAATGACCTATAACTGTCCCGGGTTACTATTCACTTAATAAAATTTCGGCATTATAACGGCTATATTTGACTAGCCTCCTGAAAAATCAAACAACACACAGCCTCTCAGAGGCACAACACTTCTATAACAATCATTCCATTACTCCAAAATCTCCATCAAACATCCAATCATTCAAAACGGATTATCATTATAATCATACACACATCTAATTACATATCTTTTACATATCCAAATATTCATACATATCAGTCATTTATATACATGCCAAAGTCTACATAATGTACTAAATAATAAAATTTCTTTTTCTTCACTTTGTGCATCACTGCTCCTCCCGCGCTGTACCTGCATGCAGTAGAACTACATGCTGAGCATAAACTATGCCCAGTGATGTCTAACAATCCTAATACTTTCTTTGCAATATTTATTTCTTTAATATACTTTATTTAATCACTTAATTTCAAAATAAGTACAATTTGACATTTTCATCATATCTAGTGGAAACAGTGGTTTTTCACATTATTTACATTTTTTTCTCATTTATTTCATAACGGTTGACTAATTTCCTTTTTAGTCCTCAAAATTTTTACCAAATTCCAAAAATGTCCTTTTTGTCTTAATATTTACGATTTTGCCATTTTAGTCATTTACTTTCATTTTCTTTACATTAGTTTCATCATTATTCATCATTTATTCATTATTTCACTACTTTTGGGTAAAATTACGGTTTAGTCCCTATACCATAATATCTTATCTTATTGACCTTGTTAGGTTTTCAAATTACTATTTTACCCTTATTAATCATTTCTCTTTTTTTTTTACTTATTAATTACCCATTTTGGCAAAATTACCATTTTGCCCCTAAACTTTTATTTTCTTTCATTTAAGTCCTTTATTCACTTTAAACTTCATTTTTATCATTCTTTTCATTTCTTTTAACATATTATCACTTTTATTTAATTTCATGCCCCTAGTACAGTACCGACAAAAATTTTCAGACTGGATACTCGGGACGTGGACTCCCATGGGCCACATATAGACTGAAAAATGATCTCAACGACCATTTTTCCACGTAGCAGATACCAGGTACAAACAGAAGCTATGGTGATCAGTGATCCTACCATAACTAAGCAAGTCGCCATGACTTGCACCGCGGTACAGATGTCCCTATGGCTAGCCAATTATATCCTGAGCTAGGCTTTTACTGCCAGACTATTTCTAAGGGCGCAATTTCATCAAAATTTCAATTAAACTTTAAATTTTTCATTATTTCATCACTTGAAAATGCTTGTAATCATTTCTTTTCATTCTTTCATTACTCGAAATTACTCCTAGTCATTTCTTTTCATTCTTTCGCATAGATTGTGAATTATTCTACCATAATTCACCAAAATCATTCACTTTGTCATCAATTTGCATTTTATTTCATATAAATGCCATATTTTTAATACTTACATAATTGAAAATATTCTCTAAAATATTCATTTAATTTCAATAAATTTCACAAAAATTTCTAAGCATATCATTTCATTTCTAGTATCATTTAAAAGCTTAAATTCATCAAATTTCACCAAATACACTTAGGTTTTGTTTAGGATGCAATTCGGCCATCAAGGTAAGCATGCTATATAGTTGTTCAATAATTCATTTAGTCATTTATACATACTTATTCAAGGTCTAGTTACACTATTTCATAATTAATTTCAATTAAATCATCATTTTCTCACATAAACCCTAACTTACATAAAGGGTACTTAATTGGAATCAAAGAAATTACTAAGATTTATTAGCCACTAACCTTTACTTCTTGTTCTAGGATGCCTAAGCTTCATTTTCCTTGCCTTTAGCCTTGGAAGCTTGCAAGTCTCCTTGATTCCCTAAGTGAACCGAATTTTCAAGCCATTAGAACTCTACTTTTTCAACCTCAAATGCTAAAAATAACATCATAAATGAAGTCTAGGCACCCAAAAACATAAGTAGGCACCTTAGAAAAATTTTTAACCCATTGGTTTCACTTACCTCAAATGAAACCCTAAACTCTCTCTCCTTATTTTTCTTGATTTCCTTCCTTGATTTGAAGAGAGGAGGTCACAACACTTAACTAGAGAGGCAGAATTTACTATTAGGTGGCTTGATTTGGTGTGAAATGGAGAGAGAAGTGAAGAAAACTCACACAACAATGGTGGAGAGTGGTTCGGCCAAGGGAGAGAGGAGAGGAAGAAGATGATTTGCTGTCCTATTCCAGAGAATTCTCCCTTTATATATGTTGGTCTATGGGCTTGGTGGGCTTGATTTAGGTTAATGGGCTTAGTTAATTAATTAAAGCCCATTAACACCTAATTTAAAGCCCAAAATTATTTCTCCCATTTTCTCACTCCAAATCACTCCAATTTCAATTCTATAATTCTTATCACATCAAAATTAGGTAGTACACAAAATTTTGGCTCAATCGGAGTCCATTACTGGTCCGATTCAACCGAACTGGTTCGATTCGACAACTGTCGATATCGCCGAAAAATTCATTTCTTTATACCAAAATATTCTACATGAAATTTCATGAAGATCTGCAAAATATGGCAATTTTTGGAGTTCATTTTCTATTTTTAAAAATTTATGCAAAATCAAGTCACATTCACTACCATGGAAATTGACTCGCTACCTTTTTCGTATTTTTGACTTTCGGAGGTCTATTTGACCTCGATTTCACTTCAAATTTCAACCCCGGACTCACCATGACCAATACTTCCCGATGGTCAAATAAAATATTTTTCACTTTCGAGTCCGTTTTACGGCCCGGATGCACTATTCACCATCGAAATTTACTGTTCACGGCCGGACCGGTGTTGAGGCCATTACATTAGGTATTTCATATCATCTTATTATAAAAAAAATACAGTATTTTTTTAATAATTTTAACAACTCTCATTTATCTATTAATTTTCTTAAATATCGTATTAGAATTATTAATTTTATAATATTCGATCATTCACAAATATCCAATTTCGTGAACTTTAAGTTTTGAATTTCTTCCACGTGTGTTGGTTCTGGATGTGATGATGTGCATTGAGTATCACTTATCGGTTGGTTATTGACAAATCCCGAGATTTTATTAGAGAGGGAGGCCATCTATGGTGGTCAAGTTGGTGCAATATCAGGACAATGGTGGCATTAGAGTTCGATCAGATTCCGTAGTGTTTGGATTCTACAAAAAGGTTAATTCGATCGGATCGGATGTTAGTACTCCGAAAGTTACGTAAGTAAGAGATTTGGAGAGAGAATATATAGAGAGAGAATAGGTTACAGAAGTGGAACATGTGTTTTAATGTGAAACAACTTGATATTTATAAGAGACGTTGAGAACCACTAGAGTTGCCTCCCTAGATGTCAGAGTAGGTGCATAGCAACGTGACATGAAACATATAATAAATTGGATGAATGTGTATTTCATTGAACTATTGAAGAATGCATCATGTCAGTTCGATCGGGCAACCTTATTCCTTTGATTTTCATGCGTGTTCATCTGCTTATATGCTAGGCCCCAGAAATGTTGGGCTTGGGCTATACCCGACCTTTTTATCTAGTGAATTTTCGGGCCCAGTCTGAGTTGGATTTGTGATTGTTCGACCAAATCCAAATATGATAAATTGAGTATCATCTGTTATAAAAATATTACTTTTATAATTACTTGAATAATTTTCATATTACAAATTAGCTTTTAAAATTGAGTTATATATAGACCCTTGTTCTTCTAGAGTGAAAAAAAAAATACTTTTGAGATCTTGATTAGTCATTTGGTATCCACTCGAAATTAAATTACTCAAAATATTTATTTTTTTTAATATTGAAATACAAAAAAATTATTTTTATGACTTGAAATTTAGCTCGGTTTAGTCCTCTTTAAAGGAATTAATTGTTACAAGCTACTGTAAGTGAATAGTTGTTGATTGGGAAATTAAAATTCGAACAAATTGAGAAATTGATAAGAGTTATTTTGTGATAAAATAAAGCCTTTTTACTGTTTGGATCGACAGCCTCTAGAAACCTAAAAAGAAACATTAAGCATCTATTAGAGTAAAAGAAAAAAAAATAATTATAAAGATCGAATCTGATATCTATGGCAATGTGATAAGTTAATCACTATTAATTAATATGAATAAAACTTAATTACTACTAGAGACACCCAATTAAGTTAATGGAGGGAACAGTAAACAGAAAGAAAAGCTTATAAAACTTGATCATAAGCACCCACACCAACAATGATTCCAAAGACTGACTTTTGACCAAAACAATATAAGAAAATTAATGTAAATAAATTACTACTTCAATTTCCTATCATTGCAAAGCTATAGATTATGGGATTATTATTGTTATTATTAATCCTTAGGCTTATAGGCTTTATTTAAAAATTATGAGAATTTTCTTGGGAAGAGGAGAGATGGAAAAGTTTGTCTTCTGAGCTGTCCCTCATATTCATTAGAAATATTTTAGAAATTCCAAGCTATTTGAATTATTTTAATATTGTTAACCTTTGAAGTTGATAGTAAAAAATGATTTAAATTTTGTTTATATTATTAGTGATTCTATTATTAATATTTTTTATATAATATGAGTATTGAGATAATTGATTTTTTTATATTATATACACATAAATTTTTTTTTTATTATATACATATAATTTTTTTAATTTTAAATAATTTTATAAAAAAATTCATAATATATTTAAATTACGATCTAATTTATTCTGATCCAATTTATTTATAATCTATAACGACGGAACCAACCCAAACCTTTTGCAAGCATCATTTGGCCCTTAACTTCGCATTTTTATTTGTTTAGTCCTCCTATCTTTCTGACATGCAAATCAGCAAATTCGATTCTACTGAATGAGTTGTAAATGTGAGAAACTAAAAGTAGGAAGATCAAATAAAGAATAAAATTTCAAGGAAAATTGCAAATTACATAAACAAAATATTGCTTTTTTCTCTAATATCTTGTCGGTATAATGTATTTCTTTTTTTTTTTTTACATAAGTAAATCTATTTTAATATTAATTTTTATCATTTAAAAGGCTTAAACTCAAAACTTTATTTAAGAAAAATAAATGGCAGAAGCAACTATGGAAGAATGCATTTTTTAAAGAAACACAAATACTCTCTAATGAACTGCTTAGCGGTAACTAACCAATAAGAATTGTGGTAACTGCTATCTTTTTAAAATATTAATTAAAATATAATTTATCGAACGGTGTTGGGTCCTATCTTAGGATGACCCAACTGGTTTTTCCAAAAATTATTTAATAATAATAATTGATTAAATGGAAATCATATATTAATAAAGTATGTGCACGAATGTAAAATGATTGTTAAGTGGACCTTCTAAACACATTAATATAATGTGCCTATAGCAAACTTTTCTTTGTCCAAACCTATAGCAGGCATCGGAAACACCTAAAATGTCATTCATGATGAAACTTTTGGTTTAATTAAGCAAAAAAGAATAATGAAAGCTAATACAGATAAAATATATATATATAAGTTCCTTTTCCTAAAGTTAGAAATCGAGAGTCTATTAGTTTTGAATTTAAATCAATCGAATCAGCGAAATCCTAATATCGAATAGTTATACTAATAATAATATAAATTGAATTTAAATAAAAAAATATTTGTAATAGTATCTTACCATCTAAAAATTGATAAGATGGCTTATAGTTGACTAAGCCAAAAGAAAAGTTGTGTTGGAATAATTAGTAATGGTATTAGTTGGTAATGATTTGTGTATTTAGTCATTCTTTGCTGCAAAATTGTTTATTCTGGTTTGTCTCCACTACTTGCAAGAGATTAAAAGTGGTGAGGTGTCTTTATCGTCACTAAAAATAAAATAAAAAAATTGTAGTTTGCTTTGTGCACGTTACTCTTTTAATAAGAATTGAATGCCATTTATCAGCATCCTCTTCTATTCTACCTGTGATGGCTTCAATTTTTACCTTCGAGGAGGACTGGGATATTCCCTTTTTCACTATAGTTATTCAAGCAATCATCAACCAATTGTAAGCCATTCAATTCATATTTGAACATCTCTGTATAAAATAATACCATTATATTCTTACAGTCAATTTTTTTTATCTGTCATTTTTATTATTTTTACTGGAATTAAGAAAATAAGTAAAGTTTAGACGAGGAATGGAATGGAAGGCAACACAATCCGAATATCTCTAAAAAAGCAGTCAAAGAGCAGAAGTGGTAGATAGGTCATCGGGTAGGCCAAGAAAATTCCTTCAACTTAAGAAGAATCCACAAACACAGCCATCAGTTCAAACTTTCTCTTTCTGCAAAAAGTGTTTCTTAGTGTTTGTTTCTACCAACCTCTAACATCACTTCAGAGATTAAATTTCTTTGTCAATATCGTCCAGGTCCAACCACTTTCAATCCAACTTTTCATTTCTTTTCAAGCAAATTTTTTTACTCTGCATTCATAAAGGTCGTTTTGGCATTTTTTATTACTAACATTACGTATTACTCTACATTCATAAAAGTGTCATTTAAACGTATGCTCGGAAGATGTCTTTTGCTTTTTGTAATCCTTTAGCTGATTTATCAGATTATGATTCAGTTATTTCAGATTGTAAATTTTTCTTTTTCCGCTTGCCGAACATTAGTCTTTGTTGGATTAGTAGGTCTAATAACTCTGAATCTCACAAATTAACTAGAGCTTTATTATAGTTTGATTCATTATGGTGTTGGGATATTGCCCCTTTATAATTGATATTTCTTTTTATAAAGGTCATTTTTTTGTTTTTTAAAAAAAAAAGCACATTACATATTACTCAGAAATATTACAATTACCGGTAATTATTGAATATTATTAAAATAATAATTCATTTATTTTGAATGAAAATGATACGAAATCAGCTGCGTTTTATGTCCGTTAAATGAGTGTTGATGTTGGTGAGTAGGATTACGATAGCAAATAAAAGAAGTTTACAAATGGTGTGGCCATTGGGGCCAAAGTAGAATGATGAAGAATATAGCATATATTCTGCAAAAGAACATCTAATATTACTTAAGAATAACCATCGCCTTACTTGCATTACTAATTATATGATATGAAATGAGTCAAATTGCAAGGTCTACTTGATATGATATTTTATAATGGCTTGACCAGAATCAAAATTTATACTGTCAGATTAAATAGGATATTTTATAATTAGTTGACCAAATTACCTAACGTAATATTAATAAAAATTCTGATAATTTTATATGTGTAAAAGATTTTTTAACGATCACATCATTATATTCCTCATATTTTTATGACGACATAAGTAATCAACCAAAAAATTGCAACTCTTTTGTCCAATTGGGAGAAAGACATGAGCCAAGAAATTGATGAAAGTAGCTCCAGCTAAGAAAAGTCAAAGCAATCCCTGAAATGAAGGATTGAGATCATTCATATAAAAAAAGTGCACGAGCAAAGATTGTTTACCACTAAATTTGCATTCCTCTGAAAAATAACATTTTCACACTCTTCATGTTCTACTGCACATATCATATAATAGGAATTTGAAAATTTGGCCAGCTCCCGGCATCAAAGCCACCATGAAAAGACCATAAAAACATGCCACCGGAATTATTTTAGGCTAGCATGATCTCATTTTCATATCCAGTATCCATACATAGGTCGTCTGTCAGATTGCTTATCCACATACAATACAAGTATCGTAGTGTCATCTCGGCAAAATGCTTGTTGAATGACAAGGGAAGAACCACCATGATGGTGTTATGCTGCCATTTTTAGCCATAGCGTCTCTTGAACAAATAATGTCGCTTCGCCGGATCCTTTGGTTTACTCTTGATCTGGCCATGCCCTGCAAGTTTCCTTCCAGTGCTGCAAAATACGAGAAAAATGATGAAATGTATAGATTTCTCCAAGGGCAAGGAAACAGTGAGATGCCGTACCTGTATTCCATGTACACCATTCCTTTTGCACCTGACATTGCACTCATTGATCCCATGGAGCGACGGGCTTTGTGAAGGGCTATGTCATCTGCATCTTCTTCTAATTGCTCTAGGCCAACAGCATCATCGCCAGCATTCAGAACCTGAAGCATTCAGCATGTCAGAAACTATACTTTTCCGCATTCAATAAGGTTATTGGCTGACGAAAGAGAACTACCTTTGCAAGAAGTGCTAATTGCTCATCAAGATGGTAGTAGCTCAAGTCAGCACCAGTATCGGGAGGAGGCAAGCTTGTTATTACCTGTCAAAGGTATGACATATATCACCAGCATAAGCATTGAACAATCATATTTGATTATGTCTACAAGCACACTGGGATTTAGTGTCGAAAGTTTAAGACGGCCCATCAAATCAAATAGCTTGTACAGTTAAAATATGGAATTGTGGTAAATGTTTCACCATCAAAGTGCACATGATTTAAAAGCCACATGATTAAATTTTGCACCTTAAAGCTGTAACCTTGATCAATCAAAAATTGCTGCCTTTTGGTTGAGTAGTACATCTCCTACATAAACAAAAGGGATTCGATTAGAATACTGAGCTTGATGTGGAGGACATGTATGGCTTAGAGTAAAAAGTTCCATACGTGTGTATCAGTTGAAACGAGCGAGTAAAAAAATGCATTGTACTCTTCTTTTCCACCAGCCATCCTATCTTGATGCTTACCCTGGTTACCAAAAAGGAATAATTTATGGTGACGAATAAAATAACATTGAAGATTGGCATCAGAACACTAGAATGAGCTTTACTTCGGCCGATACAGTAATTTTAAGTAGCATAATCTTAAAGCACATGCCTGATAATTTGATGTTTGTTGTAATAAAAAGAAATAGATTATCATTCCTGCTTCCAATGAAATAGAAACTAATCATTTCATAGTTCCAAGTACATAAATTTTCAAGCAAAAACGAGATTATAAGTAGAATCAGTCTCAGCCAAATCTTTATCAAGCACACCAACAAACATGCAAGTCCAGTTGACTGGTATACAAAGAAAATAAACTAACCTACCTTTGCTCTAAGAATACGTCCTAATCGTTGAGCTTCTTGTCGTCTAGAACCAGCATGCGACGAAATCTGAATGATCACATTTGCCTCAGGAATATCTATTGAATTATCACCCACCTGTGAGAAATCAACAAAGATCACGGCCTCTAGATCTCATTGTCATGTGACTCCTAGATCCGTATAGTATTTTGCAGTGGTGACTTGCATAGCATGCGAGAACTTTAAAAATATTAAAAACAGCAAGAGTGAAAATTCCATAAACAGATGACTTGTGACTGGATAACAATTTACTCCTTGCAAATCAAAGAAACATGCATAAATGATGACTTAAACCTTCAAAACAGTGGACAAAATACAAATATATAAGAATTTTCATTAGAATACCTTTGATAGAAAGATTGTGTTCACTTCTTTGCTTGTTTTGAAAGCCTGAAGAATCTTTGTCCTCTCAGCATGGCTGCGAATTCCATAAACAGATGATTTGTGAATTATGGAGTGTAACATCACAAGCAAAGGTTCTAAATGAACCATGCTCTCATCACCCCCAACCCCCTGAAAAGAGAAGAATAAACCACCTGGTAGCACCATAAATCATAGGTTTACGGAGTTTCATTGCATACTCCGTAAGTGCAAAAAGATTGTCAGCAAACACAATTATCTTATCACCACGCTGCTGTTCATGGAATCGTATCAAAAACTCGCATGCCCGGAACTTATTAGGGTTCATCACATATAGTGCCTGAGAGTACAAAAGAACATTTAATGTGCTGAAAATCACAACCAAACACGAAAAATACAAGTTCACTATCTGCTAGGGTATCAAACCTGCTTTTTCTTAGAATTCTCTTTTTTCAGATATTCAGCAAAAAATTCCTTCGTCATTGGACACCAGACTTCAGCGCACTGTACATTTGCTATAAATCCTCCTTTCACCAGATCCAACCAATTTGCTTCATACAATTTTGGACCAATAAGGAAGTTCAAATCTGTAATTCTTTCATCCTCTCTCACAAGTGTTGCTGCAATTGGATTAAGGATTAAGATCCACATACTCGAAAAAGAAAGAAAAAATCAAAGATGCATCCAAACTAGATATACCAGTAAGCCCAAGTTTGCAGTGAGACTTAGTGAGGCTGATAACTTTACGAAACATATGAGCAGGAACCACATGGACCTGAAAGAAGAAGCATAATTTAAAGGCTGGCAAAATCTAGTATGCATGAATTTTCCATACCATTTTATTGCATGATTACCTCATCCATAAGAAGCAGCCCCCATTCTCTATTTCTTATTTCTTCAATGATCTTTTCAGATTCTTCAGATCGTTTTCCACCAAAAGCAACCATGTTGTATGTGGTCACAACCACCCCAGCATTCCCTTGGAATCTTTCTTTGCTGTCAGATGTGAATCGGCAGATTTGTTCCTCTCGGATAGTTGACCACAGCTGGAACTGAAAAGCCCACTGATCCACAGACACAGCATTTGTTGCTAAACAAAGGCAACTTTTCTTTATCCGGCATGCAGCAGAAACACCTACTAAGGACTTCCCGGCACCACATGGTAGAACAATAATGCCAGATCTTGCTCTACCTGTAATCCATAATTTAATCCACCAGGGGAAATTAAATTTTTTTCTAGAAGAAAGCTTGTAGAACAATATGATCACAAAAGCAACTTCTTAAGATATGCCAAAAAATGCAATCCAATTTTCAAAGATTTGAAGTATAAAGCTAAAAAAATGTAGTCTGAAAATACTTGACTAGTTCATCATATGCAAAAGTAATTCCCATGTTTAAATATGAGAGGAATTAAAAGCAGATCATATATTAGCAAACTGAAATGCCATCAAGAGAGAAAAATAATACCATTTCCAAACATTTTACTGAGGCTCTTTTCTTGATATGGCCGTGGTTGAGCATGAGCCTTCAGTTCCATGTCCAGGTCAGGATTGACCTGCAGTGTCACTATAGCATTAACAAATGTTGCAAACTAGTTGTTCAAGAGCTTCCAAGACTTGGTATCAGCAATTATTCAGAATAGATGACATAGCCATCATTTTTCATACTAGCAATTTGTCCTATAAGTAAAATATATCACTTGATTAACGAAAATAACCAAAATCAGGACAGATTTTAGAAAAATGTTGCATACAGTATCATTTCTGAAGTCATACTCCTCCAACATTGGGTAATTCAAAGCATTTGGCAGGCACCGCTGCTTTACATTTTCAACCTGTCAAGAACCAACAAAAATTTAATAAGCAATTAATATGACACTTTGTATAGATTGTGCTGCTCAACCATGTCCTAACATAAGTGCATTAGATTTTAATCGCTTTTTTCACCATTATTGATCCTCAATTTATTACATGCTCTACAAAATAACAGTACTTTGTCCACTAAACCATACACACGAGGTACATAGATTAATTCTCATATGACACAAGTTAGATTGATTATGCAACATAGGTGGCTGACTTCCTCTTATAAGCAGCAGTTCTAGGCCCTCCTAGAGCAAAAATTTAACAAAGACGGACGTGCTTCGAGAAATGAAGCAACATTAAGCGTGTGCCTTCAGATGATTGATTCCATTAACAAAGAATTAATTCAAATTACCTGAGATGGATCAATCTCAAAAGAGTGAGTTTCTTTTTCTTCTGCTGCAGCTGCCAACTCTGCTTCATTTAGCAACCCGTCATGACTACCCACAATTTCTCCAGCAGTTTTGCTGATTGCAAAAGCATCATTTCCATGCGCCTGCCATGTATCTAATATTATGCATTGTTCAAAGATCCATTCATATGGCATCACAGCTCAAAGGGAGAGAGAGCCTACGTTGTGGAAAGCAAGCAAGGAAAATATAGCCACTCTTTTAACACCATATATTAGACAAATAATCATTTTAATACATGGGCTTGATTGTCAAATGAACATACTACGAACTATGACAAGAGTCATACACTATTGAATTTTACGAAATGATTAACTACTGCAATGACAACATACCTCAGATGTAAGTCTTGCTCGAGCTATAGCTTCATCTTTCAGCAACTTCTTCAGCACCTACAAATACCACACAAAAACATTACCACCAATTATCCAAAATCCAAATAAAGTAAAATCAAAGAAAACCCAACTTGCCTCAGGGAATGGTGATTCAACAAAGTACCGGTTCTTCTTAAGCACGAGCTTGACTTTGCCATAATTGGCAGTAGATTCATGTATAAAATCAATCATCTCCTTAGGAAGCTTTGTTTTGGATAACTTATTCAAAACAGCTATAATGGTTTCAGTTTCAAGGCCCACCGACACTGCCGCATATAGTGAATGTGGAGTCAAATTGTACTCGTGCATCGACTCAGGCCTAATCATACGAATCCACATCCATGAGCAGAAGCAGGATGCTGGTAATCTTACGATCGTATTACCTTAAAATTAACACAAAATGATACCTGCAAACTGGCTCGGCAATGGCTATTAGGAAATCATAGGCTTGTTTATATAAAGTGGAGAACGTTTCCAGGAAAATGCGGCCATCAGCGCATGCCCATAATGGTCGATTGGCATGGTCAAGTTTCAATTCTAATTTGCTAAAATCCCTCTTTTTCCCTTCCTTATCAGCATCTAAGCAAATCACGAATAAAATTTGATTTCTCATTATAAACTTTAATCATAACAATTGCCACCATCAATCAAAACTAAAAGGGTCTATCAATGAATTACCATCGCGATAATCATCCTCAGCTTCTTCGCCGAAATAAACTTCGTCGTCTTGTACGACTGTGCCTCTATAATCATCCTGAACATAAAGAAATGTATATATTCTTCCTCCTTTTTATTGCATATGAATAGAAGGACACCAATAAGAAATTCATGATTTTGGAGTTACCTTAGAGGATTTACGCTTCTTGCTATGCCGAATCTTTTCACCTGAAGATCGTCAAGCGCCAAAATAAATATCACTACAATTAACACTTAAATAAAAGCAAACCCAACAGATAAAAATATCAAAGCTTAAAATTTCTAAGGTCATGGATGATAAAAAGAATAGATCACGATGAGGTCTTTTACCATGTCCCATGATTGGATTTTGTGGCGGTTTTCTATCGAACCTGAAAATTTCGTTCTTTATCTTTGTTTGTGCTCAGTTGAGTAAAATTTGCAAGGGAAAGCAATAATATAGAAGGGAATAAGACCGCCTCGGCGATGCACAAGCGGTGAAATAGTGAACAGGGGGAGAAATGGGAAAAATTTGGTGGGGTCCACTTATATCGGTTAGCTTGGTTTAAACGGTGACGTTTAGTAGCTCGAGAACCCAAGACAAAACCAGCCCACAATAGCAGCCAGCCGATTCTTATTAAAACTTGTGTTCATCGCGAATCATCTCCTTCCTTTCTCGACGACTGCAAAAATCGCTTGCTAATGAACGAAATGGTGAGTTTTGTGTTGTTTTGAGTTATAAATTTTATATATTTCCTATGCTTTTAAGACCAAAACGCAGGACAAGAATTTAAATTTTTGTTCAAGTTTATTACTGCTTAGGGTTTTTGATATAAACCAGTCCAGCCTGTTCTTCCCTCTTTTTATTATCAGCAAGCTGGATAAAAGGGTTCCGTTACTTTTCTTGAAAGTTTCGGCTTTTTGGGTTTAATTCGTGGAATTCTTTTGCTCTGTTGATTATTGAGATAAAATTGAACATTTTGAACCAGGCTACACCATTGATAGCAGGCATGGCGGTAGCTGCTGCTGCTTATGCAGGCAGGTATGGCATCCAGGCTTGGCAGGCATTCAAGGCAAGACCACCAACGGCTAAGCTGCGCAGATTTTATGAAGGCGGGTTTCAACCTGTTATGACAAGAAGAGAAGCAGCACTAATCCTCGGAATTAGGTACATCTTTTCAGTCCCATAAATGTGATTTTAAACAAAATGTTATTGAAGACTGTCAATTGGAATTTCTTTGTATCTTTTATTGGTATATAAGATTGAATTGAATAGGATTGATTGGATTTATGAGGATTGAACCTTCTCCAAGTTGGGTTTGTTTTGTGAGTTATTGCCTCCAGTTTTGGGTGTATTGGCCATTTGGCTTCGTTAAATATCTTTCCAGAGAATGTCTGATTTCAGTCACATGATTGTGTTATTCCTTATGTAGACTCAAGTAAGATTAGAGATGAGAGAACTTGCAATAGAATGTGGCCATTGGAAGTTTTACTTGCCTGATTAGTCTCATATCTAATTAAGAGGATGGACATTAGGAACTCGGTTTCTAGCCTTGCTCCGATATCCAGTCTCTTATGCATGTGTGCTTGTTGTGTGAATTGGGGATCGGTTCTCTGCTTAGGGCAGCGTTACTTTGTCCCCTTGCAATAGGTTGAGCTCCACAACTTTTTATGCTGGAAAGACAAGTCTGGTTAGTGTATATGCTGGTCTGGTTAGCTGAAGAGAAACAATCGCTGATTTAAGAGAGTAGATTGCTGATGAGCGAGTCGCTTGAGCTCAATTGCATTCTTGGCCTTCATTTGTATTAGAACATAAAAGCTCTGTTCCATTCGGATTATATTTGGGACGGTTCATGACTCATGAAGTGCAAATTCAATATAACATATTCGAATCAAATGGCTTGACTACTATTATTTGTATTCACAAATCTTTGATTTGATAACACAAGTATATGTTAGTTTTTCGTTTTGTATTGTTCAGCATGCTTGCATAACATACATTCGTTAAGATCTTCCTAAGGTCACAGATCTTGTTGAAACTATGTTTCGTCATTTCCATCTACAGAGAAAGTACCCCAGCAGAGAAGGTCAGGGAAGCTCATCGGAGGGTGATGGTGGCGAACCATCCAGACGCAGGCGGTAGCCATTACCTCGCATCTAAAATAAATGAAGCCAAGGACATGTTGCTTGGGAAAGCCAAGGGCGGTGGCTCTGCCTTCTAATACGAGTTGGTCCCATCTCAGTTGAAACACCTACTTTGTGGCAGAAATAAGAGTCAAGAAATATACTGCTAAAGCTCAAAAATTTTGACAGATATTGCAATTGAGGGTCTGCAATCAATTGGTGTATTGAGAACCCTCTAAAGATTGAACCCCAAGAGGGATGTCTGATATATTTTTTTACTTAGAAATTTGTTGAATGTGAGGGAAAGTTCCAGGCAAATTGTCTAGTTTACGAGTTATTCTTGCACAATTGCAGTTTGTAAACAAGAGATGGAGCCTTGCTGATTGCAGTTTCTCTTTTCCATTTTATCGAACTGGGAAGTCATTGTTTGCTGTGTGCCTTTTTCCGAGTTACTACTCATATTCTTGTGGAATAATAGATTTTTTTTTCCTTTAAGCATTCGAAATTGAGTGATTTTGTACTCGGCGGTCGTTTGGTTTAGATTTTTGAGCTACCTGGTAATCTTTTTACACTAATCAGCTGTGCAGTAATTTTTTTTTTTACAAGTAGCAGATTTTTTTTTTCTAAATACTCAATTTCGGGATTTCTTTTACAGACGGATTTATTTTTATTATATATTTATTCTATAATAATTAATTTATTAATTATATTTTTTTATAAATAATAACAATGAAGTAAACGTGTGTGTGTATATTAATATTATATAACAGTAAATATATTTTTTCTCTGGGATTTTTTTTAAAATTAGTGTGTTTGTAAAATTTAATTTGAAAAATTGGATGTTTTTGAAATTATTTGACAAAATTATGTGGGAAGTTTATGCTTGCAATACGACGTTGCGGAATTAGGTGGTGGGAATTACTTTCAATATCAGCTGCCTGAGGGATCAAAAAACAAAAAATTTTGGTGAGATCCACTTATTTGATCCTGCAATAAGGGGCTGCGGAAATTGGTTGAAATTAATTAGCTCATCTCATGCAACGGATGATCTGTTTTGCCATAATGGTAAAAGTGCACAGCAATGAGTCTAAGATCTTGGATTCAACTTTTACGAAAAGCAATATTTTAATTTTTTCAAATATATCAAATTATTTTTTTCTTTTTTTTTCCAAATTAAAATTTATATTTAATTTTTATATATTAATTAATTAAAATCTATAATTAATTTTTTAAATTAAATAATTTTATAATCAATTTAAATTATTTTATATTATCTTTATTTTTTTCAATATTTTTAAAAAATTAATTATAAATTTTAATTTACACTGAAAAATTATTAAATTAATTTTAACTTTTTTCGGAAAAAATTAAAAAAGGCCGGGACATTTCAGCCCGATTATTTTTTGAACTCAAAACCCTGTTTTCTTTTTTTTTGAGAAAAAAACCCTGTTTTCAAGACCAGCCCAACAACCATTATGACTGAATATTGTTTTATCAACATTTGGGCCAAGGAGAATATTTGGACCATGGAGAATATTTGGCTAGTACGGGAGATTGGAATTGAAATTTTCTGAAAATTAATATTCAGTCATATTGGCTCAAATATTTTTTTACTACTTAAATATCCACATGATCCCCTAAATTTTAAATTATATTTAAATTAAAATATAAATAATTTTATTTTTTTATATTTAAATTAAAATTAAAATTAATTTAAAAATTTTTTTCATGTAAATTAAAATTTATAATTAATTTTTTAAAAAATTAAAAAAAATAAAAATAATATAAAATAATTTAAATTGATTATAAAAGTATTTAATTTAAAAAATAAATTATAAATTTTAATTAATTAATACATAAAATT
The DNA here is from genome assembly GCA_037975025.1 of Excoecaria agallocha. Lineage (NCBI taxonomy): Eukaryota > Viridiplantae > Streptophyta > Magnoliopsida > Malpighiales > Euphorbiaceae > Excoecaria > Excoecaria agallocha. Next base: position 925,837 of record JBBPFJ010000030.1, on the reverse strand, counting down.
TAATTATAAATTTTAATATAAAAAAAAGAAAAGAAAAAAATAATTTAATATATTTGAAAAAATTAAAATATTGCTGAAAGTTGAATTCAAGACCTTAGATTCATTAATATATGGCAGGTTGCATAGAATCAACTAATTAATATCAACTCATTCCTGCAGTCCCTTATTGCTGGATCAAACAAGTGAATCTCATTAGAATTTCTTATTTATTCCTTGATCAGCTGATATTGAAAATGGTCCCATCACCTAATCCCGCGATATCGTTTTGTAGAAATAAACTTTCCACATCATTTTACTAAATAATTTCAAAAATATCCCATTTTTCAAATTAAATTTTACAAACATGCTAATTTACAAAAAGTTCCTTTTTCTCTTATATGATATTATCTGTTGATTCTGTTCACATATTATATCTTCACGGGTAATATTACCCAAAAACAGCTTTTATCAGACAGACTAGCTAGTAAATGTTTATGGAACAGCCGTTACCAAACGTACCCTTAAATTTTTTATATCAATTTTTTTTTATCTCCAAATTATATAATTTTTAAAACAGATAATTTTTGTTTTTAAATCACTCAAAAGGGAAATATTTATTAGATATATTTATCTCTAAAGTGAAGAACATATATATTTTTAAATAATACATATTTATCTTATGAAAAAATATTAAACGGTTAAAGATTCAAAAGACTATTTTATATTTTAAAATCTAATTTTTCTGAGGAAAATGCGATGATTAAGATACGAAACTAACCATTCATGGCTTTTTGAAATATTAAGATCATCAAAGTTTCTCAAAACCATAGAAATTGAAGCAGCAGCAACTGCTGGAAGTATAATAATTTTACAAAAAAGAAAAAACAAAAAAGAAAATTTCGCAATAATCAGAGAGCAACAGAAATGGGGAAAATGGGAAATTAGGGATTCAAATGTAGGGCAAGCCTCTCGCTTTAGCTGCAAAGACTATAGCAGAAAAGCGGCCATGGCAGCCCAGGCTTTGGTTTTTTGTGCGCCCATCGCACTAACATGCGCCACGATTTTAAAAACCTCCCTCGTGGAATACCACGCCACCTCTAGCTGAAGAGATAAGCGCTCGGCCTAAGGCGCTTCTCCTCTGTTTCGTCTTCTCTTTCCTTTTATATAGTTGCCTGGCTGCTAACCCTATTGTTTATTGGGCCGGGTTTCAAAATCCTTGGGTCTTGGGCTTAATTGATTTTTCGATTGAATCTAATCCAGACCAATTTGGGCGTGCAAATCATGTGATGCCTCACCAGCTTCGGCTTGGTTTAGCTGCCATCTTCTTCATCTTAAAGCAGAAGCCAACACAGGATTAACTGAATTCACGCAGCGGAATTCTCTTTCAAGGTAATCTACGCTTCCCGATTTATTTTGAATTTTTTTATTTAAGCTCGTAATTTTTGGGATTTGTTTCGCTGGTAGAAACTTTTGGATCTGTGCTGAAGTACATCTCATCTTTGGCAAATTTCATTTTTCTTTTCTGTTTTGTGATTTCTTTTCATGCGGAAGGTGACACAAAGTAGCTTTGTTAAGCTTTTAATGTGGAATTTACATGTAAAAGCTTTCTTTAGATATTAATAAAATTGTTGGAGGATATGAATTTTCTATTTAACTGTTTTGTTTCCAACAAGTCGATGGAAATAAGAAAGAGAATTTTGAGGTATGATTTTTGGGTTCTTTCAATTCTGTAAAAAGTTTTGACCTTTATTTCTCATATAATAGTTTGTTGCTATAATTTTTGTGCTGTGTATGCAAAAATGTACGTTCTATTAGTTTTAAAAAGCAAATTGAACCATGAAATTGAATTGTGCTCTTAGGTCTTACCTGAATGTTTCTGCTGGCTTGGCACCCAGTAGATTTTAATATATGAATGCACTTACCTGTATTATACATGCGCATATTGATAGATTAAACCATGTTAAATGGAATGGTGAAGAGTACCTCACGTTTGGAACTTTTTTCTTCAGACCTTGGTAAAGGTTAAAGATGATACACAGGGAAGGGAGGTGAGTTCACTGTCAATTGTGGCGTTTTGCAGTTTTAATGATTTGACTGAATTGCTGTGAATGCACTACATTTAAGATCATTATGGTCCCAGGTATGCTTCACCACGGAGCTCAATTTCACCCATTAAAGGTCGTCGATCAAGGTCATTGTCAAGATCTCACCGAAGCCGTTCCAGGTATGCAGTGAATTTTCTTTTTTTTTTTTTCTTGCTTTAGTTGTATTTTAAATTGTGTCATGCATTCAGGCATATTATCTGTACTTCTCTGTGTGATTGTCTTTATGGTAGTAAAGTTCCGAGTTATGGCTGATTGCTGTTGCTGCAGGAGTCGTGAATCTGAAGATGCAGCAAATCCTGGCAATAACCTGTATGTTACTGGGTTATCCCCTAGAGTAAAGACCAGTGATCTTGAGAAGTATTTTGCCAAAGAGGGGAAGGTATAGTTCTTTAAATTTGGTTATCCTATGTCAAAGATTATGTTGCTTCGCATGTTACTTGTTTAGGAATCATCTAAAATGGTGGTACTATGTAGTTATAATGATCATGCTAACTAGTTCCACATGATGTGCATGTATTGGATTAGGAAAGGAGCTTCTAAGTATAAAGCATAATGGATTTTAATATAATGCCTCTCTCTTGATTCTAGTGGTTCTGGGATTTGGAGTCACACTAAGCATTCGTAGATATAATAGTACCTAAAAGAAACTTGTTCGTGGACTCGAAACAAATGGTTATTCACTCTATTAATAGGTTCAAATAGATTTAGGAACTTAAAACCTTTCAATTCAAATGTATAATGTCTTACATTTAGAGCTAATAGGAGAATGACTGACAGGTTATGTAAAGTCTGCTATAGTCACAAATCATGTATCTGTTTGTAGCATACACAGTTCATCATTCACTGTCTGCCATTTAATATGCTTCTCATTATTCCCTGAGCTTTTGGATTACCTTTCCAAGTATGGAGTTTCTGTTTTGAAAATTCTATGTCTAGTCTTGCTTTACTTTGCAGTACCTATGTCATAGTGTATAATAATAGGAACTCATGAGTTACGAGTTCACATTGAGTCTAAGAAAGTGAGTAGCTTTCAATTCTTTGTGTCAAATGCTACTGTGCACAAGAACTTTACCAAGTTTTTGTTTCAGGTTCTGGAGTGTCATGTAGTGACAGATCCTCGCACCAGAGAATCCCGTGGATTTGCTTTTGTTACCATGGAGACAACTGAAGATGCTGAGCGCTGTGTCAAGTATTTGAATCGTTCAGTACTTGAAGGACGACTAATCACAGTGGAAAAGGTGTAGTTTTGTGTCAATGGACAATAGATAATGTAGAGAATGCTATGCTATTTTCATTATTGTTTGGAAGTTATCTTTCTAGAAAAGTTGCCTGATAAGTTTTGGCAGCAGGTCTTGTGTGTATTACTCCATCGAATTCACAATCTAAGCTCTTAACAGTTGAAACTATCACTACATGATTCACGATACGAGTTCTGCAACGACATTCCAAACACACCCATTCAAATTCGACTATTTTGGAGAGGGGTGTATGCCCTGTAATCCTTTTCTTCACTAGTAACTGTATCTCGCCTGCCTGTTTATTTATTTGCTATTTATTATATTTTGCACTATTCTTGAGTCAACTATAGTAATGTGTCCATTAGTCAACTTACATTTTTATTTGAATGGAGGCTGATGGTGCTTTTAAAAGAATTAGGAGATTAAAAAAATGTATTATACATGATGAATTATAGTTTTGTTCGTCTTGACAAACCATGTTGGCAAGAGTAGCTGGACACTTCCAAGTAAAATACTTGCAGCTGTTGAGACTCTCATGCAGATTATTATCATTGTTTCCAGATGGCAATATGCGTTCACCTTTTGATATATAAATGTGTTTGACACAGAATGCATCATACCTCATTGCTGAATTGTTGACTTTAGCTTTTTCTTTTGTTCCTTTACTAAGCTTCAGAAACATGGCTTTATTTGCATCTTCTGCAGGCAAAAAGGAGTCGTGGTAGGACACCTACTCCAGGCAGATATCGTGGTCTCAGAGATAGACGAGGTACTTGCGGGAATTACTTCCACATAATGCTTATATTAGCTGAGCAGGAGTTGCTGTGTGCAGAATTTGCTCTTTTTATTATTATTATTATTTTTTTTTATCTTTGAAAAGTGAACTTCCATGCCATTGCTGGTAGCTGGGATTTGATATCATCTCTTAATTTTGGGCTATGGTTTTGTGCAGTATGAAGATTTTGTTGTTATCATTATACCATCAGACCATTAGAAATTAGCAGTCTAGTTACATTTGTTTCTGAAAACGCTCGTTTGTTAATCCTCGCAGGGCAAGGCAGCCGGAGATCCCTCAGCTTCTCACCTCGCCGATGGGATGACAGAGGCAGAGACAGAGACAATCATTCACGGGATCAGCGTGGTAGATCACGCTCTCCACACAGTAGAAGAGGACATGATTATGATTCATATAAGAGGCACAGGGATCGCTCGTTATCTACTGGGCGTGGCTACAGGAGATAGACTAAAAGCTATTGAAATTCGCATCATATTTCTCTCTTTATCACCATGGTTGATCTGGATTCCATGTGATGAAATCATGTTGGTGATTTTGTTGTTACCTAATTTGTGTTCTATCCTCAAGCAAAGCATGTGTAACTTGTTTATGTAGGGTAACTGGTTTGTTGGCAAAACACTTCATTGCAACTTCATGAATTTGTGTTGGTCAATCCTCCAACAAAAAAAAAAAAAAAGGTGCCCTAATAACCCTCTTTATCTTTACTTTAGAAATTTGTGTTAATAAACCTGAAATTGACAGAACTAAAGAGTGTAAATATGCAATTTGTACATGATATGGTATATCATTTAATAGTATCATTTGAAATACGAGCACAGATTAAATAAGATATAAATAAAATAGTAAAATTGTTTATTTACATAAATAAAATTATATACAGAAGCTAACTGATGGATTTGGAATAACAAAAATTAATAAATTTCCTTTTTCACTGAGCATTAAATTGCTACTGATTGAAGGTGTTGGTTGAGAAATCTCACCCACCATTGATGTCACTAAATCTTATAGTATCAACTCTGTCCATAACAAATTTAATGTTCTTGGTATTTTCTTTCTTTAAAATTTATATACCAAAAAAGGGATTTTTCTTTCTGGAAAGATACAACTCCAAAATGCAAATCCAACTTAAATCCTCGTAATGAATGTTCTAAATTATTTTTTCTTAAAATGGAGCCACTTCTATTATTTTCATTGGATTCTCTATAAAAGTTTGGAAATAATACATTAAATTGTGCAATAATTGAATAATTTAGTGCTGGACTTCTTTGACATCAAATTGCCTGCTTTCATTTTAATTTTACTAAAAATGTCATCAGTTTATAAGAGCAATAAATGTGGCTTGCTGAAAATGTTCACATATGGTTGTGGACAATTATTCACCCATATATATATATATATATATGACCCAAGACGCAGACACGTAACTCATTTTCTGTATTTCGTAAGTTGACTACGTTTGCCAAAATGGGTTAGTTAAATAGTAATACCTAAGAGTCTCAGCTCAGTCACCTTATATATATATATATATATATATATATATATATATATATAATGAAAAAAATCTATAAATATTAGTTAATTCAAGTGATTTGATATTTTTTTACTGTTTAAAAGTTTTATAAATAATAAAAATTAATATTGAAAAAATTTTAATTCAGTATACTGCAATTTAAATCGATAGATCATTCAATAAAAAATGTAAAAATTTTTTAATTCAATTGCTTCTTTCAATATTTGTATTTTTGTAGTTGCACTATAATAGCTATACTTTAGCATATATTTATTTTTTATTATACTATATCAAATAAATCAACATACAACTATTTAATTCAATAGTTATTGCTAACGCCACATGTATTTCATTCTCTATAACTATTCTGCAGTAGAAATTTATTAGTTCCATTAATTGTGCAAATTTGTATTTGTGCTAAATAAATTTTTAACAAAAAATAATATATTTTTAAAATATTTAAAAATATTCTATATTCAGAATTTAAAGCTAAAATCTATAGCTATGACTTAAATAACTCACATTTTCGTATATCATATTTTCAAGTTCTAGCAGCACTACTTACTAAGTCGGCCATTAATGTTTGATTGATACTCACTCCGTTCTTTTTTATCTATCATTTTTAAATAAAATTTAAATTTTATTTATCTATTACTTTTATACTTTTAATATAATTCAATTTTTTTCAATTTATTTTTTTTAATAAAACCAGAATCAATCAGATTTGATAATTTAATTTTAATCACGTAATTTAATACTAAATTTAAGTTTATTTATTATTTTTTAATCGTAATTAAAATAACAAAAATAATTAATAAAAAAACGGAGGAAGTAATATAAAAGTCATATTTGCAATTGTATTAATTTCATTTTTTTATCATTTCTTTTTTATTTGTGCTTGAATTTGAAATATCGTGACATTAAAATAATATTATTAGTATTAACTATTAAGCTATATCTTATGGACTTATTCTTATCTGTACTATTAGTGGCTGTATATTTGCATTTAAACATTATAATTTTAAAATTAAATCAAATTATTGTTTAATTATCAAATAACATATATCATAATCAAATAGTAATTATGGTAAATTTTTATATAATTATATATTAATTCAATTAAGTTGAATTACTGCAAAGAGCAGTAAATTAAAAAAAAAAGTAAAAGTAAAAGAGACCATGTGGGGGAAGTGGGGTCCACACTTTGAATCGTAAAATCAGGAAGCGGGATTTAGATTTTAGAGTGCGCTCCAGCTGCAATAGTGGACTTCAAATTCAAATTTAAATTTACGAAATTCTAATTATTTATTTTTTAATTTGTAAAAAAGAAATTGAAAATATATTATTCTTCTTAGCTACATGGTACAATTTCACTTGCTAGGATAAGATCCGACAGCTAGTTTTCTGACACGTGTACGTCACTCCCGTCTTTTATCGTTTCAAATTTCCGGTTACCGGTTATCAGTTTGAGTTGGCTTGTTTGGCTTGGCTTTTGGTTGTTGGTAAGTTTTAGTGTGACGATAATGCCCCTGAGATGCAGACACAGGTGCTGGATATTTGTTTTGCAGAGTGTAGGGTCAATCATGGCCGTTGAATTATTTGCTGTCGGATAAATGGCGTACATCCAATCTAGCTGGTAAATATCAAGAAATGCATTTTAAAATTTAGTTATCTTTCAAGCAGGAAAATAACTGTTGTCCTACAATTTCCCTAGCATAAAAAAATATTTTGGATTAATTTTTATATGAATAAATATGACAAGACTTATTATAACAGTGACACGTCACATGTAATTACTGACTGCAAAGTATACTGTTCACGCATATACACATTCCATAATCTAGTGATGTGAAATCCCGAAGGACCAGTCCAACCCCAACCCAAAGTCCCATGCGAGAAGACTCACACATCATTACGGCATCAACTGTTTTTATATGGATAAATATGACAAGACTTACTGCAGCAGCGACACGTTATAAGTAATTACTGACTGCAACGAATACTATCTATACTTATACACACATACACTCTACATTCTAACGATATGGGATCGTAAAAGACCCACATCGCTAGATTGTTTTTTAATAATAGATTAATTTGTTTATATGAATTATTTTTAATAATAGAAACTTTAAAAAGTCAAAGTGCATCCAAAGAGATTTGATGAAGGGGTACGTACATCAACACATGAGATTATATTATCATGTTACTACATATTAATATTAAATAATAGCTCGTCAATTTTTAATGAAATTATTTACTGATAATATCCGATATTATCTCTTATTTGGATTTGAATTATATTCGGATCAAAAGATAGCCAAATAGAAAAGCTCAGCTAATGGTGAGCTCAGCACACCTGGAGCCTGACACGTGATTAAATAGACGTACACTATAAATAAATATATCAGATTGTTCGATCAGACAATATATAATTTTTTTGCAGCAGTTTATTGATACACGTCTCTATTTCATCCATCGTCTGTTCCACGTCACGTCTTTACAGAACTATTATGATACTCAGATAAATTACTCAAGTCATTCTTAGTATCTCCTATAAATAACATATTATTTTACATTTCAAACACACAATATTCTATCACTATTTTCTCTCTTTAAATCTAGTAATTCATTTAAGTATCGGAGTGCTCACGCCTAATCTAATCGAACATGCATTTCTTAAAAGTTTTAAACATTGACTATTCTAATCGGATCTCATTACCCACATACAAATACGGCATCGTTTTGACTGTCATAACATATTCTACTCTTATAAAATCTCCAGACTTATCACTTACTTTTTTATTCCACACAAGCCGTAATTTTTAACTTTTTAAACATATCAATAAAATCATTAATTAATATTAATTTTATAAAATATTAATTATATTTTACTAAAATGTTTTACTAATTCTCTTCATTCATATTAATTATTTATTATTTTTTTATGCATACAAAAGGATAAAAAAGCAACATAATTAATTTTATTAAAATTTGAAAATTATAATTTTGATGGAAACAAAAAAAACGTTTAAAAATTATGGCAGTATGGCGGTACAGATGGGGTACTATTAATTTTTTAATATAAGAAATATTCAAAGTGTAATTTAGATATCGTTCAAACTAAAGGGATTCAAATAATATAATTTGGTTATCATAAAATACTAATTAAATAAATTCCATCGGTGAAATGGATGATATGAATCTATTTTATTTTGATTAAAGATTTTATATTTTAACTTCATAAAAACAATGCTATAAATGTTTAAAAATAAGCGCTCTATTCCCTTTTTAATTTTATAGTTCTACTTCTACTTCATGATAATTCAAATTAATGACTAAATAATTGTATCGCTGAAGCACTATTTAATATATTTTTGAAAAGCATAACGCTAGTGTGATATAATCATGGTTATTAAACTCGAATTGACTCGACTGGTCGGACCCGATTGGCAAGCAATTCAAGTTGATTCAACTTCAAAATCGGAAATGATAAAAACTTGGGTTGACTCGTAAAAGATCGGATTGACTTGGGACTTATCGACTCGAACCAGACTCGGGTTCAATCTTAAAACGTTACATTTTGGAGGAAATTGCCCTAAAATAAATCCCTAAATTTCTTATACTCCTGCCTGCATCTCATTATTTCACGTCGCCCTCCTCTCTGCCTTCATTTCCTCTCACGACTCCGCCATTCTCGTCACTAATTTGCTTAAAGGTTGGACAACAGCAATTCTCTTCACACTTTGAAGGAGTTGTAGAGGTTAGTATATGTCATTTCTTCGATTTTATGTTGATGGTTTTTTGCTAGGTGTTTGTTGTTTTTCAGATTCATGGTACTGTTGTTGTTTTATAATCTTTGGTTCTTTTCCTGGTGAAAAGATGTTTTAATTAACTTTTGTTGATTAATATTATGAAGAGAAGATGCATATCATAGTTCTCATGAGCTGTTGTTACTAAAAGCTGTCAAAAGTTTGCTGGAAAAACCAAATAGCACAAGGACATAGTGTTATTGTGTGTTTTTATTTATTTATTTATTTATACTTTCGGTTAGCACCTAATTGTTGAATGTGGATACCATTTAAGGATGTACTGAAGCTAAGTCAGTTCAATACTATTGGTTTCTGGAACTTCATTAAAATATTTTGGTGCTTGAAATCTTTGGTCGAACTTCACTAAGTTATTGCTTAGTACTTGAATTGAGTTGATATGGTTCTGAAGACATTTGGGCTTGACTTCTTGTCAAATTATTGTCATCTACAATTTAAGTAATTTCTTGCTTCCCAAATTAAAGTTTGAACAAAGTTGATTAAGCTTAATTTGAACTTAAATTAGCCTTTACTTTTATATAGCTAGGTTAAAATGACAAATATATCAATACCTTATTTGAATATTAATGTTTGTGATCAGCACTTCAAGGTTTCTTGCATAGAAAACATGTTAGAATAGGGACTACTAACGGACACCAGCATATAGACTTTGATGGTTAAAGTAGATATTGGCATAAAGGTAAGAGTGCAAGTGTAATGAGAATGTCTAGAAGAAGCCTACTCTTGATGTCTAAAATTATTATAATGAATTGAATGAGTGTTATGTGAGTGATATTGTAAGAAACAGCTTGTTGTTTGTACACAAACAGCTTGTTGTTTCTTGTTATATGGAAATAGTCTGTTTATATATAGCTGTTTCTTGCAATATCACTTACATATTATAGATACAAATAATAGATCTTCCTCAATCAAACCAAGGTTTCAAGAAAAAAGCTAACTTGTACCTTTGACTTTTGGACTAAAATTTAGACAAACAAAACCATTTAATTTTACTAGAATACTACTGGATCACAAGAATGTTTTGATAAAAAAAACTAGACTAAATTGTACTAAAAGAATTGATATGTTACTGTTAATTTATTTTGTTATATGTGATAGGAATGAACTAATATATGGTTATTTAAAATGTCTATTTTATATCCACACCCACAAACACGCAGTGTCTTAGAACATCTATGCATAATTGTAAAGTCAACGTATTCCATGAGCATATAATAGTTGTTGTAAAACGATATATATTATTTTATTCATAATTAAATATTGGTTCTTTGATACTATTCAAGTATTCATTACGATAGAAGTTGGAATAGTTTGGTTGAATTCTTGGTTCTTTTGTTGTAAAAATTATATGTGTAGTATATTTAATTATATGTTTATTTTAAAATTTTAGATGCTATGAAGCATAACTTAATTCAAGAAGTTGATGAAAATGAAAATACAGATGATGGAAAAGATGAAAATGAATATAAAGATGAACAAAGCAATTGAAATTAGCGATAATTGCTTGTTATTATGTTAAATGGATTTATTTAGATATTATGTGAATTTATTTAAATATTTACTATTTATGTTTGGAAAATATTTTAAAGGAAAAATTTCAATATGTCCTTATCTGTATAGAAATTCCCATCCCAACATAAAAAAATATAATTATAATTATAATTAAAATATAATATTTAATAATTAATTGTAATTGAAATATAATATTAAATAATTAAAAAATATAAATTTAATTTCAAATTAAATTAATATAAATTTTAATTATTAATACAATTAAAATTAAATATAATTTAAAATTAAATTATAAAAATATAATATAATTTAATTATTAAATTATGAAGGTAAAAAAATTTCGAAATAGAAACCATAATTTCCATTTTCATTTCAAATTTTAAACTAAAAAATATTTTTTATCCGTCGTCTTCGTGAAAGAATTTTTTAAAAATTCTTCTCACTCTTCAGGATGATTTTTCATTTCAAAATCATCCCCATGCAGGAAGCTTCAATTATTTGTAGCGCAGAGCAGAGAATAACATTATTGCTGAAGCAGCACCACCAATTGAGGCTCTGTACACGCACAACAGTGCACACGTGACCAATTTCTATTGGTTTAACCTTCTCTTTTTTCAAACTCTGTCTGCACTTTCTGGGCCCCCACAAGATCACGGCGCCTACAGTGCCCAGATTTCATTACGTACGACAAAACTCTTTTTCTTCTTCTTCTTCTTTTTTTTTTTTTTCATTTTTAATGGTCTACAAATTATTCAATTTAAAAATAAAACATTTATTTTTATTTAGATGCATCATTTTCTCAAAAAATCATGTGAACCACAAATTGATTAATTTTACACCTAATATGTGTAATTTAGGAATACTCATTACATTTTAATTCTCCATGTATTATCCAATTACTAATTAAATATTTAATATTATATTGCAATTTGACTCTTAATATTGTATTATTTATTATGAAAACTAATCAAATTCCGGTCATCTAAGAAAATAATAATTCAACAAATTTTCAGTAAGGGAAATTCAAACAGTTAAGTTAATAAAAATAAAGAGAATATTTGAAAGTCCTTATACAGTGTATAATCATTTCGTATTAAATAAAAGCATACCTAGTTATGTGAGGAGTTCATAAATAAAGTCTTTATATTGTTAAACGAGTTGAGCTACTAATGCTAAATAAAAGGGGGCCATTAATAAAAATGCCATTTATCGATTATAATTTAAATTTTAAATATTAGTAGTGTTTGGATATCTCATATCATATAAAATCTTTAAAATATACTGATTATACAGTTTAATTATCAATTGTTAGTTTAAAATTAAGCACACAATTCTATATAAAAAAATTGACAATAGTATTAACACGACAATATTTATAGACTATCAAATAAATAATATTTTCAAACTACACCTATTAGTATGCCAATATTTATATCATTCTATATGGAAAAATGAATAAAATGGTCTAATTGAAAGGAATGAAAATATGAATATTGACAGAGTAATAATAAAAGAAAAGATGTTAGTAGTTATTTTTTTATTATTTTTTATGTAGTTTAGTATAAAAATTCGATTAATTTGATTAATCTGTATCGAATACTGTACAACTTCATTATCAAAAATGATCATCTCAATATCATAATTTTTATATATATACCGAATTCACAGATTGAATTCAAAATATACTTAAAAGATAGAGTACTCTCATCAACTCGTACCAACGGATGTTGATAGATGTTAGTAGTTATTAATCTTATAATTTTTTTCCATGACTATAACTTGATAAAGAGGACTAATCACAAAAAAAAAAAAAAAAAGAATTACAGAAATTTATATATTTATAAGATTTAAAATAAAAAAAGCTTTAATTCTAAAGCGGAGCCGAGCCGGGGCGAAAAAGAGTGTAGACATAGGAACAGAACATAAAAACAGACAACGCACGAATCCCAACGTTACTCTTTTACTAGAATGCGAGGGAAGAATGAGAAAACCAGTAAACCGGTGAGACCGGTGACAAAAGCGTGACCGTACGGCACATGCAAGGTCGTTTCCATGGCAGTTGGTAAGCATTTAGTGTGCTTTTGCTTCCCTTTCTCTCTCCATTATATCTGTTTTTCTCTTTCTCTCTCTTAAAAGCTGGGCAATTTTTTTCCCTTCTCACTTCCAAAATTATTCTTCTTACTTGCTGCTTCTTTTTTCTCTCTCTTTAAGCTCTTCCGGTACGTTCCTCAGATCCGATTTATCGTCTACTATATCATTCAGGTATTCTTTTTGCTCAAATTTGCTTTTCTGCTTCATCTTCTTCTTCAATAGAAATTAACAATTTGAGTTCAATTAAGCTGTTTTAATGGATTTTCCTATTAAGTGTCATTCATTGTTTAAACTTTGATTAAACATGACTTTAAAGCAAAAATTAGTACTATTAATGGGAAACCAATTTTATTCCTTTACTTTTCATTGTCGATTCCTCTGAATTTCATTAAAAATGTTTTTTTTTAATTGGTATGCCTATTTTTCTCTTTCTTTTTGATATAATGAAGGAATTTTGAAGAATTGAGAATTTGGAAATTTTTAGCTTTAATGATGGTATTAAAATTTGGGGATTTTTGTTCTGAAAGAATATTGGATCGAGTGTATCTGATTACTCATAATCATTATATTGGATTTTTAATTGGTACTATGCTACAGATTGATAAGTATAAAGGGTGTTTAATTTAATTAATGAGGAGCACCTTTTTTATCCGAATCCAACAGTAGCTCATTTATTGATTTCAATCTTAGTCCGTGACTAGGTGATTGCACAATCAAAGTTACCTTATAAATTCTCCGTCGAATTTTAATTGATTAGAAGTGAATCTGCGGAACTGATGTTCTCTTCATTTATCTTCTTCAGGTGCTGTAATAAGAGCTCAGAATTTTCAGTGAAGCCAAGTTAGATTTGGATTTACCACCAACACCCTAGTAATTGAGAAGCCCTTTTCTTTCTCTAGATAAACTAAATGGGTTCTGTGCAAAATTTAGGTATTTTGGGTAGTAGATACTATTGATAGGCTGTTTTTTGTCTGTTCGTTGTCATCATTCCATAAAAAATTCAAGGTTAAAGATGCTTAAGACTGAGCTATATTCTTCTCGAATTCTTTCTCCTTTTCGAGAGGAAAGCAGCGATGAAGAGCTCTCTGTACTTCCTAGGCACACCAAAGTGATTGTGACTGGAAACAACAGAACAAAATCCGTCTTGGTTGGTTTACAAGGCGTTGTCAAGAAGGCTGTTGGCCTTGGTGGCTGGCATTGGCTGGTAAACTTACTTGTATATTCTTAGTTCTGTGCATTGCTAAGCTTTTTAGTTCAAATCAAGATTTACCAGTGTCATGTTATTATATAATTGCGTGCATTGAAAATTTTGGAAGAGGGTACTGTTGGAATTTTTAGTATCGTGTCAAACGGTCATCTAATTTTTTTTTTAAGAATTTATATTTTTTTATTTTCCTCTTTGATGACGTTTCTATTTTTCAGTTCAGATTGTTTTAGTAGTTTTTTTCCTCTTTAGGCAAATGTGTTAGATTTCTGTTTCAGAATTTTCCTGGGAGAATGTTGTTTTATGCTTATATTGCTCTGCTGGCAGTTCTTTTTATCATCCTAATTAGTCGATACTCGGGCAAAATTTTATAAAGGACCGATTTTTAGTCTGAACTTTGAAGCAATCTTTCTTTTTATATATATATATAAATTCTTTAGCTGGACCAGGATCAGTTTCAAAACAAAGAAAGAGATGAGACAGGAAATGACTCTGAACGTGATCGTGAAGATATTAGACCTGAAATTTGAAATTTAAAATCTACTAATTATCAGATTTTGTTTTCTTGGTTCCCACAACTATCATGTCTAGTAAAGTAAATTTTCAACTGGAAATCATGATAAAGAGTTAGTTAATAGAACAGTTAGGTACATGTTAGTAGTTTAAGTTTTCTGATTGTTTTGTAGCCCTTCTATTCAGGGAGGATGTCCGATTTCTTGTTGTACAGCCCTCCATCTAGTTTATTGGTATGGTTGTGATCCAAGAGGTGTTTAGTTCTTTTATAGGATCTGAGAGGCTCAATGTATTTCATTGACAAGGTTGGTTTGATTTTGTGGATTACATAGGACTGGAAAAAAAAATGCTGTTCAGGAATTTTTAAATTATTTCTAAGGCTGTGGAGATTGTGAATGATTTTGAATTCAATTAGATGAGTTTTATGTGATTGGACTAGTTTTTCGTTGCTTTTTCTTATTGCTGGATATGTTATAGAAATTCCTAATTATATATGAATATTATATGTTACTGATGAAACCTTGATTCTTTGGCATGGAAGGTTCTAAAAAATGGTGTTGAGGTAAAACTGCAAAGGAATGCACTGAGTGTACTGGAACATCCAACCGGGAATGAAGTAGATGGAGATAATGATTTTGATACCAGCAGTGGCTCTGACATTGGAGAGAAGCACCATGATTTATGTAGGCTTATCTTATGAATGGACTACTTTAGTTAAAACATTGTATTTATTGGCAAGTGCTGTGAACTTTGTATCTTTTGTAATGTTTTGGGCAGCTAGCTTCAGTGAGATCCACAAAATTAGCAAGCCAAGAGTTCGGACAGCAAGACCATGCATTCCGTCATCAAAGTCAACAAATCGCAGCAGTTACAGAGATGTCCAATCAATTGTCCATACACCTCAACCTGTAAGCAATCTCAACCTGTAGGATATTCATGTCTCATAGACTCCTTATGTTTGTTATCATCCAAGCAAAACAGAATTTCCTGGATTTGTGTTTCACTCATTCGTTTTCAATTTCATTTCAAACAATGTGTTGGATATGTTCCTTATTGTTGTTAGTTAGTTTGGCTTTGGATGTAAATCTTTTTATTTTGCAAGCAATTTGCACAGTGCTCAATAACATGTTCTCTAATGTTTCATGTGGATGCTCAGAAGGTGAACTTTGCAAAGCTCGGAACAGAAATGCTATGGAGATATTGCAAGCGATACAACATTGTGAGTCTTACTTATCCCTGAAGTCTGTTTTTTTCAATCATAAGAAGTCCTAGACAATTTTACTTGATGTTATTTGAATTTTAAATTAGGCAAGTATCCGATCCGATTCATCAAGGGATCAAATGCTTAACGCTGTCCAGCAACACTTTGCTTCTCAGGTCTATATATCTGTCACTCTTTTATGCATTTATGCATGTAACTATTTCTCACTTCATTCTGTGACCGACATAATTTTATGATTGCAGCCGCCTTTGGTTGAGGTGCAAGTGATTGCAGAATTCGTGCAGTCTGCGAAGAGACTGAAACTAGCTCGCAGATCAACAGAGTGAGAATTCTGAACGTTCGATGTCTTGTATAATTATATGCATATAAATCCTAACACGTAGATTAGATCTGATCATATACTGATATCGGATAATGCTTCACCAGAGTGACACATTTCTCCTAATATTCTAACCATGTAATATTTGGCTGATGCCTAGTTAATCTCCAGGTAGATGTCTAATTGAAATAACTACTGGTATTTATCAGACTGCTTACGGTATATATGAGATTTATCACATTTTTTTCTACTATGAATCACATATTGCAAGCGGGTCAGTTAATTGTTTGATTAGGAAAGGGATTAAGTGCTTATTTTGCGCCAAAGCTAAGGTCCTTAGGCTTTTTCTTATTTTGGGCAGTCATAAACCCTTGCTATGTGCGGATCAAATTCATAATGAGCGCAACTGCTATGTAATGTGCACAAATTGGCCTTCAAGGCAGTGATGGTGGTAGAGGTCCAACCTGGAATTTTTGTGTCATTTAGAAATCTTGTTTTGTACAGTTGGGAGTGATGGAGACTTGTGGGACAGCAGTTCTCGGAAAATTGGATTGATGAACCGATGGTCTTTCCCCTTTTACTTGCTATTTTGCCCTGAATTTCAAATCAAGAGGTCTTGTCATTTTAATTAAGGAGGAACGTGGAACTGGATTGACTATTAGATCATGATTTAAATTGGAGTTTTGAATTCTTTAATAAATAATTAAAATGTTCATACAATATCTAAACGTGGTGTTGAGTTTAGTAGGGTTAAATATGTATCGGTTAATTGGGTTATTAATAATTTTATTAGATAAATTCATTAATTTTGATTAATTGTTATATTGATTTTGATTTTTAATTTATTTTTTTGGATTAATTTATTGGTTAATACATAAATAAATTATAAAATTTGTAATATCATTTTTAATAGTTAAAAATGCTTTAGAAATGAAAAAATTACAAATTAAATACAATATTTATTAAAAGAATCAAAATAAAAATAAAATTTTTATAATTAATTATAAAAATTAAATATATTTAATATGAAACTTGTTAATTATACATATATAATGGATAAATAATAATAAGAAGAAGGATGTTTTTTTTTAATTAAAAATATGTATTTTAATAATATTTTAGAAGGTTATAAATCATAATATTTATAAATTATATAAATATTGAAAATATAAGTTTAAAATTTAAAATATAATTTATAAAATGTATATATAAATTGGTTTTGGATCGGTTCGGTTAATTATTGATTTTTAAAAATAAAAATTGTAAATTTAAATTTTTTATTCGGTTAATCTAAATATTGTTTCGATTTCGGATCGATTTTTTGGTCAATCGAAATTTTGATTTTTTTTGCTTATCCCTAAAAATAAGGGTCAACATGGTTCTATTTTTTGTTATTAATTGAATTGAAATAATAAAAGATGGAAATTGAAACTGAAATTTAAACCAATTAAACCACTAATTGAAATCTAACTAACTAAAGGTAATTTTATTAAAAATAGGTCAAAATCATTTTTTTCACTAAATTTTTTACATTATTTTTGCAATTAAAGTTTTTTTTGTTAAAAAAATGCCATTGTTGCTTATAAAAATCAATCACATAATACCATATGTCGTATATTTTAATGGTAAAATATTTCTATTTCAATAAATTCAATAGCTTAATACCTCCAATCGAATTAATTCGGTTTGAAAATCGAAATATTCTGAGTCCTGGTGAATGTTTTGTTCATGAAGTTTGAAGTTTAATATGATTATCGAATTCAAATAGTATTGCAGAAAACGTCCCTTTAGCCATCATTATTAGCGACAGCAATATCATAATTGGCGTACCCAAACATTTTGTATCCAACGGCTATGTTTTCTTTTCCTTTCTTCCTTCAATTGATTTTGGTCAATGATATAGAAAAAGTTTGGTTGGATTATTATGATTTTGGTTTATGATTTTCACTAAATTTCTATTTTTTATCATTTAAACTTATGATTGTCGATTCAATTGGTAAAAAATTTGAAACTTTTTAAATAAAATTTCGCATTCAATTATTATTATTATTTTGTACATGAAAGATACGCTATTGAAAAAATGCTTATAATTGTGAAATTAGCAGTATTTAACTTTAAATTAATCGATTCTGTAAGTTAAAAAAAAAATACACTAAACATATGGATAAATAAAAAAAAATGTTTTTTTGAAAAATTTCCATTTATAGTCCTATTTCAAAATGGGAAAAAAAAAAGAATCAGCTCTAGGCCTATGATATTGATAGCCCACAGACCAACATTCCTATGGAAAAACATGAGGGATGTGGCAGTCCAATCTAGTCAGTTCTAAGTTTCTATCATGGACAAAGGATGGTGACCAAGCCTAACTAACTTTTCTTTTATTTTATATATGTATAATTCTATGTATTAATAGTTATGGGTGAATATAGTACGGTGTTAACTAAAATCGAATTTAATTAATTTAGTTAGTTCAATTTTAATTATTTAAATAATTGGTTCAATTTTAATTGATAAAAATTGTTACTTTTAGTTATTAATTTCATTAATAATAATCAATAAGATAAATTTTACAAGCATTATTTTTATCTAACAAAATTTTTATATGGTTAATGGATTCATTTTCGAATAATATAAAAAATTTTGATCTGATTAGTACTATAATTATTATTTTTAAATTTATAATTTTTATTAAATTTTGATTAATGGTTATTTTGATTCAATTTTAATTAAAAGTCAAATATTGAATGGAGAAAATAATAGTTGAAAATTTTGATTTATTGACCTTTTTTTTTGAAGTGATGTAAAATTTGTGATTTAGCATTAGGAATGATCACGAAGTGGAGAATCACTCTCACCTACTGCCCTGCCCATGGACGAGGAATCCCCATCTTTACTCCTAGTAGGATTACAAAAGAAAAATTCCTTCCATTCAAGGCGGTTTTCCACCAGTGGCAGAAATTTTCCGTCCCATGATCATCCTTATTTAAGCATCCACAAATAAATCAAAGATTATCAAAATTGATTATGTATTATAACTTGTAAGTATATATTCATAAAATGGCAAGACACAGGTTGATTAATGAAAAAATAATAAATGAATGGTAGTTAGATTAGATAAAAAAATAAAAGAATTGGGTGATCAACTTCATCTTGTTATTGTCTAATTTTCCTTGAATGGTAAGACGAGATAATATAATTATTTGGCATATGTCTAACTATGTCAGTCTAATCTCTTATTTCTATATATTGACAATTATTCTCTTTGATTTTTCTTTATATCTTAGTATTTAATTTAAAATGCAAATTGATTTTTGTATTCTTAATTGAGAGGCAGAGAATCTTTGATAAACAATAAAACTAATGTTACAGAATACAGGGAAATAAAAATATAATTATGGTGAACTAGAAATCAATTCAATCACGTATTTTTGCACTATTTTTTTTTGTTAAACTATGAGATATCCTGAGCGAATAATTAAATTATTATATTCAGATTAATTTTTACTTGAATTGGATAAAACTACTAGCGCAACAAAATTCTTTCATTTGAAATTTAACATACATCTATGTTTACAGAACTCGAAGTCGATACCACTAGTTAAATTAGTAGAAATCCTTACCATTTTGATGAATTTTTGCACTATAGTATATGATGGAAACCAATTCAATTATAAATAAATAAGAATAAGAAAGTTCATTAATATAATTATATATTGGTGGAATCAATAATATATTAATATATAAAAATTAGTATTTTCTTAATATGGCAATAAACATTGGATGAATGACAAAGAGTGTGGATTATTTTCACAAATAGAAAAAGATAATATTGAAGAAAATTATATTATTATATACTACTATTAATACTAAACTACTAGTAATTAAGAAAGTAATGCTACTAAACTACGTAATTAAGAAAGTAATTAACAAATAACAAACGACATAATTAAAAAAAAAAAAAAACTCTATTTCAGTGAAAGTCGTTCTCGCACGAAAAAACAACGCTTTCTCTTTGCAAAGAGAAGCCTCAAATTCAGCCTCTCTCTTCCTCATATTACAAAGCATCCATTAAAAGCAAAACCCAATCAATTTCTCTTCTCTGTAACTGTTCATTTCACTCCCAATTCCAATTCTTGTTCCCCTTCTTATCAACATCTCAATCAAATCCGGTACTGATTCTCTTTGTATTATTCTTTTATGTTTGATTTTCACCTGTTTTTGTCTACTGCAACTTTTATTTTATCACATCTTGCTGTTTGATTATTCATGAGTGAGCTCAAAAGGTTTTTGGAATCGTTCGTGTTGTTTTATTGGATTTCTGGTTTTCAATTCTGATTGATTTATGTTCCCTGTTTGTTATGTTCTAATTTTAGCAGGGTATTTTGTTAGGGTTTTATTGGGATTAGAATTTATGGTTTTTGATATGTTTAGGGTGTGCTCTTTAATGGATTTTTTAATTATTTACTGATTTGCTGAAGTTTACTTATTGGATTTTGTTGGATATTAAGAGAGTTGATGAGTTTCTTTACTGGTCGATATCAGGTAGGAGGATGTGAAGCAGCACGTGAATATGATTTTAGATGAGTATTGGAGATAAAGTTAAAGGATAATGGGAGGTTGCTGCTGTTGTTCCTCCAAGGGAGCTGAGCTAAATCCTGCTCCAGTTTATTATTATGTCAGTGCAATCTTTGCCCTCTTTTGGCTATTGATTCTTTTCTTGGGTAAAATATTTTTATTTGATGTCTCCCGTGCTATGATTTTTCTGGTGTTAATGTTCTTAGCAAGTAGCCAATGTGTGTTTTTATCCATTTGCTACATTGCAGCTCTAGCTATTGGTGATTATTTCGTCCATGGTGATGCTTCTTTGGCACGATCAGTATTAGAGTTAAGGATATCTATGTTTAATTAAGTGTTTTTTTTCTAGATAGCTGGACTTGTTGGAATTGGAATTCCCTGCAACAAAGGAACCCCAGCATGGATTTCAGCACCCTTTTGTGTTTTCATTTAATTTTTAGGGTTAATCTTTTGATTGCAATTCATTACTCCTTTTGTGATAGATTCATTTTCTCAGCTAGTTAGAGCAGAGGAATTGTATTTATTTATTACATGCTATATTCATTATATTTGAAACTATTACTGTTTCTGCAGTACCCAAGAGCACCGGATGAGCATGTGCCTCTCTCGTCTCGCCATGCTGCTACATCTACCCTCTCCACGGGACTCCTGGTTGATACAAACCTTGACACTTCAGTACCTGATGCTTATAGGCCACCTCCTCCACCGATGCCATTTGATGCAGCTACAGGACACCCTCAAACTCCTCAACGGCCTCAGGAAACGACCTCTGATAAAGGTGATACGGTAGTGCAAACAGCAAATTCTGTTTCTGTTCAAGAAACAACTCGGGAAACTTCAGCTAAGTGTGAAGATACAAAAGACCCCAACTGCAAAGCGCAGACTGATTTAGAAATTGATTCAGCAAAGGAGATGGAAGTTGAGCTCTCAAAGTCAGTTGAACCTCTCGTCTCGCTAACAGAGGAGGAGGATGTTTGTCCGACCTGTCTGGAAGGTAATGTCATTATCATAGTTTTTCATCAGTTGAGATTTTGGGGCTTGCTATGACAGTCGAATTTCACCTTTTGCATTCTGATATGGTAATGATGCAATGGTGGAATAATTTTCTCCTCGTTGCAGAATATGATAATTTTCTCCTCGTTGCAGAATATGATGAAGAGAATCCGAAAATTACTACAAAATGTGAGCACCATTTTCATCTGGCATGCATTTTTGAGTGGATGGAAAGAAGTGATACTTGTCCCGTTTGTGATAAGGTTCGCCTTCTAAGTTTATCCATTGATCATGTGATCAGATAAGATATTCCATTAGCATGCATCGTAACTCAGGATTCTAATTTCTGATGTGCAGGAAATGATAATCGACCCTCCTATTGATTAATAGCCATGCATAAAATTCAACATGGTCGGTCATATCTGTTTTAATTTAAGTTTGAGAAGCAAAATTTACAATGCACAAAAGTTTTGAAGTTCTTATACGTCCATTGTAAGTGGTTGTCACAGCTATTCCTTTTTGTTTTTGAGAGTCATTTGCTCACTGTACGGAATATTTTATGTTACTTTAGTTCTGAAAAAATTAAAAACTCAAGAAACAAATGTGATAAGAAAAGAAAAATAGAGCAGAGAAGGGGAGATTGGGGTTGGAGGTGAAGAAGAGAAAAGAGGAGGCTAGAACTAATCCTTCACCATTACTTGTATAGTTATAGACGAGATAATGCCCAAATTTGCATAATTTGGGATGCTTGTTCAAAGATTATGTTGCTCAAAGAAAGTGCTTCCTTCAAACTACTTCTCCTAGCATAGGTTTTCTGAAATTTGGAGAATCAATTACCATTGAAAGTTGCTTTTTGTCCTTTAAATTGGTTGTGTAAATGACATATGGTTGCTGTCTGTCTTCTTTAATTATGCTTTCTAAGTTGCTTGATGCTGGAAGATTGATTAGTGTAAGCAAAGTTGGGAAGGATTAGAAGGTCCCTTTTTTTTTTCCCGATATTTCTTGTAAATAATACTCACCTTATTTTTACAAGAATTTTTTTTTTCTAGTTTATTTTTGTTGGCTTTAATGTGTATACACTAGGTGTAATCAAGAATTTTCCGTTGATTGGTCACAATAGTTTGTGGACATTTGCTTGCATAATTGGTTACCGTTGAAATTTAATAATTTTAGGAAATTTACCAATAATACATTGTATTATATATATATATATATATATTATTTTCCTGAATTGTTGTGTCTTATAGGTTCTATTTACAATCTACTTCAATAATGAATAAAGGTATAAATTTGGTACGAGAAACATTTATTCACTCCCCTGATTCTGAAGAGCTTCTAGTTCTATCAAAATTAATTCAATAATAATAATAATAATAATAATAATAATAATAAAGCTAACAGTGTTCAATTTTCTTCTCCGACAAGAATTCCCTTTGAAAAAAATAAATATTCTTCTTTATTGAGCGTTTGTAAAGCTACTCTGATGTTTTCTTGTTATTAATATATTACTTTTCTCTTCACGTAAGAAAATTTTATTTTATCCAATTATTAAAGATAAGTTTTTTGATGGATATTATAAATGAGACATTACAATAATGCAAGTTTACATCAAGAAGCAAGTTTATTATTGAAAAGTGGTTTATGGAAGGATATTGTTATCAATTATTAGATTTAATAAAAAGGATAAGGGGTTAGATTTGTTTTTAAAATATTAAATATGATATAAATTAATTTTTACTGATGATAAATATGAAAAAACAGTCCGTATTTACTTTCGTAAAGGGTAAATATGTATTATTTTTAATATTTTTTAAAAAATAAAATTTAATTACAAATTTATACTATTATTAATATTTTAGAGGTGAATTTGGCCCTAGTTACAATAATAATAATGCAGTTTAGTCATAACTATTACAAGCAGACAAATACAAAGTGGTTTTGCACTACTGAATGTTCTGATTGATTGAGAACTATTTACAAAGTGGATTTCTGAATGGAATTTGCAATTGATTAGTATTTATTAAAATAAAATTTATCTGAGGTGGATTTATGACCACAATTTTTGTGTCTGTCTTTCGAATTTATTTATTTATTTATTTTTCCCATTAGAAACAAAAAGAAAGATGAGTGCAAACCAAAGTGGGGAAAATAAATAAATAAAAAAGTGGATAAACACTTATATTAATTATAGGATATAATTACAATTAGGATATAATTTCTTTAGTCCCATTTTTTAAAGTAAAACTAAATTAATTTAAAATTTAAAAAGATTCAGTTCAATAAAAAATTAAAAAAATAGTTAGATGAATTTAATTATATATATAGTATAGATAATTTATCTAAATTATTAGTATATCGAGTATGGATAATTTCTATACAAAAAAAGATCTAATTAGACATCCGCATGGCTTTTAGGTTTTTATGTCGGCCTGACATGGATCGAGCTCGGGCCATTCTATTGTAAAAAAAAAAAAAATTAAATAAAAACATAATTTTAATGTGTGGAATGTCCATTATATTATACAAAATCATAGAAATATATCACAAAAATAATTTAATGTATCAAGCAATGCACAATATTTGATAATTATTATTGAACTTTTATTTTTTATGAACATTTTTATATATTTTAAATTAATTAAAAATATAAAAATATATATAAAAAATATAAGATCATTTTGAATCAGGCTAAATCCGCATTTTATATGCAAAAAATTCAAAATTGCTTGTCAATTGGCGATTTTTTTTTCTTTTTTTTATGGAATTGGGTTAGGATTGGACTTAGTAAAATTTTCAGGTGAGCCCCATTTTTATGCCTAGATTTAGTTCTAACATAACACCAAATCACTCGGTATTAAAAAAATTAAACAATTAGATTGATTTTTCAATGTTAGCAATATTTAGATTAGAAGTTCAAACATTAATCGAAATTTACGAATTTATTTTGTTAATGTGTTACTATATATATCTTATTAATAGTAATACTGATTTTAAAATACCGAAAGAGTTCGAATTCGATATTTCATTTACTTTTTCCTTTATAAAAAAAGAAAGCAATCAAACAATTAAAAAATACTAATATTTCACACAAACCTTCCTTTTATGTACTTAAAAAATAATAAATAAAAGTGAGTTTTTCTTTTTACCTTCTATATTTCCTTTTGTTTTTGACAAAACCATCTATATGAAGATTAATATATATTGGTTTATCTGCATTTTGATGACAAAATTATCCAGAACCTTTGTCCAACTTTTACAAAGATGATAAAAAACCCTTCATCGGGTACTGTTCTCTTGTAGTAAAGTTTAGATTTTTATCGTCTGCCATGGTTTTAATTACCATCCTTAATCTTAATTATTCTTGAGAATTGAGACCCTAACCACATATTCTTCTTCGGCATCTCCGTATTCGGTTAGATTCCAGTTCATTGTTTTTCAATTTCCGTTTGCTGGCACCCATTAATCCCTCCTCTCCGTCGTTTCACCTTCTGTTTATTTAAATTTGGCGGCTTTGCAGGATATATAAACCGGGCCGAGAAATCAAATTCAAGATTCTAGAATGAGGTAAAATTTTGAAGATATATGTCGATTTCTAGTTCTGATTTAAGCAATAGGAATCTTCATTTCTTAATTGTTCTTTTTTGTTGTCAGCTTGTGGAAAAAGGATTGAACTTTCTGCTATTTCCTGGTTTTTGTCTCGTGTTGTTGATTTTTTAGGTAGAAGATATTGGGCTACGGAGGGGAAAAAATAGAGAGGAAAAGGTTCATGGCAGGATGGTCGAAGTTGACAAATGGGCATTCTTTAGATTGTGATGATATTGGCAATGGATGTAAGGACATTAGTCGCTCAGGTTCTCGTAATGCGAAGAAGAATGGAAATGATGATAATGAAGTGAAACTAAGATGCCTGTTTGATCAGGTTCTTTCAGTTTTTTCTAATGATGCTGTTGCTATGGGGTGCATTAGGACTATGCCGCCATTGCTTGGTAATGGGCAATCAGTGGATTTGTTTCAACTTTTTCGTATGGTGAGAAAGAGAGGCGGTTTTGATTTGGTTAATGGTTTCTGGACCTTTGTGGTGAAAGAGCTGGGTTTGGATCTTCGAGCTTCAACTGCAGTCAAATTAGTCTACTTTAAGTACTTGTACCAGTTGGCAAGATGGTTAAAAGGAAGCTGGACAGATGGGAGATCGGGAGATGGGGAATGTCAAGCTGACAGGAATGCCGGTTGTTTACATGTGGAATTAGAGACTGAGTTTAGAAGTTTCTTATTACAAGAAAGCGGAAAGGAGGATGGTAAATATAAGAAAAATAGAAAGAAGACTGGTGCTGGTGTTATGAAGAATGACTTGGGTTCCTTGGTTACAAAAGATGCTCATGATCATAGAGCAGGCAATGGTGTAGCGAGTAGGTATACTGATGATGACGAAAAATTTAATGATTATAAGAAAGAGCATTCTAATAATGATGACAATGATGTTTTGATCTTGGACCCTAGTATTGGTAAGAAAATATTTAATTCACGGAAGAGAAAACGAGAATCTGTATCAGGAATGTTGAGCTGGTTGATCCAAATTGCAAAATGTCCTGACAATTGTTCAATTGGGGAACTACCACCACCGTCTAAGTGGAAGGACCATAAACGCAATGAATTGTGGGCCCAAGCCATTAGGGCACGGGATGCTCTTCTGCAGAGAAGGATGGTTGGTTCAAAATCTGAACATTCTCTCTTGCAGGTATGTTTTGTACACTAACAGAACTGAATTATAACCAACATCTGCTGTGTAAGATTTCATCTCCCTTGAGAACCTTATTGAATGATGGGGCTCTGAAGCTCTGCTTGTTCTTCCTTCATAGCTTAATCACTTGATCAAATCAATAATGGACATATGCATGTATATTAACTAATGAAGTCACATAAAATGCATATGTACTAACCCGTAGCTTGATCAAACCAATAAGATGCATATAATAAATATAGAACAGCAAAAGATGTCCCTGTTCATATTTCTGACTGTTGTATGTTGTGTATGGTTTGATCATTAAATTATTGTTAATAGAGATATTAACCAGCTGTGTTTCAATTTGGTTCTAAAGAAAAAGAAATCAAACTGATAAACCAAAAATTTCTAGGGAAAGCAATGTTGTTCAGTTAAGTTCAGCTTTCCTAATACTTCTCTGTGCATTTTCATCTGAAGTAGAACTTCACTTTTACATTTTTTAAATATTTTGATTTTTTGTAATTTTATGGATTCTGTTTTCACTGAGATTAGAGATGTTATTCTTGACTGAATCAAACCAATGACGCTTACATTCGGCATGGCAAATTGATTAGGTTTAATAAAACACCAACTTGAGTCAACTATGGGTTTAATGTGACAGCAAATCAACTCGACTCTACTCAAATAAGTTTTAGCCCTTATCTTGGCAGGTTGCTTTTATGGATAGTTTACTTCACTGTATTTGGTCTAATAATTCTTCCCTATCTTAACAAAGTCAGAATGGCGTACCATCCAAATTCTCTTGGGCAACTTTAATGCATTTGATCTTCCATTCCGATGCATTTGTTGTTCTATGGATATTCCCAATTTATACCAATTACTTGGGTATAATACATTTTTGGTCCCTCACTATAAGCATTCTGCCTATGAAGCTCCTGTATTTTTATTTATTCTGATTAAGCTCTCCAACTTTTAATTTTTCAAAATTAAGTCAAGAGGTGTGTGTTTGTGTCTTCTGTTTAGCTTGAAACTCCTAAATACAGAGATTCTCCTCTGTGACACTGGCTTCTGCTTATCCTAGTTCTGGTTTCACATTATGCTTTGTTAATTCATTCACAGCTAAAGCAAAAGGATTCACAGATTCAGGCATGTGGCTGATTAATAGGAAATTCTTTTGTGTTGCCCCCAGTTGTTCACATAACACTAACAATTTCCTCTTAAAGAAACAGATTCCAACCTGAGTAAAATTTAGTCCTTGTTGTCACGCTTGCTTTCTCATGAAATTAAACTTTCTACAGAACAACCAAAAAATGCATCCATCCCTATATGAGGACATTACTTCTGTTCGTGACCAGCCTACAGAGAGGTTGAGATGCAGTGAACGGCTTCCTGCATTAGTGAAACCTCGTTTCTGCCCTTGTTGCAATTCATGTTCAGCATCTCAAAATCAATCGATGAGTCCACCCAAGACAGAGATTGAGAAACCGCAAAAGGAGAAACCTGTCATCGCTGATGATTCCTCTGTTGCAAGAACAACAAACATCCAGTCCAAGGATGAGGATTCTCAGATGCATGCTTTAATTGGACGTCGTTTTCAGGCTGAAGTCCCTGAATGGACTGACATGGTTTACAATAGTGATCCTAAATGGCTAGGCACACTGATGTGGTCTTCGGAGCACGGAAGTCATGATAATGCTGCAGCTGAAACAAATAATATTGGGAAGGGGAGACCAAATACATGTGACTGTGAGCTTCCGGGCTCTGTTGAATGTGTGAGATTTCACGTAGCTGAAAACAGAATGAAATTGAAGCTTGAACTGGGACCTGTGTTCTATAAGTGGAGATTTGATCGAATGGGTGAAGAACTATCACTTAGATGGACTACCAAAGAAGAAAAAAGATTTAAGGATATGGTGAGGTTAAATCCTCCATCCGCAGATAAATGTTTCTGGGATTATTCAAAAAGGTATTTTCCTAGGAGGACCAAGGAAGAGCTGGTGAGTTATTACTTCAACGTCTTTCTTGTACAGCGCAGAAGTTATCAGAACCGTGTGACTCCAAAACATATTGATAGTGATGATGATGAATCAGAATTTGGATATTTGAGTGACAGTTATGGTCACAAAGCAATCAAGGTTTTTGGTGCTGACATATTGATATGTTCGGAGAATAAGCAGTGCACCGATTTCACGTAAACAGGATATCATGTTGAAAGCTACTTGCTCTGATGTAAAACTTGAACCGTTGATGGTTGTTCATCCCATTGTGAACGTAATTGTTCTTTTCTTCTGTAGCTGCGTGGCATCTCTTGGTGCCCCTGAAAATTTTGATGGATTAGTTGATCACTTTTGAGAGTGATGCAATTTTGAGAAAATGTGGCATGGGATTTTTGCCTGCTTTCCTTGTGAACCATCCAGTGATCTCTGATAATGCTGGTTGGGAAGCTTGGCAACAAGTTGTTATGGCGGCATTGCGATGGCTGTCTTCTCATACCAAGTGCTAGAAGTTTGAATGGAGGAAACTAGATGATAGAGAGAGGGATTCATGGAAGTTAACATTGTAGTTCGTAGTCCGGAAAAATGTTGTGTGTATATGCTTCCATAGCCAATGCTAAGTTCTTAACATCATGCTTCCAGTTTAGTTTGATGATGCCTCAGAGCAATAATCATTTTTGTTGTTCTTGTTCAACATTCATTTATTATTTTGTTGTTTTGTTCACTGTTCTAGATGAAGGGTTTTCTTGTTATGAGTTCTCAATCTGAAGATCTAACTGCAGATTCTTGATTTTATGACTGGTGTCATGAATCTTGCTTCAATTTGCAGGAACAACTTTAAAGAAAATCAAGATCTTGAGGATGATTATGTTAATTCTTTATGAATAAAAATATGAAGGGGTACCAGTTGAAAATTGTAATTAAGAAATGGAATATGATTTCTTGTGGTTGTGGGTATTAACACAATTTGGTTATAATTATAACCGAAATTATTAGAAATTAAAATTAGTAAAAATTACAACTAATAATGGAAGTTTTTTATATTACTAACTGGAATTGAAATTGAAACCGAATCGATTATTAATTTGGTGGTTTTTATTAAATGCAAGTGATAGCGATGCCATTTAATTTATTTTTTAATTTTCAGTTAAGAATCAAATTGTACCTATAGTCAAAATTTGCATAACTTTATTTATATTAAAGTTTTAAATTGAACTAATTAAAGTGATGATAGGGCATTGATTACCATAAGCTAATGATGCTGGTACAAAATAAAAAATAGAAAATTAAAGAAATTCATTGTTTAAAATGTTATAAAATATTTGGGTGGAGGCAAACATAGACAAAACAAAGAGATAAAGAAATGTGAGATGAATAATCTTATCTATAAGCTTTGTGGAATCTCGTTCTTGCAAACTATGGCCTTTCTTACTTTATTTTCTTGCATATTTTTAATCTTTCTGAAATTTAAATAAATAAATATTATTTTTTAGCCAATGAAACTCTATATATGTATAGTTAAAGAAAAAAAAAATCAAACTCATATTCAAATGCATCGCTACAAACAATTGGGTTGTGATTCAGGTACCATTTATGAATTATTGAGACTTTTTAGTTTTTACTAGTCAAAGCAAAATGTCATAAAAAAAAGGCAATGTCAACTAAAGTTTGACCTAATTTTTGTGTAGCAAATTTGGTTTTCTAACTTTATAGTATGGTTTGATACGCAATATTTAATTAAAAATCGTAAAATTTTGAGTTTGATTACTTCTCCTGATATTTATATTTATAGTTAAATTATATATTTACTTCTTTTTTCCAAAAAAAACAACGTAAAAGTTTTAATTTTTCGATTTAAAATTTGAGTATAAAATATTTTAAAAATAATAATTGATAATATCCAATATTATCATATTTGGATTTGACCCAATAGTCACATGTCTAGTTTGAATTCAAGTCCAATTGCTGCATATCAGCCCATAAGCTTGTTGATCACTTGCACTAATAAAAGTGCCCTGACAATTTGATTGGACCTGATAGTCGATTTATCCACTCGTCATATCAAGTAGGCCATATCTTACAAACTATCACATCAGACATCCTAAACATGTCTACTGTGGATACAAAAAATTTAATACTCAAATACTCTAACTTTATATACTCTAGCCACTTAAAAACTATAAATATAGATAAAGACTTCAAAAACAAGGTATTGCACATATTGATATTATCTTACTTTACTTTCTTTCTCTAAACTCTCACCGACTTAGGCATCGGAGTGCTAATCCCCTGCATACCAGGGATAGTCTTCATCTGTTTTGCAGATTGGCTTGCTACGTTTATAAATCGGTCCAACTGATTCTCGCCTTTTATCTTCCTCTCTTTTATAAGTTTTATCAATTCGGAACTTATCATTTGCTGCATTTGCTATCCCTTCTACTATAAATTAAAGGGAAATCTCAACCCACACTCCAAACTCATACAGTATGATGAGATGCTATTAAACAATGTCATGCTATGAAGAATAAAAAATCTCCCATTAGCAAAAGGTCCTGCCCTATAGGACATCGAAGGAAGGCAGGGGAAGGTATAATACCCAAAGGGAAAGCAAAATTATCTCTTAAGTGACTTAACTTCCTCCTTGATAAGCTTATTACGATCTGTAATCATGGATTTTTCCTGATACTCACTCAAGAAACTCATATCAATACCATGATACACTATAAGCCTAGACTCAGCCATTTTAAATTTCGAAATTACAAAATTTAATAGATGAAGAAAAAGTTTAATGTCATAAGCTTACCCAAAGAATGAAAGTATCAAATTGAAACCTAAGAAGGACAAAAGTTCAAGTTTTGAAGAACTCAAAGAAGAAATTCTGGGAGACAGAAGAAATTTGAAAGCATGAAAAGAAACTAGTATAATATAAGGAACCGCCTATTTATAAGCATCAAATAGGTTTTGAAATTCAAACTAGAGAACAATGAGAAAGTACCACATGGCCAAGATATCATTGCACTCCAGTTATCAAAGCGGTGTCTGACACATAACGACGTGACATTTAATGCGATGTTTCCTCTTTTGAGGCACTTAGAATACAAAAAGATTATTTTAACCCCCTCTTTCCTCCAATCCTTTAAGTGGATTGGAATGTCACAAGTAATAAAGCTAATCCTTGAGGATTGGGATTTAAACCTTAAAAATACAAGTTTTAAGGGATTTTAAATCCTAAAAATGAGAGTTTTAATGAGACTCATAGACTCTCTTAAATAAGTCAAATCTAAGCCATTTTAACCTCAAGCTATATTGGGCATATCAAAAGGTAATTAAGTCATCATTATTATCCTCTTTTTGCTTTTCTGCTTCATATATTCGGTGAATATCAAATTAAATGTGGATAAAAGTGAATGCAATGTATTATTTTTCGGCCAAGTAAATATAATTATTAGAACTGAATTTTAAATTGAATGCAAATACAATTTATTCAGTTTGTATAAAAAATAAATAAAATGAATTTAATTTCTTCTCCACTTCAATTTGACAATCTAAAATAATAATACAATATTATTATTATTATTATTATTATTATTATTATTATTATTATTATTATTATTATTATTATTATCTTCCCTACTTCTATTAAAAATGAAATAAATACTTAATTTGTATAAAAGATACTATAATTTATGCTTTTAATTTTATAATAATTATGGTCAAGAGTCAATTGATTTTTTTTTACGTTTTTTAAATTCATTAAATTCAATAATAAATAATTAAAAGTAATAGTATACATTAGATATCCTTACTCCAATATCTTTAACTAATTAATGGGGTAAGGGTATACATTGTAAACATCGGTTAAGTTTAATGGCTAAATTCAACTCCGCTTCAGTTAATTTTAATCCTTATGTGAAAAGTGAATTTATATTTAACCAAACCATGTTAACAACTAGTCAAGCTAGTATAGATATCAAAATTTGATACATCTATTTATCCATCAATTAAAATAATATTAAGTTACGTAATTAATTACGTCAAATATAATTAATATAATAAAAAATAAAATTCACCTCTTTAACACTTTTTTCTTTCAATTTGTTAGAAAAATTCAAACAATTTGTAAATTATATAAGGATCATTATTGTTGCACGAATGGTATATAAAAGAATATAATTATATTGCATGTAGGTTTTACGAAATACAAATATTTGGAACATGATTGTTAATTAACCAATAAAAAAATAATAAATATAATATAGAAATTCTCCTATTAAAAAATTTGTGATAATTTCGTTATTTAACAATTAACAGAAAATTATAAGATAGAGTATAAATTTTGTGAATTTTCCTTTCTATATATTGCAACAAGTTTATATTACAAGATTAGGTAAAAATTCATATTTTTGCGACTCTTCAAGAAAATGTATTACTATTATACTAGCTTACATTTAAAAAAAATATCTAATTTAAAAATTTTTATTATTAAAAAATTCAATAACAAATAATTAAAAGGAATATTATAAATTGTATACCCTTGCTCCAATATCTTCAATTAATTAATAGAGTAAAGATATATATTGTACACTTTAGTTAATTTTAATTGCTAAATCTAGCTCCGCCTCTAGCAGTACAATCACAATAAAATTAAAAAAAAGCAAGAAAAATTGTAATGCAATACCCAAATGATCTTTCTCTAGTTCAAGTAATTAGGCAAAGTCTTTTCCAAATTGATTATCATTCATTTGGTTGCTTGACATAGTTATGTCTTTTCCAAATTGAAATTGTATATCACTAAATACCTACCAATTTTCACCTCGTTAGAAATAATTACATTTATTTTAATAAAATTTCTAATCAATTTCCAGTCCTAAGTATATCTTAGCTGAACAATACATAAAATGGATCATTCTCATTTCAAAAAATGCATAAATAGTGTAAAGAAAATAAAATTAAATTTAATTCAATCTTAGTAATTAATTTTTTGGCTTGAATCTTAATAATTAATTTATAACTAAAGAAACTTAATATATACCTCTCGTATCTGCAAGATCAAACATATGCTAATAGTCTAATATTATAAAACTAATGACTATGATGCAGTGTAAAAAATGAATTTAAATCTAATTTCATTGCAAAAACTATTAGTTGAGGTAAAAATTACTCGAGCTATTATAAAAAATAGTATATTTTTATAATTACTATTAGATTATTTATCCATTGCTCGCCTAAATTAAAATATTATTAATGAGTTAGAAGATATTTTCGGTTAACTCAGATTTTGAGTGTTACAATATCCATGATTTTCTTTGCAAAAACTACTATCTCGATTACCTCATTTCATAGATATATGATTGTTGCTTAACTATATAAATAACAAAGTGGTATAGGCCATCACAACTTTTTTATTAATTGTATTGGCAAATTCGTGATGTAATTTTATCAATTATGTCATTAATTTAACCTTTTTTTAGCTGGGATCACTAATTTAACTTAAAAGCTGATTTCTTAAAAAATATAATATATAAATAAGTTTAAGGAACAATAATTATACCAAAAAAATAAAAAAATAAAAACATTGATAGGAAAATTTTTATATAGATTTAGAGTTTTTCATGTATCAGGAAAATAATAATACAATCAGTAATTATTTATCTACAATTTTTTATCCAATAGTATAATATTTTGTATCTAATTAATTCCTAATTTGGTTCAAAAATGCTAATTGGTGATTACTATTTAAAATACAAATACATAAATGAATACAATTTGAAAAAATTGAATAAAGTATACTCAATTTAACAAGTTATTTGAACAATAGGTTGAATTAAGTATGTTATTAAATTTTTATTTTTAAGTATTTTGATAATTTAAATTTTTAATTGCATTTTATAATTGTAGTGGTTAACCGAAAAAAATTGGTTAATCAGTTCGAAAAACCGAAACCGATGAACTAGTTAATGGTTAGTCTTTTAAAAAAAATCGATATATATGGACTAGTTAATTTTTTTGCTAATGGATCAGTTAACCGGTTCATGCTCATCTTTAGCAAAGATCTTTACATTTTTTAGGAAAAATCATTTTTTACATAAAACAAACTTAAAAATATTTTCATTTTTTATCAATCGTGGAAATCAATTGGAGAGGAAGATTCATATTTTGAGATTCAAAAAAAAAAGGAAAGAGTTTTTTGAGAGAGAAAAATTGGTTTTCTCTTCTTGGGAACAAGAGTTCAGATTGCTTTCAACCAAAAACAAACACAAAACTCTTTGCTTTTCTTGAACACAAAGCATCAATGATTGGACTAGAGATGAACGTTATATTCATTATAGAATTAGAATATCTAATGAGGGTGATATTCTAGATTCTCTCTCTATATCTCATTATCATCTTTATACATGTTGTTTGAAGATGTTGTGGTACATGTTTTTGTGATATTTATTTAAATTTTATTTTCTTAGAGATGCCATGATGATCTAAATTTGTTAGTGTGCTAGAATAATATTTGGTGGTTGATTTCCTCCATGGATGCATATTTTGCTTCTTGGATTGTAATATTGTTTCACATAATGCTTGCTATTATTATTTACCTAAAATATGATTTAGGGATAGTAATTTAGGTCTGGTATGCTTTAGATCCGTATAATTACATATTTGGGGTTCATTTAAGATTTTGATAGATTATGTGTATTATTTTTGCTTCCTGCATATGTCTTTTGAGTGACAGATGAAAAGAAAGCATCACAAACAATCGTCTGTCAACTCAACGGATGGGATATTACGGTGCCTTTTTCTCGTCCCATCCCTCTTCTGATCATGGGTGTTTGTCACCTCCTAGGAGTGTCCGTGGCTGAATTTGTGCTTGTTTTAATACTTTTTTCATATTTTTTTTTATCTTTCGTTATGCCCTTTTCTTGATATCTGATTTCTAATTCATTTTTTGCTCCTTTCTGTAAGTATTTTTGCTTCTGTATGCATGTTTAAATTTTGATAATATTATTCTATATATTATTTTAAATTGTTTTTTTATTACACATTTCTTTTAAAATGCTAATTAATAAGTTTTTGTTGGTTTGTGTGAGCAATTTGATTTGAGTTTGGACTGAATTTGGTCTAACCAAATTTGACCAATTTATACCTTTTAAGCCTATTATGTCTCTCAGAATTTTTTTTTTACTTTCAAAGATCAATTCCATCTAAAATCAATTCCATAATTCTCAAAATAATATATTAAGCCTCCATACAAAATTTTGGCTCAATCGGAATTCATTTTCAATCCGGTTCACTTAAACTTGTCCGATTAGTAAATTTTCTGTGTTACCGAAAAATCACTTTTTCTCTACCAGATAATTCTAAATACTTATTAGATTTCAACTGAAATTTTTTGTAATTTTTAGATATCATTTGCTATTTTAAAGTCCCGATCAATCCACAATCAACCAATTACTATTTAAACCAAAATTATTATTTTTCTCTTATTTCTTGAGTTCAAGCCTTTTTAAAAATACTTTCTTAACCCTCAAAATATATTCATTAGATTCTATGAATATTTTTGAGTTATTCAGAGACTGTTTTTCGATCTGGTTTATCTTTACAAGTTCGATACTTTAATTTTCAAAGTCGTCGTAAAATTAATTTTTTATTATCATATGATTCTACATCTCATTTAATGTAGATCTAAAAATTTTGTTAATTTTTAGAAGTCATTTACTATTTTTAAAATTTCAGTTAAACTTTTAATCAAGCCGAGCACTGTTTAAAATGAAACTGTAAATTTTTTTTATTTTTGAATTTTAAGGACTTATTTGATCTCATTTTCATTCCAAATTTCAACCACGGCCTCCTGCCGATATGCTATTTTCAATGATCAAAAAAAATATTTTTCAACTCTGAAAAATACTATTTATCTCGATATCACTATTTACTATCGAAAAATACTATTTACGACTAACCCGATATTTAGGCTATTACACCTTCATCTTCCTCTTTTTTATAAGTACTATCAATCCAAGACTTATCAATAATAAAAAAAAAAATTATCCTCAATTATTGAAAGTTACATAATGGACTCGTACACTTTTTAATTTCCCATTAAAGAGCATTTGCTCATATTTAAAATTTTATATGAAAATTTTAAATATTAATCAAAACATGTTATCTCCTCCTGATTATTTCATTTTCTAAAGTTAAATCAATTTTAGAAATATTTTGGGAGTTAATGTATTCTAGTTCAGATTCATTTTCTTATTTATTGTCATATCAAACTTGTTTTACTCTAAGTTCTATGTTTGAAAAATGAAATAAAATACAATAGGCTATCGAAATTTAGGCCGAAAGTTGAGGCAACTGACAACTGCATATTTCAAAAAAAAAATGAAAAAAAAAGAATATAATTTTACTTCATGGAAAAGCATGAAAATGACATTACAAAATAAAATATTCAATGCTTCAATATAAGATTTTAAAAAAATAAAAATTACAGGTAAAAGTTTATAACAAGACTATTTAAATGGTCAATTCATCTTATTGAATAAATTAAGAATCGAAATTTTAAAACTTTAGAAATAGAACCTGATTGAAATTTATTAAAATATTAACTTAATTGAAATTTATTGAAATGTTGAACCGATTGAATTATTTCAATTGATTTGGGCTGTTAATTCTATTTTTCTATTGAATTTATATATTTTAAATATTAATAAATATTTTTTAAAATATGTATACAAATTTATAACACTAAATCATATTATTTTTAAAAAATTAAAATTTATTTTAAAAATTAAACTGATTGAACCGAAAATAAAAAAGATTGAATTATTCGGCATTTAATTTAATTTTATATGCTCATAATATAGTTATTACATGAATAAGAATTTCAAACAAGCTTTAAATACTATTTGGGAGGATGGAAAAAAGATGAATTTCATGAAAGTGAGATTAAAAAAAAAAAACCTTTTTTCCACTTGCAATTTTTTTTTCCTTGCAAAAAGAAAAGAAAAACAAGAAATTGGGAAATTCTTTTGCCAGCCAAAGATTAGAAAAAGTTACTGTGATCTACCATGGTGAGCCAGCCGACCATCAAAGGGGATTCCACAGCTGCACGTATAAATACTCCTACTTTCACTCATTGATGTCTGAACTACCTCGGGGTCTCTCTATTTTCATTTTTGGGGAAAAAAACTCTCTCCTTTCTCATCTCGCCCATCTCTCTTTTCTGTTTGGAAAAAGAAAAAAGAGGCCAAAATGTCTTCACCAAGCAAACGCCGAGAAATGGATTTGATGAAACTGTAAATGAATTTTCTTTCCTTTTTATGATTCATTATTTGATTCTTGCTTTCTTGCTATTCATTTTTCTGGGTCTTGATTTCGGTGAACCAGGATGATGAGTGATTACAAAGTGGAGATGATTAATGATGGCATGCAAGAATTTTATGTGGAATTCAATGGACCAAAAGACAGTACACTCTTTCATACCCATATTTTGTTTTCGATTTTCTTTGATCTAATCTCTTTTAGTTGAACTTTCTTTCATGTTCTCTTTGCGGATTGTTTCCATTTCTGAAGTTGATTGTTTGTGGAACTGTGTTGGCCGTGTATGGATACTTTCAGCTGTAGATTTGAAGTAAACTTTATCCTAATTTAGTCTTTACTATGTGCTTTTAGTTGTTCCTTTTATATTATTTTGCCATCTATTTCTGGGTTTTGTAATCAATTATTTAAATTATTGATGCATCCCTGAAGTGTGTTCTTGCTTTCAGTGTAAAGTGGAGTGTGTTCTGAATAATTTTATTCCTCTTTTTAATGTTTTTGAACTGCAACTCTATTGTCCACTAATTTTCCTCAATGAGGATACAGTTTATTGGTGGATTGCTTCTTGGCTGTTGTACAAAGATTTATTTGCTTCTTGTTTGTTGTTTCGGTCAAAACATGACAGGTCCTTATCAGGGAGGTGTGTGGAGGATAAGAGTAGATCTGCCAGATGCTTATCCTTATAAATCTCCATCTATTGGTTTTGTCAACAAGATCTACCACCCAAATGTAGATGAAATGTGAGTTCTTGCACTCTGAAATTTGACTACTTTGTGTAGTTTAAGTGGCATTTTTTTTCCCTCTGTGTGGTTGACGTTAGATGGTAAAGTTTTTCAACGAAAGAATTGGCTATCTTTGAATTTCAGGTCAGGTTCAGTTTGTTTAGATGTTATCAACCAATCCTGGAGCCCTATGTTTGGTAAACCTACTGCATTTTTTCTTCTATTCAGACAGTTCTTTTCTACTTGGGGAACTTCTCAATTTGTTTTTGCATTAATTTTAGTTTGTGCTCTTATCGTCCAAAGTTGACAATCAAATTTCACTATTTTACATTTTCCATACTTTTTCCAGATCTGGTCAATGTGTTTGAAGTGTTTCTTCCTCAGCTTCTTTTGTATCCCAATCCATCCGATCCATTGAATGGAGAAGCTGCTGCATTAATGATGCGTGATCGCACTTGTTATGAACAACGAGTGAAAGGTAGCAACACTATGCTCGAATTATGAGCTCACGCATTATGACTTCTGTTTTTTGCTGCAATGCATGGATGGATAATTTGTATCCTTTTATTGAATGGAATTGGATCATCAGTCTGTTTCTGTTGCAGTTTCACTTGTTAGGACTTAGAATAGTCACCGTACAATTGAAAACAACTTGAAGGGTAAATAATCTGAAATATCCAAGTGCACTTGCTTCAGAGTTCATAGTTGGATGCTTTGAGAAGGACCTCAATCTTTATACTATAATTTCCTAAACCATCGGAAGTTTACTGAAGGTATAACATTAATTATACAAAAGCCTTTCCTTTAACGTGGGTCTTCGATGATTTTGGTTAGCTATTAGATTGAACAGAAAGACTTGTTAGTAGAAAGCACACGTGCTACTTTCAGATACTTCCCAGATACATGGGAATTATCAACAATTTGCCTTCATTACATAGCGTTAGAGGTTGTAGATTGTAGAACGTTATACAAATTTCTCCTTGAAATACTGTATTCATTCAAGTTTCTTCTATTGAACATCACCTATCGAACAGGGAAGACTTTTTGATAGTGTATTGGTCAAGGGATGGTTCTGCCTCTTAGTTTCGTGTGTGATTGAATGGGTCCATTTTGCTAGACATAGGAATACGATTATGTAAATAGTTCCATGCCAATAGACAATACATGGTGCTTAAAGTTTATGTATGGTTCTTATCCCAAATAGAAGAAACTTCAAATTTCAGCAATGAGATGAAACTGAAAACTGTTGCTTTAATGCGATTGATTTTAATTATAAGTTGTGTTAATCAATCTAGGATAATCATTAACTTATTTAATCCACTATCTGAGGATTAGCATTTGATTTCATTAAACTTAGAAGAAACTGGCAATACACCACATTTCCATATCAAGTCATCAGTCTCCTGTAGTCCTCTAGAAGACTATCTCTGATCGAGTATTCATTCGGTACATAGTTATTTTGAAATGCATTCATTTGAGTTCTGAAGCAACAACCTTGAAGCATGTTCTTCTTGTCGTCAAGCATTCAAATAGCTTATAACACAACTGCAACGTTACGTCTTCATTGCAGCACCATTCTCTTGTTAAGCACTCAAATAGCTGTAGCTTACTTGCATTTGATTTTGCAGAATACTGCGAAAAATATGCAAAGGCTGAAGATATTGGTGTCAAACCAGAAGAACAATCAAGTGATGAAGAGCTGAGTGATGATGATTATGGCTCTGAGGATGAGCAAGTTGCAGGCAAAGCTGATCCTTAATTTGCATTAGTGAATCCAAACTTAATGGTCTGTACTGTACATTGTATCAACTCTTCTCCCAAAAAGGAAAAAAGAAAAAGAAAGAAAAAACTGAAGGCTAATGGAAAAATTCGTAATCCTTCTGCCTTCAATTTCCATGCATGTTCTGTAAATTATTATACAGTGGATCAATAGCTTCACGTTCAATTGCTGTTGGGACTATTTTCGTGGCGTGCATACATGACATTTATAAGGCATGATGCATATCTAGCTCTATGTAGTTATCATGATTTGTCGGCTCACCTTGTGGATCTAATAAACACTTGTATACAGATGCTTAAAACATATTAACCTATAATTGAGTTGAAATGAGTAAAAGTTAGAATTTGGTAAAAATTGATCATAATTGAACAGAAATAATTAAAAATAAAAATTTAATAAAAATTATAAATTTAAATGGAACAAAACTTGGATGCTTATCAAAGCTAGATTCAGTTTTCCTTCCATTTTTTATTAAAATCGAATTGTGGTTTGATATATGTATATATATATATATAAAATGGCGTAACTAATTAAACAGTGCCTTACAGCTCAGCGGTAGAGCGTCAGTCATGTAAACTGAAGATGCACGGTTCGATCCTGCTTGAGGGCAAAATTTCTGTTATTTCCTATCTATACAAGCTTTTTATTTTGTTTATTTCTAGACTTTTAACAAAAAATTTTAGTCAAAATTAAACATGCCATTTTCCTATTCAAAACGTTGATTTTATTGGTCTAAAACGAAATTAATGAAACCAGAACACAACAGATCCAAACCATTCATTTCTCTCTTAACTGCACTTCTGCAATTTAACTCTCAACAGTTTCTTTTCACCTTTTTAAATAGTTCATCAAACTTGACTTTTTCAGAAAAATCAATTTATGACAATGTCTATGGAGTCTCACCATACTTGGACCACCTAGTATTTAATTGTGTAATAAATACCATGCATGCAAAATTCTTACTCCTTTGCACATGATAGAATATAATCGGATTGATCACGAATTGAGCTAAAAAGCATTGTGATGTCTAGAAAATTGATATTTACTTTGATTTCTTTTCTCTGGAGCATATAATGAAAGTATAGACCAAGTTTAGTTGAGTAAAAGACGTACCTTTTTTAGGACATTAAGACCTGCTTCCGTACAAAGAACATATTCTCTATCCGTAGATTTATAATGTTAGTCATAAAAAGAATTCTCTGCAAATCAAAAAGAAAATTGAAATTAACATCTGACAATATTTTCATTGAATCAGAACATTATGAGAATATTGACTCTACTTTACACCGCTATTTCAGACCAGCTGGTTCTGTCCCACTTCTAACTTCAGTCGCCTGTCCTTATTCTTTCAAAACTTTCAGTATCTGACTAAAAATCATGTCATGAAATTCTATCGCTAGCTCAGTTTATGAATAAACTCATGAACTTGGACTAAACATTTGATAATGACAATGGAATCAGCATTTAGTTTTCTCATGGAGTTTACGTAAGATACACGCTGTGTGTATGGATGCTGAATCCAACGATCAGAATTTAGCAGTCACAAATATTGAGGATTCAGAATTAGTTCCAGTCGTTGGATTCAGCATGTACCTTAGCCAAGACCTTTTCATGTTAAATTTTGATAAAAAACCAACTTGCTCCATAACTCAGCCGGAAAAAAGGCCATGTTCCTACACTAACAGTTTGAATCCTTGAATCAAAAAGAGGCTCAGAGTCCTGTGGTCAATTCAACTACTTTTTAAAACTTTTATGCATCTTGCTATTCATCTGATGCATCAGAGCATTATAAGATGTCAAACATTTATCTATCAACACAGCTTTTTCTAGGGTAAGGTGAAGAATCAAAGTGAGTGTACATTCACTGAAAAGAAGAATATGATCTGCAAAGGGGCATGCAAGTGTTTTACAAGGAATAAAAATGGAGAAATCTAATCAACTTATGCAGATGCCATTTTTAAGTGACAGCCAGATTAAGTACTTAAAAGTCATGAGCACCAGAACCACTAATGAAAACAAACATATTTTTCTTTAAGCAAACTGATAAACTCAAGTCTATAGCTGGTGTCATCAATTCTTTATCTGACTAAGCCTGATAAAAACCCACTAAGCAACCAAGTCTGTAATTACCTTTACAACTAAGAATAGAAACATCCATCTGTTCAAATGAAATGTTGCATGTCAGATCCTACAGATCATAAAATGATCTCACCCTCCAAGCAAGCAGTGACTTCATAATCCATGCTCAAGGGTTAGAATCATCCACTATCCTGCATTTCATATGGTAAAGCCTTTTTGCAAGACAATAACATCTTCAACTTTATTGATATGCAAAATAAAAGACTTATTCATGAAGAAACCATACAATGGTTACATATTACTTAGCAAATTACAGAACTTATTTTCTGTTAGTGACAAAACATTAGAAATTAACAAATGACGTGCAACCTGCAGCTTCTTCTAGTTTTCCATGAAGGCAAGCTGGTATGGGAATAAGTAGCTCAATGAAAATGCTTATGACATGACAGGTTCTGAACAAAGACCAGCACAAATAAATTAAGAACAAAGATGAACCAAACACAATTCATATATCTGTACGTTTATAATCTAAATAAATAAATAGAGCACAAGGATATCTGAATTGGACATGTCTATGAATCTCACCAAATGCTTCTAATTCTGCATCTGTAGCTTCTAGCATCAACACATGACTCATGGATGCACCCAATGACATCACTCCTGACAAAAATCCCCCAAGCAGCATACTTCAAAACTGGATGTGACCAGGAAAATGATCATGACTTGCCAGTGTTGGTGCCCAGAAGAAGAAGACTTCATTTATTCTCACCATTGTCACTGAATTGGGGAAGAACATGGCTGATTTTTTTTTCAAAATAGGCTGCGATGCCTAATCCCACCACCAAAAATAGGCTGTTAAACAAAGCAAGGCAGTTCTCCACAAATCTCCTGCTATTAAAAGCCAATGCAGTAACGTAATAAACCATGTAAGACCCGAACTTACATTCTGAACTTGTCCTTTTCCCCCCTCTAATCTGAACATGACAACAGCGATACAATAAAAAGGGGAGATAACTTAAGAAAAGCCTGTAGCAAAAAGTAACTTAAAACAAGGTAAAGAAATCTTGTATATAACAAAGAAGAAAAGTTTGAGGACTGAAAGGGCATCATTTTCATATATATAACTGTATAGAAAAAATTCCTCTAAAATGTTTACAATAGTTTTATTTGAAAATATCATATAATCTAGTGTAAATTTTGCTTACATAATTATAGTCTATGGTGAAGTGTAAATTTGAACATTGGCAAGAAGCCTGGTGAGTTTGCTTAGAGTTTCACGAGCAGATACAGTATCTGGATGATCATCACCACAGATTGAAGTTCTAATGAAAATAGCTTTCCTTATTAAGTCATCCCCTATGTCAAACTGTCCACCTCTTAGCATGAGTTTTGCTCTAGTTTCAAGGACATTGGCCCTCAACAATGCAAGCTCCTGCCAAAGATATGGATTCAGCTGAGCATTGGTCTGGATGGGCCTCCAACATAGAGATTTGTCCAACCACTTCTCAACTGGGGTAACAAATGCTTGGTCTGCTGCTTCCAAAGCATTGGTGCACAGGCGGAGGAGCTCCAAAGCAGCATTACACCGAGAGAATGAAATAAATGTTCGGATTGAAAGAGGCAAAATTATTTCTCGGACAAGATACAATAACTCAGACACCTTTGGCTCAACAGCTTTAGGGTCATTACCAAATCCGAAAAGCAAGAAACATGCTGCCCATATATGTTCTGAATGGTGGGATATAGATCCACGACTGATGATAGCTTGAACCATCGCCTCTGCAACTACTGCAGCTCCTCTTTTGCGCGTGTAGAGCTTAACAAGCTCGCTTAC
Organism: Excoecaria agallocha; assembly: GCA_037975025.1. NCBI lineage: Eukaryota > Viridiplantae > Streptophyta > Magnoliopsida > Malpighiales > Euphorbiaceae > Excoecaria > Excoecaria agallocha. Next base: position 881,515 of record JBBPFJ010000030.1, on the reverse strand, counting down.
ATGGATATACCCTTGCTTGGTACTACTTCTTGCAATATTGAATCGCAACAACATAGAAGATGCTTCTGCTTCTGATTTTTTGATGTATGATGAAGTAAGACCACAACTCAAGGAGCATAATAATTTTCTCCATAACTGTCTCCCCCTATGCTTCTGGGGTATCTTGTTTGCAGCAAGGGCTAATAAAGAAACAGGAATGCCAGCTGGCGCAAACCAACCACTGGCCTGGGCCATCCTGGTAGCCAAGCTTCTTGGTCTATCAGCATGATCAAATATTGAGAAACATACCTCAAAGAGTTGCAATAGGAAATTGTTTCTCCTCAGGGAATTAGATTCCCTACCACTCCATGAGATCTCCCTCGAGGGCATTCTGTTTATGGTGTCCAGTAACCTGCTTGGATTTATAGGGAGCTCAGATAAAATTCCTCCTACTACTGCAAGGCCTAAAGTTAACCGTCCTAGTTTCTCCTCTATAGCCCTAAGGGCATCAATTTCTGTGATTGAGTAGTCTTTTCCATTTCCCTGCATTAGACACATAGAATCAACCCCAGACAAATAAGAGAGTCTTAATGGTTCCAAATTCATCACACGAGGGAGTTGCGTGGATATTAGGATGTGGGTCTCTCCACCAAAGCGGGGAAGAAGATCCATTACTAGTTTATGATCCCACCAGTCCTTTTCACTCTCCAAGTTATCAATGACCACCAGAAATGGTATGTTTCTCATGAGCTCTTTGCGAACTCTAGAAGTAGCTTCCTCTTCTAGCTCTTCAAAACTTCTTATCCTGCCTTTATCTGACCAGTTCTCAACCCCCACATCAACTTCTAAGAATGACCAGAGATTCAAATAGTTTTGCCTAATATACCTGCTTTCTCCTCCAATCCATAAAACCATCTTGTACCTCTGATGATATCTGTAGGCGAATTCTAGAAGAAGTTCTGTCTTGCCAATGCCCGACTCCCCTGAGACGCAAGCAATCCCCTTACCATACAAAATATTTGTTGATCTTTTTCTCTTTGTGTAACGTCCACCAGTTTTTGGCCGGCCCTGGTGCTGCTTTTGTGAAAAATCAGTGCTTTGCATCTCAATCTCCTTTTCAGATTCCTTCCAGACAACTGGATCTTTGCCCTTCTTGGCTCCATTCTCCCGCCGTCGCTCCTTTCTTTTTTCCTCCACAGCACTGTTCTTACCCCAACCAATTGTCAAATTCTTTCTCCTGGGTTTAGCCTTCAGTTCAAAATAATCTCTTTCTAAATCGCCACTGACATCACCAAAAAGCATAAACTCTAGTTCAGACAATTCTTTCTTCCTACCAATGAAGTTCTCATTTCGAGGAAAAGGGAACTCTTCTTTGTCCACCTTCTCTCTCCACTTAGCCAACCGTTCTACAACACTTCTCCTTCCCAATCTCATTGCCAGAAGAGTAACAGCCCTCAATATGCAATCTCTCCAGTTACCCTCTTGAGCTTCCAGTTTCCACTCATCAACCCGAGAGAGCCCGTTAACAGCATCCTTCCACTCATTTTCCAATCCACCATACAAAAGCCAAAGCTCACCTCCATGTTTCTCCCACAGCTCTCCCCTACTCTCAACTATATCCCTGACCAGGCAATCATCTGGACTCAAATCAAAATATACTGGAACCAAGTTCTTCTTGCTTTCAAAAAATCGCAGTTCCTCTATAGTATAAGGATTTCTGAAGGACTTCTTTGTTAGGATCACAATGCCAAAAGAAGAAACATCCATTGCCCTCTCAACAATGATATGCTTTCGTGAATTCCTGCATCGAGCTCTATCAGATATGAAACAGCTTATTCCTTGAGCTTCCAACTCAGCACGAAGCCAATTAGCAAACCTCAGCAAAGAAGGCTTGCGACCATGCAAGCCTATGAAGACATCGCAGCTCCTCAATCTGTTACATGAAAGGGAAACTGATAACGGAGTATATGGTGTTCCACAGCTTCTCCCAGGCTTCCTGTGCTTTTCCCTGAACCCAGAGCAATCATTGTCATGTCCATAGTTATAACTATATGGAGAGCTATTAGAAATGCAAGTTGAGGACAATATTCGATCAAACTTCTGGAAATCAGTTCCAATTTCAGCAACTGGTCCCCTTGACATATTTGACAAGGGATCCCTAACATTTGCTACAGATGCAGGTTCTGGAACTCCTGAACTAGAGCTAGGGGGATCACCACTAAAATGAATACTGTCACACTGAGCATCTGACCTTGTAGATTCAGATATTTGACAGGAAGGTGATCTCGGAGAGAAGAAAGGTGATTGATTTGCTGAAAAAAATGCAGAAGATGATGATGACATATTCCTCAAAGTTGTTACTGGGAATGTGCCAAACCGGGAGCTATCTTCTCGAAGATCCATGCTTCCAAATATCTCCTTTTTCAGAGGGCAACTAGCACCATCCATGAACTCTAAGTAAGAGAATCCATTCTGAAAGGAAGAGAATAACTTTATTTAGTAAATGAAATCTAGACGAGACACATTATGCATATAGAAAGACAGATTTTAAAATGCATCGGCAGAATTAGAAGCTTTTAATTTCCATCATAACTTTATCAGTATGCATAGAGAAAGGAGCATGAAGATTTTGAAATTTCCCATGATGCAAGCCAGCTGGAGAAAATTAGAGGAATTCAAAAATATCCATTACTCCAAAAAAATACAAAAATAGATAAATAATAATAATAATAATAATAATAATAATAATAATAATAAGACAAACACGGTATAGAGATTCTATAATTACGTGGAGGATCCTAAATATTTGAACGACGAAAAAGTAGAAGAAAATATATTTCCAGTACGCAAATTTGAAGCACAAAACTGAATACCAGTCAATAGTTTTAAAACATAAATTCAACGCCTAAGATAGCAATACGAAACTACCAGTACGTAATTAAAAATTGCAAAACTAATGCCTAAGTAATATATAGAAGAAATTAAAAAAAAAATGGAAATTTCAACGAGACTGACACTGATAACAAGTAATTCACGCATGGCATAATCCAAGCAGAATAAGAAAATCAACAGAAGGAACCAAACAAGCTTGAATTTTAGGGCATTGTAGATCTAACGAGCAAGTGAAGATGCAAAGCAACTTTGAATCAAGACAGCCTATTTTAGGATTAGAACAGACTAAAATAACATTAAAATGGTAATTTAGATCTGAGCACTTACTTTACTTGGCTTCAAATCTGGAACTTGGTTTTCAAAGATTCAACCGTTTTCGTGTAAACGAACCGACCCAATTTAAAAAATTGAATTGTAAGCCCACAAGAATTCAAATTTCGAGGAACCCAGATAATTTCTTGCTAGCTTTATATAATCAGTGCAATGAACTGAACCGACCTGCAGAAAAGGAGACAATAACTTGACATACATATTTACCCACAAGCAAATAGAAAAGACAAATGATTATTCAATCAAATAGGATAGAGAAAAGGATTGAAAATGAGAGATACAGAGTGATAGAGTAGAGAAAAATCAGTTCATACATTCTCACTCAAAGTGGGTGTTTTTTTACTACATTTTAGAGATAGATTTCTCTTGAAAGTGACCTATTTTCGAAAAGAGACCAGACAGTGTGAAAAAGATTTGCTGGTTAAAAAAATTTGCTTGCTTTTCCAGTGAATAAAAGAGAAGAAACAGTGACAATGTTGAATGCTTAACCAACAAGACCCTTAAAAGCTGTTTCTGAAGAAACTAAAAAGCAACTCTACCACATACTTCTTTTTTGTCTAACTAAAAAGACCGACTTTCTCTCTCTAAAAAGATTTCAACTTTCCATATCTATCTCTCTTGTGGAGCGAGAAAGTGAGGGAATTGTAAGCGAAAAACAGAAGCACCGTTGAAGGAAGGGAATGGGACCCAGTGGGATGGATCTGATGATTGATGAAGGATGGGACTGTGGGGTCCATGAAGAATGGAAAATCGGACACTCACTCTGTTAATAGCTGTGAAATTTCAGGTAATCCACTGCTGTTTCACATTGGCCTCTTAAGACTTCCTGTTAGTGGTGAATGGTGAATGTTTTTTAAGGTTTCTCCAGCAAAATAAAAATAAAAATTAAATTAAATTAAAAACAGCCGTGGCTCATTTTATTTTTTATATTATCATTTTTTTCAATTTGTAAATAACCCGGCTGAAAGAGTAAAAAGAAATAATCGAATTATGCACAAATGTTGAAATGATAAATCGAACAGAATATATTACGTATATTTAATAATAGGAAATAAATATATTTATTTCCTATTAAAAAGATTAAATTTTAGTGTTAAAACAATATTAATGATATTAGTTATAGTTATGATATTATGATTTGAATTTTTAATTACTTACAATTAAGAAAATCACTTAATTAGCTTCAAAAGCCGTGAAAAGTTGTCTTTGATTATTATTTTTTGAAGGAAATAATATTTTTGTAAGATGGGAAAATAAAAGTTGTTGAGTGCACAATAATTGCATATATAAATCAAAAGCAACAAACTTACTGTATCACAAATGATGATTAATAGTGATTTTGGTCGATTACTTGATAATCAAAGGGTTTTTTGCTTGCCATTCTTCCATTCATTTGAATTTTAGTTCTATAAGGGTGTGTTCGGTAAAGTTGCATGTTTTTAATTTTTAATTTTTTAAAATCTAAAAATTATTTTTTTATTTTTGTTATTTGTTTTTTAAAAATTATTTAAAAACTGTTTTATTATTTATTTTTTAACTAACGGTGACCATACAGTCATCATTATCATATATTCTATATATAAATTGCAGGTTTATTTGCACAAATATAAGTACAAAAATTAAAAAATAGTTACATAATATTGAAAATTTCCTGAACTGTTCTCTTTTCTTTTTTCTTTAGTACATCTGCTAATTAATATTTGAAATAGCAAGACAACAATTATTTTATACACAATAACCAATAGATCAAAGTTAGAGCACTCAGCTCTCGCCTTAAAGAACAAATGCTAATGTTCAGGGCCCAAAGAAACCTACTTGAAGTAAATGGAAATTTTGGGGATGTCAAAATCATTGTCTTCATCGTCTTCACAAGCAACCACCACATCAAATTGTCGACGATATGAAGGCAATTCTGCTTTGGCCACTTCCCTAACTAGGTCAACCAACTTCTTGTCCATGCGAACATGCTGTTAAAGAACAAACAACAGCCATAAGAAATGTTGTAAGCATTTAACCCCTTGTTTTGTAGCCACTCCAGAAGATCTCTTAATGTGGGATTGTCCCTTAAAATCCACCTATCCCACACCGTCCAGCTCATATCTTGATATTTGATCACCTTAGGTGGAACCGACTCGGCCATTAAGAACAGGGGAAGTGCTAGGTTAGCAAAGTTGTTTCTTTAATCCTCCATTTTGTGCCCTTCATCTAGAACCTTGTATAGCTCCAAACAAACAAAACCAATTGCCATAGCAGTTGAGGTTGCAATTGCTGGGATGATTCTACCAGCAATGAATTTGGCCTTGAGCTTGTCCACTTTAGAGATGCCATAATTCCTTGCCTTCATATTTGCAAAGCCAGCTATTAAGTCCATATGATAGTTTGTGTCATCATCCCGAAATCAGGCAATAACTGCTACTGGCATTTGTCTAACTTCCTGATCAGCTCATCGATTGCTGCAGCCTCATCTATGGTTGAATGGGTCGTGCCTGTGGCTTTCTCATTGGTCTAACAACCAAACGTCATAAATCCAATAATTTACAACAATTATTTTTCCTCTAAAAAAAGTAGAAAAAGTAAAGTCATCCAAATGCACATTAATTTCATAACAATCAATATAAGAATGAATCAACGTTTGGAGCAAGACCTATTTTGATTGAATGGGCATGAATTTGCTAGCCACACTCAAAGCCTAATATTTTGGGCAAACTTTGAGAATATAATAAAACATACTTTGTGGTTAAACAAAAATGGTATACAGCAAGCTCAAGCAACTCTGTTTAATCTCTAATCAAAACAGCCTGTCTCAGAAACAATCTCAACTTATGCACAGTTTTACATTTGCAAATTAGAATATGAGACATAAGAAACTGTATAGGTATCAGCCTATCAGGAAGGAGACCTTTTCTTAACATTTCACGATAAACGCCAACAATATGCTTCAACCTATTCTTCCAATGAAGGGATAGAGATTGGATAATAGTATTAAAAATGTAAACTTGGGATTGGGTTTCGTCGCAGAGCAATTCGAAAGAGCTGACCTAAGAGATATTCTCGTTGCTGCAAACAAAATTGGAATTTTGAAAGAGGGAAGTGATTTTGGAGCAAACAAAGTGGAGTGGAAGAGGATTTGTTTTGGATTTGATGAGAAAGGCATGAACTTGTTTTGGATTTTGGAGCAAACAAAGTGAAGTGATTATTGAATACTATCAATTTCAAAAAAAAAAATCAAGAAAAACACAGAGAAAGTAGGATAATAACCTTTCTTTTTTCTTTGCAATCGACTGTGACAAATTAGAAGTGGACGACAGGCATCAGCGGACGACGGCGGCACTCAAGAAGCGGGCAACAGCAGAGGGCGACAGAGGATGGTGATGGTCGACGCTCCACAGAATAAAAAAATCTCACGTTAGTTTTAGCAAATGAAAAACTAAACCTAAAATCTATCTTTTGTGGATTCTTACTTTTTGTTTTAATTTAGAAAATCAATTCTTGCAGAATTTGATATAAACTAAAATCCAGAGATTGAGCCGAACATATTTTTATTTTTATTTTAAAAAAAAAACGGAAACGTTGAAAACAAAACGTCCCCGAACATAGCCTAAAGTTTCTTGTAATTTTATTTATAAATCTATTTAGCATTAAAATGTCATGAAAAAGCATAAAAAGTAGTATTTTTAATATAATCTTTATTAATATTTTGAGTTCATGAATAAAATTATAAATCAGGTCTATATAATAATTATTTTTACATAATCACGTTTGATTCATATGATAATTTGTTTTCTAAGCTAATTTTTTAATAACATTTCTTCGAAGAATGAATAACATTTTATTAATGTTTCATTTCATGAAAAGAAATTATAGACCAAGCCTAGACAATAAATATACTAGGTAAGGATTATTATGTTCATTTAGCATAATTTACTATTATTAGTTGTAAACCGTTTCTTTAATGATAATTAAATTAAAAGATGGTATGCTTAAATAACACCAAACCTCACTTATTTGGTAATAATTAAATCAGAAGGTTAATATTTCTAGACATGGTATAAGGATCTATATACATGCATTCGATCGAATGATGTAAATGCACGTACGTGCATCGGACTATTACTTATTTTATACATGTATTGCCATATATGTTAATGCGATATCGACATATGATAGCATCTATATTTTCCACTTAGTGTTCCAAAATCTTTCATATATATATGGTAAGAAATTATTCTTTGCCCTAATTTTGCTGAAAATAAGATCTTTACACTAATTATATGAATTTCATGGCAATGAGAGATAAAATAAGAAAATATTTTTTGAATTTGTAGCGATATAGGGCATATCATTATGTTATATGCATTAAACCTATAAAATAAATAAATATATGTTGACTTGGAGGGATATTTGGATTTGGCTCTTTCAACAAAAGTCCAAAACACTCTTTTGATTCCTCATTTGGGTGCACATGCATACATGTGAAGCTCCACCGAAATGGATGGCTGAGATTCATTATTCCTCATAAAATCCACACTGATGAATGGCTTATAAATGCACCACATGTACCCACCAAGAAGAAAAAAAAAAATTGACATTTTAAGTTTGTAATTACATTTGCCCCCACAAACTACATGGACAAGTTAGGAGTGAAACTAAACTATCTTTTCTTGTGTTTGGTTGGTAGCAGCTCACAAGACAAAACCTTATATTAATAAATTTTGTTTATATGTATTATATGTATGAAAAAGGAAAAAAATAATAATTTAGGGCATGCCGATTGAATTCTTCTATCCTCTGCGAATAGGTGGGGCAGTGAGGAAGAAAATTGTGACTATGGTAAGTTTTGATGTATCAACTCCATACATACATTGATTGATAGTTGTCCACTTCTGAGCAGCATTTCCAACCAACAATTTCATAATATCTTATGCAAAATTTTGACAATTTCATATCTCATTTATGGTACTAATGGTACATTCTTGTTGGTACACAACATAACAAAGCCTATCTATTTGCCTTTTCTTGTTTTATTTAGGCCTACTATTCGAATTTATTGTAACCACTTCCACTAATTTACAAGTATTTTATTTTTTTAATATAAGAGAGAAAAAAACTAAATATTACACCGAGATGAATCTAGTCGAAAATAAGCTTTTTAATATCACTAGTGACAGGTGCGATTCAACACCGTTGCTCTGAGCAGAACTCCAAAAAGAGATCGTTGAACTCCAAGCAAAGTGCCAATGCTATCTTTCAAAATACGACTCGCAGCACTGAAATTTACAAGTCATTTTTAAAAGGAAAATATCATATTTTTAATAAATAAATTAGCCTATTTCAAAAATAAAAAATAAAATGAGCTAACAAATAATTCGAAATAGCATCGATTACGCCATTTTTCAAACCAATATAAATATCATTAAGTTAAAATTTATGAATGAAATAGATTTTGCAATTTTGAAATTATATTTGTATTTTTAAATTTAAACTTATCGATATAATGAAGCTTGAATTTCAAATTTTACAACTATAACATAAGATTAATATTGCATAATTAGAACTCATTGATGGATTTGGAATTGAAATTGCAAGTTCATAGGTGTAAACATCATTATTATATTTATAGTAGTATTGCAGAATGAAAACTTATCAATGTTAATAAATTTTTGTGAATTAACTTGAAGTAGACCTAAAAACCCTAGAAATTTTTAAAGTCTAATAAATGCATTAGACTGAATATTCCAACTGGAAAGTGTCAATTGTTTCTTATCGAGACACTAAATCATGAGGCCCATAACCAGGAGGCTGCCTATATTTCTCTTAAATTTAATTATTAGTTGTTAATATTAATTATTTTTTTGAAACTATTAATATTAATTTTTTAGTTATATATTTTACTTTGTAAACAAAACATAGGTGGTTAGGTTATTAAAAAAATGCATCGAGGCACATGCACCTAGTGAAAGATTAATTAAATTTGATTTAATAAATAAATGAGGTTTAACTGACTAACCTTCTACCTGGCAGAACTTGATTGGTTGTTGCTGTGATTGTTCAAATTATATTGCTCTAATTATAATTGTTAATATGGCATATATGCATACACCGAAGGGTTAATTAAACTTGATGTAATAACAAATACTTCCTCTTTTTCAAAATACATATCGTTTAATAAAATATTTTTTTATAATATATGACGTTTTGATATAATAAAAATATATTAATTAATTTTTATCAAATATACCTTTATTTAAGTTGTTTTTATAAAAGTAATTTTTAGTCTGTATTAATTATAATGTACAATTAATATAAGGGTAATAAAATTTTTTAGTTACGAAGTAATTACTATTTTTAAATACTGTATATTTTTTTTCTAACGTAAAGTATTTTAAAATGGAAGGAGTATAAAGTTTAAATAACTAATTTTCCACCTGGCGAGACTTGATACGTTGTTGCTCTAATTGTAGTAGTTGTTAATCTAGCTTTGGATACTTCGTCAAATATTAAAGTACATAGCAAAAGCATATGGTCTTATCTGTTTAGAGAATTTTTTATATATATATTTAAAAAAGAGGCATAATGTGTATTTTAACTAGAAATGTCAAAGAAAAATAATTAAATTAGAAAATTTTTGTATTTTTTATTTGATGTTAGCCATCAAATCAACTTTTGATGATTTATCGATGGCACAAAATATATAATATAACTATATTTACAGAATTCAAAATTACTAATTAAACTAGTAGAGATTTTTACTATCTCAATTAAGTGTTCGGTAGTTATCTGAAAAATTGCAAACTTTGATTTTATTATTTTAGTTTTTTTTAATAATTTTTAACGGAAACATTTGAATTATCTGAGTAGTGAAAGATTTTGGTCATTTGGAAAGGCTCAAAAGGCTCCCTCAAAAAAAGAACACCAAATAACTTTTTTCTTTTTGGCATAATTGACTTGTGAATCGAATTTATAACCTACAACTGTATAAAAAAATAGTAATTTTTAAATATCAAACTCTCTCTCCCTATATATATATAGTTTTTTTTTTCAAATGAACTGTTGTAATAAAAAGAGTAATAATTTGATGGATGTGTCCATATGGTGCGTGTACAACCGCCCCATCAAAATATAGCCGTATTGAAAGTTAAATTTTTTTACTTTGTAGATATAAATAAAACTAATTTAAAATTTTATTTTTAAAATATGGTCAATAATTTTAATTTAATTTAAGATATATAAAAAAAAAACAGTTAAGAAGGGGGAAATAAAGGCAGCTGTCTCCTTTATGAGAAGCTATAATAAATAAGAGGTTAATGAAGGATGGGGCCTAAGGCTAAGAAATGGACAATGCATATTAAAAAGTTAAGAATTCTGATTAGCTAATAAAATTATAGGAGCTAGGCATTAGGTGTCAAAGGACAAGAAGCTGACCTTTATAGACTTTAAATCCATTTGAAGATCTTAATTTCCCTATGTTTAGATTTTAGGTTTTGACTTAATGTCCCTATTTATAGTTTATTAGGCCAACATTTGAATGTAATTTACCACCCATCAAACACATATATTCCATCACACAAAGACTAAACAAAATAATCATGAAATTAGTTAAAATTTGGGCTGACATCCGAGTTTGGGCCTAAAGCAAAATGGAAATTATAACCATTATGAATTGATACTTGTTGACCCAAAACTATTAATAATCAATAATGAATTGATACAAAAATATTAATAACCATTTACACGTTATTTTTGATCTTTTTTCAAATTTCAACTCGTTTATTATAAGTGTTATTTTTCAATTAGTTTGATATATGAATTTGAATTTGTTCAAGAAGGAAGTGTGTGGAAACAAGGGAAATGATGGGTTTGTAGAGTATTCCTTTGCATAGGACTTGTTTTCCGACCAAAAAAAAAGCATGACTTATTAAAAGATTGAATGAAAATTCTGATTGATATCTTATTTTCTTATTAACCATCAAGTATCTGAATTCCATTGGAACGATTAAATTCGAATTTTAAGATGTCGTTGCAAGTTAAGGTTCCTTGCTTCTTTTCATAAAAAATATAGGAAATCGATTCTGAAACCTCTTATTTATAGTCTAATTTGCATCATTATCTGGCCACCACCCATGGGTCTCGTTTATATCTTATTACTAATACTCTTATTATTATTATTATTAAAGTTAAAACTGAACCCATTAGAGCACTTCAAATTTGGGCCAAATATGAAGGTCCATTTGTGGCCTATATAAGTCCATCATAAAAGCCTTTGAGAAATGATTGATGAACGAAACTTTGTTATGGTGATTTTTGGATTGAAAATTTTTTTTTTTGGATTGAAAGTTTGATACACAAAGTAATTGTAAATCGGTAGCAGTCCACGATAGTGAAGAGATGGAAACGGGAAAGGTAACAGTGGAGAAAGTAGGAGGAAAGTCAACCGTCATCAAATCATTCTCTAAGTATCCTCTCAAATTTATCATTCCTACTAAGGTCTTCTTTCTTCTTCTCAACTTAATTATTATTATTATTATTTAACTTCATTTTCTTGTTGCTTTGTTCATATAATTTGAATTCTCAGGTGGGTTCTTCAAAAATCGATGCCGTTTGGATTTATAGCCTCACATATGGCGGTGGCATTGTCTCTGTATGCTCTTTTCTTTCTCTCCTTGTCGTTGTTTGTTTTAGCTCGATTCCTTTCTTAATACTGTTCTCTGTAGGGAGATTGTATATCATGTGAATTTAATATTGGACATGGATGCACTGCTGTCCTCACAACCCAAGCTTCTACCAAGGTTGTTGCTTGTTGCTGCAAAGTTGGATTTACTTGAAATTTAATTTCCTAATTAATTATTTTATAATCTTCCTTTTAGGTGTATAAATCTTTGGGTTCCAAATGTTCTGAGCAGAATCTACAGGTAACAGAATCAGTCAAAACCAATAGATTATAGTAGCTAATCTTGCTTATGCTGTTTAAGTGTGTGTATTGCGACTAATTACAGTCTCGTGTTTATTGCCAAAAGAAAAATTAAGGGCTTGGGTTTTGCTATTGAGTTCAAGATCTTCTAGTGGTTGAAGATTACTCCATTTCTTTTTTCCACTATATTGTAGTTGTAGTTTTTGTGTTTGGTTATGTTTGATATCCTTGTGAAAAAAAAGAAGAAGAATTATACGTTGTACAGCATTGGCTGTTCAAATCACATCTTGTCTATTGAGTGCTGCAGGAAAATTTATTTGTAACTTTCCTGCTTTATAACTATTTTATTTTAGTGAATGACTTCAGGTATGGCTAATTTTCTTTTCCGAGTAGGCAAGAATTGGCAATGATTCCCTTTTGGCTGTCATTCCAGATCCGGTGACATGTTTTTCAACTGCCAGATATTCGCAGAAACAAGTTTTTAGAGTTCTTTCAGACTCAAATTTGGTGATTGTTGATTGGATTACTAGTGGACGTCATGAAAGTGGCGAGAAATGGGATTTTGAACTTTATAAGAGCACAAATAACATTTTCTTGGATGATGATCCGGTGTTTCTTGATACTGTAAGATTCTTTCAAGTCGCAATTGTAATTATTTCTTCATGAAATTATTTTTATGAATTGAAATGCTATCTGGAAGCTTCAATAACGAAATTGTGAGCTTCATTTCTGCCATTATGCATGTCATATCATCAACTGATTCATTTTCATTATAATGTTTTTTGCACTTTAGCCTTAAGTCTAGTTCCAGAACAGATGTCAGTTCTCCATCCATCCTATGAAATCAAATTTCCCTCCAAGGTCCCATTTCCATTTCTTCTTATGAGAATCCTCTTTGGAATCTCCCAAGTACTATGATTGAACCATCAGGTTGCCCCTTGGTGGTTATTCACCTGTGAATATTGCAGCATAGAACCAACTGTCTACATAGTGATTTGACACATTATTGGTTACTCATACTAGTAGTTGAGTATTCCATAGTTTGAATACATGTTTATGTTTCTTTGCATAAGAAACAAACAGCTTAGATAACACTTGATACTGAATTATATCATACAGTAAATTGCAGTGAGATAAAGGGATAGATTAGAAAAACACACTTGAATTGTGGAGTATTTAGCTTAGATACACATGCCCCTAGTTTCTCCCTTACCATAAAACATTGCTTTAATAGTCTTCACATGTTCAATTACTCGGATGACTATTTTGGATCTGATAATCCACAATTTTTATACTAATTAATATGGTTGCATTCCTTTAAAAAAAAATTTATCCTTTTAAATTTATAGGATGTCTTCATTCATTAATGAGTTCCTGCTTTCTTTTTCCTTCTTTATTAGATATTTTTCAAGCTTCTTTTTTCGGTTTAATATTCTATTACAGGCACTTCTAGAGCAAGGAAACGTCACTACCATCGCAGAACGTATGCGGGACTACCAAGTTTTTGCAATGGTTATACTCTTGGGGTAAATACTTCCATTATGTTGTATAATATGTCTGGACCTTTGTGATTCTATATTTTCAAGATGTTACTTGTCCTTTTCTTGAGATTAACCAAGATGAAAAGGTCTTGAAAGTAATTGATAATTCTCAATGTAAGTTTTCGTGATTTCCATCTTCTAGGCCAAAGCTAAAGCACATACAAAGTCAAGTTGAAGAACATGTGAAAAGGATGATGTCTGAACAATTGCATATCTCTTTAACTGGCTTAAGTGGCCATGTGCAATCAAACTCCAGAACTTTCTTTGACAAGCCACCATTTGTAGCATCTTGTAGTGTATTTGGTCCCAAGGTATATTTTTTAATCTAGTGTCACAAGTTGGTCAGCTTGCTTTCTGATTTCTCATGTTTTTCTCACATTGAATGAGTTGCAAATCAAAGTTATGACCAAGCTTTCTAATTTGATCATATTTCTTTTTTTTGGTCTGCAATTGAATGCCAAGACTAAAGCTTTTATAATATGAGAATGATCATTTGCATTTAAAGATCTGTTTCAAGGGATAGTTGTGCTTAGTTGTTGTATTTGCTGCTTTTATTTTTTGCCTCCCTTATAGTTTCTCCCTACTCCATTTAAACAACTCGTTCAATTGGAGAAGTGATATAGTTGCAGTTTGTTAATCTCTTTTCAAGGGTAATTCACTCATTTACATTTTCACTCTCTGTTTCTCTCACTGTCCAGCGCATGCATTCCATCTCATATTTTTATACTTTTATTTCATAAATTTGTTATGTGAAAGCATAGCAGTCATTGAGAAATGCCATTGTACTTGTATATGTAGAGCATGATTTCTTTCAATTTATGTGTAACATTCTATTGCTACACATATGGTTTCTTTTGCGAGGCAGTCATGCATTTTTATGGCTGATATTCATGAAGATTCTGATTGAAGAGTATATATGTACATATGTATATGTGTCTCTGTTCATGCGTGCATGCATGTATATGTATGTATAGGTCCGTCACTATTTTAGCTTTATCATCTATGCGATCGAAGATTTCTTGACAAGCTTGGGGGATATTTGAATAACAAGCTAAGCATTGCTATTTATTGGTACAGGGAATAGGTGTTGTTGTGAGGATAGCTGCCAAGACAACTGAATCAGTGTACCAAATTTTAAAGCATCTACTGGCTGACATGAAGCTTTTCATTGGAGTCTTACCATATAATTCAACATCTGGTTGTTGATTGTTAGTCAATAGTTGACTATGAGCAAAGTCATCATGACATTTGACTTTCGATTTCTGCTGTGGAATGTGTTCTTAACTCATATCAAAATCTGCATTGTATTGAAGTTTATATAGATTGGGGAAGAAGAATTGCCTGAATTGGCAATTCAATTGAAAATTTAATTCTTGAGCTAAGTTGGTGAGTAATTTTGATATCGCTTACCATTCCTTTGCCCGAATCGCCTCTTTCGTCTATAGAGCCCATTTTTTACTATAAAGCCCACCGTAAGGGCTTTGGAGATGATTCGAATTCGATGACAAAGTGATCAAACAATTTGGAAAAAAAAAAAAAAAAGTAAAATAGTGGAACTTGCTCAGGATTGGTTTCGGAAATTTTTTGTGAGAACATACACCGCATCCATAATAATAATAATAAAAGTAAATTAAGCCAATCATAATTTTTTTATTGTATATACAAAATAACTATTTTTTCTATATATAATAAAATATATTTATTTTTACCATAATCTTTTTTTATAAATTTAGTTTAAGTAAGAAATTTTAAATTTTTATTTTTACAGTCTATGATATATAAGTCAATGAAGTGTTGATACGCTAAAAAATATTTTTATATAAAAAATAAAAATTTAAATATGAAATCTCTTATTATATTTCAATTAATTTTAGATCTCAAATGCTTTTTTATGGACTGAAAAAATAATTAATTATTATCTAAATATGGCTTCTTTTTAATTTGTTTTTAGTTTTTAGGTGCATTAGAGTGAAAAAATTTCCATTTTTATTAGGATTTATCTGTAATGAAAAATATTATCTTTATATATTTATTTATTCGGAAAATAAATGTCCACTTGTGTGGTACAGAGAGGCATCTCTTGTTTTGTTCCATTTAAAAATATTGTTTTTCTGAGGAATACTCTCTGTTTTTCACTCTAATTGATCATCAGAACTAGGTAATTCACTTTCTTTCTACTGATCAATTTCTAATTTTTATGCAATATGTTCCCGATTTATTTATTTTGCTGTATTTTTGTAATTTTCTGTTGGAAATTTCTTGGCCATTATTTGAATTATCCATATCTCTTCTATAAGAACCCATTGCGGCCCTGTTTTCTCCTCTGTTTTTCTCCGTGTGGTGTTTTCGATTTAGGGGTTTTAGACTCTTAGGTGCTTTTTTCTGGGTTTTGACCTCTTGGTATCTTTTGTTTGCATCAAAGCTTTCATTTTTCTTCTAAAGGTTTTTTTTTAATTTTATTTTTTGTAGTTCTTACTCTTTAGCTAATAGATCATTAAAGGCATTTTTCAGTTTAAAATGGCCCGTTTGATTCTTCCGTGCAAAAGTTCGTCTTTGACCAATACCAGTCTCTTGGGTTTGATCTCCTCTGCTCATGTGATTGTTCATATCTCAAACCTTAATTTTCTTTTTTTTTTTTTTCCGTATATGTCTACATATTTATGACGCTTCAGCATGTTTTTGTTAGAATGATTTTTTTGAAATGGAAACAATTACCTGCTCTTGTATAGTGGTATTTGGAGCATTGAATTTGAGATTGCCACTTTACAATATGCCTCAGTATTTTCTTGTTTGAATTTAGCGTTATGTTCTTTCCGCTTCTGTTGATGATCAGTTGGCTACTGGTTATGCATATATATATTTTTTTGTTCTTTATTTACCAGTGGAGTTATTTACATTTTTCAGCTTCAGGCGACTGGCCGAGCTAGTTGCTTGCGGAGTTCAGCAAGAAACTTCTCTAAATATAGGCATTTACTTAGTTCGGAGGTTTGCATAATGTCACCTCTTTAACCCTATATACGCAACTATCAAAGTTTTGTATTTGTTTTTTCTTAAAAACTGTTATCTTTCACCTTTTCCATGGTTCATACTTCTAGCAAAAAATGCTCTGAATTCTGATTTTAAAAATTTTGAATTTTAGGTCTTAGTTCAAAGGAATTTTCGGCTCGTGTACCCTGCATTACTTGTAAGCTGCTGCACTATTTATTACTGCATGTTACGTATCCTTGCATGGCTGCAGTTGCACTCATGTAAGCAATGCCATACCGATGATTTGTACTCATGAATAATTTGTTGCTTATGTTTAGTCCTTTTTTTTTTCTCAGAGGTCTAAGCAACACAGTACAAGACTAATTTGTTCAGTCGCCACACAGCCCTTGCCAAAGCAAGTAGAAGAACCAAATATGGATACACCAAAAGAAATTTTTCTGAAGGATTACAAATTGCCTAATTACTATTTTGACGCGGTATTGATGATCTAACTTAAAATTGATTGTTAGATTGTAGAATTTACTTATGGCTTTTGCTTGTTTTCTTGTGTGCTTATGTCACAATAATTTTAGGTGGATTTGAATTTTTCTCTGGGTGAAGAGAAAACAATTGTTAGTTCAAAGATAACTGTTTGCCCTAGAGTTGAAGGTAAGAGTGACATTCTTTGCACATAGAATTTTATGAAATCACTGCTAGACATATTCTCAACTATTAGCATTGATTCAAAACTTATCACTGTCCTGCATTGTGCAACAGGTTCATCTTCCCCACTGGTTCTAGATGGGCGTGACCTAAAGTTAATTTCAATTAAGGTCAATAACCAGGAGCTAAAGGTGTGTAAATTTCTTTAACTCTCCTAAAATTGGCTTGGGATTCTTCTTGTATTTCTGAGGATAAATGAGTTTCAGCTATGCATGGTAATGGCTGTCTTCAGCTCCTTAGTGTTGGAGGCTCACATTTTCTTTTGTCCTTTTTACATTTAATTGCCATCTGATATCGGCCATTTCTACTTTTGAGCAAGCCAATCTGTGATGTTTCTTTGGTTCTCATTTCCTACACTTTTTGCCTTTTCTTATCATTTTGTTTTCTCCCTTCCATGGAGATGAGAGGAACCTGTTATTTGGTAATCCTAATTGCAATTTTCTTCTATCTTATGTTTTTTTTTCCTTTTCCTCAGGAGAGTGATTACTGTTTGGACTCACGCCACTTAACAATCTTATCACCTCCCACTAGCACATTTTCATTGGACATTGTTACGGAAATATATCCTCAGAAGAACACATCGTTAGAGGTGACATATATTCTCCCCTCTTACTAATCCTTTTTTTTTTTTAATACTTGAAATATTTTTCTTGTTTTACTATCAGGACATGATGGTATTTTTTCTTACCACGGTATTGACTTTGCTTTTAGGGGCTTTACAAGTCATCTGGGAATTTCTGCACTCAGTGTGAAGCAGAGGGTTTTCGGAAAATTACGTTCTATCAGGTTAGTTAATTGAAGAAACTTATAATTCTAATATTCTATTCTGCTCTGACTATGGTTGTTGCATATATCCTTGCTGACAGGACCGCCCCGATATAATGGCAAGATACACATGCCGAATTGAAGGCGATAAATCATTATATCCAGTGCTGCTATCTAATGGAAACCTCATCGAACAAGGAGACCTTGAGGTACATTTTGGTCACGCAGCATTGCTCCGGCTCGCCCCATTCTCGTAGTTTATGCTGTACCATACTTAATGTCATTTTATGGTTCTATTGCAGGGTGGTAAGCATTATGCTCTCTGGGAGGATCCTTATAAAAAACCTTGCTACTTGTTTGCCTTAGTTGCTGGACAGTTGGAGAGCAGAGATGACTCATTTGTCACCCGCTCTGGTCGAAAAGTGTCATTAAGAATTTGGACCCCAGCCCAAGACCTACCCAAGACAGCACATGCTATGTATGCACTTAAGGCTGCCATGAAATGGGATGAGGACGTCAGTACTTTCAGTCCTAAGCTGTTACTTGAACATAATCTTAAAGTTATTTTATTTTGAATGTTGGTTCTAAGTGTGCTTAACTATTACATAATTGAATTACCAGGTTTTTGGTCTTGAATATGATTTGGATCTCTTCAATATTGTTGCTGTTCCGGATTTCAATATGTAAGTTGCTTTCTTTATCTTGTAAAATCTAATTCTATGCTTTTTTTTTTCCATATGATGTTAACAAAAGTTATTTGTTTCTACTTGAATTTTGTTTAATTGCCAGGGGAGCTATGGAGAACAAGAGTCTGAATGTATGCCTGCTTAACTTTTCTTGATCAACCTCATTGATATCCGATTATCTCCCTCTGATTTTATTGAATTTATATCTGGATTTCTTGTCAACAGATTTTCAATTCTAAGCTTGTTTTGGCATCTCCTGAAACTGCTTCTGATGCAGACTATGCTGCAATCCTGGGAGTCATCGGTCATGAGGTTGATTATTTATATATGCAATATGAATACCCTTTTTTGTTACTTAAATCAGAGAATTCTATTATTTGGACTTAATTTGTTGTATCTTTATTCTTCTGTGCAGTACTTCCACAACTGGACTGGAAACAGGTTGGTATATGCTCAACAACAGTCGTTCTCTTTCAAAGAATCTGTCATATTTTGCTATTCTTCACCTATTTTGGTCATCACATTGTTTTCCTACCATGTTGAGAAATAAGATTCATGTCTCAAATATTGTTGCCATCTCTTTATGGGAGCTATCTTTTTTTTTTTTCACTTTTCAAACATTATGATGGAATCTGAGTGTGAAGTAAACAACTGCAGAGTGACTTGTCGTGACTGGTTCCAGCTCAGCCTAAAGGAAGGTCTCACTGTATTCAGGGATCAGGTAAAGTTCTCTTCTTTTATTTTTGGCGAGTATTAATATGCTGAAATCTTATCCGTTTTCATTAAAAATTATCTTTTTTGTTTCTAGGAATTCTCTTCAGACATGGGAAGCCGTACAGTAAAGAGGATTTCGGATGTTTCAAAGCTTCGAAATTATCAATTTCCTCAGGTTTCAAATTTTTCGTCTCTATTCTTATAATTATGCCTTCAGTTTTATTGCATGAGGCGATATATTTTTATGTGGATTCATGTGGAATGCAGTATACTATATACAGTTCTGATAAATATGTTGTGAACAACCCAGGATGCTGGTCCAATGGCACACCCTGTACGGCCACATTCTTACATCAAGGTCTGTAATAAAATTGACACATGACATGCTTAGAATCCACTCATCAGTTTATTTTAATGCTTGGTTTAGTGGTAGCTAGCTTGTAAGCACTACTCATATTGTTGCCTTCTTTTGTTCCTGCAGATGGATAACTTCTACACTGGTAAGTTTCTGCAGTCTATAACGAGGTCAAAGCATATATAAGAGCTTATTATGGAAAGGTTTTTGACTCCTCTGTGATGTTTGGCTTCTTTCTTTTGCAATGCTGGATTCATTCTGATGGAACCATCCACCAACTTCATCTTGCAGTCACGGTAATTTTGGTTAATTGTCCCAGTGTCTTGAAGTTCATTTCCTTTCCTTTTTCTGTGAAGGAGATATCTTATAACTGTTTTCTTTCTCTTTGTCGTTTCATTTTTGTTAACAGGTGTATGAAAAGGTTTGGCTCTTTTCGTCCTCCATATACACTTTTTTTTTGGGTGTTCTTTCATTGGGGTTTGGAGGTTTCATTTGGGTCATAAAAATGCAGAGTAATTGTTCATTTTCATGTTTCAGGGAGCTGAAGTTGTCAGGATGTATAAAACCTTACTGGGAAGTCAAGGTTTCAGAAAGGTATACAACTGGTGCATGTCTAGCCTTGAACAGATATGTACATGATAATAGCTTGAACCATCAAACTGCTTGTCCTTGTAATAAGTTAAACATTTTCGTTTTATATTTCAGGGAATGGATCTTTACTTTAAGAGGCATGATGGTCAAGCTGTTACTTGTGAAGATTTCTTTGCAGCCATGCGAGATGCAAATGATGCAGATTTTGCAAATTTCTTACTCTGGTGTAGATTTTGCAACTTTATTATTTTTACTTTTTCCAAGTTTCCATTGTGTTTTGATGTTCATACATTCAAGTACAATAAAAATTACAGGTATTCTCAAGCTGGTACACCTGTTGTGAAAGTGACTACATCCTACAATGCTGAAGCTCATGCGTTTTCCTTGAAGTTTAGGTATATCTTGCTGAGAAATCTGTTATCTGAATTGGTATCTGTTTTAGTCTAATAACACACTGTTGCGATGATTGTAAAGCCAAGAGGTACCACCGACTCCGGGCCAACCCTGTTAAAGAACCCACATTTATTCCCGTGTCTTTGGGTCTACTCAATTCAAGTGGCAAGGACATACCTCTTGTCTCAGTTTATCATGATGGAATGTTGAAATCTATTGCAAGCAACAATCAACCAGTATCAACCACAGTTCTTAGAGTAACCAAGGTCAGTGGAAATTTACCCTTGTTGATGTTTGTTCATTTGTTTTTGTTGCTTATCCTTGGATATCTTGATTTCTGCAATTACAGGGCCTAGGTTTTCTAAGTCTCTGTTTTGCCTTGATTCAGTCAAGCATAAGCATACTTTTTTCTTAATTTTTGCGGAACTTTCTATGTTGGTAATTTGTTACAAATAATTCTCGCAAGTTGCTATTGCTTCTAACTTTGCCATAAATCAATGATTAGTATTTATGCAATATTAACCATCAAACAAGCCGTATTGTTGCCTTGTATAAGGCAATATAAAAGGTTGATCTAAAACTTAAAGCAGAGCTAATCCAAGTGATGATGTATGCGAAGTTGCAAACAGTTTAGTTTGCTGGCCCTTTGGAGGTGGTGATGCTTCGTACTTTAGTATTATTTATATTTCTCCTAAATAAGAAAACTCATGGTATGAATGGCCTACTTCTGCTTTTTGCTAATTGGGCATTTTCTTTTGGTTAAGAAAGCTTTTTGTGCTTTTAATTATTCTCAATGATAAAATGCATCTTTTCTCCTGCTGTTAAGCAGGAGGAGGAAGAATTTGTCTTCCCTGACATACTTGAGAGGCCAGTTCCTTCTATATTGCGGGGTTATAGTGCTCCTGTCCGTCTTGAATCTGATCTTTCTGACAGTGATCTGTTTTTCCTCCTTGCTCATGATTCAGATGAATTCAATCGGTTTGTATCTCACTAAACTTTGTTCTTTTAATTTTACAGTTAATGTGACTGGATGACTGTCGATTTACTTTATTGCTTTGTGTTTTAGTTGGGAGGCTGGACAGATCTTGGCTAGGAAGCTGATGTTAAGCTTGGTGGCTGATTTACAACAAAACATACCATTGGTTCTGAACCCAAATTTTGCACATGGGCTTAGAAGCATACTTGGTGACACCAGCTTGGATAAAGTATGATTAGGATTTTTCTTCTTTTTGTTTACATGGAGGATACAGCATTTAAATGGACTGATCAACTCCAATTCCCTTTTTTATTGTCCAGGAATTTATTGCGAAGGCAATAACTTTGCCTGGTGAAGGAGAAATAATGGACCTGATGGAGGTTGCAGACCCAGATGCTGTTCATGCTGTTCGATCTTTCATTAGAAAGCGGCTTGCCTCTGAACTGAAAACTGAGCTTTTAAGCACGGTATGCCATCTTCTGCAGAGTTGCATAAAATTTAAAAATATTTTCACCTTTTAATGTCTCCATTCATTTATTAACCACTCTTAATGAATATTTTGTGCTTTGCAGGTTGAAAATAATAGGAGCTCTGAGGAGTATGTATTTAACCATCATAGCATGGCTAGACGTGCTCTGAAAAATGTTGCCCTTGGTCTGTATTGCTCAGTAGCAAGTATTGTATTCTTTCTAGAAGTATGTAAACCATCTTTTGCTTAGCTGACTTTGTCTATATCTGCAGCATATCTTGCATCCCTGGAAGATGAGGAGTTAACAAAGCTTGCTCTCCATGAGTACAAAACTGCCACAAATATGACAGAACAATTTGCAGCATTGGCAGCCATTGCTCAAAATCCTGGTCAAACACGTGATGAAGTCTTAGCTGACTTCTATAGCAAGTGGCAGCACGACTTTCTGGTGAATGTTTTACTATAACCTGTTCCATGTTTTGTCCTGTTGCCTTTGCATCAGAAGGAATGATGGTTTCAGTAAAATAACCTAGTTTCTTTATTGGTGTTCAAGTTCTCTTGGGAAGCAGTTTGGTGGAAGAAAATTTAGAAGCAGTTTAGTTAGGAGTATTTCGTTGATGATTCTAATCTATATGCGCAAAACTTATTTTTGAGTCTTCCAATCTGTTTTTTGCATTCTCCGCATATGCTGATTTTCCGAAATCTGGCTGCCACATTTGAGTTCCTTCAATATGTTATTGATAATTTGTTCTCTTCTTTTCCAAGGTTGTCAATAAGTGGTTTGCCCTTCAAGCAATGTCCGACATTCCCGGTAATGTCAAGAATGTACAGGCCCTCCTAAATCATCATGCATTTGATCTGCGTAATCCAAACAAGGTAAGTGATCAGCAATGTCTGTATATGTCTCTTATTGGTGCATGTGAAATCATTTACCTCTTTGTTTCATTTTTGATACATAAAACTTGAATCTTTTTCTGGGACAGGTATACTCTCTCGTTGGAGGATTTTGTGCTTCTCCTGTGAATTTCCATGCAAAGGATGGATCGGGCTATCAGTTCTTAGGGGAGATGGTAGTACAATTAGACAAAACCAATCCTCAGGTCCATCCCTAAAATCATTTCAGCTACCATTTTCTGTGTGTTCTCTAGGTGCTATTTGAATCCTAGGATATATCTCTAACAATAATTAGTGCAGGTGGCCTCTCGCATGGTGTCTGCCTTCTCAAGATGGAGGCGCTATGGTGAAACCCGGCAAACCCTTGCCAAGGTAATTAGCCAGTGTTGTCTTGTTTGAATTTTTACATTAATCTAATACCCTAAGAACTTATCTTTAGAAAGACGGTGTTGTTCACAAACACCAGCATTCAACCAGTAGTAAGACCGGTTCTCTTGTTGTTACTGGCAAATTCATTAAAGGCAATTTGCCTGGTTTTTTACAGGCACAGCTCGAAATGATAATGTCTACTAATGGACTCTCTGAGAATGTTTTTGAGATTGCTTCAAAAAGCTTGGCTGCCTAAACACCAGAAAAGCTTCTAACCCTCAGTTTCGAGACCGCCATAATAATGTATGCTTGTTGTCTGTTCCGTTCTGCTATTCTCTGCTGTAGTAATTGCTGGATTCTGCAGCCCTGGAAAAACATTTACATGGTGAAATGATGTACAAAATCAGAGGACTGAATGTTTTGGAACTACGTGTGGCGTTTTCTTATGGAAGCTCATTTTACAGAACAACATTTTGAACGTTAGTACCATGTTGCTAATAACATCGTTCTTATTTGTTAGTTATCTCTATCTCATCTTAATCACTTGGGATATTGCCATTGTTGCTCCTTGAAGCATCTACAATGGAATTCCCGTGTTGTAGCACCTAATCATTGATGCATATTCCAATTCTTCTGCTTAGTTGAAGAATTTACTAGAAATCAATTAATGTTTAGGAATTTAATAAAGATAATACATGATGGGGATGACGAGATGCTTTATTATCATTATTATTTTTCATCTAAAGGATAATATATGAATTTCTTTTTAAACTATCGTTATTTATTAGATTTTTTTTCATGAACTAATTGCATGGTAGATTAACTCTTTAAATTTATTGAAAATATCATATTAGTCATCCAATTTTGTTTAAAAAATAAAAAATATAATTTATATTATTGAAAATATTAAATTATTCTTTCAAATTTTATTTAAAATAGCAAATTATTCCATTGTTATTATTTTGTACGTGTTTTTTACAAGTCAATTGTGTACTGTTAAGTGTTTTCACAGTGAATAATTTGATATTTTTAAAAAGTTTAGAAAGTAATTTAATATTTAATTAGTTTAACAAAAAAATATGATAAATAGTGATAAATTTATTCTTCTTATTAGATGGTAAAACATAAGAAAAAACCCAAAAGAAGGTAAAGGAGAGAAGAGAATAAAAGAGTATAGTTTTATGGAACAATAGTAATAATTATACTTTATTGGTTCCCAAGGTAATTTAAAAAAGAAGAAGAAGAAGAAGAATTAGCTCTCAAATGTCAAGACAAATTACATTATTTATTCAAAAATAAAAGATAATAGAGGTGGCTACTTCGATTTATTTTTATCACATGGGATTTTTATTTGGGGAAAACGTGCATTTCATAGACTAATTGACCATAACTATGCCTAACAAATCTTGATACATGCATCTCAATTTCTCAATGAATTCCAATATGCCAATAATGTATAACGTAATTACTAATTAAGCTAATATCATAATTATTTCAATATAA
Source organism: Excoecaria agallocha (assembly GCA_037975025.1). NCBI lineage: Eukaryota > Viridiplantae > Streptophyta > Magnoliopsida > Malpighiales > Euphorbiaceae > Excoecaria > Excoecaria agallocha. The sequence continues at coordinate 856,460 of JBBPFJ010000030.1, read as the reverse complement.
AAAATGAAAAAAGTCTAAATAAAATTAATTTTATGGGTAAAATATCAATTTATAAAATATCAAAAGTTCTTTAAATTTTAGGTTATTCAGAGGTTGCTTGTACATCATTTGAATATATTTTTCTGAAGTATTTTATTTCCTTTGGAGTTTTTAAAAGGATACAAAATAGCACTTTTTGATGCAATTTCAAAGGGAAAGAGAGGGACCTAGAACAAAGACTTTGCGACAATACAAAGGTTACCAGAGAGGTTTTACCTTCTTTTGTCTAAGGTATCATGTCCATGCAATAATTGGAAAAAAAACAAAATATTAATTAAGTTCTTAGTTACAAAATATTTTTAAATACTTATAAGTAAGCATTTTATTTTTATTTACAGGTCCGTCCAATATAAATTTAAATTAATTAGAACATAAAATTTCGAATGATATCTCATCTATCTTTTTATACAATTATAAAATTATAATAAGAGTTGTTTGATTTAGTTAGTTAATTTTGACTGGAGTCAATAATAATGATGATGATAATAATTAAACATCGTCTTATGGATCATACAATAAATAAATTATCACAATTGAATTAAATAAAAATATAATTATAATATATGAATGGTGCAGGCAATTCTAAAAGGGAATTCAAGTATAGGTATAGTGCTACATATTATATTATTATTCAAAAATAAATAAATAAAATGTAAAAAGGGGTCAAAGGAGAAGGAAAAGGGGCTTTAGGCATGTGGATTTATTAAGACAAAAAGGATGGAATATGGGTTTTGGGGCATCAATTTCACCAAGCATTTGAGCAAAGCAAAGGGCATTTTTTGGGTCTTTTAGATGCTTTTGGTCAAAAACCAAATCATGCGTAGTATTTTTCTTTCTAAACCTATCATTTTTATATTTACATTGAAATTTCTTCTTAGAATAAGATTGAACCAGTCTATGCAACTTTATTATTCTTGACAACTTTGTCAAAATTAAATTAATTGTTTTTTTTAGAACATTTAATTTCTTAGATCTAGCATATGAGTTCTAAAAAATTATATATATATACATATATATGACATAATCTATCTAGAAGATTATAATGTAAATTTAAACCTCTTTTGAGCCAAAAGGAACTAAGTAAAAATCTAATCAAATGTGAAACGTGTAAGACATAATGAAGAACAATATATGGAAAAGGGAGTCAAAAGTAATAAGAGCTTAGATTACAAAAGATAATATTTTTATTACGAAAGAGGATTTTAGTTATATTAAAAAAAAGTTTACTAAGTTCATATTGCTGATCTCATAATATAATCCTTTTACTATATTTACGCAATTAACCTATAATTAGGAGAACTGTCTTCAATTATAGATCGAACGATATCTGATTTTAAAAAAAGAGCTTTCATATAAAAAAAACCTATAATTTCCTATTATATTTTATTTAATTGCTTCCTAACCAATAATTTTTCATTTAATTTTTTTATACAGAGCAGTGCACTCAAAAATAATCCTTTAGGTCATGTGCGTGCATCTGATCGGACAATTAAGATACGCTTATACACCAGGTTATCACTTTAAATTTTTATATATTCTAAAAAATCTTGTTTATAAATGAAAAAAAATTAAATATTACGGGAGTTTTATTCTCAATGTGCACCACTAATTATACTGATTCACACTGCTTATATTATCACTAATTATAAAACAAAATAAAGATAAATATTAGAATGAAAATATTAAATTGGAAAAAATTAAAAAATAAAGAAATAAAAAGGAAAAAGGGGTAAGTGAGAGATGGACCAACCAAGGGAGGTAGTTTAAAATGGCGGGTAAAGTGGAAGAATTTTGGAGGGTAGGGGCCCACTACCGTAGGCAGTGGGTGATGTGCGCACGAAAGCTATTTGGATTACAAGTGGATGACTACATACACACGTGCACACTACATGACAATTACAAATAAAATACAATTATTTTTCTTTCTTAGCATTAAAATATAATTAATTATTTGACAAATATCTATATTTTAATGAAATCAAAAGGGTTATATAAGTAATTTAAATACGTAGATTATATTTGATTGAATAGATTAGTACAAATCGCCTACGTGCCTAACCCTATAAACATAAATAAATATTTTATTATAATACGAATTAATCAAATTTCAAATATATATATATATATATATATATATATAATAAATAAAATTAAAAGTAAATAAAGTGTGGGTCGTCGTTAATTACAGAGGCAAGTCATTGCCGTGTTTGACCTCAAAAGCGTCACCTTTTTAACATTTCTACAATAAAACAGTTTCTATATATTCAAACACAGAGCTTCTTTCCATTTTTAATTTTACTGCAAAAAATTCAAAATTTTTCATTCAGAGACAAACCCAGATTTCGATTTTGATTTTCCCGACAAGAATTCTTCATTTTCCCGGGAAAATTACACCTCCTGAAGTTCAGATGAGAGGCGTTAATGGAGACGCCAGACCTTCTACTACCAGCGCTTTAGATACTATAAACGCCGCCGTCTCTGTCATCTCCTCCGCTGAGAATCGTGTTCCTCAAGCTACGGTTCAGGTGCTTCTTTTTTTCCATGTTTATTGATTTTATGTTCTTGTTTACAGTATTTTTTTATTTTTAAGCTCTGAATCGATCTTTTTTTTTTTGAATTATGGAGTTTCAGATCTATTGGTGGCTGGGATTGGTCAGTTTAAGTGTTTTTGGTTTTGGAAGAAAATAGATCGAAGCTGATATTGCTTTCTAAAGCAATGAAATGCTAACATAATAATAATAACAATAGCAATAATATAATGATGATTAAAACCCTGCTTTTAGTGTTCAAAGATTGACTTCTGTTTGGGGAAAGTGAGTTGCTTTAGCATTAGCTATTTAGGTTTGAAGGTAAAGTTGGGTGCTTCTTTACACTAGTATAATTGTTGACCAATTTGATGATGATCTGTAAAATTATTTCTGCTCAAAAAGATTTTTTTATTTTTTTTCCCTTTCTTTCCCCTTGATGAATAAATGAATCAGGTTTTATTTATTTATTTATTTATTTGCTAATAAAGAACTAGTTTTAGTGTGAACATGGCCAGGAAAAGATTGGGGGAAAGAGTGAGGAGTTCATTTTAGGGTACAGGTTCATATTTCATATGTAATTAAATTATGGAGGTTACTGTGTATATGATTATGTTGGTAACTTGGTATAGCAAAGGCTAATCTTGGGAATGTGTATTAGAGGAGAAGAGAAAGAGAGAGAAAGGAGTGAAAATATTACTATTCTTTAATTGTTCCCATGGTTCTGATTATTTAGACGGATGAGATATGTCTTTGTAATTGATTATCTTATTGAAATGGTTGGCATCATATCAAGATGCACAATGTGTTATGTCACAAAGGAGAAGATTCTCAATGACCATTTTTAGCCAGATGCCAGTTATTTTGGTATATGCTTTCGAATTCAACCGCACAATTCGTGTTTGTCAGACAACTAAATGCATTCTGATATATGAAAGATACTTGGTTGAAGAGCCAGAGACTAACATACTTTTATTTCAGTACATATGGTTTGTTGTCTCGGGTGCTGAATTAAAAGTACCCTGAAGTGCTTGCAATGTGGTTACACTTCTGATTTTGCGTTCTTTTTACACTTGCAGAAGAGAAGATGGGGAAGCTGCTTTAGTGCATACTGGTGTTTTGGATATCATAGAAACAGGAAGAGAATTGGGCATGCTGTTCTTGTTCCAGAAAGTTCTGCTTCTGGGAATGATACTTCTGTAACTGAAAATCCAACTCAAGTGTCATCTGCTACCACACTCCCTTTTGCTGCACCTCCCTCTTCTCCTGCATCTTTCTTTCAATCAGAACCTCCCTCTGCTTCACAGTCACCAGCTGATATATTCTCACTTGCCTCCGTATCTGCCAGTATGTACTCTCCAAGCGGACCTGCCTCCATTTTTGCTATTGGTCCTTATGCTCATGAAACCCAGTTAGTCTCGCCACCGGTATTTTCAACTTTCACCACTGAACCATCAACTGCGCCTTTCACTCCCCCGCCGGAGTCCGTACACTTGACTACACCATCCTCACCTGAGGTGCCTTTTGCTCAGTTACTTGACCCCAGCCTCAGGAATGGTGGAGCTGGCCTGCAATTCCCAATATCACACTATGAATTTCAGTCTTACCAGCTGTATCCTGGAAGCCCAGTTGGCCAGCTGATTTCACCTAGATCAGGGGTTTCTGGTTCAGGCACATCATCTCCTTTCCCTGATGGAGAGTTTGCTGTCAATGGTCCTCGCTTCCCTGAATTTCAAATGGTTGATCATCAAAAGCTTTTCAACCTTGATAATCGCTCCACTAAAGACACTGGATCATATCCTGGTTCAGGAACGTTGACCCCTGATGCTGCGAGGCCTACATCATGCGGCTTTCCTCTGAATCGCCAGTATTCAGATGTTGCATCACACAGGCAATCAGACAATGGAAACCAAAATGATAAAGTTGCCGATCATAGAGTTTCTTTTGAACTAAGCCCTAAAGCTGCCTCGAGTTGTGGGAATTCAAAGCCATCATCCCCTGTCACAGTCATGCCAACCACTCCAGCAAGTAGAACAACAGCTGAAAGAGAAGCAAACTCTAATGAAATGGCTCACAACTTTGATTGTCGAGTTGGCGAAACATCTAATGCAACTCCAGAAAAAGCTTCAACAGAAGAGGAGAACGCACCACGACATCAGAAGCATCGGTCCATTACTCTTGGCTCTCTAAAAGAATTCAATTTTGACGATACTGAAGGAGGAGATTCCCAAAAGCCTAATAGTAATGGTCCAGACTGGTGGGCTAATGGAAGTGATATCGGAAAGGATGACGGAGCCAGCAAAAATTGGTCCTTCCCTGTGATGCAGCCCAATGTTGGTTAGCTAACATTGAAATGCATCCTTAGATGCCTCCCATCCAGATCTCCATTTGCAACAAACAAGCACCAAACACATTACTGTTGAAGCCGAATGCAGTGAATTTTTATGGTGGTTAAGGAGGCCAGACTCTGGTGTGAAGGCTGTTTTTGAGACCTTCCTGGCCTGACAATAGATGCTGCTAATATTATTTTGCTCTTCTTTGCTTGTTATGCATAGCTAGCCACAGATAGTGTAATATGTCTCTCTGGTTCAGGCAGAGATGAACTAACAGCTTTTATTAGACATTTTTGTGGGGTAACCATTTCTTATGTAATATAAAATGATGAATATAGTGGAGCAGTTTTACACCAATAATCTCATTGAAGATGGAGATTGTCTTTAGCAATGGCCAATGAACATTGGAATTCTGGAATAGGCTGATATTCTTGCAGTTAAACTAGAAAATGGTCTATCAACAAGCGTTGGTATCATTTGTATAAAAAACTAGAAAATGGACTAAGAAATATGGATTATGGATATTGAAACTCCTATGGGCTATTCAAGAGCTCCCTCGGAGCCCCATTAAGCCCAAATATCATGCCTGTCCGTTCTGCTTTCACCTGTAATTATTCTTGCTTGATTCATCAATTATTAATCTAAACATTATTTTCCAGGTATGAAAGAGATCAATTTCTTTAAATTGATGCTCATTTCAAAATTGCTACAGAATTTTCTCATATGATAAAGAATATTACACGATTATTCTTCATGACTGTTTTACCAATTATATTATTTTATTTGTAGATAATCACGATTAAAATCCGTTTATAAATGAAATAATTTATGATTTATCACTTCAAGTGATGTTTGAAAATGCATTCTGTTGAAAAACAAGTTAGCCAGCCAAATCCGGCACATGATTATGATGGTTTAATTTTGCAAAATAAAATTAAAAAATTATTAGTCAAATAAGTATCAATATTTTAGATTTGATTGAGATTAGTGTGCGTCATTGCTTAATACATGATATTACTTAGAAAATATTTTGTATTATTTATGAATTATGAAAAAGAAAATGAAAGAGGTAATTACACCAAATTTGTAAATAAAATATACTCCTTCCATCCCATTTTAAAAGATTATTTATTTTATTTTATTTTATTTGACTTTAAATATTTTTTGAGAGATAGATTTGCATATATACTCATTTTTATTATATATCTTATTAAATATTTTTCATCACTCTCTGCTTTTAATTAAAATTAAATAAAATTCTTAAAAATATAAAATGATATTTTTTAATGATTACAAATTTTTTTATAAAATTAAGATATTTTAATAATTTTTTAAATTTTCGTAAAAAATAAAAAACAATCTTGTAAAATGGAAAAGATGGAATAAATAAAAAAAATCAAGGATATAAACTTGACTTGAGTAATGACAAAACGTCCTTTCTGCTTTGGTCAATCAATTAATCCTAAAATAGTTTTCCATAATTTTGGATTTTTTTGGGGAATTTGATGGTCAATCCTTAGATAACACATATAAACCAAAAAAAAAGTAATTTTTTTTATTATTAATAAAAATATATTCTCATTTCCTACAAATTTTAGTGTCTACGTGAATAGTCACTTGTAATTTTATCAGTTGCCAACAAAAAAAAAAGTCTAATTGTGATTTGATATATGCAATCAATAAATATCTGTTTTTTTGTTTTTTGTTTTTTTGAGGATTCTGTATTTCTTTTTTATAAAATGGCTAATAATCTGTCAATAGCTGGATCCATAAATAAATAAAAATATTACATAAGTTTTTTAAAAAATATAACTACAAGAAGGCAGCAATTGAGGTTTGGACCACTCAAGGACAAGAAGCTATTATTTTTATTTTTATAATAAAAGCTATTATACTTCAAGAAGAACAACAGCTAAAGTTCTTTGCTTGCAAAAATTTAAGTACATGTACAAAGCTAAAATAATACTTTCTTTCGTTCTCTTTTATGCGTCATTTTTGAATAAAATTTAAATTTTATTTATTTATTATTTTTAAATTTTCAGTATAATTTAATTTATTTTCTCGATTTATTTTTTTAATAAAATTAGAATCAATTATATTTAATAATTTAATTTTTATTACATAATTTAATATTAAATTTAAGTTTATTTATTATTTTTAATTTTAGTAAAAATAACAAAAATAATAAATAAAAAAAGGAAGAAGTGCTAATATAGTAATATGTTGTCATGTGAAAAAATAAAAATTTATTTCTCGTATACTAATATATTATCAATATAGTAATTTACTAATATATTAGTATAAATTATTAATAAAAATTATAATCAAAGGCGGAGACAGGGAGCTTTGAAGGGCTGAAAAAGAATATTATTATAGCAATAGCAAATGAATCCCAAAGAGAAAGTTGTAGAATAAATATTGATTATTATCACTGTCGGTCTCTATAATTTACCATTGCTAGTAAATAATTACGTTACTCTAGCTAACAAAAAAAAAGGTAAATACACATTTTATGACATCATGTTATTAATTGGATTTATAAATTAGAGGTTTAATACATATATTAATGGTAAATATTACAATTTCAATCATTTTATCTTTCATTTATTTATTTTAAAAAACTTATTTATCAGTTTGAAATCTAAACTATAAATTTATGTTAAATAGATTCCTAAATGCTGATATAAACCTTTTCTTCCAATAAAAAGCATATGAGCAATTAACGTTTATAATCGTTTAATGCACTGAATCCAAATCAAAATACAATCTATTTTAATTTGGTTTATACATGAATTATTTTTCTTTAACCATTTGCATGGTTCTTTTCTGAAATGTAGGACTAATATTTCTCGCTTATTGTACCGTGACAAAATAATTTATGATTGTATCTAATAAATTATTTGTGACGTACAAAAGAAAAATTTAAAGGGTCAAATTTTTTATGTGCATTTTATTAGTATACTCTAATTTTTAATGAAAATTTTTTTATGATTATTTTAAACATTTCTCGTAGATTAATTCTTACTCCACCATTGATTATAATTACAAATGAAATTCCGTAAATTATGGTACATTACTCGTTTCTTTTTTAAAAAAAAAAGCTGCCAAAAATAAAACGGCAAAATAGCGGTCTAAATTGGTAGGCTGAGTTTCGGACCGAACAGAAGTTTCCAGGCCATTAACTGTCCGAACCAGACAGTCTATTCCTTCCAAGAGGACCTTTCGTTTCTTTTGACCACAAAGTCATAAACGTAATACTTGACCTTCTAGAAATAGATTTCCCCACCATTTTTAATTTTTTATCGCATTATATAAGTCCCCAAGCCCACCATTCGCCTTACAACCCATTAACCAGCCGCCGCCATCATCACAACCGTCGGAATTCTGGAAAATGCCTCCTTTTACTGCCTCTTTGGCTTCTCAAAATCTCAACTTTAATAATCCCCACAAGATTAGTCCCTTATCAGATATAATCACCATTGATGTTGGTGGCCAAATCTTTCAGACCACCAAGCAAACTTTATCCCTAGCTGGACCCATCTCCTTATTCTCTCAACTCGCTGAGTCTACTCAACTCGGTGTCCGATTCATCGACCGGGACCCTGAGTTGTTCTCTGTTCTTCTCTCTCTGTTGAGAACCGGGAATTTGCCTTCAAAGGCCAAAACTTTTGATCTCGAAGATTTGATTGCTGAGTCTAAATTTTATAACATCGAGTCTTTCTTGGTTAATTCTTTATCTAACCCTTCCCAATTCGATGCCTTTAATCTCGAAAAGTCTCAAACTTTGCCGTTGAATGGCCGTGATTTGGCTTCCACCATGGCTACGACGCCGTTTGGGACCCTCCACGTCGCTCACGGCAGCAAAATTACGTCTTTTGATTGGTCTTTACGCAGAAAAGCAACTATCTTGACTCAATTCACGGCAATCGATTCTCTATTAGCGATTTCCCCAACTTTAGCCGCCGCCGGCGCCACCGATTTCTCGGGTATGCAAATTATCGATCTTGAAAAGGGTTTTGTTAGAGGGACTCTGTGTTGGGAAAACGTCACCAGGTCAAGCTCGACGGTTCAAGCAATTGGGTCCTCACCGGATTTACTGTTCACAAGCTTCGAGTCCGGTCGCCGGAACTCGAATTCGATAATGGTCTACGATTTGCACACACTTTCTCCGGTCACGGAGATTGGTCACTGCGAGATATATGGTGCAGACCTTGACTCGGCAATCCCAGCCACGAAATTGAAGTGGATTGATAGCTGTGGCTTGGTAATGGCTTCTGGGTCTCATAGTGGACCCTCTGGTATATTAGGGAATGTTAGATTATGGGATGTTAGGTCTGGAAATGTAGTTTGGGAGTTGAAAGAGAGAGTTGATTGTTTCTCTGATATTACTGTTTCCGATACTTTGTCAGCAATCTTCAAAGTTGGTGTGAGTTCAGGAGAGGTGTTTTTCACAGATTTGAGGAAATTGGGTAATGTGGAGAGTAATCCTTGGATTTGCTTAGGTGATAATAGGAAAGTTTCGAATGCGAAGAAAGAAGGAGTTGGTTGTAAGATTGAGGCTCATGGGAGTCAAGTATTCTGTAGTAAAGGTGGGGATGTTGAGCTTTGGTCTGAGATTGCCATGAATTCTTCGAAGAAGATCGAAGATGAGCTCCCCGATAGAGTGTTTAGGAGGAATGTGATTGGGAGATTGAAGGATATTGGTGGATCAAGAATCACTAACATGGCTTTCGGAGGAAGCAAAATGTTCATGACAAGGAAGGATCAGCAATCTGTTGAGGTTTGGCAAAGTTCTGTGAGAGGATTTTAGATTCTCATATATTTAGTAGTTAGGACTCGAAGAATTTTTATAAGAGATGTGTTTATTCGTTGAAGATTAGATTGAGCCATACAATTGTAAATGCCCATGTATGCTGTTTATATAAAAACATGATTAGTTCTTCATAGTTGGTGTCAGCAGAAACTGTGATATTGCTTTTGGAATGTCGATTTTTGGATTTTGTTAAACTGCACTCTCATTTTATTGCAGTGATTCTGTCGAGGGCTAATCATTATATATATATATATATGTTCTCACCACATCGTTGGCTTAACAGTTATGTCTCTACTATGGTATTGCTTCTCTATGCGCTGCACAAGTAGTTATCTTCGAGATAACTAACGTTCTAGCTGCATCAATTCTATTCTGTCGATCAATGGGACCTTGGATATTTGCGCAGTTTGCTCTGGTTTACATCATTTGCTTAGAAGATAGAAAGTAACACGAGTTATAGGTCTTGAGTGGCACCAATTTGTTGAGCAATCAGGTAGCTGGATGGTTAATGTTTGCTGCTTATGTCCCTTCAATTATGGTATTCTTGTGCAAGGCTAGCACTGAAGCATCAGCTGCTGCTAGAATGAGATGCCATTTCACTGTTGAATTTGATGATCTGTGTTCTTAGGACATTAACAATGCTTTTATGCTTCTATATTTTCTGCTCTTATAGCCTTGTGGACGCATTGCCTTTTCCCATTGTTCTGCTATTTAGTGTGTTTAGAGCCTGTTTATTTTGTCTCTGAATAAGAATGGATGTCAAGAACATGCCATTCTGTTTTTCTTTGGATACTTTATTCTCTCATCACTATACCTTTCTTCTTTGATTCTTAAGGTCTTCTTTTCTACCTTACAGAAATGGAATAAAATATTTTCATACATGGTTTGCATATGCATAACAATTGATCAGTGCAGGATCATGTGCAAGCTTGTCCACCAGATTTTTAGATACTACGTTTCTATGATCCGGACATGTCTGTGATTCCACTATAGAGTCACAGCGCCAGAGACTTCAGTCCGGTAAAGAAATGCAGCAGTGTCAAGACACCGTGTCTGGTCGGAAGTGCAAACCAACATCATCTTGAAAATGGCAAAGATGGCAAGTGGCGAAGATAGTAAATGTTTTTCTGTATAATGCCGCCTTCTTTGTTCTTGGTGCGCGAAATTGCAGGAGCAGGTGGAAATCAACAAACTTTTGCTTGAGTACAGGCTGTTGTTTTATGCAGTTCATCTAAGAAGCTGTCGCTAATGCGAATTGAGTATCGGGATCAGATATGCATGTTTTTAGTACCTGCAGATAAGTTCAAGGGCATATACATGTCTGATAACCTCTAAGTGCAGCTCAGTCACATTTTAAATTGCATTATCATAATTCTTGCTCCCATTCTACTAGGACATCTCCTGCTGCTGTATATGCTTCTTGTTTCTTGTTCGCCTTTCGAGTTGCAATCTGAGGATTCTCAGGTAAACTTCGGCCACAAGAGAAGAAAGAATGATGAGGGATTTTTTTTTTTATGGGAAAGATTTTGGCAGTAAAGTTAGTATATTAAGAGGAATATTAAAAAGAAAAAAAATAAATCTTAGGAAAATAAACTTAAACAATGTAATTGGTCGAGTTGACAATAATATCCGATTATGCTTGTATTAAATCAATCAACCAATTAATACTAGTTAACATCTATTAATAGTCAGTTATTAATAGAGTAACGGCTGTTGGTTATGGTCGATTTTTTTAATACCAGCAGTGTTCATATAGGAGTGTATATGGCTTTTTTTTAGTGGAATTAATAATATTTAATTGTAATTTTAAATGTTTATAAAACAAATTAAATTTAAAATTTTACTTGAGCCATAGCTATCGATTTTGTTTTTGATAAAACCTAAAATGGTTAATCTGTAGGAGGGGAAACGGCGGCTGATGTGTTCGGATGGATAACTGAGTTATCTGTAAAAGGAGAACTGGCAGTTGACATAGCCGGTCGGATAATTGAACCTGTAAAAAGGAGTACCCGTTCGAAATCAGACTTTAGCAATTCGAAACTCAAGTGACTTTTAGAAAAAAAGTGCTTGGAGAGAGAGTTTCAAATATTTAATACCTGGTGTCATTGTGTTTTTGGCTACTTATAGAAGGTTTTTGGAGGGGTATTTGAGTACCTTGAGAGGTAATAACTGTCAGTCAGAGTAGATGAGCGGCGATGTGACAGGAAGTAGATGAAGAGTATGGGAGTTGGCTTGTGTCAGTGGGCTAACAGGACAAGTTGTCCCATCAGTCCGATCGAACATTACCCTTTCCTGATTTATCTTTCAGCTCACTTCTTGTCTTTTTGCTACTGGACTTAGGTCCTATTAAACGTTGTTGAACCACGCTGACTGGACCTTTAAAAATATATTTTTCATAGTTATCGATTTTGATTGAAATCATAAGCAGGTGTATTGCTTTGATAACAATTAATTAAGGCTTGATGTGGATTGAAAACTTCATTATAATTAAAATTCAACATGGTAGTTATAATTATTAATTTTAAATGTTAATGAAATTAAGATAAAAGTGGCATAGAACTCCCCATTTTAATGGGTGTAAAAACAGTTGCCTAGGGTGTTGATTTGAACCTAAACTATTAATTAGCCACGCAAACCGTCTCCATTGACGACTCTTAATTAAAAGCTTCTCGAAAATTAGGACGTATGGCAAACTTTTTATTCATGCCTTTCTTTTTTTCCAAATGAATCTGAGTGGTAATATTAACGAATTGATGTATTTATTGAATAAATTTTTTTTTATTTTTAAGACAGTTCAATACAGTTTTTTAATTTTTCGATACAAGATAATTCGGCATTTCGGTAATTCACTTTTTTTTCTAAAAAAATCAATAAAACTATATATATATATATATATATATATATATATATATTACAATTCAACTTAACTAAATACATATTAATCAACTTATAAAAATATAATCTCAACTTGTCAATAAATACTTATCCGTTGGAGAATGATTCAAAATTGTTTAAAAAGATTTGGTCATATTTTACAGCATGCTTTTAGGTCTTTTTGAATTCAAGTTTTAGTGAATTAGTGGATTAATTTGTTAGCATTTGTTGCAGATTTTTTTGTTATTTACATCATCATAAATGTAAGTTTGAGAATTAATAATAGAATAGTGTATATCATTCTTTGTTACCTCCTTTTCTCTACAAAATTACTTTGTTTCTTCTATTAAAAAAATTTCAACATGATATCGGAGCCATAGATTTTAGAGAGATTTGTGAATTTTAGTTATGGCTGCCACTAATACTTCAACCACAGAAAGAAAAAAGATTGATGCCACAAGGGATAGTCATAATGTTTTAATTGCAAGAGATTTGGATATTTATGAAAAAAAAATTGCAAAATAAAAAATGAAGAACAAGCAAACATATATGGTGGATGTGGTTGAAAAAAAATTCTTTTTTTATTAATTGGTGAGATATGTATTAATAAAGTTGATGAGATGGTGCATTAATAAAAAAAAGAAAAAAGAAAATTGATGAGATGGTCCATCAACAAAGATGGATGTGTTGAGAGGTGCATCACAAAGAATTGAGAGTATGGAGATATGTACTCCATGAAAGCAATAATATTTTTAAAATTTTGAATTAAGGGAAAGTATTTGAATAATTCAAAATAGTTAGTTGTTAAATTGTAATTTGAATTAGTCTTTAATTTGTTTCTATTTGATTTTATATCGTAGTATTTTAGGAAAAAAATTTTGTATAAATTTAGGTGATTAGTTTGTTGTATTTGCTTATATAAAGGCAGTAAATTTTTAATTTCATATATGGAATAAAAAGAGTTAATTATTTTATTCTTCTGCCTTTTTAAAAATTCCAACATTATCGTCCTACAAAAAATATTTCAAATTCACGTACAAAATACATCTTACTTGATAAGACATTATTCAAAAATAATATAAAATAAATAAATATACATGCAATGCAATAAATATAAATACAATTAAAGTATTTCAAATTAATTTTCAATAATTACAATTAAAATTTAAATCAAAATACAAAATTTAGAAAACTAACATTTTGTGATCTTTCTCTACATTATATTCGCATTAATTTAAGGATTTTGAGTAATATTTAAAAAGTAAAGATAACAAAAATAAATAAATAAATAATTAGAAAAATATTTTTTTTTAAAAAAAATTTCAATTTCTCAAATTTAATTTTTAATTCCTCCTAAAAATTTTTAATTTTTTCTCTTTTCTCATTATTAAATCTACAATTAAAATTTTATATTATATAATTACATTGTTATTTTTTTTTATGTTTAGGACTGTAGAAATTAACATTGTTACAATATGTATAATATGTATCATAATTAATAATATTAACACTATGTACATTTTAAATTTAACACATTATAAAATTCATATTTTACATAATAAATTTTATTATGGAAAAGTTTCGTAAGCAAACGTATATTACAGTAAGTGATGTGGTTAATTTCGAATTGAGTAACTAATAGTTAAGAGTTACTTGCTTAATTTGGTTTGAGAAACTACCTACTTAATAAAGGATAATTTACAATTAACAATTTAACTAATAGTAAGTGGTAACTGTTAGTATCAACAAGTAATATTAAATATTATCTCTAAATTAAATTAATTATATAATAATAATAATAATGATAATAATAATAAAATACTTATTTGATTACATAAATATTAGATGGAGACATTATTTGATTACATAAATATTAGATGGAGACATGCATTACAATAAAAATTACATATCCATATATTGGAGTTGATGCCAAAAATAAAGGAGCAGTAACTGGGTGATTTTAAAAGAAAATAAAATTAAATAGATAAAATACTTAGTTAATAAATTGCTCGTTTAGATGATTGATAAATTTACTATAATGTTCTTCTATATATATAATTAAATATAAAATTTTATGTAACCATGAATTATAACTAATGAATACTTTTTTTCTAAACTATGACTAATCAATAGAGATGGCAAATGAGCTGATTAGCTAGATTTGGATTAGGCAAATGAGTGAATTATTCGAATTTGGATTAGATCATTAATAGGTGGATCGTTAATGAATTGAATTATAGATAAATCAAAAAATATGGATCACAAATATATCAATATCCAAATGAATTGCACGAATTTGGATTGATCTATGAAAGGAAAGAACAACGAAAGCTGTAAAAAGATGAAAGTTGTGCATGAATCGACAAGGAGATAGCAGTAAAAAATAATTTTATTTATTGTTAACAAAATTATATGATTTTATTTTTGTTTTTTGTATTCTGAAAGGAACTATTGCATCATTATTACTCTGAAAACAACTTTCCCAAATCACTTGTTTATTTCTTCTTCCTCTTCTTCTTATTTCTTGTTCTTGCTTTTCACCAAATCAGCTGCATATTTAAAATTGCTGAATCAGTATCAAAATTCAGAATATGAAACGAGATTTCAGTTAAAAGCATTGAAAAATGCAAGAATTTTGGGCAAAGAAGATTGAAATGTTGACGGTGAGGAGAAGAGAGGCAAAGATCAGGAGTAGATGTTAGGGTTTTGGGAAGATAGAAAAAGGAGAAAGAAAGCAATTTTGTAAAAAATCATTGGATACAAATTCAATTGGTTGAATAATAAAATAAATCATTTTTGAATTTATTCAGTTGATATTGAATTAAATTGGATTTAATCGATAAATAAAATGGATCAATTTTTTATTAACCAAATCGGTATTCGTTTGGGTTGGATTTGGATTTTTTTTTTTTTACAAATTTGGATGAAATTTTGGATTTTGATCAATTTTTCCAACTCTACTAATCAATACTTATTTAACTATCTATTAAATAAATTACAAGATGTAATAATTATAACAGGAGTTTAGTCTAGTGTGTGAGTAATTGAAATATTATTTTAATTTATTAATTAATTTAAAATATTATCATTTTAATTTAATTCATTAAAATAATAAAGAGTTACGAATTTAGATCTATAAAGAAATTATAACTAATAATATCTATAAATTATTAATATTATATATTCTTTCGGTCCATTTGATTCAAAAAATTTCGGTTTAATTCAATACATTTTTCAGTTTAGATTTATATAAAAACATCCAGTTCTACTCTAAAAAAATATAATTTGATTCTAATAAAAAAGTTTATAATATAATTCGATTTTTGAATTTTTTGATATTTTGGTTAAATTTAAAATTTAAATTAGTATACATAGCTAAATGGATGGTCGGTTTGGGTGATCAATAAATTAAAATGCTACAAAAACAAATGATTGAGAGATATATAAGAATGTTTATTTAATTTAGAGAATGACTAGACTGTAAATTAAAGAAGCTGAATCAATTAATTTTGATTTTTTTTTTTGAGAACAAGTTGATTGAAGATGGTATATAAGTATACCATTTTCATGATCCCTCAAAAAATTAATGCATGTGTTTTTAACTTTTTTTTATTTAAAGTAAATAGGGGTAGCTATCTCCTAATTAAATTAATTAGACCCACCAAACCTAACATTTAGATTTTAGTGGCCTATTTTCCCTGTATCTTTTCAGCAATCAAAACCACGCCGTTCATACTGGTGAAGCTGCAATTAAATGACGGTCCCGTGCTTGCACCAAACCTTATATATCGAATAAAAATTCTAAAACAAAGATTATATAATGAGGTATTACATAAATTATTCTATAAATTATTTAATCAAATAGAAAAATAGTCAGGCTATCAAATGTTAACAAGAGATATTTTATTAATTTCTATACATGTATATACATCAAGGTAACTTGCCCAACTAATTAATCTTATTATAGAGCATGTAATTATAAAATTAAGTAAAACTATGGCCTTACTCAATTTCTTCACTTAAGGCTGCTATATTTGCTGCAAAATTAGGTAATACTATGGCCTAATTAACTCTTTTTGTGTTTTTTTTTTTTCAATTTCAATATTGTAATGTTTTTTTCGAAGCTTTAATTTCTTCAACAACCTTCTCTAGCAATTAATGGCCGCTTCTCTTCTTCTATTTCCTGATGTTTATTTCTCTATAAAAACATATTACTTTCTTTTCACTCTTTACTCACTTTCTTCTTCTTGATTTTTCAAAGTTTCTTTCTTTATCAAGAATTTGATCTGGGTTTTTCTTGATTTTCTCCATTGTTAATGTTTTAGTTTCAGATTTGTTCTTGATAGTACATTATTCTTTTTAAGGTAGCCATGGAGTTTTCAACGGCTGTGATGATTGTGTCAGCTTTGATTGGTTACTATCTATGGTGGAGAATCATCTCACGGTCACTTGCTGGTCCACGTGCTTGGCCTTTTTTGGGCAGCCTTCCGTATCTCATCAAGAATTTCAATCGCATGCATGATTGGATTGCAGACAATCTTGGCTCTTCTGGCGGTACTTACCAGACTTGTATATGTGCAATTCCCTTTCTAGCCCGAAAGCAAGGTCTCGTGACTGTCACGTGCGACCCCAAGAATGTGGAGCACATCTTGAAAACCAGGTTCGATAATTACCCCAAAGGTCCCACTTGGCAAGCTGTTTTTCATGATTTGCTTGGCGATGGTATCTTCAACTCCGATGGTGACACGTGGCTATTTCAGCGTAAGACTGCTGCACTGGAATTCACCACCAGGACTCTGCGTCAAGCCATGGCTAGGTGGGTTAGCCGAGCTATTAAGCATAAGTTTGTACCTATACTTGAGTCGGCTCAGTTACGGTCCCAGGCGGTTGATCTTCAAGACTTGCTGCTCCGGCTCACCTTTGATAACATTTGCGGCTTGACTTTTGGCAAGGACCCAGAAACGTTGTCACTAGACCTCCCCGAAAACGGCTTCGCCGTGTCATTTGATCAAGCCACTGAAGCCACATTACAAAGATTCGTTTTGCCTGAAATAGTGTGGAAGCTGAAGAAATGGCTCCGGCTTGGCATGGAAGTCGACTTAAGCCGGAGCCTTGAGCACATAGACGCTTACTTATCTGACATCATCAATTCACGGAAGCTCGAGTTGTTGAGTCAGCAGAAAGGAATATGCAATGAGAATCCCCATGATGACTTGTTATCCAGGTTCATGAAGAAAAAAGAATCCTACTCAGACAAGTTCCTTCAACACGTGGCATTAAATTTCATCCTTGCTGGACGTGACACGTCATCAGTTGCATTGAGCTGGTTCTTTTGGTTGGTGAGTCAGCATCCTAAAGTAGAAGAGAAAATTCTCATCGAA
Organism: Excoecaria agallocha; assembly: GCA_037975025.1. Taxonomy (NCBI): domain Eukaryota; kingdom Viridiplantae; phylum Streptophyta; class Magnoliopsida; order Malpighiales; family Euphorbiaceae; genus Excoecaria; species Excoecaria agallocha. Next base: position 838,495 of record JBBPFJ010000030.1, on the reverse strand, counting down.
ATTTGTACCGTTCTGATGGAAACGCGTGGCAATGACATGTCCAAATGGCTAGAGGAGCCATTGGTGTTTGAAGAAGTTGACCAATTGACATATTTAAAGGCTGCATTATCCGAGACCTTAAGGTTATATCCATCGGTGCCACAAGACTCCAAGCATGTCATCTTCGACGATACCTTACCGACTGGCATTCATGTTCCGGCAGGATCATCGATAACATATTCAATATATGCAATGGGTCGAATGAAATTTATATGGGGAGAAGATTGTTTGGAATTCAAACCAGAAAGATGGTTATCTTTAGATGGTAAAAAGATAGAGATAAACGATGCGTATAAATTTGTGGCATTTAATGCAGGTCCTAGAATATGCTTGGGTAAAGACTTAGCTTACTTGCAAATGAAGTCTATAGCAGCTGCAGTTCTATTGCGCCACCGCTTATCGGTTGCATCGGGGCATATAGTTGAGCAGAAAATGTCGCTGACTTTGTTCATGAAGTATGGGCTAAAGGTAAATGTGAAGAAAAGAGAGTTGAGGCCTACAGTGGAAATGATAAGGAAAATTAATGGTGAAAAATGGAAAGAGTTTTAATGGCAAATATGGGTATACGCCAAGCAATTAATGGCATTAATTAATTGATAATACCATATTAATACACAATTTATGAAAGTGCTTTTATGGTTAGATAATGTTAGAAATGTGAGAGTTTTTTCGATTGAACTTAAGGCAGTATTATTAAATTAAAGCTTATTAGGATATTTGAAAATCTTATTATATATATATAATGTCCTTATAATACCCAATTAAATAAATGATGAATTGGACTTGTTAATATTATATATTTTGTCCTTCATAGTTTCATGCATTAATAGTTCTTTTAGTGTATACTTTTGATTGAAAATAATTTCATGAAAACAAGAGTGTTGCACCCAATTAAATTTATGCTGATAGAAATTAATGATTCAGGAAAAACATTATTTTTTTAATAAATCACTCCCTCTGCTATTTTTATATATTATTTTTGACTAAAATTTAAATTTTCTTTATCTATCATTTTTAAACTTAAAATATAATTTTATTTTATTTTTCAATAAAATTTATTTTGTTTACAACCAATTAAATTTGATAACTTGATCAAAATTAGGTAATTTAATATTAAATTTAGGTCTAATTAATATTTTTTTAATTTTTGTAAATATAATAAAAGTAACAGATAAAAAAATAGTATAATTTAAAATTTATTCATTTGACAATAAGACGAAATGATTTTTTGTGGGATAATAACTATCAATGGCAATATTTTTCTTTTTAAATTAATATAAGAAATTTAATTAATAGATTTTCTCATACATGCACACACAAATTAAACCAAAAATATATTAATAGGTAACAAATAAAATTTACTTTGTAAATATTAAAGATATATTGGCAAAACTTATTCTCTTAGTCCGGATTTTAAAAAATAAATGAGTTTTTTTTTTTTGCGAGAGTAATTAATAAGGTTATTAAAAAATAATTAATAATGGGTTTCTTATTATTAGAGGTAATAATTCATGTCTAATGGAGACGATTAGAAAGAGATTAAAATATGAATGATTTCAAGTCAAGAAACGAAACCCATCATAAGGAATCTTGAAAGATCTAGATGTTTAAAGAACTCAATGAATTAAATTATTGATTATATTTGTGATTATGTGGTAAGTGAGATCAAATGCTGGATTTCCTAAGTAATTAGACAAATGATATAGAAAAATCTATGTGATTATGCTTATCTTCTATCCCACATGCATGTTACCCTTTATTGCAAGAAATTAATGAAACTTACTGGCAAATATATTAATAATGATTTCCATCACAGAATAAAATCATGTATATTATAATATTTTAAGAATCAAAAGTAAATCATACAACTAGATCCTGTTATTTTCAGAATATGAACTCTTATTATTATTATTATTATTATTATTATTATTATTATTTGCTAGACTAGCATAAATTATTATTATTATTAGTTATTTCATAAATTTAAAAAAGTTGGTCCGAATAATAGGGAGTCAATAGACTAAAATAATAGAAAAGTTTATTTTTTCTTGTTATAAAATAAGAAAGCTTAGTAATGAAATAAGATTAAAATTACTAAATTAAAACTTAGAGTGTGGCTTATAATATAATCCATCATTAATTAGGGGGTGGAAATTAAAAATTAAGGTTACATAAATAAAGAAAAGCGAGGCATAATGATGGACTTAAGCTGGATTTGCTGTGGGAAATTGTGGCATTCTTAGCCAGAAAAATGAGCAAATTGCCAAATTGACGATAAAGATTTTAATTTAATAATAATAACCCCCAAATCCTAAACGCGTAACCCCTTATCTAAATTGTTGACTTTGTGTTGTACTGGGACACTCATTATCTGACAAACCTTGTCTTTATATTTCTAGACTATACCATATCTAACTAATAAATAAATAAATTTAATTTCTCAACATTAAAATAAAAATTATTGAACCTCAATAACCAAACTCTCTCGATCAAATAAAAGTCATTCAATTTTTATAATCGAGCTCTCTCAATCAGTCCAGTAACTTAGTTATACTGTTCATCTCGAATCCAAATTTATACTCAGATAATAATTTTCGGAGAATAGAGACTTAATTACTTAAAATAGATAAAAATTATATTCAGGTGTCCCAACTTAATTTTCTGATTAACTTATATCTCTTTTTAAATTAGTTTGCCCTTAATGATAGAAAATTATCCTAGGAGACTGAATCCTATATAAGACGGAATTCTTATCTCTATAAATAGATATGGTTTATCTGATAATGTATGCATTTTCTTAATCAACTTTACTGAAAAATTATTTCTTAAATATTATTCTGATTTGACCATCGTAATTTTTTTCATCAAAAATTTCTTTGCTTCAAGATATTTAAGCAATTCTGAAAAAAAATTTCCATCCTAATTAGACTCCTAAACAGTCCAATTATCCAACCTGTTATCACGTAACAATTTCAATATTTTTTTAACTAAAAGAAAAAAATATTTAATTAAATTTGGTAAAACTATGACATGCTGGAGTTGTAACATCATCGAAATAATTGTGGATATATGTTATTATAAAATCCAAATTGATATATATATATTTTTTATCGCATATTAAAATTTGAAGATATAATTACAATTAAGTTAATTTCGAGAAAAACAAGTAAAACATTATGGAGGACAGTAAGATTGATTTTTTTTTTTTCAATTTGCTACCGATTTTGAATAGCATATGTTTGTGTTGGACTATCGGTATTTTTTGATTTTATAAATAATAAATATAAATTTATATAAATTTTAAAAAATTGAAAAAGATAATGCAATTGTGCTGATGTAATATCGCACGATATTAAAATGAATAAAAAATTAATAAAAAAGACAAAAAAATATTTATTCTATTTTTAATTTCAATTTATCCCATCATATATCATATGACAATAGTTTAAATGTCATATTAACTATATGATTGAATGTCATGCGTTTTAATTTTCTATATTTATGAACGAAACACCACATATATTTGAAGATATGCTATTCAATTCAATTCAATTTAAACCATCTCCAACTGCGATCAACTATAATATACATATAAATAAGACGTTGAATTAATGAGAATAAATGAATTTTTATGATAATATAAGGTGTGGAAATGAATAATGGTAAATGTTGGGCTGGGCTAAACCATTATAATGGACTATTGGTTTGTTGAATTTCAAATTGGGCCTGGCCCATTTAAGTAACCTCAATAAAGTAGAGGGCCCCACTTTGTAGCGGAACCTCGATGATGAGCTTTATGATAATAAGCAAGCCAACTTTGCTTTGAAGTTTGAAGCTCAATCATATGTTTTGCATTATATATTTATATTTGGTAACTTTTTTCTTATATTTATATAGCTTGAATTCTAATTATTTTTAGCTCAAATATTAAACATTTTTAATTATTAAGGGCTATAATAATTTATGCTTAAGAATAAAAAAAAATAAAAGTTTTTGCTTGAAGGTTAATTGATGCTTAAAGTTAGCTAAATATTCCAAATTGAGTTCACTATTAGCATAGAATAGTTTTTCTTTTTCTTTTTTCTTTTTAAAAAGTATAATATTGATGGTGATTTGATTGTATGCCTCACTTAAATTTTAATATTTGACGAATTATTATATTAAAATAAAAAATTTCAAGCAATTTTAAAAATTTATTGTCAGATAGTCATCACATTTAATTATAACTGATAATACCAAAAATAAAATTAACTATAAGGCCGGTCCATTAAAAACTCACGAAAAGGTTTAAAATCAGAAGCCCAAAAAAATTCAACACTTAAAACTATAAATTTGACAGGTATATCCATAACAAGGGGGGCTCTCTCTCTCTAACTCTTAATACTCTCTCTATTAAGCTTTCTCTCCATACTTCGATAGCTAACTTAGGCATCAGAGCTCAAAAGTCCGATAAGACCGGGCTAGTTTTCTTTTTTACAGGCCATTAAAGCCTCCTACACCATGACTAGCAATCTCTCCTTCTACGGTAAAATTTTGTATTTTTATCAATAACTATAAATATTATTATATAAAATCGAATATGGCATTTTATATTTTTAATTAAATGTTAGTCACCTAACCAACTTTTAATTGTTAAATGCTTAAAAAAGTTCAAATAATATATAAACCAATCAAAAAAATCTGCTAGCGAATTAAAAATTTAATTCAAAGTCAAAAAGAATGCAAACTTTTTTGAATTAAATTAATTCAAAGGGATTTAAACTCAATTCAACATGTGACTTGATTAATTCAAAACAATTTTATGAGTTGATTTATTTAAATACAGTTCTCAATTGTAAATACAAAGATTCAACGAATCCATAAGCTATTATAATTATAATTGACCCAATTTGATGGATTCATTAGCTAAGATAAAAATGCTATTAAATTGAATACATAAAAAGACTAAGTTTTTGAATTTCACATTGTCAAAAAAGAAAAGAAAAAGGAATTTCTTACACACAAATTGACTTGAACATGTCAAGATCGAGAGAGAAAACAAGTGATTATTCCAACAATTTGACTATTACTTTTCCAACTTGGGATTAAGCAAATGCAAAAAGAGTTACACATGCATTAATATGTTTTATAAATAGAAAAACGATTTGATATTTCACACCATGTCAAATATGAATCAAATTAAAAATATAAAAATATTATTTTTTAGTTCAATTTTCCATATTCAATCAACATCTCTAAATATATAAATATATACTTGTATCAGATATAGATATATATGACCGGATTTAAGTTAAATTTACATGATTTTTTAAGTTTTTATTTTTTACATTCAAACTCAATTCATTATCAACGTATACTCTGTTTCATACTTGAGCATAACTTAAATTTTCATTATATTTAAATTGAATTTTTTTCAAATTTACTAATATTTTTAAATTTTATTTTCAAAATTTGATGTGTGTGTGTGTATATATATATATATATATATATATATCGAATTTAATTATGGCGGAATAAATTTAACTAAAAAAACACAAAAGAAAGGATCTCCATCATCAACATTTAAAAACACATAATTGCGTAAAGCATAATAAATGGAATAATGTTGAGTAAGACAGCAAGTGCCGTTTTAAAAAATTAAATATATAAAAAATAAATCGTTAAATTAAATATATATAAGTTCATGATCCCCTGCTACTCGTATCACTATAACCCTGTGTTCTCTTACATCATTATTCGACTCGAACAATACTTTCTCAGCATATCAAAGTCAAACTTATTTGAAACCAACGGTCACGATTGAAAGCTATAGGTTACTACCATACGTCTTGTGACTTACGTGGGATCTTCTCGTTTTCCAATACTTAATTTTTTATTGCAATTAACGCTAAGACATCTCTCTCTCTCTCTAATAAGAACACACACTCTCTCGCTCTACATGTTCTTCCTGGCTTTCTTTTCTCTGTGACTTTTGAGCTTCTCTTCTTCTTTATCTGCGAGGAACTGACACTGCTATTTTGAGCTATGTATTCGCTATAAAATTGTAAGTAATGATTAGGATTCTTTGTCATGCTGTTTTTAGCTTTGAGTTTTGTATTTTTCAGGTTTGGAGCTAAAAAAGCTTTAATTTTTGAAGTCAATTTTGGTTTTTGAAGTGTTCATATACTTCTTTGAATTGAATTCGGATGTGGGTTTTGAGTTTTGAGCTTGATTTTTCATGTGTGCTTTGCACTTGAGCTTTTTAGCTTGTTCAATGATTAATTTTCTTCTGTTATGTTTTGGAGTTTGAGATGGTTGATTTTGTAGATCTGGTTTTGGTTGATAAACTGTGTTTTTGACTTTTGAAGCTGAGGATGTTATGCTGCATTATTGTGTTAAAGAAGTGTCGGAAGATGGATCTAATTGAGTGGAGGTTGTTGGATGTCAAAGTTCCCTTATTTAAACTTAAATGATGCTGTTTTTTTCTTTCGCATTCTGTTTTGCTTGTAGAAATTGGCCTGGAGTATCCTATAGAGGTGTGAGGATTGTAAATGTCTTTGCCAATATGGATTAGGCATTGAGCTCGGAACTGAAAGGTCAACCCGATGCTTTTCAATTTCAATATTGGTTTTTTGTTTTTTTTTTTTGTTTTTTTGTGTCTGTGGCTCAGTGAGGAATTCTCAATTGAATTTGGAGTCTATTCATATAAAAATTGATCTCAATTTAGGCCCTAGTTCTAGAAATCACTATAAATCATGGTGCATCAAGTCTAAAATCTTTGTGCTACTTGCATTCTACCTTGCTAATTCTACTAATTAAATGTCCCCTTGGCTCTTGCTGTTTGGTCTTAAACATGGATGCAACCTACAACGTCTGTTGTATGAGTTTCTAATTTCTGAAAAAAATCCACATTTTTCCATAAGAAACTGATAAGTTGTTACTCTAAAATTCATTTATGACCACTGATTTATTCATCGGCTGACAAGCTGACTTTGAAACACATATACAGGTTCATGTTGCAGTCATTTACCAAACCATGTTATGGACATCTCTTTGGGCTCATTTTGTGGGGACTTTGCAGAGATGCTATAGTATCTAATGGAAGAACTGCATTTATGGTCATAGAGTTGGAGTACATGTGAGAGCTTGTTTATAACTAAGGGGTACATCTTGAATTAGAACCTGCAGCATCTTTCCGTGACATAAAATATGCCTTCATGGTGGGGAAAGACTTCGTCCAAAGAGGACAAGAAGAAAGCAAAGGAAGGTATCATTGATGCACTACAACGAAAATTCAAAACTGCATTGGAAGAAAAAAGTAATAGTCGATCAGGAGGATCTTGGAGACGTAATAGCGATACTGTTTCAGAAAGGGGAACTAGATCAAGAGTGCCATCACGATCACCATCACCTTCCACACAAGTCTCACGATGCCAAAGTTTTGCGGAAAGGCCTCTTGCCCAACCACTTCCTCTTCCTGGTATGTGTCATATAGGTATTGGGTGTAGTAATTCAGGGATTACTGCCTCTACAAGACCCAGGTTGGATGGTGGCTCAAAACCTCTGAATTTTCCTCTTCCAAGACCTGTCTCAAATAGATCAGACAATACTTATCCCGAGACAGATATTGCTACTGCTTCTGTTTCTAGTGATAGCTCAATTGATAGTGACTTTCCATCTGACTCACGCATTCTTAGCCCCCTCACATCTGACTACGAAAATGGAAACAGAACGGCTGCAAACAGCCCGTCGAGGTGAATTTCTGATGGACTTGTGTAATGATTGTTTTTCAGTGTGCTATCTGTGAGAGTGCATTTGTTGATGTATTTACATTTTCTTTGATGAAAGGGAGTTGATTTAAATCTAACAACGTTCATTTATTTTCTCTGAAGCATGATGCATAAAGAGCAATCCCCTATTGCAAGTGGGAAGACCTTCAAGGAGACATTGAAGCCTGTTGATTTTTCACTCAATAGTCAGATTCCTTCTGTGTCACCTAGACGGGCACCTTTAAGCAATCATGTACAGAATTTACAGATTCCTAATAGAGGACCATTCTTCAGTGCTCCAGACAGCTCAATGTCAAGTCCATCAAGAAGTCCGATGAGAGCATTTGGCCCTGAGCAAACCATCAATTATGGTTTATGGGCAGGGCTAGGCTCTGGGCATTGCTCGAGTCCAGGGTCTGGTCATAATTCAGGGCATAACTCAGTTGGTGGAGATATGTCTGGACAGTTATTTTGGCCAAACAGTAGATGTAGTCCTGAGTGTTCTCCAATACCTAGCCCTAAAATGACAAGCCCTGGTCCCAGTTCCAGAATACAGAGTGGTGCAGTCACCCCTCTGCATCCACGAGCAGGAGGTGCTACTACAGAGTCTCCAACCAACCGCACTGATGATGGGAAGCACCAAAGCCACCCCTTGCCCCTTCCCCCTCTAACAATTTCTAATACCTGTCCCTTTTCACCTGCATATTCTACTGCAACATCTCCTTCGCTGCCTAGAAGTCCTAATAGGGCAGAAAATCCTGTTAGTCCTGGTTCACGTTGGAAGAAGGGTCGCCTGCTAGGGAGAGGCACTTTTGGACATGTCTATCTGGGGTTTAACAGGTGAGTGCTAAGTCATATGCTAAATATCTCTATGCGCTTGGGAGAAAGGGAGACCAAGAATGTGCGCTTGTGGGTTATGACTTTGGTTATCTTTTTTTGTTTCCATGGATCTTTGCTTGCTCTATATCAATACAAAAGATCAAAATCACTTATGATATTTATTAGGAAAAATCACAAACCTGCCAGAGTTAATGCAGCATAAAAGTTAGTTTCTTGTCGGTTTGAATAGATGCAAGGTTAGTCCTCATTTTCTAGCTGTACGAAATGCAAGATTTTGAGCAACTAAACTATTTATGTCTTTATTCAAGGGCTATAAGATGAGCATTCTCCTATTTTACAAATGGCTTAGATATATAACCAATTTGTGGCGTTATACCTGGAGGAAACATTGCATTGAATATGTAGGGATTAAAATGCATGCTTTAAAACAAAGAGACCTAAACCTTAGTGTTTTAGTGTTTCTTCTCCTTGTTTTTTTTAATGTATTTCCTCTTATAGTTCTCAATCGAACTCAAGTTTCATCAACATAATAAGTAAATAGATCCAGAAGCTGATTAGCAAATCTATCAGGCTAATGTCTATTGTCCTTATTTTTCTTAATTCTTATATCCTACTAGTAGTATGCATGCCTCATTTTATTTTGATTTTTTGAGCTTTAGTGAAAGCGGCGAGATGTGCGCAATGAAGGAAGTAACCCTATTTGCAGATGATCCAAAATCAAAGGAGTGCGCACAGCAGCTGGGACAAGTAAGTTTTCCCAGGATGTCTGAGGAGCTTATAGTTTAAAAGCTATCAGTTTTCCCAGGATGTCTGAGGAGCTTATAGTTTAATATCTATCAGAACCTTTCTTCTCTAGTTCTTTGAGGAATATTCGTTGATGATTGATAAAATCTTGCAGGAAATTGCTCTTTTAAGTCGGTTACGACATCCCAATATAGTGCAGTATTATGGATCTGAAACTGTAAGGACTTTTACCATTTGCTTCATTATTAAGAGCATTATGTTATGGGGTTAATGCGACATGCTTTGAGAATGTAATGTTCTGAAAATAAATAAACCCTGTGAACTTTTTATTTTTAAGTATATATATTCTAGAATTATATTTTTATGATCGGCATGAGACTGCTTTGCTGTAGACACATAAAATTGTTCTAATGTATAGGGTTTAATGATTAATAATTTTTGCAACTGTCCTGACTGATATATGGTATATGACAGACGTGTTGTCATTTATAATTTGTTAGAATGAGCATTCCATGAGTAACATTAGATGAATTGATGAGCAATTTGTCACTTGGATTTTAAAATCTCAGTTTTTTATATGTTGGTCAGGTGGATGATAAATTATACATATACTTGGAGTACATTTCTGGAGGTTCCATTTATAAACTTCTTCACGAATATGGTCAGTTTGGTGAAATAATTATTCGTAGTTACACTCAACAAATTCTGCAAGGGCTTGCTTATTTGCATGCAAAAAAAACTCTCCACAGGTGAGTTTCTGTATTGCTATTTCAATCTTGATCGGATATTGGAGCATGATCATGCTCATGCCTGGTTTTTATGATATTCAGAGACATAAAAGGAGCCAATATACTGGTAGATCCCAGTGGTCGTGTAAAACTGGCAGATTTTGGGATGGCAAAGCACGTAAGTATTTTCCTTTAAAATTTCTGAAGCAATACTCCATAGATGCAGGATATTTGTTTCGTCTAGACAGGAAGAAGAAGAAGAAGAAGAAGAAGAAGAAGAAGAAAAAGAAAAAGAGAAAAGATGTTTTGGTGCACATTAAGCTTTTGAGGCTCTGTTCTCTAATCCATTTTAACTGAATCCATCTGCAGATTACTGGGCAATCTTGTCCCTTATCATTCAAGGGAAGCCCTTACTGGATGGCACCTGAGGTCAGCATTTTGTTATTGCATTCTTCCAACTCTGATTTCTCCATTATTTACAATTAGTTTCCCTCAATTGCATTCATTGTTTTCAGGTGGTCATAAGGAATTCGAATGGCTGTAACCTTGCTGTTGATATATGGAGCCTTGGGTGTACAGTCTTGGAGATGGCAACAACAAAACCACCATGGAGCCAGTTCGAAGGGGTTAGTAAAATTCGAATTCAGAATTCAAATCATGAAATCAATTTTATCAGATAGTTTATAATAATTTGAATTTTGCTTATTAGCATGCTTACCAGTAGATTGTTGATTCTGATTACTCCCCATTTTGCTTTCTTTGTTTTTTGAAAGGTTGCTGCGATATTTAAAATTGGAAACAGCAAGGAGCTTCCTGCAATTCCAGACAATTTGTCAGATGAGGGGAAGGATTTTGTGAGGCAATGCTTGCAAAGGGACCCCTCACATCGCCCTACTGCTTCTCAACTTTTGGAGCATCCCTTTGTAAAAAATGTTAGTCCATTGGAGAGGCCAATTTTGACTGCTGAGTCCTCAGAAGCAACAGTTGCTGTTAATGGAGGAAGATCAATGGTATTACAGTTTTTCTTATTAAGTCCGTGGTACCTGCATGCCTTCAGTGTTGTCATTATCAGCAAAAATATTGTCTATATGTTGATTGTTTTTGCTTTCTTTGAACTATGAATTCTACAGTAATAGATTGATAAACTAAGGATAAACACAAATTTATCTTATAATAGTAGAAGAAAGATATCACATTTTCCAGTTTAATAACCTGTTCTAGTTAGAGTTGATTCCATTTTTTGTCTGCTTTTTGATGCACCTATGTGGATCTTTAGCGATTCTGTTTCTTTGTTTGCCTAGTCTGTCAACATTGGTGATCTTTATTTACTTGAATGTTGGTTGCAACATTGGATCTTCAATCAGGTTATTGGACAAGGAAGAAGTGTCCCAGGCTTTGACACAGAAGGAATTGCTATCCATCAATTCAGAGGTCCAAAAGTCGGTCAAGGATCCAGGTTAGACCTCCCCCTTCCCGTCTTTCCTTTATTTCACCATTTACTCTGGCCCTGTGAATATGTAACCTTAAATGCTTCATGTCAAACCTGTATTTAGCAACTACTTTGTTTTATTCCTTCTATTTTCTATTTTGTCTCCAAATATTTCCTTTTCCAACTTCTTCCCTACTGTTTCAGTGAGACTCATTCACCGAATAACACATCATGTCTGATTTGTCCTATTGAGAGCCCCCTTCTGCATTCAAGGTCCCCACAGCATATGAGTGGAAGAATGTCTCCATCTCCTATATCTAGTCCTCATACTGCTTCTGGTTCATCGACACCTCTTACTGGTGGGAGTGGTGCAATTCCATTTCATCATTCAATGCAGCCAGGAATGATTCCGTGGTCTCAAAATATTTTGTATACAAATAGTAGCAATCCATATCCGGAACCCATGCCTGATCTGTTTCGAGGGATGTCACAACCCTATCACGTTTTCAAGGATTTTATTTCACCTGATAACGGTGCTCTTGAAAACCATTTTGGACGACCTGGCTACGGTGATCCCAGGGAACTCTACAACGGTCAGCCTGTCCTAGCTGATCATGTATCTCAGCAGCTCCTAATGGAACATGTGAAGCTGAAGCCATCACTGGATCTGAACCCAAGCTTGTCAATACATGGGCGCACAACTGGAATATAGCATGCCATGGAATCCTTGTCCCCACAAAGTTCCTGGCATATATTTGTCATACACACACACACACACACACATATATATATATATATATATCGGTATTCTAATCGTGGGGGATAACATTTCCAATATGCTCCTTCAAATTTTAAATATCTTGCAAGGGTTGAAGTCGAGAAATTCAGGAAGCCGAATCCAAATATGCGAATTCAGAATTGACATGGTAAGCAGTTTATATGACGTGTAAGAGGAAGATGGATATTTTGCTAAGGAATCACATAGTTTCACCAAAGCCATTAATTTAACATGTTTTCCTGTCAGCTGCAATGATTCCAGTTGATGCAAAATCTCATTTGAGAAAGAAGACCGGTTATACAAAGGAGATGAAGGTCTAGTTCAGCAGCTCCAAGCTGTAATGGACATATGCATGCTGTTGTAAAGAACTGTATATCATATTATACTTGGAACACACACTAATTACCAGAGCTATTACCATAACTGGACTTTACACTGCCTGTTCTTTTCCTTTCACTATTTTTTGGGGTGAAAGGATACTGGTGATCGGAGTTGAAAATGTACATGTATAGAACATTGGAGTCCAGATTTTGTGACCGTTGAGAATGTGCCATGGTCTAGTCTGGTCTGATCTTTTTTTTCCCCCTTCTGGTATCAGCTTATGGCAGCCAAAACAAAACATAGTGGGGGCTGTCCTGCTGATAATGTTGTATCTACTTTTATACCTTGCATCAAATTGATGAAATCCAATTTAACCTGTGTAAATTGTTAGTTGGACATCTAATGCTCTCAAGATAGCAACTTTGAAAGTAGACTCATCTTTCTTTCCCTTGTGCTGCCAGATCATTGTTGCTGCTTTGTTCATATGATTGACAGTAAGGAACTGGCAAGAAATATTGTACATTGTCACAGTAGACGAAGAATTGCTGTTGTATAACTGTATAAGTATTGCTACATCACTTGACATAAAGATATATTGTTTTGCTGAGTTGGAGTGCCACAACCGCATTCTAGGTTGAATTTCAGCTATTTTTATCTCATCACTTGACCCAAAAAAATATAATGGTTGAACCTTTGATTATGATTATAGACATAAAAAATTACAGCTTCCTATTCATGGCCCCTGACACTAGGGGTGTGCAAATGATTGGTTCGATTTTGAACCGAACCGAAAGAATCGAGAATCGAAGTTTGAAAAATATGAAAACCGAATCGAAATTGAAATTTATAGAACCGAAAATCAAACGGATTGTAATAATTTCGGTCGGTTCGATTCGGTTCAATCGGTTTTGGATCAAATATGAGTTTTTTTTAATTAGAATTTTAACATAAATAGATCCATAAATTAAATTAACTTATATTTAACAAAATAAAACCATTTAATATAACTAAAATTAAAATAAAATACATAAATTTATTAAATTATGTTCATAATAAACACTGTTCAAAATTATATTAAAAAACATATTGCTAAAATAATATTTAAAAGATACATTAAAAATTCTCCAATAAAAAAAATCATATAAAAAATATAGTATAACTTTTTAAATATAATGTAATTCCAATTTGACACTACATTAAAAAAATAAAAAGATTTAGTATTTAGCAATTTAATTGAAAATACAATCACTAATACTCTACTACTCAATTTAATAAATTAAGGATTTAAATTTATATTTTAATTCACTTCTAAATTTTAATTTTATACACAATAAATTGATTTATCAATTATAAAGCAAATTTAATTTTTAATTTAATCACTAATACTCTACTACTCAATTTAATAAATTAAAAATTTATATTTATATTTTAATTCACTTCTAAATTTTAATTCACTTGTAAAAAAACTAAAATAAAAATTAAGAAACAAAAAAAAAATCAAAGTAAAAATTGAGAAACAAAAATTGTGTGTCTAGTACGATTTGACTCAAGACCTAATGGTCTTAGAAGAAGTTTCACACCACACAAATTGGGGATGTCTATTTTGATATCATAATACTATAATATATATATAGATAAATTTTGATCGATTCAGTTCTTTCGATTTTTTAATTTGAAAAATTGAATAAAATCGATTAAATCTATTTTTAATTTTGATTTAAACTAAACAAATCAAAAATTAAATCGAATATAATAGATTAAATTTTTTTCGATTGGATTTTCAAGTTGGATACTGTTTTGCACACCCCTTCCTCGCACTTGAGTATCAATTTTATGGACGAAGTGATTGACTTGTCCCTGAAATTGAGAGTTCACAAACTATTGGTACCTGAACCTGTTTTTTCTACTGATGCAGAGCCGGATAATAATTTCTTACTGCTATCAGCAACCACCATCCATGTTGTAAAACACTCCGCTGATAGCAATATGACCAAACTGCGGATACTTGTACCCCTTATCGCACGCCAAAAAATTAAAAGAAATCTGTTTTTTCTCCCTTCTATGCGCGTATCGAAACATTATTTGCAACCCAAACAGAGTCCAACAGAGTCGCCCAACTATTCTGATATGGCTTTTTCAAAGGGAATCAATAGTATGTCAAGAACAGCCAGACCAGTGTGATCCCAGTGGAAGGTTTCACGAGGTGAGTCGATTATGTCACTCTTTCTCTGTAAAAAGTTGCAAATTTTAGTTGCCAATGCAGGCTTTTCAGTCATAAACTCATGTACCCATCTGGGTTTTACCCAAAATCACTTAGCTTTTACTATTAGATTGCTCTCAGCATACCCTGATCAGAATCAACGATCTTATGTGGTTTCTTACCTTGTTAATTCATGTGGGCTTTCCCCAGAATCTGCTAAATCTGTGTCTAAGAGGGCTGATAATGCGGATTCAGTACTTGGCCTTCTTGAAGACTATGGATTCGTCACTGGCCACATTTCCAGGCTTATTAAGAAACATCCTAGGGTTCTTATGGCCAATCCTAGAAAAACCCTTTTGCCCAAACTGGAATTTCTTTGCTCCATAGGGATTTCAAGGTCTGATCTTCCTGGGATTTTATGCCGTAATTCAGATTTATTGCAGCGGAGCTTAAATAATACTATCATCCCAAGTTATAACATTCTGAAAAGTATACTTGGTTTTGATGAGGAAGTTGTTAAGTGCTTCAAAAACTCTTATAGGTCTGATTCAACCAAGAATTTAGCTGCCAATGTTGCATCCTTGAGAAGGCTCAAGGCACCTCAGCAAATCATCTCCTATCTGCTCACTCGTGCACCTAATGTAGTAGGCATTTACCCCAGAAAATTTAATGAAATTGTTAACAAGGTCATTGAACTTGGCTTGGATCCCTCGACTTATGCATTTATACTAGCAGTTCAGTTGATTTCTCAGACATCCCACAAAACATGGGAGAAAAAAATGACGGTTTATAAGAGTTGGGGTTTGTCAGACAATGAAATTTGGTTGGCTATCAAAAAGTTCCCTTCTTGCATGTTTGTCTCAGTGGAAAAACTTAAGTGTGTCAGGGAGTTTCTTGTCAACAAGATGGGTTTCCAGCCCTCAGACGTAATTGGATATCCAGTAATTTTCGGTTACAATTTTGAGAAAAGGATCGTCCCAAGGTTCTCAGTTATTAGAGTTCTGCAATTGAAGGGCTTCGTTAAGGCAGATATAGGTATACCTTCCGTGGTGTTAAACACTGAGAAGCGGTTTCTAGATACATATGTGATCAAATATCAAGGGGAAATACCTAAACTTTTTAGTATTTATCGAGGGGAGATGAGTATTTGGGACTTAGGTTGCGAGTTTTACACAAAGAAGCATTAGGCAGGTTGATCAACACTCGTCTTTCTGTGCCTCATTTGTGCTGCCAGTCCTTGATGCTTTGTTCATACGATTGACATATTTTTCTGCTACGCGTAATTCTCAAGGCATACCCCGATCTTTGTTATATTTCAAGTGTAGTTAGGAAGTGGCAATGTGATCAGTGAATCATTTTGTTTTGTGTTTCACTGATTTTGAGCTGTGGCATAATTTCAGTGTACTAAATCTGTGATCTCATGATTTTTGCATAGTCTAGGATAGTTGGCCTGCTTATTCCTAATCCATTCTTTTGAATGCATTGAGTAGTTGATGAGTTAACAATTTGCATATGAAGATGAAAGCTCTGTATTTTACCCGATGTTCCTTCAAGGAAAAGATCTTTCGTCATCCTACTTTGAACAATCAAGTTTCTTGATTACCATGAATGTGTTTGTTTCCAGCCTCATAGGAGAGGTGATAGATGTCTTGTTGTAAGAGACACGGTAATTATGCATCCTGGTGTGGTTTCTATCACTGCCTGTCTTATTCCCATTACTTGATACAGTGAGTTCTTGTCTAGTGGAGGACCAGGATTCCTTGCAGAACCAGAACTTGTTTAAGTTACTTGCCTAGTGTTTCAATGGCAGGAAAGGAAATGGAACTTTCTGAAGATTGGGGTATTGTTTGAGTTTGGAGATGACTGTTTCAGTGTTTGTGTTTGGTTCCAAATGCTTACTTGGCATTTGCTCATGAAACTTTTGATAGTCACTGCAACTTTTGTTTCAATTACGTGGATAAAGGGTTGATTTGGTCCGAAAATAAAAATTATATTTATTTTAGTCAATTTTCTTTTATAATAGATAAAAATAAATTTTTTAATTTTTTAATTTTCTAAAATTAAAAAAATATATATTTTTAAATTTTTTGAATAATCTTTATATATATATATATATATAATCAACACTCTAATTTTTAATTTATTGATGGATGAATATATTTTTTAAATTTTTATGAAAAAAATAAATACTTCAATTTATTATACGTTCTTACAACTTAGCCCCTCCACTTATCTGTCCTTCTTTGCGAGTCCAGAAAGCGCCCTAACGGCATTGTCTTATCGCGCCTGAGAACTAAGCAGAAGCAGAAGAACCCATCTACGCTTTCTCTCAAAGCAGTCCAATACAGTTGCTGAACAATTTGTGATATGGCTTTTGAAAGAGAATCATGAATTTCAGCGGCTCTGATGAATAGGCAGAGCAGTGTGACCTATGTTTTAACCAGGTGAGTCGATTATGTCACTCTTTCTCTCTCAAAAGTCGCAACTTTTAGTTGCCAATGTAGGGTTTTCTGTCATAAACTATTTGACCCATCTGGGTTTTACTCAAAATTACTTAGCTTTCACTATTAGATTACTCTCATCATATCCTGAACGGAATCAAGAATCCAAAATAGTGTCTTACCTTATCCGTTCATGTGGGCTTTCCCCAGAATCTGCTAAATCTGTGTTTAAGAGGGTTGATCTTATAACCCCTGATAGAGCAGATTCAGTACTTAGCCTGTTCAAAGACTATGGATTCACTATTGCTCACATTTCCAGGGTTATTAAGAAACGTCCTCAGATCCTTACGTTGAATCCTGGAAAAACCCTTTTGCCCAAATTGGAGTTCCTATGCTCCATAGTAGTTTCAAGGTGTGCTCTTCCTGGGATTTTATGTTGTAATCCTGATTTATTGCGCCGCAGCTTACATAGTTATCTAATCCCTAATTATAATCTGCTAAAAACCATACTTGGTTCAGATGAGGAAATTGTTAAATGTCTGAAACGTTCCTACAGGTTTGATCCGTCCAAGAATTTTTTAGCTGCCAATATTACCTTCTCGACAAATCTCAGTATCCCTCAGCATATCATCTCCTGTTTGCTGACTCGATCACCTAACATAATGGGCTTGAACCCCAACAAATTTAGTGACATTGTTAACAAGGCAATTGAATTAGGCTTTGATCCCTCGAAACATTCATTTGTGCGGATGGTTGAGATGATGTCTCAGACATCCCAGCAAACGCGGGAACAGAAAATGGAGGCTCATAAGCGTTGGGGTTTGTCAGAAGATGAAATTGGGTTGGCTATCAGAAAGGGTCCTATCTTCATGTTAGTCTCAGTGAACAAATTTAACAGTGTAATGGAGTTTCTTGTGAACAAGGTGGGTTGCAAGCCTGCAGAAGTTGTTAGATGCCCAGAGATTCTTAAATACAGTTTGGCGAAAAGGATTATTCCAAGGTTCTCAGTTATAAGAGTTCTGCAATTGAAGGGCTTAGTTAAGGCAGATGTGAGTGTTGTTTCTGTGGTAGTAATCTCTGAGAACGGTTTCTAGATACATATGTGATCAAATATCTGAAAGAAATACCCCAGCTTTTGAGCATTTTAAAAGGGAAGATGAGAATTCATGAATTAGGATATGCGTTTGAGGCAGAGGAGCATGTGCCAGGTTGATTCCAAATTCATCTTTCTTTGTCTATGTATAATTTGATTACGCAAGTGATTCTAATGGCATACTGCATCTACTCAAACAATAGAATTCATAAATGGTTTGGTTTAATTTAAGCAGAAACATGGTTTAGCATTGATTACACAAATTCAAGCTATAGTCCCATAACTTGTGAGCCAAAACAGCATCACTGGCATTGGAGCCTGCTTTGGCTATGTTGCAATTCTCAAAATATTGGCCACTTACACCCTCATTTTGAGGATGCAATGCTACATAACATGTTGTTGCTGCTCCCTGCAACCATTTTCATTACATTATATTTTTTTATCTTTGGGAAAATAAGTATTAATCAACTATATATTTAATTTTCTCACATATATATATATATATATACCAAATTAGAAAAAATAAAATAAATTAATAAACGGCTACCTGCTGCACATTTTTTAGCAGAAATCTATTAGCCATGCAAAAAAGAACTGCAACAAGCCCAAGTATTAATCTTCGAATCTAACACTTATAGTAAAAAAAACATATATTTAATCTGTTCTTCACACAATTCTGTTCAATCATAATTTTTTTTTTTTATTGTGACTGTGAATTTTAATTTCATACTACTTTTTTCTTGGAATTGGAATCAATTCATGTTCGTAGTAAAAAAATTTACCTCCCAGTAAAGAGTTGCTGCGGAAAATATTAGAATAAATTACTCCAGGGTGAAGTGAGTTAGCTGTAATATTAATCCCTTCGTCCTGCGAGAAAATAAATTAAGTTAATAAAAGTTAGCCCATGTTGATTATTTAATGTTAAATAATTAAGTGGTAATAGTATTTTTGTGTGCACCTTGAGACATTTTGCAAGATGGTTAGCATGTAATACATTAGCTAGCTTTGATCTTGGATAGGCCATCTGATCTTCAAAGTACCCGATGCTAAAGAAAATAAAAATTCGAGCAATCAAGTTCAAGTATTTTGATATTTATTTTTTTAAATAAAATTTCAAGTTATCTTGTAAATAAAAAAAAATAAAAATCAATGTTTGGAAAGACTTGCTCGAATAGAACCGATATTAGATAGGCAAAAGAAAAACAAAGTTCTCCGTCTAATTATATACATATTGAAAAAATTCTATTATAATTCTAAAAATAAAAGGTAAAATTCATAATTTTACACATTGACTTCTTATACTTTCAAAACTATATATTAGATCCTTTAACTTTTAGGTATTTACATAATGAATTCATATATTTTCAAAATTATACAGTGGATCTTTGGACTTATCTATTTTAATACATTAAATTCAAACAGACATTAAAAACAACTGCGTTTTGTTAAAATATACTCAATTTTAACGGAGCATATATTACATCGCCGTTTGTATCATTCATTTTAAATTTAACGTGTTCTCTTCAAAAAGTTTAAAAATTTAATGTGTAATTTTGAAAGTATAGATATTTAATATGTAAAATCGTTAAAGTAGAGGGATCAAAGTATGAGTTTTTCCAAAATAAAGGGATGCCAGTTAGATGAGCTATACCTTGATGAATTGAGGTTATCAAATGGGATTCCACGAGGATACCGGTGACATGATGATGATACGTTGATAATCCTTCCTTCTTTGTTACTTTCCTTTGCTGTTCTTTTCATGGTCTCCAACAGCAGATTTGTCAATAGAAAATGACCTGAACGCGGGTGGAGAAATTAATATTAAAAGCAGCAAAATATAAATATATTTTTATAAGAGTTTAAAAATATTTTAAACAAGGATAAAATATTTCATTTTTATTATAATTTCAATTGGATTTTTAAAAATAACATACCTAGATGATTAACAGCAAAGTTAATTTCTATGTTGTCCTTGGAAAGCATGAATTTGGAGATAAGAACTCCTGCATTATTACTGATAACAAAAAATTTAATTAAGCTCCTATAGATTAATTCATTTTGCAGTGATTAATTAGTGAGTTAATTAAGAATTACTTACATGAGAATATTCAAAGGAAATTTGGAAGAGATGAAATGAGAAGCAAAGTTTCGAACAGATTTCAAACAGCTGAGGTCTAATTCCATAACATCAATTTTTGCATTTGGGATTTGTGTAATTAATAATTCTTTCACAGCCTTTCCATTTTCAATGTTTCTTACTCCCATAATCACATGTACTCCTCTCATTGCTAATACTCTTGTTGTTTCTTCTCCGATTCCACTGGATCCTCCTGTATATTCAAATTCATAATTATAATAATAATGAAGAAGAAGAACAAAAAAGAGAATATATATATATGCAAACCTGTAACAATGGCAGTGAGAGCAGAACCATCAATTCCAAGTGTAACTTCTTCTGCAGTGGAAGAAGCTGGGAATCCTGAAGGAGTATTTTTTTCCCACGAAAATATACTCATATTTGCAAAATATATTTGTTCTGGATCAATTATTTAATTTTATCTTTTAAAATATAAGCTACTGTTTATGTTTCATAATTTATAGAGGTCAACAGATTTGAAGTTCCCCATGTGGTGTTTAAATACAATAATATATGCAATAATTTTATATTTGCTATTAATAAAAATATTAATATTTGGCTTTGTAGAATAAATCGAGATTTTTTTTTAAAATGGAGTTAATTTTAAAAAAATTAAAAATATAAGACTATATTAAACTTAATTAGAAAATAAAAATGCCGAAAATCAGTGCCGTTATATGATTTGGTGGGATCTATCACTTTGATTGCTTTGGGAGATGAAAATCGGCAGAAATATATGCAATTATCTGACCTAGTGAGCCCCATGCGAAGCTGACTAGAAGGGAAGAGCAAAAAATATCGAAAATATGATTAACCGTAAAATTGGTCCGAAATCGAATCGATTTTTATGGTTAACAGATTCGATAAATTCGGTGACGATTTTTTATTTTTATATTTTTGATTAATAGTTACGGTTTAGGTTTTTAAATACCAGTTAACTGTTAATCAACGGTTAATCGGTTTATATATATATATTATTTTATATCTTCAATTTTTTTTTCTATTTTTCTGTAAAATTTACATAAAATAATATTTTAAAATATATTTAAATTATATTTTTATTTTTATACCTTAATTTTTTATATTTTTCCATAAAACTTATGTAATACTTTAAACTAAATTTATATTATATTATTTTTTTAATTATATAACAATATTTATATATAGTATACAATTAACTTTTATATATATTTTTTTTATCATATATTGGTATTCATATTTTACTTAATAATATTTAATTACATTATTATCCAAAATTTTATTTGACTTAGAGTCAAACATAGTAATTTTCGATAAATATCAAATCTATTTTATAATATTAGCTATTAATTTATAAGATATAAATTTTGACTAGTAAATTATACTTGTTTCGTAATTTTTATATTAAATTACTTTATACATTGAAAATTAAATTAAACTGTCTAATTTTTTATATAATTTTATGTTATAAATTTTAATGGTTAACAGAAAAATATTAATTAACCAAATCAAAAATTGAAATCGATGGACTGGTTAACCGAATGTAACGGATTGATTAATGGTTAGTAATTTTGAAAAATTGATATTAATAAATTGATTAATTTTTTTTTCATGAACCGATTCATGATCATTTCTACTGGCCGGTTTTAGGTGGCGTCCATGCTTTTATTTATTTTTAATGAAAAAACGTGTTTCTCCCTATCCACTCATTTACCTATTGACAATGAAAAGCTATTTAGGCTTCCCTTCTCGTGACCAAGACAAAGGCCAAAGACCAAAGACCAACTTCCTTTTTTTTAATAAATATGTATATGAATATAAAGGCATCCGTTCTTAGGGCTGAGCAAAAAACAATCGGAAAAAAGGTTAACCCAAAAATCGGTTCAAAATCGAATAAATTTTAAAGGTTAATCGAACCAAAAAAAATAATTAAAGTTTTTAAAAATAAAGATTTTTGGTTCGATTTCGATTCACAGTTTAAAAAAATCAACGATTTCGATTAACCAATCGATTTAATTAATTTTTTAATATATATATAATGAAAAGAAAAACCTTATCCTTCCTGTTCTATCTCTCTCCCTCAAGCCACCGCTCAACCTCTCTCTCTTTGAATTCGCCCCTCTTCTTCATGCTTGCTGCCGCTCATCTTCCTCACCGGCGTTCTCCTTCCCTCACCTATATTATAACCTATAATGCCCCTAATGGTACCCAAAGTAAAATTTTAGTCAATTAATTGTGTATTTATAATTCGATTGTGTATGTTCATGAATGCCATGGTAAGACAGGACAGAGAAGGAATTATTTTTAAGAAAGGGATAAAATGATCATTTTATATTAACGGAGTTTTATTATGTGGCTAATTAAGGAGAAATTGTAATTTCGGGACTTAATTGGAAAGTAGAAGTAAAAGTTTTGGGGTAGAAGTATGAAATTTGAAGAGAGAGGGACTAAAGTAAAATTTTGTTAAGATATTTTGAGCAAGCCAATGGGAATTGAACAAGTAGAAGGCTAGAAAGAAAGAAGAAAAATCGGTTTTCTTGTGTTGGCCGGCCATTCTCGGCCTAGGCTCAATTTTTCTTTTCTTTTTTTCTTTTCTTATTTGCTTCTTCTCTTCTTCTCAAGTTTACAAAATTATACTCCAAGTGGGAAAAACTGTAGATGGTAGAGAGAGAAAGAGGAAAGGGTTTTACAGCAACCTAAGACTATGGTCAAGAAAAAATGAACCACAAGAGAGAGAAAGGAAAGATAGAAAGGAAGAAAAATGAAATAATTAAATAAGGTATAAGAACTTTTTCTTTATTATGTGTATTTATTTTGTATATGATGTGAGAAAATAGAAATGATAAAATTTTATTATGGGCATTTTTTACTACATAACTTTTAGAAATATTCTTACATCTAATTTGTCCAATTTTTTTACTCTTCTTTTTTTTTACACATCATTTTTCTGAAAAAAAAGGATCCATCAGCTTATCATGCAAGTGATTAATTTAATTAGGCAAGTACAACCGAATTCATTATTGCTTTGATAAAACTTAAGCCAAAATTATTTCATATGAATAATATTTTGCCTTTATATCTGGTTAAAATGGCTTTGAAATGATTTGTATTAAAATAAAAAAAAAATCTTGTGGAAGATTACAATAGGTTGTTGATTTATTGGATGGCAAATAATGGCATGGCATATACTAATTTTTTATTTTATAGCATTTATAGCGTGTGACCCATAATTACATATTCCAATAAATTCAATTATTTTTAAATATTTAAAAATATCTAATAACTTTGATTTATAAAATAATTGCCAATAACCAAGTAAGTAAAGTTTTTTTTGACTGCAATGTAAATTAGGGATGAGCATAGATCGGTTAATCGGTTCATTAACAATTTTTTTAAATCAATTTATTACTATCGGTTAATCGCTATATCGATTTCGGTTTTTAACTCAATTTTTCGGATCGATTTATCGATCAACCATTAAAAAATTTTAATATATAAATTTAATAAATTATATAATTTATAATATTATTTTTAATTGTTAAAAATGCTTTAAAAATGAAAAAATACTAATTAAAATAATCAAAATAAAAATAAAATTTTTATAATTAATTATAAAAATTAAAAATATTCAATATAAAACTAACAATAGAATGCTAATAATGCACATAATTTTAATATTTATTTAATAAAAATATATATTTTACAAAATTATATATCATAATATTTATAAATTACACAAAAATTGAAAAATATAAGTGTAAAATTTAAATATATATATATATATATATATATAGGTTTCGGATCGGTTAACAACCGATTTTTAAAGTAAAAACTATAAACCTAAAAATCGGTTCGATTTCGGATCGATTTTTCAATTAACTTAAATTTCGGTTAACCATGCCCATCCCTAATGTAAATTTTCATTAATAATATAAAAGTTACATATGAAAAGTACAAATAAATTTATAAAATTTAAAAGTTCACAAGACGTACGCAATTAATGAAGTTACTGAAATATATTTCTGAACTTCTTTGAATAAAGCAGTGGATAATAGTAACATACCGCGGGCAATTTGGCTTTCAGCAAAAAACTCAATTTATCTGTTGTCCATGAAAAATTCATTACAAAAGGATAAAAACTTCCATAAAGGAAGACAATAACCTCCAAATGTGGAGGACAAACTTGCATAATGAAAAATTAAATTACATTCAACATTAATTAACTAAATTAGATTTATAAAAATACAAATAAAATTTGAATAAAATACAAAAATTAAATCTCAAATAAAAATTTCAAATTTGAGTTTATTGAAATCAAAATATAAAAAACTAAAAATAAAAAAAAAATTAAAGAATAAAATTTAAAACTTTAGATCTATATCAATCCAAAAATTATTAAAAAGAAAATTAAAAAAAAACGAAAAAATACACAAAAAATTAAAAAATATAAATATAAATTTAATAAAAAATAAAATAAAAGAGGAGAGGGGCTGCCGTCCGTATATTTACGGACAGTAGCTCCAAAATTAAATAAATAACATAAAAATTTTTGAATTCAAGTAGAAAATGAGACTAAATTTTTTTGTGGAGGCTAAAGAGAAAAGTAGCATGCAACTTATTAATAATCAAAGCGAAAGCACAACAGTCTACCAAAAAAAAAGTATAGTAAATGTAGTTTTTTATTGATCAATAACTACACCAAATCTTACCAAACCTTTTTTTTTTTTTGGTTTGATGGAGAAATCTTACCAAATCTTACGTCTCTGCACCAAATTCTACTAATAATTAAAAACTTTCTATTATACAAACCAGAAGAAAAAGTTGAAATTCAAGACTGATGGAGTTCAAATACACTCATGACTCACTATATAAAAAAAAATTCATATCAATATAAAAATTATCCCGATATAAAAATAATTTATATCAAAAAAAGAAATAATCTAGATATGAAAAGAGATTTATAACAAATCATTTAATTAGAAAAAATTTCTTAATTTGAACAAAGTAATTTCCTTTTTTATATTATTTCTTTTAAAAAATTAATTTTCTATTTTAGAGCATAAGTCCCTATAAATAGGCCTTGGATAATCTGCAAAAAATATAGTTTTTCCTTATACCTAAACTCTACAGAAAATTTTTCTCTCTATATTTTCTCTCCAAAGGATATTTAAATCAGAGATTCAAGCTTTTATCATGCATTTGTTGCACGTAGCTAAAGCCTGCCACGGCCAGTGACATGAAACGAGATATTCTGCTATCTCGTTTTTTGCACTACAAGAAATAACTTTGGCTCTATCGGTTTTTCAATATATATTATGTTATATATCTTGCAAAGACATGCAATTATATTAAAATCAGCATTTACTAAAAATGATCTTGGTTATAAAAACTTTGCTACCTTTGATTTAGCAATTACCTCTAACCTTTTCCACAAATTTTAATTGAATAACTATTATGTATGAAATTTTGATATGTGAATAAAGTAGCTGTTATTTTACATGTATCACAATTTTTTCATTAGATGTTTTGGTTAATGATTTTGAGCCAATATTAAAAAGATAAATGATAAGATGCTTATATATTGGTGAACACCGAATCCTGACAATTAAATAGAAACATTTATTTATATCAGTATGCACATTAATAATTATAGTGAAAGATAAATATTCGAAGTACATTACCAAATTCTAATATAATAAAATGGATCATTAATACATAATTAGGTATAATATCAATAATAATTATGGGTCAAGCTCAAGCTGTAATCCCATAATTCTTTAGCTAATTGTGCATTTCTAGCATAAGAGTTTGCTTTTGCAATGTTGCAGTCTACAAAATATTGGCCGCTTATACCCTTAACTTGTGGATTTAATGCCACATAACAAGTAGTTCACAACAAAAAAACTGTCAATTAGCGACGGCACAATTTCCGTCGCTAATATTGCGACGGATTAGCGACTGTTTTACATTTCCATCGCGATAATGATATTTGATATTTTTAGCGACGAAATAGCGACAGATTTAATAAACAGTCGCTAATTATTGGCGGGAAGAGTACGCGCCCTGTTTTGCGACGGAAATAGCGACAAAAGTTTCCGTCGCTAAATGTTATAATTTTTTATTCAAGAAATTAGTTCCAGAAATTTTAGCGACTAAACTTTTAGTCGCTAATTTTGGCGGGAAAATTTAGCGCCTTTTTTTTGAGACGGTTTAGCGACGGAAATATTTCTGTCGCTAATTATTATTTTGTTGCCGTAATACAATTAGCGACGGAAATATTTAGTCGCTATTCCGTCGTAAATAAATTAAAAAATAAGTTTTTAAATTTCACTCCCATAATTTATGTATAATTTCAAGTAATTTTAATATAGACCATATAAAATAAATTATTTCATTTATAACAGAAAATTATAAATTATTTTATAAGTTGGTAATAATTTTTTACCAATTATACCAAAATTTAATGTTATTTATTTAGAAAATTTACATTTTTAATCATAATAATAAACTAATTGTTATGATTATTATATATTTGCGTGTTCAAGATTAATAAAAATAAATATTTATAAAATTTATTATTTAATTTAAAATAATAATAAAAAATTTTGTAATTTATTTTTATTATAAAAAATTTAAATCAAATATTAAATTATTAGGAATTAAATTGATTTATTTATCAATTATCCCCAAATATAAACTTTTTTTATTTAAAAAAATTACATTTTAATAATAATAATAAAGTAATTGTTATAAGTATTATATAGTCATATTATGAAAAATAATAAATATTTATATTTATATAATAATAATATAAAGTTTATTATTTCATTTAAAATGGTTGTGAAAAATTTATAATTTATTTTTATTTTGTTAAAATTTTGAGCAAATTTTAAATTATTAAAAAATTTAAAGTATATATTTATAAAATTATCCTTGAATACAAGGATAAAATGATAAAATTTGGTAGGGACATTTTAGTAATTTCAAAAATTTACCCTACATATAAAAATAACATTTTATCTTCCACCACATCTCTCCACCGTTTCAATTTAATGCGTATATGATTTTAAGCTTAATTTATTATTTAGTTGAATAATACAATAGAGTTCAATCTAAGACTTAAACTCATACAAGTCAAAATGAATAAATTTTCTAATTTAATTTCTTCAATTTAATTTCTATTATTTTTCTAAATTAATAAATTTTCTAATATATATATATATACACACACACACACTTTTCAATTTTATTTCTATTATTTTTCTAAATATTCAAAGCTCCATCTAAACTCATCCTTACCATTTAACTTCACTACCGCGGTTACCTAATTGAGTGTTATGGAATACTGAGTAAACTTACTGATTTGAAAATGAATAAATGGCTTTGAAATTCTAAACATGGCCAGATTAATAAATAAGTTAAGATATTATCTGATAAATCCAAATATATAGTCCATTTGAATCTTCATATTTATGGTTTGGTTGGATCTTCAAATACAAATTGAATCTTATTATCAACGGTTAAGTATTTGCCGTTAGATCAACCTAATTTTTGGTGAGTGCGTTCGAAACTCCTTGTTGTTAATTTTGAACGGTAAAGATTAGTTTTTAAGGTCTATAAGTTCAATTTTTATTGCAAAAAAGAGACTGTTTTCTGAATTTTTTACGTAATGACCATTTTTGTATACGAAGACGATCGAAAAATCATTTGCCGTTAGATTGGCCTGATTTTTGGTGAGTACATTCGAAACTTTTTGTTGTTAATTTTGAACGGTAAAGATTAGTTTTTAAGGTCTGTAAGTTCAATTTTTGTTGAAAAAAAGAGACTGTTTTCTGGATTTTTTACGTAATGGCCAGTTTTGTATACGAAAACGATCGAAAAATCATTTGTCGTTAGATTGGCCTGATTTTTGGTGAGTACGTTCAAAACTCCTTGTTGTTAATTTTGAACGGTGAAGATTAGTTTTTAAGATATATAAGTTCAGTTTTTATTGTAAAAAAATATAGGCTATTTTCTGAATTTTTTACGTAATGACCAGTTTTGTATACAAAGACAATCGAAAAATTATTTACCGTTAGATTGGCCTGAGTTTTGGTGAGTACATTCGAAACTCCTTGTTGTTAATTTTGGACGGTAAAGATTAGTTTTTAAGGTCTGTAAGTTCAATTTTTGTTGCAAAAAAAGTTATTTTCTGGATTTTTATGTAATGACCAATTTTATATACGAAAACGATCGGAAAATCATTTGCCGTTAGATCGGCCTAATTTTTGGTGAGTACGTTGAAAACTCCTTGTTGTTAATTTTGAACGGTAAAGATTAGTTTTTAAGGTCTGTAAGTTCAATTTTTGTTGCAAAAAAAGTTATTTTCTGGATTTTTACGTAATGACCAATTTTATATACGAAAACGATCGGAAAATAATTTACCGTTAGATCGGCCTAATTTTTGGTGAGTATATTCAAAACTCCTTGTTGTTAATTTTGAACGGTAAAGATTAGTTTTTAAAGTCTGTAAGTTCAATTTTTGTTGTAAAAAAAAGTTATTTTCTGGATTTTTACGTAATGACCAGTTTTATATACGAAAACGATCGGAAAATTATTTGCCGTTAGATGGGCCTAATTTTTGGTGAGTACGTTTAAAACTCCTTATTGTTAATTTTGAACGGTAAAAATTAGTTTTTAAGGTCTGTAAGTTTAATTTTTGTTGCAAAAAAAATTATTTTCTGGATTCAAAGATTTTGAAGGATCTGTAAATAATAAGTTATTATATAGATTTTGTAACACTCCAAAAATTTAAATCGCGCGAGAGTATTTTTTTAACACGTGCAAAGTATTTTGATAGGTACAAAGGCCGATTTATTAAGGATATGATATAAATTTGCATAATTTCAAGAATTTTAAATTAATAATTATTAAATAGAGTAAAATTTAAGAACAAACCATAAGAAACAATTTATTCAATATGTATATATATTATATCTATGAATTTAAATAATAAATTATTTATTTAACCAATTTATTGATAACTAATTTAATGAACATGACAATTTATACATTTCACATTTAATTTCTAAATTTAGGCAATTCGATTAATATAAATAATTTATTTTAGCCTATTATAGAAAATATAATTATAAAAAAACAACAATTTTAATAATTTAATTAACATATTTAATCAATTTATCATATACACTTATGTATTATATATTTTATGATTTATTATATTTGAATTGAGGCTTAAAAATTCAAATTGGAAGAGTAAAGGGACTATATTGAATTTAATAATCGGGTGTTAAATTATTTTCTAATTTATTAAAAATACCATATTATCTTCTATAGAGACAAATGATACAACTTATTTGCCGAATTTAGTAAAAATAACGTATTATTTTCTATAAAAACAAATGACACAAAACAATAGAAAATAAAATATCGTATGATGTAAATAATGATAAAAAATAATTTAATATTTTTTATCAATTTAAAGATACTTTATATAGTTTTTACTAATATATATATATATATATATATATATATATATATATATATATATATATATATATATATATATATATATATATATATATATATATATATATATATATATATATAAAGAGTTTATATAGTTTTTACTTATGTATTAAAACGAAAGAAAGAGAAGAAAGAGAAGGAAGAAAGGGAAGGGAGATCGGGGAAGAGAGAAGCGGGGAAGGGAGGGGGGACGGACCACCGCTGCTCGACGCCGGTGAAGGGGCGCTGCTCACCGCCGCCACCGTCTGTCCGTCCTCTGTTATCGGCGCCTTCCTCCGGTGAGTGTTTTTTTTTCTTTTTCTTTATCGCCAACTCTCCCCTTTTCTCTTTTTTCGGTGGCTGTCGACGGCGTTGGAGGCGATTGACCACGCCGGTAGGATCACGAGGTTGAGACGGAGCTGTCGGTACCTGCTGATCGTCCCCACTCGCCGGCGAAGTGTAGATCGGAGCACGTGGGAGCCGGCGGTTCCAAGTGGTTTTCCGGCCAAACCACTATGCTTTGAGGCGCGTGAAGACCACCAGGAGGCTACCGGCGACTCTGGCTTCAGGCTCGGCGCTTCGACGACTCTCCGGCGAGGCTCCGGTGAGCCGCCGGCGAGGATCCGAACAGGCAGAATGGAGGGAGTATTTTGGCCTTCGACTCTAAGGTGCGGGTACTTGATGTGAATCCTGATATGCATGTGTAATTTTAGTAGATTTTAATAAACCAACGTTATATGTATATAGATATATACAGATTTAAATGGAAATGGAAGGTAACCAATAATAGATATATTATTATTATTATTATTAGAACTAGTAATTTGTTAATAGAAAGGGCAATTGAACGAATTTTGTGTTGTTTGTTTTCGTGGATTTGCAGGAAGATCTTGACACGATTGATAGAATGATTGATGATGGTGAGGCACAGTATTATAAATGGCGGCATCCTGATCCTTACATTGGTGAGTAATATGATATATTGGATTGTGTTTTTGCTAATTTCTTATACTATAATTTGTTGTGGTTTGATTGGGCACCGTAAAATTAAATTAAGTTATTTGCAATTATGATTGCCGGTTTATGTCTTTTAGTTGTAAGTTCAAAGATGACTATGATATGTTAACATAATGCTAAACCATTGATTTGTGCATTTCTTTTTGTCCATTAAAAGGCTTGCTGCACAGTGTTCAGGAAATTAGAAAGATTGGCTTGATTGGGAGACGTCCTACTAGAGGGTCATGTTCTGTATTTTGCAGATTCTAATTTTATGGGTACAACTTACGTCTTATGTATTTGTTCTATATCATTTTGATGATAGAGTGGGAACGAACTTCACTTGGAAAATCAATCATCTTTTCAAGGTCATCATTCTTGCGTCATCTTTTAAAATCTTGCCAAGTAACTTGGGAATCAACTTGGTTGCCACTGTTTCATAACTTAGAACTAGGCAGCATATTTATAGTTTCATATGGGTTGACTCTTTCATATTTAAAGAGTGTAAGTATATTCAATATTATAAGTAATTAGAATCAAAACGAAAAAGATTTAAAATATAGAAATTGGAAGCTAGTGTTTTGATTTGAAATTCACATGTTTCAGTATACTAGTGTTTGTAAATATGGGTTATGAATGTAAACATGCATAAACATGTCTAATTCTTTATTTTCTGTAATAGACAATTTGGAAATTTGTATCTCATATGCATTGCTGCTTACAAGTATAACAAAAAAGAAAATATTGGCCTAAGAGCACACATATTGCCATGTTTAATTAAAATGGCTTTTCTGAGTTTTTAAGGTCTGAAATTTGACTGCTTTATCCAACACTTTTTGCACTACTGAAATCCTGGTGTCATGTTATGCATGCTTTTGCATGGAGGATAGAACCTACCATTGATTAACTTGTGCATGTCAAAAAATTTCTTATTCCAATCCCTCATAATTATGTTCCTTTCACGACAGGATTCCATGGAAAATCATGAACAAAGATGTCTTGGGAAGACCAATTTTGTAGAGATTCGTTCATTCTGGCAGATGTTTATGAGTTTTGATAGGATGCGGAGCTTTTAATTTTGGAAGATAACATTGTTGATGCTAATTAGTATGATATTGTTACTATTTTGTTGTTTTAACAGAGATTGTTTGAGGATAATATTATGTATATTTTCAATTACTATTATATACATGTGTGTGTATTTTGGAACATTTTTTGATTTGGAATAAATATATGTTTGTATGTGTGAGATCATTGTTATATACAAGTTAAAAAATAAATAAATAACAATCATTGTATAAAAAATTAAATTTTTAAAATATGGCAAAAGAAAAAATTCAGTTATACAATAATTCAACGACGGATTTGCGACAGAAAATCTGTCGCTAATATATAATAGATATAATTTAAGAAATAATTAGCGACCAAATTAGCGACGGACAAAGTAGTCGCTAAATATTATCATTTTAATTACAGTAATTAATTAGCGACGGAAATTTTAGTCGCTAAATATTATTATTTTAGTTCGGCGACTAATTAGGAATATAAATTAGCGAGGGAAAAAAATTAGCGACGAAATATTTCGTCGCTAAATTAGCGACTGAATTTAAAATCCGTCGCTAATATATTAGCGACTGGCCTATTAGCGACCGTTCGTCACGGCGTCGCTAATTTTAATTAGCGACGAAAAAAATGGTATTTAGCGACGGAATTTTCCGTCGCTAATCTGCAGTTTTTTTGTAGTGGTTGCTGCTCCATGGAATGACAATTTAATTAATTGTTACCAGAAAATTAAGGTCTAATACTTCCAATAAAAAATTTAAAATTATTGGTCACAAAATAAATTATTAAGTATAGAAAGAGTAATTGTAAAAAGAAAAATAAATTGAGAACTTCTTAGTTTTTTTTAAAGGTGTAAAAATGAACAAAAATTCAAAATTAATGGTATAGACGGAATACCTGCTTCATACTTTTCAGAAAAGGTTTGGCAACCATGGATAAAAAATCTGGAAGAAGAAGAAGAAGAAATTATCAAATTACAAAATTAAAAAATAAAGACAATATTGCACTCCGATAATTATTATTTTATGAACAAGCATATAATTTGGCCAAATAATTGAAAATTTTTATTTATCTTTAATCTAAAAATATGTAATATACCTATAAAAATAATACATTTGTCCTTTTTATTAGGTCCTTTCACGGAATCCAAATATGAAAAGTAACAAAGTCTAAGTATTACCCGTAATAGGACTTTTTTTTGACAAATATATTTGTATCAATTAATCCAGGATGAAGTGAATTAGCAGTTATCTCAATATTTTCTTCCTGTGAAACAAAGACAAATAATTGCAATCAAAATTAATTAATTGGACATTATTATTCTTAATTAGGTTATCAAATATATTGAAAATTCTTTCTTTAATTATAATCTATAAAAATAAATAAATAATTTAATTAGGAGATGCTAACATTGCTAAGTGTACCTTCAAGCGTCTAGCGAGCTCATTGGCTTGCAAAATCATTGCTAGTTTTGATCCTCTATAACTCATCCATTTTTTATAACTGAAAATTAATTATGAGAAATATAATTACGACCAACACAATAGCAAGGAGGAAAATCAATACTCTATGAATAAAATATTTTTATTCAAATTCTGTTAATATAATTATTTTTGATTTGATCCTCCTGGTGTAAATTTTAATTCGATCTATAATTTTGACCAAGTTTACCCATATAAGTGTACTTTCAGTTCATTAATAATTTATTTATGATTCAATTCATTTGATCCACAAAGTAAGCTATTCAATTTGATCGATTATGTGATCCATATGACTTAATAAATTCATGATACATCTATAATTTTTTTATATTGTTTGTAATTTAAAGTGATAAAAAATAATTATTTTTATGGGTCCTACATATATATTTAAAAAAATAATAATGTTATAAATTTTGACGTGTTACTTACTCTAATTTATTTTTTGACTCCATCCATTTAGGACGATTTACAAAATTTTGACTCATTTCAATTGAGTTCATTACACCCAATCCATTTGTCTCCGTATGTTAGCCAATGATTGATCAATGCCACATTGGGAAAAAAAAAGGTTTTTTTTAATTTTTATATTTAATTTCGTACCTGTAATATAAAATTATTATTGGCTTAGTCAATAAAAAAATATAAATATATTCTAATTAAAAATTATAGGGAAAGTAGAGTTAGCTAGTCTGGGTGAAATGATTTTCTCTAAGACAGTGATGAGCCGATGATGAAACATTGACGATCCTTCCTTCTATATGACTTTCTTGCACTGTTTTTTTCATGGTTTCTAGTAAAAGTTTTGTCAGCAGAAAATGACCTGCATTTTAATTAAATTTATAATATAAGATTGAATCTAAATAAATTTGTTCCTAATAGTATATTATATTGACCTGGTAAAAATTTTATTATTTTATAAATATAAAATTATTATTATTTTTTTTTTAAATTTAAGTGTTACTGCTGGTTAGACGTGAGAGATGATTAAGTGAATATATTGAATGTATTAAATATGAAGCATCAAATAAAAAATAAAATGATATTATTTATTATTTAACTATTCATTTTAACTAATACATAATAATTTTGGCGTACCGAATCAACACTCCTTAATATATTATTCTTTTCTAAGAAAATAAATTTTGAAAAAGAAAAATAACTAAATATGGAAGTAAACAGCAGTTGTGACATACCTAAATAGTTAGTTGCAAAGTGCAGCTCTATATTGTCCTTGGAAACCATGGATTTGAGTGTCAAAACTCCTGCATTATTACTATTAACATAAAATTAAATAGACATAACGATAGTATAATATAGAAAAGAGTGAGCACGGTTTGATTTTAATTAAAAATCAAATCGAATCTGTAATGGTCTCAATATCGAATCAGCCATGAACAGAACTTTTCGATGATAAATAGTATTTTTCGAACTCAAAAAGATACCCGAAAGTAAAAAATATTTTATTAAACCATCGGAAAGTATTGGTCATAGTGAGTCCAAGGTTGAAATTTGAAGTAAAATTGAGGTTAAATAAGCCTCAAAAAGTCAAAAATATAAAAAAAGTATCGAGTCAATTTCTCTAAAAAAGCGACTTGATTTTGCATAAATTATTAAAAATAGTAAACGAACTCCAAAAATTGTAAAATTTTGCATGTTTACATTAATTTTTATGTAGAATATTTTAGTAATGACAATTGAATTTTTCGGTGATACCGACAGTTATTGAATCGGACTGATAAGTTTGAATCGGACCGATAACTGACTCCGATTAAGCCAAAAATTTGTATACTAGCTATTTTTAATTTGGTAAGAGTGATGGAATTATTTTTGAAGTAATTTGAAGGTCAGAAATGAGAGAATTTGGATTGGGCTTTGTAAGGCCTAAAATGAACATTAGAAATAAATTGGGCTAAACCCGTTAGTTTAGCTCAATCTTAGACCCGTTGAAAGGGTATATATAGGGTTAAAAATCTGGAAAATTATTCCAGAATTCACCAGCTATCTCCCTCTCATTGTGGTGGTCGAACCATCCCTTTCTATTCTCTCCCTTTTATTCTTCTTCTTTCACTTCAAATCTTTCATAAACTTCAACATAAAAACTGAAGTTTCATCTCTCTATATCACCATAGTGGCCTCAATCAAGTGATTTGAGCAAAGAAAGACAAGAAATTAAGTGGACAAAGAAAAATGGGTAAGATTGAGTTTGAGAAATTTATTGATTTAAATTTGTTCTTTAGTATTTTTTCATAGATTTTTAGTTGTAGAGCATGATTATGAGCTTGGATTTTTTATTTGAGAACAAAAAAATAAAGAAAACTAAGCATATTTAGCCGGCCATGGTAAGTGAGGAAGAAGAAGAAGGATTCTCAAGGGATAAAGGCAATGAAAAGAAGGCTTAGGCTTCCTAAATCAAGCGAAAAATGTAAGTGACTAGCAAATCTTTATATTTTCTATGTTTATGAATTTAATCCTTTTATGTAATTAGGGTAAAAAATTTTAAAGTTCTTAAATGATGAAATTTGTTTGGGATAAATGAAATTGAACCATAAAAGATATTAAATGAAAGCTAAAAAGGAAGAAATAAAATTTTTAGGAGGGTTTAATGTTGGTGGCCGAAATGTTCACTAAAGTAAAATTATGAAATTTTGCATGAAAATAATATATGTTAGCCTAAATTAATTATAGAAATAATAATAAGTGTCTATAAATTTTTAATGAATATTAGAAATTTATTTTGAAATTTTTAAGATTATGTAATAGGTATGTAAATAGCAAAAGTTGTGAAATATTGTGAAATAATTGATGATTTTAATGGATAATGATAGTAATTAATAAATAATGCATAAATAAATTTTATTAAAATTTATTGAAATCATTAGAATTTTATTTAGAAATAAATACGAATATGTGTAATAGAAAATATTAAATTATTAATGAATAATTGCATAAAAATGTCTAAAAAGGTGAATTAATATGAAATTAAATTATAGTCAACGAAAAAGAAATAAAAAGTCAATCGATAAATTTTTTGAAAATTAAAAAGATTAATAAAATAATTATTACTGTACTCTTAGAATTAGTCTGGTAGTAAAAACTAGTTTTGGATATAGTTGGCTAGCCATAGGAATATCCTTACTGCAGTGCAAGTCATGACGACTTGCTTTGTTATGGATAGGATCTATAATTTTCATAGTTTAAGTGTAAAGTGAAAGTGAAAAGTGCAGTGTTATGAAAAATGGTTCGTTGGGGATCATTTCTCTTTTGGTGGTGGCCTATGAAGTCCACATTCTGTGTATCCGGTCTAAAAATTTTTGGTGGGTCTGTACTAGGGGCATAATAAAAGTAAATTGATAAAAATGTGAAAAGATAATGAAAAGTGATAATAAAGTGAAAGAAATTGAAAGTTTAGGGGCAAAAATGTAATTTTTTAAAAAGTGTAGAAAATGAGTAAATTAAGTAAGAATTGCTTTAATAAGGATAAAATAGTCAAATAATAGTTAATTTGCCTAAAAAGTGAATTTTATAGTCAATAAGGACTAAAACGTAATTTTACACCAAAATGTCAAAATAAGTACTTAAGAATGTGAAATGTTTCAATTATTGGTTTAAAGATAAAAAAATAAACTTAATAAGGGCAAAATTATAATTACGCAATTAAAATGGTAAAGTAAAAGAAGGTTTAAAGAAAAATTTATAATATTATAGAAATATTGAAATTGGTGTTAATAAGTAATTAAATGATTTTATAAGTGTTTTCTTTGTATAAGATATTGTTTAAGAATAATGATGATAAGCTTAGAAAATGTATCGATTATTAGTTACCATTGAGTATGTTGAGTGCTCAACGCATAGTTATTACTGCGTGCATGTATTCAGGAGCATAAGCGAGAATACACGTTACAAGACTTCTTTTAGAAGTTGTTGTCTTAATGTCTTGGCATGTATATAAAATTACATTTTGGTTATGTAGAAGATAAACAAGAGTTATATTAGTAAAACTATATTTTGGATATGTATATGAGATGGAATGAATGGATATGATTGATTTTATTTATTGTTGTGCCTCTGAGAGACTATGTGAAATTGTCTGCATTTCAGGAGGTTAGTACAATATACAATCGTTATATTGCATAAATTTTATTGAATGCATAGTAAATTGAACAGTTATAGATCATTGTTGATTTTTTATCAAAATAATAAAAGATTGATAATGAGATATAAGGAATAAATTTGGAAAAAAAAATTTTCAACCTTTGATGTACCGGAACAGTATTAGGAGTGATAAGAATATTACATTTTGTGGCGAATTTATTTATACATTATTTATTAATTACTATCATTTTCCATTAAAATCATCAATTATTTCACAATATTTCACGACTTTTGCTATTTACATACTTATTACATAATCTTAAAAATTCCAAAATAAATTCCTAATATTCATTAAAAATTTATAGACACTTATTATTATTTCTATAATTAATTTAGGTTAACATATATTATTTTCATGCAAAATTTAATCATTTTACTTTAGTGAACATATCGGCCACCAACATTAAACCCTCCTAAAAATTTTCTTTCTTCCTTTTTAGCTTTCATTTAATCTCTTTTATGGTTCAATTTCATTTACCCCAAATAAATTTCATCATTTAAGAACTTTAAAAATTTTTACCCTAATTACATAAAAGTATTAAATTCATAAACATAGAAAATGTAAAAATTTACTAGCCACTTACATTTCTCACTTGATTTAGGAAGCCTAAGCCTCCTTTCCCTTGCATTTATCTCTTGAGAATCCTTTTCCTTCTTCCTCACCTACCATGGCCGGCTAAATATGCTTAGGTTTCTTTTTTTTTTGTTCTCAAATGAAAAATCCAAGCTCATAATCATGCTCTACAACTAAAAATCTATGAAAAAATACTAAAAAACAAATTTAAATCAATAAATTTCTCAAACTCAATCTTATCCCTTTTTCTTTATCCATTTAATTTATTGCATTCGTTTGCTCAAATCACTTGATTGAGGTCACTAGAGTGATCTAGAGAGATGAAACTTCAGTTTTTATGTTGAAGTTTATGAAAAATTTGAAGTGAAAGAAGAAGAATAAAAGGGAGAGAATAGAGAGGGATGGTTTGGCCACCACAAGGAGAGGGAGAGAACTGGTGAATTCTGGAACAATTTTCCAGATTTTTAGCCCTATATATACCCTCTCAATGGGCCTAAGATTGGGCTAAACTAATGGGTTTAGCCCAATTTATTTCTAAGGCCCATTTTAGGCCTTACAAAGCCTAATCCAAATTCTCTCAATTTTGACCCTCAAATTACTCCAAAAATAATTTCATCACTCTTATCACATCAAAAATAGCTAGTATACAAATTTTCGGCTCAATCGAAATTCGTTATCGATCCGATTTAAACTTATCGATCCGATCCGATAATTGCCGGTATCACCGAAAAATTCAATTCTCATTACTAAAATATTCTACATAAAGATTCATTTAAACATGCAAAATCTGACAATTTTTGAAGTTCGTTTACTATTTTTAATAATTTATGCAAAATCAAGTCACATTTTCTATTAGAAAAATTGACTAGTTATCTTTTTCGTATTTTTGATATTTAGATGTCTATTTGATCTCAATTTCACTTCAAATTTCAACCCCGGACTCACCATGACCAATACTTTTCGATGGTTCAATAAAATATTTTTGACTTCCAGATATCTTTTCGGGTCAGGAAATACTATTCACTATTGGAAAGTAATATTCACGACTGATCCGGTATTGAGACCATTACAGAATCGATAATTAATGTACACTTACATGAGAATATTCAAGGAAAGGTCCAAGGAGATATAATGTGAAGCAAAATCCCTAATAGAGGCCATGGAACTAAGATCAAGCTCCATTACATCAATTTTAGCACTTGGAATTTGCTTAATAATTGCCTGTTTCACAGAATTACCAGCAATCTTATTCCTCACACCCATTACCACATGAACACCTCTCAGTGCAAGAACTCTCGCTGTCTCTGCTCCAATCCCGCTTGATGCCCCTTTTCAATTATTTGCAAATATTTTTATAGGTTTTTGAAAGCATACATACAAGAACAAATTACTTTAAAAAAAATATCTGAAACTACTTTGATAATTTGATAATGGTAAATATCCGAAAAAGTGTATGTCAAAAGATCTGTCTAACTAAACAAATATAAAATAACAGACAGAAAGAAGAGAAAAGAAAAAATCGACATAAAAATTTAATGAGATTCGATTAAAATGTCTATGGGAAGGACAGAAGTAAAAAAGAGTTTTTACTAAAGATTTTCTTTAATGTACCGAAATCTCAGGAAAAAAAAAATGAAAAACCTGTAACGATGGCAGTGAGAGCAGTGCCATGAACACCTTGTGTAGCTTGTTCAGCAGTGGATCTTGCTGAGAATCCAGATGAACCCTTCCGACCCCAACCACTCATTTTTGTAAAACACTAAAGATTTCAGCTCGAGATCCTACATATAAATATTCAAATACAAGAACTGTTGAGAAAAAGAACAAAAAAAAAGAAAAAGAAAAAAGCAATAAAAAAGAGTAATGGCAGTTATCATTTATTTCCAAAATTTACAGTTTATTGTAGGGACCAAGAATTAAAATTGATTTGACTTTTATCCCCTTTCTGCTCCTACTAATATCTGGATAATAATTTTTTAATTCTAGATGGAGATTCTTTTTCAAATCACTGTTTTTTTTTTATCAATAATTTTTATTATTTTATTATAATTAAAAAATAATAAATAAATTTAAATTTAATATTATATTAAAAAATAAAAATTAAATTATTAAATTTAATTGATTTTAATTTTATTAAAAAAATAAATTATATTATATTAAAAATTCAAATACAAGAACTGTTGAGAAAAAGAACAAAAAAAAAGAAAAAGAAAAAAGCAATAAAAAAGAGTAATGGCAGTTATCATTTATTTCCAAAATTTACAGTTTATTGTAGGGACCAAGAATTAAAATTGATTTGACTTTTATCCCCTTTCTGCTCCTACTAATATCTGGATAATAATTTTTTAATTCTAGATGGAGATTCTTTTTCAAATCACTGTTTTTTTTTTATCAATAATTTTTATTATTTTATTATAATTAAAAAATAATAAATAAATTTAAATTTAATATTATATTAAAAAATAAAAATTAAATTATTAAATTTAATTGATTTTAATTTTATTAAAAAAATAAATTATATTATATTAAAAATTTAAAATTAACAGATAAATAAAATTTAAATTTTATTCAAAAGTAACGTATATCAATGCATCAAAAGAAGAAAATATTCTTTTTTTTTTGCAATAAAATAGAAAACCAGATAGCTGCATTTTCTTTTAGTTTTAAATTGTGTTAGTTGAATTTCCTTTCAGTTGACTTCTATGATAAAGTTTTAATTTTAGAGTAATGTATGTTTGCAAGTTAACGTGTGATACTCATATTGATAACTATATCAACCAACATTACAAATAATGATAGTCCATTGATTACAAATAATGACAGTCCATTGATAGTCCTCTGTCATCAGTCCATTGCTAGATATGAGTGACCGACAGACTTACTCTAATAATAATCTACCGTCAAATTTTCTATTATTAATAAATCAACAATATTTTTTCTTTTCAAGTGAATTGAAACCAGAGTATTTGACAAGTCAAACAAATATTGTTTGAATACGAGGTGGATAACATAATCACAAATTAAAATTTATAAATTAATTAAGCCAGCATAAAACTTATAATGGGAACATTTCTTCCCCTATGATGTTAACCAAGAAATTTCATGTGGATTTAAGGAAAGTACAGAAGAAGCAATGACAGATCTCTTCCATTCTCTTATGTGCAATCCAAGCAAATGAACTAAAAACAAAATTGAGCAGACATTTATTGACAGTAACTTCCATTTTGCTTAGTATCATAAATTCATAATCTTAATTATATGATTGCCTCAAGAACAGACACAACTGTGATAAAAACTAACAGTCCATGCAAACATATACAGAAAAGATAAAGAAAAAAGTTTCCCCAAGAGCTCAGAGTATATACAAAACCTTCGTTTACTGATCAAGCAACTGAACGTACACACTATCACAAGGATAATAAGACGCTTAACAAAGAGCTTGCTTATACAGGAGGCTCCAACTTCAGTTCTTAGCTAGTTGGGGTTGGTCAATTTCCAGGTGAATTCCCATAGTTTTTTGGCTAATTCTGCGTCTTTAGCCTGAGCACTTGGTTTGGCTTGGTTACTGTCCATAAAGTACTCGCCACTCACGCCCTTAACCTGTGGATGCAATGCTACATAGCATGTGGTTGCTGCTCCCTACATCCGCAGATACCAAATTAATAAGCTACTGCACCATTAATTGAATGGAAGAAGATGAATTAAGTGTTGCTCAAGTTAATCTTGCAGCTCTTACCTGCTGGACGTTTTTGAGCAAGTATTTACCGAACATCGATACGATTCCTGCACCAAGCCAAGGGAATTCGTAATCAATAACATAAAGTAAATTCATATTGTCGTTCATCTTAAGCCAAAGAAAAGTTCTTTTCGGGAGCTACACGCTGTTATCTAGATTGGCATGTGATGAAAGGCAGGAAAACTGAATTTGTTAAATCAAAACAAGAAAAACTAAACACCAAAATGGAGTTGAAGTCCGAGCATTACCATCAATAAT
Source organism: Excoecaria agallocha (assembly GCA_037975025.1). Classification (NCBI taxonomy): domain Eukaryota; kingdom Viridiplantae; phylum Streptophyta; class Magnoliopsida; order Malpighiales; family Euphorbiaceae; genus Excoecaria; species Excoecaria agallocha. The sequence continues at coordinate 796,252 of JBBPFJ010000030.1, read as the reverse complement.
CTTGTGATGGCGTGTAAGATTTGTGCCTATTGCTCCAGGATGAAGTGAATTAGCAGTTATATCCACTCCATCTTCCTGTGCAGAAGAAACCGGAAGAGAAGAAGGCTCATAAGGTTGCATAGATAATAATATCAGAAACTGCATAGATGATGTGGTTACACTACATGAACCATATATAGACACTGTTACTGCATAGTGACAACGTCTAATAAATTTCAGCACCAAAAATCAAGGAACTGCTTAATTTTAAGGAATAAAAACATTTTGCTGAGAGAATTTCTGGTTCCAAAATTTTTAGTAAAAAAAAAAAAACCCTCAAGAAATGCGTTGCCTATTCAAGGACAGGGGACCTATACAGAAGCATTGCATAATAAGCCTCTACCAATTACCAGTTCAAATAAACTGTAAGATCTATAGGGTGAAAGAGAAGAGAAAGGATATAGGGTCACTGGGTCTTACAAAACAATGTAAAATCAACAACAGGAAAAATAAAAAACAATGGTTCAAATCCTCTTACTAGTGTGCCAAAGGATAAGAGGCATCATGTTGTGGTATATATATATATATATGCACTCAATTACTTGTCCCTTCTCCTATGTAAATCTCATATGCATATACAATCTTTAATGTTATTATAAGCCGGTCAGTTTAAACCATGTTCCATTTGTATAGCTATTATCATGATGTTTGTATTTTATATTCATTTATAGGTTTTCAAAGAACTAACAACATATCTAATATGCCTATGTGCAGACTTTTGTGAAGTTCAAATTTCAACAAGAATGAAACAGTATTTTTCTGATTACAGATCAGCACTCCAAGGAAGAACCATATACTAGTCAGTTTGATAGATTGCAATGAACAGGGGCGGTTGCAGGATTAGACAGCAAGTGGAGCTGAAATTTGGGAAGCTTGTACCATAGAAGATCCTTCAATTTTAGATGGGGTCCAAATAATATATAAAGTTCAAAGTTTTGGCACAAACTTGCTATATCTAAATTTTTACTAAACACGGTTTACGGCTTCAAGAAAAAATAAATTGAGGCCAAAGGCATCCCTTGTAGTATATACAGGTCTGGCACTGACAAAGGAGGACACAAAGAAAGCAGATACACGTATAAAAATATTTTCACATCTAAGCTGAGATACTTTTTTATCAGCTGACCCAAAAAAAAAAAACAAAAGAGAGAGAGAGAGACTTTCTACCATTAATCAACTATATTTTTCATATGGAACTAAAATGAATTTCTTCAATCTGAAAATTTTCCCGACTTTCATTGATAGAACAACAAGTTTTTTGTATTTGAAATGGTTAGTACCTTTAGGTGTCTTGCAAGCTCATTAGCGTGCAAAATGTTAGCCAGCTTTGATTGTCCATAGGCATATAAACTGTTGTATCTGCAAATCCAAAAAAGAGGGCAAAATTAAAATACACAAGAACATTTCTATCAATGCATTATAGATTATACAAACAAGTGCACTTCTGGATGCAGTTGTGTGTCTGTATTACAATAATTATTCAGTAAAACTAAAATACAGGATTCAGAAAACGTTCAGCCAAAGGGTTACCCTGATTCATCATTTATTTTATCAAAACGAATTCCTTCACTATATGCAAAGCGATGACCTTCTGATGATATTATAACAATTCTTCCCTCTCTGTTGCTTTCCCGTACTGTGTTTTTCATGGTCTCCAGCAAAAGATCCGTCAGAAGAAAATGTCCTGCCAAATGATTACGGAATTTCTTAGAAATTTCCTCATTATTTTTTTGATGATATATATAGAAGACTTACTGGTCCAAGAGGATTCACATACAAACACAGAGAGAGAGACACACACACACACACACACACATATATATATATCATTGTTTTGGTGATTTGTTGATGTAAAGGCATCAGGTCAAATCACATATTTAATCCCCTTGGTTGACAATAACAAAATTAAAAGAAGTTTATAAGAAAAATTTGAAGGTTAACAAATATTATTACTAATTGAAACAAAAAATTTCCCAAAAGCAATTCAATTAGGTTTTCCATGTCACTGGCTTCCAAGGAATCTGCATTTAAGATTCATGTATCTTTGCTCACAAAAAATTTAAATACTTATTTGCAGGATCATGTTCATTACCTTGTATTTCCTTTTCAATTTCAAGATTTCCATCCACAGAATAAAACCAGACTACACAGAAGTTCGACATATGTGGATTTTTTAGTCAATCTATTAGAAATTGTCAGCAGCATATGGTTCTTTGTATACAACAATGCACAACTTACCTACATGGTTTTTTGCAAACTGCAACTCTATGTTGTCCTTTGAAAGCTTGAAAGGAGTTGCCATGACGCCTGCATTGTTACTTCCAACAAAGAAAGAGGACTTTATTTCTCATTGTTCAATTTCAAAATATTCATTTAAATAGGCACACGATGTATGTAAACAGGCATTGTTATGAAAGCAATGCCTTAAAGCACAACAAAATCAACCAGAGCATAAAAAAAATCATGGCTATATGAACACGTAAACAATGCATTAAAAGTCAGTAATGTACATAAAACAGAATTCAATTGCTTGAATTTAGTTCTTACACAAGGAGATTCAGAGGAAGACCCGATGAAGTATATTCAGATGCAAATTTCCTAACTGATGCCATTGAGCTGAGATCTAATTGCATAACATCGATCTTAGCAGAAGGGATTTCTTTAAGTATTGCTTCTTTGACAGTCCAGCCAGCATCTACATTCCTTACTGCCATAACCACGTGGACACCTCTCAAAGCAAGAACTCTTGCTGTCTCCACTCCAATGCCACTTGATGCTCCTGAAATTAGACCGAGAAAAGGATTAACAGACATGAAGGTTGAGACAGAAAATATTGCAACTTAAATTAGAGATCATGACTCCCACTAAAACAAACACAATAAAAACACCAGTGCATAAAATAATACTGTCAGAAACAGGTTTCTGTTATCAGATGACTCAGACAAGTGCAAGACCACATAATTAATAAACAGTGGATCAGAAATATTTAAGCTGATAGGTATTCAGCATGATACATCCGTTTGAAAAATGGTTAACGAAAATGTTATAGCCCGGTACAACTGACATAAATAAGCAGAATTTTGAGAAATCCACTCAAATTACTTTTCTTTTTTCTAGTAAACCAAATTACTTTAATACTTATGAAGCAATACAATTTCTCAAGCAAGGAAATTTGGAATAGACAGAGAACCCCAACACTGACAAATAAGTTCACTACCACACATTATCCCATTAATCAACTTCAACGCATCACTTAAAAGAACTAGGCATCCTAATTCTTACCATCATCAGCAATAAGACAATAACCTAAATAACTATACCAACATAAGTAATAACTACTACTCAGTTTTCGCCATAACTGCAATTACAATTGTTCGACTGACGTAATAAGATTTTGATTTTGACGTTTGACCAAACACTAGACTCCATAGTAATAGCTGAGCAAAGATTGCGACAAATCAAAATCAAGATTCCATTTTTACACTACTCTACTAAAATTTCTTAGCAGCTGAAACTAGAGAAAGGAAAAGGAGCAAACTTTTGCCAAAAACAGAAGAAAAAGGAAAATCCAGACCAGTGACAATCGCAGTGAGGCCAGTGCCATCAATCCCTTGAGTGACTTGCTCAGCGGTGGAACAAGCCGAAAACCCCGATGGCCCTTTCCACCCAAAAATCCACATTTTTGGAATTCGAAATCCACAGAATTAATTGCTTCAGAACCTTAACTAAATATGAGACAAGAACCAGGATTCATTTACAAGACAGACCTCCACATTTTATTCTATTTGCTGGTAATGGGTCACTATGCTTTTTTTTTTTTTTTTGTCGTTACCTTCCACATTTGATATTCATAAATACGCTGAATACATGCACAGCGATTTGATTAATCATCTCGACCGTTGACTTTGTGATCACTTCCATTTACCCATTTTTAAATAATAAAAATAAGTTAATGCTATTTTTAAAAAAATTAAAATATATAATATTTAATTATTTAAAAGACATTTAAATCATTGTAATAAAAATATACATTCTCTGTATATTGTAAAATTAGTAAAAATTGTAAAGGAAACAAATTAATTTTTTTTATTAAGTTTGATAGTGTGCAGCAGTTTGACATTAGGCACTTGAATTTTTTTAAATATTTTTTATTAACTTTTATATATTATATAATGTCAATTCAGTGGATTGAGTGTTGTATATTTAATTTTTTTAATAATAAATATAAATTTATATTTATTATATATAAAATTAGTGAGTATCCGTCCTCAATAAATTGTTAAAATTCAGATATTTAAATAAATTATCGGACAAAAAATATCATTTTCTCAAAATATAAATAAATAAATATATATATATATATATTATTTTTTAAAACTAAAAAAAAATTTTTAATGTGATTAAATGAATGATTTGTTACAGTAACATATGTGGACAGATTAATAAATGTTATTTATGTTAAATGAAATTAGAAACACACTAAACCGTTAATAAATTAATTATAATTGTAAACATAAAGTAGAATGTAATTTTGAGATGCATAATTATTTTTGATAGAAAACATCAACTTTACATTAACCTTGTAAGTAAGATATCTTTTATTAAAACGATTCAGATAAAAAATTTTACGATAAGATTGAAATACTTTCCGTACCAAGATATGGAATAGTCAAGATAAAATTAAAAAATATTCCAAAAATTTTTTCTAATTATTTGTTAAATTTTTTAAAATGAATTAAAAATATATTTTTTTAATTTCTTAGTTATTTCTTATCTGATAAAATACAAAAATATATATCTTGACCGTATGTCAAGATATATATATCTTGATTTTTTAAGATATCGACAGTTAATTTTTTTTGTGAAACCTTTTTTTTCTAACAAAAGATCGAAAAGGTTGGAATAATTATGTTTTCTTTCCATCACAATTTTTCCAAGGTTAACAAACATCACTTAAAGAAATATCATCCAAATGGAGGAAATTCAAAACATAAACGGGGGATTCCTCAACCCAAATCAAAACAAAAGCTAGATAAGCATGACTTAGCTAAACAATAGGCAACTTGATTATCAGTTCGAGGGGTAAAAGACCAACAACAACTGTTAAAAGTATAACTTAACTGAAGATAATCATCAAGAATACCTCCGAATCCATTTCTAAGCTCTGCCTTCCCCACCAAACAATCAATAACATGACTACAGTCTAATTCAACAACTATTCCAGTGAAACCCAGATCTTTGGCAATAGAAAGGTCAAATAACATAGCCAATGCCTCCAAAATGAAAAGGGCCCAAGATCCAACCAGCGTCTTCTATCCACAAGCCAACACGTGCCCTTTATGATCTCTAATCAAAGCTCCTAATCCCATTAAATCCTCCCCAATTATCCCAGCATCGACATTGAGTTTGATAGTATTAGAATGAAAAGGTTTCCACTGGCAGTGACTAACACCACTAGCTCTAACGTCAGGCCTAGTTTGTGCAACCACCACTAAAAACTTCTCCATTGAGTTCTTAGTAGAGAAAGTAACCCGCTCATGAGTAGTTTCCTTAATTTTCATGAAAGAGCTTATTTCTTGCTTTCCATATCTGATAACAGATAAAAGAGAATAGCATAATATCATTCGAATATAAGCACTCCAATAACTCAAACATCCATCCCCTGAAATTTAAGGTTTGAACATGCAATATTCTTCAAAGACCTGTAACTTCCTATACTTGTCTCCCAAAATGGCAATCTTTGAACACATGAATCACTGACTCCATACCATTACACCGTTGACAAGAATGAGAGATGTTGTTTACCCTCCAATGTAGAATTTCTTTAACTGGCAGTGAATTCAATGATGCATGCCACATGAGATTTTTCATCCTTGGGGGTACATTAATATTCCATATCCATTTCCAAAATTGCACCTCCATACTCCCAGATGTCGAACTGTGAGAGCGACTCTCTTCCAGAGATAAAGCTAATATGTACCCACTCTTCACTATATACTGCCCTGAGGTATGGTAAAATAAAGCTAGTCGATCTGCCCTTCCACATAGTCCAACTAGAATTGTAACGTCCCCAGATAGTCGCTTGCAGAAATTGTCCACTCTAGGCCGAGGCCCTCACGATTTTAAAACGCGTCTACAAGGGAGAGGTATTCATAGCCTTATAAGGACTACTTCGTTTTTCTCTCCAACAGATGTGGGATACTACAATCCACCCCACCTAAATAGGCCTAGTGTCCACGCTGGCTCGGAGGCCCAATATTACGCTAACACATGGTCCGACCCCTGGCTCTGATACCAACTATAATGTCTCCAAATGGTCGCTTGAAGAAATTATCCACTTTGGATCGAGACTCTCACGATTTTAAAACGCGTCTGTAAGGGAGAGGTATTCATAGTCTTATAAGGACTACTTCATTCTTCTCTCTAACCGATGTGGGGGGACATCTGATAAAATTAGAACGATCAGAGAAGATTAGCATGGCCCCTGCGCAAGGATGAAACGTATAAATCAAGAAATGGTTCAAATTTTTTTTACTGTAACATTCCCAGATGGTCGCTTGTAGAAATTGTTCGCTTTGAGCAGAGGCCCTCATGATTTTAAAACACATATGCAAGGGAGAGGTATCCATAGCCTTATAAGGACTACTTTATTCTCCTCTCCAAACGATGTGTGATACTATAATCCACCCCACCTAAATAGGCCCAGCGTTCATGCTGGCTCGGAGGCCCAGTATTACGCTAGCACATGGTCCGACCCCCGGCTCTGATACCAACTGTAACGTTCCCAAATGGTCGCTTGCAGAAATTATCCGCTTTGGGCCAAGACCCTCACGATTTTAAAACGTGTCTGCAAGGGAGAGATATCCATACCCTTATAAAGACTATTTCGTTATCCTTTCCAACCGATGTGGGATACTACAGGAATCGATTTAATTCTCTCTGCATTAATAAGGAGTAGTAAGTCATTAATGATGTCCCATCTCAAAGAACCATTTTGGTGATATATTAAAGAGACTACTACCCTGTCTGTATCTGCTAAGCTGCACGAAATAATTACTCTGAAACTTGAGGGTTGTGGAATCCACCTATCCTGCTACACTTTTAAACTCAAACCATCTCCTACTTGCCAGTAGCATCCTGACTCTAGTAAAGCTCTCCCCGCTAAAATACTTCTACAAGAGTAACTTGATTTAGAACCCATAGACGTATAAAGGAAATTAAAATGTGAAAAGTATCAAGCCTTCAATAGTCAAGCAACAAGAGAATTCTGATTTATCAACATCCACCACCCTTGTTTTGCTAATAATGCTTTATTGAAACATGCAAAGTCCTTAAACCCTAATTCACCCTCAGATTTCGATCTACAATTCTAACTACATAAATGGATACTCCGTCCATCTCCATTCTTTCTCCACTAGAATCTACTAATCATCCCTTGAAGATCTTGGCATAAATCCATCGATAGGAGAAAATACTACATGATATAGGTTGGAATAACTTATGCTACAGCCTTGATAAAGAGTTCCTTCACTGGCCATGATAACAAGCTTTCTTTCCATCCCTCAAGCCTTTACCAAAGCTTATCCTTTAGTCTGCTAAAAGTGATCTTCTTCAAAAGACCCACCACCATTGGGAGACCCAAGTAAAGCTCATGATGGTCTACATGTTTAGCTCTTAGAAACTGAATTATAGTCTCTCGAAGCTCAGTTCTAACATTAGCACTGAAACAAATCTTCGATTTACTCAAGTTTACTTTTTAGCCCGATAAAGATTCATACCTCTATAGGATAGTTAAAATTGTAGCTACATATGCAATAGAAGCACGGCAAAAAAGCAAGCTATCATCCGCAAAAATAAGATGAGAAATCATAGGCGCTCCCACTGAAATCCTTAACCCATGAAGATAACTCGAACTTATTGTTGAATTTAACATTTCAGTTAGCCCTTCAATGCACAATAAGAACAAGTATGGAGATAATGGGTCTCCCTGTATCAACCCTTTAGATAGGCATATATGGCCTATTAAGTTCCCACTTAAAAGGATTGAGTAAGAGGTCAAAGAAACCAACCACATAACTCTATCAACCTAAGCAATCAAGAAACCCAACCGTATTATAACAGCCTCCAGGAAAGACCACTCAACCCAATCATACATTTTCATCATATCTAGTTTTAATGACATAAACTTTTTCCTTCTAGTCCCTCCACTTTTCGTATGGTGAAACAGTTTGTAGGCCACCATCGTATTATCTGTAATTAGTCTCCCTAGGACAAAGGCACTATGTGTCTCATCAATGATTTCTCCCAATACAACCTTCAATCTATTAGCTAATACTTTCGTAGCAATTTTATAAATTCATTACATAGACTTATGATCTATATTAAGAAATGACCTATGCATTTTTAACTTTCGGGGTGAGGCACACATAAGTATGGTTAAAGTTCACAGGCATTTTGCCACCTTACAACACCTTAATGACTACGTTCACCACATCACTCCCCACAATACTCCAATATTTTTGGTAAAAAAAGGGAGGGAAGCCATCTGGACCTTGAGCTTTCAAGGGATGCATCATGTTAACTACATTGAAGACTTTTGCCCATTTGAAGAAAATAACTTTGAGTAAAAATCTATGATATATTTTTTCTAAATCACGTCCCATAAGGATCTCATTTTCTCCATTCTTTAAACCTGTAATCCTATTGATACTTCTCCACTTTGAGGCCGATGCATGAAAGAACTACCATTGCACCCTTGACCGTTGCCTCCACAGCATCTCCTCCCTTAGCGTAATTTTTGCCTATCTCCTTTTCAACGTTGCCCTATGTTGCACTACATCCTCACCTTCGCACAAACCCAGCTTCTGCAGTTTATTTCCCACCTTCTTCCTTTGATTCCCTAAGCTACCAAAAGACTCTTTGCTTTACCAATTTTCTCATTCCAATCCCCTCTCTGACTCCATATCGAAGTGATAGTGGCACTACACCCCTGGTCTCTACACCACATATTGACTCCATATTGAAGTGATAGTGGCACTACACCCCTGATCTCTACACCACATACTCTCATACTTGAAGCGATATGCTGTTTTTTTTTGTACTTAATTCAGCCTCAAGATTGAGAAGAATGGGTATATGGTTTGACCCTGCAGCAAGTAATAAAGAACTTTGGCATGCTCAAAATTCTGAATCCATAGAATAGTCTCTAGGCACTTATCTAATCTCTCCTCTATGAAGCCCTCCCTCCTGCCGTTATCCCATATGAATAGATAACCCAAAAAATCCTAATCTACCAAACCACATTCATAAAGTACACCCTGAAAAACATCCAAGGCCAATTCTTATTTGGGTACATCCCTTGCCTTTTCAGATTGTGTCAGTATTTCATTAAAATTATCGACTACCATCGAACTCTGCCTTGAAGATAGCTTTGACTGTATAATTAAATCCCATAAATTATATCAAATATATATATATATATATATATATAGCTTTGACTGTATAATTAAATCCCATAAATTATATCGAATATATATATATATATATATCTTTTTGAGTGTTGAAGTGACTTTAAGATTATTTATACCAGAAAATATTAGTCAACGGAAAATCCAATAAGTTGTTGATTTTTTGGGTGCCTGACGACTGCAGGGGATTAAGTGCAATTATGATTTGACCACATTGAGAAATGAAGATGATATTTGTGATATTCAGTCAAATCGTGTATTTTTCCATAAAAGACAGTTCTTCAGCCCAATCAAGACTTCAATTCCAAGTGTTGAAAAAGTAGAAAAACAAAAAATCGAGGCCATATTATTATTATTATTATTATTTTTTTTTTTTTGAAGTGAGGCCATTATTATTAGAAAGCCACAACCAACCAACACCTGGGAGGAACCATAGAGATGATAAATGTGAAAAATGAATACATAATTTGTATAATAATTAAACTTAACGTACACACCATCGCATGGATAAAAAGACCCTTCACAATGAGCTTTACTTGTAACATAGGCATAAACTTGATTGGTCAATTTCCAGGTGAATTCCCATAGTTTTTTGGCCAATTCTGCATCTTTAGCCTGACCACTTGGCTTGGCCAAGTTACTGTCCATAAAATACTCGCTTGTCACCCCCTTAACCTGTGGATGCAATGCTACATAGCATGTAGTTGCTGCTCCCTACAACCATGAATATGAAATTATTAAGCTACTGCACCGCATAGAGACTATTAAATTAGTCGATATCAATCGTTTAGACTCGTCCAGATTAATCCAGCAGCACTTACCTGCTGGACGTTTTTGAGCAAATATTTACCGAAGAGAGATACCACGCCTGCATGAAGCCAAAGAAATTTATAATTTAGATCATGTTATTATTCATCGATAGCAAAAGCATGGTTCTTTTCAGGAGCCAAATTCTGTTGCTCAAGCAATTTCACGTGTTAAAATCACAAAGATACGAGTTCATTAGACCAAACTCGAAACAAGAGAAAACCTTAGTGAACACAACCAAAGGGAGTTGAAGTCTTGAGAATTACCATGAAAAATATTGTGATGGCGCGAAAGATTTGTGCCAATTACTCCAGGATGAAGTGAATTAGCAGTTATATCTACTCCATCTTCCTTTACAGGAAAAACAGGGCGATGAAAAGGCTTACAAGGTTACACATAATAATTTGATCAATTCTTGAAATGCTTAGTACCTTCAGGCGTCTTGCAAGCTCATTAGCATGCAAAGTGGTGGCTAGCTTCGATTGTCCATAGGCATGTATAAAGTTGTATCTGCAAATCCAAAAAAGAGGAACTGAGGACAAAGCTAAGATACACACAGAACGGTGCTACATCAATGCATTATAGATTATACAAACAGATGCACTTCTTTATACAGTCGTGTGCCTCTATTACAACATGTATTCAGCAGAATGAAATAAAAGGCTCAAAAGAGTTACCTTGATTTTTCATTTATTTCGTCAAAACGGATGCCTTCACGGTATGAAAAGCGATGACCTTCTGATGACACGTTAACAATTCTTCCCTCATGGTTGCTTTCACGAGCGGTGTTTTTCATGGTCTCCAGCAAAGGCCCGTCAGAAGAAAATGTCCTGCCAAATAAATTTCCCTTTACATTTTCTATTGAAAAGATATAAATGTTGAAACACTAACTAGTTCAAGTGGACACAAACGAATACAGAAAGATAAACATATATATGATTGTTTTCATAATTTGTGGATTCGCAGAAACACTATTTGAAGGTTAAAAAAATTATTAAACATTGAAACAAGAAATTGGAATTAATCTTATTGCTTTGGCAGTTCAAGCAAACCCCATACAGTTGACATTTAGGTGTTCCAACTTAGTGACTTTCATGGGATCTGCACTTAAGATCCTCATATATGGGACCACAAAACTTTAAATCCCTTGTCATTAGTTTGCACTTCTTTTTGATTTCATGGTTTTCATCCATAAATTAAAACCATACCTTGCTTCATTCAGAGAGCCAAACAGATATTTTAATTTATACATTAGAAATTGTCAACACCACTCTGATTCTTGCAAATAGATGAAAATAACTTGTGTCTAATGACGGGCGATTTACCAACATGGTTTGTTGCAAACTGTAATTCTATGTTGTCCTAGGAAAGAATGAAAGGAGCTGCCACGCCTGCATTGTTACTTCAAAAAAAAAAGACTTTATAGTCAAGTATTCTTTAAATGGGTGCACAATGTCTGCATGACCGCATAGCTACAAAAAGCAATGCCTTTGAGCACAACAAACTCAATGCGCAAGCATCAAATAATCATATTTTATGAACACATAAATGCAGATTATGGACATACATAACACACAGAATACTATTCCAGTTAACTTGAATGCTTCAGTTATGTTTCTTACATAAGGAGATTCAGTGGAAGACCCGTTGAAATATATTCAGATGCAAATTTCCTAACTGATGCCATTGAGCTGAGATCTAACTGCATAACATCAATATTAGCAGAGGGAATCTCTTTGAGTATTGCTTCTTTGACATTTGTACCAGCATCTACAATTGTTACTGCCATAACCACATGAACACCTCTCAATGCAAGAACTCTTGCTGTCTCTACTCCAATGCCACTTGATGCTCCTGAAATTTGGCAAAGAAAAGGATTAACAGACATAAAGGCCAACGTAGAATATATATTGCGACTTAAATCATTTAACCAAGCTTAATGGTTCAAATTACAAATAGAGAACTCATACCATCAAAAACGAGTTTTTGTTATCAGGAGCCTCAGACAAGTGCAAGGCACAATCAATATACAAAAGTGTACAAACATTTAAGATGATAAGCATTCAACATAATACATCAGTTTATGATCGATATAAAATGCAAAAATGGTTGTCAAAAATACATAACCTGGTACAACTGATTTAAATAGCCAGAATTTTGAGAAATCCACTCAAATGGAAGTATCGAAGCAATACAACTACTTTAGAGAAATCCATGTAATACAGAAAGGAAACCTTGAAAAGACAGATTCCAAGCACTGAAAAATAAGTTCACTACCACACTTTCTCATTAATCAACTTCAGGGCATCACCTAAAGGAACTAAACATCCAATTTCTAATTATAAAACAGTGAGGCATGAGCATTAAGACAATAAGCTAAAACCAAACAATTAATATTGCCATTAGCACCAAAGACTAAAATGAATGGTAATAGCTAACTAAAGATTGAAACAAATAAAAACTAAGATTCCATTCTTACTCCACTCCAATGCAATTTTTTAGCAATAAAATGGAAAGAGGAGAGAGTAGCATAAATTTATAAAAACAGAAGAAAACAAAAAGGGGAAATCCAGATAAACCCAAACCTGTAACAATAGCAGTGAGCCCAGTTTCATCAATCCCTTGAGTGACTTGCTCAGCAGTAAAACAAGCTGAAAACCCAGATGGCCCTTTCCACCCAAAAATCCACATTTTTTAGATTCTCAAATCACACAAATAAAGACTGTTTATGGGCATAGACTACCAAAATTTAATTAAATTGGAAGTGATCAAGGATTTATATACAAATAAAACTCAAGGTTACTTGCATATTTGCTTCTGATTTATTTAAATATATATTATACTTATGTGAATATCAATATAAGTGAGATGACAGATTAATTGTTTAAAAGTTATGATATGTGTCTTTATAGATTGTATTATGAGCATGAAAAGATGCCAATCAAGGCTTTTTACTTTAAAAAAAAAATTGTAAAAAGTAAAATGAATTTTAGATCAGATAATATAAGTGAAATAATTAACTTTATGATATAATTATAAATGTAAGGCCCATTTTGAAAGCTACAACCAACAGAGAGGTGACGGAATGGAGATAAAGGCCCTATAAAACTAGATAATGTATACTCTAAAGTCTCTTGTATTTCGGCTATTCTCAAAATTTAATACTCATTTGTTTTAACTTATTTATGTACTAATTCAGCTGGCATATGTTGATCACAGGCTTGATGAGAATTAGTCACTATATTTAATAGAGTACTGAACAATTTTTTATTTGTCACATGATGCATATATCAAACACAAAATCACAGGATACCTTGAATGAGACCAATAAATAACTCTTTTGTTCTGCTTAGATCAATAATGAGTATTAATAATAGAGAGAAGTATTTGATTTCTTATATATGTATATGTCGACACATCAATTGTACGAGATATTCACAGGCTGGCATAAGTTAAAAAAGCCTGGATCTGAATTCAATTCAATTCAATAACTAAATAGGATGTTTATTTATGCTAAATACGTGATCATACGTCACATGAATCTATAAAAATATTTATCATTTTTGTATATCATTAGATAATATGTAATTTTATTATTCAAATACATATATTAAAATAATTCTCTATTTTTAATTATTTTCACCAATCCCAAAGGAAAAAACTCAATATAATTGTTTTCACGCCAATTTAACTAGTGTTCTATCATATCCATTCATATATAATACATTATGAATGAAATATCTCCTATATTAATATAGAAAAAAATTGCAATAATATTTTCACTTATGCTAACAATATGGGGTATGAGGTGCACAAATTTATAAAATGTATACTCCAACCAAATGCACAATATCAGTGATATGAAATTTGAATTTGCAATTTCATTGAAGGGAAAACACAAAAAGAAGAGCTATTTCTTGAAAACCCATTTGGGATTCAAATGAGAAGGAAAAAGAAGCATCAGAAACATCAGGCTTGGATCTATTATTGCTGGTCTAGAAAAGATTTCATCCATGAAACTAAGAAAATAACAAAATAAAGCATTAAAAGCAATCGTATGAAAATGGAAACCTTCATAAGAATCAAAACTAACCTGGATGGAACCCAAATCAGGACCTTTGACGCCCATGTCATCAAACGAGGCAAGACAACAAGAGGGGCCAAAAAGGTGACAAAGTTGAACAATGTGATGATTCGGAATCCTATTACAATCTATATATCAGTGGAAATCCACTGCACAAGATTGACAATAAAGCAATTGATCATGGCAAAAGCTCCAACAGTTGTAATTTGAACATGTATATACTTACATAGTCAACCCATTAATGGTCTTCGCTGAAGATGACAGCAACTCCAAGACTGCTAGCCAGATTAGTGCTAGATTCAGTGATGAGGATGGTTACCAAGGGAACCGAGAGCACTGCAAATCCAGTGGGAAGAGGAGCCAAAATCTGCAACATTGCAGAGTTACAGTCAGCAAAGTCAAGCAAACCGAGGGCAACATTTGGCTTTCAGTTCCTAGCAAAGTGAAATTTTGAACACAGAAAGCTGCTGCCTCAATGTGTTTTGGTCATTTTAGCGATTATGTATTTTTTTTTGGAAAATTTCAAAATCTAAGTTATGATTCTTCATCTAAGACCTTAACTAAGGAAAATGAATCCAGCCGCCAGACACCAATCCTTATCACACCATGGTATGTTCAAAGGAAAAAGCACAGAAAAAATTTCATTACTTAATGGAAATGAATAGGTAGATTATTTTTTGGCTTTGCGTACTAAATTTCTTACATTCATGTGCAATCTTATTCCCAAGATCAAAGCTACAAAACAGCATAAAATCATGCTAATGCAAACATAGTGGCTTCAAATCACATCTTTAATAGCCTTGATTGACAATGACTAACTGGACCCCAAGAAGTTCAAAAGTAACATGAGGTTAACAAAATTATTAAAAACTGAAACAAAAAAAGCCAAAGTTGTTTTGGGTGTTCTTCCAGAAGCATCCTGGGTAGCTTATATTTAGGTGTTCTATATGAGTGGCTTTCACAGGATCTTTAAGATTTTTATAACTGGATTATCTTAATTACTAGCACAACAGGCTTACGCACCAGTAAACAAGTGTAAGACCACACAATTGATAAACCATGGGGTGGAAGTTGGGGTGAACAAAACCGAACCAAACCAAAAAATCAAACCGAACCAATCAATTTTTTAATTTGATTTGTTTTTTAGATTTCTCGGTTCGGTTTTTGTTTTTAATTTTAAGAAACTTCGGTTTTTTTATTTGGTTCACTTTTTGAAAGAGAAAACCGCATAAAAACCGAACCGAACTGAAATTTATATAATTATATATTTTTTTTATTTTTTTATTGAATAATTATTTTATACATGTAAATTATTTTATTTTTAGTTGTAAATTATATGAGTACATTTATTAATTATTAATATCTATTTTTTGGTGATAATTTAGAATTTTGATGATTAAATTGAAAATCGATTAAATAAAAAAATTTATTTAACGGTTTTATTATATTATTTATTATATATTTTGAAATTTTTTCTTTAATTTGAACTTTTATTTGTATAATTTAAATATTTTTACTTTAGTATATTATAATTTATAATTTTTAGACACAATATTTTTTATTTTTTTAAAAATAATTTTAATTTTTAATTTTTCGATTAATCAAACTAAACCGACAAAAATTTTGATTCGGTTTAAATTCAGTTATTCTAAAATTTTGATTCGGTTCGATTGATAAAAATAATAAAACTTTAATTTTTGATTATTTCAATTCGATTCGGTTATTAAATCGAATCGACCGTTGCTCTCCCCTAGGTGGACGCATTTTAGCTGATAGTTTGCCCGCATGATACATCAGTTTATGCTGGATATAAAAGGGCTAAAATATTGTATAGCCTGGTACAACTGAATAAATAAGCGGAATTTCGAGAAATGCAATCAAATTACATACTTTAATACTTGTTGAACCCATGCACCTCCTGAGATATCCATGTAATACAGTAGGTAAATTTGGAAAGACAGGTCCCAAGCACTAAAAATAAAGTTCCCCGCCACATATTCTCTCATTAATCAACTTCAGCGCATCACTTTCTTATCATTCCAAAACAGCAAGGCGAGAATGCTAAAATCCAATAATTAATACAATCATCACTCTACCAAAACTAAGACAATAGTCTAAAACAAAAAAAAATTATACCGCCATCAGGACAAAGTAAATAACTTAAAACTAACAATTAATAACACCATAAGTCGATAGCTAGTTCAGGTTTTCTTTTCGCCATCATTGTAATTAGACCTGATTCAACTCAAGTAATAAAGAATTGATTTTGGGATTTCCCCAAACACTAAAATCAATAGTAACAGCTTAAAAAGGTTGATTTTTACTCTGCTCCATCATGATTTTCAGCAAATCATACAAAAGCTGAAACTAGAAAGAGGAAAAGAAGCATAATTTTTTCAAAACGGAAAAAAAAAAAAAAAGAGGGAGGCAAAATACAGATGAAAGCAGACCTGTAGCAACAGCAGTGAAGCTAGTGCCATTAATACCTGAACGATTTGCTCAGCAGTGGAACAAGCTGAAAACCCACGCGGTCATTTCCACACAAAAATCCACATTTTTTTATTCTCAAATCACACAAGTAGAGACTGTTTACGGGTGTACAGAAGTGTTTCCCTAACCTTAACCCAATGTTAAGGGATAAAGGTTTCATATGATAAGGGAGACGACAAACAAATCATTTGTTTAAATGTTCCGTTATATTTTCTTCGTAGATCATATTATGACAGTAAAAAGTTGCCAACTTTAATAGTTGTCTAAAAATCTCGTACCCATGGCTTGATACTTTCAAGAAATTATGGGAGGGTAGGCACATAAGCATATATAGGCAAATAAGTTTCCGTCGTGAGAAAACAATAACTTAGGCCCATTTTTTGAGGCGACCGCCTCCAACGAGTTGGGTTGCAATAGGAATGAGGCCCAAAATGACAAACCATGCACTCTCAATTGTTCTCCAATTTTAGTATACTCATTTATTTCAATTTCTTTCTTTAAGCACTTGGCCAGCAGAAAGCTCTAATTTACTGCAACTGGAGTGCTGAAGAAACTTAGTTAGTCTCAGTTAGTTTAGTTCGTTTAGTTTTAGTTCAGCTGCTGAGTTGGTTTAGTTGGTTGTTCACGTGTTTTGCATGTTAATTGGTTGTTAGTGAGCTGTTACTTAAGCTCACGTGTTTCTCACGTGTGTTAACCGTTTTCGTTATTTTCCTTCAGTTTTCTTCTTCTGTATATATACACAGTAATGCTCTGTTATACTCTGTTCTAAGAGACTCTTTTGTGAGAGTATAAGAAATAAAGCTTTTAGCTTCTTTCATGAAGCTTCTTCTTCATGGTATCGGAGCGGTTATTTTTTTTGAGTTTCTTGATTGTTTGATCGTATTAAGTCGATTGAAGAAAGTTGTGTTTTGATTACGAGTCATGGAAGATGAAACTACTGGAATCGTTGGAGAGCAGAATCAAGTTCCAGTAGATCGAAGTTATATGGCAGATCGCAATCGATCGCAAATCAAGAAAAATGGTTTTTCGGTCCATGGATCTGACAATCCAGGTCTTTCTCTTGTTTCAGCACCATTAACTGGCACGAATTACCCTACATGGAGTAGAGCGATGAAGATAGCACTTGCAGCAAAAAGGAAGCTAGGTTTCATTAATGGAAAGTTTAAGCAGCCACATGAAGATGATGATAGCTTTGAAGACTGGTGTGAAGCTAATTACATGGTAGTATCTTGGATTTTAAGCTCTCTTTCAAAGGATCTTTATGATTCTTTTGTTTATGCAACTTCAGCTAAGGAGCTTTGGGATCGTTTGGAACAGAGGTTTGGAAACTCTAATGGACCTTTGCGTATACAGATTAAGAGGCAAATTAATGCATTGATTCAGGGAAATAATTCTGTTTCAATTTATTTTACAAAACTTTGCAAGTTATGGGATGAATTGCAGAGTATTATACCAATGCCTCAATGCACGTGTGGTTGTACTTGTGGAGTTATGAATAAAATTGGAGAAATTAATGAATCTGATAAGATTTTGCAGTTTTTGCTTGGATTAAATGAATCCTATGATCACGTTGTGAATCAGATTTCTATAATGGATCCTTTGCCTAATCTTGACAAAGTTTATGGCATGATACTGAATGTGGAGAAACAAAAGCAAGTAAGTTCTCAAGTTGTGGAAATGGTAGACAACAGTGCTCTGTTGGCTAGGAGTTTTAAACCTGGAAATAATGTAAAGTCGTTTAACAAAAAGAAAGAAGGAGACAAGAAGGAGGATAAGTTTTGCACTTATTGTCGATCTGAGGGGCACTTAAAGGAGTCATGTTTTAAGTTGATTGGTTATCCTGACTGGTATATGGAGCTCCAACAGAGGAAGAATCACAAAGCAAAAAATGTTCACAAAGTAAATATGGCAGACACTCCATTCACAGAGGCACTTGAACTAGATAAAGGAAAGATGGATGCAAATCAAGCTTTAAAAGAACTGATTCAGAAGGAATTGTCAAAGTTGCTGAAAGGAGAGCAGATTGTAGATTCAGAGTATGCGAATTTCGCAAGAGAGCTAGAATTTGCAGGTATTGTGTCTCAATCAGACACTTGCTGGATTATTGATACTGGAGCCAGCATTCATGTTTCTGGAAATAAAGATTTTTTTGATTTCTTGCATTCAACTAAAAGGCCTAGTTCGGTTTCTTTACCTGATGGATCTGTTAAAATAGTACATAGCATGGGAAACATTACTTTGCCCAACAAACTTGTTCTTGAAAACGTTATGCATATTCCTTCCTTCAAATATAACCTTCTTTCTGTTACTAAATTAGCCAATTCCCATTCTATTATCTTCATTTTCTTTCCTACCTTTTGTGCTTTACAGGACCTGAAGACTAATAAAGTCATAGCCATTGGAAAGATTGTGGGAAAGTTGTATGTTCTGGACAGTTTTTCATTTTGTGAACAGACTATTTCTTCATTTCTTCCTCTTGTTAACAACTGTTATTCTTCTTTTTTAGCCAAAAACTGTTTTCCCATTAATGCTTGTACTCAGGATAAGATCCACGAGTCTAATATACAATTGTTACATAAAAGGCTTGGCCATCCTTCGATGTCTGTAATGAAACATTTGGATGTTTTGAAGTTTGTACCAGATTGCTTGAATGATTATGTTTGTGATGTGTGTGCAAAAGCTAAACAAACCAGAGTAGTTTTTCCTGAAGATGGAGCTCACACTAGCAAATTGTTTGATCTTATACATGTGGATGTCTGGGGTCCATATGGTAAGGAGTCTTTGTCGGGAGCAAGGTATTTTCTTACCATAGTGGAAGATCACAGTAGGAGTACTTGGACATTTTTGATTCGCCACAAGTCTCAGGTATCATCTTGTCTTTATAAATTTTTTCAGCAAATTAAGACTCAATTTGGTGTAGTAATCAAGCAAATTAGATCGGATAATGGAACTGAATTCTTATCTCGATCATGTCAAAAACTATTTGCTGACTTGGGAGTGCTTCATCAACGATCTTGTTCTTATACGCCACAACAAAATGGCACAGTAGAGAGAAAACACAAACATTTGTTGCAAGTTGCCAGGGCATTACTGTTTCAAGCTAATTTGCCTACTGATTTTTGGGGAGAGGCTATCTTGCAAGCTACTTATCTTATTAATCGCACTCCTTCTTCTGTTCTTCAGTGGAAATCTCCTTATCAGGTTTTATTTTCTAAAAATCCAGATTATGATGCTATTAAGGTGTTCGGCTGTTTGTGTTATGCTACCAATCTCCTACCTCAGAAAACTAAGTTTGATTTACGGGCATTTAAATGTATTTTCTTGGGGTATGTTGTTGGCAAAAAGGGTTATAAAGTTTATGATTTGGAAGCTAAGAATGTTTTTATTTCGAGAGATGTTAAATTTCATGAGGCTGTGTTTCCATTTCAAGATAATTGTGTTGATACTCATGCTGATTCTACTCCTTTGCCACTACCTATTTTTCCTCGTTCTGATGATATACCTTCATCTTCTGTTTCATCTTCTGTTTCTCATGCTGCTCCTGATATACCTTCTATTTCCAATGATGTTACACATCATTCTAACTCATCATCCCATATTGACTCAGTTGTTCCCTCCCTAGTTAATTCACGCCCTTCTCGATCTCTTAAACGACCTCAATGGTTGCAGGATTATGTGACTAATGCTCTTTTTCTGTCATCTTCTCCACATGATTTTCTTCCTACATCCTCTAAACATATTCCTTCTACTTTTCCATTTTATTGTACAAATAGTCTTACACCTGACTATTGTCATTTTTTGGCTAATATTACTGCCCATCATGAACCCCGATCTTATGCTGAAGCAAAGAACTCTGCAGACTGGGTTAAGGCAATGAATGTTGAGTTGGATGCTTTGGAAAGGAACAACACTTGGTCTCTCACTTCCTTACCTTCGGGAAAAACTCCAATCGGTTGTAAGTGGGTTTTTAAACTCAAACTTAATCCAGATGGGACTGTTGATCGGCATAAGGCTCGTTTAGTAGCCAAGGGGTATAATCAGATTGCAGGAGTGGATTACACGGATTGTTTTTCCCCAGTTGCTAAGGTTGTGACTGTAAGAGTTTTTTTGGCTTTTGTTGCTGCTAGAAATTGGCCACTTTATCAGCTAGATGTTAACAATGCATTTTTGCATGGTTTTCTTGATGAGGAAGTTTACATGGAGTTACCTCCAGGATACACAAAAGCAGTAAATGGCCAAGTGTGTAAACTCAACAAGTCTCTCTATGGTTTAAAACAAGCCTCTCGCCAATGGAATACAGAACTCACGGCTCATTTGATTTCATATGGTTTTCTTCAATCTCAACAGGATCATTGTTTATTTACTTTTTCATCCAACGAAGTTTTTCTTGTTCTTCTTGTCTATGTTGATGACTTGATTATTACTGGGAATTCAGTTGCTGAGATCACAAGAGTAAAGGACTCGCTCGATGCAAAGTTTTCTGTAAAAGATCTAGGTGTGGCTAAATATTTTTTAGGATTGGAGATATTTCGTACCCCTGATGGCATCTATCTCAATCAACGTAAATATGTTCTGGATTTGATGTCTGATACAGGGTTGCTTGGTGCTAAACCCAATTCCACTCCATTTCCTAAGGGTCTCAAACTCACCCTTGATGATGGTCATCTTCTGGATGATCCTTCTGTTTATAGAAGGTTAGTTGGTCGGTTACTTTATTTGGGTTTTAGTAGACCTGATATTACATATGGGGTTCAACAATTAAGTCAATATGTTCATCAACCTAGAGAATCTCACATGAAAGCTACTGTTCACTTGTTGCGATACTTGAAAGGATGTCCTTCCTTAGGTTTATTCTTTCCTGCTCATAATTCTCTTCAGTTAACAGCTTTTTGTGATGCTGATTGGGCTTCTTGTCTTGATTCCCGAAGATCATTGACTGGTTATTGTATTTTTTTGGGGTCCTGTCCAGTTTCTTGGAAGACAAAGAAGCAACAAACGGTTTCTAAGTCTTCTGCAGAGGCTGAATATCGTTCCATGGCTGCAACTGTCTGTGAATTGCAATGGCTTAGTTCTTTGCTGAAGGATTTTTGTATTCCAGTTGTTCTTCCGGTTCCTCTTCACTGTGATAACACTGCTGCCATTCATATTGCATCTAATCCGGTGTTCCATGAACGCACAAAGCACTTGGATATAGATTGTCATATTGTACGGGACAAACTAAAAGCTGGTTTTATTTCACCTCGTCATCTTTCTTCACGCCTTCAACTTGCTGATTTATTCACTAAAGCTCTTGCTTTTCCTGCTTTTGATATGCTCCAAGTTGGCTCTTTCTGATGTTCACTCGAGTCCAACTTGAGGGGGGGCTGAAGAAACTTAGTTAGTCTCAGTTAGTTTAGTTCGTTTAGTTTTAGTTCAGCTGCTGAGTTGGTTTAGTTGGTTGTTCACGTGTTTTGCATGTTAATTGGTTGTTAGTGAGCTGTTACTTAAGCTCACGTGTTTCTCACGTGTGTTAACCGTTTTCGTTATTTTCCTTCAGTTTTCTTCTTCTGTATATATACACAGTAATGCTCTGTTATACTCTGTTCTAAGAGACTCTTTTGTGAGAGTATAAGAAATAAAGCTTTTAGCTTCTTTCATGAAGCTTCTTCTTCAAGTGCCTTAGTAGGTGATTGATTCTATATTCTACACCTACTCTTTAAACTGTGAGAAAATGGAACTTCATAAAAAAAATTGTATGTAAAGCAAGGCATCCAATGGAAGACAGACCCTCCAACCACTATGCCATATTGCCATAATCGCCATTATCGTTTAAACACCATCGATTTGATGGGTTTTTTCCTAGCTAAAAGCAAAAACAGAGATTCTTTTTGCAATTAGAGAGAGCAGAATAAAAATGATAGATAAAAGAATTTCTCCATTAAATAGGTGTGACTTCATAGAGCACCATTACATAATTTACACACTGCATACCAAATTCACAAACAAAAATACACAAAGTAGGAAAAAAAAACAAAAGAACACTAAAAAGGGAAAAAAAGCCGTGATGGTGAGTCTCAAATTGGAAACATAATCAAGCCCTGGACTTGAAGGGAATGGCTCTAATAACTATCTGGTGGTACACAGCAGCAAGAGCAGCTCCGATGAAAGGTCCAACCCAAAAAATCCACTGCACAACGTACAAAAATACAGCAGTTAATCAAAACTCACAAACACTGATAGCCCCAAACAAAATCCTCTTTCAATAGATAGAAACTTACATGGTCATCCCAAGCATGGTCTTTGTTGAAAATGATAGCAGCTCCAAGACTCCTAGCTGGGTTAATGCCAGTTCCAGTGATAGGAATGGTGGCCAAGTGAACTAAGAACACTGCAAATCCAATGGGAAGAGGAGCCAAAATCTGCAACAGAGAATTCCGGTCAGCGACAATAAGGGCAACATTAGCTCTCAGTTTCTAGCAAAGTGAAATGTTGAACATAGAAAGCTGCTGCCTCAATGATAATTGAACACAGAACATATATGATTGAAGCCATACTAAATTTCTCACACTATAATCAAGCGCAATCCTACAATTTAACAATGCCAAAAAAAAGGGGCAGAATTAGCTATCTGAAATTTCCCCTACAAAATTACAAGCAAAAATTGCAACTTTGTGATTCTATGTTCTGTCCACAAACTTCCAAGAATTACGTAGTTTTATAAAGGAATATGTTGCTTTAGAGACTTTTTTTCATAGAAGTTCAAGCTAATAGCAAAAGGGCCAGATGCCACATTTAATGAAGCCATCGAAGGTTACACGGAAGAAAATAAGCAAAGAATACTTACAGGGACATGAGAGTCTCTGGCGTTCCTCTTAGCATCGGTGGCAGAGAAGACAGTGCAAAACAAGAACAAAGGTGCCAACAATCTCAGCACCAAGGCCATCACCCTTGGTGTAGCCAGAGTTAACAACGTTGGCTCCACCGCCCAACGTCTCATATGTACGGTCTCCCTCAAAACCTTTCACCACGCCAGCACCACAAATGGCACCAAGGCATTGCATGATGATGTAGAACAAAGCCCTTGTCAAAGACAGCTTCCTTGCCAGAAACAGGCCAAAGGTCACTGCTGGGTTAATGTGTCCACCTGTTTTGTTGAAACAAACAAGCAGATCTGGTTAACATGGTTCTTCAAGATAACATTTTGAGTATATTAATCTCACCCATATCAAAAAGAAGGTTACTTTACATGCAAACATACAAATCCAAGCAACACCCACAAAATCCTAGCCCCAAAAAAAAAGAAGAAACAATATCTAGCAAATCTAAGGAGCATTTAGAGCAGTATAGACTATTATCTCAAGTGAATAAGAATACCCACATGAAAAAAGATGGCTACTTTAAATGCAAAAACACAAATCCCAGAAATACCCGCCAAAGTCTTAGCCCAAAAAACAGCATGGAGAAGCAGTATCAAGCAAAATCTAAGAAAAGAGGGAAAGGTAGGATTTTTGTACCTGAGATACCCGCAGTGCAGTAAACAAGAGCAAAGATCATACCACCAAAGGCCCAAGCAATACCTTGGGTACCCACAGTAGCACACTTGTTACCAGACTTGGAGACACCCATAACAGTCAAGACGGTGATGTAGAGGAACAAGAAAGTTGCAATGAACTCAGCAATTCCAGCCCTGTAAAAGGACCATGAGGAGAGCTCACCGGGCTCAAACAATGGAGCTGGTGGCGGCTCCTTGTAGTCCTTATCTGTTTGGGCTGCTGTGCCAATGGGTTGCCTCTCTGTGAACTTGTTAGCTCCAAGTCTAACATCCTCTTCCTTGCCCTCCATTGCTCTCTCTCTCTCTCTCAAGAAACAAAGATTGGTTGGTTCTTTAGTCTCTCTCACACCCAGAGAACACTAAAAAAACAAGCAACAGCTGTGCAGCTTGTGAAAGTATAGGAGATAAGGGTGATTTTATAGATAGCTTAAGCTCGGTGACTTGTTAAATAATCTGGCTTCAAGAGAAAATGGGTTGCCCTTATTTTTTTTAATTAATATTCTTTTTTGTTTGTGATCTAAAACTTCATTATGATAAATTGATAATTATTTGCACTAATGATACTTTTTGCTTTTTCGTGGTAGGGGCCTTGAAACTAACACCATAGTGCTTCTATTTCACTCCACAATTTAAAACATTTAATTTCAAATAATTCAGTCATCTTTTTTCTTTTGTCAAAATTTTGTCACCTTCTACAGTATATAATCATAATAACAAGAACAATTATGAGTACAATTAATTATGTATTAATATTATAATTAATAGATAAAGTTTGCATCTTTAGAACCTGTAATTGCATAAGATAACCAAGTGTTTTCTTTAAAAAAAACATAAATTTAATAAGTAGGAAAATTTATTTATAAACATTTCTAGATAATATTGGATTGTGGAGCTAAAAGGAAAAAATGGGTTTTTCTTTTTCTTTTTTTGGAGTTTTTTTAAGTTTATTGGGATTATTAATTAAGATAATAAAAAATAGATTAGATTAGCTTAGAAGAAACAAGGAGCTGAGGGATTGTTCGGGACAATTTTAAAAATGGTGTTTTTTGGGAAATTATTTGGGTTTTTGGTGTGTTTTTTAAACTATTTGGAAATGTGGGGTATTTTCTCATTTCTGCTGGAAATGTCAGCGGAAATGGCAGGAATGGGCCCACGGCACGGATTTTAGTGTCTCTCATTTCCGCTGACATTTTCAGCGGAAATGATAGGGGTGGGATCCACGGCAGATTTAATTAAATTAATTATTTTAAAAATAATAAAAAAATAAAATATGTCTTATTTTTATTATCTGGTCTTAATCTTTTCCCGTCTAGAAAAATAAATACGTAAAATGGAACACAAACCATAGATGTTGAGTTTGCCCAACTTAATCTTCATCCATATTTCTAATTAAATAAAATCTAACAAAATTAATATCACTAAAATTTAAAAAACAACAGTGAATTAGATTAATTCATCTGATTAATCAATTATTTTTTTCAATTTATCAATTTTTTATTTAAGTAAATAAAATATTTTTATTTAAGTAAATAAAATATTTTTATTGAAAAAAAGTAATTGATTAATGTTTGCCGAATTTAATCTTCATCTATATTTCTAATCAAATAAAATCTAACAAAATTAATATCGCTAAAATTTTAAAAATAACAGTGAATTAAATTATTCTGATTAATCAATTACTTTTTTTTTAATTTATCAATTTTTTATTTAAGTAAAAAAATATTTTTATTGATATTTTAATTATATTTCAACAGTCAAGTTTGCTTCGTATATTTGTTTTTTCTTTTAATCTCTTATTTTTTTAGCCAGTAATCTCATAAAATTAGGATAATTATTTCATTGATTCAAGATATAGGTTGACTATTTTTTTAAAACAAGTTCTAATTGTATTAATAAACAAAAAAAAATTCATCAATTGCAACCCCAAATTGATAAATTTTATTTATCTGTCACTTTTAAACTTTTAATTTAATTTTATATCAATAAAAATATTTTATTTACTTAAATAAAAATTGATAAATTGAAAAAAAATAATTAATTAATCAGATTAATTAATCTAATTCACTGTTATTTTTTAAATTTTAGTGATATTAATTTTGTTAGATTTTATTTAATTAGAAATATGGATGAAGATTAAGTTGGGCAAACTCAACATCTGTGGTTTGTGTTCCATTTTACGTATTCTTTTTTCTAGACGGGAAAATATTAAGATCAGATAATAAAAATGAGATATATTTTATTTTTTTATTATTTTTGAAATAATTAATTTAAATAAATCTACCGTGGGTCCCACGTCTACCATTTCTACTGGGAATGTCAGCGGAAATGAGAGACATCAAAATCCGTGCCGTGGGTCCATCCCTGCCATTTCCGCTGACATTCCCAACGAAAATGAGAAAACACCCCACATTCCCAAATAATTTGAAAAATACAACAAAAATTCAAATAATTTTTCAAAATACACCATTTTTAAAATTGTCCCGGATTGTTCTGGAAAGAGCAGAACAGGTTTCTTTTGGTGGTTTGGTTTCTACTTTGTTCTTATCCTTTATATATTTTTCCTCCCTTTAAAAATATATATTTATATTATATTGCAACTTTATTGCTTTAGTGGCATTATTTTATTGTCTATGCACTATTTTTTATTTTGGGTCCGATTAGCTGTTCTTGTTCCTGATCATTATTATTCATTGATCCAACCAGCGAAAGAATGTGTTGCTGTGTTAAAGCTACAAATAAAATTAAAAATAATATTTTAATTTGTAAAAAATGATTTTTTTAGAACTATGTATTTTAATTTGTCTGTTTTTGACATCCCTGAATTTTTTCTATTTTTTTTAATATTAGTAGCTAATTGCAAAATAATTGCTAATTACTTTCCTTTCACCATTCCATTTTCTGGTTGGAGGAATCCCTCTTTTATATATGAAGTGCAAACTCTTTCTTCATTTATGCTACAAATTTCAAGAATGGAATGCTTTAAAAGAAATCTTAAAACTCCCTTTTAGATTTGACATTTCTTAATTATAATGAACCCAAGATGTAAGTTCACATGTTTAAGAATTTTCATTTGGAAATTATTAGTAAATTTATTCCAAATCCATTTTTTATCAAATTAACTTCTTAATTTTTCATTTGATGATTAATGAATAGATATAATGGTTTTAACTTTTCGAATCACTTGAAAGGAAAAAATTTATATCGTATATAATCATTATGTGCTACATACGTTAAGTTATTAATATATATTGAATAGCGGCTTGTAACGATTTATCATTAATATTTATAACGTTTGATCGTTATAAGTAAATTCTTAACGAAATTAATATCCGAATAATAGTTTGATCGAAGTTAAACTTGGAAATTCATATCCTATAACTCAGTTATCAAATAACTTAATCTCTTTGTAAATTTATATTACATCAAGATAAACTATTCTCATGATGAAACTTCAAATGAATTGTTTTAAACGTAATTGACTAAATAAATCAAATTTGGTGTTCAATTACGAATTGGAATAACTTAGTTATCAATTTGAAGTAATGACTCACTTGAAGTCATAATTTTAGGTGAAATTGAATTTGCAATTTCAATTTAATTTGCTGAGTATGGGGGTAGTATGGTAATTTCAAAACAAAGGAAAAAAGGCCAAAATAAAAGAAAAATACAAAGCCAGCCGGATTTTATTTGAAAAAAAGCAAAAGTTGGTAGCGTCACAACTACAACTCTACAAGTGGCAAGATTGGAAAAAATCGAGTGGCCTAGAGAAACAGACCGTTATGTGACCGTTAAGAAAGTGACATCCTTACAGTTCAAGCATATGGGTTACGTTAACGGCTACATGTAATAAACCGGACCCTAGCGCGAAATTACTAAGTTGTCCTTTTGTTCGTGCCTTACCGTCACATCATTGACACGTGGATGTGGTCCAAAATTGCACGGAGTTGGTTTTCTAATGATGACATGTAATTTGCAATTGTAAATTTGGATTGCTAATTACTAGCCTTAATTCATGAAATGACAGTTGTTGAGTTTTTATATTTACTAATTTTATAAATAATAAATATAAATTTATAATGTTACTTGTGGTTTTTAATTATACTGATGTAATATCTAAATTATTGCTATCAAAATATGTGTTCTGCAAACTTTTGACTGAAATTAAAAAATAAACTATTTTATTTATAAATATTTTTTATTTTAATAGATTTCTTATTACATTACATAAAATACTTAATGTGGAATTATGTTGATTATTTAAAAAATTAATAAATATAAAACCATCAATAGTGCTTATTTTTATACGTTTCTTATAGTAAATTCCAGTTAGACGTGTTGGTCTCTTCTTAATAAAGTGATAAATAAATGAAAGATAGGTTTCTTGTTAGAGAGACTCGATTAGGGAGTGATATGTGTCATTTTTATTAAAAAATAATTATTAATATATGTTGTTTAAATAATTTTATTAATATTTATTTAATTATTTTTAATAGTATCATTAGTATGTGATCTTCTCTCAAGATACCTAAAAAAGGATAACTATTATACTAAAAAATCTATAAATCTATATCTAAATCCATTCGTAATAATAAAGTCAATTACTAATTAGTGGTCGTCCTTTTCTTTTTTCACAATACTAATTAATTAGTGGCTACAAAAGCTCTTAATTTGAAGTTTTATATTTAATTTTTGATAAAAAAAAGAAAAATAAGTTTTTTTTAATTACTAATATTATTCGGTTTGAGCTGAATTGATCCACTATAAGGTAAAACTCTTACATTATTGATTTCCGTTATTCATAAGATTCAAACTCAACACCTTATTTAAGAAAAATAAATCTCAAATTACTTGAATCGATCAATATTTTGTACCAACAATATTTTTTCATTGTAAAATAAATTATGAAATAAATATGGTTGAATTTTAATGAAAAATTAAACTAAATTATTTCGATTATTTAATTTAGTTATTTGAATAATTGATTTGGTTTTGATTAGCAAAATACGTAAATTTTCAATTATTTGTTTAGTTAATAATCGATAACTAAAAATTAAATTTTTTTTTAAAAAAAAAGGAAAAGGAGGGAAATGATGAAATTTCCTTTGGCTTTGGAAAGTAATTGATTATGGAAGGAAATGATGAAATTCCCTTTGGCTTTGGAAAGTAATTGATTATGGAGGGCCAAAATAAGAGATGAAAATTTTGAAAGCTATGTGCAGGAAAATATTTGAATTCACAGTGAATGTGTAGCCCTTGGTTTGCAGTTTTTCATCTCATTTAGATTTTTTTAGTCAAGTAGAGAGCAATTTAGTTTTTAAAAATAAGATAATTTATTAGTTTTAATTTAATCAATAAATTTATGAGTTAAGTTTGAGATTTTGCAGTCATAATTATCGAATTGGTACCACTAAATTATTATTTTTTTTTGTTAAATCATGAGGTGTTCATATTTAGATTCATCTCCACCCGAGTCATAAAAGATTATAAAGGCGACAAAATTTTATCATAAAATATTTAACACAACTGCATTTCTGGTACCACTAAATTAAGTTTCATTAATTGATTATAATTAACGTAATTTAATTCTGAGTTAAATTTATATTTAGAGTCAAATTCAATTATCGATCCATCAATTACGAATGCAGTTCTAATAGTATATAAATATCGGAATTAAATATTTGCTAGTCATGTAATGTAAAAAAAAGAAGAAAGAAGAAAGAATTATGCATACTGCAATATTTGAAATATGTAATACTTTCATATATCATCTATAATTTTGAATTAATCTATTTCATAAACTTTAAAAAATTAAATTGAATATTAAAAAATTATTGATAAAAAACTATACAATGCATTATTTTTATTTAATAAAAAATAAAATTAAAAAAAATTAAAATATAACATATTATGTTCGACTAAATAGTTAAAATGCTCTGCATCACATTCCGAATATATAAGATGTTTTATAAACGAAAAAGAAAGAAAAGTTGAATGATAGATGCGCATAAGTTTACAAAAGCTAACAAGCAATGGCCAAATTCAACCTAATTAATTAAAAAGGCAATTGCACATCAAACCTTTAATCCTCATTAACCAATCAACTAATTAGTTGAAGAATTCAATTCATGATCTAACCTATAAATTATAAAATAAAAATTCTCATCCAGCGTTTTTAAATATAATCTTAGAGTTTTACCTCTTGTGAATTTATCTAATGCAATTTTGAATTAATTATATTAAATTATCAATAAAATTTAAATATTCTATAGTTATAAAAAAATTGTTATTTTAAAGTGTATTTGATATAAATTAAAATTAATCGAATTACTAACTTTTAAATAATAATTATTATAAAAAATTAAAAAAAAAGAACAAAAGGAAAAAAGGGTGGGGAACACAAAGCTTTACGGTGTGTGCGTGATTAGTGGATTTTTTCTGGAATGATAAGTTCGTTTAGTATTGAAGTCTGATTAATATGACTAATATGAATCGGATACTTTTGAGGCCCATTGCAGCAGGCGATATTTCTAATTTCGTAATTTTCCGTACATATGTTAAGCTTACGGATCGAACTTGAGACATATTCAAGAGAGATGGAATTTTATCTACTTCGATCAATGGAAGTTGGTACGTGGATGTGGATACTCTGTTTTGAGGGAAATGTAATATTTTTTCTTTAGGTTTGTTTATATGGAAAAGTGAGAAAATGAATAATGCAATACAGCTCATCTTCATGGGATACTTTCATGTTCGCTCACATGCATTGCTAGCCCCACACCCCCTTCTCTCTCTTACATATTACATAAACAAACAATAGAAAACCCTAATTTGGTACATAAACAAACAATAGAAAACCCTAATTTGGAACTCGCAATTCTACCCCTAAATGTAGAATGCTGTGCTCATCTAACTTATTTTTTTATATTAAAAAATTTATATTTTTACGGAATAATATATAAATTTTCGTTTAAATTATTATCATTAATCGGATTTATTTTTGAACTAACTGTATATTAAATTATTCATTTAAACTTATTAAAAATATTAAATTAACCCATCGAATTTATTTAAAATGTAAAAAAAATATACTATATATTATTAAAAATATTAATTTACTCCCCTAAAACTTATTAAAAATATCAAATTACCCCTCTATCACTGTTTGACATATATTTTTTATATGTTTGTTTTTTGTGAACTAACAAATGTACATACAGGGAGGGAATATAATATTTTCAATAAGTTTAAAAGGATAATCTAGCATGTAATTAATTTTAAAAAAATTAATAAATAATGATAGTTTAGGGATAATTTATATATTAATTCTATTTTTATATGCAGGTTATGTGAATTACTTAATAAATTTAATTAAAAGTAAATTAAGTTTTTAATTAATAAAAAAAGCCGATAAATATACGGAGTTGACAAAATTATTAGTGGGGTGCAGCCTTTTGGCGACAATGTTATTTATTTTAGTAGTGCGAAGTGAAGATAATATTTTAAAAAATGACGTGGAAAATGTAAGAAAGATTATATGAGCATATTTGATTTTTATACCCATATAGCATAGCATTAGCATCTTATTTCTTGCTTCATAATCAATTGATGGACCAATCAATCATGGAATTTTGAAATCAGGAATTTGCATAAACATGGATTTCTTCAAATTAATTATTCCATATTTATCAATTATTTAATCACCAAAATGTCAAGTATTAAATCACAAGTAACGTAGTGTCGTTTTCAAACATTGATTATATTTGAGTATTGCCTATCAATTTTTTTTTATAGTAATCCAATTAAAATAAAACTATTCTAAAAAAATTCTTATAATTTTTTAGGACAAACATATTTTTTAACAATAAATAATTCAAATCTTAATCAATTAAAAGAATCAGTCATTTAAATTATAAATAATTTCCATATTTAAGGACATTTTTTTCTTAAACGGAGGACAAACTTTTACATGATTATAAAATTACTCATTATTGCCTACACGCTATGTTTTTGTTCCCATGAAAAAAATTCATCATCAAACCAATCATAAATGGTCACGTACGATGCCATACCAGTAGGCAAGAAATTTCCTTTGATGTTATATTTGCCACAGGTAAGGAAGAAAATATATTTGTTTTTGGGCTATTAATAATTAGTTGATATTGCCTTCATTTTCATACAACATTTCCACAAGCTGATCCTTAACCAGCTACCCCATTTCCCTGTGGATGACTAATACACTGCTATGCATATAATTTACACAAAAACTTTACTTCTCTAAATTCGGTTCATGAGATTGTTCAAGATGGACATGGGGGCAGGGCCTTTCGGGTTCTCCTCGCCTCCATAGAACATCAAGATCACCTCTTTTCTTCCCCAGTGTCAAAAAGGTTCCTGTATCAATTTTTGCAGATTTTCTTTTAAGATCAAGAAAATCTAAATTTCAACATAACCATAAATTTGTTCTCTATTTCTGTGAAAAAGAATTACCAAGTGTGAATGGGACAATATAGAGGAGTGCTGGCTGGCCATGTCCATCCATCAAGTTCAGTGCCACATATGTTATGAGAAGACCTGCGATAGATTTCAGAACGAAGAAAAAAGAGAGACAAAAAAGGGGATAAAAGGTCTTTGAAATAGAGCAATTGTTGTCCTGCACTTCTTTTTATCCATTTTTGCTCCTAAATTATTTGAAATGGAAAAATTTTGCTTCTTATACTTTTCAAAGTAACTTATCAACACAGACATATTTTACCTATAAAGTAGAGGGTATGTAGCTTAATGTAATTAATTGTTGCATGATGCAAGGGTAAAATTAGCCATATTCTGAATAGTTCAAATGCAAAAATGGTCAAAACAAAATTTAGGAGCAAAACGCTCTATTTCAAATAGTTGATGGGTATAGTTAACCTTTGTCCCTCAAAAAAAACAGAGAATTTTCAAGTGTCTTAGTTTCAAACTAGGTAAGACTGTTCACTGTCATTCATAGTCTTTTTTAAACCCTTTTTGGTTACAAGGGGTCAAATTGTGGTTCAAACTTCAGATTTCAGAGTCCCAAAACAAGGTAGTACTACCAAGTTAAAGATCATCGATCTAATGCTTGTTGCTGTTTATTTCTAAATATATTACAATCATTAAAGCGATAATAATTGAAAATTACATACCTAATCCATAAGCAATCATTGTCCACAAGAAATATCCAGCTCGAAGGCTCTTATTTGCCAACCAATCATATCTGTAGAGTTCAATATTTTATTAGCATAAAGATGTATTCATTAGTATAATAATTACAGTTCCCAGGCATATTCTTCTGGCATAAATTTGGCCAAGATTAGCAATTCTCAGACTCAAATTAATGATTATTTGAAGTAAAATAATGAATATAACACTTATCAATAAACAGAAGCTGTTCAATTTTTTATTAGAATAAACATTAATTTATCAGTATAATTATTGCAGATCCCAGGCATATTCTTCTGGCATAAATTTGGCCAAAATTAGCAACCCCCTCAGACCCAAATTGATGACTTCTTGAAGTAAAATAATGAATATAACAGTTATCAAGAAGCAGAAGCCTCCACGAACACAAAAACTATATTAGGTTCAAGTGCTTACCTAAGCGAAAATGCTATCAGCAACCCAGGCAAAAGGATGTCGCCAAATCCTATGATGCTATAACCACCCCAAGGGTCAAACATGCGAGGAATCTTTAACAGCATGGGGATGCCATCCTCTCCACTTCTATCGCCACGAGCCACCTATGGAAAAGTACACAATCAATCAGTGTTTTTCTTCAGCCACTGAATGGCGTGATATTGAAAGTTGAAATGAACATTACTGAATGATATGGATCAAAACGAGTAGTGTTACTTACAACAATCATGACACTTTCATGGAACAATTTCTTGGAAACGAAAACCCAAAATATGTCATACAGGAATGCGCAACTGAGAAGTATGGTGCCCACCTGATATTAGAAAAACTCAGAATCATATAAGAGGCTCTACTTTAACAAATATCATCTTAGGAAACCCATTGTATACTAATAAAGGGACATAGGAAAATTTTCTTTTGTTCACCAAAAAAGAAAACAATGTAGATATAATTTAACCTTGAAATTTATAGCTTTTACATTATAATCCTGGGAAATTAAAATTTTAACATAATCAAATACTTAAAGTTGCCAAACAAATGGAATTAAGAAATTTCCACCAGCCTCATTGAGAATAGCTTATATGCGCAACACATTTTGATATAGTACTCTCAAATATCAATTAAAAGTCATACATAGGTAAATGTAGTTTTCCATATAATCACTTCAGGTCAAACAAATGGCAAAACAAAAATAAGGTAAATTATTTTCTTAATTTTACCGTATCTAAGGGAGAGTACTGTGATTCATTGGGTTCATTGTAAACTATTTGTTTGTACGTTCCTAGTAAAATTGTATGTTCAAATGAACAAGTTTACTCATCTGATGCAGAAAGGTCACACCATTTCCAATTTCAGGTACTTGATTGGAATTTCAAAGTTCAAGGATATGATGAAAATATGTTTGGTTCAAGGTCCAAATATATATTTAATTAAAAGAAATGTAACACCTCATCACATGCAACTTCCTTCCCCATTCATCTGCCAAAAATTGCAGGTACAAAATTTCATGATACAAGAAATGTTGCTTGTTTTTCAGACAGCAAGTATAAAAGGTGTTCATACTGATGGAGCACAACAGTGATTAAATAAGGATGCACTCATCAAAAATAACTCCACATAATAAGATTGTTTGTGTTGCATAGGGCCTGAAACTGTAGACTGCTGCAAGAACTCTCTGCCTTCAACCATTCATGTGAGTAGGATCTTGAGTTTGACACCATGCAACTACAACTATACATGTTAATCTAACAATCCATTTTTCATGTACCTTTCAGTGATTACTATTCTCCATTTGAAATCAGGAGAGAGAGTGAATATGAAAATATCAAAATACGATCATATTCAAACTCAAATCTCTAACAAAGTCTAGTAATTTGAACTTTTGACATCACACTAATTGTGTTAAAATCTGTGACAAAGTAAAAGCCAACAAGTGCATTCATGAACTTAGTTCACTTGTATATGACTTAAATGTATATCCCAGTATTGCGGTACAGGAGGCAAAGAGTAAAAAAGGTGGAAAAGATTATAACATGAAAAACTTAAGCATGTTATGGTTTATGACTTAAATGTATATGCCATATTGCCCACATTTTGTTTCTGTAAATTTTAAACCGATTATCTGATTACAAATTCAGAGTTTATGTTTGTGCAGACATGGATTGCATGGATGATGCTGTAGTTTTGTAGCAAAAGAATTGAATGCTTTCTAAATTTCCATTGTGCCAGCAATGCTACTGGATGCACACCAAACATTCATTACAAATCAAAATTCATTGGCAGCGATTATTATCTTTGTTTGAGGGTGATAAACCATGTTCAAATCTGCAGTAGATAACTTGCATCTTGGACCTAACATCTAGTAAATTTACCACTGACTATTAATCAGAGAATTTGAGAAGTTCACACCAGAATCTAACATACAATACCTTCAGGTTAGGTACGTGGACAATTTGCAGAACAGTGATTATCAGTGCAATCCCCTGATTTAAGAACAAACAGAAGTTAAAAGATTATTAGTTGAATTGCCTAATATTAATTCTGTGTGGTCACTTCAATTGGAAATCAGAAATATAAAAAAAATTGAAAGAGGATGTATGCCGCTTGACATAGATTTAAGTCTGTGGGTGCTACTGAGGTGTAGCAGAATATACAAATCAAGACAATTAAGACAACAAGCAGAAAGATGGGATACAACTCTAAGAATTTCTCTGACAAATGACTGAAGTCCAGTGTAACAGGTGAAGACCCTGATATTCAGCAGCACAATGGAATGGAAAAAGAAAAGTTGCCATTTTTTCATTTAAAGACCAGTTGGAGGCAGCCTCTTAGTAGCAGTCTCATTTTTGGACTTGATTAAAACTTATAAATTGTACAAGTGCAAATATATTTATTTCAACGAATTTAAGGACTTCCAGTGGAAAGCAAAGTATAATCAAGTGAAATAATGAAGAGATGCATCCTTACTAGTATATCTTGTCCTATCCAGGCAAAAGAGACATTGCGATAGACACCCCAGAGAACGGCAAATGCTATGCAGAATGGAGAAACAGCCAATGTTAGGTATGAGACAGCCCCAAAGAAAGGAATTTTAACGTACGATTCTTCAGCATGCTTGAACCATCTGTGAAAGCATCGAAACTTTAGTTGCAAACAACAAAAATAAAAAATTCCTTAAATAAAAGTCCATATAATCACCATCCTTCTACATGAAAATAACTGGGCAAGCATAACAAATACAGCCATATACATAAAAACCACCTTATTATTCTTAGCCAATATCAAATTTTAGAAATACTCTCATCTGGATTCAATTTCTTAATACTCCTGAGTAAAAGGCCCTTCCTTTTGGAATCTTTCATAGTACATGTCTACTTTGAAAAGTTAATAAACAAGATCGCAATATTTACTGATTCATCATTTCACAAGCATTGCAATAGAAATCATGATCAGAAAATAGTCATGGAGTAAAGAAGTAGACCACCATGTTGCTATGATCACATTATTCCTACGATCATCCACTCTGCATTGCTTAAATTTCTTCAGCACTCAGCTCATATTAGCATTCATGCAACAACTTAGCCTATGTACAATGATTGTGATCTAAAAGCAAGATCTGTTTAGGCCGATAATCATATGAAAGTCGCTCACCTCTAATCCAAGTACCTATTTGTTTTGTATATTTCATCTTTACTGCTCTTTTCATTCATTATGATTTATGACAACCCATCATTTCATATTATCCTTAAATATATGTAATTTTTTTTCCATATGTGCACATCTTTTATATTAAATCAGCCACTCCAAGTATCACTAGAAGAGCTTACTGAGGTGAAGCGAGGGAAAAGAAAAGATGATCAGATAAGCCATGTGAAATGCAAATTTAAAGAACAATATTGGTAGCTAGATTACTAGAAAATTTAGTTGGTAGCTAGATTACTAGAAAATTTAGTCAAAATTCACATTAGAAAAGCTTAAAATTTTCAAAGCTACATTCACTTCCAAATAGCTTAGAACTTATGCCTAACGTCTAGAAAGACTGAAAATACTTCAATACTTGGCAAAAAGAAGAGGCATACATCTACGATAAAAGAATGCTATAAAAATTTTCATGAGAATGCTTTAATTATGAAATCAATTTGACACGCTTACAATGAGGTTGTGCAGTTCTCCTCAGTATTCACTTTCATTCATGGGAACAAACAGTACTTTCAACCAAGCACATTCAAACAAATCTAGAAGAATGATTGCAAACAGACCAGATGAAGACATGTGGCCTGTAGGGTAAATAAATATAAGACTTTCATTAACATGCTCAAGCTTCAAATCATGTCAGAATAACATATAGGCAATTATACCTTGATAATAAGGCAACCAGGCATGTTTGCAAGCCCTACAAAGCCAGGAAATTAAAGTGTCAAAAATTAATTCTCATAAAAGGATATCACAAAAAAAGGGGAAAACGGACAATTGTCACATATCAAGTAAATTGGTATATGCTTAACCATAATTTTAATAAGTAAAAGAAGAAAAACATTTAAAGAAAAAATTTGTCAAAGAGAATTTTTCCAAGGATGATTTAAAAAAAATGTGGATGGGAGCAAGGCCACTTCCACCATTAATGTAGCTAAGCCTATGGAATGCAGGGCAGAAAAGGAAAACTCTTACCTCTACACCACCTATGCAGAAAAGAACCACCAAAAGCTCAACAAACCAGTACGACATAAGTTTGTAGAGTATAACCAAGAAGCATGAAGCAACAACAACAAACATGATAGCCGATGTTGTATTGATGTCAACCACACTACTAACACTGACAACCTTATCATTTGGAATATCATCAACAGCATCCTACATCAGCAAACAGAAGCTGTTAAGAGAACACTATAGCAGGATAGAAAGTAGCAAGTTAATTATATTCTGCAAAGATAAGAAAAGGGTTAAAGCTCAACAATGTTCATAAACTATAGAAAATAGCTCAAAAAGACCCTTATATATATATATTTTTTTCCAATCTAAATACGCCACTGGATTGCTCTAATTTCCCAGATATACCCTTATTTGCACAAATATAAGTTGATAACAAATTAGGCTTAACTATAGAAAATAGCTTAAAAATTCCCCTTATAAGGGCATATTTGGGCCAATTAGAGCAGTCTACTGTTAGGTGTAGACTGAAAAAATAATATAGAGGTACTTTTGAACATTTTCTATAGGTCAAGGTCATTTTTGAGCTTGGACCCATTAGAATATGATCACCTTCAACAAATTTTCATGTTCAATAGCTGCTTCCCTGGTACTCCAGGCTGACCAGTAGGATGCACACAAGATGGTAATGACAGCCATCAACCACAAAAATACTTCAGCTATATCAACTAGTGGCCGTCGGGGAGAGTACAGCTGTACAGATACTGGCAAAATATGATATTTTAAACAGCTTTTTGTTAAATGGAAGTGTCAGACAGAATTATATTACAGAATGCTGGAACATTTATCGGAATGTTTATAAGCCAGAAGAAAGGCAGATACAAGCAACTGGCTAAATCACCTGCATGCAGAATGTGGAGAAGCTTACCTGATGCATTACTCAACAGCACTTTTTCCAAGCTGGTTCCAGCATCTTGTGGAAGCATAACAGCTGGAATGTGTATGTCAAGATCAGTTTCGTCTGGCTCACACACCATCTTGTAAAGTTCTGCAGGATAAACAATGGTTTCAGGCAAAAGGAGTCACAAAGGCAGATTGGCAGTAAAATACATATCATGCTATAATATAGGGGTATTTACAGTTTAAATCTGTTACAGGTTGTATATTCCTGTATAGTTGACTCTTCTAGTTAGGAACATGATAATAGGAATCGATTTATTTCCTGTATTGTAGTTTCCTATATTGTAGATTCTCTTCCTATTCTATTGTCTCTGAAATTGTATAAATACCTGTACATTTGGACTGAAAATATATAACAAAACATTCCCTTCTTTGTATCTTTTGTTTCAAAATCCAAGGAAGATGCACTGTCACGTGCAACATATGCCTCTGGATTTGAAGAAGAAGAAGTTTAATTTCAAGGAACATATGAAACAAAGGGAGACAAAATGCCACGAGTTGAAGCCATAATGAAAATATTTGATTCAAAATATCCACTGAAGAATATAGCCCCCTATATAACCAAGGAAGTAAACCTGATTATTGTTGGCGAACTAACAAGGCACATAATAAAATGGTCAACTTTCCTAGATAGTAGAATAGAGCAACTATCCTTGTTGTCTGAAGTGGCCTCAATTGAAACCTCCACTACTTGAAACAAGCATAAAAAAACAATGGCAAGTACATCTACATGTTACTTACCTTTTTGGTTATTAATTATAAGAACAGCAGAAGCACCAGCAGCCTCTGCATTATTTGCTTTGGCTGTAAATCTGCAATTGCCTCGATCAACCATGATTGCATCCCTATCAAGCTGATAATTAAATGTACTTGCTTTAGCAAACATCTACAATTGCTTGAAATGCAAAACCATTAAGTATTTAAAGCATATAAGTTATCCGACAAGGAAAACACAAAAACCTTTTTCCTGGGTGCAGAGCAACAATCTCGAGGATCTGAAAGAGTAAGGTGAGTTTGATTTGCATTCTTCTCCTTTGACACTATGGTTTTGCCAAATCTAGCACCCACACCAACAAATTCCGCATCCTCTATTCCATTGACCCAAGTTTGGACTTTGACCTAAAGAAAGCAACAACAAGATTGATATATATACATCCTGAAACAACCAGTATAGAGCTAAATGCAGTACAAATTTCTCTCAGAATCTAATCGATGCAGCATGACCTGAAAATAAAATGAAGCATGGCATGAAATAACATCATCATCCACATTGCCAAATTCTTAAGCTCATAAAGCGTGCACACTCATATTAACTTGAAATTTCCAAAACAAAAACAAGATGACAGAAGGAGAGCAGAAGCGAGCTCAATTATGATAAACCAAAGCAGCTGATCACTAGATATGCTCCTATAAATATTCATAAACTGGGAGAACCTACACGTTAATAACAAGAAACTTGCGGGATCGTATTGCTCGTTCCATGTCACAGAAAAAGGTTAGTAGAAGAATAAAACACACAATCAAGTTGAACACTTAACAAACACCATCTATCATTTTTACCTTTTCCGACACACAAAAACTAAATTGGGCAAACCAACAAGCAAAATAAGCACTACCCAGTTGATAAAAAAAAAAATACTGGATTTAAAAGAAAGAAGAAGCATTGAAGCACTACCAAAACGAAGTCGTTCTCGCAGCCAGGCTTTTTGGGTGCTAAATCATCATCATGAACTATGTCTCCAGCTATCACAGAAGATGGGTAACAGAGCAGTGAAATCAAAAGAGCAACAGAAATTTGGAAGCAAAGCTTCACCAAATCCATGAATTCCCTCTTCAAGTTAATTCCTTTTCGCGTTCTCCCTCTGCAAAAAAGCAAATTTACAGCAGAGAAAGAGGGAAGAGGAGAGAGAAAGGCTTCTTGTTTAGCTTCTGTTTTTTTTTTTTTATTCTTGTTTGCAGCTATACAAATAAAAATGTAAAATAATATTTTTCTTGTCTGTATTAGCACAAAATAAAAATAAAAAAGAAGTAATGCCTGCAATTGAATATTTTTGGAACAAAATATTTTTCTTTATATGTATTTTTAGTTGAATATTTGTTTTTAAATCAAAAGCAAGAAGAAAAATTAATGGTAAGTGGATCTGGTGCCTGTCTGCTAGAAAAAGGCCATGAGAAGTGACGTTTACCTGCATAATTGATACGTCGACGTTTTGCCTTCTTCCAATGATTGCCATAACTGCCTCTTAATCGGAAATTATGTGTCCGTACGTCATTACGGTTGAACACCGCGGGAAAATACGTCTAATAGTAATATTGTTTTTTTTTTTTCCCTGCTAAGTTCTCACAACAATATTACATTCTAGGGATGAAAAAAGTAATTGAAATGAGAATCCGTGTTGGTCGGGGTGGATAAAAATTTCATCTTCCTTAAAAAAATTTTTTAATTCGATCTGTGAACTCAATATATATATATATATATATAAATTACGATATTGAGAGCATTACTCCAATAATGAGCCTTTACAGTATCTGATATAAATTAATCATATCAATTGAATTTGAATACTGAACAATTATAACTTAAAAAAATTATTGAAATTAAAATTTTGCTAAAAAAATTTAAATTATGAATACTATTACTAATTCATGAAAAATACAAACACAAGACCTAAAATTTTGCAAAAATCTTGACATTTATTTAATATATATATATATATATATATATATATATATATATATATATATATATATATATATATATATATATATATATTCTCTTTTTTATCTGTCACTTTTGAGTAAAATCGAAATTTTATTTATCTGTCACTTTTAAATTTTTAATATAATTTAATTTACTTTTTTAATTTATTTTTATTTTTCAATAAAGTCAGAACCAATCAGATTTAATAATTTAATTTTAATTATGTAATTTAATATTAAATTTAATTCTACTTATTATTTTTTAATTTTAAAAAAAGAAATAAAAATAATATATAGAAAAGAATAAAGAAAATATAATAGTAATCATTAGTCAATTATGATGTGTCATGTGGTGTTTTAGACGTCCAAATTCGAAGAATAAATATGATTAGAAATTACAATAATATATAGTATAAGATAACAAATCCATTTATGAGCATCATTGTCAATTGTACTAATATTACCTTATTAAAAACTTGACGGTGGTCAATTATGGAAGATTACGAATGATTATGTCTAAAACTCTTGGACTTAATATCCTACTTCCTTCACGTATGGTAAATGTGACTATTTGACCATTTATTTTAAACTTATTTTTTTAAATAATACTTTATCATTCACTTAATCAACCAATGAAAAATCATTAATTTTAAACTACATTTAAATAAATATCCTACTAATTAACATTCTGGAAGTTTTGGTATTTTGATTTTGGCTCTTTGCCACTTGAAATTTAATATATATGAATGAATTGGATTTAAAATGCTGTGAGATAATTTGGTTCACTTTCAGCAAATTAAAAATAACATATATATATATATATATATATATATATGAATGATGTATCCGAGATCGTACTGATAATAAATATTGAATCGCAAAGTGAATAATCAATCAATCAAATATTTAAAATAATAATACTAATAAGTAATGGATAAAGTGCACATTACTCAATAAAATATGGATATCCTTAAAATTTAAAGTACTCCCTCCATTTTTTTATCCATTATTTTTACTATTTTTATAAAAATTAAAAAATATCAATTAAATTTTTTAATATTAAATTACATAATTTTGATTAAATTATCTAATTTAATTAATTCTAAATAGATTAAATTTTATTGAAAAAAATGAATTAGAAAAAAATTACTCCTTCCATTTTTTTATCTATCATTTTTGTTACTTTCATTAGAATTAAAAAATAATAAATAAATTTAAATTCAGTATTATATTGTATAATTAAAATTAAATTATCAAATCTAATTGATTCTAATTTTATTGAAAAAAAATATATTGAAAAGCTAAATTAAATTACATTGAAAAATTTAAAAATAATAGATAAATATAATTTAAATTTTATTTAAAAATGATACATAAAAAAATAAATTTTTTAAATTATATTAAAAATTTAAAAATAACAGATAAATAAAATTTAAATTTTATTTAAAAATTATACATAAAAAAAATAAAGAGAGGGATTGTTTATTATGAATTGATTACAACCATCATGGCTGCTGTTTTAAATAAGAAAAGCAGTCAAATTCAATTTCCAAGGGCATTCTGTATGAAAGGGTTAAATTAGGGGGTCGAATTGAAGATATTAAAGAATAAAAGTAGGTGCATGTAAATTTTGATAAATTTTAGACATGAAACGGGTTACATGGGCATCATGTTGTTTGTCCTTCGACAAAAGCATGTGGTGACGAGTGAATTGGCTGATTTTGAGATTTTTTTATAAACAAAATGACTTATATACCCCTAAAAAAACCTTCATCACCTCAAAGTCTCAAACTTAAACTCAAACCTTGGGCAATATTTTGGAATATTAATTTACCAATACAAAATAACCAAATCAAGGGGTCCATTATATTCTTCAATATTGGCTAATATTTTTTTACAATTATTAATTTAGCAATTTTTCCAATCATAGATATTATCAATCACTTGTTTTAAGTTATAAATAAAATATATATTAATTTTTTGGTGTATATAATCTAAATGCATTGATATTTAAGAAAATTTTTGCTACATCCTATATTTCCACGTGCGCGCGCGCACATATATATATATATATATATATATATATATATATATAATTTCTCATAGAAGAAATTGAGTTATTCCTTTAATTAATTACTCTATCTCTCTTCAATTCAATTATGGATAAGTTTTGGATCTTAATTTTTTGTGCATATAATCAAATTTATAGTGATTACTCCATTAATGCAAAGATTGGACATATTGGAGAGAGGAATAAGAATAAAATAAAATCAGATTTTCAAATTCCCAAATATATATATATGATTCCCTTCACATTAAGAAAGTTTGAAAATATGATCACTCACTATTCAAATAAAAAAAGAAAAAGATATAAATATTCCAAGTAGCTCAATAACTTTACAAAGCTGAA
The DNA here is from genome assembly GCA_037975025.1 of Excoecaria agallocha. NCBI lineage: Eukaryota > Viridiplantae > Streptophyta > Magnoliopsida > Malpighiales > Euphorbiaceae > Excoecaria > Excoecaria agallocha. The sequence continues at coordinate 751,967 of JBBPFJ010000030.1, read as the reverse complement.
GCATCTAATCATACTTGTATGTTCTACAAAAAAGAGAAAATGATGATTTGCATCTGTGAAACTCGAACCAATGACAAAGATAACAATAATATCAAGCATTTTGTGACCTTTTGAGACCAATTATTTTCCGTTAATGGTGGACTTGAACGAGTGCAACAGAGAAAACACCTGAGGGAATTCTCAATTTTTAATGGGATGGAATTAATATTCTCCTTCAAGAACATAATGAAAAACATAAAATATTTGCAGCCATTTTTGAAGGTCATATCGATCTCTTTCAACAAGTAAGGTTGGACTTGAACCAGCAGCAGCAGGCCAAAAATCCTGAAACTTCACACTTTCTGAGAGTGTTTATAGCTAGAAAATTCAACAGTTTAGAGTCTACTCGATCGGGGAATCGAAAACCGTCTTGAAATGTCATTATTATGCCATCAGCTCTATGATTTGTATTGGCAATGTGAGATTCTAGTAAATTGTAGCCTCCTCCTGAAACCCTTGCGGCTCCTTCATTCATAGTCACGCTCGTTGAATTGTTATTATTCAACAGATCAGCTAAGTGATATAGGAGAATATATTTAAAATCTCAAGAATATCGAACTTAAGAGAACAATGATTGCTAAGTAAAATATCTAATTGAGTTGAATTAATCTGATATTATCCTCAAGTTTTTGAATTAAAAAGACTTCTAAACTAAATTAACAATTAAGCAAATCAAAAGCTAAAATTAGACTACAGTAAATTAAATACAGAACAAAACTTAAATAATGAATAACATCTATAACTAAAATACTTCTGTTAAGTGACTATCTTTCTCACATTTTACTAATAATGACTCAAATCAAAAGTAACACAAGTTGTTTTGAAAAACTAGTAAAATAATACAGATATTTTATTCAGAATATTATTCTAAGTACTAAACCCTCAAATTATGAACAATATAATACTTAGCATATAAATCCAGTTATGAAATCTTAAACTTTCATTAAATCCTTAGCTTATTCTTAATTATAAACTTACTCCTGAATAACACATTGTTGTCTCAATTCACATAACACAATCATGCATCAACATAAGTAATTTATACTAAAAACATGCAAATCACTGATTAAAGATTAAATTAACAATTAACCATCTATTCAATAGATCAAGCATTAATTCAATCATAACCAACGATAAAATTCCGCTCAGAAATTAAGAAATAACACACTTGCATTTAAAATTAAGCTCAAATTAGAGTTATTATAATAAAAGCCTAAGGATTCAAGTTTTTTCAGCAAAAGTAACGAATTACTCACAATTCGTGATTAAAACAATTAAAAAACTAGAATAAAAAAATACAATACCCATAAATCTTCAAGCTTCCTCTTGATGTCTTCACAAAACAACCAAAATACAGCTTCAAACCCTAAGAGAATTGAAAGCTAAGAAGAAAAGAAAACTAAGGCTAAATTCTACTGTACAATTGACTATATCAAAATTAGGTCTAAACTATGAAGAAAAGTCGTTCTTCTCTCATATTCTGGTGTTTTTACTAGCTTAAATACCATAGAGTGAAGAAATCAACTGCCACTTAACTTTCTAGTCTAGAAAAAGTTAAAATTTTATCGTAGTTGGGACACTTGCCTAGATAGAGAGGAAATTCTCCTCCATCGAGATGAGTTTTACCTTCAAATTTTAAACCCTTCCTCGATAGAGGGAGAATTCTCCTCCACCAAGGTAATTTTCACCTCTTGCCAACTTTGCATGGCCTCGGTAAAGGAAAAATCCTCCTCCATCGAGGCAAGCTTCTTTGTACGCCTTCTTTTCATGTCCTTCCCCGGTAGAGGGGAATTCCTCCTCTACCGAGGTACTTGCTCCTGAACTAAAATGTGTCTCTTTCTTCTTCTAAAGACTTTGGTTTAGGTGCTTCTCTCCTCCACCAAGTTCTTTTCTTCTCCCCTCAAATAAATACCTATAAAACATCAAAATGAGATTAAGCCCACATAAATCAGAAACTTATGAAGTTAAACACAAAATTAACTAAATTAATACTAGAACATCAATCTAAATCATTATCATAATATACATGAATAATTAAAAAATATATATAAATAATTAAAAAAGTATGATACATTTTTTAAAAATATAAATTAATTTTTTAAAAAAATAGATAATAAAAACTGAAAATAATTTTTAAATTTTAAAAAATAAAAAATTACATGTTTACTAAATACACCATTAAATTTTTGCAAAAATCAAAACAAAAATAAATTTATCAAACATATTTTAATTTTATTTAAAAAAATTAAAAAAATGGAATAAAATTTAAATTTTTTTTCGAACTCCCCCTAAATTGAGCAGACCAACAGGCAACATAAGCACTACCCTTGCCAATTGAGAAATCAGAAAAATAAATATTGGGTAAGAAGAAAGAAACAGCATTGAATTGAGCCGCTACCAAAACGATGTCGTTTTCGCAGCCAGGCTTTTTGGGTGCTCGATCATCATCTGAAACTATGCCCTCAGCTATCACAGAAGATGGGTAACAGAGCACTGGAATCAGAAGAGCAACAGAAATCACGAAGCAAAGCTTCACCAAATCCATGGATTCCCTCTTCAAGTTAATTCCTTTTCGTGTTCTCTCGCTGCAAAAATTCAAATTTAGAGCAGAGAAAGAGGGAAAAGGAGAGCGAAAGGCTTCTTAGCTTATTCCTTCATTGTAGTTCTGCAAATATAAAAATGTAAAATAATGTTTTTCTGCCAGACAGAAAAAGTAATTTCCTGCAGTGGAATCCTTTTGTATTAAATGGGTCCATACAAAAGCCACTAAAATCGAGATTTTAATATAATATGAGGAAATTAACAGTTAAAATATTCAAATGCATCGCTTATACTCTCGTCTCCAACTCAGGGAAGAAGGAACGCTAAACCCTACTGTTCAACTAAATCATGGCCATTATGCAAACCCATTTACAGCTTCAGTCTACCTTTCTATCTTCTCTCAATTCCAAAAAAAACCCCAAATCTGCCATATCAAAAAACCCAAAAAATTTCACCATCATGGCCTCCCTCTCTGATAGGAAGCTACGCGCCGCCGTCATTGGAGGCGGCCCTGCCGGCTCCTCCGCGGCCGAAGCTTTAGCATCAGGTGGAATCGAAACTTTCCTCTTCGAGCGCAACACCTCAACCGCCAAGCCCTGCGGCGGAGCCATACCTCTTTGCATGGTGGACGAATTCTCCATCCCTCTAAGCCTTATCGACCGCCACGTCACCAAAATGAGGATCATCTCCCCTTCCAATCTTACAGTCGATTTCGGTTCCAAAACCCTAAAGCCTCATGAATCCATCCCCATGCTCCGCCGCGAAGTCCTCGACTCCTTCCTCCGATCCCGCGCCCAATCTGCCGGCGCTACCGTGATCCCCGCCCTAGTCACAAATCTCGAGGTACCATCTTCGTCGACCGAGCCCTACATCATCCACCACACGATGAACAACACCAAACAAACCCTAGCCGTGGATGTAATAGTCGGAGCGGACGGCGCAAACAGCCGCGTCGCCAAGTCAATAAACGCCGGAGACTACAGTTGCGCGATCGCTTTCCAAGAGAGAATCAGATTGCCTGATGATAAAATGGAATACTACCAAAATCTCGCCGAGATGTATGTAGGAGATGACGTGTCACCCGACTTTTACGCATGGGTGTTCCCGAAGTGCGACCACGTGGCAGTGGGCACGGGCACAGTGCTGGCAAAAAAAGATATAAAATCATACCAGAGAGGCATTAGAGAAAGAGTGAAACACAAAATCAAAGGAGGGGAAGTGATAAAAGTGGAGGCACACCCAATACCGGAGCACCCACGGCGGAGAAGGGTGGTAGGAAGGGTGGCGCTGGTGGGGGATGCGGCGGGGTACGTGACGAGATGCTCCGGGGAGGGGATATATTTCGCGGCGAAGTCAGGGAGAATGTGCGGCGAGGCCATAGTGAAAGCTTCAGGAGGAGGAGAGAGAAGGGTGGGAGAGGAAGAATTAAAGAGGGAGTATTTGAGAGAATGGGATAGAAAGTATTTGAATACATTTAGGTTAATGGATTTGATGCAGAGAGTGTTTTATGGGAATAATGCTTCAAGAGAAGCATTGGTTGAGCTTTGTGGGGATGAGTATGTGCAGAGAATGACATTTGAGAGCTATTTGTATAAGAAATTGAGTGATGGAGATAGATGGGAAGATGTTAAATTGGTTTGGAATACTTTTGGGAGTTTGATTAGGTCTAATATTGTGGCCAGACATATGAATGCTCTCAAGGTTTAGGGTTCTTTCTTATTGTTCAAGTCCTTGCTTGTTGGGTATTCAAAATAAAAAACTTCCAATCCCTGAACTGGATATTTGGCAATGTTAGTGTTAGAAAATTGGTGTTTCTCTTCAGTCTGTTGCAGCACAGACTCCGCAGTATGAATGTATCATTTGAAGCCGATAGAAGCCTGAATATTTGCAATGCTGTGTTAGAAAATTGGTGTTTGTATTCAAATTTACATTTGTGGGAGGTTTCTGCAATGTATCAAATGAAGCTGATAGAAGCTTAAAATGTTTTGCCATCTTGTATTAGAAAAGTGAAAAGTGGTGTTTTTCTTCGGTTTTTGCAGTAGTATGCTTGCTTAAATTTACGAGAGGGATAGAAGATTGTGCGTGTTTGTTTGTTTAGGGAGTGCAATGTTGTTCAATTTCAAATCCAACAGCTGCAAATCAAGATGCTTGTTTAGTGGCTAAAGGATCTGAATCTTTGCCAGGTAGTCATATTTGGGAGGTTGTTCCTCCTCGGTTTGTTTGTACAGTCTTGCTGTTTTGATTGTTGTTCTTAACGAATTTCTTTTGTCCTCAATAAATAAATAAAGTCTGAAAATATTATCACTCGCTAATCAAATCCAAAAAAGAAAAAGATATAAATATTCCCACTGGCTGAGTAACTTTACAAAGCTGAAGCAACTAATCATCCTTAACAGTTCTAGAAAATAAATAAAATGCTTGAAATTTCAGATACCCTATTATGGAAAAAGAAAAGGGAATTTTCGCATTTTGTAATGGAATTGAATTCATCTCCTTCAAGAGCATAATGAAAAAAAAAAACCATCTTTAAAGCCATTTCTGAAGGTCATATTGATCTCTTTCAACAAGTAAGGTTGAACTTTAACAACACCAGCTGGCCAAAAAGCCAGAGAGAAAATCCTGAAACTTTCACAGTTTCTGAAAGTGTGTATCTAGAAAATTCAACAGTTTGAGTCTACTTGGGGAATCGAAAACTGTTCTGAAATGTCATTATTCTGCTATCAGATCTATTATTTGTATGGCTATTGAAATTATTGGCAATATAAGCTTCTAGTGAATTGTAACCTCCTCCTGGTACCCTTAAAGCTTCTCCATTCATTGTCAGGTTCATTGAATTGTTAATATTTTCACGGTGTAGATTTTCTAGGTTGAACTGGTTCGGGTTAGTAAAGCCACTAGTATCAACCTGAAGAGGGACTGTGAATCCATTTCCCATAATTGAAGTTGTGGTCCCGTTCTGGCTCAAGAAACTGACATCTCTAAATCCCATTTGACCATAGTTTCTACTTCTTTCTTCTGGCTGAAAGCATCCGAAACTGCTGCTTGAACCGAGTATTGGACTTGATCTCTCTGGATTTATTCCCGCTTGATTCTGTCCAATTCTTGGTTGAATATAGCTGAATGGGGAAGTGTCAGGCCTATAATTAGCGATATGATGGTTTGTCAGGACGCCTGGCAATGTTAAGTACATCGATGAAGCTACATGATTGAAGGAATCAGACGGAAATTTTTGCCCCATAGATAACCCTGGCCTTTCTCCTCGGTCATTCTCAGGTACATAAAGAGGTACTTGACTGTGATTATTAGAGTTAGCAGGTTTTTTGCCTTTAGCAGCAGATTTAAGAGCAAATCCATTGTTACAATTTTGAGCTTTTATGCCTAACACTATACTCTTTGGTTGCTGAACTTGCAAATTCTGGTTTGTGAGATCAGGCTTGCAATTCGACTTGTCAGGTAACGCTAATCGCTCTTCTCCATCCTTTTCTGTTGATGCTACAAGCACAATTGCACGGCTACAATCACCCTGATGTTCAAATTCAGGAGTACAATTGTTCTTAGTAGACCTTTTACAGGGTCTACGATTGCCATCTTTCTCTCCGTTACTGTTTCCAATCTGCATTTGAACCTTATCTCGAGTTTTCTTTTGAGGCTGCACTTCAATATTCTCCTCTAAGTTGATTCGATGATGCATTTTCACGTTCTCTTCAAATTCAGCTTGGTTCTGCCCCTGAACATGCTCCTCAAATCTGTTCTGATATTGGATTTGGATGTTCTTGCCAAAGAGGTTTTGGTACCGAACTTTGGCATTCTCTTCATTGTTATTCTGATGCTGCGTTTCGAGCTCTTCCTTCGTCTTTGACAAGGAAGCTTTCTCTTCCGCGACCAATTTCTTCACTTCCATTCTCATCCAAGACAGCAAATTCTTTCTGGTAACTTAAGTTCTTCTAACAAAGAGTCCATGTGGTTTCTCAGATCATCCAAAGCAGCATTCTCATTTGCATTAGTTTTACTCTTCTTCTGCGAGGCTGACTTTCGGGATCCTCTCTTGTTTTCATCACAAACTGAATTGATCCGTTTACTTCTTCCTCTTTTCCCCTTTTCAGGTTTTCCAAGTTCAGGTTGTCCTGAATTGGCAGGATCAGTGTAGCCCTTCTCCTGTAATATACTAGTTTCCTCATTATCAACACGAATTGAGCTCGAAAACAGTCTGTGCCTCTTATGATCTGGCTCATCACCAGCTAAACTGGATTTAGAATCATCGCTTGAAGAATCAAAGTCAACGTCTCCCCTTCTCAACTCCCACTGGAATTTCATTTCCTCGCTGTTTTTTGAGTTTGCAAACATCAGGAAAAACCTGAAACGACTAGCTTAGCTTGCCTTGGAGAATCAAACCATGGAATTTGCACCACTTGCCATTATCATTTCACACATTTCTTGGACCAACGAACTTAAAATTAAAGAATTCATCAGTGCTTTCAGCTACAAATCGAATCCTGACAATGGAAAATGCTCTATCATTTTCATTTTATATCACATGACAAAAGAACAGCCATGTACAAGATAATTAAACTACAAATCAGCTATGTGGGATACTAATTCTTTAATTCATTGGCTTAATGTATTATCCCAACTTGAAAAAATTTCAAGAAAAATAAAAAGAGAATTCTTTAATCACAGTTCAAAACAAAAGAAAACACATAGAACCAGATGAATGGTAAAATTCTGCCAATTTTTATATATTCTGATGTGTGCTGAGTATAAATTCATAAACAAGAACTGGATACCAAGTCATTAACTTTTCTCGAATTTTGTGCATGTAAAAGAAAAAGATGAAAAACCCAGAAAAGTAATCATGAGAAGTAAATCAAAGAACATAAAATCAATAAAAGTAAGACACCAAGTAAATGGGTTTTCACAGAAAAAGGGCATAAACGCACCATGCAGATGAAACTCTCTGATTGAAGCAAAAGGGATGGCCTTTATTTCAAATCAAGTGCATCTCTATTCTCTTATCAGCCATTTATGTCTCCACTTTCTCCCTCTAAAAGGCAAAAAAGATACGTTCTTGGTTTCTCTGAGTAATGGCTCATATCTGTACAGATAGTGTGTGTTTTGCTGTTTATGGAAAAAAGTCAGTAACTTGGCTGTACAGTGGCAGAGAGAGTTGTGTTTCCTTTTGTTATTATTAGCTGGTAAAGCTTTAATTTTCACCAAATAAAGAGATTTTCTTTTATTTGATTTTAAAGATTAAATCTTTGAATTGAATTTGAGAAAAACAACCAAACTTCTGCTTTTGTTGCTGAAAAAGATTGATATTTTTCCTTATTAATTGGGTTCTTTAGTATCTCATGTCAAGTAACAGCTGGAAGGAACTAAGGATTAATGGATTGTATTAATGAATTAATAAATAATTAGGATAGCCTAACCTTTTTAGAAAATTTACAGGAATCGTTAACTTTACAATATTATTGAAGGTTTTTTCTTATCTATTGCTTAAATCTACGGATGAATTCAATGATAAACTACAATTTATGCCAAATGATAACTACTTGGTTTACACGACAGTTCATCATTTGATCCTTTGAAGTATTGTGGAATGCTGAGAAGCTGAGAGAAATGGACTCTTCCACTTGAGACCAAAAAGCAAAATTCTGGAGAAACTTGGAATTTGTCTTGAACAGGAAAAATTAGATACATAAGAAATAAAGATAATGAATAAATTATCAATGAGCAGAAATTGGATTTAGTACGTCTTCTTCCTTCACTGGAAAGTCACCAATCCTTATTAGCAATGAGCAGAATGGATTCAAAGCACATAAGATTAGTCTGATTGGTACATCTAAGAAAATTTTAAATTGGCCTCAATTCAACAACAAAAGGATTAGTTTAATTTTTTTTTCTTAGTTTATTGATAAGAAAAGGTCAACAATGTGCAAAATGGAATCAAAATAAAACAATCGAACCGAATTGAGAGAAATTAAGTTTGTTCATTTTGGTTTTTTAATATTGAGTTTCAATCATTTAGTTTAAATTAAAACTAATATAATCGAACCGATCGAATTTTTTATAAAACGACACCGTTTTAATTTATACGTATATAAAGGTTTAAACCGAAATAACCAATTATAATACTGTTCGATCTGTTAACAATAAACATAACAATGATTTAATAAAAAAACTAGAGCAGTGAACAAATAATTTAGTAATGGAGTATTCTCTTGCAATGCAGGAGCTTAAGGTTAAATTTTCGCAACCAAATGACCCTGTCACTGTGATTCCAACGAGATGGGTTTCAGTTGAGCAAATAAGTCATTAATGGCAGAGAATAATTCTTCGGCTTTTTTGGCCGTTACTTGGTTGTTTTCTCACAATGACATACGATTAATTACATTACTTGATATTCAAAATTCTCTTTCTGGAGCACTACATATATTAAGACAGTTTTCAAGTTTTGGAGATTATATCCATAATAGAAATTATTACCAAAATAATAATGTGGTAGAGCATCAATTTGTCATTCAATTCCCTTTAAGATATTATAATTCAAGGGCCTTACATTTTATATAAAAAAAATCCATTATTGTTTTCAAGTGACCGACATCTTACTAATCATCAAATAATAATTTCTTTATGGCAATAAAGTCGGGTGCTTATTACAAATAACAAATTTCATTGGGGTACATGAAGTATTAATCTTGAGCCACATATTGGTATCAAGAAAATCACCAAATGCTATATACAACTTTTGCCGAACAAAAATGAATGCTGCAAAATTTTGGATTAGTCTAAGGTATACACATCCATAGGATTTGACAAGAAGTCTGCTAAAGCAATTGTATGATTGATCTTCCGAGGATCATATTTTCGATTATGAGCACTGCAAAGATTCAAGAACCTGCAGGGAAAAATATATTTTTGAAAAATGAAATTTTATATTCAAATTAACGATTGTGGAGATCTTACCATCAAACCATGTAAATGATTCTTCATCCATTTTGCTTAAGCACGTCTATCAATATCAAAGCTGCCAAGCCCTCAAAACTCTTCTTTTGATGAGATGAACTAACAGTTTTTGCTTTCATACATGGAGCAGAAGCAGAATCCAAGTTATATGGGGCAGCATCATGAAGCCTCTAACGGCTTAGATTACTGATTTCTCAGATAAGTTAATGGCTTTCTGGTAATCTGCAGAAACAGAGGCAAGTCGAAGAAGAAAATCTGAATCACAATTGCACAAATTTTTCTTTTGTTATTTTTTTCTTTTGCATTTTGGCTGAAGAGCACAATCAAAAGGAATAATATTTCCAGTTGGTCCTGGCTCCCAAATTGAAGCCCCCTCACAGAAGCATCAGAAAAAGCAGACGCTTTATGTTCATTAATAAATCTTAATTTTTGTGTAAAGTAGCTTGGTATCTTATTTTCCTTAATTTCCCATGTGCATGCGATAATTTTGCAAGACAAGATTTTACAAATCAGTCCTTCTGATGCCCCAAAAATCAGGATCAAGATGGCAAATCAGATATGTAGTTCAAAGAAAAAATGATTAACTTACCGCCATGGAAATTCACTTGTGTCTATCCCAGCTTGGTGAAGCTCATCTACATATTGCAAAGCTTCCCTGCACTCATCACTATCATCAAAAAACTCTTTTTTGTCACCTTCAATTTGATAAGTATCATGACCTTTGCCAGCAATCACCTGCAATGTAGAGAATAATCTCTAAATACCTTTAAAAAATGCAAGAGTAAGCACGCTTGTTTGCAGCCATCCAGTTAATTTATAAAGAAAATTGCTCATAAAAAAATGTTACCAACTTATGAGCATCATAATATTACTTAAACAACATTTATACATAGTGTTTGAGAAGTTTAGTACTTACAACCACATCGCCTTCTTCACCCATGGCAACAGCACACCGTACAGCCACACGCCTAATATCATGCAGAAAGAGGCGATGGCCATTAGGTAGAGGTGGATAGTAGTCATTCTCCCCATATTTCAAATATTCCTGCATTGACCATCCCACACCAGCCAGCATGTCATCCAAGATGTCCACTGGTCAAGATGAAAAATTAGTATGAGCTTTGCCACAGTGACATTTTAGCTATAAAATATTGTCCAGGTTACTTACATGGATCTTCATTCTTTGGATTGTCAGATGTCAGAATCGTCACTTCACTTTTATCTGTTGCAATTTTTGTCATCATTGGTCTCTTGCCTCTTTCTCCCTCACCAACACAACCAATAACTTCACAAAAGGCAAGAACTTCATTAATAATGGAATGAATTGCATTTCCTCAATAAATTTATCCATCCACAGCAGATTGACATTAATAAACTTGTAAAATTGATGGGGAATTTTCTAGACCAAATCACAATCAGAACATAGTTCCATCTCATAAAATCAAAGATAGGGTGGAATAATAAATGAAGCATGATTCAGCAACAGAACAGCTACACATAATTGAAACTTCTGAATTTTCAGGATTGATCATCTCAAGAGTCCGACTAACAACTCATTCAACTACTGACTCTAGTACTTGCTTGGAATTTGCGAAATTTAGCAAACAACACCTAACTAAGAGCAGTAAGAGGGTGGAAAAACGCGTATCTCTTGTATATTACCATTATAGGATCCAAATTAAATTTTTGGGTTCTCAATGACATGCAACCAGGTGAATATTGTTAGGCATCACAAGACAATATGTATATAGTATCTTGTGTAAGGAAAAGATTGCAAGACCTAGGAGGAAGCATTATAAGCATACCAGTGATAACCCTTTTCGGCTTCAGCTCTCTTACTGAATCAAGTAGTCTAGATAGGGCATCAGGAGTATTGGCATAATCCACTATCACGCCAAAAGCCTGCTCCTCGTCTATTAACTCACACCTACCCGGCACTGCACCAATCTCTTCAATCCCTCTAACAATGTCTTCCAATGGTGCTCCAACCACAATCCCAACTGCAACAGCGGCTAGAATGTAATAGATATTATGCCTTCCAAGCAATCCAGATGAAATCTCCAAAATACCATGGGATGTATTAACCAAAACTTGCGTCTCAAACAATGAGAGCTCAAACTTCAAAGGATGAACATCTGCACTTTTATCCTCTATAGCAAAAGTCACAACAGGCACATCCGGATTCCCTTGTGAAATGAAAAAAGAAGCATTTGGGTCATCAATGTTAACAACTTTCCTATGCCTTTCTGGATCAACCATCCTAGCAAACAACCTAGCCTTGGCATCTCTGTACTCCTCCTCAGTCCCATCAATATCCATACCATCGTTTGTTAAATTGGTAAAAACTGCAATATCAAAATCAACCTCATTGCACTTCCCTGAATCAAGTCCATGAGAAGATGCCTCCATAACTACAGCTTCAGTCCCATTATGCAGCATCTTGGCCATCAAATTCTGAACCAAAACAGCATCTGGGGTAGTATTAGGTGATTCCAGCTTATTATCCCCATGAATATAATATGCAACCGTACTCAACAACCCAGTCCTCAATCCCATTGCCTGGTACATCCCTTTAACCAAATAAGCTGTTGATGTTTTGCCATTCGTCCCAGTTATCCCAATCACAGCCATATTCTTTGACGGAAATTTATAGAAAGCTGAAGCCAATGCAGGCAAAACAGCATTAGTATCCTCCACAATCACCAAAGCCTTACATCCCAAAGTGTCCTCTATGTCAATCTCTTTTACTAGCCACAATTGCAACAGCTCCTCTCTTATCAGCCTCACTCAAATACAAATGCCCATCTGTTTTCCTCCCAACACAACAAACAAACAAATCACCAGCTCTAACCGTTCTCGAATCGTGCTGTATCCCTGTAATCTCCACCTCCAAATCCCCTGCAACTGAAACTGGCACCACTTTGCTCTCATCCAAAAGCTCAGCCAAACTCATCCTAAACTTGGGTTCCACAATAATGGCCTTCCCTTTCCCATAACTATCAAAATCCAAATCAAAAGACGGGTCCAGAGATAACCCACGATCAATTTTTCCACCTTTTTCATTACTACCCACATCAAAATTACCAGTCTCATCCCCATCAGACTCATTATCTACCACTCTAAGCCCCTGTAATTCATTAATCTCATCTAAATCGACAACTTCCTCAGGCTCTAACTCAACTGCATCTTCATTTTCTTCCCTGGTTCTCGGTTTTATAAGTCCTTGCTTTATAAATTCTTCCCTCTTTAAAGCAATGGCTTTATCAATCTCACCAAATAAATCACCCCCAGAATTGTCACTACTTAGATAATTAGAGCTTACAGATGGGTCCTCAGTCTCAGCAATGGCGTTAAGATACGTTGACTGATTCTTTTTAAAGTCCTCTTCTTGAATTTTCCGAGCTCGAGTGGCTTGGATATGTATTTGTTCGAACTTTGACACTCCATGAGCAGTATCTTCCGGAGCTTCCGGTGGTTCGTCGTCCGAATGGTTCGGGTAAATTTTCCCCCCTTGGCCGACGGCGAGTGGCAGCTGTGGGTGGCGGAAAGAGGGAAATTGAAGCTTAGAAAGGAAAGGAATAGGTTTAAGAGGGAATTGTTTTAGAGAGAGTGAGTTGGGAATTGAAGAGAGAATGTGTGATTGGAAACTGAAAGTGAAAGCCATTAATGCGAGTGGAGAAGTTGCAGAGTGCAAAAACGAAGGTTTAGTGTGAGGAAGGAGACGGAGGGGATAAAGGGGTTTTTGCTTTCAAGGTTAAACGAAGCGTTTACTGCAGGTGAATTTTCATAGTGGCGGAAAATTTTTTACTGTTGTTGTACTTTTTTTTTCCAAGTCTCAATACACTGTGAATTTGTGCAATACACCCGATCTAAAAAAACAAATTATTAGTATTATTGTTAAATTGCCCCACAAATCTTCGCCAATTTTGCAATTGGCCTGTACTAAATTACCAATCTTATTTCCAATTAAAACCGATACGGATCGATTCATTTGTTTTTCTATAAAATAAATTTTATAAAGACTTCAAATCATTTCAAAATATTGGTTACATTTCAATTAAATTTCAAAATTTAATTCGTGATTAATTTTTACTATTATTTTAACCTATGTATTTCCTATTAACTTACACATCAATATCAGGTTGTGACAACTTTCAGTAATTTCTCGAGTTAAAAATTCTTTTATCTTTTGTGTAAAAAATTATGGATCACACGTATCAATTTATAATTTGATAAGTATAAATTACTATGGATTGCTTTGCAAATTCATTTTAGTTCACTTAATTTTTTTTTTAAATCATACATATTGAATCAAATTTTGATACAAATCATATAAATTGAATTTATAGATCAAATTAAAATTTGACAAGTATATTTCAAATATATATATATAAACAAATTTATGAATTAAATTAATAGAAAATGACACGTATAATGAAAAGTTTGACATAAGTTGAGAACATTGTGGATGGGTACTTACTATTTCTAACTTTGTCTATGATAAACTCGTGGATCGAATCTAAACAAAATAAATTTAAATTTTATTTTGATATTTTTATTTGAGTATGAAAAGTTTTACTTGTACTCAGTACATAAATTTTTTATTGATCAAACTAATGATAAATTGCCATCTTTATACTTACTAATCACCATTTCTTTTTTTTTTTCAATTAATTTATGTTATATGATAATTTTTTATTAACTTAATTTATAAAACGTTCATGAAATCGGAAGTAAAAATTTTGTATATAAAATTTATCACAAATGCCACATATGTCTATGCTTCCAAATCCACTTTCCCACACAAATTTTTCTATTTCCTTCTTATTATCAAATTACAGAATATTAATTAAAAGCTAGAGTCAATGTCATCAATTATTATTGAATTTACGTCTAATCGCTTAAAAATAACTGATTTATTTTTCGTGATTTAAATATTACTGAACTTATTACCTTTTTGTAGAAAAATCATTTTAACCGATTTTCGACGATAATTTTTAACGAAATGATGACGTAACACGTCACATCATATACATGGATACACGTAACATGACACATCAGCAGTCACGTTACTGAAAAAGACTATATTACACGACATGTCAGCATATCACGTCATATGTTTTGATACATGTGATTTCTTCCGGTGATGTGGTTGCTGACGTGTCATGCCACGTATGTCTAAGCATATGACGTGACATACTACGTTAGTATTTCGGCAAGAATTATTGTCGAAAACCGATCAAGATAATTTTTATGCAAAAACATGATAAATTCAGTGATATTTAAATTACGAAAAATAAATCAGTTATTTTTTAACGATTAGATGTAAATCAAATGATTATAGATAAAATTAACCCTTAAAAGCTAAGTCTATAGCTGATGAACATCAAATAACACTCGACAAATACATAATTTATCACATTCCGAAGCAAGCCTAAACATTTCATTCTCGAAATTCCATTACATAATCTAATTGATATAATTATCAAAAAATAAAATTATATCTAACAAATTGATATTGGTGGGGATTACTATTAAGTATTACCAAACTGGCAGTAGATTTCCTTGAAGATAGAGATCGGGAGGGAAGAGAAGATCGATGAAGAGGGAGGCGGAAGAAGGTGAGAGAAATCACTGTGGAGAGGCTGAGATTGGAGAGGAGATTGAAAATCGAAAGAGAGAATAGGTTAAAGCAAAAAAAAAAATTTAGGAACCCATATGACGTGGTGTTGAGTTGGCGATGATGTGTTTCTAATGCCCGCCAGGTAAGTCAATCCTAGACCCACATAATTGCCACATCATCTCTGTTATTCATATAATTGACGAAATAGTAACGAAGAGGCATTTTTGTATCAATTTTGCAGGTTAAAGGCCATTTTCGCTCTAAGAAAAACTTGAAGGGCATTTTAGTCTCTTTGAAATAATATTAGGGGTATTTTAGTAACTTTATTCTTAATTAAATTTGGATGTGGTTTAATAAATAAACAAATAATAAATATAAATGGTTAAGAGAGGCTCGGAACAAATAATAAATATAAATATGGAGGCCCATTTAATGCAAAAACCAGAAAGCCCATTGGGCTAATTAGTAGTTTATTGCGATGTGGGGGCCATTTAGACTCAGCAGTCAGCCCCCTTCTTTTTAACTAATTCATGAATTATATATTATATTTATAGGATAATAATTTTATTTTCAAGCCACTAAGTATCAAATATTAAAATCTGATAATATTAATTTAATTTCTTAAGATAAAATTACAATTTGACATTTAATTTTTGAAATCATATTTGCTCATTTTTTTATAATATGATTCAAATTCTAACAAACGAATGACTATAAAGGATTTTAAATTAATATAAATAATATTTGATAATTAAGTCAGTTTCTTTAAATTATCATCAGATTCAAACTTTTGATATAAACCACAAATAAAAATGAAGCATTAAATGAATACTGGTCAAAATCAAACTATACAAATATTCTTGATGCATCGATCGGTCAGTCGGAGTTTATTATATGGTTATTGATAATTTAAAATCATTGATACTAGCATATGAACTGAATTGTTATTATTATTAATATCTGAGATAGACATTGAGGGAATTGAAGTATGACAACATGACTTATTCTTGTACATTGCTTACATGCACAAATTAACACCCACTAAATAATATTTGGGTAAAGTTGTTAAGGCTTGTGGTCCTTATTGCTTTTGTGATTAGGTCCAATTCCAACCGAAGAATCCCAAAGCCAACTGCCCTAGACGTGGACCGCCTAAGCTAAAGTAAAATATAAAAAATAGTCCTATAGGGAAAGGGAAAAGATTGCATGCCAAAGGTTTCAGTTACAAATTCCTTTTGTGTTTGTTTTGCTTTATTATATTGTAACGGCCTCAACACCGGGTTAGCCGTGAACAGTATTTTCCGACAGTGAATAGTATTTTTCGAGCCGAAACGTGCATCCGGAAATGAAAAATATTTTATTAGGCCATCAAAAAATATTGATCATAGTGAGTCCGGAATTGAAATTTGAAGTGAAATTGAGGTCAAATGAATCTCGAAAAGTCAAAAATATGGAAAAGGTAGCGAGTCAATTTTTATTATTGAAAAATTGACTTAACTTTGTATAAATATTTAAAAATAGTAAACGAACTTCAAAAATTACAAAAAATTGCAGTTAAACCTAAAATAATATATAGATTATTTTAGCTGCAAAAAGTAAATTTTTCTATAACATAGATATTTTTGGATTGGATTGATAAATTTAAATCAGACCGATAATGGGTTTCGATTGAGTTGAAAATTTATGTTCCACCTATTTTTTATGTGATAAAAATTATGGAATCGATTTTAATGTGAATAGGAGCTTTGAAAGTAATAGAAAAAGTTTTAGGTACCAAAATAGTAAAATTATGGATATATAAATAAATATATAAATAAATATATGAAAAGAAAAAAAAAAATATATATATATATATATATATATATATATATATATATATATATATATATATATATATATATATATATATATTCCGGCAATTGATTGTGGCCACTGGCCACAATCTTATAAAACCAAAACAAAGAAAGAAATAAGTAACGAAAAAAAAAATTTTACCGTTTACCACTAAGTTTCGCATCGAAAAATACTGTTCTGATAAAGGTGTTACATATATCATATCTTAGAAACTGGGCAAGTGTTTTTAGGAACTAATTCTGCATGGAGAATTAACCTATAAACTAAATGTGATTGAGCATGATTAGAAATGCATAATAATAAACTATCCAGACTTATTAATGTTAAATATTCCATAAAAAAATGCAAGAAATCTTAATGGATTTTTGTTTATTATTATTGGTTGAAAGTGCAATTCACATTCTTAAATTTGACAAAAAGGGTTATTAATCACTTAATATTTGTTTTAATGCTTCTAAAATTTACAAATTGAGGTAATATCATTTCAAAACCGACGAATATGTTATTTTAATTATTTTTTATCGGTTGACTACTGACGTGGTTAAATTGCCCCAAATTACAACTTTTAACGGTTAAATTGCTCTTTTTATATTATTTTAGGAAATTTTTTGCACTTTCAATCTTATTATGTGACACTTTTTGTGATATAATTTTAAAGTCACGTCAGTAGTTAATTGATAAAAATAATAAAAATAATGAATCCGTTAGTTTTGAGATATTATTGCTTCAATTTATAAATTTTAGAGAGAACATTATACTAAAATAAATATTATGAGATTAATTGGTCTTTTTATTGAAATTCAGTGTTGAATTGCACCTTTAGCCATTAAAATTAAATATAGTACGTAACTATAATAATAATAATCTGTACTAACATGGGTTGATTCAAAGAATTATGCACTTATTATTTTTAAATAAAGTTTTAGATTCGAGTCCTACGAATTAAGAAAATCGAAATATTGATTGATGTACTATATTAGTATGGACTTGTGAATTTTGGGACACTAATAGTCAGAGGAAAAAAAAATATAGATGAAATGAATATATAAATTTTAGAGTCGGATTGGTAATAAATATATTGTTAGATATATATTACATAAAAAAAAAAAACGGATAAAGGCAAGTGAAGTAACGTAGAAGGTTTGGTTGTGGAAAAATAAAAATAGAAAAAAGGGGGAATATGTAATTTTAAAATTAGAAAGATTTAATATATGAAATCTTAAAAATACAGAAATAAGGATGAATTTTTTGAATATAATAATACAATTAGCCGATGTAATGATTTCGGGTTCAAGGAAAAGCGCAGACAAGGTTTTGTCTTGTTTGGATTTTAAAAAATTGAATGGATGGCTGAGGAGAGTAATATCTATCCCAATCACAGCACAGTAAAAAATTCAAATACATTCAGAGATGGAGATTGGAGAGGAGGATAATTCAATCCAACCCTATAATCAAATAAGTATTATTTTAAATTACTACTTTATATTAAAAATAATAAATCTCCAAACTAAAAACGACATCACGCCTGCGAGTTTTAATCCCTAAACATGAGATTCTGACAAAAACACAGCAACTAGTTTCGATAAAACTACTCATCCACAAACTCATTTTCCTATGCAACGACTAATATTTACTGTTTGCATTATCGAAAATATATATTTAGTATCTGCGTCTCTGTGGAATATTTTATTCATATTGAGAAATTTCTACCCTAAAAAATAATATTGAAATTTTTCATATTCCAACTTTTTTTTCATTTTTCCTTATGCAAAAACTATGTTTAATATTTTATTTTAATTAGCTAATACTTTTCGAAAATTAAAATTTTAATTTATTTTATCTGCAATATTTAATCCAGTGGTTCTAATTTCTTACTCCATCCGTACTTGACATTAGAAGAGAATATACAATATTTAAAAATAGTAATTACTCTATAGTTAAAAAATTTTATTATCCTTATATTAATTGTGCAGTATAATTAATATATGTTAAAAATTACCTTTATAAAAATAACTTAAATAAGGGTATATTTGATAAAAATCAATTAATGTGTCTTGATTATATCAAAATATTATATATTATAAAATAAAATTTTGTTCTTAAATGATATGCATTTTAAAATAGAGAAACTATTAAATAAAAGGTTACATGGCCTCAAACTTTTTTTTGGATGATTACATGATCACAAAATAAAATTTTGGACCCAATTAAAATGTACTTTTATCTTAGGTGGGCTATCCATGGGTAGCAAATGATCAAAATGAGCTACTCACTCCGTTTTTTTTTTATCTATCACTTTTGAGTAAAATTTAAATTTTATTTATCTATCACTTTTAAACTTTCAATATAATTTAATTTATTTTTCTAATTTATTTTTTTTAATAAAATCAGAACCAATCAAATTTGATAATTTAGTCTTAATCACGTAATTTAATATTAAATTTAAATTTATTTATTATTTATTAATCCTAGTAAAAACAATAAAAGTGATTGATAAAAAAACGGAGAGAGTATTATTAAACGTATAATAAATGAGTCATAAATGAATAAAATTTTATAACATTATTTTTTATCTTTTTACAATATTTTCATTAAAAATAAAAAATCTGCATATATAATTTATGAAAATAATTAAATTTATATTCATATTGTATTAAAAGTGATGAAGTCATATATAATATAAATATATAAGATTATAAATGAGAATCAAATTAGATTTAAATTATATTTTTATACTGAAATTGAATACCGCCATGCACAAATTTGTCATAAAATTTGGTTTTCATATTTTTTTTTACTTTCACATAACTAATTATAGTAATGTAATACAAATTCATGACCATTAATATTTTTTTATTAAAAAATAAAGAATTCTGCTCGATTTTAAAATCTCTTACTATATTAAATCAAATATTTACCTGAAAAATATTTACTGCTGAAATAAAGTGGTAAAAAAATGAATTCGTCATTGTCAAAAAGATTAAGTGTAAATTTTTTATTTTTCGTGAGTGAACAAGCTCTTAAATATTTTATTAAAGATTTTTATCTTTTTTTTGAATTTAAAAGCAAAACGTCATGGTCTCCTGCACAAAACGACACCAATTTTAACCATTGACGTTGAAAGAGAGAGGGAGAGGAGGGGGCAGCCTCTGTGGGTGCGTTAATGACTGTTAAAATGGCGGAGAGGAGAGAGAGAGAGAAGGAAATAAGGAGGGAAATGGGAAGACAATGACAAAAACTTTTCTTAATTTGAAAGGCTTTTGCCTTATTCTTACGTATCTCTTATTTAGCAGTCAACTATTTCTTTAATAACTCTTCATGTTCTTTCATTCTTGCCTTTCCTATCTCTCTCTCTTCTTATTTTCATTCTTTTCTTACTTTAATTACTCTTTTATGCCAACAATTTAAAGCACAGAAAGTGCTCACTTAATTGTCTCTGAGAGAAAAGGATTTTTTTTTTCCATTTTCTTATCTGGCTGTTAATGATATCAATCATATTAGTAGGTGAAGAGACAATAGGTTGTTAAATTTTGAGTCCACAGTTACTAGCAAAATAAAATCAGTTGTTGTACCTGAGTTTCAAGAATAGTTCAGGTACTTAGCTCTTTTATTATTATTATTATTATTATTATTATTATTATTATTATTATTATTATTATTATTATTATTATTATTATTCTCTTGCGGACTCTTTCTTTTCATGGCTGTTCTTATTGTTATCCTTAGTTTATAGTAGCCTAATTTGATAGCTATAGTTTGTTATTAGGAAAAGAAAGATGTGATTGAGTGTCTTTGAGCATTGCCTAGATGGCCTAACTAGCTTTATAAAGTTATGTTCTTGCTTTAAATCATTTCTTGCCTCTTAATTTATTGTTTTTTGTGCAATTTCGTCCAAAAAGAGAAAGGTTACTTCTTTGAAGACGAAAAAGAAAAAGGGTTCTTTCTTTGAATTCCTTTTTAGATTTTATTGGAGTTTGTTGCAATTTTTATGTTAGTTTCAAACCTGAAATTGTCATTAAGTAATGATGTTTTAAATTGGGTGGAGGGAAGATCCCAATTACTGGACAATCTACAAGAAAAAATTTAAACTTCGTCGTTTCCGATCCTGTTGTTGACTTGAAATGTTAAAATTTGGTTATTTTATCTTATACACGTATTTGTTATCACCCTCAGATTGGCAGCTATTAATATCGATATGCCATGGAAAACAAACCGCCTAAGAGCCATATGGTGAAGAAGATCTCTATGGCTAAGAGCCCTGTGCCAAAGAGTCCTATACCAAGGAGCCCCATGGCCAGGAGTCCTATGCCAAAGAGCCCTATTCCTAAGAGTCCTGTGGCCTATGAAAAATACAAGTCTAAGTGTGCATATGGTTTAATCAGTTTTTTCCGCTTTCGACATCGTCATTCAAAGAAGATGATTTCTGATACTGATAATAGAAGCCTAAGCAGACATGCTCTTGGTAAGTATTCTTTAACTGCTGTCTTGGTTGGATGAAAATAAGACCAAAACCTCAACTAGGATGAATTGTTTGATCGAAAATGACTGAATTTCCTACAGCAAGAGGTATCATAAATGCTCTTTCAGATTATGCTGGCAATTCTGGTCAACTATTTTGTATCTCTTGTTTTGGTAATACACGTTATTGAGTGAGCTTCAAAACTTTTATCATAGAGAAAGGGAAAGGCAATTTCCTAATAGAATAACTATTGTAGTGATGCTGTTTCTGTTAGAATGATGAATTTTTCATAAAGGTGTAGATTTCGCAAATGTTAGATTTTGATTGTAAAGGAGGCAGTTGCACACTCCATTATTAATATTAGTATACATTATCGTTTTGTGATATTGTAAATCTTCAGGTGTAGAAACAGATATTCTGTTTGGGTTTTGTATTGATCATGCTTCATGAGCGATAGGTAGATTACATTCAAATCTATTGTTTTAGTATAGATTAACATAGATTTGTTTTTCGTGTGCAGATGATCGACAATTCAAGAGGAGGTTTCATTTGCATTCAGATCAATGTGTTCGTGTGAGTAAAGAAACCTTATTTTTGTCGAATATGGCTCATATTTATTATTCCTAGCTCTATGTATACTTGGCCAATTGAAACATGGCTGCTAATCCATTTTATTTCCTGCCATATTGTGTGTGTGTGTGTGTGTGTATTTCCTTGAATGAGTGTGATATGCTGATTAGAAACTTTAGTCATTCCAGGATGGGGTAGATGAGAAGACTATGATGGTTGATTCTGGTGATGTAAGAGTAAATAAAAGTACAGGAGACGTGTGCATTGAGCAGCAGACAAAGAAAAAGATCACAACAGCTAAAGTGGAAAACATACAATTTGATTCTGAACATGTTCATGACCGAGCAAGGAAAAGTAGAAAGGCAACAAAGACTTCTCGGAAACTACGCCATTTACCAATTTATGGTTGTTATGATATATCAACCGTGGGACATAAAAATCCTGCAAATCAGAATTCGGCTGAAAGATCCTTAAAGTCATCAGATTCTCCGGAGAGTACCAATTGTATGCAGCATAATGACCTTAATGAGATCAACCTTCAGGTTAACCTGAATGAAGCGACTGAAGCATTTATAAACCAGAAGTTGATCCATGGAAGGCACCTTAACAGTGATGGGGCAAGCCACCATTCCAAACACTTCTTGGATACATTAGAGGTGCTGAATTCCAACAAGGACTTATTCATAAAGCTCCTCCAGGACCCCAATTCTTTGTTGGTGAAACACATTGAAGAGTTGAGAGACTCCCAGGAAACGGAGAAGCAGAAGAAATCATCTATGAGGTCTGAATTATTAAGACATTATTTAAGTACTACTAAAGAAGGTTGCCTATCCAAGGAAACTGGTAATTCTCAGCCTTTAGAGAATATAGAAGTCTTGAAGCCCTGTCCTCAATGCCTGCAACAGTGTGCAGAGAAAAGCAGGCTAGACTCTCCACTGATCCATTGCGGCCTAACAAATCTGAAGCAGAGTGTTAAACCTGCATTTTTCCTCTTTGAACAAATGAAAAGAAAGTTGCTGCGGGCTATTAGAGTGAGCAGAAAAGAGCACCAGTTGCTGCTGACTGATGGTGCAGTGCATCTCAAGTCCACACATGGGATAGAGGGCTTTCAAGAATGTGGCATGAAGATCATTTCAAGAAATTCACCCAACAGTGCTGCTCCCGATTTTGGAGGGTCGACCACATCTTCCATGGATTTCGATAGAAAATACCAGAGAGACAAAGTGAATGAATCTGATCCAGGTGTCACAGATGAAGCTGGTGTGAGCAGCGAGAGAGATCTTAAAAGCTCATGTTTGTCAGCGGAAAAGCATGATGTGCATTCTGAGCATAGGATGGATATATCTGAGCTAAAAAATGGAAATATGAATTTTTTGAGAAAGCAGAGAGCAAAAACCTGGGACGGGATAACTTGTGTTCCTGACTATGATTTCTTGCCTATAACCAGCTCTGGAAGGACAGAGGAAAACAGCTTTTTATCCCCACAAAGGAGATTTCGCCCCTATAACAGTCATCAAACTGTGAGCAAGAACCAGTGGTCATCTAAGAAAAACTGCTGCTTTAGTCCACTGAGGCAGAATTTGGAGGCTCCGCCATGGGTTGCCAACAGGAAACAATATAAGTCAAGGACAAACACTTCAGACAGTCTTTATCTTGATGTCCAAGAGCACAAAGGCATTCCTTCTTTTAATATTGATTCAAATGAAATAGGTAAACTTTTCTGAAGATAATATTCTATTATTTCACATTATAATATGTACAAGAAGTTAATAATTTTATGCGCATTCCATGGTGGTTGTAGAAACAAGCAACAGCCAAAATTCAGAAGAAATTGGACCTGCTGGATTGACTTCCAAATCAGAATTTCCATTTGATAATGGTGTAAATCAGAGTTCTAAGACTCTAGATGCATGTGAAGAAGTTGGATCCTTGGCTTCTTCAAGAACTGTAAATTTCAGTACCCCCCTATTTTTAAGAGAAGTTCCCTTGATCACCTTTTGTCTTCTGTTTTGTGTGTGTGTGTGTGTTTTTTTTTTTTTTTTTTTGAATTATCTATTTAAGTTTTACAAACTGTTGTGCTTTGAGGTGCCCTTTTCAATGTATCATAACGCCAAATTTCCCTTTTCAGGATTCATCTCCGGAGAATCAGACATCAACATCTTCACTCGATGACTATTTATCAAGCCCTTCAAATCATCAAAGTTTAAAGGAATTAGATGTAATCAAAGACAATGCAGAGCAGCCGAGTCCAATTTCCGTGCTTGATCAGTTCTTCACAGATGATGTCAATAGCCCTTCAAACACCAAGTCCCAGCCTAGTAAGTGCTGGTGTTAGGAATCTAACATTTATTGATCATTATTATTTTAAATTCGCATTGAGTTCACACAACTAAAGTTATGCAGGTCCACCATCAGTGCGGCAGCTACATATTGATGCTGAGGAAGGCTACTTAGCAGCCCATCAGTCACCTTTGGATCTTAACATCTATTCAAGTCATTCCATGGAAGAGTACAGATCCATGTTTGAATACATAAGCAGAGTGTTGCAAGCTACTCACTTCACTTGGGATGAACTCTCATTAAAATGCTTCTCTTCAGACCAACTCCTTGATCAATCCTTATTTGAGGACGTTGATGCATGGCCTTCCCAATGTTGTGGTGATCATAGGCTCCTTTTTGACTATGTTAATGAAGTCGTTTTAGATGCATACTGGTTCTATCTAAGATCTTCACCTTGGTTGTCATTTATTAAACCAAGAATTTTTCCGGCTATATCACCAACAGGAAGCATAGTTCATGAAGTGATGAAATATGTGGATTGGAACCTCCTCTTGGCACAGCCTTTGGAAACATTGGAGAAAATTGTTGGAATGGACTTGAATAAATCAGGAAGGTGGATGGATATCCAAATTGATGCTGAAGACACTGTTAGTGAGATAATAGACAGCCTTTTGGAAGAATTAACCGTGGAAATATCACTTCAGTAGCAAAATTGGAATCATGCTTTGTTGCTTGCTTGTCTTAGCTGCAAGTGATTTCTTGATGGACTAAAGATGAGAGAATTTTCACTTGTGATATATGAATCCAGCATTTTTGCTTTGATCCAAGTTACTCATCTCACATTGTGTCCGCTGATCTTATGGATAATCTTGTGTAGAACTAGGACAGCACCATTAGACACTTACAGGAGGAAAATTTTGTATTCTTACAAGAGAGTGATCATGAGATTATTGAACGACTTCAAATGGTTCAGATTTTCCTGTATATTTTTTAATATCTTTATTCATGCTATTTTTTTTCCTTGTAACTATAGCATGGAAAAGCGATCAATAACAGGCTTTTTTGTAGTTATATGTTGTTTTTGTTTCCTTTATTTATTTGTAACTATGTTAATAACCTTCTTTGTGGCAATGTAATGCTATTAACAGATTCTGCCATTAAGAAAGTTCTCATATGGGTTTCTGCTAGAAAGATCTTTGAAAGCAACTGTTTAGAGAAAGATTCAAACTTTCAGGGTTTTTCAAGTTTTGAAGGATCCAGCCAATTTTCAGTTCAACCCTAATTAACATTTTGGATGTTTCAATTCTGTCCCTAATCAACAAAACTTCAACTCCCTAAACAGGTTTTGCAGACAAATTCCCTCATCTCTTCGTTTAGGCATGCATGTTTCTGCACGTGACAGATTCATTTTCTGTTTTCTCATGCTGGTAATTTAAAATCTGTGTGCTACGTTTAGTTGTCATTTTCTATGTCTACCAAAAAGTACTCCTGCCTGCCAGTTTTAATTCCTGTATGAGCAATATGATAATGAATTTTGCATTGCTTATTTGTTGTAGTTATTATTATTTATTTGTTACCTGTATTATCAGTGTCTGTATTAGTAGCACTGCTACAATTGCGGCAAAGATAATGAATTTAGTGATAGATTGATAATGGTAAGTGGTCTCCACCATCTTTGCTGATTTGGTATGAATTGCCTCCAAATGGTTGAATTGGGATAGACACGAGTCTGCTTTTACATCTTTATTCCCAGTTAAATATATTAAATATTGTAGTGTTTGTGTCTGCCTCCTCTAAAATTGTAGATTAATGGTGGCATAATGATTAGGGATAAAGTAGGTTTACTGTTCTTACATATGCTAGCAGCAATCACAATGGTGCTTTCTGATGACTATATGGTAATTTTGGTCATCACAAAGTGTAGATTTCGACCGTTAAATTAATATTTGAGAGAAAAATAAGAAAAAATATATACATTTAAAAACTAGGAACTTCCTTAATAGGGTTGAAAAAACTTATAATATTGTATCTAATCATACTATATTAAATGAGCTGAGCGTTAATGCTTGGAATGTTGGACAGTTAAAAGTGAGTCTTTAATAATGACATTGTTCATATAAAAGCTCATACCGGATCCGAATTACACAGTTAGATCATTACTTTTGATACCAAGTTAAATTAAGAACCTATCTATATGTAGCCTACCCCTAATCTAGACTTCAATCATCACCATAGCATTTTTCTCCTATAATGAAGTCTGAACAGCAGATATGTTTTAAGCTTCCTATTTTAGATTTATCTCAACCTTTTGAGAAATCCTCCTTATCTTCCCTATATGAAGCCTGTCAAGAGTGGGGCTTCTTTTATGTGACCAACCATGGCATTTCTAAAGACTTGTTCCATCAAGTCTCTGCACTCTCAAACCAGATCTTTAGCCTTCCTTTGGATTCCAAACTCAAGCTTGGACCATCTTCATGCTTGAAAACCTATGCTCCTCATTTCATAGCCTCTCCTTATTTTGAAAGCTTGCGAGTTTCTGGACCAGATTTCTTTGCTTCTGCGAAGAGTTCTGCTGATGAGCTCTTTGATCAACAAAATTCTGAGTTCAGGTAGATTCCGGGGGTGAGCAAAAACTGAAAATCAAGTCGAACTATGAGCAATTGGATTATTATATTTCGGTTTGTTCAGTTCAGTTTTTCATATTGAAAAATCGAATAGATTAGACTAACCAAACTCTCTCTCTCTCTATATAATTTATCAATTTATTGTATATATATAAATTGAGTATATTTGCTTCGTTATATATTTTTTTCATATTGAAAAATCAAATAGATTAGACTAACCAAACTCTTTCTCTCTATATATATAATTTATCAATTTAGTGTATATATATAAATTGAGTATATTTGCTTAGTTATAATTATTTTATTACAATTTGGTTATGCATAATATTTAAAGTTGCATTTGAATTTTAAATTTGTTATATAATGAATTTTCAACTAGATTAATTTAAATGTTAATATTTTATAATTTATTATTTGAAAATTTTTAAATTTTATTGTAATTTTATTTTTTAAAATGTATATATATCACCATTAAAATTAAACATCCATTGTTGAATTTTATATGTATACAAATTAACACTAAAGGAATGAGAATATATGAAAAAGCAAGTCAATGGTTGTGTGTACATAATGGCCGAATGGTATATAAACCGAACCGATTGAAGTATTGTTCGATTGGTTCAATTCGATTTCCTCTTACATGTTAAGCGAGTTCGGTTTTATTGGCTGCCAACTTCAGTTTGGTCAATTTTCGGACTGAACCAATCGGATGCTAACACCAAGTTAATAACCAGTGATTATATTTTTTTTTCCTGTTGATAACTTCTGTTTTCCATTATGCAGTGAGATATTACAGGAGTTTGGAAACAAGATGATGGAGTTATCAAAGAAGATCATCAAGGGAGTGTTACTGAGTTTAGGAGACATCTATGACGTGAAATTCAATGAATCAGAATTCAAGAACTGCCATGGATATCTACGAATTGTAAATTATTCAGCCCCAAAGAATGTAGAAGAAAAGGAAGTTGAAGGACTAGGGATGCACACTGACATGAGCTGCATAACAATAGTGTATCAGGACGAGAATGGAGGGCTGCAAATGAGATCAAAACAAGGAGAATGGGTGGACATATGGCCATGCAAGAATGGACTTGTAGTTAACATTGGAGATTTGATGCAAGCTTGGAGCAATGGAAGATTAAGATCATGTGAGCACAGAGTAGTGTTAAAACGACCTGCAAATCGATTATCGCTTGCTTTCTTCTGGTGTTTTGAGGATGAGAAAGTGGTGTCAGCGCCAGATGAGATTGTGGGAGAAGACAATTCGAGGATTTACAAGCCATTTGTTTGCTTGGATTATCTGAAATTCAGAGAGAATAAAGAGGAAGGTAAGTTCGAGAAGATAGGATATACTGTGAATGATTTTGCAGGATTGAAACTTGAGAAACAGCTACACTGTGAGACCAGAAATTCAAATGCTGATGAACAAGTCTCTGCACTGTTTAACTGTACTTTTAAATGTTTTTCTTGAAAGTTGAAATTTGGACAGGTTAAAAAAAGATTCGATCCTACAACCTTTATGAAAAGCAAACATCATGTATGTTTATTTTCTAGCAAAATGCTAAATTATAGAGCAAAGTCGGCATGAATATGAAATAATTAGGTGGATTCGGTTTGTTTTGAATGTGATTGATTTTGAAACTTTAAATTTTCTTTTTCATACAATTACTGACTAAATATTTTGAAAAGGTATAAAACACGGCATAAAACACTTTGATTAAAAGTATAAAAGATTTCAAATTTAATTTTTTCTATAATTAGTTATTTATAAGGCTTATAAAATTGATTCAAATTTAAAATTTCGTCCAAATCCGTCCAAAAAATAATTCAAATTCAATTAAATCAAAAAAACATCAATTAGATCAACTCAAAAATAATCCACTAAATATGTAACCTATTAATGCCCAATAAGTCTACAAAATGTCCAATGGATTTGAAGCAGAGGAAAGCAAAGGAGGTTTTTTCAATGGGAACTAATCCGGCTAACAGCGTCGTACAGTTCTCAGACAAAGACGGGAGACATGTTTGAACATCACATAATGATGCATTAGTGGTAGAAGCTATGGTTGAGGATTTTTTGGTGCAGAGAATTTCAGTGGACACCGGTAATGATCAGTGTCTAGCAAGTGTACTAGATCGACTAGTAATATAGGAAAATATAGATTAAGACCTCAAATACCGTACTCAAGGAAACATGGATTGCTAAAAAATATATCTATGTATAAATTAAATTAATCTGATATTATTTCCCAAATATTTTCGATTTAAAGGTAAAAACTAAACTAAATAAATAATTAAACAAAACAAAGACTAAAATTAAACTAACATGAATTAAAAACAAAACAATAACTGAAATTCTATTGCTAAAGAAACTATCCACCTTAACTTTCATTGTAATGACTTAATTTCAATAAGAATACCGGTGATTATGAAAAAAATAGTAATAAACCCAAATATCTTGATGCAAGAATATCATTCTTAGTATTAAATTTATAGACAAATCTAATATACTTAGCATGAAAATATAGTTTTAACTTCCTAAATATTCATTAAACTCTTTTTCAAGTAAATTCAACTCCAATTTATTCTTAGTTCCTCTTTTCTCAGTATTAATCAATAATTTCAACACATATTTACCTAAAAATCAGAAAATAATCATGCATAGACACTAAAGAGTTAACCCAAGAACATGCAAATCATTAACTATGTCTAAATTAATTTTTAGTTATTGAACCCATAAACCAACAATCAATCTCAAAACAATTAAAGATAAGAATAAGTTTAAAACTTAGAAATAATCAACTGATATTGAATTTAAACCTCAATCAAGTTATCATAATGAAAATAAAAGATTTCAAGTATCCATTAGCAAAAGAAAAAAATTACGTACTTCATAAACATATTGAAAATTAAAGCAAAACTAAAGAGAGGAATCAAAAATAAAGAGTTACAGATGCTCTCTTAATTAACTTGTACAGAAAAATCAAAAAAACTCTTCAGCTCCTTGATTCTGTTCCTCACAACTACAGAAAAAGCTAAAGAACGTAAAATTAAAACTAACTAAGTAAATAAGTTGTTACTGATGATTTTCCTCCCTGATGATGGTATTTTTGTCGAGTATTTATAGGCAAATATGAAAGACTTTGGCTTCTGTAGCTTCCCAATTCAGCATAGGAAAATGATATAGCTAAAAAGAAAGTTTCGTCAAACTTGAATTCTTGAACGCACAGCTATGCAAAGTACTGCCTTATTTGATGCACTGTCGTGCATATTTCTTCACTGAGTTTGCAAGGCCACTCATGGAATTTGGCCTGCAAAAAATAGGGTGCACAGCCACTCATGAAAATACTTCTTCAGGTGCACTGCCACTCATCACTTCTCTGGACTTCACGTAAGATTTTCTGGCTTTAATTTTCCAATTTTACAGATTTGACCCAAAACTTCTCACATTTTGCGATTAAGCCATTTTTCTTTCAATATAAACCTAAAATCATACTAAAAATATTATATCATTCACAACTATCAGGTAACACCATAAACCCCATCACACTATAGGCATACAAGGCATTGGAAAAACCATGCTCCATAGATGAAGTGACAGTTCCCCTGATTGGCATATTCGGACAGCCAATCAAAGTTGAGGGTTGGGTTGAGTTAAACTTACAGTTAGGGGATGACTTCATTTTTAGGTCTTGTAAATCATGCTTTATGGTTATAAATATGCCTCTATCTTATAATGTGATTTTTGGTCGACCTTTGTTGGCCAGGATAGATGCTTACATCTCTATGCAGAAGTTCGTAATGAAAGTGCTCATGCCAGATGGTACAGTTGTACTCCAAGGAAACCAGGGTATGGCCAGAGAAACATACGTCACCATGTTGAAGGAAGCGAACTGGGCACTACCTGTAGACACATTAGATGGCCCAATGGAGTCAGACAAGAGGGCAGAACAAATAGATTTGCTGAAGGAGATAGAGCTTACAAGCTCTCAGACATGCAGGGGAAGGTGTTATCGCACTCCTGGAACATTGCTAATTTGAAAAAGTATCATCAATAGAGGAGTTCATCTCTTACTTATAGGCCTTATTGCCAAAAGCTCATATTTTGCTAATAGGCCTTATTGCCAGGAGCTAATCTTTTGCTCATAAATCTTGTCGCCAGGAGCTCATCTCTTGCTCATAGATCTTGTCGCCAAGAGCTCATCTCTTGCTCATAGGCCTTGTCGCCAGGAGCCCATCTTTTGGTCATAGGTCTTGTCGTTAGGAGCCCGTCTTTTGCACATAAGCCTTGTAGCCAAGAGCCTATATTTTGCTCATAGGCTTTGTCACCAGAAGCCAAGAGCTCGTCTTTTATTCACAGACCATTTGTTGTGAGCTCATTCTTCTATAAGAGGCATTCTCGCCAGCACACTTGTATCTTTTAGCTCAAACAGGCACATTCACCTTGAGCATGTTGTATTCTTTTAAACCATGTTAGACATCTTCGTCATAAGCATTTATTTATTTTTGATTTGATAAGTGTTTTCATCGTAAAACCTTTATAGCAGCTCAGCTCGGCAGCTTAAGCTAATAGCATTACTCTTTAAGAATGGAAGCTCAGTCCAACAGCTTAAGTCATGAGCATATTAAGCCAAATTCTGTATTGAATCCCTTCTTTGAATTATACCTATGTTTGGAACTACTTAAGACTATTTTATGCAAAGTGCAAGATTATGACAGGTGTGATGCGTATTTGGGATCAATGTACCCATAAATTATCAAAAAGCTTGAATATTTGCAGAATATCAATACCAATAGACTGCTCAACAGCTTCAACCATAAACATTTTTTCTGACCTTTCTAATTTAGTTTGTTGATTATTGTGTCTATGAATTGCTTGTTATTCATGAAAGTTTTTTTGCAAGATTTTCAGAAGCATAGATGGGAAACTTAAAGCATAAAATAATCTGAAAGGAGGTTTTCATTCAAGAAGTTTGGGAAGTACAATGAAATAGCTTGAAAAACTACAAGGTAGAGAGATCCTAAGTTATTACTCGTCTGGATATATCTCCTCTATCCAGGAGAAGTCTTCCTTTAGATATCTCTCCTACACAACGTTGATCAATTTACCACCATACACAGCACATGCTCGGCAGTAAAGTCTAAAACCTTTTTCCTTTAGGTGGTCGTATCTCTCCTCTATCTCAGCTCACCCTTTTTTCAGTTCGGCTTTCTCTACCTCGGCCTTCTCAAGATCGATAGTTAACTTTTCAAGCTTACCTTGAGTAGCTCGGTGCTCTTCCTTTTCCTTAGCCAGCAGAGCCTCAAGCTCAGTAATTTCCTTGGCTAATTTCTCAGTGACCTTCTCGAGGGTTACTGCCACCTCTTTGGCCTTGGCTTCAGCTGCCGTCACTTTCTTGCCTGAGCTAGCCCTCTTTTTCTCTGCAACCTTAAGTCTTTCTCTTAGCTCGATGGAGGTTTGCTTCTCTTCTTTATCCACTGTTAGGAGTTGATTCAACTTGCCCGATATAGCATTGGCTAGGATGAAGTTCTGCAAAAAAAAGCACATTAAAAAAAGAGATAAAAAACAACAAAAGACTTACATCCACTTGGTTTCGATGTATAGCCGTGCAGAGGTGGTTGGTCTTCAAATTTATGAAAGAGGATACCTAATCAGTGATACAAGTAAGCAGAGAGCTAAAATTGGCAAACTCGAGGTTGGCTGAGTAGTATGCTTTATTTTGCTAAAAGAAAGCTCGGACCTTGTCAAGCAGCCGATTGAATCTTTCATTTTGAGTAGCGAGAAGAGCTATTTTCTCCCTTAATATGAGATGAGAAAAGGCCAGGAAGCAAAATGGATGGCCGTAATGATTTGGCAGAAGGATATGGGCCCATCGGGGCTAATACAGGAGATACATTGGAGATGGTAAAGGCATTGGGATTGCTTCTAGATGGAAGCAGGTACCATACTCGATGGTATGGATGGGGGAGGAGCAGGATTCATTCTAAGAGGAGTAAGAGCTTGGCTCAGGATAAGCAGAGCCAAACTCTCCCCTATATTCATCTTCTTAAACTTTATGCGATCCCCGATGGATTGCTTCATAACTCTCTTCATAGCTGTAAAACGCATGCATAATGAGAGGACATTAAATTTGGACAAAATAGAAAGAATTATCTCATTTTTTTCGTTGTTTGACTTTGTCTGAGTCAGGGTCTAACTGCTCGTAGATGTCCACTTTCTCTTGGGTGAGCTACCTCCATAGAGTGAGGGTTGCCTCCTCTTCTTGGGTAAGAATCATAACTTCATCATTATGGTTCACAAAGTAGCCCCGGGTGTTACGAAAAGGGACGCTGCGATCATCTTTGATAACAAAGAAGCGGTTCTTTCGCCCCTTCAGGCTCTCAGGCTTATCGAAGAAGATGTTATACCCAGCCCAAGCTTTGATGTAGTTGTGGTTTTTGCTATTAACTCGAAGGCCGACAATATGGGTAGATCTAAATATCCTAAGAGTTAAGTTATTGTCTCATTCAGTTGTCCACAGTTAAAGGGAAAAAAGGATTAACCAGGCATTAGGATGAACCTGACCGACTGTAAGGTCATAAAAGTTCAGGAAATCGAACTCAAAGAAGGTGATAGGAAGGGTTACTTTGGCTTTGAAGTCAGCCTTATAAACTACCATTTTCTTTTGGTTTAAGTTTGCGTTGGCTCGAAGGTGTTCGCCTGGAGCTCTAAAAGAGTATTAATTAGGAATGCATAGAGAAACTCGAAGATTTACAAGGTCTTTGGTTTTATCACCGACCTAATCGACTTTATCGAAAAATCTTCCTTTGAAGTTTGAGTTTTGGTTTGTATGATTTTTCTAAGTGGGGCTTGGATAGGCACCTCTTGAGTATCTTCACTCTGGAAATCTTTATTTGAGGTGCTTGGTGTGGGCATTTCAAATAAGTCATCTAACCTAAGTTCGCTAGAATCTTTTGATTCGCTCATTTTCACAAAGGTAAAAATAGGAAATGAGAGAAGAATGGAGAAGAAGATTTAAGTTACCAACTTGAAGAAGTATCTTGAGATGTTATAGTTAAAGGAGTGAAGAAGATGGATGAACGCTTAAGAGGAGAGGGAAAAAACGAAGGCAAAAATTGAGGTAGCAAAGGTACAAATACGAATTTGGAGGAGGTATTTATAGGTAGGGCGAACTGTTGGATTAGAAGAGTCGAACGACATAGATTTCCTTGGAGCATGAGATAATTAAGTGCGCTAGTTGTTGCAACATGAAATTCGATGAAGGTAATAATGATATTTGTTGACATCACTGAGATCAAGAGGACATAGCCTCGTGATCAATGCAAGTATGGGCAGTGAAGCGTCATCTTAGTTCTGACAATTAAGCTCGGTTGGTACATTTCGAGCTATGGATCGGTATTTCCAAGTCAACATAAATGTTTCCTACCTCGTAAGGGACCAATGATAACCGAACTGGAACTCAAATTTGATAACTGGATTAGGCTCCGAATTTGAGCCCATATTCGGCGTATGTATCCATTTTAGTTGCTCCGAATACGCTGCTAGGTGATGCCATTTTGGAGTTCTTATGAAGCTTGGACTCTTATTTTCCTGATTTGGTGGGACTTCTTGTACAGGAAAAACTCCCTCCTCAATAGGATTCCCATGGATTCAAGGATTCTACACTAGGATAGAAAATTCATCCCTATAAATAGGTGGAAGTTAGGTAAGTTTCTCTCTCTTAGTCATTCTTCTAAAAATATTCTATTACATTTTTCACTGACTTGATCGTCGGAGTGTCCCCCGCCGAACATTTGCCAGCAATCTCTATTTTCAGGTGTTATTTGGAGCAGCTCTCTACAGCAGCTCGAATTGGATAATAGTCAGGTAATTTCGAGCTGTTATCAATGTGTGTTGGGCTAACCCAAAAATGATCCGTTTGGATTATCATATTTTTTTACTGTAGTAATTTTAATATTACATTATATTGAGGGTTAATTTTATTAAAATTGGTCAAATTGATTGATCCATATCTGGGCTACATGCTATCCATTTGGGCCACAATACAACCTATATGGGACATTCGATTCATTTGAACTATCCAATGCAATATTTTTTGTATCACGTTATTGTATAAAAGTATTAATTTCATTAAAAAATAGATTAAATAAGTTGATCTATATCTGGGCCATAATATGATATATCTAGGCCATCCGATCCATTTAGGCTATCCAACATATTTGGATCAATATTTTTTATTGCACTATTTTTTGAATCACTTTATTGTATAATGGTGTTAATTCCATTAAAAAAGTAGGTGTAATAAGTTAATTCACATCTAAGCTACATACGATCCATCTGACCTCAATGGGCCTCTCCTTTCACTCAGTCTAGTTCTCCCCCCTTTCTCTCAAAATCATCTATTCCTTCCACCCTCACCTCCTGTAACGCCCTGAAATCACTACCGATATGAATAGTACTTTATGATGGTGAATAGTGACACCAAAAGTGAATAATACCATATCGACCCACTAAGATCCAAAAAAATTTATGTCGCCATTAGAAAATAAAATTCATAACGAGTCCGGTGGTATAATTTGAGCTGAAATTGAGATCAATTAGTTCTCCAAAAATCAAAAATAAAAATAAATCAGGAATCAAAAAGAGTTTAAACTAACTTTGACCGGATTGAAAATATTTCATAGACTTTCAAAAATCATTCCGATTATATGGAACATCTTAAAATAATGAATATTAATTTTCAGAAGTAAAAATTAAAATTTTGGATACTTTTAAAATTTAGAATTTTCGAACCGACTGACAATATTTCGGTCCCTGAAACTTATCGAAACGAATTTTGATTGACTTAAAACTTAAAAAATATCTTAATTATAAAATTTAGAAAGTTTTAGAATAATTTTGGTAAAAAAATAAATAAGAATGGACGAGCCTGTGAGAAATGAACCAACATATATTAAACCCGTGGATTGGCCCAAATCCGTCCAACCCATTTGGCTATTAGCCCATTTATGATCCGTTTATTTATAACCCATATGGTTATGATCCAACCCAAACCCATTCAATCTGTTTATTTGCCACCTCTAGTTGTTTATGCTTGTTTGTAAATAATAATAATAATAAACATGAAGGGAGAGTGGATTTGCTAACTATGTTTCTATTTTCCTGGTTTGTACAATGTAGTCCTTGTAAAATAATAGTAAAAGGTACTATATAGGATTAAAAATCGGTGGCACTAGCCCTTTCATAGGAAGAAATATGGAAAAAAAATTTCTTATCTTTAGGTTAGGGGTGCACACAGATTTGTATTTTTTTGTACCGAGTCAAAATATCGAAAAAAAGATAGAAAAAATCGAACTATACTATTAACTTTTTTTACTAAATTCGAACCAAATTGTACTGTTAATTTTATTTGAAACAGATCAAGATATTTTATTTATAATCGAACTAAAAATCGTATTGAACTGTACCTAAATTTTCTAGAACCGAATTGAATTGAAAGAATTGATATTTATTAATTATTATATATAATATTAATAATTTATATATAAATATTATTTATAATTTCTATTCTATATGTACTATATAAATTCAACTTCATAATTATTTGCTTTAATGTATAAAATTAAGATAATAATCAGTTAATAAATTAAAGTAAATATTTTAATTATTAATAAGATAAATTTAATTAGTATAATAATTATTATATCTATATAAATATTAATATGTAACTAAAACAATTTGTGTTTGATTTAATTTATTTTTAGTATCACTCAACTATTACTTAATTTTTTTTTACAAATATTTATTTAGATATGTAAATTAAGCAATTTATCACATAAGTATATTACAAATTAATTTCATTTATTTCTGATGTTACTTAATGAATTCTCATCTATTTTTTATTCAATAAATATATGAATATGTAAAGTAAAATTGTAATTGTATATAGCTATTATTTATAATAAAATTTTATCAATTAATGTAAATATATGAGTATATAATATCCTATCAATAATTTCATCTACTTTTAGTATCACTCAACTATTACTCATATATTTTTGATACAATAACTATATGAGTAATCAACTATATAAATTAATAATGTAATTATGTACAATTATTATACATAATGAAATTTACCAATTTATATAGCTATAGTAGTTTATAATTATCTTACCAATTAATTTTATTTACTATTAATATCACTTAATTAGTAATCATCTATTTTTGACACAATACCTATATGAGTATATAAATTAATAATATAATTATATATAGTTATTATATATAATAATGTATATAGTATATAATTACCTTATCAATTAATTTTGTTTACTTTTATCGTCATTCAATTAGTGCTCATCTATTTTTGGCACAATATATATATGAATAATCGAGTATGTAAATAAATAATTCAATTATATATAATTATTATATATAATAAAATTTACCAATTCATATAATTATATGAGTATAAAATTATTTTATCGATTAAATTCTTTTATTTTTAGTATCGCCAACTAATACTCGTATATTTTTAATTTTTTTAGCACAATAGCTATATGAATATGTAAATTAATAATTTAATTGTATAGTTATTATACATAATGAAGTTTTAGTTGTATATTTAAAAATGATAAAAGAAAAAATTTTAAGAGGAAATATTTTTTGTTTTGAGTTTTTGGAAGGAATTAAAAATTAAATTTAAGTAATTAACAATTTTTAAAATATTAAAAATTAAATTATTTGAGGTAGAAAAAATAAAAGAGAATATTAGGTTTAGGTTTAGGTAATTTTTTTCCTTTTTGTTTTTTTTTTCAATTTTACCCTCTTCTGCCATTTACCTACCTCTTTGCCTTTTACGACCCTGTTCCACCTCTTACCACCGCGCTCTGCCTTTGACCACTGCCATAAGTTTGTCACCACCAGCCCCTCTTTTGCTCTTCTTGGTGACTGGTGCGTCTCCTCCATTCGCTATCACCAAATTTAAGCTAGCAAATTGGCTCCACCTCTCGCTATTGGCATTGGATTATAGCTGATATTCTCATTTATTACTAAAACTAGTTGAGATCGGTTATACTTTTGGCTTCAGAGGTATCAACTAAAAAATTTAAAATATTTGAATTCGGTAACTACTATATTCACATAAATTTTTAAATTATATATTTAATATTTAAATTTTTGTGGACTAATTATTTAAAATTTATCTTATTTTTTTAGATATTGTTCAAAATTCTTAAATTAATGTCAATATAATTCAGAGAAAGACTGTCAAATTTTATACTCTGATTTAGATTTTAATTGTATGTATTTAGATATTTTAATTGTGTTTATATTTATTATTGTGTAAATTTATTTTGTAAATTTTTAAAAATATTGAATTATCCAAAATATTATATTATATTATACTGTATTATTTAATACCAAAATAACTGAAATATGGAACTGAACTGAACATAATTTTTATAAGAACTATACCAAATTTTTCTGAGTTTTCAAGATAATAATAATACTTAATTTTTAAAATATCCGAAATTTCAAAATAATTCAAAAATTTATAAATTTTTGAATTATATCGTACCGTATAGACCAATATTTTGGAACTCGGTTTGACCTGGACGGTCAAACCGATTGAATCGTGATTTGGTAAGAAAATTTGATTGGTCCAACATAAAACTCGAAAAATAAAAAAACTAGGATTGAACCGCATTGTCTCGGGTTGGATCGATTTGAACCTGATTGAACCGAAAAATCGGTTTGGACTTCAAAAACTTTTCAAAAAAAATAAAAAATAATTTACTTATTTTATTATATCTCATACGTATGGTTAGAGAATTATAGATTTATATAATTTGATTTATTTTTTTATTATAATTAATCAAATTTGAATTATAAATTTATATAATTTGATTTATTTTTCTTATTATAATTAATCAAATTTTAATTTTTATCCTATTCAATCAAGCTTGTAAAATATTTTTGCAAGAAATTATATTTTTTTCTGCATAGTTCAGTGTTATTAATTACATTTATTCAGAAAGCTTGCGTTAGTTTATACATATATTAAATGAATTTATTTGAATATTTATTTTTGATATTATGTGAATTTATTTGAATATTTATTACTTAAAATAACTTATTTGATGTTTATATTTACATGATTTATTGGACTTAAAAATAATATTTTTATATTGATATTTGATAATTAATAGATTTTTGAATGTATTTTTACATATTAAATGTTTAATATTTTGTAAATAATTATATTTTAAAAAAATAATAAAAATTTCGAATAAATTTGGTCAAATTAATAAATTAATAACTCGATTGATAGGCCGAATCAATTACTGAACCGAGTTTCAAAACATTGGTATCGACCCTTATTACAGAGTGTTGAATTTATACAATAATTTGTAAACAAAGAAGTTTTTGTATAGTGCTTGAGAGAGACGTGTGTGAACCGATTAACCGTACAAAGTGTTCGTCTTCATGCTAATTAATGTGTCATAAGATTGAAGAACCGACCAGCTGTAATTTGCTTTCTATAATATTCTTTGAAAGTCAATCCTTTACAACTACTCTTTTGACAATTCAATTGTGTCCTTATTGACTTTTTCTTGGCTGCTAGACTTGTTTATATGATTTTATAAACTTGTTTTCACTTAAAAGGTGTACTCAACTTCTCTGGACAAAAAAGAGTGCATTCAGCTTCTGGCATTGGAAACAATGGCTGACTGTTTTCACATGATAATTAATTAGTTTAAAATTTGGAAGTATGCACATATAATATGCTCATCACGCACATGAATTTTGAGCCATTGAATGGGATTCCCCATTGATAAGGATTCCAATCTGATAGTGACAAACTCGTGCTAAGTGGAAAGATGGACTTGCTTTAGGACTCAACTCGAGTGAACAAAATTTGAAAGTTAAAAGAAATGTTATTAAAATCAGACCGGATAAAGAACCGATAAGGTTAGAATTTATGGTTCGATCGGTTCAACTAAATTTTTTTTATTTTTAAAATATTATAATTTTTTAAATACTATTATATAAAAATTTAAAAAAATATTCATCAAATATTAAATATATATTACAAATATTTTAATAATAAATTACAAAATATAATTTTAATTTTATTATTATAAGTAAAATTTTTCAAATAAAACACATTAAATTCAAAATGAACAGTACAAACGACAGTGTAATACAAAACAAGTTAAAATCACGTGTAGTATATATTTTAAGGGAATATTGTTATTTTTTTATATTTATTTGAATTTAATATATTTTAATAAATAAATTTAAAAATTAAATACATAATTTTAAAAGTATATAAATTAAATTTATAAATATATAAAAATTAAAGTATTCAATATATAAATTTAAAGATATATAAAAAAATTAAAATTCAAAAATAAATTTTACCGTAAAAATTTGTTAAAAGTGAAAACCATTTCCTTATGGAAAAGTGACAGCGCATCACTGTACTGAACACCTATTGGTCAGCTGATGCTGAGTAGTGATTTAACCTGCTGGAATTGTCAGTCGGGCAGAGATGACAGGCTACTTTTAATATTTGTTATCATTTGGTTTTGTTGTTCTCCTAGCAAGAATGAAACTTGTGTTGGGAAAATGAAATATTTATTTTTGTGGCTGAAATGAAACCCTTTGCAATCTGCTTCTGCAACTACATTTCTGTCACTAAATGATAACAAGTTCCTATTAGGTGTACAGCTACATAACAAGAACAGTATGACAATTACAATGCTTAGATTAACTTTATTTCTACTTATTCAGCTTTCTTTAATTGGAGGAAAATCCCTTCTTTATAGGCATCATCTACAAACCTTCCTATGGACATAATCTTACAAACTTAAACAGCAAAAATCTAATGATGGAAAAGAAAAGAACTAACAAAAACCATAGTCTTCGATTCCAGCCGCCCTTCTGAACATCCTTGTAATGCTCCTGGAGTGACTAAGGTTATCATCGACACGGGCTTCAACATTTCCATGCAACTCTTTGGAGGAATTGTTTGATCGCCCCTACTGATACGGTGTTTGCTCCCTTCTGTTTGAAATATGATCAACAGCAATGGTTCGATTAAGGTATTATGATGTTAACAGCTGTTTTCTATCTCAACGGAACAACTGTATTCTATCAGTTAGAGCAAACGCTTTATGTACAAATGAGCAAAGATTTCATACCTTGGATTTGATAGTCAAAGAAAGAATTCCATCAATGGTGGATGATTGAACCGACTGTGAATCTAAATGCAGATGACCTACTGCATCCATGATTTCAAGCAATAGTCCTTCCCTCCAAGGACATTTCATCTCTATTACTACATCCCCGTCATTCCCATTGACAGTTATTCCAGTTGAACCTTCTTTTGACATGTTATACTCTGTCTCTGCCTCCAATTTGTCGATGTTGCTTGCCTTTCTCTTGTTTATCAATGGCTTTCTGTTATTACCAATGTTGCTGCTGCCATAGTTATCAGAAGTCCTCTCTACAGCATCCTGCAGTTTCCTTCTTGTTCTTGCCTGTAATTCTGTTGAATCTTTACATGATTCAAGTTCTTGCACTCGTCTTTGTAGCTCATATACGTATTCAATAGTGTCATCTAAGATAGATACTTTATCAACCTGCACAAACAAGGCAAAAAACTCAATCCAACTTTCAGACTTTGAATAGACAGATGATTCTGAATTACCTTGTTGCTTGAAGGAACAATTGATTTCAAAGTCATAAATCTTTCTTGCATCTCTTCTCTTCTTTTCTTTTCTAACGAAGCAGGGTTTGCACCAATATCATCCGCCTCAGGTTTGAAAACTCCAACTCTACTGCTCTTCTCTTCTGCTGACTCGAGCAAGCCACTGACATGCATCTTAGGAACTTCAAACAGAACCTTCTTTAGCACTTTCTGCGAGCATCCACCATTCGATTTTTGATAATGCACCAATGCCACTTGCTTCCAACCAACAAAGCTAGATGACCTGTTACAATTTTGAAAATGTGATCCTAGAACTAAAGGATGTGAAGTCTTCAAGAGAGATGAAAGAACACTTTGATAATGCAATTCATCGCCTTGAAGGTCCAAAGCAGTTAGTTTCGTGTGATTACAGCCTTTGACTTCTTGCAGATAATGCTCCTTTACCCATTCTTTGTTGGCAACCGGAACAACCTTTACAGGGTCTACAACAGTTTCAGATATACAGTCACTAGAATTGAGTGAATTGTGGATGCAGTTACTAAAATCGTCATCCATTAATTGCCAACTTTGTACTTGAGAAGCTCCTCCATTTATCCCCCCAACCATAAAAGCATCGTCAGCAGGCAGAATATTCGAGCTGTTATCAGGGGAAACAACACCTATTTCTTCACTTCCCACAACTGAAATTAATTTACCCTCAAGTATCTCGTGATCAAATGCTGCACCAGCAAGTTCTTGATCATTTCTTGCAATAGTACTGTTAGCTGCAAATGGATATGGAATCTCCAAGAATGAACTTCTAACGTGTTGAATGAGACTCGGATCCTCCAATACCTAAAGATTTCAAGTTTTAACATTCAATGCGCTAATAACAAGTCTTTAATTGATAATAGTATGAGCGAGCAGGAATTTCACAGTGGACATACCAGTTCAGTCACACCCAGTTCAACCACACCACCATGGAAAGGGAAGCATGCTACAGTCTGAAAATTTGAACAATTGTTACCGTTACTACACATGCCAATAAGATATGTTATTGGTAGATTGAATTTTCTAATCTGAAATTGGTCATGACCAAAGTTGTACCAAGACGTAGAAATGATACCTGAATAGATGCACTCTGAGGATATGAATGCCACAAGTAGTCCAATTTCAAGAATCAAAGCCAAATATGTAAAGAAATATTCAGTTTATGTACCTTGTAACCATATCAAAAATGAAATTGAACCACAATAAAGAAACAACCAACCTTAGCAAGCAGAGAGCGAGTGAATACTTTGCTATCAGCAAAATGAGCATTGCATAACCAAATAGGTTCGCCGTTTGCTAAGGTTCTTCCTGGCAAGCTGTGAACAATTCAGAAGAAGCATTAACCATAACTGGGCATCAAAAAAATTAATTAAGAAACAAAAAAGGAGAAGAACAACAAGAAGCTATTTACCCTTGGCCAATGTTGAATGAAAAAGACATGCAAACCAAGTAATACCACTCTGTATCAGTGAGATCTTCTGGTGATAATGCAGCTGTAGGTCTTCTAGTTTGTGAACTAGCTTCACCTGCTGAGAGAGACTCATATAGTTCTCTTAATTGTTCACTTCTCTGCATTCCCAACTGATCTGCATTGAGCTCTATGGATTGAACTGTTTTTCTTGTCTTAATATCTCCATTATAATATCCATCACCCCATTCCAATACCCTACAGAAACTCACATTTCATTCATCAGAATTGAGAGCATAACAACAAACAGTATGTCAAAATCATTTAAATCCTTTGGAAAATTTTACAAGAAACCCAAGATTTCCCTGTTGCCAGAAAATTAATCACAGCT
The DNA here is from genome assembly GCA_037975025.1 of Excoecaria agallocha. Classification (NCBI taxonomy): domain Eukaryota; kingdom Viridiplantae; phylum Streptophyta; class Magnoliopsida; order Malpighiales; family Euphorbiaceae; genus Excoecaria; species Excoecaria agallocha. Next base: position 708,465 of record JBBPFJ010000030.1, on the reverse strand, counting down.
CAAATTTAAACTTTCTGCACCTAAAACCCTACACGTGCTTGAGTACCAAAGATTATTAATTCTTTTGGGCCACTTCATGCCCAATTTCATTAACTTCAGCTGACCCAGTAAACAAGAAATAAAATTTGTGTCTCAAGATTGTAAAAACACTTTAGGAACAACAAAACATCAATTTCTAGTAAAAGACACATAAATCTTAAAGGGCAATAAAAAAATAAAAACAAATAAGGTAAGTTGATACCCTGGTTGTGTAGTTGAAATAGACCAGAAGATTGCATAGCTCCACTGAATGCTTCTCACAGCGAGAGTAAGCTGTTTCTTGAGGTTCTCTGGCACTATTTCTTCAGCCATATCTCAAGTTCCGAAACGCTAAACAGACTCCTTCAAGAATCAGATCAGATCCATTTCTCAAAACAACAAATCTTCGGTAATGGAAATATTCAGATACCCAATAGCAAAAAGGACTCAGCTATGCAGAAACTTGCATTGCATAGGAACAAAACTTTTGCAGATTTTTTTGAAGATAAACTATGGGCCCTGCTTAAAAAGGGTTCTTTACTGTAACAATGAAGTTGCAAAAAGCAGAAAGATTTAGTCCACACACTGGATCAGTAGCAACTGGGCAAAATGCTGTGTAGTGAACCAAAAACACACTTTGGTGAAGACAAAAAAAAAAAATGCAAACTCCTAATAATTGAAGTAGCTTTCTTGGTTTCCACTATCAATTTAAAAATGGTCACTTTAAATTTTTATCAGCAAAAGAGCTTCAACAAGCCTTACAAAATACAAAATCTTGCTAAAAACCTTTATGGCCTTGTCAAAAATAGACCCCAGAAAGAAAGATAGAAGCACTAGATTTCAATAAAAAAAAAAGACAAATATTATCACTTTCTTGGCTTGATGTTCTCTAAACAGAAATAACCAGTTGAAAAAGATCTGGGTTTTCACCATTGAGCTATCAAATTGAAGCAGAACTGCGATCTACAGTACCAATATAGCATACAGCAAGTTTCTTTCTTAAAAACTGGGTCTGACTGTTTTCAAGAAATCCAATAAAAAATGGCCATTTTGCAAACAGAGAGTAGAGAGGAAAGAAAAAACCACACACTTAAGCTCTTGAAGCTCAAATAGCTACAAGAGACATGAGCTTAAATGAGTATCACATCATTAACAAGAAAAGCAAAAAAGTACTCTTTCTTCAATCTCTCTTCGTGGGTTTTTGAGCTTCAAATTCTTTTAGAAAAACAAGGAATGAAAGAAAGATTCAAAAAAGAGAAAATGAAGGAGAATGTGGAGAGAGAGAGAGAGAGAGGAACAAGAACAATGTTTATTATTATATGCAAACAGAAGCTCACATTTAAGCTTAATGGTGAGAGAGATTGGTGAGGAGAACTAATAAGGAAGAAAAAACCAAGAATAATAATTACACGTTACCTTGTTCTTAATTCTCATTGACATTCAAGGAATACACTATTTTTCTTTCCTACCTTCTTTTAATCCGTTGCTACATTTTTTGGCTTTTATACATAATAACTCACGACTTTATAGAGCTTTCTTAACTTAATAATACGTTTGCTGAAAAAGAAAATACTTGTGAAATGTTTGATAATGAACTCAAGAAAAGTTAATGACCTGACAGAAGTGCCTAACCCAAGATCAAAATTATGAAAACAATCTGCGCACGCATATGCACAATGTCACAGGATGAAAAATAAAAGCAAAAAAAATTTTATTTACGGTGCAATTTTACTCCTAATCTTTTAATTTTTATGTTTTAAAAATAGGGAAAATTTATCTTTTTTGTGCCATGATGTGTTATTTATCTATTTGTCCGAATGATATATATATAGAGATACTATTAAAAAAATAAAATTATCAAAAATTAAACTGAAATCTACATTTTTTACTAAAAATTTTATACCGATTTGACAGTATGTACCGTTGTATACTTACACTGTGGATTAAACATTCCGAATTAATTCTGGTAACCCCTTTTGTAAAAAAAAAAAAAATGTCAAAAACCGAGGAGTAGAGTGAGCTAAGGATCTCAACCAAAATAGTTGAATTGACTGGCAGTTGGCTTCTGTATTCATTATTAATTTAATTTATTACAAATGAATGTAGTTGGTACGTACAAATCAGTATCTATTCTCTTAGATTTTCGTCATTTACACCAGATTCTTGATTATAAATTAGAGTAATGATTAGGTACGCTCAATGCACCGTACACAATATTTATGGCACTGCCAGATGGAAAATAAGAAATATTATAATATTTTAGTTAATTGAGCAATCATAGTACTTACCCATGGATCATGATTTGATAGAATAAAGTCCATGGTTTAAAAAAAATAAATGAAATATTATGGAGTTTATTAGGATAAAGTGGGAGACAACGTGCAGTTGACATCATGTACCTTTAAAACACAAAACTTGGAGGATTGCCCAATCCTACCGTCGTTGCAGTTTGTGGTCATTGGCTCATTGCTATAATCTATACCAACAGGCGGAGCAAGAATTTCAAGACCAACCCAAGCATATATTATAATTTTAATATAAAAAATTAAAAATATATAAATTATATTATAAAAATATATTTTATTAAAATTGAAAAAATTAATATTTAAAATTAAATAAAAATATAATTTTTACGATTATTTTCGATATAATTTCATATTTTGAAATCGTTGTACAATTAATTTAATATCAATACTATCAAAATTAACAAAAAATAAATATTTTATTTTAATTAATTATAACTCAAATTATCTATTTTATTAATTTTATTCTAGATCAACGTTAAAATATACATTCAATTTACTAAATCTAAATAATATATAAAATAATAAAAAAATAATTAAAGAAAAAATTAATAAGTACAATATTAAAAATTATAATAAAAAGTGAATTTTTTTACGTACCAATCCCCGATTGTAGTGATAAAAAAATACTTATTAATCTTCTTTTAAATTTGAAAATTTTTTAAAAATTGTAATAAGAAAAAGCAAAAAAGAAAAGAGAAGTGTGCACGAAAGTAAAAATAAAAAATGTATTTGCCAATTTGCTGTAAACTTATGTTATTAAATAAGTTGATATTTATTTTTTTATTTTTTAAAAAATTGAAGTACTTTTGTTTTTGGACAAAAACCATAATATTTGAATTTTACCATTTATTTGATTTTCTATTCCAATAGATTTGCATTATCTCATTTTTATTTTTATAATTTAATTAAAAAAATTAATTATTATTTAATTAAAATTTGAGAAGGAACACTCAAAATAAATTAGGGATTCCTTTTATATATATATATGTAAAAAGAAATTCCAAATTTGAGCCTCGATAAAGTGTGGCTCCGCCGCTGACATGTACATATTAAATGTGCTTATAAAGATATTTTATTTGTTCATAATTTATTTATAATTCCAAAAAATCAATCATAAATGATAAGTTCTAAATCATTGGATCTCATAAAAAGAGATAGATTAACTAAAAAATAGTTGGATCGATCTACTAAAAGTGGCAAACCGATATGCAAAACAAATAATGACTAGGTTTTGAAATTCAAGAGATTAACATTCTTATGCTCAAACCGTAGGATATAGAGAGAAAGTGTAGCACGAGAGTAGCAGCGTGAGCCATATCTTGTTCTTGAAATATTTCTTTGTATATGTAGTTTGTAGGTAGTTAGAACCGGTGGGATTATAATACTTGAGTATTGAATTTTTAATATTTGCAGATGGCAGGTTTAGATATTTGATGTGACAGCCTGCAGGATATGAACTGTGTGAAGTGAGGCAGAATAATGCAGATATATTGGATATCAGATCCGATCAAGCCAACATAACACATATCAATGTAAGTGATCAATGGCCTAATAGGCAACAATTAGACCTAAACCTGAACTATGCCTATGATTATCGAGCAAGTCTGAGTATGATAAAATGGATATTATCAATAAAAAATCTTATAAACAATTTAATTTGCTTGGATTTGAAAATAATTAGTAGTTTAAATAATTAAAATTTTGTTTTTTTCTATTGATCACAACTCAAATTTCATCCTCACCAGCTAAAAGATCAAATATATCTCTCAAATTTTTATCATTATTTTATAGATTTTTGTTATCATTGCTAAATGATTTTTTAAATTTATTTGAGGATTAATTATAATGTTATTTAAATTTAATAAAATTGGATCAGTGTTTGCTAAAATAAAATTTAAGAATTTCGATGGAATATATAATAAAAATTGAGAAACTCGATCAATTATGAAAAACATTATGATTTTGGCACTTAAAAATGTTTTTGACTTTGAAACACTGCAAGTACTCTTCTGTGTTATTATTTTCTTTTCCATCATGGGAAAACCTTTTTTTTTTTCAAATGAAATTCCAAAAGAAAGATGAAGATCATCAAAGGACAGTGTGAGTGTGTGAGATTTTCTATCCTCCAGCTTTAACCCATTTTCACTATTTTATTTTATTTTATTTTATAACTAATTATTAAAAATACAACCTTGTACGTTTACATTTTTAGTAGTTAGACAGTAACGTTTTAGTGATATTTTAATTGAGAAATTCCGTTAATTTTTATTATATATTATAAATATAATATTGCAAAAAGACAAATATATATAAATCTTATTTCTCTTTTTAACTTCAATGCCCAATAAGGCACATGTTAAATTTATAAGCAATTATACATATATAATTAATATTGCAAAAAGACAAATATATATAAATCTTATTTCTCTTTTTAACTTCAATGCCCAATAAGGCACATGTTAAATTTATAAGCAATTATACATATATAATTAATATTGCAAAAAGACAAATATATATAAATATGAAATGAATTATTTTTAAGTGATTAGCGGGCAACTGCATGCGTATGCCAATCGGAAAAGGAAGATCATTCATGTAAAATATCTTTCTGCAACAACTTTTTTTTTATTATTATTAATGTATTATAAAACGACACATACAAAAGTTAGTGCGCCCCTAATTATAAGTTTTTTTTTCTCAAAAATACCATAAGAATTTCCATTGAAATTTACTTCTGAAAGGACACATGTAAAGATTATCATAGGGCAGAAAATTATCGTTTTCGGTGGAGATTCAATATATCTGAATAGAATGAAAATTTTTCGAATTTTTTTTGTGGAGGTAAAAATAAGGGAAAAATATTTTTCAATTAAAATTTTGGGATAAAGCGGGAACCAATTTTCCCGGCTCAAAATTTAATAATTATATTTATATAATTTAGTTTTAAATTGTATTAATTTCAGTTTTATCAATTACTAAAATTTATCTGAATTTAATCATAAATTAAATTAATATAAGTTTGATTTGTGATTAAATTCAGATTTTTGTAATTATTAAAATTTATATATAATTAATTATTAAATATTATATTTTAATTATAATTAAATTTTTTTAAAAAAATATTTTTGATCAGGACCGAAAATCTCTATTGGAGCGAAAATATGAGAATTTTTTTCTCCGTTATCCTATTGGGAATGGAAAGGGAGAATTCTTGCTCTGCTCCTGGATGGGGCAGTAAGTGGGGAGGTACTGCCCATCGCGTTATCATCTCTAGACATATGGGTTAATTTACACTTTGTCTTCAACAATAGTTTCATAAAAAAAATATATGCACTATATTTATTGCGAGTACAATTAAACAAAAAATCAGTCAATTTAGTGTTGACGTGGCAGTCCATGTAGGAGTATATAATTATAAAATTAATATTTTAATATCATATGTCAGCACATCACGTCATAAAAAATAAAAAAAAATGACACATCAAATTTTTGTATCATATTTCCGTATTTTAAATGATGTGAAATGTTTCAGTCCATGTTACTTCCACATTATATCAGCACTTATAGTAAGTTCCTGAAATTTGAATTTTCGGCTATTTTAATTTTACTCGCGACAAAAAATTATAGTTTTTTTACCGAATTATATAATTAATCCAAAATACTGTTTCAGAGCTTGTAAATACATTTTTCATAGCTAAAAAAAATCCAAATAAGCGAATACTATTTAAAAAGAATAATTAAAAATAAAACTATAGAAACTATTTTTTATACCCACGTTATGTCAAAAAATAAAAGTTACAAAATCACAAATAATCTAAATTTTGAATTTATTAATTATAATTTATGGACATATTAAATTGAGTTTGCATATGTACAAAGAATGGTACGTACTCATTTCATCCACTTTAAAATATAACTTTTCATTTTTCACTGAAATTAAAAAATAATTAAAATATTTTAATTTTATAACAAAATTATAGTGATTGGTAAAAATATATTTTTATATTTTTTAAAAATTCATTTAATTATAGTTAAAATTAGAAAGTGATAAAAAAATATTTAATCAAGTGTATAATAAATAAAAATATAGATATAAAATTATTTTTTAAATTTTAAAAATAATATTTAAAATTGAATAAAATAAAAAAAATAACTTTTTAAATAGGAGGAGAAAAGGATTATATATTGTCGTTGAAATACTTCACAAGCCTTGGGTGGCCACTTGTAAATTTAAGCTTGGGCGTTGGCCACTTGTAACTTCAAGCTTGGTAGTTGCACTAATTATTTGTTTCAATGTGCTTACGAGTCTTCCACGTCGCTTCCTTTTCAATTTCCTGTGGCCACAATTGACTTATGCATGATTTTAATTTCTGGATTCTAAACAAACATATTAATTATTTGACCACTAAAACTTTGCTCTTAATTATGGTTTCTTAAGCAGTTATGCTAGGAAGACATGGCCAATTTCCGTGCGCATGTATTTGGGTTTTGACTGATTAATTTTGGGTAAATAAAATCAAATTGCTGATTATAAATTTTGTTTGTCATGTTGACAATTATTTATGCATAAGTTATACACATTAATGGGATTTGGTCTGCAGTCATTTTCACTCCTCATCACTAAAAATATAGTATCGCCCATGTCCCTAATTGCGTGCCCTCAATTTCTTTTATTTTAATTTTAATCACAAGTTAGGCCAAAGTTGACATATATTACTTAATTTCATAACCCAAAGTTTATTTCTTCGATGACGCGTTGGACATTGAACGGTTCATAAGTGACCAGATTAGAGAATTAGCTCAAGGGAAGCATCATATAATTAATTGGTTGCTAAGTTATGGACCAAAGAAATTAATTCATTAATCTCAATTAGCAAGACTTTTGTATGTTCTAGAGATTATGGGATGGAATTAATACCCTTTACCATCAAGTTATAACTTTCATTCAATTTAATATCGAGAAGCAAATTATTTTTTTTAATAATTATATATTTGGGAAGGATAAAAATTAAACTGTCCGGACTTTTTTTGAGAAGTAAATTCAAATTATCAAAATTTTTTCTTTATAAATTATTTTTGCTTCAATAATAGGCTAAGGTATAATACATTTTTTTTAATAATTCATCCAGAACTCAAAAATTTTTAAGATTAATTAATCTGCATTCATACCGAACAAACTAGCAAAGAGATATGATAGAATTATTTAATTACCATGCTTCTTATTTTCATATATGAAGGCAGTTAATAATTTATTATCTTATTTTATGTGGGTTGAGGAATTTCCAATTTCATTTGCCTATTATATTTCCCATGATTTATTATCTTATAAAAAAATCTATAATCACTAGATGTTTAAACAGAATATATATATATATATATATATATTCCCTGTCAAAAAAAACAAAAAAAAAGTTCTTCAGGAGATAATATTTAATTTTGTCTAGCTACGATACGACAATTTAGAGTAGGCATCAACTTCGCTCAACCATATATTTATAATTTTGTCAAATTATCTTATATTTTATTTTATTTTTATTTTCATTCTCTTTTGGGTAATTTTTGCTTGTCGGAGATTCACGTTTATACTAAGTTTTGCCATTAGATTCCTTTCGATGATCAAATAGTGGCCCAATGATAATGACATGAATTATTGTAATTTTGTACATTTAATTTAACCAAGTGCAATTTTTCTCTCTTTTTCTTTAAAAAAAAAAAAAATTTACACATCATGTTTACATGTTAGCAACATTAGTCTTTGAATTATGACATTCTTTCTATTAATGTTTTTTTTTTAATTTTTATTCTATTGTATTGAATTTTTAAATATTTATTTTATATAAATTAAGCTTAATCTTGACAAATTAAGTAAAACAAAAATAGCCGTTCCACGTTAGGTGATCAATCTGAACATTTAATTATATTCCATTTAATACTCTCTTTAGAAATTTAAAAATAAAGTTTACATATTTAGCTATATTTATTATACACCACTACATTTAATAAAATTATAATTTTAAATTTGATCATGTAAACATTAAATGAAATATTTTAATTACAATAGCAATTTAGTTAATATATTTTTATAAAATTAAAATTTTTTAATTATTTTCTTAATTTTCATATTAAATTGATATTGATCATTTAAAGTAGGATATTAAGAGTAATACAATATTAAAACTAAACTACAATATTTTCTATTATATTTTGTTTCGTTAAGTTCACTTTTAGAGTAATTGTGCATTAAAATAAATATAAAATTAAAAAGATTCTTTTAAAAAAATGTTAAACTCTAGGAGGAAGAGGAAGTAAAAATATATATTTTTTTTCAAATCAATTATATATATATATATATATATATATATATATATATTAAGAAAAAAGAAGACGAAAGGGACCATCCAAAGGTCCCACGTGCTTTGAGAATAAGAGGGAAATTGCTTGACAAGGACATTGACCTTAAAACAGGGGTACCCTAATAGACAAAGGATCTTCTGTAGGTTATGTGGATTTATTTTGCAGTTCTCATCACTTTTCTCTAATTGTTATTTTTTTCGGGTTGTGAACAAATTCAGTCACGGTTGCCACTGATTTATATATGCCAGCAAATCGAAAGAAAATACCAAATTTGTATTTACATTTTTGGACCACTAATTCATGGGATGTGTTACCATAGGTATGGACCGAATTACTATTTTTTTATATTTCAAAAAAATATAATCTCATAATTAAAAAATGAAAAAAATAAACCGAAAACTATGCTAACCAAAGCCTATTTTTCTATAGCTCATAGAAAAATAATGAGTTTTTGATCTAATATTCTAGATGCTGTATACTATGCACCGATTAGTATTCACGATTTAAAAAAATTAAAAAGAAAAATCTTACCACTTTTTAAAAAGATTTACCAGTAGAGGTAAAAAAATTAAAAAAACCGTGATATTTGTAATTAAAATCGATATATACAGTTAACCAATCTGATTGGATACCGATTTAAATTTTATTTTTAAGAATTATGGTTAAAACTTATACTTAATTGTTGTTAACCGGACTTTATATATATATTTTTTCCGTATATATATGCTCCACGTGTATTTTAACTAAAATTACCATTTTCACATTACGAAAATCATTAACTTATTAATATTGATAAATGATGAATGAGATCATTTAGGTAACCTATATGAAATTTGTATGACTTCTATTTTCATTTATGATTTATATTTTAATGATTTAATCTTACGAACGGATATATATGTGTGCGCGTATTTTATAGGATAATTGTAAGTGTTGAATTTATTAATGATTAATTAATTGTTAATAAATTGAATTTGGGTATTAATTTAGAAAAAAAGGATGTTATGGACTGAATAAAATTAGAAGGTCTAATTGAAAAGGAGTGTGGTCCATTCTACAATAAAATTCTAACCAAAAACAAGACCTGGCAGATTGATTGTGGAGCAAACCACAAATATTTTTGATAATTAAAAGTCTCCTACCAAACTAACTCGTTGTTGTCAGACACCTTCCCATACCGTTAGAAGTCAATCTTTGAATTAATTTATATAATGTTAAAAAATTAAATTATAAATATATAAATGATAAAAAAAACGTGAAATTCAAAATATTTGAGGAAATGAAAGTCGGATGCTGAGCATTAAAATATACAATTTCGAACATGAATTTTAAGGTTATTTTTAATTTCAGATCCAATTTAAAAATTATTGTAATTTTTAACTTTTTTATTAAAATATAGTAATGCACGTATAATAACGGATAAATTAAAAATAATACTTTTTTTTTATTTCTATCTATGGGTTGATACATACAATAAATGATTTCACTATGCAGAGGAATTAGTTTCCCTATCCATTAATAACAGAAAAAAAATTAACACTTAAAAATTAAGTACACAAAATGTCAATTCAATTCAAGATCCGAATTAGGGTCACTGTGACAATTTAGGATGTAGCTGATTGTTTTATTTTTTGGTTGGTTTACTTCTTCTTAATGTTAAAAAAAAAAAAGTGAACAACCTTTGGAATTCAATTGAGTGATGGTACTCCCAAATTAGTGAATTTTATTTGAAAACAAAATTATAATTGCAAAGAGGAAAAAAAAACACTCTTGACTTTATTTAATTATCATAGCAGTTGTGCACTATGAATCTTAAAAGATAGTAAATTAATAGTAGGTTTTAAGATAAGGTTATCCTAAACCTAGCTATTATGAGTAAAATATATTAGTAGCATTTTTATGCAAATTCATTTAAGTACTTAATAAATAATTAGAAAGCATCTGCTAGTGGTATTATTATTTAATGCATGCAGGAATAAATCGTATCTTGTAAAACAATGACTTCTTGTCCGCATTCCAATTCCATTAATTATAATTGCAAAAAAAAAATACACAGTTATGCTTTTGACACTATATTTATCGACGGATTAACAGCTTTTAGCCACGGTTTGGATCCCTTTAGGCACAGAATTTGTCGCTATATTCCTAGTATAATTAAGGACCTTTTATGCGTTGCTGTTTATAAAACCTTACTTTCTCATGTGATTAATTATTATTTTATGATTTATGAATACAAAGTGCAAGAAAACGTATTTGATAAAATCTCCAATCCGCAATTAGCCACGGAATTAGAGTGATTTCTTTTTCCTTTTTTTTATAATATTATCAAATATCTTTATGTTTATTTTAAACTCTTATTCTTGTTCATTTCAGCCATACCTATAAGTTTTAAAAATAAGGATTGATAATACTGAACATTGTTATGCTTAAACCCAGTCCAATAGTTAGACTTGGTTTAAATTCGGATCCAATTGTTGCCCGCCAGCCTAAAGGCTTACTGACAACTTACACTGATTAAGTGCTCTGAAAGTTTGATCAGGCTATACAGCTAATCTATTAGACGTCATCGCATCTATCACATCAGTAGACTATATCCTGCAAATTGTCATATTAAATATCCTAAACCTATCAATTGCAGATAGGAAAAATCTGATAATCAAGTATCTTAATCTTATAAGCTCTAATCACCTATAAACTATATAAACTGAGAGAAACTTCAAAAATAAGTTACTGCATACATAACAATTCTCTTACTATATATATATATATATTCTTTAAATCCTCTCTAACTTAAATATTGGAGTATTAATTTTCTGCACATTAGGGGATTAGTCTTTATCTGTTTTGCAGATCGGCTCGCTACTCTTGCTGATCGGCCTAGCCACTTTCGCCCTTAATTTCGTCTCTTTCTAAATTATGATATTTCATAACTTATTAATTATCGCTACTATATTAACTTAAGTATTGCTTTTAGAATTTTTTATTTAACGTTTATTTTCAAAATTCGAGATAAAATCTATACATATTTTTCATGTTACCCATATTTAGGTATTTTAAATGCAATTATGTCTTTTTGTCACTTATTTTGTGAATTAATAAAATATAATTTAATCAATTTAAATATTAAAGAATTAAAAAGTTTTAATGATTAATTGAATCGACCTATATATATATAAAAAAAGAAAAAAAGATAAATGCAAAGTTGGGTGCACAGTGAAGAGGGAAGTAGAGATGGAGAGCACGTTGTGATTGCAGTTGGTATTCGTAGGCCATAAGTTGTCCACCAGAGACAAGATTGCCAACTTAATTACGTATAGTATTTAATTATTAGTAAATTAAATGTATAGTTTCAAAAAAATTAAAAATTAATTGGAAGATTAGGTAAGCACTTTATTGAAGTCACGACAACACATTTAGTTAACCTGTTGCTCACATGCAGATCAGAGCCATCCAACTTGTCTATTTTTTTTAATAATTTTAGAATTCCAGTATATATTTTTTTTCTTTTAAATTACTCTGCTTAGATTCATAATAGTTGTTGGGAAGGAGCATGTATTTAAAAATTTTAAACAGTAATGAGAAAAAAAAAAAAAACCAATAGGCAATTTTAATACAAGTGAAACTAATTTAGGATTATGAATCACAATTCCATTGTGCTTAGTTAATTAATATATTCATAAATATTTAAATAATTCCAAGCGAGGGTTTTGACTTCAGCAATTAGGTGTTCTTAAAATGTAATAATAATAATAATAATAATAATAATAATAATAATAATAATAATAATAATAATTTGTTTATGTTTCTTTTTTTTCCATGAAATTGATATCCAAAGAGTTATAGATGATAGTCCTTGGACTTTTGACAATCATTTGCTGATATTTCACATATTGAAGGCTGATGATCAACCTCACAGCATTCCTCTCTATCATGTCAGTATGTGGGTGCAAATGCATGATCTGCCTGTGGGCTTTATGTCAGAAAAGGTTGCTCAAAGCATTGGTAATTTCCTGGGAGGGTATGTCTGTAATTGATCCAAATAACTTCAAAGGTACTTGGAGAAATTATATGAGTCTTAGAGCTTTGGTAGATGTTCGTAATCCTAATCAAAAAGGGATGAAACTAAAGAAAGTAGGAGGTAACTGGATTTGGGTGAAATTCCAATATGATCGTCTTCCTTCTTTCTCTTCATTTGTGGGATGTTGGTGTAACACCCGCTCTTAATACCTTTTTATTTACTTATTATTCCGTTAAATTGCTTGTACAAAAATACATTTATACATATGAAATATAATACATTGAAAGTATAATTACAACTTGATTTATTACATACATTTCAAATCTTTTACATTTAACAATTATAAAATAAAACTCTACACCAAACTAGTCTTCTCTTGCTATCCTCTCTAGTGGCCTGCGGATGTTGACTCGAGAATGCCACTTTTTCTTTATACTTGAGTGCCTACACAGGAACCACACCCGTGCTGAGCAATGGCTCAGTGGGGAGCAAACAATGCAATTGACTTCCTTTCGAAGTATTGCATACAGATAACATAATAGCATGCCTTTTCATGTTCCAAAATACATATACTATAACAACAGTCCATGCGTTAAGGAAATATTGCAATACAATTTTTTTTTATAATGCACTCAGTAACACTTCAGTACCACTCTTTAATTACTCTTCATTATTCAATAAAAATACTAGCATTATCTTTAAGTATTCAAACATTTACATGGTTAATCACTTATCATTATTCATTAATCAAATCACTTTCATTGCCTGAATTCTCATAAAGGGTGGATGGGGGTACAATCACTAGATATTGGCGAGCAGTATCAAACACTAGAGATATAAAAGTCTCGGATCACTAGATACTAAAAGGTATCGAAACACTAGTCACCCTCAGGTGACAACACTAGCAGCTACGATCACTATCCTCTTTACAGATATGCCTATCTATCCACTACTATAAGAAATTCAGGCTCAATAGTCACTAATCACTCATGGATATCATACTTGTTACATTTAGAATCATAGATTTTACAAATTCAATACAAGTATGCAATAGGATCACTATACAATTTACACTCGCTTACACTTCAAATATATTCAAATCACATTTTAACATGATTATTATGTAATACCATGCATATCATGTACCATGTTCACTCTAATTCATTACTTGTACATTTTAATGCAGTCTTTTAGAAATATGACATCAATACACTCAATAGATCATGCAATCATTTTACTATACCATATCATTCATATTCATTAACTGTATAAATTTTCATACATTAAGGTTTAATATTTAACCTTATTTCACTAATTTATTATGCTTTACACTCACTTTATATCACTTATTACTCTTGTTTTTATACTTAAAATACTCTAAAAGTGTTTAGGTATACTTTGTTGACCATTCAAGATCTGAAAATCAAGGTTAGAATAAACAGAGAAGGGTCACGATCATTAGCTTTTACCTGTTGACCGTGACCTAAGCTATATTTCGATTCTAGACTGAGTGGGACTACCTTTTGGTTAATACCAAAAGAGTGTTGATTGTGACCTATGTTATGAGAGGGATTCACGGTCATTAGGTTTTACCTGATGATCGTGACATAGGTTTCTTTTCAATTCTGAACTGAAACTTGGGCTATGTCACGATCATTAAATTTTTTCTGTTGACCATGAGGTTAATTTTGCCCAGAGGTAGATTTTTAATTTTTACTTGAACACGATTTTAGACCTAGTAAACGATATTTTCAGGAAAAATATTCTTCTACAAAGTTATTCCACTATGTCTATAGTTTTCAAAAAAATAAAAATAACTCAATTATGACTTCTAAATCTTAAGATATCACTAAAATATTACAGACTGCTCCTAGATGACAAACAACAAAGGTCTGTCAAATTCAAGCTCAATTTTGAATATCTTAGAGGTAGAGTCAGGTTTTGGGATCTTCTATAAAGTTGTATATCTTTGTCTTATCATTCATTTACAACTAGAATCACATCACTCAAACATCTATATAAAAAGTTATACCCTTTACACTAAAACTGGTTCATATAAGCTCTAAACAGATTTTCACTTTTTCACTTTTCAAGATACAAATCATTATTCTCACCCAACAACAACATCATCAATCATATCTATCATCAAATACACATAACTATAGCATATTCAGCAATTGAATCAAATAAATATAGCAAAAAAAGTGAAAAACTCCCAAACCTTATTAAGGCACCAAATTTCATTTTTTTCTATCTCTCTTGCTCTCTCATTTTTCCTTGCTCCATTCTACTCTCCTTTCTTCATAGGATGATTCATATGTATAAGTATCCATTTAAATCCTTCAACCCAATATCTAATTTTAAGAAAAATAAGAATAAGAGAAGAGAAAATCATTACCTTAAGAGACATACCACTAAATTCTCTCTCTTAAACTATATGGCTAAAATTTGGAATTTTTCTTTGGTGGAATTAGTCTTTTTGGGGAGGATAAGTGACTGAAATAAGTTTTCTAGAGGAGTGGCCGGCCTCCATGACTTTTATACCCAAAATTTTCCTTCACTTATCTAGAACTCTATAGGAAAAAGCCTAGGAGTTGGGCTTCATCCATGGGCCTCCTTATGGGCCTTAAGTAAGCCTAAACTTCTCTTCCATTTCATCCCCTTTCTTTCAAATTAAATCCCTCTATATTATACTTCCACCCAATTATGCATGTGCATGCTTAATATGAAAAAAACCATATTCCCCCTTAACTTTAGATTAATTTCATTCGGGTCCTTTCCTGCACTTTCAATACACATCTCTCTATAGTACATCTATCATACATCCTAGATATATCTGATCACAACTAGGGTATGAATTAGGGCCTTATAGTTGGGGTGCATTGACAAATTCTACATTGAGTTATTTAAACATGGATAGGGCAAAGCGATTAAGAAATATGATGAAGCAATAAGAGTCTTAACCCGTCGATCATATAACTCAATTGGGGAGAAATGGCTAAGGACTTATTCTTTGTTGCCGGAGCATACTCCCTCTAGTTAGTGCTCCGATGAACCAATGGCAGTTAATGAACCTGTAACTGCTGTTGGTAGGAACGAAGGGTTAGTTTATGGTAAGGGTATTATACTAAATAAGGAGTTAGTGGAACATTCAACTGCTATTTTATCGGATGATGGGAGGAGTAGTTTTTCAATTGATATTAAACTGCAGATAATTCTCCTATGCTAGCTCAATAAAATGGGATTATGATTTCTATTCTAAAATGCAGGCGTCTAGATGAGGATAGTGAGTTGGGCTTAAATGATGATAGTGAGATGGGCTTAAATGTCGAGGTTAATTTGCTTCGTGTATCTCTTTTACCTGATCCAAAAAATAAACTTATGGCGAGTCCTGGGGTCCAGACCCGCTAATCACCATGAGTTGCCTCAGCTAGAACTGTAATGGTCTCAATATCGGATCAGCCGCGAATAGTATTTTTCGATAGTGAATAATGCTTTCGAAGGTGAAAAATATTTTATTTGATCATCAAAAAATGTTACTCATGGTTAATTCAGAGTTAAAATTTGGAGTAAAATTGAGATCAAATAGGCCTCCAAAATTCGAATATACGAAAAAGATTACGGTTCGGTTCAAATAATAACTAGGTTTCTAAAATTTGATCAAGCCTATAAAAATAGTAAATGAGCTTCAAAAATGATAGATCTTCCTAAAATAATATTTAGAATTTACTGGCAGTAAAAAGATACTTTTTTAATGACACTGGTAATTATCGAATCGAATCGATTTAATTGAGTCGAATTAAAAATGAACTCCGATTGAGTTAAAATTTTGTGTACAATCTAGTTTATATATTTTATGAATGATGAAATTAAATTTGGGATGAATTAGATTTGGGATGTGAGAAAACCACAGAAAAACTGCATGTTGGGCTTAAATTGTGCGATTGGGCTTGTAAATGTGGGCTTAAGGTTGGACCAAGACCCAACCCATTTGAACAACTATAAAACCAAGAGGAGGAAAATATTTTGACTGAAATCCTTATCTTTTTCAGCTCTCCTCTCTCTCTTAGCTTGGCCGAATGTCTCATTCTCCCCCCTCTCTCAAATTTTTTCAACTCTTTTCCTAATTCCTCATCAAATTCAAGTATTTCAAGTGTGATTCAGTCTCCCTATAAGATCCTCAATATCCTTAACCTTTGATTTGAGTAAAAATAGTGGATGAAATCAATGAACAAAGTAAAAAACTTGATTTTGGGTAAGTGGGATTTAAGTTTTAAATTTAATTTTGAGGTGCTTAGAGATGTTTTTAGGTATCAAGAATTCATTTATGAGGTTATTTGAGCAAAAGAGATCAAGATCTTTGTGTTTCAATTGATGAGAATTTTGGCCCCATGTAGATAATCAAGTTGGTGTTCAAGCTTCCAAGAAGAAAGGTAAGAAAAAGGAAGTCTATGAGAGCTTGAGCAAGTGTATAAGGTTTGTGGCTATAAAATCCTTTAATTTCCTTCAAATTTGAATGTATTTACATTAGGTAACTTAAGTGCAATTGTGTTAAATGCATGATTAACTGAATATAAGTTTAGAAAAGTGATTAAAGGCCTTTAAAATAACATTTAAAATGCTTAAATGAAATTAAAAGAATTGGTAAGATGTGATACCTACCTTAGCCGAATGAACCCTAAGTGTATACTAAGGTATATTTTGTATGTACATGATGTTTAATGGCATAAAATGAATTTATACATGAAAAGAAGTGTCCATGAATTTATTTGAATTTTATGAAATATGTATGAATATTTTAGAGTGTGAAGTTTCATTATATACAAAGTGAAAATGATGAATTATGATGAGATAATTCATGAAATGTGCAAAAATGATGAATATGTTGAGTAACTAGTGTATTGAAATGTAATTTTAAATGAAAGTGTTAAAATGAGAAAAGTGAATTTAAGATAATTAAGTAATTTTTGCCTTTACTAGTAATCTAGCGGTCTAAATTTAATTTAGAATATGTTTGGCTGGCCAAAGGGATACCCATACTGCGATGCAAGTTATGGTGACTTGCTTTACTCTGGTAGATTCGTGATGGCCTCCTATAGTGCAATGATATGTTACATGTTATATGTTATATGTTCAGTAAAAGTGTTGGAGTGGTCATTTGGGATCATTTTTCAGTGTAATGCAGTGGATCTATTGGATCTACATCCCGTATATCCGGTCCATAAATTTTTTTCAAGTTTGTATTAGGGGTATAATGGTAAATATAGCTTAAAAATACAAAAAGTGAAGTGAAAATGAGAATTAAAGTGAAAAAAAAAAGACTTAAATGAAAGAAAATGAAAGTTTAGAATCAAAATGGTAATTTACCTAAATAATAAGTTTAGCAGGTAAAAATGACAAAATAGTGAATGAACGGGTTAAAAATGAACTTTTATAGTTTCGAAGGATTAAAATGAAAATTGCCATAAAAATGGAAAAAATAGAGATTAATTGGTAATTTGTATGTCAAATAATGAATTTAGAGAGAAAAAAAGTCAACTAGTGGTAAAATTGTAAATAAGGTATAAAATGATAATTTTGTAATTAATTAAAAAATAAGGACTAAAATGAAATTTTACCATAGTGATGGTATTTAATATCATAAAATGTAAAGTGAAGTGATAATTGCGTTTTATTGAAGAATTAAGGAATTTTGCACGTTTGATGCATTTGTACATAATATGAAAATTCATAGATTTATAGCCACCATTGAACATGTTTAATGCTCGGCATATAGTATTTTATACATGTAGATCCTAGCACTTAAGCGAAGCAAAGTACATTGGAGCCTAGTTTTTGAAGAGAGAAGAATAGGAGGAAGTTCTTTTTGTTTGGCATATATATATTTAGCCAACTCTGAAAGTTAAAGTTTGGATCGTAATATGAACAAATATGACTATGTATACTTGTGATATGAAGTAGTGATAGAATGGTTGTGATGGATGAATATTTGTATTGTTTATAATTGTTGTACCTTGAGGGCTGTGAAATTGTTTACCGTGCAGGTTGAATAAGTTAATTTTTATACCATCATATTGTCGAAATTTTTATCAAATAAATGGTAAATTGGACAGTTATAAGTCAATCGAAAAGTATAAACTTGTAACCAACAATAATTAAAAAAGCTTGTTGTCAGTGAATATTATCTATGGTTCAGTATAAGGTTTGGAAAAAAAATCTTCTTAGATCGACATAACTTTGATATAATAAGGGTGTTACAGGAACTGTCGTGGGCTGGGCAATCCACAGGCAATTAGGATCTTGAAAGACCTTATTTATTGTAAAAAGCCTTAATTTATCTTCCTTATAGAAACTCTTTGTAGTAGAGACAAATTGAAAAGTTTAAGAAGATTATTGGGTTTTGAAGGTGCATTTGGGGTGGATTGTGTGGGTCATAGTGGAGATTTAACTCTTTTATGGAAGGAGAAGAACTCTGCTAAATTAATTGGCTATTTCAGATATCATATTGACGTAGAAGCGTTTTTGCAATCTTCTGCTCGATGGCATCTTACTGGGTACCATAGGAATTCAAATCGAGGTAGAAGGGAGTAGTCTTGGTCTCTTATCCATAAGCTAGCATCTTTCTCTACTCTTCTTTGGTGTCTGTTAAGAGACTTCAATGATTTGGACTTCAGGATTTGGGCATGGAAGGGTATCTATTTACGTGGGCTAGAGGATCAGGTCTGTCACTGGTTAAAGAACGATTGGATAGGGCTTTTGCCTCAAGTAGTTGGGTTTCTCTCTTTTCTAGTCTCAAAGTGAGTAATCTCCTAGCTAGTTCATCTGATCATTCCCCTATTTTCGTAGCTCCAATTTTTGCTGCAACTACTACCTCATCTTATTGGTTTAGGTTCAAAAATGCCTGGACTCAAGATGAGAATTTTTTTAAATTTGTTTTTGAGTTTCGGCATTGATACCCTACAGCTCAACTAGAGGATAAAATTAAGTTTTGCTCAACAGCCTTAGCTAAATGGGGATGCTCTAAGATGGGCAATTTTCCTAAGAGGTTAGCCGACTTGAGGAGACAAATGAGATTTATTTGTTCACAGAGAGCTCCTATTAATCATCCTGAGATTTTGGATTTTCAACAACAGTATCATATCAACAGAAACTCTTTTGGAAGCAGCGGGCTAATTTTTCATAGCTTAAAGAGGGTGACTCAAACTTTAATATTTCCATGCTATTGCATCTAAAGAAGAAATGGAATAACAGAATTTCCCAACTGAAGGACACTATAGGTCAATTTCGTAACTGGGATAATGGTATGGATACTGTAATTCTTGATTATTTTCAATCCATTTTCTCATCTAATGACTATGGTTCGGATAGGGTATCTGCTAGTTTGCGTAGTAGAATTACAATAGAGCAAAATGAGTTCTTGGGTCAAGATTTCACGCAGGCTGATGTGAAAGAGGCTCTTTTCAGTATGCATCTTGACAAGGTGCCTGAGTTAGATGGTATGAATTCGAATTTCTATCAACGCTGTTGAAGTATTATGGGAGAGGATGTGAGCCGTGATTTTCTAGAAATTATTCGTAACCGTAGTCATTCTGAAGGCTTATCTGACACTGCTATTGTTCTAATTCCTAAAAAGAACGATATGAAAGTTATGGTAGACCTACAACCAATTGCTTTGTGTAATGTCAGGTATAAAAAAGTGGCTAAGATGCTTGCAAATAGATTGAAATTTATCTTACCATCGATAGTTTCTAAGTTTCAAAGCGCTGTTGTTCCAAAACGGTTGATTGCTGATAATGTGGTGGTGGTCTTTGAAATAATGCATTCTCTAAAGCGTAAAACACAAGAAAATGATGGTTTTGCTGCTTTTAAACTTGACATGAGTAAGGCGTATGATCGGTTAGAATGGGATTATGTAAAAAAAGTGTTGTTTGCTTTAGGTTTTAATGCTCGTCGGGTTTCTCTTATGAAAATGTGTATGAAAGCTATCAAATGTTTTGTGAGTTGTGATAATAAGCTCTTAGCTCCTTTTTTCCCAAAAGAGGTCTATAACAAGGAGAAACTCTGTCTCTATACCTCTTTATTCTCGCAGCTGAAGGTTTGTCGGCATTGATTCAAGAAAAATAAGTTGCAAATTTGATTCATGGTTGTCATGTCTATATTGGTGCTCCTCGGGCTAGTCATTTACTATTTGCCGATGATTGTTACATATTTTTTAAAGCAACTGAACTTGAAGCTATTGCAGTTAAGTCAGTTCTTGAGGTTTATGCAGCTAAATCGGATCAAGTGGTTAATTTTGATAAATCTGCTATTCAGTTTAGCAAAAAATGCTTCTACTTATGTTAAAAAGCAAGTCTGGTCTATTTTATCAGTAAAGGAAGAATCTGTGTTCCCTTCCTACCTTGGTCTTCCTTCTTTCATAGGGAGAAACAAATGGGAAGTATTTGCTTTTATTGAACACCGAATCTGGAAGCATTTATAAGGGTGGAATAAAACCTTTTTATCTAGGGCGGGGAAGGAAGTGTTGTTGAAGACCGTGGTTCAAGCGATCCCTAATTACATTATATCAGTATTTTTACTACCTCTTGATATTCGCACCATGATTGAACGGATGTTAAATTCTTTTTGGTGGGGAACAAAGTTTAATGGCTCCAAAGGAATTGCTTGGTTATCTTAGAAGTGCATTTATTAGCCACGTAAATTTGGTATGGGTTTTCGGTTAATTCATGACTTTAATCTGGCCTTGCTTGGCAAGCATTGTTGGCGTTTAATTTTTGATTTTACTCACTCCGTTTTTTTGTATCTGTCATTTTTTTTAGTAAAATTCAAATTTTATTTATTTGTTATTTTTAGATTTTCAATATAATTTAATTTACATTTTCAATTTATTTTTCTTTTCAAAATTTGAACCAATCAAATTTGATAATTTAGTTTTAATCACGTAATTTAATATTAAATTTAAGTATATTTATTATTTCGTAATTCTAGTGAAAATAATAAAAGTGACTAATAAAAAAGAACGGAGAGAGTAATTCTTTAATGGCTTGAGTTCTTAAAGCCATATACTACCCAAACTTGTTTCTGTTGTCTGCTCACCGTCTAAAGTCTAATCCATTTCCTTTGGTCCGGGTAGAAGCAGATTTTGAGATAGTTATTAGAGCTTTGAATGACAAAAAGTGTTATGTTTCAGACTTTGGTAGTATTATTTCCGATTGTCTTTCCCTTTTTCCTTGTTGATGTAAACCTTAAATTTGGTTTTGTTAAATGTTTTGGGACACGATTTCCCCTTCGTGTATTTTTTCAGCTCTTGGGGCTGAATTTGTTTATTCTCATTAATGAAGTTCAGTCTGTGTTGTCAAAATAATAATAATAATAATTATTATTATTATTATTATTTTAATCAGTAATAATGAGAAGAAGAAAGTCAGCTTGTTGGAGGCGCAGGCGCAATGAACGAAGTAATGCACATGCACTTAAGAAGCTAAGTAACAGTTCGTATCCAGAAAAAAAAAAAAAAAGTTTACTACTTTTTCTTTCTTTTTTTTTAAAAAAAAGTAAAATAGGACATCTAATTCAGTTTTTGAAATTATTAGGATATGTTTATTATGATGTAATTAATTGTAATGTAATGAATTAAAATAATTACATTATTGTGTTTGGTTGCATTAGCAATGTAATGCAAATGCTAATATATTCCTATAATTTATTGGATTATATGAGTATATTGTGATATGATTGTATTTATAATTATCAACTAATTTTTATATAATTATTTTATTTTATATAATTATTTTATATATTTATATATTTATTATATTATAAAAATACAAAAATTCGGATAAAATATAATGCTTAAAAAAATTTTATAGTAAAAATGCAATCTCATATAAAATGACAATTATACTAAATTGGAGAGAATAAAATTTAAATTGAAAGAGACGAAAGTAATGAAAAATAGCATAAAATATCATATATTAGAGAATACATCTATTAATCTATTAAAAATTTAAAATTCGGTTATCATGGATGATTTAATACAATGGTGGTACATAATTTACATGTGACTATTAGTGAATATGCACCTCCAAAATCGTATATGAGTTCGTCTAAAATTCCTACAACTTTAAGGCTAAAAAATATTTAGTATGGATTTAACCCCGATTCATGAAATGAATACTATTATTATTATTATTATATGATTAGAGACTTTAAATTCAATGAATACGGTCACCGCCATGCGGGGCTTAACATAAACATGTGTATGAACACAATTCAGCACCAATAAATCATGTAATTAAAAAGGCAAAATAATATTAAAATATAGTTTCAACCTTTTCCCATGATTTCTTATCAAAGGTTCAATGGATGAATAATGTTGGTGAATGGAATCATGAAGTTGAAAAGTATACAGCAGCCATGCCCTCTTGGTGGCGGTCCATTCAAACAAGATTTCAATTGAAGATCACATCAATAATCCCATTATTCACGCACCACCAATGCTGTTATTATTCTGCTATTCTTCCTCTTCTAGAACAACAGAGACCCCAACCCAGAACAACAGAGACACTCGTAATTGGGTCATGGACTCATGGCTAAAATCCTCAAAGCACATTTCCCACTTGGTTTGATTTTCTAAAATAATGTTTGTTAAATCGATCAAAATAAAAAATTTTAATCTTAAATTATAATATTTTTTGGATCAAAATATAAAATAGTTAAAATAAAATTAAAAATTATTCGAATTTTTTCAATTATTTATTAAATTTTTTGGAATAAATTAAAAATATATTTTTTAAAAATTTTAATTATTTTTTATCTGACAAAATATATAAATGTATATCTTAATCTATTATTAAGATATTTATATCTTGATTTTTCAAAATATAGATAGTTAAACAATCACTTGATTTTTTTTTGTTGAATTCATTTTTTTAATAAATGTTTGAAAAAATTGAAAAGTTAAAATAATTTTATTTTCAAAAAAAATTGAAATAATTTTATTTTCTTTTCATTATACTTTTTTTAAGATTAACAAATACTATCTTAGATAAATTTAACTCGACATCAGACTTAATTGCTCTTAAATTCGTCAGTATTGCTCTCAGCTATGATATCTCTCGGGAATTATGAAATCTCATTTTTTTATGTTTTTCTCAAATTGAATTTATGATATCTACTAGAATGAACTATGAACGATTTTATATTATTACTTTAGGTCCATGTGAGTTTTTTCTGGGCTTTACAATAATTAATGAAAATTTTAACTACAGTTCTGGCTTGCCAAAGCCTTGAGAAGAGTTAATGGTGGGGGGATCCAATCGGATAATGACCACTTGCAAAAATACTTTGTCCGGATAGATTGAACATAAGCACTCGAAAGATTAAATCAAGGACTGAGGAATAGGAAATTCTAAGAGAGCACGCTTTTCAAGGATTTGTTAGCTCTAGTCCCTACTTATAAGGGTATTTTTATATGAGACGCGAGGGTGCACTTGAGTGCTTGAAATATGGCTATTAAAATATCAAGACAAGTGAATGACGACGTGACAAAAAGCAAGTTGGAGGCATGAGCTCTGTAGTATATTGATGGACTGAAGTGACCTTTAGATTTATCAGTCTGATCGAACAGTATGCGGTTACCTTCCAATTGTCCACTTGTCATGTGCTAAGCTTTTCTGTAATTGGACCTTTGGGGTCCAAGACTTGGGCCCAAATGATAATCTAGTATTATCAAAGCCTAACCAAGTTCTATCGTTGAAGAAAACTATTTCACTACAGGCTTTGTAAAAATAAGAAACGGACAACACTTAGACTGAATTTAATTCAAAACGAATGCAATCATACTCTACCATTGGCATTTATACAAAATAGTTCTTACTCTGCACAATCCTTAAAGACATGGATCGGTCTAAGCAAAGAAGAAAGAGATTGGCAGGTTTCAAAGATAGAATCTGACACACAAGTAATCCTCATAAGAGCAATTGCAAATTTAGTAATGCATGATTCTTGGCAACCAAACACACATAATCACCGCTTCAAGGCATTCTAGGATAATTATAGGAAAAAACAAAGTACAATAATGAAGAAAATAACGTTCACCTATCAAATTAATAGTATGATACAAAACAGCATTATTTGGAATGCAATATATGAATTATCTCACACACGTGTATGTTCACTTGTTCAGAAATCAGAAGCTTCAGACCGAGTATTCAAAAACTAACTTATCAGCAGACGTTTCTCAAGCAAATGACCATGTGACACGGGGAAGTTGTACAAGAGTTCCCTCAGATTAGTAAAGAACTAGCCGACCTGCTCAACAATAATAAACATCATGGAAACCGAAGAAGCTTATTCACAGCTGTGTCCAGAGCATCCACATTTCTCCTCAGGATTTTTCTTCATGCGCATCAAGGAAACAAAGACAACCAATATAACAGAAAACAAAGCCATAAAGCAGAATTGCATGAAGCTACAGAAAGATCATTTATCTGTACCAATAATTTAGCATATTAGTGTATATGCAGTTCTTTTGAACTGTAAAAGAACAAAGATCCACTTGGTAATTCAGCTCCCTTCAAGCTAGGAGGAACTTTTGAGTTAAAAGTGAAATTAAAGTGATTCTTCTGCTGTTCTTTCCTCCAGACACTTAGAAAGGAGTAGAAGAGGCAATTAAACCAGAATACTATTACAAAACAAATGAGAAGGATACAGTTTTCCAGCTACGGCGTCAATGCCCTTCATTTCCTCATTTAATCTGCAAAATAAGTTAAAAAGAATGAAGTTATAAAAATGAACTATTCAACACGTCTAATTATCTGCAACAACGTGCCAAGAAGCCCCCCTTTCTTATGGATGCCAAAGGAGATACCAGCACCAAGAAAGCGAGCTACTGATTGCAAAGTGTTATGCCCAACCAGTTTTCATACAAAACAGTTATTTCTGGATTCTGGGGTACCAAATAGTAACGGCAAAATTAATTCTGAGAGAACTATAATGAAAGAAATATACATACATCAAAAGAACTAAGCTTTAGGTATGACACAGTACTTTCTAGTTCATAAAATTTTTAACCATCATGACATGGTAACCACTAATTGCACTGAATGAGGTGCACACTAATTTAACACCACCGTGCCCACCAGTTTTGAGAGTGATGAGATAGTCTGGAGCACAGTACAGCAAATAGTAGTGAGAAAGAAATTCTCTTAAGAATTAAGTTCCATCATGAGCAATCCAGAACAAGTGAGAATAAGCTGAGGCAGTCTAGTAACCAATATCTAATAGAGTGCATCTCCCTCATGAACTGAGAATTAACATCTTATGCATAAGTTTTCTTTTCTTTCCTGCCAAATGTAAACCTGAATTTCTAAACTACACCCTGTGCCAGACATTTGAATCACTTACAACCCCAAACGCGTGCCAGTTAGCTAAAACAACATGCATGTCCTAGATGCACTACCATCTATTCAGAATCTGCAGATATTTCACTATGCAAAATTGTTCAAAGTCCAAAGTTCTCAGATTTTGGTAGGCGTTAACTATGACTTGATTATTAGTTGCCTTAAATTAGCTCTCTTTTCCCTAATAAAATGCATGAATTAATGTATATGTCCATTGCCTCGCAATCCAGCAACGCAAATTTCCTAAAGCATTAGCACACAGAGAATTACCGAAGACACGAATTTATATACCGATTCCCCTTCGTTGCAGCATCAAGCACTGTATGAAATAATATTAGAATTGTAAAAATCACACTTTTTTTTAAAGGAAAGTTATCGTAAAATGCAAAATTTACCGGATTCCTGAAGACGGCCGGCGGCGTCGCCGAAGCAGTGCATATGTTCAACGGAATTGGTAGTAACCTATAGTTGAAGACATAAATTCTCGGGAATCAAACGGAAAACTGAAAAGGAGCATTTAAAAAAAAGACCTGAGAGTAAAATTAAAAGATGACCTCGGATAGAGCCAAGCGGAGAGAAGCGAAGAGGCCATTGTAGCTCTCGGCGATGGCAACGGAGTCCCTCTCGACGATTTCCAGAGCCTTGAAGATCTCGCTCTGGTTCACGGCGGGTTTCTGCTCACTGCAGTCGGTTTCATCGGGCTTCCTCGTCGATTCGGAACACACGGACGGTTGATCGAGTTCTTGTTGAGTGATTATGGCTTCGGTAACCGTTGATTGATCGCTCTCAGTCTGATGCGGAGACTGTTCTTCTGTTTCCATCTTGTTCTTGTTGGTCGTTATAATTGCGGTACCAAAGACCGGACTTTCACGGTGTTGATTCTCTTGGTGATTGCTTCGGTACGATGTCGTTTTTCTTTATCTTTTCTGTTTTTGTCCCCGGTGGTAGTGATACCAACAAGATTTTGATACGAAATGGTTAAAATTTGCCATAAATTGAGATATGCAGTAAACAAAATAAAATTTAAATGAATAATTATCCAAAAAATAGGAATATAATCCAACGATTTAAATACGTTCAGACTACACGGATAAATTAGAATGTAAGGCTATATTCGGTAGGATGGATTGTAATGTATGTAATGCAAAGTGTAATTAATTATTTATTTGTTAACATAAATTTTTTACAATGAAATGTAATCAAGTTTACAAATATATTTCTAAATACATTTACTAATCCTTCAATTTTATTTCTTATTTTTTATTATATTATTTTTACGAGTTCAAAGATTTTGCAAATTATTTTTAACATGATATTGGAGTGTTGATACTAATTTTTTTTATTTTAATGAATTAATACATTTTTATCATGAATTAATTTATTTTAATGCTAGTTTTAGCATGATCGGGATGAATAATACCGTCCGAGGGTTGCCGAAAATTGTAAAATTTTTATTACACCACTTTAAAGTATTATTTATGACGAGTACAGTGATATAATTTGAGGAAAAAATGAATTTATTTAGGCCACCAAAAGTCAAAAATAAAAATAAATAGCGGAACCATAAAGAGTTGACCTAAATTATGACTGGCTAAAAAATATTTTACAAATCTTAAAAAATTATTTTGATTGCATAGAATCTTTTGAAATAATACAAATAAATTTTTAAAAGTGAAAATTTAATTTTTAGATAAATCCAAAAAATTGACTTTCGGATTGATAATTTAATTTCGGACTTTAAAATATACCGAAACGAACTCGTTTTTGGGTAAAATTTTAAAACCAACCTAAATAATATTTTTGTATAATTTTGAAATAATTTTAGTAAAAATTTGATAACAAAATAAATTGGATCGACCAATTATAAGTGGACAAATGGATTAATCATAGCCATTGGATAAAAAACTTGATAATCAATTTATGGTCCTTGATCAAGCCATATATAAGCATTATACATTTAAAATTTTCAACTATTTTTCACTCATATTTTCAATTAAATATAGAAATGTATTAGTATTTACATATCATTACTAATGTAACCAAATATAGTATTTTAATCATAATTACATTGTATTACATTACATTTCTTAATCCATTATATTATCCAATACATTACAATTCATTACATCTTATCAAATATAGCCTAAATTTTTTATTTTTAAAGAAATAAAATAAAGATATAAAAACTTAATTGCTTGCTTAAATCATTTAATCATTTATAGTTCTGAAAGCATTTTATTTAGTTCTTTGATAGTACTTTTCAGCATGCTACTGGCAATTTGTTATTTTAAATGTTTAATTTTAGAGGATTTTTTTTTTTTACCAGCTGTGTGCATATGCATATATAATTATATATAATTTTCATAAAAAATTAAATAATTCTAATTTAATATATTAAAGCAATCAATATTCAATAGCAAATTTTTACCATACATTTATAGTTTTTTTTCATTGGATATCAATTATTAGCAATCGTTATTAACTATGAGTAGAATCGTTAGGTCAAACAGACACTCAGTATTTTCATAGGCTAAGTAAGATTTTAATGGTAAAAGTGTATGTTTTGAGATGAGAATATATATATAACCCAATATAACAAGCTCAAAACTTAATAGCGATTAGGAGTTTTACGAAGTATATTAATTTTATTTCACTCAATTTGTAAATTTCAAATTCTTACATGGATTAAAAAGAAAATTAATTATAATCAATTTTATAAAATCTTCATCATCAATTTTCTACATTTATATACTTCTACTTTATTAATGATATATTTTTTCTGGTTCAAACGAGGATAAAATAAAAAAATATTAATTTAATGCTGATTGAAATTTGTCAAATTGAATAAAATAAAAATTTTGGAAAATAAAATAAAATAAAAAAATCCGTAAATATTTTTGGGTCGAGTGAAATGAAAAGGTAATTTTTTATTTTTTTATTAAATGAACTAAATTATTAATATTAAGTAAGTTCTTGTAACAATCAAAATCACTAATAAAATAATGTTTGGCTATTGCAAATGTTTTTAGTGAGAATAATGTTTGAACGGAGTTTAAATTGGATCCAAATTTTTAAGAATTTGGGTTATACAATTCAATTATCACTTAATATTAATTTAACATCATAGTTAATAATTATTTATTTTTGGAATAATAAGGTTTCGTCTAAAATTTAATTCAAAATTTCTCAATTTCAGTACAAATCAAAAATATTTTGGAGCGTAACTTGTAAGTTCAGTTCGTGCATATTAAGAGGAAAATTAATCAACTGGATTAATTGCCTATTATTAACAATAAGACAACTTAATCAACTCAAAATGATTATTTTCCCCATCAAATGTGTGAATGGATGGGCGATAACTTTCGATTTGAACAGCCATGCACACATTGTTCCAGAGAGAGGTAAATGGCCATTTCAGAATATATATATATATATATATATATATATATATATATATATATATATATATATATATATATATATATATATATATATTACTTTGAATTAATTATGATTATTTTTCTTGTCAAAAAAAATTATGATTATTTTTTTGTTTATGTATGTTTGCTTATTCTAATAAAAAAATAAAATAATTCTACTTTATTTTTATTATTTTAATTTTTTTGAAAATGTTATTATTTCAATTAGAGGTCACTTTTTTTTTAATACATATTTAAATTTACTTGTGTTTTCATATATTCATATTTAATTTTTTATATTTTGTTATTCAAACCATTCATACAACCATAATATTTAAAAGGAAACAATATTAAGTATAGAAATTTATCAGAAAACTGACAAATATTTCCACTGAAAGAAATAAACAATTGTTATTCCAAATATTTTGATCGTAGTAATTAATATTTCCGTGAATGGAAATTTTAATGGAAATATGATTTTATTATAAATATAATTTTTTATTAAAAAAAATAAAAACTCGAACTAGAAAACTTTAAATATACTAAACGCCAGAATTAAAAAAAAATGCATTCATCAGCATTAATAATTAAATGATAAAAATTATTTATAATTTAAAAAGTTGAGACTATGATAATTTTTTTGATTAACTATAATTCGATTTTCATCCACTTTAAAATTTAAATATATATAATAGGCTACTCGTTTCAAATAGATAGTCACGAATTTCTTTTTCATTTGTCCCATATTATTTTACATTATAATTAATTGTTCAATTTTCTGGTAGAAAAAGACTAAGACTAACTAGAAGATTTAACAATACAAAATAAATAGCCTCCTTTTCTCCGTAGCATGCACAAAAAAATATAGCCTCTTTATTTACCTAGATTCAAAATCTTTTATTTAATATTGAAGCTGTAATCAGTTAATTTACGGGCATCAGCATATTTTCTCTTTCGTCTTATTTTTTTATTAAATTTATATTTGTATTTTTCAAAAATTTGATATATTTTTTTCAATTCTTTCTATAATAATTTTCAAATCAGTATAAATCTGAAATTTTAATTTTATTTATTATTTTTTTTTATTTATTTTTGATATTTTGATTTCAATAAACTCGAATTTAAATTTTTTTGTTTTAGATTTGATTTTATTTACCGTGTATAACAGGTGAACTAAGTTTTTCACTGAAAATCAGATTGCTCTTGATATGTTACTATTATCCAATATTTTTATGAATGAAATTCAGAAATATATTTCAGCATTTTCATTAGTTTTGTATGTTTTATATATTTTTAAATTTTATAAATTTATTTCTACTTTTCAGATATAATTTTTATATTATTAATAAAAATTTATTTTGCATTAAAAAATAATTAATTATTTAATTTTCTAATTTATCTTATTTAATATTTATTATTATCAACAAATATTAAATATTATTTCATAATTAACATATATACATTTAATAAATATAGAAACAAAATAATAAAAATATAAATAAATTATATTATTTCAAAAACTTTAATTCTATTTGCTTAATTTTTATAAAATAGAAATTGTGTAGCATTTTAAAAAATAATAATAAGATGATGATGCAATAACAAGCAGTTGGAAAATAATAATTAATTAATTATTTATTTAAATTTTAGTTCGTTACTAATTCAAATCCACAAATATCGCTAAGGAAAACCAAAACGACAAAAGCAACAAGGCGGGAACTCCACTCCAAATTTCGTGGGGGCGGGACCCACATACTCCAAATTTGTGGGGACCACAACCGAAAAATAAAAAATTACAAAAAACACAATATTTATTTATTTATTATTCTCCCAAAAAAAAAAAAAACGAAACAAAACAAAACAAAATAACGGAGACATCGCAGCTGCTTCAATTTTCCATTTCCTTTCTTTTCTTTTCTTTTCTTTTCTTTTTTCTTTGTCAGAATCAGAAAAGAAAAGAAAAGAAAATAAAAACAAAGGAAAATTGTAATTATTTCTTTTTCATCTTCATTTTACGATAATCAAAACCAGGAATCCAGCGATCTTAGGCTCGTTTCCGCTGCCTCATCTTCTGCATTTTATTTTTAAATTCCATTTTCTGCGATCTTCACGGCTTCACGTTGGCGGCTGCTACACGATCTCAGGTTCTCCTCCTGTCATCCTTCTTCAACTTTGAGCAATTGCCTACTCCACATTTTGTTCATAAAGTCCATTTTGTGAGAAATTTGGGGCTTTTGCTTGGATCTGGTGAATTTTTGCTGCATTGCGTGTTTCAGGCAAAATTCGTGGCTGGTAGGGTTTTTGTTTCCTTATTTTTTTTTCTGGGTTGATCTTAGTTCCAATGTCAGTTGAGTTAATGGATGCAAAATGCAGTTAAATGCAATATTTATCCCTTTTTGCTTGGATTTTTGTTTATTAAGAAATTGGAGCTAATTTAGTAGAGGGCTAGAAAGAATCTATGTTCTGCATTTCTTTTCCTCACTATTTTGGAGTGATAAATTATTTTTTTCTTTTCCTAGAGTAGAAAATGTTGTCTAAATTTAGCATAATCCTGTTGCTTGCGTAAATAAGAGGGCTAGTAGAAAAGCTTAGATGCTTCATTATTGTTGTTCCTTTAAAGGATTCAGTAATTTTTCTTTATCGTTTTACCTTTGGATATATTTTCAATGAGCGGAAAGAAGTAGCATATAGATTTTTGACTATGCTAGTCCCGCGTATCTACCTTGGTGCCATGAGCCAAATGTTGCGCTCCATTTACATGAATCTTGAACTTCAGATGTTATGAAAGAATAAAGTCTGGTTATTTGTACTGCTTACTTTGCTACAATGATATTGTACTAATTTCTTGATTTTACAATGATATTGTACTAATTTCTTGATTTTAGATTTGTAGGTTTTGATATTTCTTTTTTTGAAACATTCTTTTAATACTATGAAACTTTTGATTGTAGTCCTTTCCATAATCAGTTTGGCAAGGAAGAATCTAAATAATATCAGAATGGACATTCAACAAGAAAGGAAAGTAGGGGGAAATGGGGTATATGACAACTCAAATGGAAATCGTGGTCCGGATGTTGAAGCAAAAGAAAGGCTTGAAGGATCGGTTGATGGTAAGAAGGCTTCTTGTCTCTTTCAATTGATGGACACACAAATAACATCTTTTGTTATTACCTCTGCAGTCCATGTCTTACACGTGGACTTTGATTTGATTTTAGGTGATATACAATCATTAGTTGAGTGGTTGAACCATATGGTTCCCCATTTAAATTTGCCATTGGAAGCTTCAGAGGAAGAATTGAGAGCATGCCTTATTGATGGCACCGTTTTGTGTAGCATCTTGAACAAACTGAGACCTGGTTCAGTTGACATGGTTGGATTAATTTTCAATTACTTGTGTGCTTCATGATTCTTTTTTCATTGTGCTTTAGTTTTGGGTTTCTGGAATTTTTAAGACAGAGGTGATTTCTTTTATTTTTTTCTGGACTTGCTTGTTGGTTTATAGAGAGGCAACTCTGAGCCCGGTCCAGAAAAGATCAAAGAGTTTCTGGCAGCAATGGATGAAATGGGATTGTCTAGGTTTGTACTTGCAGACATACAGCAGGTATGGAGACTCTGGTAACTATAGCAACTAATTTCAAAATGGCATCTTGATTTAATTTATCTGATAATAATTAGGGCTATTGAACTCGTAACAGAGTAGAGCCCACTTGACCTTAGGTCTGTTAATATCAACAAATATTCACCTATAATTAGTTTATATGTTGGGTACACCGACACAATTTACGGCTCTATTTTTGTCCCTATCTCTTTCTTTTCCAGTTTTAGATAACCTGAGATATTTTGCAGGGGTACATGGTGCCTGTTTTGCAATGCCTTGATACACTTAAAGCACATTTTCCTAATAAACGTGGGCAAGAGAGCTTTCGTAATCATTCACGAAGGTTATGGAATCTATTGTTGTCAAATACCAAAGGGACGCATGAACATGTGCCTGCATTGGGATTTGGAGAGCATGAAGCAGAAGTAGAGTTTTCAGGAACAATTGACCGTTCTCAAGGGGATGCATCAACATGTGAAGAAAACTCTGCAATATATGGAGCAGAGAAGCAAGGGCATTTTATCGGTGGGAAGCACCAATATGCCATACATCAATCTGTAACTTCAGGTCTGACAAAGCAAAGAGAAGTTAAATATGAATGAATCTGAATGGCCAAACCCAATTATGTGCATGATAAAATTAGTATAGCATAAGCAAAAGTTGTAGTGATAATCTTAAGATTCTAAGTAATTCCTTAATTAGCATTACGCATAGTCATCTTAAGAAGTTAATGCTCTTCTTTTCATATGAAATAACCAAGCTAAAAGTTGAAGTCCAAGCTGGGGAACAACTTTGCTTATCATAAGACAAAATGCGGGTTGATGAATTACTTTTTTGTTGGAATTGTACAATAGTGGATTCTGATAGGGACGGCGATTTTCTGTTTTGCAAGGGTTGGATTTGTACCTTTATTGGATTGGGTTTTCTTCTTAGGAAAGGGACAGGTAGAGAACTGTAAAACTTGGCCTGGGTGCATTGTGGGGACTGTTATGCCAGTCTTCCCTTTACTGCCTCTTCACAGAGGTTGCCAGTAATTGACTGTCAACATCTCCTTTCCCATTCTGGAACTGGTCCTTTCCTGCATGTATAATATGAGCTTATTTGATCCTTCTCCCCCTTTGATTTATTTTCCAGAGTCATCTGCTGATTTCCTACATGATGCTGGACATAAATTTTCTGAGGAGTTGTTACTACGCCATGATATTTCGGATTCTAAAATTTTGGAATTGTTGAAGTTAAATGGATTGGATGTAAGCTACTCAACTTGACTTTGCCAATGTTTGGATATGTGATCTTTATTATGTAAGTCTGTAAACCACTTGCACTGAATCTTCTCTGATGTACTTTTGTAATTCCTTTTGCAGAATGTGTCAACTCAAAAGTTGTTCAGCTTAGTCAACTGGATTCTGGATGATAGCATTGAAAAGAAGAATGGCTCTATCCAGCATGTATGGCTGCGAAAGGATGACACATATGTTATAGTTTTAGCCCATGCATTTCTTAGTGTAATTTCCTTTTTGACTTAATTGTTGGTTTTTAATGAATTTGCACAACAGATGGCATGCATAACGAAGAAAGTTGTTCAAGTAATTGAACAGCGATTTTCAACTCAAGCAGAGAACTTGAAAGATGTAATGTCTTGAAAATTCTTTCCTTTAATGTGTGTCTTCAAGCAAATGCACTACATCTTCTTGCATTTGTATGGCCATGATTGTATGCTTATGAAAGATATTGCATATGACTCATGCTTAGTCATACCTATACTTTTGCATGCTTTCAGCAAAACAATCTTTATAATATTCGGACACAGAAGTATCAATCAAGGATAAGAGCTCTTGAGGTACTTGCATCTGGGACCACAGAAGAATTTGAGGTATTTGGAGTGGTGGTATTGAGTATTGGTTTAGGTTTTCGAGCTTAATTTGCTTAACCGATTTGTGTCAAATTTTGGAATTGAACAGGTGTTACTGTCACAAATGCAGCAGATAAAGGTGTGGTTATCATCTTACCTTTAACTTGTCAATGCATTGTGGATTTCCATAGTTATGCTGCTTTACTGATTCAATTTGTATAAATTTCCATTTCCAACTTCCAAGTATAGAAAAGGGAAAACATGCAATTTTCTTTATTGCTGAACACTAGTTGAGTGTTTGTGGCAAAGAAGTGCATCTCTTCCATGAACTTCTCCAGCGCTTGTATTTTTTATTGTGAAGGAAAATGTATTAATGAGTTCTTGATGACAGTTCTCTTTTCCGAGTTATTTTTCATTTCTTTGATAATTGAAGTCTGTCTCTGTTAGATCTAATACAAATCATCTTTTTGCTAATTATGTGAAGAAGTTAGTGTGTCAGGGTAATAAATAGATAATAAGATTTTGGCAAAGATTGCTTTTGTGACTTAAGAGGATTATGTTAAAAGTATTAGGCGGATATAGCAATGCTGTTGTCCTCCAGGATTGATGAGGGAGGAGGAATTTCTAAAAAAGTCATGTATGTTTATTGTATGCACTTGTTCTGATGCTTTATCTTTCATCTATTTTGCAGCTAGAGAAAACCAAAATAGAGCTGAAAGAAAAACTTGAAGAACAGGATCTCCTTAGATTAAAGGAAGAGAAAAATCATAGCAATAACGAGAAATTAAAGCTTGAACAGGAACTGGAATTAGCCAAGAAGATACATGCAGAGCACTGCTTGCTGTTGGAGGCGCAAGCTAAGGAAACTAAAATTGAATTGGAGAAGAAATTAAAGGAACTTGAGCACTCTTTAGTAGATTCGAGAAACAAGGTGAAAGAACTTGAGTCGTTTTCTGAATCCAAAATTAAGAGATGGAAAAAGAAAGAGGGCACCTATAGGATCTTTATAGGTCATCAGTATAAAGCTTTACAGGTTTGTCTTTATTGACATATTCTTAATCTAGTATTATGTTGGTCTTTTTTATATATAATTATTAAGTTAGGCGGCATTACTGTTAGGAATTAAGGGTGGCATCTGATTCTATAAAATATGAAGTCTTGAAGGAAAAAAGGAGGTACTTTGAGGAACTCCAATGCTTGGGTAAGATTGAATACCTGATCTTGGTTTAGCCGGCATGCTGTTCTGTTGTGCTTTTTCATAGGTTGATCGTTTTGTTTTGCTGACACGCATGTTCTGTTGCGCACGTGACTTTCATCTTGAGCAGGAGTGAAGCTTAAAGGGCTTGCAGATGCTGCTGAGAATTATCATTCTGTGCTTGCAGAAAATCAAAGATTGTATAATGAAGTTCAGGACTTAAAAGGTGAATTTCTTTGTCCTACTTTGAGTTTACTTGGCTTGCTTACTTGATTCTCATATATGTTTTGTCACTAATTATAGGAAACGTTAGAATTTATTGTTGGATAAGCCCATTCCTTCCGGGGCAGATTCTTATATTTGTTTTCGCTAATTATAGGAAATATTAGAGTGTATTGTCGGATAAGGCCATTCCTTCCTGGGCAATGCAAGAAGCAAACCACCATCGAATATATTGGTGAAAATGGTGAATTGGTTGTTTCAAATCCCTTAAAACATGGAAAAAAAAGTCATAGACTCTTCAAATTCAACAAGGTTTTTGGTCCAGCAGCTAGTCAAGGTTTTTGATTTTGCTCTTTTTGTCTCTCATTTGCGATTTTATTGTGATACTTTCATTAATGCAACATACTTTTATGGAATAAAACATGCAATTTTTATTTATACTTTAAATGTCATCACTTTCAGAGGAGGTATTTTTGGACACCCAACCATTGATTCGATCCGTTCTTGATGGATACAATGTGTGCATTTTTGCTTATGGCCAAACTGGCTCAGGAAAGACTTACACGATGGTACATGCTAATTTATAAGTTTTCACTTTCAGTTACTACGGGTGCATAACCTGTACTCACATTTTTTTTTTGGTTGTTTTTGGGTGTTTCCATTCCTTAGAGTGGACCTAATTTAAAATCGGAAGAAGATTGGGGGGTCAACTATCGTGCGTTACATGATCTTTTCCAAATCTCTCAAAGCAGGAAAAGCTCCATTCAATATGAAGTTTGTGTGCAAATGGTTGAAATATACAATGAACAAGTTCGTGATCTACTCTCGAGTGATGGTTCTCAGAAACGATATCCTTCACTTATTCATAATTTTTTTGTTATTTTTGGATATTCTTTTCCATGTCTGAGTTTGCATACTCTGTAGCTTCTCCTGGAACGATGTCATGGGCTAGTGATATTTTTGCTTTTTCTTGTTCTATTTATTTGTGTAAACCTTTCTGTTCTCATCTAGTTTCGTGTTTATCAAATCAAAGATTAACATTGCTCTTAATCTTGATGTTGATGTGAAGATATTTGTTTTTCTTAACTTGCACACCCTTGGGATTTGGAGCACAACCCAACCAAACGGGCTAGCTGTCCCTGATGCTAGCATGCACTCTGTTGAATCAACTGCAGATGTTTTGGAGTTAATGAACATCGGGTTGATGAACCGTGCTATTGGTGCTACTGCGCTGAATGAAAGAAGTAGTAGATCTCACAGGTTGTTTTCTAATTATATTACCTGAAAACCAATTTTGACATGTCTTTTTAATTTTTGAGGTTTTTGACTTGATTCACTTTTCAGTGTTCTCACTGTTCATGTTCGTGGGATGGACTTGGAGTCTGGAGCTATTTTGCGTGGTAATCTACACTTGATAGATCTTGCTGGTAGTGAAAGAGTGGAGAGATCTGAAGCAACTGGAGACAGGCTTAGGGAGGCACAACATATAAATAAATCACTTTCTGCTCTTGGAGATGTGATATTCGCTTTGGCTCAGAAGAGTCAACATGTTCCCTACAGAAACAGCAAACTGACTCAAGTACTACAAAGCTCCTTAGGTATTTACTTTTAGCCATACATTGGCATGGTTTTGTAACATGAATTTGATTTTGTTCTAGCAACTCATCTTTTGTATTGTAATCTTTGATATTTTAGGTGGTCAAGCAAAGACCCTCATGTTTATCCAGCTCAATCCTGATGTAGATTCCTATTCTGAAACTATAAGTACCTTGAAGTTTGCTGAAAGGGTATCTGGTGTTGAGTTAGGTGCTGCAAGGAGCAACAAAGAGGGAAGGGATATTAGGGAACTTATGCAGCAGGTAGTATAATACTTATTTAATCTGCCATCTTTCATTAAGTTTTTTTTCCAGGCTAGAGACAAGTCAAATAATTTTTTTTTTTTTTCACTCATACAACTATTCATGGGTCATTCCCAATAGGATTCCCTCAACTACTGCTGCTGGACTTGCATGCACTTAGCTAGATTTAAAATTGACTAACTTGATGAATTGATTGGCTGCTTTCCAATATTTGTTTCTTATGGGCCTGAGAGATCCTTGGCTGATTTCATCTTCTTAAACCACAGATATTTCATATTCATAGTAATTATTACATTCACATTTTTGATTCTCAGTGCCATAATTGGTTTGTTGCTTGCTTCATTGGAGCTTCTATGCATATTCATAGTAAATGTTACCTATTTTTCAAACCTCTTCTGTGGTCTGTGCAATCTGTCATGTTTAGGACAAAACCTACTTTGGAAAGAAAAGTTGTTCCAGATTCATTGTCCCCAAAGCTTTATGTTCTTAAATACTGCTTGGTTTAAATCATTACTCCGTAAACTGAAAGTAAATATTGCAGGTGACATCCCTCAAGGACATCGTTGCAAAGAAAGATGAAGAAATTGAACGGTTGCATTTGCTGAAGAATGCCAATTGCATGAAAAGTGGTACAAAGTCACATAGGAGTGATTCCAATTCTCCAAACAGGCATTCTGTTGGGATTCTGCGTCAAGGCCCAAAGATAACTGAAGGGAAAGGCTTGGAAGCTCTTGAGAAAGGGACTTCTGACATGGAAAATAATTCATCGGAGTACAGTGAGAAACGTTCTGAAGCTGATTCTATGCAGTCAATGGATGACTTGAGATATCAAAAGGGGTTTCTACCACATTCAAAGTCTGCGGGTGACTTGGGACTTAAGAAGGAACTTATCCCTCATAATATGGTTAAACATGATGGAGGGCAGAATTCTAAAGATGATATTGACCTCTTGGGGTTTGGAGATGGAGATTCTGATGAAAGATTAAGTGACATATCTGATGGTGGTCTTTCAATGGGAACTGAAACGGAATCTGTTGAATTCTCTCTATTTCCTGAAACTGCTAAAACATCCGAACCTGCAAGACCAGTTGAAGCCCCTGGCGTGGCCAAATATTCTCCTGAAATTGCAAGACCAATTGAAATGACAAAACCAGCTGAAAAAGCAGAAGAGAAGTGAGTTGCATCACATCTAGTTTTTACTTTCTATTAATCTTTTTGTTTAGGACATAATAATCCTTTGAAGATATTTCTAGTGCTTAACTTGGAAAATCTGTTATAACAAACTACTTTATTGAATTTAATCTGACACCTGATAATTTGGCAGACCTAGCTTTACGTCTAAACTTCCAAGACCCCCACAAAGATTGGCGCAAGCAAGATTGTCTCGCATGTCGTTACCTAAGAGCTCCACTCCAAGGGCACAATCGAGTATGACTTAGACTTCTCGTTTCCTCTCATTCATTCTTTCCTTCAATAATTTTCCACCATGCTTCAATCATATCTGACATCATTTTCTCATGTTTGACAGCACCTAAGAAAAATACTATTGCTAGTTCCTCCGAAACCAAACCTTCAAAAAGATGGCACTAAATTTGCAGGTTTTTGGGTTGGTAAAAAAGAACTGACAATTAACTGTAGTTTTGTAAATTCTAACTTTGTCGTATGTTGCTTCTCTCTAGCATATTCCTTGTTTCCATTTTATCTCAGAATTAAAAAGGATAAAATGGGAAAGTATTTATGGTGTAAAATGTATATTCTCTGGTACTCTTAAGGATCATATCATAATGTTAACTAAGCTCGTTGGGTTTCCAGCATTTTGTCTATCTTTCATTATATTGAGTTGCAGTTAAGTTGGGTTGTGATGTAACTGGCTTTATACTCAACCCAGCATGGACATTCTCATTGATTTTCATATTTTGACTCTAAGCCTTTTTCGGTTTCTGATTAATCTGATGTGTAATGCAACAAAGTACCCAAATATCTCTATTTAGTGATGATGAATTACAGAAAATGTGTTTAAATCATGTTAGGATTTAAGCTGGTGTAAAATGTAACAAAGTGCCCAAA
Source organism: Excoecaria agallocha (assembly GCA_037975025.1). Classification (NCBI taxonomy): domain Eukaryota; kingdom Viridiplantae; phylum Streptophyta; class Magnoliopsida; order Malpighiales; family Euphorbiaceae; genus Excoecaria; species Excoecaria agallocha. The sequence goes on along the minus strand of JBBPFJ010000030.1, from coordinate 668,157 downwards.
TGCCTCTGTTTAATGATAACGATTACGTAAATGCTGAACCTTTTGACTCAATCTCTAAGAAAATTGCCCATTTGATCTCGCATGCTTTTGATAACCCATGTTTATTATGCCTGTCAAAATCATTATTTTTGGATTCATTATGAGTATTTTTCTAAAAACAAAATTGGTAACAGTTTATTTTTGGATTCATTATGAATATATTTTTCTAAATAAATGCAGATTTCAGTATTGAGGTAATTAAAAAGGATGAAATGAGGAAAACGAACACAAATTATTGGATGAAGTATCAACGTGTGCTCCAAATCTTTTTTCCTAAATCAAATTTGAACTTAAATTGCTATGTAAATATCATTGTTTTCCTCATTTTATCTCACTTCATTATATATATTTATTTTCAATTTTTTATGTTAATGGTAAGATATATAAAAAAAAATTCTGTCACATAATTAATTATAAAATTATAATGGATGTATAACAATAAAATGGTAGCAATTGGAACTTATAGATCAAATAAATTTTCAAAAGTTAAAATAGGATAAACTGAAAATTGTAACCTTCTTCTATGCGTTCGTCATTAATAAATATTTAACTAGGGTTTCTAAAGTTTTTAAACCCCCATATTGTTCTCATGCGAGCTCAAATCCATAAAATACACACGGACGTGTCGGAATTCTTCCAAGTTCCGGCTCAAGTCGGCCATCAGCCATTTCTGCCTTCGAGTATGTTCGGATACTAAAATGGAGTGGAGAAAATCATTCTTTTTGAATTAATGCAAATTCAATAAAAGAACATTCTCTACTTAAACCCCTTTTAAACCTCTCTCCTTAAGATTTTCCTTTCAAACTTTCTCCATAAAATGAATCAGAAAACCCTACAGCCGCTGTTTTCTGCATGGGCACTACTCAATTCATTGAGGTAACTCTTAATTTGTGCCTGCTAAAAATTTTGTAACTGTCTGCTTGGATTCTGAGAAAAGCTAGAAAAGAAACGAAACCCGTTATTGGCTTATGCTTATTGATTGAGCTTTTCATGTCTTTTTAATCGGGGAAGATACAACTTGTGTCACTCTGAAGACTGAAGAGGTGTGTTTTGGTTGTATTTCAGGACTGCAGTTAACCAGCATGTTCAGTATTAGTTTTGTGGAAGGGCTGGATCTACTCGCTTCTGAGTCCATGATATAACATGTTAACAATAGACGCAAGCTAAACTGGTGAATAAACTTATTTAATATCAGTATTTTGGAATCATTTTGTTCTATTTATATGTAGATTCTGGTATGAATAAGCTTATTGATTTTTTCTTTGCTAGTTGTCCAGACATTAGAGTAGTTTAGCTTTTGATTTTCTGTTGTTCTTTTTTCTGGTTTGTCTACCTGGTATATTTTCTAGCAATGAAATCCTTCTTTCCCTGAAAATAAAGGATACGTGGGAGATGGGCAGGGGAATGAGATATATAATTGATGTTTGTAGAAATTTGGATACTGTCCTGATTGTTCTCGGGTTTCTTATAATGTAACTTACAAATCATTCAAAGACATGTTTTAAAGTATTGTTCCCGGGAAGATTTTTATTTTTATTTTTTTTTTGTTAACAATTGATCCGTTCATGATTATGAATTCGGTCATGTATTTCCCTCTTTTGCAGGGTGCATTAAATACTATTTAATATTTGCATTTGCAAACTTGAGTGTTAGTTTCTATTTAATCATACAATTTCTTAATTTGTGTTGCAGTTACTTTGTGTAAAAAAAATGTATACTGCCTACTTTTTTATTGGAAAGGAGATACTTCAATGATTACATGAAAATGTCGGGGTGCAAAAGGCAACCTCAAAGAGTTCGACCTTCAATTACATACAGGTGCAAAAAAGTTGAGGGGGTATCTTTTGATCTTGCTGAGGTTGTCACTGATCAAAATGCCTCAACAACGTCTAAGAAGAAAAAACAAAGTCGCATAAATGCTGAGAAGTACCCTCAGTTACTGAGCACAACAGAGCTTATCTCTGCAGTAGGACAGATATGGAATCATGTTAATCCTCTTCCTATCTCTGGATCAAAGGAGAAATCAGATCATTGTGGTGGTGGTTCTCAGAAAAATGTTATAGTGGGTGGCCCCACAGGGCCAGATGTTGGAGTGGGAGCTTTAAAAGATGATGGTAGTTACTTCTGTTTTGATGTAAGTAGTGATGGTAACTGCATGCCTCTGGTGCAGTCAAAGTTTGAATTTCTCAAAGTAACCCAGAAGATAGCAACGTTTAGACCTTATAGTGAAAAGCTTCCATCACTCCCACAGTTTTTCAAGGGAATTACCAAATTCTCAAATGAATATTGGAAGCAAAAGGGGCTTGCAAGTTTAGCAATCTCATATGAATGGGAAAGGGTACATGGATGGACAAACCAAAGAATTCCTGCAGAGTCTCGAAATCTTGTTGTGGTCAGTGAGATTCAACAAAACAAATCCAATAAAATTGGCATTACAGGATGTATAACCTGTCTTGCAGAAGGTAGTATTTCTAAAGATGCAATGGATCCTGGAAAGAACTTCTCTATGAGAAGTGTTGACTTGAATTCCGAGACAGTCAAATCAAAAGATGCATCATTTTGTGATGATGCCAATGTGGCAGTAAAAGCAGAACAAGCCAGTTCCCTCTGCTCTGATTATTTCCTGGGGGCTCTCCGTGATAATAATTAAAATGGCTGTGTTCCACGGGCACCAAATTGCAGCCTTTCTGCAGACTATCATATTGGCTTTGTAGCTTCATACAAAAGTACGCATGGAACATTACGGCATGACACTGAAGATGATAATTTGGCTCAAAATACAACTAAAAAGCCTCGAAAAAATGTTTCTGAATGCAAAAATATGACAGAAACTCATTCATCAGCATGTGAAAGACCTCATCATGCAGTTACTAAGCAAGAGCATGCTTATGCAGGTGCATTCGCTGGAATATTTGTTAGCCTTTGTCTACATCCTGTTGACACAGTAAAGACAGTTACACAATCTTATCGTGCTGAGCAGAAGTCAACCTTTGACATTGGAAGGTCAATTGTCTCAGAAAGAGGTAAAATTTGTTTGTCAAACTGAAGTGCTTGTAGTCTACAAGACTTTGTTTTCTGTGTAAAATTCGGCAACGTGTTTTGTAGATTGACAAGAGTTTTCAGGTATAATTGGGCTTTATCGGGGAATTGCTAGCAATATTGCATCTTCGGCTCCAATTTCTGCCATTTACACTTTTACATATGAATCAGTGAAAGGAATTTTGCTTCCTTTTTTCTCTAAGGTGATATTAACTTTTCATTCTCTCCGACTTCTTATTTAACATTTCATCTTTTATTTTTGACCACTTGTGCTTGAGAGATGTGAAAATAGACATGTTGCAATTATGGAATTCTCCTTATCCTGTAATGTGATGCTGTTTGACTTCTGAAAGCAATACCTATCTACTGTTTGCAGGAATATCACTCTTTATGCCATGGCATTGCAGGCGGATCTGCAAGCATTGCAACTTCCTTTGTTTTTACTCCAAGCGACTGTGTAAAGCAGCAGATGCAAATTGGTTCGCGCTATCATAACTGCTGGTACATTGTTGGAGATCCTTTTATTTCTTAGTATATTGAGTTCAGTCCTGCTTCCTCTATACCAGACTTCATTTGGCATACTCCTTATTAATTTACTCAATAATTGGAATCGTTTATTTTCATAGCTTCTTGCAGTTGGGGGTGGTTATTTCCTCATCCAATGTCGTTGACACTTATCAATCAATAATAGCAACCGATTCTGCTTCTAACCTTCTTTAATTCATTATTATTTATATTGCTTCACATTTTTTGCAGGAGTGCTCTGATTGGAATAATTAAAAAAGGTGGTTTGCCTTCACTATATGCTGGTTGGGGAGCTGTACTCTGCAGGAACGTCCCACACTCTATTATCAAGGTCAAGTCTTCTGTGTAGATTTTAGGGCCAGTTGAGGAATGCATATTTCAGGTTGCACAGTAGTCCCAAGTTTGATACCTGAAGTTGTATTTTCTCTGTCTGTGTGTGCCTGCTGTTCTGCTCTGGTCCAGCATCTGATTCTGAGATATTTTCACCATTATGCAGTTTTACACATATGAGAACTTGAAGCAGTTGATGGCCTTTGGAAAATCTACTGGTCAACCCAGCACATTACAATCGGTTTATCTTTATCTTTTCTTCATCTAATTTCTAGTGAACTTTTGCCTATATAGTTTAGCAATCAACTTTCATGGAAGTTTTAGAATCTTTGACTCAGTTATACAGGATATGCTGAGAAATTTCTACTGCTGCAGCTAGCTTGTGGAGGACTAGCAGGATCCACTGCTGCTTTATTCACTACTCCTTTTGATGTGGTGAAGACAAGACTACAGACACAGGTTTGTAAGCAATGTGATATTATCATGGAACCCTTGTATCTTATTGCAAAGTTGAGTTATAGAAGCATATCATTGTTTGAGACCATATCTATGTCTATACACAGTTACAGAATTTTTACCTTCACCTGTTCATGGAACAATGAAACACAAGATATTTATTGTGTGATAAAGATGAAATTTGCCTTGTTGCGGTTTACCCCATCATACAAGAAGGTTTTTCTTGTTTGGTACTGTTAGTCTTTTGTTTGAGTATAGAGCAGGGCTACTGTAAGTCGGGTGCCTAAATTTTTTGTGAGTGCTGTGTCATATTGATTGGACCGTTAGCTATTACCATTTAAGTTCATTTGGCATGCAGATTCCTAGTTCAATGCGCCAATACGACAGTGTATTTCGGGCCCTTCTTGAAATAGGCAAGACTGAAGGTTTGAAGGGCCTCTACAGGTATGGGTTACTTCTGTTTTCCCCATATCATGAATTTGAAATGGCTGAGTGAGATTTTTGTGATTTTAATCCTTTGAAAATTTACTTTTATCCTTTTCAAGTGTCATAATTATACTTAGAAGAGCAGAAATATGTGATACACAGATATGTATATAACGGATGTGTGATGATTATTCTTATTTCCATGATTAGGGGATTAATTCCAAGATTGGTTATATATATGTCTCAAGGAGCACTATTCTTTGCATCCTACGAATTTTTCAAAAGATTGTTTTCTTTTGAAGTTCAGCAATTTAACAGTCAAAGAATTCAGTACAAAGAAACCATGGAAGATGATCCAAAACAGTTGCAGTTGCCTTCATAATCAGCTTGCAGGCAGTCTGATGCTCAAATTTTGCAACCATGATTATACAGAGAACGTGTATACTGAACTTATTTTTGGATGGCAAGAGTAGAAGAAGCAACGCGTACTGCATTTTGAGGAAACCATTAGTGTTGCAGTAACATGCAGTGGCCACATTTTCTGGTGCTAAAATGAGATCAAACTGTTTGCACAGTTGAAAAACAGAGCAGGACATTTGCGCTAGTGATTATGGGCTTGTGGGTGTCAATTTGGCTTTATAATCCTAGGTACTTAGCTTCCTATAGGTGATACACAGATGAATCTTTAGAAATGGCATTGAAGCCAAAATTTTTCCATGGATTGCAATTTTGTTGTACTCTACAAATGCCTGAAATAGGTGACTATTTTTATGATATATACATGTTGTATACCCTTATAATTGTTAGGCAGAATCACTTGTACCAGCTTAAATAACAAAAGCTAATTTGTTGGAAGAAAGAAGCCATTGTTAAACTCATTCCAAGCATGAGGTTCTCACATTAAGTGCAATGTTGTCCTAAAGTGTAAATTTATTCCTCTACTTTGTTCAAAATTACAATGCTATTAATGGTTTAATTGCTGCATTTAGCGCTGGCTAGTTTACTCCAATTTTATAATATAAAATTATTCTTATGTTTATAATATAACATACTTCTGAATGCAAATTTATTTTTCTCCAAATGAAACTGCAAAGATAACGCTGCACTTTTATTTGGGTTTATATTTATTTATCGATTAGTTGAGAATTTGTAGCAATGAACTTATATTTATACTATAGTTTGGTGGTTTGCCATAAAAAACAGCAGGTCGTTGTAGTATAGTGGTGAGTATTCCCGCCTGTCACGCGGGTGACCCGGGTTCGATCCCCGGCAAAGGCGTTTCAATTTTTTTTTTAATTTGTTTTTTGGTTTTCCCAACTTATTAATTCTCTTTGTCAAATTATTATTGTTATTATTTTTATAGAAAAATAAAGCTTATCTGTACCACCATTAGAGGGAGTGGTTTACAACGGGTCTTGCTTTCTCTCTGAAATCATAAACTTATCCATGTTTACCTTTTATGTTTCCCAATGCATTCAGTCCAAACCCTAGTGGTCAGCACTGCCTCAAAAAGATAGAAAAAGAAGAACAATTGATCTGGCAATCTTTATAAGCGGCATATTAAAGGTTAGAATCACCTCATTATTTTTATTTAATTCCTATTATAGCAATAATACCAACAATAAAATTAAAATGTTTTCACTTTTCAATTCATAATCTTATAATTCTAACATAATTGTATAATTTTGAAAATTCATATGAATCATTTTATAGGAAAATTAAAAGTTATCTCCAAATTTAGATATCAAGAAAGCCTTTAGTTTCATTAATAGACAACATTCATAGTTAAATGATTACAATAAAATAATTTATAATATAAAAGTTATTAAAATTTTATTTTATTTCAATTAAAATAAAAATAACTTAAAAATCAATTTTATATAACATTGAAATTACATTAAAATATATCACATATAATTATCACGTTATTTTAAAGATCAATAAATTTTATAAGTTGGATACTAGATGAAAAAAATATCATTTTATCATGTAAATATGAAAAATGACGCGTAAAGGAGATTAAAAAAATCTAAATAACTAATAAGAATTTATTGATAAAGTTAATCGATCTCAAAATACCATAACAATCATATAAGCGTACTTAACTATCACTCTAGTAACATAAAAAATTAATTTTTAGATGATTTTTATATTAATTAAAATAAAATAAAATAAAATTTTAATAATTTTTATATTACAAATCATTTTATTATAACCATTTAATTATAACTCTTAAAATTTGATAACCATGACGTAATTGACCCCAACATTCTTTATAGGATTGATTACTTCAGTGGTCACGGCAAGATGAAGATAATAAAGCTATGTTCATAAAAAATAGAAATTTACAATTTCAGGTTACATAAATAGTATTTTATAATTGCGGAGTTGAGACCTAAACTGTTCGATCAGATCAAATTTATTTTTGATAATGTTAAGGAAAACTTTAATAATTTTACAGCTGAAGTAATTCACCAGACAAAAAAGTGCAGAAGTTTCCATGTATGTAAGCAAGAACATGTCCCAAAAAAAGGTAACAGTATGGCTATGTCATAGAGGACAACAATATCTAACAAGACATCAATTATTGCCGTTGGAATTTCAAACAGTGAACAGCAGAATCGAACAACATTATTGTGCCAATGCATGGCAAGATGTAAATCTAAAGCACATGCATATCTCAGCAAATTTCATGGATCTTGACGAGGGATAACAATAACCCATTAATCGTTTATTTATTTTTGGAATTATACTATTTCTAACAAAAATCTGAACTTCCAACAAGAGCTTGTAGCCACCATTCCTAGGATCTACTTCCCTTCAGCACCTTATACCCCAGTACAATACAAACTATAGGACCACCCCTATCAATTGAATTGGTTCTTTTACAATATGAACAGTATGCTTTTCTATTCTACTTCCTAGTTGTAGAACAAATCAAATTATAGTTCTAAGGATAGTCACCTTTGTATCCAGCCTTTTTCAATCTCTTGCAAAGAATTTGTACTCTCCCCAAGACGTTTTAGACAAGCCTTTTTGCATTATCAAATTATCTGGTGGACTCCATACCAGAGCAATCGGTCAAAAATGGAGGGTTGAGAACAGCAGATTGCTTGATCTCTTCTATTTTCTTCGAGATTTTCTGCTTCTTCGCCTCCTTCTAGGAGGCTGCTTCAATTAAGAGCAAATAATGCGGTAGACTCTATACCCGAGCAATGGGAGAAAATGGAGGGTTAAGAACAAACGACTGCTGGATCTCTTCCATTTTCTTGGAGAAAATTTTCTTTTTCTCCTCTTCGGCAACTGCTTCGATTAAGAATTGGACTTCCTCCTCAATAAGCATTTTCAGCGAACTGCAATGGGGCATCTGTTTGCTTTTTTCCTCCCCAGAAGCACTGGAGGCTGCTGTACCATGCAATGCAGCAACACAGATCGAAAATGCTTGTAATGTGGAGAGTTGTGCATGGAAATCAACCGCATATTTTCCTTCTTCAACAACTCTCATGATCAACGCTGGGATTTTTTGTTTAGTTCCCTATATAGATACCGGTATCTGATCAGAGATGATGAGAGGTAATTCAACAAATACTAAGGCATGAAGTGCAATGCACTATGTGAAAACAGTGCCAAATAGAAAACTTTTATGCACAACTACTTCAAATCTCAATAGTTGTGGATGCAAATGCATCCGTAAAGTTTCTGCCCTGTTCTTAAGAATTAAAGGGAGAATATAAGTTGGATGGCTTCAACATTTTGCATGAGAATTGCCGACTGCAACCAAAATTAATAGTGCAACTTTTTATAAATGATCCTATTTATCTGAGAAAACCAGAAAGCAAAATTGGCAACAAGCAAGGAAATAAGACTAGTGCTATAACCAATCTGTGATCCATGTACCCTAAACTCTTTTTAACTCAGATGTATGGGTCAAACAAGCAGTTAAATATAGACATGATCATATCTGGGAACCAATTTAGAAGCTTACCTGCGCAAAAATCTCTAAAGGTCGTTGATTATCCACGACCAGTTCATCTTCAGCACAACTGATACCAGCACTCCCAAAAACAGTGAGGGCACAACCCATATCCCATCCGCCACAGTCACATCCTCCGCCTAATCTCCATCTATCGAGCAATGAAGAAGGGCCCTGACTTTCATCAATTGGTAAACTGTGATGTCCAGTTGGAATTACCACCTTCACCTTCTCTTGACTTTCTCTATCAGTGGTTCCTTTTCACCTTTGCTCAAACATAGAATGGTTGTGCAAATTTGAATGGATTTGATCACTGCTCTTATCTCCACGTTTGTATTTCAAGCTTTCTCTCTTGGAAAATGGGAGTTGAATAACAACAGCTGCAATTTCAAGATCTGAATGTAAAGCTGCAGATGGCAATGGGTGAGGATTTGAAGAATCAAATGTGTTGCTATCAGAAGCTCGTTTTAGTTGATGCTTGAGTTTTATCGGTTCAGTACCACTGTCCCACTCATTAAGAGGTTTAACAATATCAGTGGAATCGTGCGAACAGATACTTTGTCTTGCATGTGCAATATCATACAACACAAATTCTGTCACCATAGAGTCGTCAAAGACCCCACCGTCTTTTGGTTCTGAGCATAAATAGCATGAAACTTGCATCTGTCCCACTACCAACGACTCCTTGCCGCCATCAGCCAACCCCCAGCCCCTGGCATTGCTCTTCTTTCTACTGCAAATGGAGTGAAATGTGTAAACCCAGTTAACAGCATTATTTGCTTTCCATGTCCTGGCAATTAGAACTTCTTCAGGGCTATCCAATGAGAACTCGAAATATGGAACCCCCTGTTTATTTTCCGACTTGAGACAAGCATGTAGATGAACAGGTGAAGATGACACAATTGATTGAACATGGTCCTTTTTCTTATGCGAAGAATCACCATCTGATTTGGCTGCTGCATTTGAGAAGTCATGCAACAAAGATTTCCTCCGGATCTGATTCTTTCTAATGTTTGTCATCCCTGTAGTTTTAACACCATTTGGTTCTGCTATATAACCTAAAGGGCTCCGTAAAGACTTCGATTTCATAAATGGATCAAACATCTTTTTGATAGGGCTAAACCGAGACTTGGAGCTAGCTCTAGAAGAGCATGCACTTTCTGAAGGAGAAGGTGAATGGTGCATTTCTACCTTAGCAGAAAGTGATCTATGGAATGTCAAAGTCATATCTTTTTCAAGCAGTTCGTTAGCATCATTCACAGGACTAACAACCTGCTCGCATCTGGAAGTTGGATTCTCAATTGAATCACTTCTTACAGTTCCGATAGATTGTTTTTCCCTCCCACCCAAACCAGGGGATATGTCAATAAAGCCACCTAATGAGCATGGTTCCATGCAAGAGCTCCTAATGGAGGTCTGATTCAAGTTTGAGTTTACTGACAACGCAGGAGGTTTCTTCTGTGTGTTCTCTTCATCTGAGCTACACAAAGAATCAACAATACTAAAGGAAAAAGAAGTGTCACTGTCAGGCGATACTTCAATTTTTCTCCTTCTGTCATCATTACCCATTTTCTTCATTTTTCTTACCTCCTTGGAGCTTTGATAAACCGAACCTCGCTTCAGTTCAGTGTTACCTTCTAGACCAACAGCTCGAGATGAAGTCTTGCAAGATGCACTCCTATATCGGCGAAAGCTTATCTCTGTGAAGCCTTCCTTTGCTGTCAATAAATCATCTTTACGTGCAAATTTGTGGCTTGTCCTTCTCTTCTCAGCCTCTGAAAAATGTCTACAAGGAAGAACAGTGTTTGGACTTAGATCTGAGTTGCAGCTTTTCTCGGAATACAACTCTATATCTAGCCCCATTAGTAAATCCACAACTCTGTTACAAACAAAAATAACAAACAATTAAGAAATGGAACATAGCTTTAAAGAGCAATAAAAGCAGAACTCCAGAAATCTGCAATGAATGGAAACAGCATCTCCTCAAATCCAAGAATCCCAAAAATGTAAAATCCGCATAAGCCAGAATCAATGAGCATATCCTAAAAATAAAAGCTTTATCTATAACCTGATATGCTAAGGGGAATTTTTTCCTATAAAACACACGAAGCAATTGAATAGAAAACAGTAATTGGTTTTAAAAGGAGTCTTTCATTACTATAAGCACCAGCTAAATAGAAATCAGAGGTAAAGCTTAAGAACATACCATAAGCAAAAAAGTTAAGGACTTAGAAATTATCAAACCAATAAATTCTCATTTTCAAATATCATAAATAGTCCAAAGCTATAATCACATGGAAGAGTGAACTCAAGGAAGACAGTAGAAAGAACTCAACTTTACAAATAAACGTTCTTCCATAAAGCATGCCACCCATCATTGATTCCAGAATTTTAGATCACAAAAACCTCAAAAAGAAAATGACTTGGATCCCTAAAACTGAAACCCTTAAATCATCAAGGAATCCTACGATCTCTACGAACTCCAAAACTTAAAAAAAGTAAAGCAACATTTGTAAAGGCTATAGAAAATTATTAGCAAGAACTTTAGCTTCACTTACATTCCAAGCCAAAAAAAGAATAATTGAAAAATTAAAAGGGATAAAAATGCAAGAGAAAATGGACATACCCCACTAGATCTCAGAGAAGTGAATTGAAAGAAAAAACCAACAGCAAGTAGATAGCATGATATCCATCAATCTCTTGTGCTGAAAGTCTCATGTCAATTTATGAATGGATAAAAAAACAAAAACCCATTTTGAAGAAGAGTAAGCAATGACACTAACAGTACTTAACTCGCAAAGAATCAAAAAAGGATTAAGAGTAAAGCAAAAAAAACAACAAAGAAGTGGACCTGCACCAGCAGTAAAGCTCACATTCATATCATAATAAACACAAAAAGTCTGTTTATAGAGGAGAGAGAGAGAATGCATGCCTTGCTTATAAAGAGAAAGGGCAAAAGAAGGTAAGCGACAGAGTTGAGTGTAGAGTGAACTCTTTCCCTCTCTCTTTCTTGCTCTCTCTCTGTGTGGGAGACGCATGAGAAAGAGATCAATGAGACATAGGACTGCTAAGGTTCTGTTCATGTCTCATAAAAATAAAATAAAAAATAAAAGCCATATTGCTTAAATAATGATTTGCAGCTATATTTTTGTGTTTTTTTCTTTTAAGTAAAAAAAAAAAGTTACTATTTTAGAATAGTTAGGGTTTATTTTGAATTTTAAATATGAAATATTTTAAATATTTGGATAGAAAGATTTAGTATGATTTTAAATTAATTATATATAAAAATTATATATTTTTTATTTGTGTCCTATTAATATTTTAAATATTTTGTAACCTCAATTTATCATGAACTATTATATTTTTTATTATTGAGTTTCCGCTTGGATGCTTTTTTTTTTCTTTCAAAGCATGATATTTAATTGAAAAAAGATAATGAAAATTACAAGTAAAACACACTTAGATGCATATGGAGTATAATTAATTGCTATTTTAAAAATTAATAAAACAATTATAATTATTAGAAAAATCAGTTAAAAAAGTAGTAGTATTAATTAAGAGACAAAAAATACTGATTACCTGTTTTTTCAAAGAAAATAATAATGTTCTTAACTTTTGGGCTATGATATATAATTAGCATTTTTAGATTAGGGCTCCAATTCTATGAAAAGACAATTATACCCATGTAGAACAGTGATATGGATATCTTTGGCTAGGGTAATTTTGGCAGTCTGGTTGTCTTATAAATTAAGAATATAGATTCTTAATTATCGATAAAGGGTTGGTGTCTGAATCAATGGCAGATTATTATTTTATGGTTTTGGGAATTGCATATATTAACACATTATGATGCCTGCATTTAATTTAGATGTTTCCGATAATTAAATTAGTAATTTTGATATTAATTTAGTGAATTGCAGATCTAATGTTTTGCTAATTTACTTAAAGCTACCTAAAGTTTGAAGATATGAAAATATTAATGGACAGATATACCCACTTTCAATTGGTAATAATAGTATCATTTTATAAGGAAAAATAAAGAAATTAATAATGGTAACTATATTATATTGTACATCAAGAAAAAAAAAAAGTTTGGGCAAGGTGGTCCAAAAAGCAAATTAAATAGCCCAACCTTTTTTTTTTCTTTCCTTTTCTTGTTAAAGAAAAAAAAAATCATTCCCACCTAAACAACAAAACGAATTTTCCAATTCCCTTTCCTTAATGAATATATAAAATAATTGGTTAAAAAAATGACTGCCAGTTTTTTTATCTATTTAAAAAAGGAATTTCAGTTTTTTTTATCTATTTAAAGAAAGGAATTTCAGTTTCTGCCTTTCGGTAGACATGTAAAAATGCAAATAAAATGATTCATTTTTTAGTTCGGTTAGTTCTATTATATGCAGAACGTTACATTTGAAATATTTATTTTATTTAGTTTCAAATTTTTGATAAAAATAATATTTTTATCAATGAAAGTGAAAGATTATACTCCGTTTTCCTTAAATATGTTTAGAATTTGATTCGTGAGATCGGCATGAATACGAAAATTACGGTGTTAAGAGGGTCATCTCTAGCAAGGGATTTCTGCAGTATCCGATTCAGATTATCAGACCAATCAAATTTAGATACTGGAAGGACATACCATTCCAAAACAAAGTGAAAGATTGTAAAATCAAATACAATGGAAAAAATCTGTTGGCTCGAATTTAGTTATTTTTTATTTCAGTAGTTGATTTATAATATTATGAGTTTCAAAAAATATTTTTCATTAGCCAAGAGTGTTGAGACCTTACCAATGATGGCACATTGGCATGGGAATGTGGTAGGCCTCTATCATTATTAGTCTTATAAATGGAATGGAGTAGCATTTTATGTGATTTATATCAACTAAATCAAAAATCTTCACTACCCATATTCATATTCCATTCAATGCCCAAAAACTCTATTTTTATTTTATTATATAAATTGAGTTAATGACATATAGTATGCAAAACATTTAACATAATCTTCTCATATAATAATATGTTAATAATAATCCAGGATAAAATATTCGAAATTACTATATCAATAAATTGAAAAATGATAACAAGGGCAATGTTGTCAAATGGAAGATTAATGGCATGAGAATTGACATTGGTCAAAGGAGAATATGGTAAAATTGTGATTGCATGTGATGATCTAAGGCCGGAGGAAACAAAAGGAAGGCATTTGGTCACATATCTAACCCACGGAATCTCTTTTATTCAGGTTAAATGTCTCATTCATAAAATTAAGAAATAATCAATTATTTTTTTTTCAATTTTATTTTTTTATCATTAATGTTTGTGATGAGACACTAGAAAATTAATGAAAATTTAATTATGACATTAAAAATATAATATAAAAATGTTACCATAGTTTTTTTTTGAAAGTTATTATAGTTCATTTAATAGTATTAGAACAATCCAATCATGTATAATAATATAATAACTGAAATCAAAGAAGTTGATGCCCCACCGTAATCTTTTTCTTTTCCATTTTCTAGAGAAATATATAATTTTTTTTCTTTTTCTTTTAAATGTTTAAAACCATATAATTAAATTTTGAATGTAATTTGTTTATGGTAATAATAATATAATTTCAGGTAAAAATAATGAATTTAGAGCATATTAATAAAATTGGTTATCGATATGCTAAACCATGCATAGGCACATGAAAATAGCTAATAATATAAGGTTGCTTAATGCATGTTCTAACCCCAACCATCATAATGACCCTCCACGAATTTGTATAATCAAGAGATTAAAGAAGGGTCCAATGTAATAATAATGCAACAAATAAAATATATATATATATACACACACACTTTTAGATTGAGCGTTAAATGCATTGCTCGAGAATAATTTGATAAATAAAGATACCATATGCTTAATCTCTAGGCTAAAATGCATCTCATGCAAGTATAAAGAATTCTGTTTTCTAAAAGCAATTTCGATTCTTTTGAACACAACGATAATTTTCCATATAGACAAACTAATTATAATTCTTTAATGTTATGATTTGATTTGGTGACAAATAAAAATATAGATAGAACATAAATTCATTGTTAACCAGGAATTCATGCATAAGCTTTCCCATTGGGCCTATAAATTCATTGTTAACCAATAAACTGCATCCCATTAAATTGCTTGGCAATATCATGCGAGGTTATAGACCTTAAATTGTAGAAAAAAAGGTTAAAAAAGGAGTCCCGAATTTTATTAATTTGAATTTTTGTCTGCCTGCTGAATGCGGTGCGCCGATGTATTTAGTGTGCAGAGTCTAAAACGTTAAATAAAAACTAAAATATCATTAAATTTGGATCCAGCGATGAGAAAAAGTGCACACTGCATCTACTCACAAGATCACAACTCTGAATCTATAGGTTGATGATAAAAATACCTCTGTTTTTTACAACTTTATTCTAAAGCTAAATACAGGAGAAACTAAAAGCTCAAAATTATAAAATGGGGTATGATTGGGACTGAGAGTGCCTTTCCATCAGTATAAACACTCTGGTTTTGCAGCAGAAATGTACTCTAATGAAAAGCTTTTCATTAATAAATTGATTTCATTGGAATGGAACAAATAATTGCACTACAATCCTCGGAAATCAATTGAATCAATTAAATGATCAGTATCTAATCTCTACTGTTGTATTATGTTAAAAAATGGGGAAAGACTATCAAACCTAGCTCGCTTTTTTGCTGCTCTTCTAAAAGGCTTCCTATTCCGCCACCATAATCTATCAATTCCACTAGATTGAATTAATGTGCTGTTCCTAGTATTAAATGGAAGCATCTTTTGTGCTTCACTTACTCCATTTTCCATTGGCTTCTTTCTGGATTTTGTGTGCCGTGGAGAAGGCGCTTTCGGCTCCACAAACTTGGTGCTTGTCAATCTGCCAAAGAATTCAAGAAGAATCAAATTATTTAAGAATGACAAAAGGACTAACAAAAATCAGAGAATCTTTGAAAGTTTAGGTCCATGTTTCATGATGTCCTTTGAATATATAAATTGGAAGTTCGCATGAATTACAGATAGAATATATGCTTAGGAATATTAGTATTGTTTGACCTAAAACATTATTCAACAATAATCTTACCCCTCGCAGTCCACCTGTGCTGTTGTAGACACCTCATTTTGAGGATCACATGCAGCACAGACATATATCTTCGAAGGAAAAGGCAATTTGATACAATCAACATGATACCACTCATTACAGTGATCACAAGTAACTTTTGCTTTATCATCATATGGTTTTCGGCAAATGCAGTACAGCATGCTTCGAGTTCTTAACAACTGCACCATTAAAACAGCAGAGTATGGTATTAGGCTATTAGCATATGCAAACTCCTAGGAACGGCCGGGCAGACCATCATGTGAAGTCAGACTTTGTTACCTTGAGTTCCTTTTCCAAGTAAACTGGTAATTTTTCAACAACAGAAATAAGTTCGAAAACTTTCTCTAACCCAAGTGCCCCAGCATCCAATGCAACCTGCACAAAGCAAAAAAGATCATCCTAATTATATGATGAATAAATTAGTAGTGACCAAAGAGGCAAAAAGTATAAGCAGGTCTCGCAACCTTCTTGGCATTATCTGTCCACTGCATGCCAATATGCTTAAGTTCTGCAAGTTTCTGCCAGAAGTAATCTTCAGAAGGTATGTTCGCATCCATTCCCTGTGAAGCTATTTTATCAGTATTTTCAACTCGCACGTACCATAAAGTACATTGTCTCAAACTAGGTGCGATATTGAGCGATAAAAGGTATAGAAAGTCTAAGAAAGAAACAATGAGGGAGAAACCCTTAAAAATTGAATAAAACAACAGCATGTACCTCCTTCATATGCCTCTGTATCTGATGCATAGTTGGCTTCTGTACACCAACTACTAATTTCTTAGCCTTCATTCTCCAAGAATTTCTAGCTAATGCCAGTTCAAGGTCATAGTTACTTTGATGATCATATACACCTGCTACTTGAATGGCCTGCACAAGAAAACACTTTTAATTGGAAAAGATCATACCGTGGTAGCCATATTATGTTTTTCACTCTCAACAATTCTAGGCAATTAGATACAGGCTGCAAACTTCACAAAAATAATTAAAAAGACAAAAAAGATAACTAAAGGCAACATCTTCTTTATCTTTTTGAAAAAAATGCAGACGTGGACTAGAAAATGAGAACCTTCAAAGCAATAATAAGTTTTTTAGAGATGCTGCTAAGATCCTTTTTCACATCAGATGATTCAAAATCCAATATTTCTCTCAAGCATGTTCTGCATTCCAGAGATTGGTCCACAACATGTCGTAATGCATCTCGCTCTTCAATCCTGTGAAAACCACGAGCATACTTAATCATACATATGCCACGAAAAGTGCATGAAACAAACACTGATAAATCCTTCCCCAATTTAACCATTTCAAACACAAATGAGTTCCATCCCTGGGATCCAGAGCACTTGTACTAAAAAGCATTAACCGTTCAGCTCATTACCTTACAGATAAATTTTCTGCTTCTGCTAGAAGTCTGATCAGCATGCTTAACTCGGGTTTCCTCTCTCCACATCTCTGTACCAAACAAACGAAATGTGAGATGTATTACATGCTTCTTATAAGAAAGTCCCTGAAATAAAATAAATAAATAAATATCCATAAAAAAAAAAAACTAAATGCATACCAGCAGACCAACTTTATTTTGATTAATTAATGGATCCTCAAGAAAGTGGCAATGAGGGCAAACATAGACTTTTGCATCATTTACACCAATTAATGCAGGATCTAGGCACCGAAAATGGTAGCTGTAGAATGATAATGTCGAAATATAAGATCATGCAAGTTAATTCAGAAAAGTATCACAATAATGTTTAAATGTAATAGCAGCTCGTAACTCTATTCAATTTATAAAAAGTAAATGGAACAATAATTATTCTCCAGGCATATGGAGAAACACCCTTTAGGACTTGAATCAAAAGGTTTTAGGCATATGTATGAGACAAGTGTATTACGACTTCCACTGCACTTAAGTCTTTACATCCAGCTCAAATAGTCCAGAATATAACCAGATTTGACATGTCAACCCACTCTGGGAAAACACGCTGATAGTCTCTGTATATTAAAAATATATGTATATAAAAAAATTGAAGAACAGTTTTAATAATACCCAGAAATACCTTACCAGTCTTTGCATGTTGAGCAAGGTAAAAACTCCTGATCTTCATCATTCCCAACACAGCACATGATTAAATTTCTTTCTTTGGAGCTTTGTGACTTGCCATATATGCATAAAGACATATCTAAAGACTGCTTGATCTACAAATGTTGTACAAGATTCCATGTATCAGCTACATCTTGTGACATTGCATGCTAAGTTCGAAACTAAAATCATGATGAAGGATTTACCATACCTTCTTTAAAGCACCAAGGAAAGGATTCTCATCATGTACAAAGATTTGTACACTATCCAAACCTTGTTGTTTCCATTTTTCAACCTTAGTTACTTGCATTAGAACCATATCCAGCTCTGGGCAACTAAACGCATCAGCCTTCCCAAGTTCCTGAAACTGACACAATTACTTCACTTTTATGATGCCTTAGCTCTGCAAATACCATATTATATAAAAGCAAAAAAAGAAGATGAATCTAATCCCAAATGCAAAGTGAATGTGTGGAAAAAAACACCTGTGAATATTTATTTCATTTATGCGGTAGACAAGGTTAGTTGTTAAAGGGTATACTTAGATTTGGGGGGCAGATTATCTCGAGACATCTTTTTTCATGTGGCTAAAATGAACAAAGTGAGAATTTTATTGTCTTTGCCCGCTTAATTTTCTTGGCCACTCCACCAGTTTGATGTCAAAAATGCCTCTTAACATTGATCTTGAAGAAGAAACATACACAGATTCTGCCAGGCTTTGCTTCTCCAACAGAAAAAGGCTTGGTTTGCAAATTGAAGAAGGCATTCTATGGACTCGTACAATCTCCATGAGGTTGGTTTGGAAGATTTGGAAAAGTCATACTTGGATTAGGCTATATGCAAAGCCAAGAATACAATAACTTGTTTTAAAAACATTATGATCCAGGGGGAGTATGGATGTGCATACTTCTTGCATATGTGGATGGCATTTATAGTGACAGGAGATGCTCCCCAGGAAATTAATAACTCAAAAAGGCAATTAGCACAGGAGTTTGAGATTTAATAGCTAGGAAAATTCAACTATTTCTTAGGTACTGAGACAGCTCGCTCTTAGAACGAGATTTTTATCTCTCAACAGAAGTATGTGTTTGATAGAGAGGCTGCTACTCAAGCGAGGTTCCGGATCCAGATGCTTTTGGGCCAAGAAAACTGCAGGTGTACACACAAAAAAGAAACAGCAAACACAGCAGGGAAACGGCAATGCAGGGGCATGGAGGGAATTTAGTTGGACAATGAGGTTTTGGTTAGGAAATCTGGTTTAGGAAAGGAGAGAGAAAGTAGTTACACCTAGTGCCTAGCTGGACACTAGGGAGAAATGGCTTCCACCTTTGCTCAGTTATTTATCTTGGATAGGAGGGAAGGGTTTTTATCTTTAAACATTTTGTATTTTGCTGCAGTTGAGCACTGCTCCAGTTTCTGGAGAGGGTAGATTATCTTCCTAGAAATTGTAATCTTGTATTTACAGTCTTTTTATCAATGAAATCATTCCCTTCTTTCAGTTTATTTCCTAATTGATTCTCTGTTTGGTTGATTTATTGTTATCTGGAATTTGTTCTTTATTAGAGTTAAATTGGGAGTGTGGAAAAATACAGCCGTGAATATTTTCCCTCAGGATATTATTCCTAGAAGTATTCTTCTTATATAGGTACTGAGACAGCTTGCTCTTAGAATGGGATTTTTATAGGTACAGAGACAGCTTGCTCTTAGAATGGGATTTTTATAGGTACTGAGACAGCTTGCTCTTAGAGTGGGATTTTTATCTCCATATAGAAGTATGTTTTCAATTGGTAGTGTGGAAATATACAGCTGCGAATATTTTTTCCCTTAGGTTTTTATTCGTAGAAGTACTCTTCTTGTATAGCATAGATTTTGTTTTCCTTTCTAGACTAGGACTGTAAATGTATAAATAGTAGTGTATATTGCCTCTCAATATCAATTCAACAAATCTTGAATTCATTTTCCTCATAAAGGAAACAAAAACAGGAGTGAAAGACTTTATAAATTTGACCTACTAATTTGACTGAAAGTGAAAACCAGGCCCAGCATAAACAATTATACACATAATTCTACACAATGAAAAATCACATACAAACACCTCCAATTTTAGAATCATCAAATAGACAAATACTCGTCAGCCAAGGAATCCTAGAAGCACAATGACAGACACAAAGCTAAGGATATAAAGGCCAAGTTAAACTACAACAAATAAAAAACACATATTCAATTGCCCACATGGCCATGGAAATATAAGATTATCAGTAACAATACATTTAAAAAAGATAGATGAGAGAGAATAGAGTCTATCCCCACTTTAAGACACTTTAGATCTGGCATTGTAATAACTAGTAATGCAGTTCATTCAATGCCTTAAGATAACCTATACTAGAGAGATTAAAAATCAGAAACAGATACAACCATATGATAGGTAAACAGATCTATTGGAAAAGAATAATTATAAATGAGTCAACAGAGGAAAATTGGCCAAACCTTAAGTTCTAGCATTTGGGACCAAGACCGTTCTTCAGAATTAAGTTGAAAACATTGATGCACTCGTTCTTGCCACAACCTATATTACAGTCATCCAATTAAATAACAGTGGCATAGGTATTCAAGGAAAACACTTGAGAAAAAGCTGGCATATAACCCCACCCCACTCCATCCCCCCACAAAGTGCGCACAAACACTCTCTCTCCAAACAACAATCAAAAGAAAAGAAAAGAAAGAAGCAACAACCCAAGCAAACTTGAATCACCATTCTGACTTTATACACAATGCATTACCTTGAATGTTTGCCTTATTTCAAGTGTGCAGATAAGCCACTTTTAATTTATTTATTTTGGTGAAATTCATTCAATAGGTTAGGTGCTGCTGCCAGGTTAGGAAGTGATGCAATAAGTGAAAAAAGGAACATACATCACTATGAGATTCCAAAGACATGATTTACAAGTATCAACACTATTTGCAATATGCAAATGACATTTTTTTTACCACTTCCCATGAACCAGAAAACAGATTCAAACCTTAACTGTAGGAACAAAAAAAGAAAAAGATATGGCCCAAGCAAAGATAAAGAAGGATAAGTGAGTCTTCATCTAGGTGGTGGTGGTACACGGGTGGGGTTTTGAGTATGCGTGTGAGGAGCCAGAGCACAATGCAATTGAAAAATAATAATACTAATAATAATAAAAATAATCTAAAAATAGAGCACAGGGCTCTCATTTCGCACCCATACATTTGTTCTTTCTATTCTGAAACTACATGGATAATGCTTTCTTCCAACACGTGAAATGAACTAATAAGAATCCAGGGGCTAGATGAAACTCGTACAGTTCATGGGCCAAAAAACATTATGTACAGAATAATGAATAAGAGACTCATTTTTGTTAAGTTTGTACAGAATTAACATTAAAACCAAAACACATGCATACATCATCCATCTTATAACCTTATCAGTGACAAAATGTATTAAAGAATAACAAGACTCACTTGTGTTTCTGAATAGCATCCACAAGTTGATCAACAACCATTGGAAAAGAGGCACTGATACTCTGCATTAGAATTTTTTTGAACATAAGCAAAAGCCACAAAATGAAAGAGCTAAGATGAAATACCTGAGCATTTGAAAGAGGTGAAGCAAAGAGCTAAGATGAAATACCTGAGCTTTCGAAAGAACTTTTTCTGCCTCATTCAACTGGCATCTTTCAGAATTACTTCGTCCAGCAAGTACCTCCAAGGCCTTCTTCAGCCATCTAACATCTTCACTTAAAGAGCTAAATAGAGAATCCGAGATGCGTGTCACAGAAAGGTTTTCTGAAGCCTCCATCAAACTCTCAACATCCTACAATAGAAGAACACATATAAAAACCTTCATCAAAAGCCAACTCAAAAGGAATAAGGCGGCAAAAACAATCAGATAAAGTTACTAAGCCTTGGGAAGTGATTTGTAGCAAATTTCTGCATAATTTAGGCTCAGACAAATAGAAGTGAAATATTGATCAGTGTCAAAACCAATTCATCATGTATCAAAGAAAGACGGGAAGGGATACTATAGCAGAATGCTCACTTCCACAATTAACTAAAAATGAGTAGCTTCTATTTGCCAATGAAGCAACACATTAACTGAAGTAGCCTCAGATCAGCAATCAACTATAAGAACTAAGCACAAGTTCCTAAATTTAGTAACACTATATTGAAATTAAACTACTTGCTTAGGAAGAAAAAAGTGTGTTCATGTCATACAAATCAGATATTAAAATTTATGTCAACAACAAAATACAAGGTTAAAACAGATGAAATGTCTGACCTTTACAGAAGGAGCAGTATCGCAGAAAGAAAGGGCCCTACTACACCATTGCAGTGTAGAACAAGCACTCTGGAGCTTTGGAATCTCAAGAAAGTCAAAACCAAGAGATAAACCGGATTTTGTGATAGATTCCAATTTAGTAAGTAAAACTTCAATTCTTGAAGTAAGGTCATCATCCAGTCGATGACCAATATAACCCGTACCTAATATGCACCCTGCTTCCTGTAATGCACAGCAGGCGACCTGCTCCCATTCTTCACAGTTCTTCAAAACCATGTCAAGCATTCTTCTTTCATCCAAAGTTATTTTAAGTAACCTTGACTGCGAAACCAATTCCTGCATCACATTTTAGCTTTCTTTTAATAATAATGATGCATTCGATCTTTAAATCTTTAGTAAATAAACAGAGCCTGAAAACATAAAACCTTCAGGTCCTCAAGTTTGGGCAGAGGACAAGAGCCCAATCCCATGCTAGAAGAAGACCCCAAAAATGCCTTAGAATTCTTTAACCAGCACTTGGCTATTGCTACAGCATCTTTAACATCACCTAGAGTAGGAAAAATCAAATGGATGTTTTCTGCACACCTACGAGATTGAACTTGAAGATTATAATTTAGAAAGGAAAATAAAAGACAATATAAAACTCAAATATGCCAACACAATAGTAAGATGCACTGCAGACCTTAAAATGTCTTCAAAATCGGACATTTGAGCTTGAATTTCAAGAAGTTTTGCTGCTCTTTCCTCCCAAGACAAAGCAGCTGCAAGCACTCCAGACATATCAACAAATAACTCCTCATTCTCAATCTGTAGCCTGTTTGAGAAATCCAAAATTGCCACATATGCAATCAAAATCTAATCTAGTAAGGAAAATAAACTTTTCTCTGTGTTTAGTTTTCAAGCAGCATCAAGGCAAGAAGCATACTCTGCAGAATCCATAATAAGTTGCTGAATGAAGTCTATGGACATTTTGGAATCACGTGCCTGCAGAAGAAATGCCAAAAATATATTAGCAGCAGAAGGATGATATTATGCTTGTTCCCTTGACTGAATACATGATTCATGAATAAAACATATTTGTTATCCAGTAACTAATCAATCCCATCAAAATTTGTAAACAAATTGGTTGCATGAGCAGAAGATAAAGAGACTAAGAAAAAAATGAAGGCATATTACAGCCAATGAAAAGGTTTAAGAATATTTTAAAAATAAATTAAATAAATAAATAAATAAAAGAAGTATTGGTTACCTTCAGAGCTTTTTGTCTGCAACAAGCCTTCCTCAACTCAACCTCGAGCAAAGACAACTTTTCATCAACTGTTCAAATATGAACAAACATCAAATACTACATAACAATAGCAAAATTATAACATCTATGAGGAAATAAAAACAAAGAATTTGAATATTTAAACCTTGAATTTTCAAATTTGAGCCATCTTTCAGAAGGCATTTTAATTGATCAACTACAATGTCTTGATCTTCCCTTTGATGAACATTCACCAACAATTCATTACAGCGGCCAATCCATGAAACAGTGTCAAGGTGGTATTGCTTTAAAAGCATAAACTCCGGTATATTAACAGTTAATTTCTTCCATTCTTCAAGTAATGATTCAACATCCTACAGAAATTCATGCCCACAAATCTTCAAGGAAAAAATTAAAAAAAGAGATGATGATTAAGGTAATATCTGCATATCTTACCTTAAGACAAATTGGAACTTTTAAAATTTCACCAGAACGAGCCCGACATAATTCAGCCTGTCTTAATAAATTCACAAGAATTTTCTCCTCTGGAAGCTTAACTTGAAGCTCAGGTATCTACTTGCCAAAACAATGAAATATCAAAACCAAGAATGGAAATCGCTTGAGAAGGTCTGTGCTTTTACAGAATAAAGAAAAACTCATCTCACCTCTGACTTCAAATTGTAAAGGATATCAATATGAACTGCAGGGGAACATTTTCCTGAGACGCATTTCCTTGCACTCGCTGTCCATGCCTAAAGTAAGTAGAACCACATAGGCAACAAACATTCAAGTTAACTACTACAACAATAAATTATGAATTTCTCAAAAGGCAAAAGACTCTTGGCCAAAAAGTACTTCACTAAAAGCAATATAATTGCCATCAATAAGCAATAACAAAAGCAAAGCTACTTGGTGAAGAAGCCACTATCAGGAACCATAAACCAACAGAATGCTTCAATTGTCATTTAGAATTTTTTATGCACATCCTTTCATCTCAAGTGATACCATATTCACAGATTTATCTTTCAAAGTCCATGAAACTATAAAATGGAAACAAGTCTCATGGAATACATCTAAAGGTTTTAAAAAGATAATATTTACTCATGATTCATACCGTATTCGTGGATTTAAAATTATCTATCATGCTATAGCTAGACGAACAGGTGCAATGAGAGGGCTTTATTTACTTCAGATACCCATGCACTTGAAAAGAAGAGCAAACCAAAGTCACCAGTTTTCTAGTGCAAAAACTCAAATGTCTCAAGAAAATAAATATGCACTCATTTTTCCATGGATCATCCATATCCAAGTTTCAACATCTCAGTAATATATACATAAGTGTGCCTGCGCGCATGTATGTATGTATGTATAAATAAATAAAGAAAGAAAGAAATACTGCAATCTGAATGCATCAAATTACCTTTGCTGATGAAATTTTCTGCAATAATTTCTCACTTTCTTTTATGTAGATTGGGAAAATGCAAGCTCTTGAGTGCAGTAACTCCAAGTCAGAAATCTGGAGCGACAATTATAAAGGATGAATTATGCTAAACAAAATGGAGAAGGAATAATTATATGTATCAGAACTACCTAAAAAACAGTAAAAAAAACTACTGCCAAAATTGCCACTAAACTTATGGAGATACAGAAACCTTTGAGCATGATAACAGAGCAGAATCAATTTCCTGAATCAATAACCTGGCTTCTTCTGCAAGCTCCTGTATGCATAAATCAAACAGTTGTCAACAATTGCAAATAAAACAAGAAAAGAAAAACAGAAACTACTCAAAACCATAGTTACCTTCAAATTAAGATACCCAGGCTCATCACAGGGCAAAGGATCAAAATTCAACAACTCATCAACATCCTCCATGTGTACTCTCTTGACATCACAACTGGAGTGAGGTGACCAGTTTTTTACTTTAGAAAGACAGTCTCTTATGCCTTCTGCCCACTTCTGAGCAACAGTTAAATCTCTTACCTTATCACGAACCTATATCCCAAATGAAATAGATTAGATTCATCAACCATTATTATCTGAAACTAAATACCAGTGAAAATTGCAAAGAAGAAACATATCATGTATCAAACTCACTGCATCCATCTCAGAACCAGCCCAAAGAAATTGTTCAGCTTCCTTCAACAGGGCAGTATATGCATCCCAAGAATATGAAGTTTTCAAAACCTTAGAGAAGCGCAACAGCCATTGATCAGCAAGTGAAGCCAGACTGATATGGCCACCTTTGACCTGCACCATTTCTTGATCTAAGAAAACGACTATAATTTAATGCTTACTCTGAAGCATTCACTAACATTTGACAATCTAGACTAGCCAAATAATACCATCTTCTTCATAAGAGGTATAAACAATGGATGCCACAGAATTATGCATAAATGAACAAATGTGTACTAAAGCAAAAGGAAATGGGAACACCATTTGAATGAAACTCTCCACAAGCCGACCTTCTTCCCAATACCCACCTCATAGATAGACTACAACAGTTCCACTATGATAGACTACAACAGGTTGACTACCAGCTTCAGTTTGACCACCACAAGCACCAAGTACATATGCAGCACTGCTGCTAAACACTATTATGACTTGCTTTGGTGATGAATTAAGTTAATCTACAACCATTACCTATGATACAAGCAGCTGTCATCTTTATTATTGCAATTTAATACATTTCACATTTGAACAGAAGTATATCCAGCAAATGGAGCATGACCTATCTAGAGATCCAGAACCCAGATAACAAAAGTTCCCTTAAGATGAAAATAAGTTTGTAGGGAAGTACATTAATCTGTCTAAGAATAAAAGCAGCATTCAGCAAAATCCAGTGATTTAAGTTAATCCACCAAATAATGTCAGGACACTCACAATTATCCCTATTTGTCAAAAGTAATGTGAGCAAACCTTCTTCATCAATGCGTTCATCTCATTGGAACACGAGTTATGCCTTTGCAAGCTATTTTTCTGGGATAACTCACCAGAAACACACTTATCCACAGTGAGCACCAAATCATACAACTCTGCAAGGGTATAACGATAAAGGAGGCGAAGTTTGCTGGATTTACACTCACATATGTGCTGCCAATGCTGCATGGGGGTAATATGGTCAGTCATTATAGAGAAAGATATTCACAATAATCATCAAAAGCTACAAAACAAGGATGAAACTTGACTGACAGAGAGTGAACTCTAGCAATTATCCACAAGAATGTCAAATTAGGGTCCCATTGCAAATAACCAAAATAATATATTACAAGCACTTAGGCGTGTTACTATTTACTACGTTGCACATCCAATATAGCACCTTGATTAGAGCAGCTTGACTCTTATGAGAATGGAACCTAAAACAAGATAACTTGGTGTTCCTATAAATCGTGCAATACCCTGGCTGTCTGGGCAGTACACAATTTGTATAGATCAACACTACAATGGTTTATCCTAGATACAATGGATATGGTTTTGTTGTTCTTCATTAGAGATGGTAACAGCATGTAAAGTTGGAATGTGTAACTATGAGTACCCTCAATAAAGATTAACAGTTATCTACATATATGGACTAAACTTACAATTCACCCTACACCAATGTTCAACAAGCTTTCCATGTTCTCAAAAGCCCTCAAAGTTTCCCCTTTCAAAGCAGTCCATATAATAAACCATTAAAAGAGATAACATCTCTGACCCCCTCCAACCTAGCCATATAAGGTACAATTAAGAGCTTTTTGGTATAATTGATTTCCACTTCTGGAATTCATAGACATATCCAAACTTGATAATTTAGGTTTGTACTGAAATTCATTAGGATCCGTTACACTTGAGTCAAATCCCTACTTAATAGCAGATGCAAATGACTAGTTAGTTTTGGTACCACTTTGATTCAACAAAAATAAGTAAAAGTTTTCAAACATGTTCCAAGACAACAATAGGAAATTAGCTTTAGAAGACCTATGACAACCACTACAAAAATAAATGCTTGCTTAGAAAGGAAGATAATGAGAAAAGGCATCCAAATTAAAATAACCGAAAATCAATCAGGAAAAAAGGAAAAAAAAAATCAAAATAAGTTATCAAGTTTGCATACCTCAAGGCACACAAATGCAGCTGGCCTACAATGACAAACAACAGCAGAAAGATAAAGATACTGCTTGCATATAATGCATGTCGGATCCTGAAAATACAACATAAGTCAAATAAGCGTGTTAGCAGTGAAGCTAGTCAAAGCCAGACATTTAGCACACCAGCGAGGGCATCACCTCTTCAGTACCAACATATTCAGGACATTTCCGAGGGGGCATAGGAGAAGATTTGATGATGCCACTTCTCCAAAGTCTCTCTCTTCTGCTTTTCTCTTTATTATATATCCTCATCAATTCTTTCTTCAAATAAGGAGATATTTCGCTGTCACAATTGCCCTGCCAGAAACATTACAAAACTTGCTATATGTAATTCAAACAATTGACTTCAAAATTTCAATATAGAACACAAAAAGCTAGCAATTCCTCTGAGGTATAGCAACTAAAGACTAAGCATCGTATAAAATTAGCAACTCTTAACCGAACTGCCATTACCCAAGATTGCCATCTTCACATTGAAGCCAACTAACAGAAAAGTTTCATATGCACAAGCAAAACACAAAAAGAAAATCATCCTAACGAACAGCATACCTAAACAAAGAAAGCAACACCATGGACACAAACTCGAAGAACATATTCTATAACAAGAGGGCTACTTTAAAGTTGTACTGTTATTGTATCTCTGCTAAAAGTTAAGTTGAACTAGAGTGTAGCAACCTTATTAGATTGACTAGTTAATTGAACTTTGCACCCTGCATTAGTATTAGAACATCAGGAAGTCTCCAATTTTTTACAATTTGCTACGATATAATCGTGAAAATAATGATTGAGATTTTCAAAAAATTTAGCAACGATCATTTTATTATCATCATTAAATTGAAAGCAATCACCAACAGAGGCATGATAGTTTCAATTTCATCATAGTTTGTCAAAATAAGAAGTGTATGTCAGCACAATAACTCACAAACTTAGCCACCACACAAAGAAGCTCCTCATGGGACAAAACAGCAGTTTTATGATATGTCTGATATAGATCTGCTCCAAAACCACCATGAGGTAGCCAGTCGGCAGGAGCAAAATTGACAGCTTCTGCACAATTCAAACCTGAGAAGACAAAAGAACCAAAAAGCATGCTGCTGGTCAGCGTACTATTGTATATAACTATTAATTAAGTCCTTGATAAACTTGAATCTACTTATGGCATACCAAAATTGAATCCTCCATGATAAGATCTGGGGAACGTGATGACAAAATTTCCAGGCTCCTAGCAAAGAGCAAGTAGGGAAGGTACATGATAAAAGCATCAATTGAATTTAGAGAGAAAGCCTTAGCCACCACTAAAGGCCAAGCACTTCTAACAAGACACTAAACCGCCTCCCTATAGATAACAGAAAAAATGAAAAAAGACCGGATCTTGTTGTTGCACATGCAACATCCACCAGTAAATGGCCAGAACTTTTAGCAAGATGCACAATAACTACTGAATAGATAACAGAAAAAAATGAAAAAGATTAGATCTTGTAGTTGCACATGCAACATCCACCATCTACTACCTTCCATTCACATCCTCTCTCTGCCACATGAACACTCAAGTTGAGATGCAAAATGTATGAATTACTTTTCCCACAATCTTCTAAAAAAAATCCATATTTCTTATGTAGTAATCTACTCAACAACAGAAGAGAGCAATATCATATTCATGTCTTTGAGTATCAAACCTGTAGCACGCTATAGACTGGAACTCGGTTTTCTTGCAAAACAGATGGATTTAGCATGGTGACAAGCTGAAAGAGTAAATCTGGTTGGGCATCAAAAAGATCAGGAAGACTATTTCGCATCACCTACCCAAGAAAAGATAATGTCAGCTATCTACAGAAAAAAGTGCTTTATTACAAAAGGCATATTCATCAGTGAAAAAAGGAAAAACCAGAAGGAAAAAAAAAAAAAAGTGAAGTTTTCCATAATAAAATGAATCCTCCACTGAACCATCGTATAAATACTTTCAGGGAGGGACTATCTAATGAGGTTGTCACCCTAGAATAAATAAGAGAGCTCAAGCGCACAAATGCAAAGTAGACTACCTTCTCAAAAGCACTAGCTTCATTACCAGGGATGCTGTACCAACATTTTGGCTCTCCCCTATAACACAAGAAAAGTAGTTGCATCAACTTTCTGGAAACCAAAAATAGATTATCCAATGTATATATGAGTTGAAAGCAAAACACATCAATCCAAATCACAGAACCACGGTAGGGAAATTTTTTATCACATGTTACAAAATAGAACGTGTTGAATAAAACCATATTGCCATGCAAGGCTCATGGATGGCTATAGCTGACATCTCAAGGACTGAGATCAAACAATCAAACAGCAGTTATCTGGATCTTACGAACAAATTGAGCACATACAAGTTAAATTTAGCAAACAAAAATTAGATGAGATGGCCTGACAAACACATATTTCAAGCCCTCATATTCAAAAAGCAAAAAGGAAAAAAAAAGTTTTTCCCTGCTTGATTCAGTCAAAATTCTTTCCTAGAAGCTATCTTGCATTTCTTTCCCACAGTGCACCAGTAGACAGTGCCTCTTGAAATAAAAGAACTAGAATGAAATTCAAACTAGATAAGCCAATTCATTATACCATAGATTCAATCCCATACCTAAAGTATGATGGCTACGAGCTCAAAAGCGTGAATAGCTGCCAAACATAATGCAAATAAAAGTAATAACGATAACTCTCTTTTGACCATTGTATTACTCTAGCCTGACTCGACTGCATAAGAAGGTGTGATCTATAGACACATTGAGAAGAGATCCTCCAGCCCAACAACCGCAACAGAAAATGTGTGCGCATTGCACAGTTTCATTTAAATAACTGACTTGAGAACCTTCCATACGATTAAGAGTTTGGTTGTGATGGAGGGGATGAAGAAGAAGACGTGGAGCTGGACCAGAACTCCTTTGGGCCAAAGAAACTGCAGGTTTACATCCGCAGGAAGAAGTATCAGGGCAGGGGCAAAGTAGGAAACATGGAATTCTGTTATTGAGCTGGAATTCTGCTAGTAGAGTTAGTTAGGCCTAGTCCTAGCTGGACAAGAGGGAGCGAACGGTTTTGCTTTTGGGAATGCTTTATTATTCTGTTTTGGGGGAAGAGAGGGGATAATTTTGTTTGAGCAATCATTTGTTAGCTGCCATTGAGCAGGGCTCCTTATTGGAGAGGGAAGATACCTTCCTGAGACTTGAATTGCTGTATTTTCAGTTTTCCATTAATGAAATCCACCTCTTCTCTCTTCTATTTTACTGCTTGATTTGTTGGATACCAATATTCTGTTTTCCATCATTTGGCGCCATCTGTGGGGAACATCACTCCAACTCCAGCATAAGAAAACCATGAATGACCCACCTAAAACCCGTCTACAAACTAAGACTGATTTACAGGTGCGAGTTGATGCCCATGAGGAAGCTTTGGGTGCAATACAACGATCCATAGCAGCATTTCAAAAGTTTGTGAAAGAACAGTTTGAACACATGGATACTAAGCTACAGAAAAAGCTTGAGAAACAGCCCCTAACACCAGAACATGAAGAGCCACCCACCGAAGAAACCGATGATAGTGTGGAAACACCTGCCAGAATTTTCGTTCGATCCCAAACACAATTTGGTCAACCTAGTGCTCCCCAACTGGACTCCTACGTTAGGAACAATCATTTTGGCATGGGATCGATATCCTTACCTAAGGTGAAAATGCCGGAGTTTTCCGGACCAGACCCACGAAGTTGGATCGCCAAGCTAGAGTTATACTTCAACATATACCAGATCCCACAAGGCATGAAAATCCCAATCACCTAGTTCTCTCAAGTATTGTGGGACAGCCCACACCTTACCTGGGAACAGTTTAAACAACGATTGAATGGCAGATTTGGTAAATGAAGAACCCACAACCCATATGAAGAATTGCAAGCCCTTTTCCAAACAGGTACTATTGACGAATACATAGAGGAGTTCGAGGCAATCATCGGGCACATCCCAAAGACATCGGAGGCTCAGTTTTTAGGGTAATTCATGGGAGGGTTGAAGGAAGAAGTGGGAAGATGGGTCAGATTCCTAAAACCCCAAAGTTGTGACGAGGCTATGGAGATTGCCAAGGATGCCGAGCTTACCTTCAGCCCACCAGGGAGTCAAGCCGTGATCGCAAGGGAGAGAGGAGTTCAAGGATGTGGGTCAGCTCGACCCAAGATTCAAAAGTAAAAGCCCAGGCCCATTACCACTAAACCCAGTGGATACTCCAACACCAAGAACGCTCCCTTCTCCCAACCAAGTTTAGAAAGCTTCAAGAAACAGGGGACAGCATCATTTGTCGCTGCGGGAGATAGACGAACGCCGTCGGTTAGGGCTATGCTTCAAATGTGCCCAACCGTATAACCCACAACATCGCTGCAACACTGGGCAGTTACGGATTGTGATTTTGGATAATGAGTCATTAGTGGCTTTGGATGAACAAGAGGAAGAAACAGCAGGGGACGATGGTCAAGGTGAGGATGAAGGAGTGGGAGGCGAGTGCACAGTCATGGAGATTTTTTTCGCGCAAGGGAAGACACTCAAGCTCCAAGTACTCTCAAATTAAAAGGGTTTATACAAGGCATTCCGGTCATCCTGTCGGTTGACTATGGAGCGACGCACAATTTCATCTCCCGTAAACTGGTACATTCACTAAATCTACCTACTGCCTCCATTCTTCCAGTTAAGATCAAGTTAGGAGATGGTTATAGGGTCTCAACCCAGGAAAAATGTGCGGGTATCGAGTTGGAATTGGGGACTTATGCTTGGTCATTAGAAGCACTAGTGTTTGAACTAGGACCAATTGATTTTGTATTGGGGGTGGAATGGTTGAAAACATTAGACAATATTTTGCACAATTGGGAATAGAGATGGATGAGGTTCGAGTACGAAGGCCAGCAATTGGAATTGATTGGCATAGAGGGGACCCCCTCAGATATGGGCGCCTTACAGGTATGGTTGGGGGGCGGAAAACTGAAACAGAAGCAGCGACACATTCCACAGCTGGCACCAACTCCAATGCCAGGTTTATCTCAGGAACGGAAGTCGGGAATTGAGGCCCTCATGCACCAGTTCTCTACTATGTTTCAACCGATGATTGGGCTCCCACCTCGACGTCTGCATGATCATGCAATTCGGCTCATTCCGGGACACGATGCAGTTAGTGTTCGTCCCTACAGGTACTCGCACCTACAGAAGGCTGAAATTCAGAAGCAAGTAGTAGACATACTGCAGCATGGACTTATTCGACCAAGTCAGAGCCCTTACTCCAGTTCGGTCCTATTGGCAAGGAAGAGAGATGGGACATGTAGCCTATGTATTGACTACAAGGCACTTAACAAGGTGACGGTGGTGGATAAATACCCAATTCCTGTGGTTGACGAGTTGTTGGATGAATTAAACGAAGCATAATTTTTTTCTAGGTTAGATTCAAAGATGGATTTTTATCAGGTTCGAATGCGGAAAGGAGATGAGCATAAGACAGCATTTCGCACACATGACAGGCACTATGAGTTTCTGGTAATGCCTTTTGGGCTCACTAACGCTCCCTCAACTTTTCAAAGTGTGATGAATGATATCTTTCGACCATTGTTGCGGCGTATGGTTCTCATATTTTTTCATGATATTTTGATCTATAACAAGAGTTGGGATGAACACTTGCAGCACTTAACCATTGTTTTGCAGGTTCTACGGGATAACCAATTCAAGATCAATCCCAAGAAGTGTTCAATAGGCCTGACTTCCATTGATTATCTAGGATACTGTATTTCCAAAGAGGGAGTTACTGTTGACCCATCTAAGGTTATTGCTGTTCAAAACTGGCCGGTTCCAAAGAATGTCAAGGGAGTTCAGGGTTTCTTGGGGCTGACTGGTTACTACAGGAAATTTGTGAAAGATTATGGAAAGATTGCCAAACCTCTAACAGAGCTGACCAAGAAGAATGGTTTCCTTTGGAATGAGCAAGCTCAAGTGGCATTTGATACAGTGAAAGGGAAGCTTACTACCGCACCACTATTGGCACTTCTCAACTTCACTAAACCCTTTTGCGTGGAGTGTTTTGCATCTAGCCTTAGGATTGGTGCTTTTTTAATGCAAGCAGGCAAACCCTTGGCTTATTATAGCAAGGCCTTGGCTAACCAAAATTTAGCCAAGTCAACATATGAAAAGGAGATGAGGGCTTTAGCCCTGGCAATACAACATTGGAGATCGTACTTGTTGGGCAAAAAGTTCACTGTCAGCACCGACCAAAAGAGCCTGCGCCATTTACTATAGCAACGCATCACTACCCCGAACCAAGAGCATTGGCTCTTTAAACTAATGGGATACATTTTTGAGGTGCAAACATCTATTAAGTTTCATTTTGAACTTCTCCCATTTCATTTGAGGATTGTACCACAAGGCGTGGGAAAACCATGTTGTAGTAGGTCCGGTCATACACATTTGAGCGATGGTGAGTTTCATATGTTCCAAAGTCTGCTGGACGCTGAAGAAAAGCTCAGCCTTAGCAATCCAGCTGCGGGGGTCTGAACCACTGAACTCCGGTAACTTCACTTTTGGCAAAGCTACGGTTCCAGCATCAAAATGGTTGGGTCTCAAGCATGAATCCAATTGGGGATTAGTAGGTTGCCCGAATTTGGAACTGGAATGAATAAAAACTCGTCTGGGAGTATCTTCGCTTAGTTTTGTCGCATTAGTGTGTTGTTGTTCTTCTTCATCTTCTATGGATTGTTTCTCTATTTTTCTCATCAGTTTAGCATCCAGGGATTCAAACTTCTCTTCTACCAATTTCTGAAATGTGGTAAGGGTTTGTTGGATTACAAACAGAGTTTCCTCATGGGCATCAACTCGTTCTCGTAAATCGGCTTTGGTTTGGGATCGTGTTTTGGGTGGGTAATTCATTTTGCTTAAACTGGGGATTAATCGTTTCCCACAGACAACGCCAATTGATGCATAATGGATTAAATCAACCAATCAAACAGTAAATAAATTGGATAAATGGAGAAA
The DNA here is from genome assembly GCA_037975025.1 of Excoecaria agallocha. NCBI lineage: Eukaryota > Viridiplantae > Streptophyta > Magnoliopsida > Malpighiales > Euphorbiaceae > Excoecaria > Excoecaria agallocha. Next base: position 633,461 of record JBBPFJ010000030.1, on the reverse strand, counting down.
GAAGATGATGATCTTCATTGATTAATTAACTGAAAAATACAAGAGAAAATAGTCTAGGAAGCTAGCTTCCCTCTCCACAACAATGGAGCCCTGCTATTGAGCAGAAAATCTAGATGAACAATCAGAATCTCCCCCTCATTACCCCTGTCCCGAAATAAAAAGCAACCCAAAAACCAAAAGGCAAAAAGCAAAACCATTACAATTTCAGTACAGCTAAGCATAACTAATTCTTCCCTCCTTTCCTAACAATTTAGTCAAGCCACAACTATATCAAATCAGTTTCCTGAAGTGCCCCTGCTTGCTGTAACTTCTTCCTGCGAGAATAGACCAGCCACCTCCTAGGCCCACCTGCTGCTTGATCCATCAGCCCATCTAGATTGCCATCTTCTGCATCAAACCTGTTGCTTACCGCCTACTTCTTCCCTCCACTTCTAAGGTACATCATGTGTTTCACATTTCTATACTTAAAAAAGCTATCGAGATGCAACCCATCTCTAGTGACCTGCCTCCGGAATTAGAGTGGGACCCTGCTGGTGACACTGAACCGGAGAAGGTAGTAGCCACACGAATAATCCAAAGAAATGGAGAGAGTGTTCCCCAATGGCTCATTCAGTGGCACTCTAAAACTCTGGATGAAGCTACATGGGAAGACGAATATGTCGTGAAAAGGGACTATCCACAATTTAGTTTTGAGGACAAGATTGATTTTCAAGGGGGCAGCACTGATTGAGGGGATGAAGAAGAAGACGTGGAGCTGGAACAAAACTCTTTTGGGCCAAAGAAACTGCACGTTTACACCCGTAGGAAGAAGTATCAGGGCAGGGGAAAGAAGGAAACATGGAATTTTGTTATTGAGTCGGAATTCTGCTAGTAGAGTTAGAGTTAGTTAGGCTTAATCCTAGCTGGACAAGAGGAAGCGAATGGTTTTGCTTTTGGGAATGCTTTATTATTCAGTTTTGGGGGGAAAGAGGGGATAATTTTGTTTGAGTAATCATTTGTTAGCTGCTATTGAGCAGGGCTCCTTATTGGAGAGGGAAGATACCTTCCTAAGACTTGAATTGCTATATTTTCAGTTTTCCATTAATGAAATCCACCTCTTCTCTTTTCTATTTTACTGCTTGATTTGTTGTTTATTTGATTTGTTGGATACCAATATTCTGTTTTCCATCAGGTTGTCAATATTGATAAAGTAAACTTCTCTCCGAATTCCATTGTGCTAGTGATATATTAAATATAGATTAGAAAGTTCACCTTCTACTTAAAATCTTTAGGTTTTTTACAATTTAATGCTTCGATATTCAAAACCTTCAATTTATCATTTCTTACTCCACACTTAAAAAAAAAACAACTAATAGAAATTAGAAAGAAACAACAACAAAAAAGTGAGAAATAATGAAACATACCAGTGCATGTAATTCATAGAGTAAAAACAGTGATCTTCAAAATGCCAGCAAAAGGATGAGAATAGCATGCCGACATACAACCAGGGCACCATAACGCCAGTTATATTATGATGAACAGCTTGAAGCATTGAACCTTTCAACTTAGGCAAGTTATTGAGATTCCATGGGGTAACACGGTATTCATCCCACACCTTAGCCTCGACAGATTCTGGTCTCTGATCGTTTGCACGTGGAAAGCCACTCCCATAAATTGAAGTGTCCAAGTCACTACCATACATAACTTCAACTTCACCAGCTGATCCTTCCACAATCTCCCAAAACTTTTTCTCCATTTGCACTCGTGAAGCAGATCCAGATCCAAACCATTTCCTCTTGGCCCGATCAGCCACACGCCTAAAAGCTTCCAGAGTAAAGCGTTTACCAGGCACAAAACCAAAGTTGTCCTTATCTGAGTTTAAGCACTCAAAACAATACCAATTACCAGGAGGGATTTGCTTCAGCGGTGGCGAGAGACAATATATATGCCATCCCTTATTACACCTATCACACAAAAGCATCACTTCCCCATGCAAACCACTCCTGCATTGCTCACATATTTGATCAAGCTCTTTCTCCTTCTCAACATTGCTAGCAATCTTAACTTCCTCACCATCAACATTCTTTCTCCTCCTTTTAGAAGATGAAATCTCAGCACTACCTTCACTCTTCCTTTCATCTTGCGCACCTCTCTTGCAACTCTTATTCACCCCTTTATTCAGCCGACTATAGTACTTCTCATAATCATACAGATGCTCAAAATACAGTTGGCACATAACATGCTTTGCACACTCAGAAATCTTCTTCCCAGACCTAACAAACTTAGAAACCTCCCCCCACTTCTTCAACTTGACAACCTTATCATACCCTCCAAACCTCTTAACAGCATTAAAAAACTTACACAAATCCAACTCTTCTCCTTCAAAAATAACCCTCTTCTTCAACTTCTTACCACAATGATCCTCCAAAAATCTCCCATACTCCAAATCAAAAGTTTTGGAATCACACGAAGCAGGCCTTGCCTGCAACTGATGAATAGCTTGTGTTTTTGTAGGAAAGGTAAAAGTATCTAAATCCAATGCAAATGGTGGTGACCAACTCTTTGGCGGTACAATCTTACAAATCCCATATTTCTCAGCCTCAGCTCTAATCTTATAAATATACTCTAAAGGGTCGTTAAATTCCTCTTCACTGGGATAATAAACTGGTGCTGAAGGAACATGCAATGCCCCAGATGGTGATACACTCGAGTTTTGACCAATAACCCCTTTCTCCACAGCCCTAGGCCTTCCCTTCCCCATCCCCACCACTATTCACATACTGCAACCATAACCGCTAAATAAAATACATCAAATTAATCAATCCATTAAGTTGAAGATCTTCAAACAATGAAACACAATAATATACTAACTTCTAGGGTTTGAAGCTTTACCTTTTTTGAGAAAAGAAATGGTCTGCTTTGTGTAAGAAGGTCACTCTCTTTTGTCTATACAAAACAAAAGGAGTGATGGATAGGGAATAAGTTTCGTGGGAGATTTGGTCATTAACGAAGTCTTCGCTTTTATATATGGTGGCTAGGGGTGTGCAAAAACCGAATCGATCCGATTAATTTGAACCGAACCGATTAATTTGGGTGGAATTAATAGGATTGGTTCGATTTTTAATATTATGTATATTTTGAGGTGGGTCGGGTGAAAATCCGCTTAATCCGAACCCGACCGAACAACCCAATTTTTTAAATATATAAATAAAAAAAAACTAATTTTTCTACAATATTAATTAATATATAATATATATTTAATATAATTTTGAAATTTTTAGTTTGTTTTATTTTTAAAATATTTTTATGGCATTTAATATTATTTATTAGTATTAATTTAGAATTTTAATTTAAATATGTAAATTAAAAAAATAAAATTCGGGTTATTTGGATTGAAGTCCGAAAAATGAGGTTAATCGAATAGGGGTCCGATATTTATATTGAGGAGGATTGAATGAGAAAAAATATAAGAATTTTGGATTTCGAATTAAGATAAACCCGACCCATACACACCTCTAATGGTGGCCGCGGAAATATATATATTTCTATATTTATTATTATGGGTTAAAGGAATTTAGAATTTTGTAAATTAGGGATTTTTAGAATCGATCTTCCGTCGTTTTGGTGTTTGATACCTTCCTGTCTTGTTCCCCGGGGCATTGAGGCTATAACCTCTGGGAATTTCTCACTCGCCTAACGCGCTTAAATCTCACGCTTTGCATGTTTTGAGAAATTGGTTGTGATTCGTGTATTGGAAAACCGCTAATCGCCGCGTGTAAACAATGGTACAATGAACATGAAATGATCAGGTGTATCAGAAACCATAAATGTACTACGCAGATAGACGGCTAAGATTATTTTAACTTGGAATCTAGCTTCTTATTGGATCGATCTTGTGTTTGAAAATTAGCTAGGCTTATAGTTATAGCCTATAGGTGACCCAGTGTATCAATGGCAACAGTAATGGTAATTTATAGGAGATCTAGTTGAAATAAAATAAAATAATTAAAATTATGAAATTCATTTATTATATAATTTTTTATACTTAAAATAACTAAAATATAGAATTAAAAATAAAAAATTATTTTTAATATTTAAAATAAATAACTAAAAGTTTTTTATTTTTTATTTTTTATTTTTTTTAAATACAAAATGTATTTACAAATTCTACCGATTTTTATTGAAGTTGATGAATGTATAATAAAATTCAAGAAATTTAATTAATTGAATTTAATTCTAACTTTTTTTACATTTCAATCATAAAATAAAATAAAAATTACAAAAGAATTTTATAAAATATTATATAATTTATTTATTTCAAAATAGTTCTTAATTTTAACTTTTATTTTCAATTCATAGTATTTATAATTAAAATTTTATCCAAAAAAATATATGTTGAATCATTTAAACCAATAATAAAATAAACTTTTAAGAGATACCAACTCTTTTTTTTGTAAAAATATAATAGTAGGAATTTAGGTCTTTAGGTTTCATTATTAGACATGACTATAGAAATATTGGCAAAGCCAAAATTAAATGACTTAATGCATAACTAGCCCCTGAATTTGTAAACATTTGTTATTTCGATCCCTTAACTTATATGTTTTCCATATAGCCACTTATAGTTGAAAATTTTAATGACACTAAACACCTCAGCTTGATTGGTCGTCCTATATGGCAGAAAAACAAATGATGTGGCATTTTGAGGGTGTATATTACGCATTGTAGGAGTGTGAAGCACCATTTTTCCCTATTTTCTAACGGTAAAATCCCTAACCCTATATAAAACCCATTTTTTGCTTATTTATAGACATGATTTTCATCTTCTTCTTCATCCCACCATCGCTCCTCCTACTTAAATTTTTTGTTTGTTATCACAAGCAAAAAGAGCGCCAAAAAACTACATAAAATTGTAGATAAAAAATATTTCAGATTGCCATTGTCATGAAGTAGCTAAGTTACGCACATAATGGAGAACATTGAACCCAGGAAGGAGATTTTTCGGTTGCCAATGTTATAAGGTTATTTTCTTCCGATTTGCTAAGATTAATTTGATTTACGGTTAACTATCAAAAAAATTTGCTAAGATTGTTTTTGATTCACAATTAACTTGAACCAAAATTTTATTTGGGTGGATATTTTATGAGAAGAACATGGTTTTTTGTTTTCGTAGGATGTAAATGCATGCAAGTTCTTCTTATGGGTTGATCCACCCATTTCAAATCATTACAAACATGTAATTTTTTTACTGCTTCGAAGATTGAGAAAAATGAAGCAAGAGGTTGGTACTAGCAAGAACTGAAATAGGGGAAAGATAAAATGTTGTTTTTGTTATTTTATTGTACTTGTGCTCGTATTTGTAATTGAATTATTGATTTAGGTTTATTTATGTGACAAATTTAGATTATTAGTGCAGGTGTTGTTGATTTTGGATTAATGTACAGAGGTAAAAAAGGAAGCGAAAGAAAAAAGAGATGGTGTAATATCCCAAAGTATACCCTAATAAATATTTGCAAGTGTAATCAGGATGTAACCGAAATTTGTACATTTGTTAAGGATATTTTGTTAATTTTTCACATGAGGGCTTATGTGCAAATGATTAAGGATTTAATTGATGAAAGAAATGGGGATTTAAGTGAATTTGTAATTAAAAGAGTAGAAAATTACCAAAAGAAAGTTAGCCAAGGACTTAAAAATTGGGACCAATGGAATTGTGGTACCATGCTTATTTCTAGAGTGATGTTTTAATTATTTGAGGCATATTTTATTTCAACCTTCTTCAACCCTTTTGGTCGGCCATTCTTGGCTAGAAGAGTGTAGAATTTTCTTGCTTTTTCCTTATAAGGAACTTTTGAAAATTCTATTATTGAGTGGAATATATCTATGAGAGAGAGAGAGAGCACTAATTAGTAAACGGTAAGTAATTGAATTGGTATAATTCTTCTTTATTTATTTAGTATCTATATATGAAATGGTATGATGGATTTTTGAATGTTTTTGAAGGGATTCTTGGATATAAGCTAAAGAACAAGTGAGAAACAAGGAAAAATGAAGGGTGTGAGCAAGAAGAAGAATGATAGATAAGTTTCAAGGTTTGGGATTTTTTTTTTCTAATATATATATTTATTTGATTCAAGTGGATTTATATGTTATATTTTCTTTGTAATTGATGATGAAAATAATTATTGTTGTGTTGTGTTAAGAAAAATGATGATTTATGCTTTGAAAAGTGAAAAAGTGGAGATTTGCTTAGGGTTCATGTGAACCAGTTTCAGTGTAAATTGAATAACTCCTTCTATAGATTTTGGATTGAGGTATTTTAGTTGAAAATGAAATATAAGACATATATCTACAACTTTGTAGAATACCACAAAACCTGAATTTGCCTCTAAGGTATTTGAAATTGGGCTTGAAGTTGACAGACCTTTGATGTTTTGTCATCTGGACCAGTTTGCAATGTTTTAATGATATATTGAGTTTTAATGATATATTGAGATTTAGAAGTCATAATTGAGTGATTTTTGATATTTTAAAAACTAGAGACATAATGGAACAACTTTGTAGAAGCCACTTTGGCTAAAAGTGTCATTTTGCAGGTCTAAAAGTGCATACAAGTTGAAATTGAAAATCTACCTCTGGGCATAATAGACCTCATAGTCAGCAGGTAAAACCTAATGACCGTGACATAGCCCATATTTCAGTTCAAAATCAAAATAAAACCTACGTTACAGTCAGTTGGTATTACCTAATGACCGTGACCGCCTCCTGTAACCTAGATCACGGTCAGCAGATATAAGCTAATAACCATAACCCTTCCTTGCCTTTTTCTAAATTTGATTTTAAGGTCCCAAATGGTTACCAAAGCATGCTTAAACACGATTAGAGCTTTTTAAATATAAAAAAAAGGTAATATGTAGTAGGAAATGTGTGTAAAGCATAAAGAAATTGTTAAAATAAAGTCATAGGTACATAAGCATAGAATTTGTACAATTAACGACTGTAAATGAATATGATTATTGATAAGTATAATGTTACATGTTAGCAAAATAATCGATAATTGTAGTAAAGTGTAATTGAATAAGGATGAGCAAGTTGTATTGTGTTGCTACTGTAATTAAACTTGAATAATGTGATATAGTGATATAGTTGTATGCTTGATTGAGTATATTGATACTATGATATTAAATGTATCCAGTGTATTACTATTAAATGATTAATGATTTAATGAGAGCCTGAATTTCGTATGGCAGTGGATAGATAAGCATGCCTATAAAGGAGATAGTGATCGCAGCTGCAAGTGTTGTCACCAAAAGGTGACTAGTGTAGCGATTCGATACCTAAGGATATCGCCTGTATTCGAGACTATTATGTCTCGTCCGTTCGCTACTACTTGTCAGTGCCACCCGATTGTATTCGTATCCACCATTGATGGAAATTCAGGCGATGAAAATAATTTGATTAATGAATATTGATAAGCGATCAATAGTATAAGAAACTGTTTTGGTATTTCATGATAATGTTAGTATTTTTTACTGAATAATAAAGCGTAATTGAAGGACTGTATTAAAGTGTGGTATGATGCATGGATTATTATTATAAGTGTATGAACATTTTAATATGAGAAGACATGATATTATGTTATATGCATTGGCATGTTATGTTATTTGTATTTGTGACTTCGACAAGAAGTCAATTGTACTTGTTTACTTCCCACTGAGCTATTGCTCAGCACTGGTATTTTTCCTGTGTAGGTTTATAGATGTAAGCAAAGAGTTGCATGTTTGGGCAACATATGCAGGCCACAAGAGTTAGAGCTTGAGGAAGAATTTGGTATATAGCCAAATTTTGTAATATACATAATGAAATTTTGTAACTAGTATAAAACTTGCATAATTATAAATGTTTATTAAGCTTTTTGAATAAATATATATGTATGTATGTAATTGTATTTATATGCCCTAAGGAGTGTGAATCACTTATGAGTAAATTAATTAAGTTTTGTGCAAGTAATTAAATGAGATAACATATAGATAAAGGTAATAAGAGCGAATGTTGCAGATGGAGTAGAGAGAGAAAGGAAGAAGGTGAAAAAATATCTCACCTAACATAACTTACATCTAATTAAATGAAAGCCATGTGTCTCTTTCCTATTTGTTAAGTATTACATGTCATCTATGTCACGCGTTTAAATTACACGAGCAATTACCAATCAGCCTGAGGTGTTTAGTGTCATTAAAAATTTTAACTATAAATGGCTATATGGAAAATATATAAGTTAAGGGACTACGATGACAAATGTTTACAAGTTCAGAGGGCTAGTTATGTATTAAGCCAAATTAAATACTTACAGGAAAAATTTGACATAATTTCATAAATTTGAACAAACCATTAAATAAAAGCATATGTAAGTGCAAATTTAATTTTTTTAAGGGTAAACTTAAAATTTAATTGACTATTAAAATAAATTTGATTTAATTTTAATTTTTTAAGAATTGTGGAAAGCTTGATTGGCTATTGTATTGGGTTTTCAAAATGAATTATATTTTAATTTTGTTTTCAATTATGAACTTTCAAACTGGTTTTAAATGTAAACTCCGATTATTAAGGAATATAATAGGTCCTGCATACTTTTTTGTTTTTGCAATGGCCATACATGTAATGGCCTCAATATCGGATCGGCCGTGAACAGTACTTTCCTATGGTGAATAGTGCTTTTCGAGCTAAAAGTACATCCGGAAATCAAAAATATTTTATTGGACCATCGAAAAGTATTGGTCATGGTGAGTTCGGAGTTGAAATTTAAAGTGAAACCGAGGTCAAATGAGTATCGAAAAGTCAAAAATACGAAAAAGGTAGTGAATTAATTTATTTGGTAGGGAAAGTGACTTGCTTTTGCATAAATTTTTAAAAATAGCAAACAAACTCTGAAAATTGCCAGATTTTGCATACCTTCCTTAAATTTTATTTAGAAAATTTTGGTAATGATAATTAAATTTTTTGATGACACCGACAGTTATCGAAATTAGATTGATAAATTTGAATCGGATCAATAACGGACTCCAATTGAGTCAAAAATTTGCATGCAACATATTTTTGATGTGGTAAGAGTAATGAAATTATTTTTGGAGTGATTTGAAGGTGAAAAATGAGAGAAATTTAATTAGGCCTTAAATGGCCTAAAGTGGGCCAATTAATTAAATTAGGCTAAGCCTATTAAATTGACCAACTATTGGGCCCATTAGAGGGATATATAAGAGTTGGATTTTATGAGATTGCTTCAGAATTTTCTCAACTCTCTCCATCTCTTCACCAAGGCCGAACTCCTCTTTCAATCTCTCTCTTTAATTCCTTCAATCCCACTTCAAATTACCTCTAAATCCCAACATAAGAACTGAAATTTCATCTCTCTAGATCTTTAAAATAATCTCTATTACTTGATTTGAGAAAAGAAAATCAAGAATTTAAGCTTAGGAAATTATAGGATTTTAAGTAAGTATTTATTTTTGGTTGAATTTAAGTTATTCTTTAGTGCTTTTTCATAGTTTTTTATGAGAATTCATATATGAGCTTAAATATTGCATTTGAGGACAAAAAAATAAGGTTTGATAAGCTTATTTGGCCGACCATGGTAGGTGAGGAAGAAAAAGAAAGGCTTGCTCTGAGCAAAGGCAAGGGAAAAGAAGTTTAGGCACCCTTGAGCAAGAAAAAATTGTAAGTGGCTAAGAAATCTTGATATTTCCTATTTATTTGAATTATTTTTCCTTTATGTAATGAAGGAAAATTTGTTAAATTGCTTAATTATTGCAATTAATGTGAGGAAATTGAAATTGAATCATGAAAAATGTAAATTGAATGCTTATAATGAGGTAAAAAATTAGGGTAGCTTTTTTATAGTGCCCGAATTTTCCTTAAGCAAAATTTAAGTGATTTTTGCATAATTTTAATAAATAATAGTTTAAAATAACCCTAAATATAATAATTAGTGTCCATGAATTTTTAAAGAATTTATGGAATTTAATTGAGAAATTTTAAGTTTAATAATTGTGTATGTATATAGTGAAAATAGTTAATTATTGTAAAGCAATTCATAAATTAAGTGGACAATGGTAATAAATGTAAAATGATGTGCATATAAATTTTTGTGAAATTTATGTGAATTAATAGAATATTTTTGAACACTAAAAGTTAATATGTTTAATAGAAAATATTGAATTATTAAGGAATAATTCAATAAATTAGTAAAAGATAGTGAATTAATATGAAATTAATTCACAGCCAATGAAAAAAATGGAAAGTCAATCTACAATTTTTTCTGAATTTAAAAAAGTTAATAAAGTAATGATAACAGTGCCCTTAGGAATAGTCAGGCAGTAAAACCTAGTTCAGTATATAATTGGTTGGCTATAGAAATATGTATACCGTGGTGCAAGTCATGGCGACTTGCTTTGTTATGGGTAGGATACATGATCTCCATAATTTCAGTGTATAAGTGAAAGTGTAAGTGAAGTGCTTTATGAGAAATAGTTACTTGGAGGTCATTTCTCTATTAGTGGTGTCCATGGGGTTCATATTTCGTGTATCCGGTCTGAATATTTTTATCGGATCTGTACTAGGGGCATAATGAAAGTAAAATGCCAAAAATGTGAAAAGATAATGAAAAGTGACAATTAAAAGTAAAAAGGACTAAAGTGAAAGAAAATAAAAGTTTAGGGACGAAATAGTACTTTTTTCAAAAGTGTATAAATTAAGCAAATTAATTAAGAATTGCTTAAATAAGGGTAAAATAGTCAATTAGTGGTTAAACTGTTTACAAATGAAATTTTATAGTCAATAGGGAATAAAACGTAATTTTGCACAAAAATATCAAAATAAGTGTAAATTGATGTAAAGTACCTCAATTATTAGCTTAAAGATCAAAAATAAGTTTAATAAGGGCAAACTTGTAAGTTCGCGATAAAAAGGATGAATGTGAACAAAATTAAAAGTTTTGAACTATATTGAAAGGTTTAGTTAAGGATAAGCAAAAAATAAACAATAATGTGATAAGACTAATTTGATGCTCCAAAAGAAAAGTTATTGGTTTTGCAAAATTTTGGCTTTTAAAAGGTTAATGTAATGATTATATATTATTTAATCAAATTAAGTAACTTGTAGGAAATATTTCGATTATTAGTCACCACTTGACATATTAAATACTTAGTACGTAGTTATTACTGCGTGTAGGTACGCAGGAGCGGGAGCAATAATACATCTTACAAGATTTCTTTTGACTGGATTAGGACTTGTTTGTAGAATGGCATGTATATATGTAAATTGAACTTTTGGATTTATGTATATGTAAATAAAAGTTTGTATTATGGAAGGGTTGTGATGGATATGAATTAAGTTTTAGTGTATGTATGATATGTATATAGATGATGGTGATATGGATGTTATGCAAGTTAGGCTATAAATGATATGAAAGTAAATGAATGTTGAATGTTATAAGATATTGTTGTGTCTCTAAAAAGTTGTGTGATCATTTGTTTTTCAAGGGGCTAGTGCAATATATAGCCGTTATATTGCAAAAAAATTATTAAGTCTATAGTGATTTAGACAGTTATAGGTTTGGGGAACCTTTAAAGAATTATCGAACTTAAGTTATAAACTTAAGAGTTTTTTAAGGTTGAACTAATAAGTAGAAGCAAATGACTGGAAAAAATATTTCGACATATGGCTTGTCAGAACAGTGCCGAGTATATCGTTAAGTAATAAGGGTGTTATAATACATACTGTACATTGATTTATACATAGGAAATTAGAAATTGAAATTTTTGTTTGGCAACATCAACAAATTTCAAACATAGTTTCTTAAAAATAAATAAATAAATAATAACTCAAAAAATTAATTTCTTATGTCACTTATATAAATAGAAAATAGAAATCTATAAATGACAAAATTAAACCATAAAAGGTAAGGCATTAGTTTAATGGTCCAAATACCGGATTAGTAGGGAATAATATTTTTCAATGGTGAATAGTGATACTGGGATGAATAATATCTACTGGAGTTAAAAATATTTTATTTGATTATTGAAAAGAGCATGTTAGCAGAAATCCATGATTCAAACTTGAGATCAAACGAAGGTCATTTAGGCCTCAAAAAAGTGTTAGGAAGTTAAGTCACTCCCAAATTTGGAATATAATTAGTTTGACTAAACCATGAAATACGACATGAATTTCAGAAAAATAATCCAAAAATATGGACACGCTTGTATTGATGAGTAGAATTATATGGTAATGAAAGATTAATTTTTTTGTAACTTTGAAAATTGAAGTATTGGACTGGTAAAAATGAATCAGATCAGACAACAGTCTCTGTTTAACTCAAAAATATTTGTGAAGCCTAACGAATATATTTTGAGAATTATGAAAGTATTTTTAAAAAGATTTGAACACAATAAGTAAGAGAAATATAATGATTTCAGTTTTAATAGTAATCGATTGATCGTGAATTTGATTGAGACTTTAAAAATAGCAAATAATCTTGAAAAATTGCAGAAAATTCCAGTTAAACTCTAATTAGTATTTGAAATTATTTAATAGTAAAAAGGTAATTTTTCGATAGCACCAAATATTTGCTAAACAAATTAATTTGAGTGAACTGGATCAAAAATAGACTTCGATTAAGCTAAATTTTTTTTATTAAGGCTTAATTTAATATTTTAAGAATTATGAAATTGATTTTGAGTGAATTTGAGTTTGAAAAGAGAGAGAAATAATTTGGAGTGCATTATTGGGTTTAAAAATCAAATTGGACTTAAGTTAGGTCCAACCACTTTAGTTGAAACAAGCTCTGTCCAAATTAGCCCTATAAGTGGCCTAAAAATCTGCAAACTTCTAAAACTCACTACGGCTCTCTCCCATCTCTTCCATGGCTGAATTGCTCTCCCTCTCTTTCACTAAATTTTTTCATTTTTTCTCTCTAAATCTCCCACTAAAGTCCACTCTCTCAAGCAAAGTAAGGCTTCTCTTTCACAGGATACCACATCTAAGCTTAATTTTAAGTGATTAAAATGGAAAAATCAAAGATTGAAAGTTATGGTGCAAAATTAAGGTTAGTGATTTTGAGGCTTTTAATTCAAATTAAAGATATATATAGAAGGATTTAGGTGTATAGAGTTTATTTATGATAATATAATAAATTATTGAAGCATTATTTTTGTGACATTTGTATGGGTATATTCGGCCACTATATGATTCAAAGGAGGAAGAAGATGTTCTAAGGATTTAAGGCAAATAAATAAAGGTTTAAGAGTGAAAAATAAGTTTTTGAGGTAAGTGGATACAATATCCACTAATTTCCATTGATTTGGATTTGATTTGTGATTATATTTATTATGCATGTATATGATTAATGCATGAACAATTGAATTAATTGTTATAAAAATTGTTAAAAGGATAAGAAATGATGTTTTGAATAATTTAAACATAGAAGAAAATAAATTCAAACGGATAGCTTCCTATGGCCAAAGGTATGGTTAGGGAATTTTCAATGATTTTGTGATATTTATGTTAATTAAATATGAAATTATGATAATGGAGTATGAGAGTGAGTGATTTAAATAATTAAATTATCATAAAGATTATTAAAATGAATTATATTGTAATAGGCCAGAGGAATATTAAGAATAAATTAAAAAACATGATAAATATTGATAAATGATAAATGCATGTTAATAATGTTTAACATAAGAAGAAATAAAAGCAATGAAAAGCATAAAAAATGATATAGTTAAAGTGATAAAGGACTTAAATGAAAGAAACTAAAAGTTTAAAGATAAATTGAAATTTTGCAAAGTATTGGGAAAAAAAAGATAAAATGATAATTTAACTGTTATAGAAACTAAATTGCAGTTCCATAAAAGTACATTGTATTAAAAATATAAGATATAGAACCAATGGCAATTTTGTTAATAAACTTGAACTAGATGGATAAAATTGCAAAGCAATGAAAGACTAAATAGAAAATTTTCCCTTATATAAAAGTTTAAGTATGAAAAAGAAAGAAACAATGGTAAACGTGAATGAAAAGTGTAAAAAGTTAAGTAAAAATGAAGTTTAAAATGAAAAAAGACTAAATTGAAAAGAAATAAAAAGTTTAGAGATAAAATAATAATTTTTTCAAATGTTGAATTAAATGAATAAAAATGATAAAGTAATGACTAGAAAGGGTAAAATGATAATTTAGTGAACAAATAGTATAAAAATGAATATTTATGAATTGAAGGACTAAAATAAAATTTTGCATAAAAAGTTAAAATAAGGACCAAACAAAAATTTTATATGCCAATAAATGAATGTGAAGTGAAAATAAGTAAATTAGTGATAATTTGTAATTGATGTGAAAAAATGATAATTTTGCAATTAAATAAAAATTTGAGGACTAAACTGAAAATTATACCAAATTAATGGTATTAATTGGTATGGAATTTATATAAGTAGTTTTTAGAATAAAATTGTTGAATTATGGTGAATAATTCATAAATGAGTAAAAATAATGAATTATAACGAGATAATTCATAATATATGCAAAAGTGACATAAAATTCAATTTGTAAGTAAATGAAAATGTAAAAGTATGTGGAAGTGTTAAAAATGTGAAAGTGAATTTAAAAAAGTAAATCATTCATGAGATGGGTGAGAATGATAAATATGACAAGTGATTAATGTACTAAAATGCAAAAGCAAGTGAAAAAGTCAAATGTGTAAAAGCGATAAAGAACTAAATTGAAAGAAAGTATTGTATGGACAGTGTACTGAAATGCAAAAGCAAATCTGAAATGTCAGAAATGTGAAAAATAATTTTGAAATGAGCAAAGGATGTTGCCTTTAGTAGTGGTCTGGCGATTTAATCTGATTCATGATATAATTTGCTAGTTTATCCATCTAGTTCAAGTTTATGAATGTATATATGTGAATGATAATTTTGTGAAAAGTTTGGGATATATATCCACCATTGGCCATTTCGATGCTCAGCGCGTAGTATGTTGATTGCACGCAGGTTAGAAAGTTGGTAGCCGATGTTATAAGGTTAAGTTTAAAGCAGAGTTCAATAATGATTATTGGCATGGCATGTATATATGTGTATATGGAAGGTATATAATGTGAATTGTACTTATGTAATATTTTATTATTGGTATTGTTTACCAGATAAATCTGTTGTATAATACGAATATATTTGTGATTTAAGAAAAAAAAATTAGCATACTGTTTAGTATAGTCATTTCATTATCGTCTTTCGGTTGTGACATCCGATCATTGTATAGCCCAAATAGGATAATATCTGCAAGCGACCATCCGTGAACGTTATAGATGGTATTATCAGAGACGGGAGTCAGACCGGTGTACCAGTGTGATACGGCCCCCAAGCCAGCGAGACGCTGGGCCTATTTATGTGAGGTAGATTGTAATATCTCACATCAGCTAGAGAGAAAAATGAAATACGCCTTACAAGGGTGTGGATATCTCTCCTTTATAGATGTATTGTAACACCCGATAGCCAGATATTGGTCCGAATACCGGTATTACATAACATTACGGTGGTTCATAAATTATTATTAAATTATTCATCTGTAACATTCATTATTTTAACCATTTAGTTGTGGATCTCACATTCTAAAATATCTTATTAATTAATCTACAGAAATTCGGGCAGCATAACGGCTGAAATTCAAATTCTGCCTTCCTGCAAAAGCTACAAAATACCTTCAAAATATTCACAAACATCCAACCCAACCTCCACAATCTATATATATACTCCACAAGCTCAGAGAACAACAATCATTTCCAAAATTTTACATATAACCACACATAATATACAGTACAATTCTTGTGCTTATCCCATCTACTTATTCACAGTACATAACATATATATACAAGTCCAAAACTATATACAGTCCCCAAAACTAGCCATGTTGTCCTACAAGACAACATTCATATGTACAGGCTAAATAAAACCACAAAAATGCTGGATCCTTCTAACGTTGATTCCCTTCCAGCACAAACTCAGTCTCTGTCTCTTGCGTGTAGTACAAAACTACACGCTAAGTACAAAAGTACTTAATGGTGAACATAAACTTAAAACCCCATAATTTCACTACAGTTCATTCACATGTTATTCATAATTGTATTTCATTATTTATTTTTCATCAGTTAATTTCATTATAATATAACTTTTTCGGTTAAATTCTAAATTTCACTTTTATTGACAAAATTACCATTTTGCTCTTGTTTGAGAAATTCGTTCTCAATTATGACTTTTAATTTTTATTCTCAAATTTTATCACTTTGATTTCGGATTTCACACTATAGGAATAAATTTTCACTTTAGTCCCTAAAATTTCCAAATGTACTTCTGTCCTAATTTCTTTATTTGTCAGTTCTTTTAGACTTTTATCCTTATTTTTCAGTACACTTTTATCCAAACAGTAATTTATTCTCGCTTTTCAAGTTTTACAGTTTTACTCATACAGTATCTCTTTATGCTTTAGTCAATATAATATTTTAATACTCTTACCCCTAGTATAGCATGAAAATATATCACTAATTAGGATGAACGGAACTACGGACCCTATAGGTCCCAGTACTCCGGTAGTATCAATTACACACGTATTATTTTTTTTTCTTTCTTTTTTTTTCTTTTTTATTTTTTTCCAAACACTCCAATACAGACGTAAAACCATATCAAGGTTACCACTATGCAAGCAAGTCGCCATGACTTGCTACTGCGGTTATAAAAATGTCCCTAAGGCTAGCCATATACATCCTAATTTTTGATTTCACACATAATATTAAGGGCAAAATACAATTACAATTTAATACAATTTACAATAATGCATCATTACCGATTCATGGTAATAATTAATATGCATTATTAAAAAAAGTCTTAGTATTTCAAATATACCAGTTTTTTAATTAAAATCATGTAATTCAATTACAATTATTTCATTTATTTATTTTATTTTTTACTTTCTTTTTTCAATACATGCTCTTTACATGTCATATAGATTAATTATATTTTATTTTGCACTTATTCCGATTTATATCTCAAAATTTCATAAATTTTCTTAAGGTCCCTATTCGGTTACCTTATTTCAATTTCCTTATAAATTATATTTTCTACTCAATTTAATCACAATAAACATAAAACCATCTATTTTTCAATTATTTCAATTTAATTTGAAAAAATTATATTTAAGTCCCTAATTTTTTTAAAGTGATCAAAAATTTTCCTAAAATTAAACTTGTCTAAATTTTAATTAAATACTATAATTTCACTAATTTATCTTCTAATTGCACAATTCTAAGTCCAATTTCACAATTAATTCGTAATTAATAATTAACCTAAATTTTTTTCTAATTATATATACAACATATATATATTGTGAAATTAAAGGGTTTTAAATTATTCACTTACCAAATCACTCAACAATTTTGTCTTTCCCCTTATTTTTGGTTGATTTGTTTTCCTCTCCTTGCTCTTCAATTGGCAGCAAATTCATGACCAAAATCACCATAGATTAAGTCAAAATTTTACTCAAATAATTTACACGATACTATAATCAACACTTAATTACTCTAATTATCAAATAAAACTAAAATTTTTCCAACTCACCAAATTATCCACTTAAAGAATTAGACTTTATTCAGATTATTTCACCACCCATGGCAATCAAAGGTGAAGGGAAGCAAGATGAAATAATTTAATTGAGATGATAGTTGGGAAATCTTATGAATCAAGCTTAGAAAATAAGGAAAATAAAGGAAGAAGAAACAAATGAAACCCACGGAAGAAAATGGAAAAGAATGGCCAAGAATGGCTGGCCAACCGAGAGATAAAGATCTCTAATGCCACATTTAATGATACAACTACTTTAGGACAAAAGAAATTAAGTTCTAAATAGATCCAATGCTACATGTTATCATTTAATTGGCTAATACACTTTTAGTTATCAATTTTTGATAAAAATTATTCTAAAAATTCCTAAAAATATTAATTAGGCCATGCTTAAAATTTCGGATTAATCCGAGGTCGTTTCAATATCAAACTAGCCCTGAATATAAATTTTAATCAGTCTGAAAGCTAAATTTTTAAAGTTTTCAAAAAATTCATTTTATCATTCCAAAAATTTATATACATAATTTCTAGTCAATCGGTGCAATCAGAATAATTTTATGAAGTCCAAGAAATATTTTTAAGCCAGTCAAAGTTTTCAGTCAACTATATCGGTCCGGTTATTTATTTTATTTTTCCCTTTTGGAGACCTATTTGACCTCAATTTAAGCCCAAATTATAACACCAGATTCGTTATGAATAATACCTTCCAATGGTGAAGAAAAAATTTTATGGGCCGGGTGGGCCTTGGGTGGCACTATTCACCTCGAGAAAGTACTATTCACATGATCGGTGATTCCTGGGGTGTTACACTCATTTTAAAATCGTGCGAATCTCAATTCAAAGTGAACAATATCTACAAGCGACCATTCGTGGACGTTACAATAGTCATGCAACAATTTTTGTTTTTTCATATTAAAAAAATACCACTTTTGGAAAATCTCATATCCACATTAAAATAACAGCCGGGAATTAATAATTATGTAATTAATTAGAATTCTATTTTCACTCTATATCTGAAAAAATATACTACCCAAAAGCATCAATTTTTTTAAAAAAAAAATATATATATATATAAAATATAAAGAATAAGGCAAAAAATGAAAATAGAGCCGAACACTTTATGAAACACTAAGCAGATCTTCATATTTAAAAAGTTTTCATTTAGTACATAAATGGTACGTTTGGTTCACTGTATAATATTAACTTGTGTAGTATTAACTTATATAATATTAATCTGTACAATATTAGCCTATATTATATTATACAGTATTTGGTATAAAATTCTATTAGTCTGTAATATTTTATATTGCATTTGGTGCATAATATCATAATATATTATTTTTAAAAAAATAAAAAATAGATACAATTAAATTATTTTTATTGTAACTAATTTAGATAAAAATGTATAATTACAAAATATAATTTTTAATACATACATCAATTTATGGTAGTGGAGGCAGTGGTGGGGGCGATAGTGGTGGCATCAATGGTTATGGCGGTAGTTGTGGTGTTAGCAGCAGTGACGGCGTCAATGGTTATGGCAGCAGTGGTGGTGACAGTTTTGGCGGCAGTATAGTGCTGGTGGTGACAGTTTCAACGGTATGGTGGTAATAGTGGTAACGATAGGATGTGATGGTGGTGGTGGCAACAACGATAGTGGTAGAGCGATATTTAGTATTAATATAATATTTACCGTATTACATAAGCCCAAGAATTTATAATGTATTATTTTATACAGTATATGTGAGATTATGAGACTTATAGTATATTAATCCCTCCGTTTTTTTATCTGTCACTTTTAAGTAAAATTCAAATTCTATTTATCTGTCACTTTTAAACTTTCAATGTAATTTAATTTGCTTTTTCAATTTATTTTTCTTTTTTAATAAAGTTATAACCAATCAGATTTGATAATTTAGTCATAATTACGTAATTTAATACTAAATTTAAATTTATTTATTATTTTTTAATTCCAGTGAAAACAATAAAAGTAACTAATAAAAAAAAGGAGGAGTATATTATCTCCATATTAATTTTTTAGAAAACCTTTTAAACATTATATTTGTTATGAGTGTACACTGTACGGTCCAATTCGAAAATTTACAAATCTCCATATTATATTGAAATTTTAAATATTTTAAAAATTAAAATTTATAACTGTTTTAAAAATTCGAAATAATTCTATATGGTTCTTCGGTTCTTTCAGTATAAAATAATAATACAGTACAATACAATATGATATTTCGGATAATTTAATATTTTAAAATTTTGCAAAATAAATTCACAAAATCTTTTTTAAATAGTCCCGTAGAAAGATATGATACATATGTGATGTGATTCTAAGTGAAAAGTCCAACAAGTTCTTTCATATTATTCGCCTAAATTTAACTTATCTATATATGCCATGATCTAAATTGATGTTAAAGAAAATGAAGATACCAGAAATCTTGCAAGCAAAGCAGAGGAAAAAAATTTCTTGAACAAAATCATAATAATACCTATGAGACGAACATGATGTATGATGCCATAAGTGTAGTTTTGAATACCTTCAAATGGATATAGCTGATTATATACAAGTGAATAACCTACTGCTTGATAAAATCTTGATGACCCCGATATTCCATACTTAACTACACTAGAAACTAATTCAAGATCTAATGGTGTTACATCATCTCCAATTTGGAAATCCCATGTATTTCAAGTCAAGCTACATTTTTATCTGTTTATAAATGAATTAAAAATAATCTAGAACCTCCAAATTTGTAAAGCAAATCATATGTTTTACCATTATTATTTCTTGAGCTTCTCTAGTTAAGTTCATTGCAATTTCCCAAATATGGTACTTATGATACATGAAAAACTTCATGGTATGCCAATGGTGTAACACAATTCATTTTCCACTTATCCTTATCTCATTGCTAATTACATACATCTAAAAGCGAAAGGTCGTTTCTTTAAACAGTATAAAACTCTCTGGTTTTTCTAAAGCAAGGATCTTACTCGGGTTCTAAAACAAACTTTTCAAGGAAAAAGAAAAAAAATCAAAACTTTCTTGCAAAGGCTGTCAAAAAGTTTATACTTTCCGAAAATTTGTGAACACCATTATCCACTAATGGTAAATTTTGATATAGAAGAACTGGTATACCCAAGATAAAGCAAAAGAAAATTAACAACAATAAGTAAAGATAAGAAACCTGTGATCCAAGAGATCCAGAGCTAATCATAATTTGAAGAGATAGAGAGTGAAATTTGTTCAGGCTGAAAAACTTCACCATTCTTCTAAAATTTAGGGTAATTGTCCGACAAGTCAGTAAAATCAAGTTATATATAATTTCCTGAGAGACAATATGAAATGTGATAACTTTATTTTAGAAGCTTATCTCCGCAGAACAAAAAGGATAATAAATAGAGGACTAAACAAACTACAAAGCTCGCATGAAGTAGAATTCAAGCGCAAAACCTTCTTTCAGCAATTGCCAACTAATCTTATCAGAAACAAACAACAGGAATAGCAAAGCACGAAGCAAAAAATATAGTCTACCAGTTTATGATTTTCTCTCAGCATCCAAACATCAAATGAAAATGATTGCAGGTAGAATTACACAAGATAGAAACAGAAAGGCATAAACTTTAGCTCAAAACTTAGTTAACAACTAAAATAAATGACAAACCCAGATCTAAATGGCAAAACAAAAACAAATACAACCGAAAATCTCCCTCTCCGAGAGAGAGTGCAAGAAAAAGCGAAGGAAAGAACGAAAGAGCAGCAAGAAGAGGTAGGTAAAGATCATATTTATTCAAGCTTTTCCTCTACCTGAAAACATTTAGTTCAATTTTAAAATGAAGATAATATAAATGCCGGAAGAGATGCAGAGAGAAAGACCAGGGAAGTATAACACGTTCAATTTATGTCAAAAAGCAAACTAAAGACGAGTCTTTCAAAATGAATCACAAGAAATACTAGGAGCTTCAACTCACTACAATCACGGTGAAGATGTCGGGGGTGGTTGAAGCGACGGAGGAAAAAAGAGGGTAAAGTTTGACTAAAGAAAGAGATTGTAAAGGGGCAACTATCATAAACCTATTTCTTTAACTTCAATTTTTAATTTTTAATTTTTAATTATTAAAATATTTATATATTTCTATAATTATATTAATTGATTAAAATTTTGATATATATAATAATTATATATAATTATATTAAAAATTTGCATACTCATATAGATATTGTGATAAAAATAAATGAATATTAGTTAATTGATACTAAAAATAAATTAAATTAATTAGTATGATTATTATATACTTATATAACTACATGAATTGATAAATTTCATTATATATGATAATTATATATAATTATATTATTAATTTACATACTCGATTACTTATGTAGCTATTGTGCAAAAAAAAATGAATGAGTAATAGTTGATTAATTCTAAAAGTAAATGAAATTATTGAAAAGGTAACTATATACTCATATATTTACATTAATTGATAAAAATTCATTATAAATAATAATTGTGTATAATTACATTTTTAATTTACATAGTCATGTAGTTATTGTATCAAAAATAGATGGCTATTAGTTGAGTGATATTAAAAATAAATGAAATTAATTTATAAAATACTTATGTGATAAATTTCTTATCTTACATATTTATATAAATATTTGTACAAAAAAAAATTAAGTAGCAGTTGAGTAAAATTAAAGAAAATTAAATCAAAAATAAATTATTTTAGATCCATATTCATATTCATATAGATACAATAATTATTATAATAATTAAATTTATCTTTTTAATAATTAAAATATTTAGTTTAATTTATTAACTAATTATTATTTTAATTTTGTACATTAAAATATATAATACAAATAATTATGAAGTTAAATTTATATAGTACATATAAAATAGAAATTATAAATAATATTGATATATAAATTATTAATATTATATATATTGATTAATAAATATCGGTTCTTTTTGTACAATTCGATTTCAGTACAGTTCGGTACAATTTAATACAGTTATCAATTTGGTTCTAATATAAAATATTCAATCCGTTTCAAATAAAGTCAAAATTACTGTTCGGTTCGATCTTAATCAAAAAGTTAACGGTACAATTTGATTTTTTATTTTTTTTTCGATATTTCAGTTCGGTACAAAAAGATTCAGATCCATGTAAACTCTTAATAATTATATTAATTTGTATTGTATTATATTATTTTATGTACAATACATGAAATCAAATATGACGAAAATATATTGTTTATAGTCAATACAGACCATTATAATAAAAATAATATTTTTTAATTTTCATCCGGTATTACATCTTTTGTTCTTTAAAATTAGGTGGTTAGATATTTTTTTAGAAAAAAAATAAAATAAAATAAAGAATCATTAGATATACGACGTTGTTGCTTTTCAACAAATAGACGTGTAGTTGACATAAAAGGGGTAAAAAAGATTATCATAGATTTTATATTCACGTGGAAGTTCTTTGTAGCATCCCAAAGTCCAATATTCTTAGCTGGAATTTGCGGAGTTTGAGTTATAGAATTTAGACAATAATAGATTTGAAATTCTATCAATCAATATATTTGTCATCTTTTTGCCTCTCTCATAATTTCGTAATTTACTTTACTATATACCAAACCTTCTTTATAACTATTACTTAGATGTCGACATATTTTTGGATCGTACTGCATTGTTTTTACTTTTTAGTTCATATTATAATTATATATTTTTACTTGTAATTTTTTAAAATTAAGATTACAAAGTATAAATAAAAATACTAAAGATTTTATTGCGCAGAATTAATTATATTTTTTATTTTATTAATATTTCTTTTACATCTAACTTAGCACCAATATTAGCGAATTATATAAAAATAAAAGTATTTTTATTGTTATAAGAGGACGGGAGTATTTAAATATATATATATATATTACGTGAAAATGAAGTAGGTCAAAGAAGCAGTATGCTTTTGTGGGGGGCGATGGGAAATTTGCCTAACCAATAGCTGCCTAGTTTCATTGAATGCTTCTTCACCATGATTATGTTTGAAATTAAGGGGAAAAAAAATCACCACAAAAATTAGAAAGGGAGAAATTGCGATATGATTATTGTTTTTAGGCTTAATAAAATGTACAGACACCTAAATTTGTGTTAATAATTCAACTGAATATCTAAATTTTAATACTCACGTGCATTTATCAATGATGCTAGAACTGAAAAAATCTGAAAAAAAGTTAAATCGAATTCAAACCGATTTTAATGATTAACCAATTTTATTGAATGTGAATGTAGACTTCAATTTTTAAAAGTATGATTAATTGATTTGAGCTTTTTTTTTTCTCGAGAATTGATTTGAACTTAAATTTAATTATTTGGTTAATTGACTGTTTAATGATTAATCGATTTATAATTTTATACACATATATAAACATAAGGGTGCTTTCACATGTTTTTATATTATGCTCTAAATACAGAAAGTAGATGGCTAGTAAATTAACGTTTACGTAATTCTATTTCAATGTATTATTATTAAATTTGAATAACTTATATTTTATGCTTAAAATTTAGATAATTTGTATTTTAATTTGATATATCGATTGAATTTTTTTATATGAAGTTTATTTTTATTTTTTTAACGGTTAGCCAACTGTTAATGGTTAACCGATAATATCGGCAGTTAATAAGTTGTTAATAGATTGAATTTTAACTTTGATTTTTAAAAAATGACTTTAATGAATTTGACTTGAAAAATAGAGTATGCATTAGTCAATCAATACATTTCTGGCTCTAAATTATATAAATAATAAATGCAAAATTATACTCCCTCTATTTCAAAATATATTTTTCAAAACAGTGTTAATCTATATTTATTATTTGTTAAATTGGCAAGTATATGTGTTCCATAATTCATTATTATAATTTAAGTATTCAAATAAATTATGAAGTCAAGATTGGATATCTCTTAATGTATCAGGCCTTGTTATTATGTTAATTGATCATCAATTTGTACATATGTTAATTATTTAATTTCCATTAGCCACTTTGTGAGCCAAAACAACCACATGATTACATGTCAATTATTTTTGAACTCAAATGAATGATTATATATTTTATGTGTCCTTATTATGAATATGGTGACAGGAGAAGCCCAAGGCAACTTTTATTTAGTTTTTTTAAGACAAAAAAAAAAAAAGCAATTTTTAATGAGAGCAGAAAGAAAATTTTAATTCTTAAATTATTTCATTCATTGGATCCCAAAACTTTATTTTAATCCGATATTAAGTTCAAAATCAATTATTTCAACAACTAAAAAAACACTGATAGTTTTACGAACACAATGCAAGTTAAGGAAATATTACCTATTATTTTATTAAATTTAAATTAAATGTGTTCTAAAATAACAATTTAAAAACACAACAGACAATAATGGAAATTAAATAATTAAAAATGTTGTGAAATATTCTCATTGTGAATAACTACTTTTATTCCTAATCAGAATCTAAATCTATTAGAATTGCATTCTTAATCAAACACTATCATTGATTTTTTTACCAAATTTTTTTATTTATAAAAAATACAACAATAAGGATATTATACAATTTTTTTCTCTATCAATGAGTTAATTTCACATATGACTATTGAATTTATATTTAAATTATACAAAAATAACAAAAAAAAATTATTTCATAAAAATTACTGAACTTAACATTTTTGTACAAAAAAATAAATTTAACTAATTTTCGATACTGAAAAAGTATATATGGCATGCCAAGTTAACACTTTTACGATGCGGCGTGCTGACGTGACACACTCTCTAATACAAAATCTAGTCTAATATACTACTTTAAATTTACCTATATTTTATCCATGTGGTATGCTGACGTAACAAAATTCAATCTCTGTTAATCTAGTTGGCAAATGAAATGTCAATAGTGCCATGACATCTATTGATGTGGCATAAGATATGAGTTTCGCGTGTGCATACAATATTAATTTAGCATACTGCCTGTAATTTCTGGTATAAATATTTACTAGAAACCGGTTAAAATTATTTTTTTGTATAAAAATACAAAATTTAGTAATCTTTGTAAAACAAAAATTTTTTTTGTTACTTTTATATAATTTAAGCATAGTTCAGTTATCACAAATAAAATTAACCTGAATTTTCAGTCAATCTATAAATTTTATTTATAACAAACAAAAAATTATTCAAGAAGAACCTAAAATATGTATTTGTGCGGTAAAGAAAGAAAAAAGACATTAGGGATCATTAAATTTGGCAAAAATCATATTTAAATATTTGAATTTCCACTTTATTTTCATTTTCTTTCTATCCAATCCCTTTATTTTCTACTGTGTCCATTTAATTTATAAATATTTATTTTAATAGACATTGATCTTGAATAAGGATTCAATAAAAACTTACCAACTCAGAAAGCAGTATTTGTTCATTTAATGTTATTAATTTATTAAATTTATCTAAATCAACGTAAGTTTGACTGGGTTGAAGGGATTTTGGTCGTTTAAGTAAGTTATTTTAGGTTCGAATCATTATAGATGCAGTAAATTTCAATGGAAAAAATCTTCGCAATTATGTATGAAAGTATTTCGAGTAGAAATTAATCTGAATATAATATAATTTAAAAGTGTATTCTGCTAGTACGAATATGTTTAGAATAACACATTCAACGCAAATTGAAAAGATTTATCTAAATATTAATAAAAAATCATTAGAACTTGGAGAGGTTAAACAACAGTGTAAATAAGCAATTTGCCTTCAACTTGTTTACGCTTTTGAGAACTCCCTGTTTGTTTGATATTATTACATTACATTTACATGAGCAAGCTTTCTGGACAAAAGTTTAATATTATTTTTTTAATAAAGTTTATTATTATGTTGAAAATTATCCAAAATCCACCGTCCACGTCCAAAAAAAAAAAAATCCTTTGGAATTTATTGATATTGCTGTAACTATCTATCCCATGATCTAGAATTGTTTTTCCAATCATATATACATTTATTTGCAAATCAGTCATTTTCCATTATTTCTCTTAATCTTGTTGTCCAATTAAGTATTGCTATCTAATATCATTATCAGCCAATCAGTTTACTCATTAGCTTGTATATTATTATTATTGTTATTGTAATACCCTACTTTTATCCATATTTTCATATCTCATAAATAGTGATACTAAACAGATATACACATATATCTATGAGTCCAAATTTATTTACCTCAGTTTATACGATCCCATTCTCTTTATGTATAGATGCCATGCGACAATTCTTTCTTCACATCCCGAAATCTTCTTTTCCTGCGCGCAGTCAACAACCGCACGCTAAGCAACATTATCGCTTAGTGGTGGATACAACTACTCAAAATTTCATTCGATTAAATTTTATTTTTCAATTTTATAATCTCTATTAACTTAAACAAGTCTATTTCTTTGCTTAACCTTATCCCTGCAATTCCTATTATTAATTATTTGTCCTTGCCTATCTTTTTATTTAAATTGTCCTTCTTTTGTTACTTTATGGGTTCACTATAATTTATACAGTAAATTTATACTAGTCAACATTCATTCGTTGTAACGTTTCATTTCTATTCTGTTACTAACCTTCTTTTCTCCATCGCTATTTAGTATTTTGTCGTACTTCATTTTCCTATATTTTCTCATTTTCTCATATAATTTCAACTAAGTTCTTGCTTCTGTTTGAATTAGAATTTAAAATTTTCTGTCTAACTAGATCAATATTTCGTTAATTATTTTCTCAAGCTACTAGTTTATCATTCGTTTCTCCTTGAATATTTCTCGTCATGAACTTATTATTTTCTTTTAATTTGTCCCTTAATTTCATTCTTTGATTCATTCCACAATATCATATTTTATTTATTTATTTTTTTCATCCCTTTGACCATATTATGATTTCATTCATTATTTATAAAAATCCATTCAAATTCTCTCTTTTGATATTAATTACACTTTAATAATCAGGTCAACAATGCTATTTATTTTCGATTAAGTCATTTGACCTTCTTTACTTGTCTTTATCTTTATTATATATTTTTCTTGTTTGATTACATTTCTTTCCTCACTAAATAGAAAATTTCAAATCAAATTCTTGTAATCTTTTTCTATTACATAAATCTATAATTTATTCTTAATATACTCATAATTTACTTTAGATCTCTTTATCATTTATCCCTCCCTAATTAATTTCTCAATTTTTCCGAAATTGACAATTCCTTAACTTAACTAATTTTGGTCACAATGTTAACTGGTTTAACTTTCTTTATCCTTTAATTTAAATTACGTGCATAAATTGTAATTTAGATCCCAAATTTCTCTTATGGTGACGAACTACATTTTGATTCTTAACATTTTTAATATTGACGATTTTATCCTTCGTAACTTGTCTATTAAATTTGATTCCTCTAATTGCTATATTAATATTCCAATTTACTATTTTCTCTAATTAACTTATATTTTAACTCATTTGGCTTTATTTGACTTTTATTGAATTTTCAATGTACAAATTATATTTTGATTCTTTTAATTTTCCAAAGATGGTAGATTTACAAGTTAACCCTTTAATTTTTGATTAATTATATTCTTGCCCCTTTCTGTCTTATTTAGCCAAGTTAAGTTTCGTATTGCTCTTTTTGGTCCAACTAACCAATTTACTTTTATTTTATCACGTAATTACAATTTTACTCTTACTCATCCCATTGATCTTATTTTTCATATTATTTATTATTTATATTTATGGCATCCAAATTATCATAATTATTCTTTCATCTCGATTTCATACAAGATTACCATTTTGCCCCTAGAAAAATCCAGTGGAATTGTAACGAGCTAGATAAACGGGATATAATCGGGGGATTCAGTTCTCGGAACCATCCAATCCCCTTTAACCATTTTTCTCAGTCAATATACGCAATTATATATATATATATACACATACAGTTGTGGATTCAGCTCTCGGAGCCATCTAATCCACAATTCAATATAATTTCATACACACACACATGCATTTATATATAAATGCAGTTGTGGATTCAGCTCTCGGAGCCATCCAATCCACAATTCAATATAATTTCATACACACACACATGTATTTATATATAAATGCAGTTGTGGGTTCAGCTCTCGGAGCCATCCAATCCACAATTTAATATAATTTCATACACACACACATGTATTTATATATAAATGCAGTTGTGGATTCAGCTCTCGGAGCCATCCAATCCACAACCCAATTAAATGACATACACCGGATTCAGCTCTCGGAGCCATCCAATCCGATGTTACACATCAAGGCGCCGCATTACAATTTTTCCTAATTGGCATGCCAACCTTATCCGATTACCCCAATTCCTATTTAATTTTACTAAGGGCAAACATAATATTACCATTAAATAGTATCTACATGTATTAGCATTATATATATATATATCCAGGATACCGGTCGTTTCCCTTATCTTTAATAACTTCATTTCATCATTATTCCTTCGTTGATTCATCAACAACATCATTTACTATTGTAGGCACCGTAGTGCTCTACTCTACTATTTTTCAACTCAATTTATTAACTATTCATCTTACGTCACTTCATCACATTATTAATTTATTTCACTCTTTTGCTTACTTATATATATAGTCACACCATGTTACATTACTAAATATGTATATATATTTTTAGTGCACTTATGTAAATAAGTTAGTTAACTTGAATTATTCTAATTATACTTCTCTAAATTAATATAACATTTTTTTTATACGCAAAGTACTATTTTATATCAATTATTCACTTCATATATCACTATATACAATTCAACTAACATATTAATTTTTAACGCTCATGAATCTCTTCATACTTTGTTTGATGCTATTTATGTTTCTAACATCAATGTATGTTAGTATATATATATATATATATATATCAATTAACACTTAATTTATTTTAATGTCTTTTTGTTACCTTCACACATACCATTATGTTGTATTTATAATTTCATACTCATATATTATCTTTAACTTAATTCCATCATATCACATATCTTTTACAACTAGGATGTTATATTTGCACTTAATTTATAATAAATCACCATATTTCATTTAATACTTTCATGTGCATCATTAGGCATCACTTAGCTTCCCAAACTAATTACTTAATTTCTTCTTCTATTCTCATCCATTTCATGCTATTTCATTATTTTCTAATATTAACTCAAATTGTCTCCCATTAATTCCTAAATTCATATACTTACATAATATAAAATTCACCATAAAATTCAAAATTAAATGAAATTAAGGGTAGTTTGTATTCACATACCCGTTAAAGTCGATTTTCGCATTTTTCTGCATTTTGTCATCATTGGCTCGCCGGACCGATCGCCGGAGCTCCGCCGGAGACTCGTCGGAAAATACACCGAAGCTCACCACAGGTAGATCGAGCCACCCCAAGTTTGCCGGTGGTGGTCACGCGCCAAACCGCCTTCTCAATTCGCCGGAAATCGCGCCGGAAGGTGGCGGCAAACCCATTTTCGATCTCCTCAACGCCGGCGAGTTAGGACTATTGGTGACCATCAAAAGGACCGCCTCACCCTTGTGATTCCGCCGGTATGATCGGCTCCCTCATCCGGCGTCGGGACTCGCCGGAAAAAGAGAAAGAGTCTTCGGCCAGGAGAGAGAAAAACCAAAAACTAAACCGCAACCTCACCGAAGGGGAAGGAACGGCGAGGAGGCGGTGGCAGCCGCGCCGATCGCCGGCGCAGGCGCCGCTGATCGGCGGCAGCGCCTCCCCTTCCTCTCCTTCCCTTCTTCTTCTTCCCCTTTCCCTGGTTCGGTCTTCTCTCCCTTTTCTCCTCTTTCGTTTTTTTTTGTGGGGCGTTACAGTTATCATTATTATTATTTTCTGAAATTAATTTATTTGGAGACTCCGAGATTTAGGGATTAGCAAAAAAAAAAAAAACTGAAAATATGATTAACCGCAAAATCGATCCGAAACCGAACCAATTTTTAAGGTTAACCGATCCGATAGATTCGGTTACGGTTTTTAATTTTTATATTTATTGTTAATGGTTGTGGTTTAAATTTTTAAGTACCGATTAACCGTTAGTCTACGGTTAACCGGTTCATATATATATATATATATCTTCAATTTTTTTCTATTTCTCTCTAAAATTTACATAAAATAATACTTTAGAATATATTTAAATTATATTTTTATTTTTATATCTTAATTTTTTATATTTTTTTATAAAATTTATATAATACTTTAAACTAAATTTATATTATATCATTCTCTTTAATTACATAACAATATTTATATACAATATACAATTAACTTATATATATATATATATGTATATTATCATAGCATTTAATTATATTATTATCCAAAATTTTATTTGACTTAGAATCAAACATAGTAATTTTTAATAAATATCAAATCTATTTTATAATATTAGCTATCAATTTATAAAACATTAATTTTGGCTAGTAAATTATGTTTGTTTCGTAATTTTTATATTAAATCACTTTACACATTGGAAATTGAATTAAATTTTATCTAATTTTTTTATATAATTTTATGTTATAAATTTTAATGGTTAACCGAAAAATATTACCGAAAAAATAAAACTGACGGACTGGTTAATCGAATGTAACGGACTGATTAATGGTTAATAATTTTGAAAAATCGATATTAATGGATTGATTAATTTTTTTGCGTATGGACCGGTTACTCATCCCTACCGAGATCATGATTTTAAACTCCATGCATATCATTTTATGTTATTTTAATAAAAATCATTTGATTAGTTAATTTTAAGGACATTGAGATTAATTAAATTTTAGTTTAGTGGTATTAGTCTGATGATTAAAATTATTATATTTTGACTTTTAAATTTAAGTAAATATAACTAAGAATTTATTGAATCTAATAGACAAAAAGTAATTTAAGTATTGCTAATGATTTTAGAGGTAGAAATGTTATTTATTTTTATTTATTTTTTGTCAACTTTTTAGAGGTTGAAATAGCAACACATATATGTGTTTGTTGTAGTTTCTTAATAATTGAAGACAAAGCCCGTAGCTAAAAAGTACTTTTCTTTTTACCCCATTTCTTTTGGATGGGTAAGTTGCACAATATTGGAATAGCAATCAATGGAGAAATCCAAAAAAAAAAAATTGTTTTTTAAATAAAAAAGAAAATGTTAGACACAAACATAACATTCAATCAAATTGATGCGATATTTGAAATAATACGATAAAAATATATATTTCATATGCATAGTAAAATTGATTGAAATTTAAATTTATCATTAAATATGATACGTACTCTTATTTTTTTTAAATCGTATAATTTTATAATAATTATTTATAAAATTAACAAGTATAAATAACCAATTGGTGATTATTAGATAAAGTATTCGTATATGTATTAAGCACATCTTTTTTGTACACAATAATTAAAGAAAAAACGACTATCATTTACAAGTGCAACTTACAGTTATCAATACTTAAAAGATGAACTTTGATTTTCTTATACACCTTAATGATATAAAAATTATTTTCAACTTTATTATTGAAAGAAAAAAATATTTTTCAACTTTACAATAATAATTGGTTCAGTTCACAAAAGCAGATGTATACAGAATTAATTTATCAATAATAATTTCCTCTTATTATATAATGCCAGAATTAATTTATCACAATATGCCAATTGCTTAAACTTGAAGTAAATAAATTGACAAACTAACAACAAATATAATATATTATCATCCACTTTTTAAAGAATTTCAACAATATTTATCTAAACTTAATTGATACTAACATTAGGATTTGATTGGATACTGAATTAGTTGGATATAAACCATTATTGTTCACTGAAACTAATAATAAAAGAAAAAGATTTAGTTATAACATGACAACAAAATAAAATCACTTCTAAAAATATTTTATATAAAGTCATTAAAACTTATCTTCAATAATATTTTATTTTACATAAAATTATTCACACAATATTTTTAATTTTATTAAATTAATAGGAGACAATTTGTGGGAAATTGATTGTGGGAGTCTGGGAGAGGCTTGCAGAAATTTAAAAAAAGAAAAAAAAGGAGTGATCCTGATCATGTCGGTGGAAAATTAGTAAAATAAAAAAAATTTGCAAGGGAGAGACCAAAGGACAAGCTTACTGTATTGAATCTGCATAGCGAAAGATATGAGCGTTAACCCATTTCACACCTTTGTGTTTTTAAAGTTTTAATTTTTTTTTCTTCTTATTTGGCCATTTCTATCTCTCTTTCTATTTTTCTTATATTATTTTGAATTGAATAATCCATATTCTAATCCAAATCTCAAAAGCTTCCTCAAAATCCTCTCTTTTTCTTCCGGAGCTGATCTCAGATTCATATCTGAAAAACCCACTTTCTGGAAAGACCTTTCATTGCTTCCAGAACCCAACAACAATAGCAACGACAAAAACCCAATTGGCTCAAAGCTTGAATTTCATTTTCCCCTTTTGCTTTTCATTTCTGCTTGGCCGAATCGAACTGGCACTTTTCTCTCTTTTCAGGTTCTGAGCTCTGTCTTTATTTATTTATTTTTCTTTTTGTTGATGTGGGTGTGGGTATTGTTTCTTGGTCTTTGTTGGTGCTTTGATTTGATTCGAGCGAATCACTTGAAGTTGCAGAGAGCTGAAACTTATCGACTTGGGTGTTGAAGTGAGTTGACTCGGAGGTAGTCGCTGGAAAAGAGATATATTCGTTTGTGGTTTATTTTGTCTTCTATTGTTTTGTTTGTTTCTTGAGAAAGCTGAGGCAAAAAGGAACTTTGTGATTTTCTGGGTGCTTTATTTCCATAGCGGAAGTGGAATTTTTATACTTGATGAAGTGATACGATTTTATTGACGAGTAGTTGATTCTGGAATTTGGTTTTGTTGGGAGGTTAGTGATTTGAATTGCTAGGTTCTGTATTGCTTCTTCTGCTTCTTGTTTCTTTAGCTTTTGTGTTGTTCTGGAAGGGAAGTTTGATTCGAGTTGGTTCTTTTTTCACAGGTTAATTGGGCTTGTTCCAAAGGACATTTTGGAACTAAGCGCTCGCCCCTTTTTCTTATATTGAACACGGGAAGATTCGAAGTGTTGAAATGTTTATCAAATTATCATACAATTGATGAAAAGCTGGATAAAGTAGTTGAGTTGGACAAACTTTAGCAATTTTTGAGGCTGTCAAATTGCTTAGTGTCAAATTTCAAACTCTGGTGTTGGGATGGGCTGCGAATGTTCGAAGCTCTCCGCCTGTTGTTGGACTTCTGAGTTCGATGGAGCAGTTCCTGAGGGCCAGAATGAAGGTGGGAGATGTGTAATCTTTCATTTTATACTTTTGGTTGTTCCAGGGCATGGTTCTGATATCTGATGCGCTTTTTTCTTGGCAGAAAATGAGGAGAAGAATGAAGTTGATGATTTGCCTGCCTTCCGTGAATACACTGTTGAGACCCTCAGAATGGCAACATCCGGTTTTGCTGCGGAGAACATAGTTTCTGAACATGGGGAGAAGGCCCCAAATGTAGTTTATAAGGGCAAGCTTGACAATCAGAGGAGGATTACTGTAAAAAGATTTAATAGATCTGCTTGGCCTGATGCCAGGCAGTTTTTAGTAAGTGAAGCATATAATTTCATCCCCTTTTCACAAATTTTATGGCTGTGAAAGCTATATTATCATCTATGCTCTGTAGGTCTGTAGCTACCGAAGTGGTGTGTTCTAGTTATATAGCTGTATGAAATTGATAAATCCTTGATTTGACATTCAATAACATTAGGAAGAAGCAAGAGCTGTTGGTCAGCTGCGGAACCATAGGCTGGCAAATTTACTTGGTTGTTGCTGTGAAGGGAATGAGAGGCTACTTGTTGCAGAATTTATGCCCAATGACACTTTAGCCAAACATTTATTTCATTGTAAGTTCTTCTCTTGTGCCATTTTTGAGCTTTTTCACTCGGTTTATTTAGGTGTTTGGAACTCTCAGACAATCATACTTCACAATTGGGTTTAACCCAAATTCTATCAATTGCATATAGGTTATGGATATGTATTTTGTTTCGATATTTAATCATTTCTGTTCTCTTTTCATTGGAATTTGTCTACCACTAAAGATGAAGGTTTTCCAATGGCGTTTATAGTAGATCATTGGGTGAATAGTGTGTGATTCTTTAGATCATTAGGTTTGAGAATAGATCAGCGATCTGTTTGTACTGATAGATTGTGTTGGTAGATCTTTGTTGTAATTTATTCCTGTAGCATTTTCTCGCATTTCAATGCTTGGCTCTTGTATTATTCAGGGGAATCACAGCCAATGAAGTGGGCAATGCGACTTAGGGTGGCTTTACATCTTGCCCAAGCTTTAGAATATTGTACTAGCAAAGGACGTGCCTTGTATCATGATCTGAATGCTTATAGAATTCTTTTTGACGATGTAAGTTTGCGTTTTCAAATAAAATCTGCTCCAACTTTAATAAGACGTTTTGGACCAATATCATTGCCTTATTCTATTTCTCAGGAGGGAAACCCTCGACTTTCATGTTTCGGTCTAATGAAGAACAGCAGAGATGGAAAAAGTTATAGCACAAATCTGGCATTTACTCCTCCTGAGTATCTGAGGACAGGTGATAAGAAAAATATATCTGTGCATGTAGACTTAATCCTTGCTTTCATTCATTGATGTATATTAGGCACATGGGATATTTTGCAGAATCCGGAGTTGCAGAATTGAGAGCTAGTCTGATCAGCTATTTTAAGTTGTTAATATGATTAATGCAGCATTTAGATATAATAGTAATATTTATTGATTGTGTAATATCCAGAGTAAAGCCCCATTTTCATTCTCCTCTGCAGGGAGAGTAACACCAGAAAGTGTAATGTATAGCTTTGGCACCCTCTTGCTTGACCTTCTCAGTGGAAAGCATATTCCTCCAAGCCATGTAAGTTTTCTTCCTGGTACTTAACCAATTTGTTGTGCCTGCGAAAGTGAAAGATTTGGTCCAAAGCTCCATATTTAACAAGTAGGAACTAGACTATATAAAAGGCAAAGTTCTATCTATTATACATGGCATGGAAAATGTCAACCCTGCTTTTTCCTTTTCTCTCCTTTTCTATGTTTCTTGTTTATTCTTCTTCTTCTTCTTCTTCTTCATGGTATACTGGATTATGTGCATAGCATCTATTGGAGACTGATGGGTGAATGGCTAAGATAATGCTGTGTGTGATTGGCAAGTAAAAGTATGAGAAAGAGAGACCTACTGAACTTTCATGGAAATTCCATCTTCCCAAGTCCGAACTTCTCACAAAAAGAAGAGGGAAAGGGAAGATGAGGAATAGTAAATAGTGGAAAGCCAAATAGCGATAAACGCTTTTCTGAATTACTATTGATTAAGGAGCAATCAAAGACATGCACAGCGTTGTGCATTGTGAGAGCAAATTGGTTTTCAAGTTTATTGTGATGTTTTTTTTTTCATAACTCGTCATTTTATACTAAGCATACAAAAAATTAGTGGGGACACAGGGGATAACCCTTTTTTCTTTTTCCGGAACTAGTGATAACTGAAATTTGATTCCACTTCTTTTTGGATTCTCAACTTTCCCCAAGTTAAGAAGTTGGAGCACTGATAATTTGCATGTCCAGTTTGTGGTCACCCACCATGACCAATTGGGCTTTATACTGGGAAGGTTGAGATGCTTCCAAGTATCCTTGAAGAGGCTTCCAAAAAGTGAAGAAGTGCTTTGAGGCATGTGGACTCATTAACACTCCTGCCTGCCCAATCAGGTAGTGGGTGGAGATTAGACAATTATGAGATATTGACATAATAGATTTTACATCTTTCTTTTGGTTGTATTTATGTTTTTGATTGGTGGAAGGAATTCTACTACAACGTTTCAGGTGGTTTAAGAGAAATTTTATACTCTTTTGGACATTTTGCTTATTCATAATTATATGAAGTACTGCATTGACCATGTTATCTCTGGCCTCGAAGCTATTCACTTTGAAAGGAAGCTCACTTACAAACAAAGGGATCCTGAAGTGTAAGGAAAAGGAGAAATTAAGAGAGATATTAGACCTGGTTTTGGCAGTGGTATCGCTATGCAGTTGTCTCTGGCTGACTATTTGCACTGATGATTATAAGTTTGGTGAGAATGTGGTCTTATTGCTGCCTTTTGTTGCATGTCAAATTTTCACCATTGGTTAATGAATAAATTAGGTGAATTCTTTTCTAACAGTTCCAACAGGCATGCTGTCTTTCATGCAGAAATATCTATATCATTTCATCTTATAAAATAAGAAGGTTTATTGAGTGTCTAGAGAATGCTTACCATTTACGATGGACTTGTTTGGAGGATGCATGATTGCTGGTGGCTCATTTGGATTGAAGCTTATTGCTAATGTCGAGGAACATAGGGTGAACCGAACTTGAAAGAATCTAAAGCTAAGGGCAGGTGGACTAACTAAATCATCCAAAGCTAAGGGCAGGTGGACTAACTAAATCATCCAAAGCTAGATGATGAATGCCTTCTGCTGCAGAGATAGTGTAGCTTTTTGACATAAGTGTGTTTTCTTGGCCCTTGTCATTGCCTAGAGTTAAATAGTGACAGTGCTATGACCAGAACAGTTGTATTGCTATTCTTTTTGTTTGATTTGAAGACTGAAATTCAGTTTTTTTGTTTTCCTCTTTTAATTGTCGGTTCAATCTAACCATATACAGCTCTTAGCTGATGGCATAATTTGTTGTTTTGTTTTGCGTGCTACGTATCTGAATGTTTAGGTTGTCATATAATTGATATGATATAAATTGGAGTCGTTATATTCTTTTCAGGCACTGGACTTAATAAGGGACAGGAATATTCAGATGCTGACGGATTCTTGCTTGGAAGGTCAATTTACTAATGATGAAGGGACTGAACTGGTGCGCTTAGCCTCTCGATGTTTGCAGTACGAGCCTCGTGAACGGCCAAATCCAAAATCACTAGTTGCAGCTTTGATTCCTCTTCAGAAGGACACTGAGGTCAGGAACCTCATCATTCTCACATAATTGAATATGTGTTTACTTAAGCTCCTGGACATTTATAAACCAGTTTGTACTCCTAAATCCATCATAAGATTGCTAAAAACTGCCATCATAAGATTGCTAAAAACTGAATAATTGTAATCCTCTCATGGAAATGATATCAAGTGATGTGGCCTGCAGGTTCCTTCTCATGAGTTGATGGGTATACCGGATGGTGCTGAGGACTTACCTCTTTCACCTCTTGGTGAGGCTTGCTTAAGAACAGATTTGACTGCTATACATGAAATCTTAGAAAAGCTTGGATATAAAGATGATGAGGGTGCAGCCACTGAGGTTTGTTTCTGATGTAAAGTGGAAAATACCAGTACTTGCTATTGCTGATCACATGGGTTGTTAACCAATTCACATTCAAATCTGTTTTGTGTTGCCATAAATAGCATATGGTTATTCAGGCTCTGATGCTTCATGCATATGTTTGTCACATTAGTTTCACATGTTATTTTTTGGCTCTTACATGATGGGAACTCATCTATACTAAATAATTTCATTTAATCCTCGAACTCATTAAATGTGATGCTGCATCTCCTTTCTTCCATTAGAGCTCTGAATTCTGATCTTAATGCCAGAAAATTGTTTTTTGTTATATATTGCTTTTATTTTCTGCCTTGCAGCTCTCATTTCAGATGTGGACCAATCAAATGCAGGAAACGTTAAATTCAAAGAAAAAGGGTGATGTTGCTTTCCGACACACAGATTTTGGAGCTGCCGTTGAATGCTATTCTCAGGTTAGATTGGTTCCCATTGTTTTAAAGAGTTTCTTCACGAGTGATTGGTTGAAGGGGACAAATTAGGGACTAACTGCATTTGACTTGGGTGAAGGAGTCGTTCTTTTGGTGCAAATACAATTTTTATGGGGGCAGGGAGCTGAGAACTGTATATGAGAATTTCATCTTATATTTCAAAAGTCCTCAAAGAACTATTGTGGGGTGGTTGGAGGTGTTATTGTTAATGAATGGGTTATTTCTTTTGAATTCTTAACAGGTAAAAAGGTTTTAGTATATCATGAAAAGGCTATGGTTCTCTCATTTCACTTTTCAAACCAGAGTAGCACTTTCCTAAATCCAGTGAAATTTCTATCTTGATTTAGCATCTTCCTAGTTCTAGTCAAAATGTTCAAAATTTACACGTATTATGAGAGAGCTTTCTGAAATTTAGTTAGTGATTCATTACGTTTGCAGTTCATTGATGTTGGAACCATGGTTTCTCCAACCATTTATGCCCGTCGAAGTCTCTCTTATCTCATGAGTGAGATGCCGCAGGAAGCGCTAAGTGATGCTCTACAAGCCCAAGCAATATCCCCTGTTTGGCATATCGCGTCTTATTTACAAGCAGCAGCTCTTTTTGCATTGGGAAGGGAGAGCGAGGCGCAAGCAGCTCTTAGAGAGGGATCAACACTTGAAAATAAAAAGACAACAAACGCTTGACAATACAAAATTGATGAAGATCAAAATAATTCTCTTCATGAGTTTGCTCTTTCCTGAAAGATGATCAACAAGGGCAAACACAAAAGCTGATTGTCGGGCGGGATATCATCGAGTGTTTTAAGCTTCCAGCAAGCCATGGACTTGAATTGGGGGGCTATAAAATGGTCCCAATGTCTGCTAAGGTGTGTGATTGGTTGTCATCTTGAAGAATCCTTTTAAAAAAATTATTGGATGGGTTGGTTTTTGTGAATTTGCTGGGTATTTGCCATATCAGGATGCAGATATGAACAATGCATCCTTTGTTTGTCTCTGCTGGCCTTTTCCAATCGAAGCAATGTAGGGAAAAATAATTATCTGGGATAGATTAAATGTTTGTAGAGCAATTCAGCTGCTGTTTAAAATTGCATTTAGAGGGTGAATAGATGACTTTGAAATCCTTGTAATTTATGTACAGTGTTATGTTTTGTGGTTGCTGAAGCTGAGGCTCAATTGGGATTTTTCTCGTTTCCTTTATCAATCAATTTTCAATTTTCTTGACTTGATCTTATTGCTTCCAAACGGTGATAAAAAATACATAATTATGGATCTCTCTATGTTTTTTTCTTATTTTTTGGCTGTATATATATATATATATATATATTTTTTTTTCTTATGCCTAATATGTTACCTACAGATTCAGGTATTTCATGTGATAATATTATTTTTATATCAGTTTTTTACATAAATTTCATAACAGAATTAAACAAAACAAATATATGGAAAGGGAACTCAAAATCACATAAAAAAGGGAAATGATAGGGCCCAACCGGGTTCGAACCGGTGACCTCTTGATCTGCAGTCAAATGCTCTACCACTGAGCTATGGACCCTCGGTGCCGAAGCACGCGTTTGCAAAATTTACAAATATATATAGCAAGGCCTACAAGCTTTAAACATGGCCTTCCTATTGAGCATTTATTAAACAACATCCATCCCAAAATAACAATAATTCTTCATAACTATACCAAGAATTCCTCCACTCTTAGCTCTCCTCCTCCTCCTCCTCTTCCTCCTCATCATCATCATCCACGGCAGCATCTTGATACTGTTGATATTCAGATACCAAATCATTCATGTTACTTTCAGCCTCGGTGAACTCCATTTCATCCATACCTTCCCCAGTATACCAATGCAAAAAGGCCTTTCTCCTAAACATAACAGTAAATTGCTCGGACACACGCCTAAACATTTCTTGAATAGAAGTAGAGTTTCCCATGAATGTGGACGACATTGCCAACCCAGTTGGGGGAATGTCGCACACACTTGACTTAACATTGTTAGGAATCCACTCAACAAAATAAGAAGAGTTCTTGTTTTGCACATTTATCATTTGCTCATCCACCTCTTTAGTACTCATTTTGCCTCTGAACATTGCTGAGGCTGTCAAGTACCTACCATGCCGTGGGTCAGCTGCACACATCATGTTCTTAGCATCCCACATTTGCTGTGTTAGCTCTGGGATGGTTAATGCTCTGTACTGCTGTGATCCCCTTGAGGTCAAGGGCGCAAATCCCACCATAAAGAAGTGTAAACGTGGGAAAGGGATCAAATTTACTGCCAGTTTTCGAAGATCGGAGTTGAGTTGGCCTGGGAACCTTAGGCAACATGTTACTCCACTCATTGTTGTCGAGATCAAATGGTTAAGATCACCAACTGTCACGGATTTATACATATGCATATAAGAGAAAATCGCATAATGGCTTATTAAGCAACATGTTTGTGTGGAAAGACTGTAACTTACAGCTTGGATTGGTGAGCTTGAGAGTTCTAAAACAGATATCATAGAGGGCCTCATTGTCAAGAACCATACACTCATCAGCATTTTCAACTAGCTGATGCACAGAGAGAGTGGCATTATAGGGCTCTACCACAGTATCGGAGACCTTAGGAGAGGGAAAAACTGAGAAAGTTAACATCATTCTATCTGGGTATTCTTCTCTGATCTTTGATATCAGAAGAGTTCCCATTCCTGACCCAGTTCCACCTCCCAGGGAATGACAAATTTGGAAGCCTAATCACATAAAATCACCAAACCATTAATCGTCAATAAGTTAGCCAAATTAAAGTTGCCTTTTTTAACTTGAAAACAAGAAAAGGTAATCGACTTTGATTTATAGTATTGAGAATTTCTGCAGTATTGTCAAATCCATTAACCTGATCAACCCATTAATCCTGAATAAGTTAGCCAAATTAAAGTTTTTTTTTTCTTTTTTTAAACTTGATTTTTATTTATAGTATCAAAAACATCTGCAGTATTCTCAATCCTCAATTACGTAACTCGTATTAAAGTTCCCTTTTTCTAAATTGAAAATGGGAAAAAGACCTCAACTTTGGCCAACTAGTGTTGAAAACATCAGCAATGATTTCAAAGCCAGAAGTGAAATGGAGAAAAATGACAAAAAGAGGAAAATACCTTGTAAGCAATCACAATTCTCAGCCTCTTTACGAACAACATCAAGAACAGAATCAATCAATTCTGCTCCTTCAGTGTAATGACCTTTAGCCCAGTTATTTCCAGCTCCATGTTGGCCAAAAACAAAATTATCAGGCCTGAAGATTTTCCCGTAAGGACCTGTCCTCAAGCTGTCCATGGTGCCCGGTTCAAGGTCCACAAGCACAGCTCTAGGCACATAGCGGCCCCCACTAGCCTCATTGTAGTAAACGTTAACCCTCTCAAGCTGAACATGAGAGTTACCATTATAGTTTCCTGTAGGGTCGATGCCATGTTCATCACACACAACTTCCCAAAATTTTCCACCAATTTGATTCCCACATTGACCAGCTTGGATATGGAGAATTTCTCTCATTTTGATACAAGAAGATTGTTTTTTCTGATATCGGTAATGGGTTTTCTTGGCCTTAGAAAATCAATGAAAATGGTGGAAGATATAGGGGGGAGGAGAGAGCAAGGAAGAGCAGAGTGGTGGACCCATGGCGGGTGCCACAGCCCAGAGGATAGGATTTTTAAGATAATAATTGAACTGAGTTATAATGATTTTTTTTTTCTATTAAATCCTCCTATTTTTATAACAATTTAATATGCAAATTCACAATTGTAAAAAGTATAATTTCCTTCCCAATGAATAATCAAAATTGAGATATTTAATTGAAAGATAATTTTTTTTCAATTTTTATTGTATTGTATTAAATGATCAAACATTTATTTGCTACACATTATTTTTAAAGATGTACCTAATAAAATAAAAAATAATAATATTTTGGATTCAGTATGTCATAAAACTATCCTGTTATTTTACTAAATTTGTTAAAATTGGACTACATTTATGCAAAGATAAAAATTGAGAAATTTAATTAAAAAAATAATAGTTAGGGAAATGCTTTTTTGCCATAATAATTCAATAAAATATAATGTGTCTTTGTTAGAAGGAAGCCATGTCAGTCTCCAACAAGAGTTATGAGCTGGATCTGAAAGAAGACAACAAAATGCATTATAGTTTCTCTGACAACGTTTGATCTCCAAAATTACCAACCATAGGCTCTGGGATTGTCTCCCAATTGTCAATTAAGAAGGGTAGTTTGGTAATGTTGAAGTAATTAAGGTGGTTCTACCATATAAATCAAGATATAATGTCGGATTTATGATTAAGAATCAAATTAGGTGCCTAATTAGTGATATAAAACCTAAGGTTGAACAGAGAAAAATGGGTGAAAAGCTTCAATTATTGAGGGCGTGAAATTCATAGTCACTCTGTCTCTTCTTTGTACCCCACGGGGACTAGTTGGCTTCATCCTGGAATCCTATGTATGCCCATGATTTTTTTATATATTTTCCACCTCACTCTGCAATTATGAAATAAATTATATGTAGAAAACTTATAATTGTTTGTTATTCCATTGATTTGATAATCAACACTTAACATTTCCCTATATTTGGACTACAGAAAATGTTTACTTGTCCATACAGGATGTGTAATTAGATTTTGATAAAATTGTCAATACTCAATTAAAAATTATAAAAAATTTTAAATTCGATTCCTCTTTCTAATAGCATTTAAATTTGTATTTATAAATATTTAACACGCAAATTGAATATTTTTTTTTGACTCTTTGAAGATGTTCTACAATGGACAGTATACTCGTACTCGCTAAATTCAACTGTTCAAATCAGCTAAAATAGAAGCCATCTTTAAATCGTAAACTCTACACCGATGGACAAATTGGTTTGGTCTCCTACTAATGAGCTGAATAAGAATTGGACGGCAAGAGTGCTTTTCA
Organism: Excoecaria agallocha; assembly: GCA_037975025.1. Lineage (NCBI taxonomy): Eukaryota > Viridiplantae > Streptophyta > Magnoliopsida > Malpighiales > Euphorbiaceae > Excoecaria > Excoecaria agallocha. The sequence goes on along the minus strand of JBBPFJ010000030.1, from coordinate 589,983 downwards.
GTCCCCCAACTTAGTATTCAATTTCTTTCTACTTCGTGGACTAGGGGTGAGCAAATTTTGATTCAAATCGAATTAAATGATTGATTTTTTTAATTTAGTTCGATTTTGATTTTGAATTTTAGGAAAATTCAATTTTTTGATTTGATTTTTGAAGGAAAAAATCGTAAAAAATCAAACTGAATCGAAATTCTACATAATTATATAATTTTTTGAATTTTTTAATTGAATAATTATTTTATACATATAAATTATCTTATTTTGAGTTATAAATTATATAAGTATATTTATCAATTATTAATATCTATTTTTTAGGTGATAATTTGAAATTTTGACGATTAAATTAAAAATCGATTAAATAAAAAAATTTATTTAACGGTTTTTTTGTATTATTTATTATATATTTTGGAATTGTATCTTTAATTTGGACTTTTATTTTGTACAATTTAGATATTTTTACTTTAGTATATTATCATTTATAATTTTTAGATACAATTTTTTTTTATTTTTTAAATAGTTTTAGTTTCGATTTTTCGGTTAATTGACCAAACCGATCAAAAATTTCGATTCGATTTGAATTTAGTTATTCAATAATTTCGATTCGATTGATTAAAATCTTAAAAGTTTAGTTTTTTGTTATTTCAGTTCGATTATTAAATCAAATCGACCGTTACACACCCTTATCGTGGACTCTTCGAAATATAAACGATGTCAATGCGCATTCATGTCTTACTCATACGTTTTCCTCTCTCTAGCGGAGCAAGCGAACCACCCAGAGGATCAATACTTCGCATTAACCGTGACCAACATGTTCCACCCAAAAGTTTATTAGACCAGTGGTGAATTATCTTTCTTTTTAATTTAAAGGTAAGAAAATAAATTAAAATATAATTAAACGTAAAATCGATCTGATTTTTTCGATTAACTGATTCGATAAATTCGATTACGATTTTTAATTTTTACATTTTAGATTTTCAATTACGATTTAGATTTTTGAATACTAAACTACCAGTTAACCGTTAGTCTACCGTTAACCGGTTCATATATAATATATATTATATTTTTATTTTTATACTTTAAAAATTTTTCATTTTTCTTCTATTTTTTTCCTAAAACTTACATAAAATAATACTTTAAAAATATATTTTTATTTTTATAGCTTAACTTTTTTATATTTTTCTATAAATTTATATAATATTTTAAATTAAATTTATATTATGTCATTTTCTTTAATTATATAGTAATATTTATATGTAATAATCAATTAATTTTTATATATGCTGTTTTTTTATCATATATAATAGCATTTTATTACTTTTTTATATTTTAGAGTCTATATTTTAACATTTAATATTATGTAAAATTTTATTTGACCTAAAATTATATATTTTAATTTGCAACAAATATTAAATATATTTTATAATATTAGCTATTAATTTGTTGAACATAAATTTTGACTAATAAATTATATTTGTTTTATAATTTTTATTTTAAATTAATTTGCACATTTAAAATTAAATTAAATTTTGCCTAATTATTTTTTATAAATTTATTTATAATTTTATGTTGTAAATTTTAATAATTAATCAAAAAATATTAGTTAATTAAACCAAAAAATCGAAATCGATGAATTGATTAACTGAATAAAACAGATTAATTAATGATAAATTAATTTAAAAAATAGATATTAATATACTGATTAATTTTTAATTTTTTTGCTTATTGATGGATCATGCTCAACATATCACTCTTCTAAACTTCAAATAAAGCCAATCACTCCAACTCCAAGTACAAATTAAGGGAAGAAAAAGCTTACTACTATTTGACTTCAGTTGTATAAAGTAAAATAAATTTAGAAGAATACGGAAAATATAAAGAGAAGATATGATGAAGATACTTCCACAAATTTGTAGGGTTACAGTTAGAGCATTGCTTTCAAGTCGCTCAAGACCTGCAATGGGGCAATGCAGAGAATCAGGTAGTCACATTTAAATAATATCACACCCTATGATGTTAGGTTTTTCCCTCCATAGCAATCACATACCTATCACTCCAGTCAGATACAATTTAATAATCTTACCTTATCTCCTCCTATTATCTCTCACAAAATCCCCCTCCGATTTTCTTCTTTTCTCGGAAAAAAGCGCAAAAAATCAAGCATTATCAAAATAGAAATAAATCCGAAACCGATATTAATCGCTACTTGGATTGGACCACATGGTAAGCTAACAACTAGCAACATGGTGGGGTATCACTGCGCACATGGCACCTGTTGGCACCCACATGGTCAGGTATGGCTAGGGGACATGGGCTTCAGCACCCATTGTACCCAGCCTTTCGGTCCATTCAAAGTTCAAACTTGAGGCCCCAAATGAACACACAATTACATAGCTAACATCTTTCTCCTAAGAAAGACATGAATTTTTAGAAACTGCAGTTTATATTAAAGCCCAGCCCAACATACATTATAAGAAAAGTGAGTAGGTAAATCAAACAATAAGAAAGGGTAAGATATTGAAAACACTAGCTAATTATGCTCCGGATTTTCAAAAATATTCATTCATTCCAAAACTATGGTGTACTCTAACGTGAACTACAGAAAAATCCTGGCGCCCACCAGGACTTCAAATGATAATTTATTCATGTGAAATCATCTGCCCCCAACTACAGTTGGGGAAAGCAGTCGAAAAGAGAAACAAGGCTTACATCCTAAAATTCAGTACAGAAAAGATTCCATTATTAATTTGCCACGAGAATCTTATTTTCACCTCAATAAAGTAGTTCTTCAAAAACAGGATCAACAGATTGCCCCCATTTTCCATTGTACAACTCCAAAAGCTTCTCAGCTGGTGTTACACCTGCCATGTGTATAGTAATAACCATCAAGACCACTGTAAATCATAAGCAAAGGCAAAAATGAAAAAGGCAGCAGAAAATCACAAATATTAGAGTCTAAAAGATTTTTTAGCCAAAGAAGCCTACTCCGTTGTTATTGGAGATAACAAAGAGAACAGAGTGATCTCAAATAACTCGATGAAAAGGACCGACACAACATTGATGTTGATAACATCATCATCAGAATTGCAGGCTGCACAAAGTACAAGAATTCTGACCCTCATAAGGATCATGGCTCAACAACTTCAGACGAATAATGAATATTCATGAAGCAATTCCTTCTTGAAACCCAGAGAATTCCCCATGGAGTAAACCAAAGGCATTCAGAAACTTACTTTATAAATCTACACCACATTGAAGGTTAAAAAGGAATTCCTAAAATGCTGAAATTTAATACATTTAATTAGATTTAAAGCTCAAATCTCCAGGACAATCAAAACTTGAACTTTTAGACTAAGTGGTTTTCAAGTCCATTTCTTGCATAGGCAGCAGTGCCAGAAGGAACCTCCCATTAGGTTATTACTACAAATGTAACGATAGAAATGCCAGACATCTGAAGCATATTGAGCATGCAGGATACTGAGCAGATTTATGTACTTATTCAAGCTTTCTGTTCCTGGCATATTTGATGAATTGTTTTTTTTTTATAGAAAGAAAGGTGAAACCAATTTCACTGTTAAGTTTAGAAGCTGAAGTAGAGTTAACCACCTGTTCTAACCACCTCAGCCACCGCATTCAAGAACCCAATTTCCTTGAAGCCTCTCCTTTCTAAGCCATCCTGCAGAATAACAGATAGTGTCATTTGTCACAAGCATTGCTATATGCTTTTGAGACAACAGGATAAAGTTTAAGCAATAACAGTGGCTAAGTTACCTTAGCCAAATTCAGAACATCTTCTGCAACATGCCTCAGCAATCCATCCCGAAATGGTGTCTTTAGACCAGTCTTTGGGACCTACTAAATGCAATTTCCATATCAGATATTGTCCCAAATACAATACAGGTATACTCTGTTTTCTAATAAAATAAGTAGGAAGCAAGTCATATCACATTCCAAGCGCTGAACAAAGATGCCCATTGTGCTTCACACTCATTTTACTGCACAGAACGGTAATTACAACTACTTGGCATCCAGTAACATCAGGTTTCATGATCAGTGGTACACTGAAAGTCTTATACCATGACGGGAAGCATTTGAAAAGGTTCAATTTGACATTGATTACTAGTTCATGGTATTGTGGAGACCATCCATGACAATTTTTCACATTCTAACACTCCCGAAACCAACAACAAACACCAAAGAGTCCAGCTATAACAGCCATGTGCTCAATCATTCGCTATCTATGCAATGGGAAATGATATGATTTTGTAGACAAAAATGGAAAAGGGAGGCCAACTGCTGGATAATTTCACTGTCATGATCTACATATCTTGTAATTGCATGTGCATTACAGATCTAGAGTTAATCAGCCAGTGCAATATGTTTGAATTACCTTATTCCTTAACATTTGTCTCTCCTCAGGAGTCCAATCAGCTACCATGTCCAGAACATTTTGCAATGAGATGTCATCATATAACAATCCCACCTGATATGTGATAGAAATCAACATGACTTGACTTAGCTTGAATGGGGCAATAAAAGCATAACCATTCCAAACAGAGAGAGAATGATGATCTGTTAGTGAGACATCAGACTACTTAATGATACAGAAGGATATTACATATGGACATCAGCTAAAAGAAACATAAACACAACTAACTTCTGATGCCCCCAGGACTTCAAAGGTTTTGATTTTTTAAATATAAAGTATCCTGCTGAGTATCATTTTCTGTTTCCACTCCAGCAATCCTCAAATGCACATCTAAATAGGTAATTCTAGATCATGCAAAGAAGCTGACTGGTTGCAGATAAACAAATTGGAGAGGCCAATACCCAAAATGCTGGTAATGCACACAACCTTCTCCAGGGCCCTCCATCAGCACCCCTCATTTCCAAGTACCGCTTTAGTCTGACCTGAATGACAAGAGGCTCTTGGGTTAAAAAACCATCAAGATAAGGTACTCTTTTCAACAGATGAACCAAAAAACAGTATATAAACCTCGGGAAAAATTGTTGTCAAGTGATTCTCCCAATCATTAAGGGTTGGCAATTCACCCGGAATGCAAGGAAGTTTTCCAGCCATAAAGTCCTGAGAACCCATGTGTAAGATATAAGTGGAAGAATGCAGAAAACTAATATTTATGGGAAAAAACCTCAAAATTACAAGACTATGAAAGATAGATGAAAACCCGGAATGACATTCCAGTGCAGTCAATATATTTCTTCTTCCGGTAAACAAAATACATTGGAACATCAAGGGCATATTCAACATATTGCTCAAACCTGCAAGAAAATTACAATAAGAAAAAAAAAATCACATCAAGCAGCCAAAGTATTGAATTTACAAAGATATATGTCTGTGCTCATAAATGGTATATGTAACTACCTAAACTGATAAGAAACCTTAAGACTTTTAGATTAATTTTGTACAGTAATCAAAAGGAGGGAGAGAGAATAAGGAATACACCATATATACATATATATATAAAACAAAGAAATTAAACTCACCCGAATGAATCATCAAAAACAAAAGGCAACATTCCGGTGCGATTTTTATCAGTATCGGTCCAAATTTGGCTGCTTAGTAAAGAAGCGTCACTAAAAGGCCCAGGAAGTACCTTAGAAAAATAATAAGTATAACTACTACATGGATATGTTTAAGAACCTTCTCATGCTGAGATAACCATTCGGCTTTCCTTCAGTGAAAGGTGAATTTGCAAATAGAGCTGTTGCTATCTGTCAGTTCAGACTAGTTAGATATAATGGAATTGAAAAACTTAACATTATAAACAAAATATGCAAAATTCCTCACCGGCTGCAAAGCAAGACCGGCACGAAATTTCCTTATCATGTCAGCTTCGGAACTGAAGTCCAGATTAACCTATTAAGAAACAGTTTTGATGTACACAAGTCACTATTATCATTTAAAGTACCCTTTGACTGTTACAAGAAAATAATTCAAGAATAAATTGCAAAATTAGCCACAAGGGAAGAGTTTGCTTCAGAAAAATTATAAATTGATCTAACCTGAACAGTGCATGTCCTAAACATCATATCAAGGCCTAATGAACCAACTTTAGGCATGTAATTCCTCATGATATCATATCTTCCCTGAGATAAAATAAATGTTAGATCAGGACCAACCAACATTTCTAAAAAAAAAAAATCATAATTTGAGAGAAAAAGGACTTGTAGGACATTGTGGAAACATGCTATATGTGACTAATTCTGATATTTTATCAATGCCTTGCTCCCGACACCAATATACATACTTAAGAGAAAAAAATGAAACGAAAGGGCAGAAAAAGATATGAAATTAGATGTGCAAAATATTGATGCATAACACTGTTGTCTTATGTAAGATGCCTTTTGATGTCTGACCCTCGTCTACATCTTGCAAGTATTTACTTCAAATGTCACAGGACAGTTTCCAATTTTCTACATTAGAAAGTATCAACTATTTGGTTTGAAAGTCTACTACTTTCCATAACGACACAACCCATGCAGTTTCTGTAACCTGAATGCCAAAATAAATGATATCTTTACTTCAAATAATTGACACCTATGTAAGATACCTTTCAGTGTTTCTAATCCTAATCTACATCTTGCAAGTATTTTCTTCAAATGTGGTAAGACAGTCTAGGATTTTCTACATTAGAAAATATCAACAATTTGATTTGAAAGACTACTAGTTTCCATTACAACCGAACCCATGCAGTTTCCAAAATCCAAAATGATACCTTGGGCATCACAGGTATGTCTTTGATTCTCCATTTGGGCTGGAAGCCAATTCCTAAGAATCCTATTCCCATTTCCTCTGCAACAGCTTTAACCTAGCACAAGATAACAAATGATGAACCCTATTAAGCTTGATAGCATATGGCTTATGCTCCTCATGAGAAGAATTCAGGCATTCATACAAGGTTGTGACGAAATACATGATGCCTGAACATATAGCAAAAAATTAACAAGTCTACCAAGTAACAAGTAAAACTAGGTGATTGATTGCAAGATTGTAAAATTAAGAATGCATACAGACTACCAATATACAAAAGCTTACTTATGCAAGTGTCCAATTACAAGTTTCAACCTACTTGATACAGATGGGAATTAACTTCAGCACAAGTTTGATGCAGAGTTTCAAGTGGTGCACCACTAAGCTCAAACTGACCACCAGGCTCAAGTGATATGCTCTGTTTTCCCTGGTGCACAACCACATAAATTTCTGTGAGCATTCTAACCGATGACAAATGAAGTAATTTTCTTGTTAACTGATGCAACATATGTACCACCAAGAAACAAATAATATAATATGCTATATAAAATACCGTATCCCATAAATCCAAACAATGGAAGAAGTTCAGGATATTTAAAGCATTGATGCAGACATTGCAGTTTTCCATGGAAAGGGAAGGAAAAGAAGAAAGACATTTTACCTGTTTGAGTCCTATTATGTTGTCCACTTCCATTATTTTCTCCCAATCAAATCTCTCAGCAATACCATGAAGCAATTCTGCAATTTGTTCATATCTCATAGGACGCAAAGTTCCAAGTTCAAATCCAAACTTCTCATGTTCTGTACCTATTCTGTGAAGAAACACAGATTTAAATTAGAAGACTCGTTTAAGAAAAATCTCAAATCAAATGCAAAAATCATCTACATTGAAGATAACAATGTAAGGATATTAACAGCTTGCTACCAAGTGGTCCAATGAGAAACTCCTTCAATAGAAGCTACTTGTGATACAACAAAACTCAAAAGAGGTTCATGGTATTCACAAGGGTGCTCACAATAGAACATCACCCTTCATATATAATTCAGGTGATAGTAACCAGAACAGTTAACTTTCAAAATTTAGGTTCATTCCAATTGTAGTTACCATAATAGCAACACGGTAAGCCATCTGTGAAAAACAAGATAATCTGTCTCATGCAAAACAATAAATCGATAATACAGAAATACATCAAATGAGCTATTGATGAGATAATCAAGATACTGTACCAAAACAGCAATGGTTGATATCTTAGTTTAGCGAAATACAATTAATTATTCACTAATTTGTACCTCCATTTTTCCTTTGGCTTGCAGCCAGAAGCAAGGTATCCTACAAGATCCTCTTTAGTTAGTGGTCCAGTAGCAATTACTGCATCCTCTGTAGGAGGGCTTGCTGCAACAATCATTTGATTCCCTCTTCCAGTTCTCACCCATGATCTTTCCAAACTTGGTATCTTGGTAGAATTACATGAAAATGAAGAGAATCTAGCACACGTTTCCTTCAATTGAGAAGCTTCTATGCTATTGACTACATTGTGTCTGGTTTTGCCCCGTGTTATTTCAGCAGGGACACAGTATGATGGACCTGGCTGGGAAATGAGTGTCATGCCTGCAATAATACATATACGTCCATTCAATTACAATTCACAACTTATAGAGCAACAATTAACTGCCAACCCAACATCCCAGAAAAAGGGGTATAAGCATGAATGTGCTGGTTCCATCCAGCGGCAAAGACAGACAGAGAGTTTAAAAGCTTCATAGCTATCTCGAACTTAGTTTAGACAGCCATTTCGTTATTTCAAGGTAACAACATTCTTCTTCTTTTAGATTTTAGCAATTGTCCATTATACTTGAGTCAACGCAAGATGGATCTCAGATAAAACTGTCATTTACTACTGAAGCTTATCCATTGTTCAAATCAAAGCCATGCAATGATTTAATACGCTTGAGAGAACTGCCTCAATACAGCAATCGATTTTTCCTTAAACAACCAATTGGAGATTTAATTTCACATAGCATCGACTACACACAGACTATTGAAATGTTACACTGCATATTGATAATATATATAAACACATTAACCACCAGACCTTAAGAAAAGCAAACACCATAATCCTCAAAAGAAATCTAGAAGAAAAACAGATTTGCCAAAACCTTTCGGAATCCAAAAATCTATCAAAAGCGACGGCGGTCCAATTCAAATTCACCTAAATTTACATGCAAATTACCAAAACATTTCGAAAGCCAAAAACAAACGAGGTACAAGTCAATTCTTAAAAACATTCAGGAAAACAGAAAGAGAAGAGAAAATTACCTAAATGAAAGAGAGGAAGCTAACCTCAGGGTTAAATATGAAGATGGAGAATAGATGAGGATGAAGAAGTTGGCGTTGTGAAGCTTTGAGCTGTTTTGCGGTCAGCAGCTTTAAACCGAAAGGTTTCCTTCGAGAAAGGAAAAGATTTCTTTCGGAGGGAGAGGAAGGAAATTTGGTTTTGCTTTGACGCTGAAAGTGAAGGGGCCGACGAGGGGTATTAAATAGTAGCGGTGCATAGCTCCTTTATGCCTTGTGGTGCAATTTAACCCGGCTGCGTAACGTCAGCAACTTTTTTCTTATTCTGGGACATCATCATCATCCACCTTAGGGGTGAAAAAAAATCGAACCAAATCCAAAAATCCAACTAAAAAGATCAATTTTTTAATTTGATTGATTTTTCAGTTTTTTGGTTTGGTTTTTAATTTTAAGAAAGTTCGTTTTAATTTTTTAATTTGATTGATTTTTCAGTTTTTTGGTTTGGTTTTTAATTTTAAGAAAGTTCGTTTTTAATTTGGTTCGATTTTTAAACGAAAAAATCATATAAAAACTAAATTTGGTTCGATTTTTAAAGGAAAAAATCATATAAAAACCGAACCAAATCAAAATTTATATAATTATATAATTTTTTTATTTTTTATTTAATAATTATTTTATATATGTAAATTATTTTATTTTTAGTTGTAAATTATATAAGTAAATTTATCAATTATTAATATTTATTTTTTAGGTGATAATTTATAATTTTGATGATTAAATTGAAAATTGATTAAATAAAAAAATTTATTTAATGGTTTTATTGTATTATTTATTATATATTGTGGGATTATTTCTTTAATTTGAACTTTTATTTGTATAATTTAGATATTTTTACTTTAGTGTATTATGATTTATAATTTTTAGACACAATATTTTTTATTTTTTTAAAAAATAATTTTAAATTTAGATTTTCCGATTAACCGAACAAAATGGATTGAAAAATTCGGTTCAATTTAAATTTTGTTATTCTAAAACTTTGATTTTGTTCGATTGATAAAATAATGAAACTTTAATTTTTGGTTATTTTGATTTAATTCGGTTATTAAACTGAACCGATCGTTGCTCTCTCCTAATTCACTTTTACCACTTTGTGCGTGCCATTTCTTTAATGCTTATTTTAAAAATAATATATAGATAAAATAACCTTGTTAGTAATCAGCAAGTCACAATTTAGTATATGAATTTTAACATTTATTCGCATTAAATTTTTATATTTTTAAAATTATATATTAATTTTTTTAAAAATTATATATTAAATTTAAAATAAACGATACAGATGACATAATAGCATACGTTCAGTTAAAGTTGTGTATTTACCAAAACGCTATTATTTTTAATATCCGTTTTGAACTTAATATGTTCTAATATATAAGTTTAGAAATCGAATATATAGTATAAGGATTCAATATGTTTCACATGAAAAATTGAAGAATTCAATGTATATTTTTTAAAGTTTAGAGATCTAATACGGAAAAATGTTAAACTTCGGGGATGAAATGATTTTTTTTCTTTAGTAATTTGGTCCATATTTGGATCATGATGAGTGTATGTATGTACATGCATTTACATGACTGTATATACAATCAAATAATTCAGATGCACGTATATTATATCACACCACAATAATTTTTATATATTAATATTATTAATTTTATTTATAAATGAATAAAATACTGTTAATCTGAAGAGTAAGGAATCCAAATGTTTGAAGTTCAATTATTTTATCACGCATGAAATATAAGGATTGTTTTTAATTATAAATATAAAAGTATTCAATTGCAGATAAGTCCATGTTGTGAATTTATAAAAATAGAAATGAACACCAAAAAATTGTTTATTACAAAATAACTTCTTTTACTGTATTTTTATTTTCCAAAAGATGTAAATGTTATTTAAAAATCTGTCAAAATTATATAAAACTAAATTAGACTGCAATATTTTCCATAAAACCATTTTTTTAAGGATTGTTTAGTTAAAAAATGCACCTTTATTAATTTTATAAATATATATATATAATATTAATATTACAAAGAGATAAAAGAAATTTTAAATCCGAAACAAGGAATTGAATTGACGAGGGTGCAGCCATTATTATACTTTAGATATGTGTTCGTCCTATTTTTTAGTTACTTTATATAACAAAATGCAGGTATTAATTTTCTCGATTGAAGACTAACTTTTACTTAATTATTAGCATCATATATTCATAAAAATATTTATTTATTATACAAAATATTTACATTTAATCAAATCTAATGCGATACATGAGTGTGATCACTTTTTTAATAAATAGTTCGCAGGATTTATAGGTGAAAAATATTACTCCATTTGTTTCAAAATACATGTTGTTTAAGGAAAAAATTTTTATTTCATAATATATGACTTTTTATATAATTAAAATATATTAATTAATTTTTACAAAATATACCATTATTTAAGTTACTTTTATAAAAATAATTTTCAAATTATACTAATTACACTACATAATTAATATAAGGGTAATAAAATATTTTAATTGTGGAGTAATTATTATTTTTAAATATTTTACATTTTTTTCTAACGTAAAATATTTTGAAACGGATGGCGTAACGTAATATTAATTATCGTGATAATTAATATAATTTATTGATGGTTAATAAATTATGTTTCCCATTTATTTGGACAATGATAGTCCATCCAAGCCGAGGAGCATGATGCATTTGATGACGCATCTACAGTGATATGCACATGTGAATAAAATATAAAATAAGTATTTGGTATTAATAATTTAATCCTAAGTTCCTCTTGAATGGTTCAACAAAAATAGAGATACTTTTGTTCTTACTGTTTTGCAAGAGAGCGTCGGCGACGTATAAAATTTGCCTTTTACTTTGGTTAAAAAAGTATAAAATGTGGTCCTCTTTTATTTTATTTCGATATATCCAAACTTTTAAAATTAGAGTAATTTTATTTATTAAAGTTGATAAATTTTTATCTATTAATTTTAATACCTAGTTTTTTACATTATAAATCTCTTATGCTATTTTTAATATAATATTGCCATAGTTGGTGCAGCATTTTTATATTGACTTAATTTATAAATTATTCATTAACTAGCTGTAGACAAATATATCGTCGCATCTTCTTGAAATTATATATTTCTAATTTAATATTATTAATAATTCTACAACAAATAATTTGACTATTTATTTTTCAAACACAAGGACATTAATTCCATGACGGGGATCCAATTAAGTCTAAAAACTTATGCTAGCAGATTGGATTTTATTTTAAAGCTGAAAAAATAATATCAACTTATTGGCTCATATATTACTAAAAATGACAAGGGATAGAGGTAGGGATGAGCAACTGGTCCATTAACAATTTTTTTTAAATTAATTCATTACTATCGGTCAACTGCATATCGATTTCAATTTTTAATTCGTTTTTTTAGATCGATTTATTGGTTAATCATTAAAAAATTTTAATATATAAATTTAATAAATTATATAATTTATAATATTATTTTTAATAGTTAAAAATACTTTAAAAATGAAAAAATACCAATTAAATATAATATTCATTAAAATAATCAAAATAAAATAAAATTTTCATAATTAATTATAAAAATTAAAAATATTAAATATAAAACTAACAACATAACGTTAATTATGCATATAATTTTAATGTTTATTTACTAAAAATATATATTTTATAAAATTATATATCATAATATTTATAAATTACATAAAAATTGAAAAATATAAAATTTAAAATATAATTTATAATATATATATATTTGGTTTCGAATCAATTAATCAATTATTTTTAAAGTAAAAATTATAATTTAAAATTTTAGTTCGGTTAAAATAAAAATCGATTCGATTTCGAATTTATTTTTTAATTGATTGAAATTTTGGTTAATCATGCTCACTCTTGTAGAGGGATTCAGTTGTGGTGATTGCGATTACTTACTAGAAATTGATGGAAAAACAAAAAGAATTATAGTAACAGCCGCAAATGCGTGTACGTTTCTTGCCGATTAGACTTGGATTGGAGCACACTTCATTCCCTACACAAATAACATAATTTTGAGCTATTACACGTGGTCACCTCACCTCACCTCACAAATCATAGCAACATTGCACACAGACAATTTATTTATTGGGTGTTAGAAATAAATTCGAATTTGCATCCAATATTTGTATAATTAATATAAAACATATTGTAGATGAGTCGCGATCAAATCGGATTTTATGAATTGGACAACGAATTGAAATTGTTTAAAATACTTGTAGACTCAAATCGAATGGATGGTTAATTGCCAATATGTGATAACTGTAATAAAAAAATAAATAAATAGGGTGATATTATTTGATGGTGGTGGCCGCTAAGAATTTACTCCGGCCCACCATGCACAGTTGATGTCGGGGAGCGATTCGATCGATCTATGGCCAATGGGGCTCACCATTTATGAAACTTTGGATCGCCTTCTACCAACAAGCTTCCCAACTCTAGAACCCACGCCTGGTAGGTGAAGGGCTATCAGTCACGTGCTTTTTTCACCATTGGATAATTTATTTGGCATTTATTATATAATTTTCAAAATACAAACATATTTATGTTTTTGTATAGAATAAAAAAAAAACTGTTTAATTTCTTTTGTTTGGGCAACGAATAAGCAAGCGGAATTGAAGCCAACTGAAAAAGAAATCTAATTTCTTAGCTTAAATGTTGGAAAATTAAAGGACATGAGTTGACTTAGGTATGTTATTAGGTAAAATTATCATGTCAAGTTGAATATTAAAATTTAAAACAAAAAGGGTGATTAATAATTGTAAAATTATGAAAGAGGGAAATCTGATTGCTCTTGAATTTGACAAAGCTAGCAAATATATTATATGGTTAGTATTTAAATACAAAGTAAAGCTAACTAACACAGTAGCAGCTAAAATTGACACTTAGGAATAGGACGAAAACTGTATAACTCATCCCAAGTACCGCTAAGTTTCGTATAATACTCAATGATAGAAGAATCTCCTTGAGTAAGAGAGCAATCTCATATTGTAGATCTGAAATGCGTATAAAATCACCTTGAGAAAAATAATCTCGTAGCTCATTTCACAGCTCAGCAGCAGTTTCGATACACATGACACTTTGTTGAATGGTGGATGAGAGAGAGTTTGTGATCCATGCCAAAACAATGGTGTTGCAACGAACCCAAGCATCAAAAGTCAAGTCACTATCTCGTGGAGCTATTAAAGTGCCATCAATGAGTCGCACCTTATTCTTGAGCTCTCAACATAGATCTTGACTAGGCGTAGTTTTTCGAAGCATCCAAATGAGGAGAAACAAGTATCACTTATGAACTTTCATTTGGATGAAGGTAAAGTGGGTGGGATGGAGTTTATTCAGGTCTCGCAATGGCTGAAATTGTTCAAATCTAAATAAAACATTGAGAAAATAAAGAAGTAAACCAGAACTGTTTGGCCGATGAAAAATCCAAGAAAGTGTGGGAAAAGAAAATGGTTAATGCTCCGATACCATGCTAATCTTGGAAAACAAGATTCAAGAATGAAATGAATCTCACACGTTTTTCATTCTTAGCAGGTTGTATTTATATACAAAGTAAAGCTAACAAAGTAACAGCTAAAAGAAAAGTAAATTAGTTATATGACAAATAACAAAATAAATAAAATATATTTATTTTCCATTACTAATATTGGAGAACAAGATTCAAGAATGAAATGAATCTTACACATTTTTCATTCTCAGCAGCTTGTATTTATATACAAAGTAAAGCTAACTAATAGAGTAGGTAAAGCTAACTAATAGAGTAGCAGCTAAAAGAAAAATAAAAGTAGTTATATGATAAATAACAAAATAAATAAAATATATTTATTTTCCATTACCCCCCATCAAGCTGAGGAGTATAAATATTTAAAACTCCTAACTTGAAAAGAAAACGGTGAAAGGCAGAAAATCGTTGAGATTTGGTGAAGAAATCTGCCAATTGATCAGCAGAACAAACATGAAAAAGCTTCAAAATGTCAAGCTTCAAATTTCTATAGAATTAATGGATGGGTTTTGGGTATGGATGTGAATACAATTGGATATACTCATTTTATTTTGAGTTTTAAGAATATATTTAATTTGTGAATATATTAAAAAAAAGATAATTTACAGTTTTTTAGAATAAAATATAATTTATAATTTAATATAATTATTTTTTGTTTATTAAAATTTAAAGAGTTATTTTTTTCTTAAAAAAAGAGATAAATATAGTATTTAATAAGTATATTTTAAACCGTTTTTAAATCATTTCAAACCGTTGTAAATTACAATAGTTTAGGTTGGTTTTTAACAACCAATAAAATCAACCCAAACCATTTATTCTATACATGTAGAGTTGGGTAGGATTTATTTCATTTTTTACTCAATCCAATACATGAAAAACCCTAATTACAACAATTTATATCTCAATTTTTATATTTTTAATTGACATAAGATATTATTATAACTTCTTGTCAAATGTAATTAAAAAAATTAAAAAAACAACTGCTCAGACCATATCTAATTCGAAAATTTTTTCATAAACAAATCTCACTTTTCATAAAAAAAAAATAAATAAATACTTCTATTGAAGTTATATTTAACCATGCTATTGTCGACTAGTTTATATTTAAGCACTCTGCTTCCCCATCTCTCTTTGTATTCTGCGAGTCCTCGCCTCAATCATTAAGTTCTCTTGAGCTCCAAGAAAAATTATCATCGCTCTTCAATCGTTTTTGGTCTCACAGTCATCATCGTCGCCCTTAAAAATTGAGGAGAACATGTATTTGATGCCGTAAAACCGTGATGGTCTTCGTTTTCCACCTTCATCCACCAACTGTTCGTCTAAATTTCTAAGAGAACATGGGCAAGAAAAGAGGCAGCAAAAAGCCAGCAAATGTGCCAAATTTGTCTCACAGTTCAATCTCATTAAGGCAAGAAGTAACCGGCAAAATTCAAACTAAAGGAGTTTCCCGTAATCCAAAATCTTTCTTGAAACTCGAGCACTTGAAAAAGCTAGCAGTATGGGCCAGTGGAGAAGCTTCAATCCCGTCTCTTGCTGCATTTTTTGGGCGCCAATTCGCCGCTGCTGGTGAAGTTCTGGGAGTCCTGCCTGACCTTTCTCTATTTTCTTGCCAGAGGTTTGCGCTGAAATTTCTGTTTATATCTTTCTCCATTGTTGGTTTTGACAATTTATGATAATGAATTGATTGGTGTGTATGGATTGAATTTATTGAATAATGAATACTACTTGAATTTTATGAGTTGATGGTTTTATATAATGAGACTTGGTATTGGTGTGTATCATAGATTCCTTCTTTAATGCTTAAAAACTCGATGACTTTTTGAAGATAAGTAGACTTCGTAGCTGCTTCAAATGCAAAGTAAGAAGTCTTTACCATGATGGTTAGATGTGGTAAATTTGCATGACAGCTTAAAAAATGGCGAAAATTCTAACGACCTAATAACTTCTTAGGTCTAGGAGGCATCAATGGTGTGCAGAACACTGCAGAGTATACTTATTAGGGTTAATTGGAGACAAGATGGAAGGTATTTTTATTGATTGCCCTTAGTCGATAGTAAGTGGTGACCTATCTTTAGTGCAGAGCTCTAAGGACAAGGGTTTCTACACACGGGCTAAAAATCTTTGACAAGAATAAACAATCACAAAATGATGAACTTTTGTTTTCTCTTTTGTTTTTCCCCCATTATCAGTCTATAGTCTGGCTTTGCACGCCAAGTAGAATGCTAGAAACAGCTGTAATCTGAGTGAAAAGACTCTGAAGAAACAATAGCCTTGAAAATGCTAGTTTATTTGTGTTTCCATTCTTAACTATATATGTTATAGAGATCCTGATGATAATATGATCATACCTCCTGAAGTTTCTGAGTGCATAGACTCTGAAGAAACAATAGCCTCGAAGATCTTAGTTTATTTATGTTTCCATTCTTAACTATCCATGTTATAGAGATTCTGATGATTATATGATCACACCTCCTGAATTTTCTGAGCGCATAGACTGTGAAGAAACAATATTCTTGAAGATGTTAGTTTATTTATGTTTCCATTCTTAACTATCCATATTTTAGGAGATTCTGATGATAATATGATCAATACCTCCTAAAGTCAGATAATGAAGGAATGCTTGAGATTTGAATGCATAGTGGCCAATATGCCTTCAGAAAGTTGATTTAGTATTAGGTTTTAGTTGGTTTGTGTATCAAGTTTAGAATTTGAGCCCAAGTTCTTATGTTTTCCTGAAAATGCCTCTTCTTTGGATGCATTGCAAATACTTAGCTTGAATTATGGATCCCCTGTTTTGCAGATGTGAGACAATTCTCCAGCCAGGTTTCAACTGCACAGTGCGAATTGAGAAGACTTCTGCAAGGGCAAGGCATAGACGTAAGAAACCTAGCAACTCACTGCAGAATAATGTGGTATATATGTGCCATTTCTGTTCACATAGGAATCTAAAGAGAGGAACTTCAAAGGGCCATATGAAAGAAATATGCCCTTCTAAAGACAGGCAAAAGCCATCTACCAAGTCAAACCTTTCAAACTCCATGGCTCTGAAGTCTCCAGGGTTGGAGAATGTAATAAGAAGCCAGAACAAGAGGAATAAGATGGATGAAATTGTTTTGGCCTCCGTCTCTGAGGAAACTTCCGCAACATACAGTCCAGCAACTCCATCTTTAAAAAATGGTGCTACTTTACTAGATGCAAAGAGAAGAAAAAGAAACAGATCAGGTTCTAAAAAATCAGAGGAATCTGAAAGCAGTAATGCTGTAAATCCCGAGGAAAGAACTGTTGGTGTGTCTAGTAAAAAAAGAAAATCCTGGATGAGCCTGAAGGAAATTGCTGAGAGTAATGAGCATGATAGCACTCGAAATGTGACCACTTTGACAATTCCATTTTTGATATAAGCAAGCCAACTATTATCCTGCTTGTATAAGATTAGGTGATAATTTTGGGGACAGAATAGATCGTAAAATTGCAGTTGAAGCTTTGACAATGGAAAAAAGGCTGATTAATGTCCTCTTCATAGTGAAATCTCAGTTTGTTTTTGTTACATGTTTACCGGTGAAATCTCAGTTGCTCTTCGAATGGTTTAAATGAACAGCATTATAAATTTCTACATTTCCTTTGTAGCAATTAGCTATGGCATTTTGACATTGCATTGTATTGTGAAAATATTTTGATTAACTTATGGTTGCTGTGGTTATACTCATTTTGTTTCTGTATGATTATTAAATTGTTGGAAGATAATAAACTAACGTGTTAAATTGAAATTCTGATGCTAGTTGAGAAATGTCCATTTTTACTTTTAATGATTTTTTTTTTAGAAATCAAAAAATAACATACTAAATAGTTTTTTATAATTTTTTTAATAATTCGGTCCCTTTATAAAATAAAAATGTACTTAATAAAAAAGTATTAAAATATATGTGAATAATTTTTTTTGTGTCAATTTTGAGTTGCATGACAAAATTTACCACATTAATATGACACGTATTTTTAATTCAAAATAAAATTAGAGACATTTTAATACTCTAAAAAATTTTAGCTATTAAGAATATTTTAGTATTATAAGAAAAATGTTGGAGATATCTTAGCCGTTAGCACCATAGCAAAACATTTAGGACAATTAAAAAAAATGCATTGTATTTTAAAAAATTAAACAAAATTTTTATGTGAAAATGTTTTCTTGATTAATGTATTTTTTCATAAAATGTATAATTTAAAATTTTAATCAATGTATAAATTAGATTAAAACATTAAAAAGTTTGAATATTAAATTTATTTGATTTGATTTATATTTTTAGAAGTTTGCAAATATAATTATTTATTAATTAAAATATTTTAGTTAAGTAATAGTATTTAATTTAGGTTAAATATCTAATAAATAGGAATTTAACGTATTATTTATCATTATACCATATTATTACCCTTTCTGTTTTAATTGAATAGATATATTTCTTTTTTATTTTTATTTGTTTCAGTTCACTTAATAACTAAAGTTAATTGGCTAATTTTTTTAATATGTATTTATTTAATATTTTTTACCAATAAGCACTTAATATTTTATACTATTTACATATATTTCTAATAAATATAGAAATAAAAAATAAAATTACAAATAAATTACATAATTTAATATTAATTAACTTTTTAATAAATATGACATTGAAATTTGAAGGTGTGCCAGGTCCTAAAATGGTTCTAATATATATTTTCTTAATTTCTAAATTGCGATAATTTATTATTTTGAATTATATATATATATATAATTTATTATATATATTTAAAATTATATGTTGTAAGACATATTTTACTAGATATCAATATCATGTGAAAGCTATTAATTGAAAATTGAAGTGATTTATTGCATCAGAATGGATCTGGTAATTTCACTACTGATTGGAATCTCTGTTGGAATTGGATGGGTCCTCAAAGAATCAGGGTATTCCTTTGGCTCCTGATGCATAAAAAGTTGCTCACTAACATGGAGAGAGTCAGGAGAAATCTGTCTTCCGATGCTGTTTGTCCTATCTGTTTTGGAGATGTTGAATCTACCCTTCATACGATCAGAGATTGTCCTATTGCTAAGTCTCTTTGGTCGGCTTTGCTTAAGGATCCTGTTTCAGCTCAGTTCTTCTCTTTAGATCTAGATACTTGGATGTCTAGTAACTTAAAGTCCGATCTTATTTTTGACTCCATCCCTTGGAAGCTTTTATTTGGCTTCACTTGTTGGTGGCTTTGGAAATGGAGGAATGATAGAGTCTTCAATAATCATTCAGTTCCACTCACAATTAAGAAGCATACTATTTCTTCAGCTTGTTTAGCTTTCTTGAATGCCAAAGACTTTATGATTGCTGCAGGCCATAAGGGGGGAGAGAAGACGGAGGCTTTCATAGGGTGGACTCCAGGTTCTGAAAATTGGACTACTCTGAACACGGATGGCTCCTTTAATAGCCAGAGTTCTCTAGCTGCTTCAAGTGGGGTCTTTCGTGACCACATGGGAAGATGGTTGGGGGGTTTCTCGGCGTTTGTCCAAGGTAAGAGTGCCTTTGCTGCTGAACTTTGGAGAGTCTTGTATGGCCTTCAAGAGGCCTGGAATAGAGGTTGGCGAAAACTCATTCTTCAGGTGGACAACGTGGGTGTTGTTAACAGCATCACGAAAGGTCTTCAGCCTGCACCAATTTACAGTGCAGTCATTCTTCGCGTCAATGATCTTCTCCTCAGAGACTGGCAGGTGCAGATTTTTCATGTCTATAGAGAAGCCAACAGAGCCGCGGACTTCTTAGCGAGCTGGATTTATAATCAAGAGATGCATTTTATCTGGCATCAAATTCCTCCTATTGGTATTGAAGAGATCCTTAGAAATGATTCTATGTGTACTTCGTTCACCAGAATCATTCATCTTTAATTTGTATTCTTGTTTTGTTCCTTTCTTCTTCATATAAAAAAAAAAAAGAAAATTGAAGTGGTTTTAATTCCTTTTTTTTTTTATTTTTATTAACACATGCATTTTAGTACTTCAAAAACAATTTCAGGACATTTTAGTTCCATTTTCTTTATCAGTGTCCTCTCACTAGCAAAGAAGAAATAACCAATAAACAAGGCTCACAGAAATGGTAACTCGGCGATTTGCGCAGGTCTCTACAAGCGACGACGAAGAAGAGGCGCCGCCTTCTCTACCTAAAACACGTTCATCGTCGAGGTCGCAAGGAAACGATAAGAGGAGAAATAAAATTAAGCTTCCGGACGAAGACGAAGACGAGGAAGGACGGAAAATGAAACCAGGGAAAGCGAAGAGGAAAAGAAGGGCAGGGAAACCAGTGGAGTCGGAAGAGGAAGAGGAGGAGGATCCCGAAGAAGAGAAAGAAGAAGTGCCGCAGGAGGATGCGAAACCGATTGGTGAAGCAGTTAGATTTTCTGGAAAGGGAAGGGGACGTAGAAGCCATTTCGAGGCTTTTGAGTTTGATGGAAACCGATATGAACTTGTGAGTGGATCGGTTTTGTGGATTGCAGAAATTAGGTTTTCGTTTATGCATTATTTGAGGGATTAGGTCTTGGTCAATACGAGCTTGATTTTCGAATCTTCATTGGTTGTTTTATGAAATTTTTTATTTCTTCTTTTCGTTCCGAAAAATGCAAGAGCATTTAAAAAGCCGACTGAAAAAGTACTAGTTATCTGAACTTGAGTATTGTTTCATAGTGCCACAGTTTAAATGTGTCTGCCTGTCAAGGTGGACCAAGCTAATGCACTGCTCCATCAAATAATCGTTCTAGAGTAAGAGGTCGAAAAATTTATGCTTTCCCTTATTGTTGACACCACGATCGTCTTTTTTTGCTTTTGCCGTTCTGCAGGAGGATCCTGTTCTTTTAGTTCCTGAGGATACTAACCAAAAACCTTATGTGGCAATTATTAAGGTAACTGCACAAAACTGCCTTATTCCCGTTGCTTCTCACTTTGCTTTTATGTGTTGATAGCAGGCATTTAGATTATCTAAATATGAAGTGCATGACTGATCCAAATCATTTATTAGCAATTGCACGTCATAGTTGCAAAAGCTGACAATGATTTTCTGTATTGCACATACATTTAGCGGCTTAGTGGTGCATAGCGTTGTTTTGTACCTGCACTAATTTGGATGAACACTACCAAGTTGAGTTTGGTTCAGCCCTCTGCTGTTGTTGCTGGCTGCACGTTGCTTTCTGCTGACTACTTGCTAAGTCTGGATACCAGTTTTATATGCACACGATGTTGTTAATTTCAGCTTGTTTCCTAAGTTCAACCGAGTACCCAATATGCTTGAAAATTGGCATTGTTAGTTTCTTTATTCAAAAACTGGAAAAAAATTAATAGTAGTTTGATATGGGACTGAAACCACAAAACCTTTTAGACCAATATAGTCTATAAAATGATTTTACCGTCTTTTTGCTTGTTTTTGATGGAATTAATATCTTTTGATAGGATATTGCTCAGACCAGAGATGGTAGCCTGATGGTCACTGGTCAGTGGTTTTATCGCCCTGAAGAGGCAGAGAGAAAGGGTGGTGGAAGCTGGCAGTCACGCGATACTAGGGAACTATTCTATAGTTTCCATCGAGATGAGGTTCCAGCGGAGTCTGTGATGCACAAGTGTCTGGCGCACTTTGTCCCAATTAACAAGCAGCTTCCTAATCGGAAACAACACCCTGGTTTTATTGTCCAGAAAGTGTATGACACTGTAGAACGGAAGCTTTGGAAGTTAACTGATAAGGATTATGAAGATAACAAGCAACATGAAATTGATCTTCTTGTCCAAAAAACTCTAGCACGCCTGGGAGACCTTCCTGATATTGAAGTCGAAGAAAATGCTGCTGAACCAGAAGATCCATCAAAGTTTAAAAGAACTCTTAGGAAAAAGAATATCACTCCACTAGATGTTTCACGGGAGGAAGAAGCAACTTGCAGACCTGATAGTTTAAAATCTGAAACGCCTGGAAGCTGTACAGGCAATGCCTCAGAGTATTATGCAATGTTGGAAAAGTTTAATGCAGTGACTGGGGATACTCATCGTGATAAATGGTTGGAGAGGCTTCTTCAATGTATACAATACATGTGCAGTTCTCCTGATGATGAAAAAGTGAAAGCTGAGTCGGATGATGTTGTTCATGAAAAAGGGTCACAGCGTGCTGCAAATGGATCTCAAGAAAAGAGTTCCAAAGTATGTATAGAATTGTATGGCTAGTCTTCATGTATGCACTAAAATTTCAGGTTTTGATATTGCAATAGACAGCAATGGACATTCGAAACTGAGGTTTTAGAATGAAGTTCCTTAACTTTGTTGTTTTATCTTTGTTGCTTTTTGACAGAACAGCAAGTCTTTTCGCTGGCCAGATGCTGCTGTTCCTGCAGTAAGTGGTCTTGAGAAGGCCTCACATGAAGCTCTTTCATCTGATTTTCAGAAATATAATCAGAAGTTGCGTCAACTGGTTTTCAATCTCAAGGTCAGTCTATCTGCTTTTGGCTACATGGTTTTTCCATTCTCATTCCTTTGCGTGCGTGTGTCTATGTGTGTATATATCATAAGCAAGGAGAAGAAACCATGTATCAGAAAATATAGTTAAGTAATGATAATAAAAATGGAATTTATGAGGTTGTTTTCTTCCATTTCACTGTCTAAAGAAAGATTTTGACTGAGTTGACAGGGAGCCATATGAAACAGATATGAAATTCTTTTGTTTTTTTTTTCCTTTATCTAATATTTGCTTATTACAAAAAAAATAATAATTAAGTCCAAAACTGAGTAAATTTTTTAGAATTTGTGGAATGGAAACATGGATCGAGGAAATCCCATAAGAGTGTATGAGCTACATGAGAATACCTTATGATGGTCAAATGGGTCCCCATCACCAATCAATGGAATACATGGTGTTTGAAAAAAAAAAGCATTTTAATATGATTCATATGGTGGTGTAATAACATTATTGACGGAGGGCAGCTTACTTGTGTGTGCTGTGGACTTTCTTTACAAAAATAAAACCATTTTTTAATTCTTTCTAATAATCAGCTTGAAGTAGTTTGTTTGATAGTTCCTAGTTCAATAATAATATTACCCCTTTTTGAGTTTGAGGAGTTACATGATTTGGGAGGAGTATTATGCTTTCTGATTTTCCATTAGATGGTAGGTGTGTTTGTGCTTCCTTGTTCCAGGTTGTACTGCCATTACACACAACGCGTTCTTGCTACTTGTTTTCGGTTACAGGATGTAATCAGGATGGCAGCAGAAAAAGAACAAATTACATTATGTTTTATGATAAAAACAAAAAGTAGAACAGCTGTTAATATTCTCGGTGCAAAGGATCATTTGTTGCTGAAGATGGTTTTTGGTTGTTCCTCCTGAGAAAAAAATGTGCCTCTTCTTTGCAGAATAACTCAGTGCTGGCCCGGCGTCTACTCAATAGGGAGTTGGAACCTTCAAAAATATTAAATATGTCACCTAATGAATTGAAGGCATGTTTGTTTATCTTTCTATCTCTCTCCCTTTTTTCCCCGATAATGCATTCTTGTGGTTCAGATTTACCCCTGTAGAAAATCTCTGAAAAGTTAGTATGATTTCAGGAGGGAATGACAGCGGAGGAGACAGCAACAAAGGAGCCTGATGACTTGGCACGCATGCAGGTCATTTACAAACTTTTTGGTTTTAGCTTTCAAATTTTGGCTGGGTTCTTGGTTTTACATCTAGATATTGTGTTTTAACAGATGACAGATGCTCGTTGCTCAAGGTGCAGTGAGCTCAAAGTTGGTGTAAGGGATATCATCCAAGCAGGACATGGAGATCGCTATCAGGTGGCTTCCCATTTTCGTTATGCACATGCACTACATTCAATATATTAATTGTTAATTTTAGTTCGCTGGGATTACAGTTGTGGCATTATTTTTTACTGGAAACCTTACAAACTGGTAACCATGTATTGGCTGGAGGCATATTCAATGTGAATGAATAAAATTCCATGCATATCCATGTATACCAATTTCTGCGATCCAAGCTTTTTGTCAATTAATGTCACTTGTATCATCCTTTTGACTGATGGTTCAATTGTCGACTTTGGATTTCAGCTTGAATGTATTGCCTGTGGCAACTCCTGGTATGCTTCCAGGGATGAAGCATCCATGCTGACTATAGATGGGCCAAGTTCGGCAAGAAGTGTTGGCACTGCTCCCTGGGCAACTGCCAAGTTTGAAGAGGTGGAGAAGAAGCTAGTCAGTCCCCGTGAACCCGAGAAGGTAGCTGATGCCATCAAGAAGGCTAGTGAACCATATATACCTGTTGTCGACTCCCAGAAACAACCTGTTAAGCCCAAGAGCGAGGAGAACACTGAAACTGCAAAGAGTGCCGAGTAGTGTACATATATTCAGTGAAGATTTTTCCTTTTTTGTACAGCGGAATTTTAGCGGGTCATGCATAGGTAGCAGCAGTTTCTGAAGCTGCACAATGTTGAAAGTATTACGCCTTGAGTATAGCATTAGTTTCTTCCTGATCTCAAAGTAGTGCGATGTAAGGGATTAGTGCTTTTGTATCCCCCTTACACTAAAACACCAATGCACGGGTGCAGTCTTACAGCATCTCATGTTCTTGCTTATAGCTATTTGCATCTGCAGTTAGCGAGGTCCTTTCAAGATGACATAAAACAGGTCCAGCTTTCCCTTAGCATTCTAGCATCATTGGTTATCTGTTTATCTCCAACGCCATTCTCGTAGCTTTCGGTTTGATTGATTATTTTGTGCAAAGCTGTTGGTAATCTTGTCCAGAAGGTGGTGGTTGTTCATATAAACATTTTTATGGGCACTCGTTAGTTTGTTCAGTTGAGATTATAGCTTATAACAACACTTCCACTAGCATCTTGGACTGAACAAATAGATCAAGTGCAAGCCCTCTGCGTGATTGTTCGAGTGAGTAATTGATTCTAGACGTGTTTCTTTAAGTTGTTGACAGGCCAATATAATGAATAACATAATATCTAGTTGAGATTCATGAAGTTGAGTTTATAAAGCAATGCAAATATGCAAAATAATAAAGCAGTCCAGATCAATCAAATATATCTATAAGTAAACGAGGATAATTAGACCAAAAGTATTCAATATTATATTGCATTATGTTTAAAGTAAATTAGGAGACTCATTCGAACTCCAAGAACGTATTAATATGCATTTTAAAAGAGGCAATTTTTACGCTTACAAATACATATATATCCATGTTGAATAATATGTTATGATAAAGAAAGTACGGGATAATATTAATTGGTTAAAGGTACAAATTAATTTTTAAAATTTGATAAAAAATGTAATTTAGATTTTAAATTTTCGTTTGATACAATATTACTCATAATTTTTTAAAATTGAAGTAATTTAATGGTTGATACTTAAAAATTTGATATGTGTCATTTAATAATTCGACACGTATTATTTTAGAGATTAAATTACTCTAATTTTTAAATTTTAAAGATAATATATCACCAAATAAAATTTTAATATCTAAATTATAAATTTTACCAAATTTTCGGTATCTACTTGTACGTTTGGCTATATTAATTTTACAAAAGAAACGTGAAGCAAAGGTTCTACGAAAAGTTCCCCCTTACTATTGGGTTTCATATTATTATCTAAAACGGCGCAATTTTACTGGAAATCCTTAATATTTTTTAGCTAATCCCTGATAGGCCGAGATAATTTCATCGGTGGTTATTAAATTTTAACAGTTGTAACGATGTGGTCACTAAACTTTTATTTGTAACGAAAAAATTACCAAACTTTTATTTTGCAACTTTAAAATCAAAATGACCGAAAATTTTCAAAGCAGACCATCGGAGCGTGTAATGCACGCGTGATTCTTTGACACATCAGCAGATATTAAAACATCAGCATATGAGTCAGCATAAGGTTACATGTAAGCATATGAGTCAGCATATAAAAAAGAAATTAAAAAACTCAGCAAAAATCGTGGTCTTTCTCCTCTACCCCTCTCCCTCTCCTGGCCCATCGCGATCGATAGTGGTTTGTATTGATCTTCAGCTGGTGGTTGTCCTTGGTCATCCCCTCTCTGTCGTCGGCGTCTCCCACTGGCTCCCTCGCCCACTCTCCCCCTCACCCCATCTCCCACTCGATCCCTCACCCCCTCGCCCACTCGCCCCCTCACCTCATCTCCCAGTCGATCCCTCACCCCTTCACCCACTCGCTTCCTCACCCCCTCGTTGAACGTCGGCTCGCAGCGAGATCTGCTTCTCCGATCTGTGGCCTAGATCTGTCTTTTGGAGTGAGAAATCCCTTGTCTCTTAGATCCAATTGCGTTTGATATTTTTTGGTATGTCTTTCTCTCTCTCATTTTTATATGGAATTTGAAATGCTAAAAATACAGAGTTGGGAGTTGGAGGGAGAATTTCTCGTTGATGTGATTTCTTTATCTTGTGTGAATAGAACCCCGAAAAGAGGAAAAGCAAAAACTTTGTGGGAACAAAAGCATTATTTTAAAGCTTCAAAAACAGTACCCTGTCTCTGTCAACGAAGATGGTCCATCCTGTTAGAAGAAGTGAAGACAGGGGACCACCAATATATGATAATTAATGCTGTAAATGTGTTTATTTAAATGGCAATTTTTTTTTTGTTTTATATGAATAGTTTAAGGAATGGCAGTTGGTATTTTGTGTAATTTCCTTTGATGTTCGAAAATCAGAGCTGTGATATGTATGAATGATTAATTTAATTGGCATGTGTTGTGATTGTCAATTTCTGTCCTTTGGCCAAACATGTAAGTGATGTTGTATGAATGATTAATTTTTCATGGCATCATTCAAAGAGTTCCAGCTGTATTTTATTTGATTAATAAAGTAGATGTAACTTTCAATAATATTTTGAACTTTCAAGTATGACATGCAATGTCACTCGTGTTAATTGCACATATTGTTAGACTACATATTGTTTTTTTGAACTTTCAAGTATGATATTTTGAACTTTCAAGTATCAGCCTTTGTGGGACAATGTTAGACTACATATTGTTAGCTGATGAGTTTTCAGAAATAACCATTTTGTTTTAGCCACTTGTCTATCTATTCAAGTCCTTATGATATAAGTTCTGTTCTATACATTGGGTGGACAGGTGGATGATGGGTTCTTGCTAACATTATGAAGTTCACTCGGATACTTTTACTTTGAATGATAACATTCTGATTCTTTTTTATGGCTGAAAGGGGATTAGGATATTTCATGTGCTAGAATTCACTTCATTTTATTGAATTTGGAATAAAATGAATTCTATTGTATGGAATAATTCAGATTGGTGACAATGAATGTGATGAATTGACATATCCAGACTTTCACATGCTATTTTAAACTTCTGATTTTAGGATTTCAATCTTATCATGCATTATTCAAGGTTATTGTTATGTGTGCCATGTTGATATCTTAATATGGGAGCTCTTTACATATATAAATTTTTTATTAATGTTTGTGACTAAGTTGCTTGATATTACTTTTTGCTAAGCTGACGGACAAAGAGAAATGTCTTGTTACTTTAGACATGTCTTATTGAGTTTTATTGAGTTTTTCATGTGAACACAGATGGTGGTAAACAATATTTTACAGTGAATTTACACTATAATGGAGCTGTGGGTAAGGATGGATATTATGGTGGTGAAGTTTGTTTTTTTGACTGGTGTGATAAGGGTTCGGTTACTTTGAGTTTATTTGATGAATGGTTGCAATCATTAGGGGCTGATGGATATGTGAGGTACTATTATATGCCTCCTGAAAATTGGTTTGGGGGATCGCTTAAGACTTTAGATAGTTATAGTGATATTTTTCAGATGTTTTTGACTGTTGAGGTATTGCAAAAAACAGAAATTGATGTCTATGTCAACCATTTCTCGGAGGATATGTTGGCAGATTTGGTGGAGGAATGTATTCCTTATAGGAACTGTCTTATTACTCCAAGGCCAGAAATGAAAAAGCAGGTTGCTGATGTTCATGAAGTTGAAGTTGAGCAGCCGAAAATGGAAGGAGATAAATCAGTGGGAGGAGGTGAGCAATTTGAGATTAAAGTTGAAGTTGATAATGATGCAGGAGGTGAAGAGCAAAATCAGAGTGAAACAGAAGTTAATAATGCTAGAGGAGGTGATGAGCAGCCTGAAAATGTCATGTTCAATGACCCTGACTATAACATTCCAGCGGACGATGATGACTTTCTAGTAGCTGTTTTTTCAGAAGGTGATGACAGTAAGAAAGGTAGGCCAAGGTGCAGTGCAAGCAGTCAACATATACCTGAAATTCACATAGGGGAGTTAGATTCCGAAGGTGAATCTGAATACTACGACTCAGAGGAGTTGGATTCAGGAATAGAAAGTGATGAGGCAGATGTTAACAGGGTTAAATTTCCTGAATTTGATGAAGATCAACATATGGATAAGCCAGTTTTGCTTCACGGAATGAAGTTCAGAAATTTTGACCAATTCAAGAAGGCTTGCAGGAATTGGGACATTATTAATAGGTGGGATTTATGGTTTCCCACAAATGATAAGTTGAGATGTATATGCAGGTGCAAGGATCCCTCGTGTAATTTCAGGTTGTATGCTTCAAGGATTAGTAAAGATGATCCCACAGTACAAATCAAGACATCAGATTTTTCTCACTCCTGCTCTAAGATATTCAAAAATAGAAATATTACATCACAATGGATTGCAAACAAGTATTATGATAGATTCAGGGCTGATCTATCTTGGAGTTTGAATGGTATTAGAAAATGTGTTAATGATGATTTGGGATATACAATTTCTAGAATGAAAGCATGAAGAGCGAAGGACATGGCTTTGAAATGTGTTTATGGTGATGAGAATTTACAATACACTTGGCTTTTGAGTTATAGAGAAGAACTTATGGAGTCTAACCCTGATACTACTGCTGTCCTATGGAGGGAGGAGAAAAAATTTAAGGGCTTTTATGTTTGTTTGGGCCCATTGAAAAAGGCATTCAAAGATGGTTGTAGGCCAATTATTAGCATCGATGCATGTTGGCTTAAGGGCACGTATGGAGGGAACTTAATGACAGCTGTTGGGATAGATCCGGATGACTGCATTTTTCCTCTAGCTTATGCTGTCATAGATGATGTTGAATCAATAGAGACATGGAGTAGGTTCTTATGCACACTTTCTTATGACTTGGATATAATTAATAGTGCCAGGATTACTTGGATGTCTGACCGACAAAAGGTAAATTTTTAAATCTACTTTAATTATTACATATTTTCATATAATATTTCTGATGTTGTCCTGATCCATGTTGAATGACAATGTAGGGTCTGATCAATGCCGTCCAAGATCTTTTTCCAGATTCTAAACATAGAAATTGTGTCAGACACATGTATCAAAATTTCAGAGAAAAGTTCAAAGGGAAAGCTTTAAAGGATATGATATGGAATGCTGCCAGGGCCAGCAATGAAGCACAATTTCAGAGGGCAATGACTTGTATAAAAAATGAAAATCCAGATGCGTTTAATTGGCTGGAGCACCCTGATAGGCCATATCACAGCTGGACACGGTCATTGTTCAGGACACCGGTCAAGTGTGATATGCTATTGAACAATCTTTGTGAGTGCTTTAATAGGTAAGCATTTTTTGTATCACTTGCCTTTCTAATTTTCAATGCTTCTTCCTAATTTTTTATTAATGAGTTATAATTTCATTTTGAGTATTTATTTATGAAGGTATATATTAGAAGAGAGGGAGATGCCAATTATAACAATGTTGGAAATGATAAAAACTAAGTTAATGAAGAGGTTGTATAAGAAGAGTGAATGGATAAAAAACTATAATGGTAGAATATGTCCAAAGATTCAAAAGAAGTTTAACAAAATAAGAGAAGCTGCTGCTTACTATGAGGTTGTAAAATCAGGTGGTTCGAAGGTCCAAGTGAATGGTCTTGGGGGGCCTTATGTTGTTGATTTACTTGCTATGAGTTGTACTTGTAGGAGATGGGAGTTGACAGGATTGTCGTGTGCTCATGCAATAGCTAGTCTCATTGCAAATAATGATGACCCTTATAATTATCTCAGCAACTACTATAGCGTTGACACATTCAAAAAGGTATACTCCTATTTTATTAACCCAACTAATCCTAAAGACTTATGGCCTCAAGTGACTAATGAAGATGATGTAATTCCCCCCAAGTCTAAGAAAAAAAAAAGAGGGAGAAAGCCTAAGTGTAGGAGGAAGCAATCGGATGAAGTGGAACAAATTAGAAAGAAAAAGGCCAAGACTAAAAAATGTGTTTCCACATCTGAATCTGGTGGAACCCATAAATTATCTAAAAAGGGATACATAAAATCAAAGTGCAGGGTGTGCGGGGAGATTGGACATAATGCTAGAAGACATGGTTCTCAAACTACTAGCTCAGTGGATGATCAACATAAACAGCCTCAATCCAATGTTAGTACTCATGTAATTATGTTCATATGTTTCTTCAATGGTCAATTAAATTATTTATTATATGATGTGCAACTTCTTATAACCAAGTTATTTTATTATATTTGCTGTAGGAAACTCAGCCTCAGCCAACACAATCAAGTGTTGTTATAAACGCATCCAATGAACCTGCCAACAAGAGAAAATTAAAACCAATTAAACCCGAGCAATTGAAGAAGGCTAGAGTTGTTCCATCGAGATTCAGGAATAGAAAGTGATGGGACATGAAGACTAGAGAACATGAATGTGTTGCCAGCCTTGATTATAGACATGTCATTTTGTTTTGACTGAGCTGCAATAAATGTGTTGCCAGCCTTGATTATAGACATGATCATTTTGTAGAACTTGACCTATGCAGTCATGATCATTTTGTTGATCTTTTGATGTACAAAAAACAGCTACACACCATTTGTCATTTTGCTATAAAAATTATGCAGGAATGCTGTTTTTTATGTCAATTTGCTGTTAAATTTATTCATCAACTTGGATTACTGATGAAGACAGGATAATTTATAGCAATGTGGTATAATTTATTCATTAGCTGATATACAATGACAACAACACAATGTGATAATTTATTTTTTTATGATAACATTTTAAAAATAAGAATGTCATATTCCAACTTTAATGAAAAGAAAAATTATTTAAAATTTTGGTTGATAAAAGCAAATGTTGGAACAGCTTAAGATTAACTTGGATTACTAATGAAGACAGGATCTATCACTCTTCAATTCTTAACTTAGAAATAATTTTGAAATATACATACATATATATTAGAAAAACAAAATCAAAGAGACATGCATTGAATCTTCAACAAAGAATTGAAATACCTAACAAACCACTTACGTAATAAAAAACAAATGTAAGCATATAATAAACCAAAACATTATATATGTCAACTTTTCCAATACCAATTGCATGCATATATTGCTTTCAAATGGTATAATTTATTTAATTGCTGTACTCAGAGAATTGGGCAAGCATTATGAGCAGGCAAAATGATGAAATTAAAATAAAAGCCATGGCTTCCATTTCCACCGTTCAGCAACAATATTACAACAAAATTTCAGAAGAACCTACTAGTTCCTGCACTAGTTCAACAACAATATTACAACAAAAAACAAACTTATAACAACACAGCTCCAGAAAATAAAATAGCATATCCCATTTTGCCTCCGATTCCTTGCAGTAAACCCCGACTCACATCCTCTCTGATCCTTCGAAGCTAAATCCCTTTCCAATGTTGCGATTTTTTTAAGCAAACCATTTATGATATGATTTGCCCTAATAGGTAATGGTGCATCATACCATCTAAAAAACCCACATCCTCCATTTTCCTAAAACAGAGAAAACCCATTTAAATTAACTTGTGAGTGAAAACTCAATTTTAAATCTAAGATTAAATCTTACTCGAAAAAGATAACAAGTGAAAAACCTTCTCATTGGATTATCTTCAGTCTTTGATGTCTTCATCACGGCTTCAACTTGGCACTCACAGTTGGGAATAACAAGTCTTCTACCTTCATTGTTACTATAATGGCATCTACTTGAAGATGAAGAGGAATAAGAAGCCATGCAAAGTAGATCTGAATAGATTAAGACTTCTTGAGACAATGATAGAAGGAAGAGAAGGAAATCGTCGAGATGACTTTCTTTGAATTTGCAGATCTGGGAGAGAATATTAAGGAAGGAGAGACGGTGAGGAGGTGAAGTAAAATTCATTTTTTTTATTCATTTTTTTCATTGACACATAGGACGCTGATGTGTCAAAATTTACATATGTGTCGATCATGACGTGTCAAAAACGGTTGATATGTACATAAGCCTCGAGTGGATACACGCGTCGGTGGCCGGAAGAGCAGTTTTCCGATCATTGTAATATCTTTGTTACAAAATAAAAGTTGGGTGATTTTTTTATTACAAATAAAAGTTTAGTGACCACATCGTTACAACTGTTAAATTTTAGTGACCACCGATAAAATTATCTCCTTATAGGCCCCTCCCCCATTTTCTTTTTCCTTCAAGCTCACTGTTCCTCTTCACCGGCCGACTCGACGACATTCTGGTCACTCTCC
The DNA here is from genome assembly GCA_037975025.1 of Excoecaria agallocha. Classification (NCBI taxonomy): domain Eukaryota; kingdom Viridiplantae; phylum Streptophyta; class Magnoliopsida; order Malpighiales; family Euphorbiaceae; genus Excoecaria; species Excoecaria agallocha. The sequence continues at coordinate 556,760 of JBBPFJ010000030.1, read as the reverse complement.
ACCGGGATCGGACGGGTGTTAGCTAATCACAGATCGAGTTTGCCTATGTTATGCCCTAGTAACTTTAGACAAAAATAGCGTTGTATGAGCTAGCTGATTAATTCTTGTGGTTCTGATTTAGTCTATTCGTTTTTGTTTAGAAAATTCTTGGCGCGAAAATATAGTCTTCTAAGCTGCTTGCATATTGACAGGTGCCTCGTAATTTTATATTTTCGATGTCAATTTTTAAATTCGAAATGAGTGTGCTGCTTTTTAGTGAACTGAGTGACAGTTGTGGAGCAGTTTATTACATCTGGTTCATTATTTAGGTGCTTTACTGTGTCATTTATCCAACTTAGCTTTATCGTAGTATATAATGGTGTTGATAGATGAAGTTTATGAAGCCAGTGGCGTTGTTTCGTGACTTGCTGAAGACAAAGACAGCAAAAGAAGGAAGCAGGTTGCTTGGCTTGGATGTCGGAGACAAGTATGTTGGATTAGCTGTCTCTGACCCTCTTAATAAATTTGCTTCACCTCTAAGGTTTGATCAATCATATGTTTTTTTGGGTTCAGTTCAATTTGATGATTCATGACTTATCCTGCTTAACGTTTTTGTATTTTGTCAATACTTGCAGCGTTCTACTGAGAAAAGAATCCAACATAGATTTGATGGTTACTGATTTTCAAACACTGGTGAGTTTGTTGTTTGTATTTAGGATTATAGATTGTATTTATTGATTGGCCTGTTCTGCTTCTTTTTAAATGTTTAGTGCTTCTGTTCTTGTATGCCCTTGTTTCTTGGCTCTATTTTTTGCCTAATATGGTTACTGGTTCCTATGTGCACTTGAAAAGGAGTGGACTTTGTCAAAATAATGCATTTGATCATATATTTGATGAATGATATTCAAACTCATGGGAAGTCTCATATTAGAGTGCATCACCTATTGCTTAAGGCTTTGATCTTGCATCATTCCGGTTGTATATTGTCTTTATTTGATGGGCTTTATATCTGCAGGTCCCTGTCGTGACACATGATGTTTCATTTGACCCTTTTTGGTTCTGATATAAGATGCTTATATTTCTTCAGATCTCTGAACTTTCCCTTGCTGGATTTGTTTTTGGCTACCCATTTCAAAGAAGCAGAGAATCTCCATATGTATGTTTTCATCTCATTATCCATCAATATGATCTGTCATTTTCTGCTCTAATTTTCTTATTCATTAATGTGATCTCTTTAGCTTCCTGTTCTAATTTTCTTATTCATCTTTTATCAGGCTATGCAAATAAAACTTTTCATTGATGATCTCTGCCAAACAGGTAGACTTGATGGTTTGAAATACACATACTGGGAAGAGACATTCACAACAAAGGTGGTTGCTTTTTGCTAATTGAAATTGGGAAAATTTAGTCTGAGCAGATTATGTTGATATTTCAATTTTCATATTTTATATCTTTGCAAAACCTTGTGCGCCTTGAAAAAATTGAAAGAAAGAAAAAGCATCCGACATCCATAATACAAATGGTATTGAAGCTAATCGTTCTTGTTGCTTGCAGGGTATAGACTTGTTAATACGGCCATTGGATTTGCATCCAGTTCATGCAAAAACTATCGTTGATAAGTATGCTGCTGTTGATATACTTCAGGTGTCTTTCTTCTAGACCTTCCCTTTTATTCGAATGTTAGAACTAACTATAGCATGCAGTGCATGCAAAAACTATCGTTGACAAGTGTTGCATAGAAATTTTGTGTTTCGTTTTCAATAATTAATGAATTCCCAGCTTCTCAACTTTCCTTTTTTTATTATTTTTCTTATAATTATTATTAACATGCTAATTCGTTGCAGGGATACTTGGATTATGTCAACAGGAATCCTGATAAGAAGTTTGAATATGAGTGTCTTTCAATCTGAGCAGTGCATTGATATTGAACTTGAGTCTTGGTTGCAAACTCCCAATCAACTTTTGGCAGTTGGACCATTGCAGGTAAGATGATTAATTAATCATAAAAGATGGTGATGAACTTTTGGGCCCACGCTTTAGTTTTTCTTAAGAAACTGACATGGAGAGTTGGCACTTACTCTTGTTTTTTCTTTTCCATATCATTGTCCCGTGAGGTATATCCCTTGGAATTTATGGCAATTTGAATTATGAACTTGTGGCATGATTCTAATGTAGGGTAAGTATTGAGATATTTGGAGCACAGTCAATGATGGTCCCCTAACTAGAAAAATAATAGTGGCCTGTTTTATTTCTGCCAATGAAAATATTTTGGTTTGTACCTACTGTTTATATGAAAATCCACCACATCATTTTGAACTATTCAAGGACTGGTCCAATGTTGAAGCAATGTTATTAAAACCGGATCGGATAACGAACCGAAAAGCTTAAGAGTTCGTGGTTCGACCGGTTCTTTGGGGTTCAACCGGATTTTTTTCATTTTTTAAAAAATATATTATTTTTTAAGTTTTATATAAATATTATGAAAATATCACTATATAAAAAAATTAAAAATAGTTTAGAGAAATATATTTATCATCAAACATTAACAATAGGACTATATTTTCAAGTCATTCAACATTTATAATAAAAATTTAAGATAAATATAGTAAAAAATTATAAATTTTTAAAGAAATTCTTCAAATATAAATTATAAAATTTGATTTTATTTATAAAAAATTCATTAAATTATTTGAATTTTAATTATTTTGTATTTATAATTTTATTTTATTTTTTTTCAGAGAAAATAATATTGTATAAATATTTTAGAAAAAAATTGGTTTTTCTAAAATCAAACCGGTTTCTATTATTTAATCCGGTTCAACCGGTTTTTGGCGGTTTGAAACAGTATTTTCCGGTTTTTATCCAATTTGATTTTTATTCATTGAACCAACCGGATCAGCAAACGGTTCGCCGTTAAACCGGTTCGACCTCCCGGTCCGGTTTTAATAACCACGATTTCTATCATTTAATCCGGTTCAACCGGGTTTTTGGCGGTTTGAAACAGTATTTTCCGGTTTTTATCCAATTTGGTTTTTATTTATTGAACCAATCGGATCAGTCAATGGTTCGCGGTTAAATCGGTTCGACCGTCCGGTCCGGTTTTAATAACCATGTGTTGAAGCATGTACCGAATCTGTATGGTTGTAGTCTTACTAAGTTGGTGATGAAGAAAATCGAATTTAACGAACATGTAAAAGGAAGTCAAATTGAACCTACTGCAGAACGTGGTATTAAAAGTTTGGTCGGTTCGATTTATCATTTTTTTAGTGGAATATAAATTGAACCGGACCAAGTAGATTGATTTTTAAGCACCAAAATCAAATTGAGTGAATTGAAAATTGAATAAAACCTTTTTTATCTGCTCGATTTGGTTCGTTGGAATTTGCATATTACTAAAAAGAGTTAATTCATGAGAGACTAATGTGCACTTGAAGAATGTAGGCGTTTCCTGAATAAGTTTGGGCATTTGGCAATTGAACTTTGGATACATTAAAACTTGTATTATCAATCAGCAAAAAATTGCACTGTTAGTCCTACATATGTATAATTATACATATGTACCTCACAATTTACATACAGTAAAGCTTTTTATTATAAAATATACGTAGATTATATAAATAATGATGCTGAATTTAAGTTATTTAGTGATAACCAGACACGTTAAAGTTTAAAAGTAAAAGAATTAATTTGCTGAAATTATACTAAAATCTACGTAGAAATTGTTGATTTGGGAATCACATCGCTCGATTATCTAGACAAATGAGTGGAGATAGGGTCATTAATAGCGGCTCAAGCGGAAACAAAATCTAGATTGGACTTTGACAAATATGTATAATAATCTATTTGTAATGATAAACAATTAAAGATCATCCTGATTTTCTGGTTGAAAAACAAAACATGAGTTTTTATTTTTTTATTTTTATAAATATTAAATAGTGAGTATTAATACAATGCACGATACTAATTATATTTTACGGTTCAATTAAAAATAATATTTTTTATCCAAGTCGTATACTCGACGGTAGTGCATCAAACTATATTTAGACTTCATTATCCCTTTCCAGTCATCCAAATAATGTTCTTTGGATTTGAGTGGCAATTAGATAACTTTGGCAATCGATGGTACTTTCTTCATCGAAGCCAAATGCTTTCCCTTAGTTAGTAACATCAATTTTTGTAGCTAATAATAAAATTTCATGCAAAAAAAAAAAAAGAATGAATTTTTAATATCATATTCTATTCTATTCTATTAAAAACCTCATTTATATTAATAAAATCATAAAACAAAAAAAAATCATTTTTAGAGAAAAAATAATAAATATATTTATTTTTTTCTTCTTGGTTATATTTTCAGAAGTCAAATGAGATAGATTCTGAAAAATAACTCCAACGCACCAACTTGATTCCATAATGATTGATAAATCAAAGTATTGATATCCGATATTTTTTTTTGTACAGACAATAATTATAAGGCAAGAATTTTGGGACTATTGTGGGACTGCTGTTGTTGTATACTTTAATGGATTAAATATTGATAGTTAAATAAAATTACATTTTTAGTATTATATATTTAAAAAAAGGTTTGGTTTTTAAATAAAAAAAACAAGAAAATGGAAAAATAAAAGAAGAAAAACTGGGGCTCCCTGCCCTAAGAATTGGTAAAATGTGAAAAGGACATCTGGTGTAGGGTTTTAGTACTTTGGTAGGGCATCACACTGTCATGGTGTCACTCACACAAAGCTCTTTAGTCAAAATACTTACAATACGTACACTTACACGCACCATCCCCCTCTGCTTAAACAATAAACAAACAAAAGCAAAGGTCTTTACTTGGGAACCTTTAATTCAAAAGCTCCCATCTTTGCTTATTTTCAATTCATTTTTTCCTCTCTCTCTCTCTCTCCCTCCTTGTCTTTTCTATGCCCCTTCTTTCTTTTTTCCTTACCAGCTACTCCTTCAATTTTCCTCTCAAAACCCTAGATTTGCAATAATCTAGGGTTTTCTTTTGTCCTTCTTTAGCTGGTGGTGTGTAGTTTTGGGTTTTTGAGGTTATTGGTGAGTTTAGTTGTCCTGTTTCTGATCATCCTTCACATTTGTCTTCAGTATAAGCTCTTTTGTTGAATCATAATGTTGATGTTGCTTGCTGTTTAGCATCATTTTTCCTTTTTGTTTCAGTGGGTTTGGTTGAATTTCTTGCTTGTTTGTTTTGATTCTCTCTCTACTGACTAAAACCCATGTAAAACCCTCTGTTTTTTGTTTTGTTTTTTTTTGAAATCCTTCTGTGTTCATACTTTGAAGATTTAGGTTACAGGGCTTTTTTTCTTTAGTTGTTTTAAATCTTTTGAAGTTAAAGAATTGAAATTTATATTTATCTTTGTTTTATTAAGCATTTGGCTATTTTGAGAAAAACCCTTGCAAAACCCTTCTCTTGAACTTCCTTCAGGCTCTATGCCTTGTTTAGTTTTTATGTCTTTCTATTTATCTTATTAGCTAGGGTTCAAGGGGATCTAAAGATACAGGCTTTAGCCGGCGGAGGAAGGAAGGGAAAACAGCGATCTTTTGCTATTGTGATCTTACACTATTGTTTCCTTGGTAAATGCATGGATGGGAGAGAAGCCATGGCATTAGCTAGTGGGTCAACACCATATTACATTCATAGAGGTGGTGGGATTGGTGGGTCTGGATCACATGCTGGTGGATTTCATACACCACCTGGATTTAGAGCCTTATCAAACCAGAGTCTACCACATCAATCCAATGCCAGACCAAGTTCATCTGGACCAGCATTTTCAATTGAGCCATTACATGCCATTTCTGGTCATGGTCATGGTCATAGTCATGGCATTAACATTGCTGTGCCTTCCGGGGTGCCAATGAATGAGCCAGTAAAGAAGAAGCGGGGGAGGCCTAGAAAGTATGCTCCAGATGGGCAGGTTTCTCTTGGACTCTCTCCCCTGCCAGTAAGGCCTAAGCCTTCTTCATTACAGGATCCAATGAGCCCTAAAAGGAGTAGAGGGCGTCCACCTGGGACTGGGAGGAAGCAACAATTGGCTCTTCTTGGTGAGTTTTCCGTTTCCATTTTGATATCTGTAAAGTTTGTGTAAATTTTCATTTGATATTGGTAACAAGTTTATCGTGTTAATGTTATATATGTCTCCTGTATTTAAAATTGCACTTTTCTAATTTCTAGTGGTTATACTTTGCGTTATCCGATAATTTAAAATCATAATCTGTGCAATTAAATATTTAATTTTCTAACTAATTTCTACCCTTATCATGATTATTGATAATAAGCGGCATCCATTCCTTAACGTGCCTTTGCAACTCTAGAGCTCACTTCATGCTAAGTTCCACATCATATAAAGTTGGATCTTTCATTGAATAAAGTAAGAAGGACATTTTTAGGTACTTATAATTGAGTTTGAAACTTGACTTGTATTTCAACTCTGTTAATTTTCGGCGTGGAATAGGAAAAATAATGGTTGGAGTCTTATTTTCATGCTGCTCTGCTAAAACAAAGTACTTGTCTTCAAGCAGCTCTAATTATGCAGTAGTTGTTGAACAATTTGATTTTTAGCTTCTTGCCATAAAAAGTTTTTGAGGTATGTGGATTTCTTTTAATTATTGCTCGGTGGATCTTGCTAGGTGACTGGATGAATAATTCTGCTGGAATAGCCTTTTCACCACATGTAATCAGCGTTGGAGTTGGAGAGGTATCAAATATACTGACCTTGTTTCTTGTACTCTGAATGTGTAAAAAGGATTTTCCGACTGCACGGGACTCCCAGCTGGAGCAGGTCAGGGCTTGTTCTTTGTTGAGGGCCTTGAACTTGCATTGTTCCAGTCACAGAGAGGCTGCTTGACCACTTCTCTAAGGCTTAGCTCATACATTTTGAATAATAATAATAATGTGATATTTTCTGCATCAAGAATGTGTGCAACATGCCTATTTAATTTTAATTTTCGTGGATGCAATGGATATGACATGTACATGAAATGTTCCCTATGTAGAATACAATTATGGGCACATCTTTACATTTTAGGTGATTTATTTACCATGGTTGGAATTAAATTCATGATGTAAGAACCTTGTAAAAGTGGATAAACTAATGGCATGACTTAGACTTATATTCTTTATGCCTGATAGCAAGGCTTCTTGCTATATCTTGATGTGATTTTCCTGTCACATGGATTATTACAACTATTGGTAGATAACGGTTGAATAGTTTATGCGGATAATTTCAATTAGGAAAATGCAAATCTAGGTTCTTTGGACTCTTATACATGCACCCTCGGATGGAGTTGCATGTATGCACCTCGCTTGGTATCCATGAGAGTGTTGATTTAAAAAAGTTTTTTTTATTGCCTTTTGCAGGATATTGTTGAAAAAATATTGTCATTTGCCCAACAGAGGCCAAGGGCACTTTGCATCTTATCTGGAACTGGATCAGTTTCTTCAGTAACCCTTCGCCAGACAGGATCTACGGGGCACTCCATCACATATGAGGTTAAAGAATTCAAATGACTTCTCAAATTTTCATAGTTATTAAAATCGGACCGGCCGGTTGAACGGCGAACCGGATGGACATCCGGTTAGTTCAATTACCGAAAATCGAATTGAAAAAAATCGAATTGAACTGAAAAAACCGGATTGAAATGGAAAACTAGAGAACCGGATAAAATCGAATTTTTTGCTAAAAAGTGTAAAAAATCATTTTTTTTGTATATTTTCATCCAACCACACACACACACATATATATATATTCATTATTTATTTATTTGAAAAAATTAGCATTTTAAATTTTAAGTATATCACTTAATAATTTAATATACTTATTATATTATTGGTTCATTGTAATCAAATATATATATATATATATATATATATATATATATATATATATATAATTTTCATTATTTATTTATTTGAAAAAATTAGCATTTTAAATTCTAAATATTTTACTTAATAATTTATTATATTTATTATTTATTTGGATCATTGTAATAGTATATTAAATTATTAAATAATATTTTTAGAATTTAAAATACTATTTTTTTCAAATAAATAAGTAATGAAAATTATATATATATATATATTAAATTTTATTATTTATTTATTTGAAAAATTAGAATTTTAAATTCTAAAAATGTCACTTAATAATTTAATATACTTATTATTTATTTAAATTTATTATAATTAAATATAATTATACTTGTATATAATTATATTTCATTAGTATTCTATCTAAATATGAAATTATTTTCATGATATGATTGTATTTTTATGTTTCTAGCATATGATATTCAAAAATTCATAATTAATCCATTTTAATAATAAATTAAAATTATATTTTGTAACTTATTATTAGAATATTTGTGATATATATTTAATGTTTGATGAATATTTTTTTAATTTTTATATAATAGTATTTAAAAAATTATAATAATTATAATATTTTAAAAATAGAAAAAATCCGATTGAATTCAATTGAACCGATCGAACCATGAATCTCTAGTCTTGTCGGTTCTTTATCCGGTCTGATTTTAATAACATTGAAATTTTACTCATCAATCTATTGTTTTTCAATTATTGTTATTCCATTTGCTGGAGATTTTATCTAACGCTGAAATTTGAGTGCGTGTTTAGAATTCTCACTTCTTTTTTGGGTGCCTATGTACATTTCATGTGAAACTGATAAAGAACTATTTCAAGATAACAATAAATCAATCAAACATAGAATCAAAAGGATAATGAAATGAAAGAAAAGAGTGATTTCATTAATAAAAAAGCTGAAAATATAGGATTAAAAATACCCTAGGAAGATAACCTCCCTCTTCAAAATGGAGCTCTGCTTTCAAAGTAGAAATTACAATAAAAAAATTCCAAGATACTCTGCCCTCACCCAAAAGCCAAGCTAAATAAGAGAATGAAAAAGTAAAAGCCATTCCTATTGCCTACCCTCCAGCTAGGACTAGGCATAACTAATTTCTTAACATAATATTCCAGCTCAAATGTGCTGGTTATCCTTAATGCCCTTGCTTTGTTGCTTCTTCTTTCTATAATAAACTTGAAGCCTTCTTGGCCCACTGCACTCCTGGTCTAGTTCATGTTGTATATCAATATCTCTATCATTACCATTCTCTTGAAATAAAGTCTTGTCCTCTAGACTGAATTTGGAATACTTACCTTTCATTATATGTTCATTTCCCCATATTGCTTCGTCAATGCCTTTTGACCGCCACGGCATCAGCCATTGGGATATGCTTTTGCCCTCCTTTTGGGTAACTTGTGTGGCTAGCACCTTCTCAAGGGCATGATCTTCCGCTATTTCCAAATCCAACTTAGGTGGCAGGTTGTTAGAGCTGGTTCGGATCTCTTTGGCCTTGGCTTTGAATTGATATGGCCCAATGTAGTAGAGCTGGTCAGCGGATTCGAGACCGAATTCATGGTACCCATCATGTATCTGGTAAAATCCAGATTTCAAGTCCAACAAGAGAAAACAATCAACCCCATTTTTATTTTGAGCACAGACTTGAGATCGGTCTAAATCACAAAGCTTTCTCTTCAATTTTAACTTATGCATGCTTGCTGTTAACCCTTCTAGTTTTAGCAAAGATTTATGTTCTACTCCATTTAATTAAAACAGTAAATGGATCCAATTATGCTTAACAGTACCTAGGGTTTTAAACCATTCAATACCCAATACGATATTCGATGGATCCAAATCAAATATCAATGCACACAATTGCAAAGTGACAGTCCCCAACTGCACTTCAACATCCCCACCTTTCGTGGATAGAGACCCCAATACCCACCCTCCAATTTAATGTTCACATATGGAATGGATTGGATAGAGAGATTCAAGAATCTTACCAACTTCCGTGAGATGAAATTGAGTGTGGCGCTTGAGTTGACAAGCAGGACAATGGGTTTGCCATGAATGGTCCCTTGAAGTTTCAGAGTTCTTGGCCCACGTGCATCAACCCCTTTTCCAAAATAGGCCTCAATAAAATTGCACTCCCTTTCTTAGTTGCCCTCTTCTTCTTTATTTGCTGCACCTGCCGAAGCTTCTATCCGCTCTCCAGTGTCGAAGTACAACTCATTCTTAAGGAAGGAAACTTGCAATTCCCCTTGATTGCACCGATGTTGTGGGCTATAGGGTTGGGCACGCTTATAGCACAGTCCCAGCCTTCTCCCTTCCTCCAACTCCTTCAACGAGAGATGGCGAGATCCCCTGGTGTGAGTTTGCTGCTGGTGGTGGTTTTTGTACGATGGTTGAAATGCACGATTTGGAGTCGTTTCTTGTGGGTTAGTTGGGCTAAAACTTGGGCTTTTCCTCTTGGGTCGGGTTGACCCGCTTTCCTGGATTATTTGGTCGAGATATCGGATGAGATGCGTGGGTAATCTCCACGCTATTCCACACTGCTCCAACTCTCTCCCATGCTGCTGATCTGCTTCCTGGGGGGCTGAAGGTCAGTTCTGCATCATGAGCCAAAGCCATTGCCTCCTCACGGATTTGGGGCTTAAGATACCTAACCCATCTGCCCACCTCTCCTTTTAATCCCCCCATGAAGTATTCTAGCAGCTGAGCTTGTGATGTCTTTGGGATATTCCTAGTAATTGCTTCGAACTCCTCAATTTAATCATCCATGGTGCCTATCTAAAACAAGGCTCGTAACTCCTCGTAAGGGTCTTGGGTTCTTCATTTGCCAAATCGACTATTCAGCCGACGTTTGAATTGTTCCCAAGTCATATGCGGGTTGTCTCGGAATGCCTACGAAAGCCATGAAATAGCAACTCTAGTCATATACATTTGAGCTAGAGTAAGCTTCATTCACTCTTGTGTTCAATTGTCGCTAAAATACAATTCAGCCTTGGCGATCCAGCTTTGAGGTTTTGTGCCGCTAAACTCTAGCACCTTCACCTTTGGGAGAGCATTCGTTCTTGTCACGAAATGGTTGGGCCTCACGCAGGTGTCTAGCTGGGGAGTGGCGGGTTGCCCAAACTTGGTGCTGGACTGAATGCAAATGTATTTTAGAGTTCCATCGCTTTTATTGGTTTCATTGTTTGTTTGCTGGTCTTCTTCTTCATCATCTATGGGCTGTTTGTCTATTTTTTTTTCATTATTTTGGCTTCCAGAGAATGAACTTCTCTTCTACAAATTTTTGGAAGGTGGCGAGGGTTCGTTGGATTGCCCCTAAGGCTTCTTCGTGAGCATTGACTCTGTCCTATAGATCGATCGTGGTCTGCAAATGTGTTTTGGGTGGTTCATCCATTCTGTTTGTTTTGGGTGAGAAGAGTCGATGTCGTTTTCCAAAGACTGTGCCAATTGATAAAGAACAATTTCAAGATAACAATAAATCAACCAAACAGAGAATCAAAAGGATAACGAAATGAAAGAAAAGAGTGATTTCATTAATAGAAAAGCTGAAAATACCGGATTAAAAATCTCCCTAGAAGATAACTTCCCTCTCCAAAATGGAGCTCTACTTTCAAAGCAGAAATTACAATCAAAAAATTCCAAGATGTTCCGCCCTCACCCAAAAGCCAAGCTAAATAAGAGAATGAAAAAGTAAAAGCCGTTCCTACTGCTTACCCTCCAGCCAGGACTAGGCATAACTTATTTCTTAACATAATATTCCAGCTCAAATGTGCTGGTTATCCTCAATGCCCCTGATCTGCTGCTTCTTCTTTCTATAATAAACTTGAAGCCTTTTTGGCCCACTGCACTCCCGGTCCAGCTCATCTTGTATATCAACATTTCTATCAGAAACCTTGCATGTCTTGTTTGATTGCATATCGCATACATGCTACGGGGTTAGTGTGTCCTTAATAATGTGGGTAACAGGAGGTGTAAGTGCTATCTCTAGTGAACACAGTGGAAACAATAGCATATTATGGCTAGGCAAAGTTGTAAGAATGAGTAGAGTTAGTTCCTGTCAATAGAAATGTATGAATTATGGATTAGTAGGTACTCTGGCAAAATTTTTAAAATGGTGGATTACATTAATGGGGTGCAGTTATGTAATAAATCTGGAAAAAAAAAAGTCAAGTCGTTCCTAGCAAAAGATTGGATGATGAACTTGAATAGTGGGTTGTCAGATCAGGAGTTTGGATATGGAATGTGGTTGCAAATAGGATTTTTTTGGCTGAGTTTTATGCTAAAGTTTCCATTACATTTTGGTGTCAAGCATGGGATTAGATAGGTTGGATATAGTAGTGACTTTGTGCCATATTTGAATCTATTTTGAATTTGGTTCCTACCATGAAATTGATTGATCAAACTGCTAACTTTAAGAGGATTCTGATCTATTTTGGTCTCCAAATATGGAAATATTAATCTGTGTGGGAATGAAAATATCAGTGTGGATCATAAATACGAGCGGGTTGTCAATGTGGAGCATCAAATAAATTTCTGATCACCAGTAAGTGATGTCAAAATAAAGTTGGGGTTTTGGTTCTAAATACTTGTCAGAGGACAGAGAATGCTACAGTTTCAGCGAATAAAGTTTTTCAAAAAATTTGGATAGTGCTTTACTTAGGATGTGCAATTTCCACAGCACAAGCTCAGTTAAAGTGAACTCTTTTGTGGGATGTTAAGTTTATTACAAATTGTCTCTGTGCATTAAAAGAAGGTGGCTGCATGTTCTGACAGAGTCTGGCTTCTGTGTTTTTTGTGGCTTCGTTTGGTGTCAGTTTTATGATGTGATTCAATGGACAAGCAATAGCGAGTTCCGGGTATGGAAACATAGTGAATTTAGGTGCATAACGTGACACTGAATGCAGGGAAAAATGTATATTGAAATGATTTCTGTTTGAAGAGGCAGCAAGTGGGTTGATGCTGGTGCAGCTCAAGATAGAATGAATTCCTGGTTTATTTTTGGGGTTATAACTGTGTGATTTAGTTTTCACCTTGGAAGCATAGTATTGGAATGGGAGCTACACAACTCCCAGTTAAGGTTAGACTGACATTCATAGCCAGAGTTGAGATGCCATTGGTGATTATTATTTGATTGATCAGCATTAAAGTACCTTTTGATCTGTATCCATGGTGATTGGTTCAGTTTACTCTGACCGTGTTTTAGTTTTGCTCCTTTTGGGTATCATGTAAAATTTTATTTTGAGAGAGGGGGAGATGCTAAAAGAAGAGGAAAAAGAGATTTTTAATTGAATGCTATTCCTTTTGTCAATTTCCCTAAATTCTAACCACATGGTAAGCTTGCATGCAGTATGTGTCCCATTCTTTTGAATGTTTATTCAATTTCATTTATGATGTAAAGTTGAATGGGAATGGACCTTCAATAACAAGAGCTGCATATAGTCCAGTGCCAAACTTGACTTTGCCATGTGCTTGAACATGCATAAATGCTTTGATACCACAACTAGGGATTAATTGCTCCATTTACTTCATTCTTGGTGTTAATTAATGTTCAATGATCTGTTTTCAGTTTAGTTGAATCTAATTGGTATTTGTATCTTGTGTAGGGTCGTTTTGAGATATTAATTTTGTCCGGTTCTTACTTGGTTGCCGAAGATGGTGGGCCTCGTGATCGAACGGGTGGTATTAGTGTTTCTCTTTCAAGTCCTGAGGGGCAAGTCATTGGTGGTGCAATCGGAATGCTTATTGCTGCTGGCCCGGTCCAGGTATTGTTTTGTTTGCCTGGTTTGATTCAATGCTTGTATCTATATGAATCCACCTGCTTTTACCATACTTATTTCCTAGAAATAGCTTTGAATCCTATACTGAGCGTACTTCTTTTAATTGGGGGTATATCGGGAAAATATGAACTGAATTTTGTCTTCAAACTAAATTAATCAACTTTCTTAATCCATGTAAAAAAAGAAATAGGCCTATATTTGTAGATGGAGTATTATTTACAACCTCTAACATAAGCCTCATAACTAGCTTATTTTCTAGCATTTATTAAAGGAAAAAGTTGAGAAAAGTATGCTATAAATATAATTCGACATTTTGACCATTCAGCAAGAAAATATTTTTCTTTTTCCTATGTGGAATTCAATAATAACTTTGTCGTCTTACTATTTGTTTGACTGATAGCATTACACCTTTATCTTTTAGTACTTCGTCACAAATCAATTCAATATGTGAAACGATTTTATACTCGCGACATTTCTAATATGCCTGAAATTTCTAGATGTAAATGTCAAAGTAACCACCGGAGCTTTTTATTTTATTTTGTTTTTTAAAGGGGTTAATTGAGAAATGATCAATGGGCGGCTCACTGTGAACCTTTTATCTTTGTGTGCTTCTTACTCTAGGCATGGAAATGCTAATACATGCTAGGGTGCTGATAGATTTTAATTGCTGCAGGTGGTGGCGTGTAGTTTTGTATATGGTGGTTCTAAGACCAGCAACAAACAAGTTGGCCGCCCGAAAATTAATAGGGACTCTACATCCCAGTCCGGTGATGATAGATCGGGTACGCCTAAAACAGCTATCCATTCGAATGTACCTCATCAGAACTTCATTCCCTCAACGATGAATGTTTGGGGCGTAGGACGGTCAGTTGACCTGAGAAACCCTCACACCGATATTGACTTGACCCGTGGATAGTCGACTGCTGCAACAGACACATGGCAAAATTTTGTACATATGTGTTGTTGTATATGGTACTGAATCTGTGATAGATTTGAACATTTTGAGCAGCTCATTGTGTCCAATGTGTTTGTTCTAACTTAGTTTGTAACAGAAGGCATGATTTGAAGATGGAGAAGTTGTGGAAAATTTTTGTGGACTTGGGGGACACTGCATTAGAATCTGTAGCATGAAAAAGTATAATCCTTTGTGACAGGCTATTTTGCCTGTCATTCTTTTAGGCCTTTGGTTTTCTATGAATGTTGTTTGCAAATTGCAATTATTAAATTTATATCTCGATAACTATTTATATACTAAAAAAATTATTCAAAAAAATACATTAATTAAATTACTTTAACCGGAAAATTATACTGGCATGCGGAGTTGTACATTAACTTTTATATTTTAGCCATTTTATCTTAATTTAATTTCATAATTAATTTATAAATTTTTTTCTATGTTTTTTTTTTTATTTTCTTAATCTTGATCGTAATTTGATAGGTAATTATGCATTTGATTTTTGCAAATAAAAAAAAAAGAGGGAATGAAATAGAAACAAAAATTAAGAAAAAAGATGAAAAAATGTATTTTCAGTATGAGAAGAAGTTCTGTTCTCTTTCCTTTCTTGAGAATGATGAAGAGCAGGGCACACAAGGGGGCCAGAGTGCACGGCGTATAAAAATTCGAGTGGGGTCAGACTGCAAAATAATAAAATTTGGAGGCATTTGAATAAAAAAATTGTTTCTATTGAGTCCACTAAAAAAATAATAATCATATTTTAATCAACGAAGTATAATTATTGTGAAATAAGAATACAATTCGATCCAAATTCATTTTTATCTCCGTTCCAAAATTACCAAAAATATAATTATCAACGAAATTGATCGACACAACATCAGCTTTACTCATTTATGAAAAAATATTATTTTTTCCATTCAAATTTTAAAATATACTGCTTCTCTCTCTCTCTCTATATATATATACCAAATCAATTCTATCATATTCTCCTCTAAAAAACTCTAGCTTTTTTTTTTCTTTAAATTCAAAAGCTTCTATTTGAATATTGTAAAAGTAAATTCAGCAAAATAATAGTGGAGAAAAAGCTTTTGTACATAGCAAATTTGAAATTCAAAGGGTAAAAAAAAAAAAAAAAAAAGAACAAAAAATCTCATACTCTGACTATTTAACAAGAAAATGTATTTATATATTATTTCTAAATCTATTAATCAAATCGAATTATATAACTTCAAGTTGGATCATTTCGGATAAATTTCTTTCAATTTCAACTTTTTCATATAATTGTTTTCATTCGAATGACTTTTTTGGACGAATTTTAACTGAATCTAGGTGTAAAAAAATGTACTAAAAACTAGATTAGACTAAAAAAATAATATATTTTTAATAGCAACTATAATACATATTTTACTTGTATTAGTCAAACATCAACGATTCCTAGCAGTCAAATGGTATAAAATGAGTTAAAACATCATTTACTTTTAAATTTCAGGCATTGAAAGTTTCATAGACTAACTTGGTAAATTTTTTCTTTAAAAAACAGATTTTTTCATAATTTGACTTTTTTAAATTATTATAAGAGAGGAAATATTTTATAATTTTGCATTCCGCATTAATGAATCGAAATTAAAATCTCATCTAATTAAAAATTGGTTATCAAATTAAACTCTAATAATTGATATCAATCATTATTAAATAAAAAAGTATTGATTTAGTTCTTTTTAATAATATTTAATGCTATAAAAATATCCGATCTTATTAGTTCAATAGAATTAATCATAATTAAATTTTTTTTTACTAATTTATCATTAAAATTTCATATTAGAATAAAAAAATGTGAATGAGTGTATTTAAAGAAGAGTGTAGTGTGGGTTAATTGGTTGAATTATATAATAATCCATAACCCACATGTATATTTTTAAAATATTAAAATGAATTGTATTAATTATAATAATCAACTATGATTATAAGAAAAATAAATTTAGTAGGTTGGATTAGATTGGTTAAATGGGTTACATCAAATTTGAACACCCTTGGTGGATATCTATGATTTTTGCAAAAGATCAAATAGTTGTATATGATGTAAAATTAATTAAGATTAAGAGTTGAAATTGGCATAAATAAAAATTAGCCTTGTATTTACCCTTTTGAGATGAGTTGAGCATATGAAAGTTGTACTTCAATTCAAATTTTAAAATACTCGAAATTATACTGTTTACCACATGGTAAGTGTGTGTCCCATAGATCATAATCCATAAATAAATACTATATTTACTGTCTTTATTGAGAATGTAGTATTTCTGTTTCACCGGCCAATATAATGATAAACTCTATCATGAATTACTTCAAGAAAACTTATCTCAAACAAGAAAATTCCACTATAACAATGTTTTTTATTCTTAATAATTAGATTTACAAAGAATATTGCCGTTTCTATTAAATTTATTCCCACAAATAGAATCTTAGTTTACTTCATGTCATTTATTTATGGATTAAATTTATTTTTTTTCTTTTTTATATTTTTATGAGCAAAAATTCCATGCGCAGTGTGTTCCATGCCAATTCAGTGATACATGGTATTTTATGCCAATTTAACGGTGCAAAGTCCTCAGATGCATCAACATGTGGGATGACAACTCCTTTAAAAGTGATTATAAATTACTACTAATTTTTCTTTTTCTTATTCAAAATAAAAAAAATATCATTTTCTTGTACGATAATTAATTATATAATCGTATAATTTTATAAGTTCTCTAAATAAATCCACAATTTTTAAAATGCAAAAAAAAAAGACATTTTCTAATCACTTCAAAAGTTCAATTTCACAAAATGCTTTAGCACTTCAATTTATTTTTGCTCATAACAAAACAAATTGCCAAAATAAGTAAATAAGTAACAAAATAAAATGAGTTGTCAAACTTTTGTATGCAAGTTCTACTATGTTAGATCCTATGGGTTCCTTGCGAATCATTCAAGGAGGCATAAAACATAAGACAAATAGTGTCACAAACAAAATGTCTTTTTGGTTGTAATTATAAGACTATAACATTGGTTCTTCACCAAAACTAAATTAATATGAAGAAAAAAAAAAAAGATTCATTAAACAAGCTATCTTGTAGTTTCTGCCTCAAAATTTACACCCCATAGCTCCAATCTTCCTATTTATACTCGCAATTTATACATCTCTAGTCATTACTACTAATAAGCATTAGACCCCAATTCCTGAAAATGAAGCAAGTTAGCACTAGTTTCACTTATTTTCTGGTTCTCTTTATTCTTCTTGCTGCAATGGTGGAGGCACAAAAGTGCAAGTCTAGTGGCAAAATCAGAGGTAAAAAACCACCCAAGGATCAATGTGGTCGAGGAAATGATTCTGATTGCTGTGAAGAAGGCAAATTCTATCCAATCTACAAGTGTTCGCCGCCTGTTTCCAAACACACTAAGGCAATTTTAACCATCAACAGCTTTGAGAAGGGCAAAGAAGGCGGTGGGCCATCAGAATGTGACGGCAAATTCCATGATGATAACACTCCAGTGGTGGCCTTATCGACCGGATGGTTCAATAAGACGAGGAGGTGCCACAAGCACATTACCATTCATGGAAATGGAAAGAGTGTGAAGGCTAAGATAGTTGATGAATGCGACTCTACCAGGGGATGTGATAGCGAACATGGTTACCAGCCACCATGCCCGAATAATATTGTTGATGCATCAAAGGCAGTTTGGAAGGCTTTAGGCGTTAAAGAAAGTGACGATCGATTTGGATTTATGGATGTCACCTGGTCTGATGTTTAATTGATTTCCATTTATGTTCTTTGCTTCTCAGGGTTCAGCATACTACACCAATAAGGTTGCTTTTAGCAACATGACTGTCCATATGTATTACACCTACCATTAATGTATCGCAGGTGAAAGTTAAATAAAACTGGTTCCTAAATTATAAAATTTTCAAGATTGAAATGTCACTATCACCAACTAGTGCCAATGCTTGCTGTGATCACATGAAATACACACCAAGAGTAACAAACTGAAAGTTAGCTTCAAAACAGAAATGCGATCAGTAACTAGTGAAAGGTTAATACATGGTTTTCCCACCACACAAAACGTGTTTAGAGTTGCATTTAAAAAGTAATGTTTTATCATTGACATAGTTATCATATACAGCATTGCAGAGCAAATCACACAAGCCTGTAACTCAATCATAAACGAAAACTAAGCATTCTGTGCTTCAGTATATCTAGGGAACCTGATGAAGAACTATATTTCAGCATCTCATTTAACTCCCAAAAGCTTCTTTATGTCGTACTGCAATAATATAAGAGATTTCAAGAATTAAAGGACATAATGAATGATTTCTGGCTAAACCAAAATACAATTTAACTTAAGATCTGGACATGCTTCTAAAGTTGGTTGCATATTTACCTCGAGACTTAGAGGAGAAGTTGTGGGGTAGTAACGATCAACAACTTGTCCATCCTTATTGATAAGGAATTTAGCAAAGTTCCATTGAATATCATCACCAAAAATTCCCCATTTGCCTGACTTCAAGAACTTGTACAGTGGAGAAGCATTTTCACCATTTACTTCAATCTAATACCAGCAAAATGAGCAAGCATGGTGAGAATAATTTAGATTTGATTATCACATTCAACTGTGATTGTAAACTTCAATCTATCCGATTATTACCTTGTCAAAGATTGGAAATTCTACCTTAAAGCGAGTGCAGACAAACTCTGTTATCTCATCATTGCTTCCTGGTTCCTCATCACCAAATTGATTGCATGGAAATGCCAACATTTCAAGGCCTGCAATAGGGAAAAATCAAGTTAAGAGCTCGATATCATATGGAAAATAAGTAATAAATATAGAATTCCATATGCTGAAGACAAGCTAGAGAACAACCAATTCCATTTGCAGCTTGTAAGGAAAGAGAAGAAACAAAAATTAACAGACACAAATAGAACAAAAGAAGGTATTCTGGGACATGTGATTTACGAGCACATTATGATGCTCAATCCCATTAACAAAATGGTATACAAGGATGAAACAATTAAAATAGTCAAGACGTAAAAAATGCCTGAGCAATTATGACTTTCTAACCTTGATCTTTGTACTTCCCATATAACTGATTCAGTTCTGTATAATTTGAGTTGGTCATACCACTGCACAAACAACCAACAATAAGGAACATAGTCAAATGAAATCTTCCTGTCAAACTAAAGAAAGATGGCCGATGAAGGAGAGAGTAAAAGAATATGAATATGCTAAGGTATGTGAGATGCTAAACCAATAACAAGCAATCTATAGTGTCGGCTGTACAGAAAGCAGTTGCATACCCTCTAAATAAAAAATTTGAGACCAAACTTAATCATAGGAAAAAAAGAAGGGGGAAAATGAGATAGGCGTACCATCTTGAGGCAACATTAACTACTAATAGGACTTTTCCTCTGAAAATGCTAAGATTTACGTCATTTCCTTTAGCATCATGCAAATGAAACAAAAACACACAAATCATATATGAAAAGTGATACAATTTAAACAATCAAGTTCACAAGGAATGGCAGAATGCCAATCAAGTATTTGTATTGATGAAAAGGAATAACAACTGAGTTCTCTGGAACAATACAATTCCAGTGAAAAGAAAAGAAACTACAAGCAAGGGCCAAAATACAAAGAACAACCACTAGCCAAACAGTCAGCTATTCTTCCCCTCCCTTACTCCCTTCAACAAGTCACAACTCTCATACCTCCTCTCTCCCCCCTACAACTGATATATAAACCTTTCATAACTAACTCATGTCTTCACGCTCTTCCTCCCTTCAGCCTCCAGCCTTTGGTTTGGGCCTCCTTGCATACATTCTCCAAACTTTGGGCCTTTGGGCTTCTTCATTGGTTGCATCTGCATCAGTGCCTCCCGGTGGTGTGACAGCCTTGTCCTCAAGGCTGAAGTCAGGGAATTGGTTCAAAATAACAAACTCGTCTTCCCATGTGGCATTATCAATACCTCCTTCACTCCATTGAATGAGCAGTTGAGGAATAGTTTCCCCATATTTGCAGATACTACGTTTGGCTAAGACACACAGAGGGTGGAGAGTACTTACCTCATCCGGTTCTAACCCTGCTGGTAAGGAGGGAGAATCTGCTGGTGTACCCCATGCTTTCTTGAGCAGCGAAACATGAAAAATGGGATGGATTTTGGCTCCAGGGGGCAGCTCCAATTTGTAAGCAACGGGTCCAACCCTTTGGCTAATTGTAAAAGGTCCATAGAACCGAGGAGCCAACTTGGGCGTAATACGGGCAGTAACAGACACCTGACGATGTGGACGAAGCTTCACATACACTTGTTCGCCCACCACAAATTCTACTTGACGACGATGCTTATCTGCTGCCTGTTTCATCTTGGATTGAGAACGGGCTAAATGAGACTTCAATTGGCGCAAAGCTTCATCTCTGTCCAATAATTCACGCCCTACAACAGCCACCTGAATTTCGCCAGGAACATACTGGAAAACAGTAGGTGCCCTGCGGCCATAAACTACCTCAAATGGAGTCTTGTTGATGGACACGTGGTAGTTGGAATTATACCAAAACTCGGCCCAAGATAACCATAGAGACCAAGACTTAGGCTGATCAGTACCGAAACAACGCAAGAAAGTTTCAACACACCTGTTTACAACCTCCGTTTGTCCGTCAGTTTGGGGATGGTAAGCTGAACTGAAATGCAGCTTGGTCCCTTGCAGTTTGAACAGCTCCTGCCAAAAACGGCTGATAAATAGAGGGTCCCGGTCACTAAGTATAGACTTGGGTAACCCGTGCAAGCGGACAACCTCTCGGATAAAAATTTCAGCCAACATCTTAGCAGTAAATGGGTGTTTAAGGGGAATGAAGTGTGCATACTTCGATAAACGGTCGACTACCACCCAAATCGTATCCCATCCTTTCGAGCGCGGTAAACCCGTGATGAAATCCATAGATACCTCTTCCCAAACTTGCTCCGGAATGGACAATGGCTGAAGCAAACCTCCCGGAACCAAAGTGGATGCCTTATACCGTTGGCAAACATCACATGCTTGCACAAATTTTTGGACTGATTTAGTCATGCCCAACCAGTAAAAAAGGGAAGCCAAGCGACGATAGGTTCGATAGTAACCAGAATGTCCTCCAGCTGAAGTGGAATGGAATTCAGCAAGTAAGATAGGGATCCAAGGAGAGGCAGCAGGAAGAACCAGTCGATGCTTGAAAAACAGCTTACCATTGCGTTCCACGAAACCAGGGTGGGAGAGTGGATTCAATCTCAAGTCAGCCAGTATTTTTTGAAGTTGCCGGTCCTGTGCCAACCCGTGTGTCAATTCAGGTCCATCCAGCAACCGGGGACTGACTGAAAAAGTGAATAAGTCCCCTGTGATTCCTGGTACTCGCGACAACGCATCTGCTGCCCGGTTCTCCTTTCCTGGTTTATACCGGACTTCAAACCGATACCCCATGAGTTTTGCCACCCAATTTTGCTGGTCGCTGGTGGTGATGCGCTGATGGAGAAGTTGACGGATACTTTGATGGTCGGTATGGACAATAAACGGCTGTCCCAACAAGTAAGGCCGCCAATGGAGGACAGCAAGGACAATGGCCATAATTTCTTTTTCATAGGCTGATTTGGCTAGATTTTTGGGTGATAAAGCCTTACTAAAGTATGCCACCGGTCGCCTGTTTTGCATCAACACTGCCCCGATACCAGACCCCGAAGCATCACATTCAATTTCAAATGGTTGAGTAAAATCCGGAAGAGCCAACAAAGGGGCAGACATTAGCTTTTGTTTCAACTCTTCAAAGGCTGCTTGAGCTTCTGCATTCCATTTAAAGCCGTGTTTCTTGGTTAGCTCGGTCAAAGGTTTAGCGATCTTGCCATAATTGTGGATGAACTTCCGATAATAGCCTGTAAGGCCAAGGAAGCCTCGCACTCCTTTAACAGTAGTAGGAATAGGCCATGCTTGAACAGCACTTACCTTGCTGGAATCCACCATAACTCCTTCCCCATTGATGATGTGCCCAAGGTACTCCACTGCTGGTTGGCCAAAGCTGCACTTCGTGGGGTTCAACACAAATTGGTTGTGTGCTAAAATACTTAGGACCATTCCCACATGCTGAATGTGTTCCTCCCAAGTCCGACTGTAGACAAGAATGTCGTCAAAAAAAACCAATACACAATCACGAAGCAAGGGTCTGAAAATGTTGTTCATGGCTGCTTGGAAGGTGGCAGGAGCGTTAGTCAAACCGAAGGGCATCACCAAGAATTCGTAGTGTCCCTCATGTGTCCGGAAGGCTGTTTTCTCAATATCCTCTGTACAAACCAAAATCTGATGGTAACCCGACTTCAAGTCCAATTTAGTAAAAAATTTGGCACCTCCTAATTCATCAAATAATTCCTCAATCACAGGAATAGGGTATTTGTCGGGAACCGTCACTTTGTTTAATGCGCGATAATCAACACACATTCGCCACGACTGATCCTTCTTTTTTACCAGTATAACCGGACTTGAGAAGGCACTTTGGCTATGTCGGATAATCCCTTTCTCCAACATTTCAGCTACCTGTCGTTCAATTTCTGTCTTGTGATGATACGGGTAACGATAAGGGCGTACACACACTGGTCCTTGACCAGGTTGGAGTGTAATGGAGTGGTCAACTGCTCTTTTGGGTGGCAGCCCCTCTTGGTTCCCAAAAACAGAACGAAACTGGAGGAAATTGGCAGCCATTTGTTGCCGTTGTTCCTGATCCAAATGCTGCAACCCATTCCATGGAATTAAAGAGGACTGGTTGTCTTCAGTAGTAAGCTGAGTCAAATGACCCTCCAACCAGTATTGCAGAGCCTGAGACTCCCACTGCCCCGTTTTCATTCCCCGTAACTCCATGGTCTTTCCCCTGTCTTCAAATTTCAGACTCCCTAATGCCCAATTAGCAGTGATATCCCCAAGAGTCCTCAGCCATTCAATGCCCAAAATGACATCTAACCCACCAATATCTGTCACCAACGCATCAATGGAGCACTGATAGTCTCCAATGGTTATGGGAACACCTATGCATTTCTTATCTACCGTAATTCTATTCCCATCCCCAAGTTTAATTCCAAGAGTCTTAATGTGACATACCTGGAAACCAAGAACGGATGCCATCTGCGAAGAAAGGAAATTATGCGATGCTCCACTGTCAACCAACATCACCATTGGAATTCCCCGAACCATTCCAGCAAGTTTGATGGTCTGCAAATCCCCCTCTCTCTTCATCGGAGCAAGCATAAGAGAGTGAAGTCGATGGAGATCCAGGGCTCTGCACTCACCATCAGCTGGGTCATCTCCCTCTTCGTTTTCGACATCAAAGAATTCTTCCTCCTCTTCCATGTCTTCTCCCTCTCCCAGTAACATCACCCGCAGCTGAGCCTTTGGACATTTGTGCTGAGGAGAATAATGCTGGCCACACTGAAAGCACAGTCCCTTTTTCCGTCGTTCCTCCCACTCCGTTTTGGTTAGGTGCCGGACTCCAGACCGACGATTTCCCCAACGGTTTGGCTCTGATGGTGATGAGGTAGGCGAGTTCTGCGAAGTGGAGTAACGGCCAACACTTGGGCCCAGTGTAGAATGATTCAATCCCTGGGAAAACCCAAATCTATTGGGCCCGTGGCCTGGGTTGTGGCCCAACTGTTGCTTCCCTTGCACCTCCTTCACCAACAAACTAGGTGCCTTGGTATTTCCCGATCCCGTTTTCCCCATCTGCAGAGAGACTTCAATGGATCTGGCTAACCTCATCGCCTCTACTCGATCTTGAGGCTGGTGAACCTTGATCCAGCTTTTGATCACATCCTTAAGACCACTCACGAAATAACCGATGTACTGTTCCTCCGGCAACCCAGGAGCGGCAGCCGCCACCAATTCGAACAGTTCAATGTACTCTTCTACACCTCCAGACTGGTGGAGGTCAGCTAAGTCCTCAAATGGACTGGTGGATCGACAACTACTAAACCGACGCGTGAGTTCAAGCTTGAATCGCTCCCAATTCAGATCTGGTTGAGTGTTAAGAAGCATGGAAAACCAGTTAATAGTGGACCCTTCCATACAAATCTCAGCCACATTTATCTTCATATCTGAGGGTATTTGATTGATTCGGAAATAGGTTTCTACCTTAGTAACCCAACCACGAGGATCAGTCCCATTGAAATTTGGAAGTTTCATTTTCTTAAAGAAAACATTTGGAGCAGCAAAATAGTCTGGTTTCATGGTGAATTCCATGTTTTGCACCGGAGTGTGTCCAGATGTATTCCCAGTCCCCAGCAAATCAGCACCTCCTCTGAAACCGGTTTCCTCTTCCATGGAAGGTTGCTTTTCCATCCGTTTCATCCAACTCAGCACCGACGATTGGAACTCATCGGTTTTTTGCGCCCTCACACTATCTATGTTTTGCAAATCTGTTACAACGTTGGTTAAGTCTTGTATACGAGATGCGAGTTCCCCAATCCGATTCTCATTTTCATCTACACGGGAAGAAAGATTTTGGTATCTAGTCTCCATTGGTGGTAAATCCGGCAGGTCGGACCAATGATACAATTTAAACAATCAAGTTCACAAGGAATGGCAGAATGCCAATCAAGTATTTGTATTGATGAAAAGGAATAACAACTGAGTTCTCTGGAACAATACAATTCCAGTGAAAAGAAAAGAAACTACAAGCAAGGGCCAAAATACAAAGAACAACCACTAGCCAAACAGTCAGCTATTCTTCCCCTCCCTTACTCCCTTCAACAAGTCACAACTCTCATACCTCCTCTCTCCCCCCTACAACTGATATATAAACCTTTCATAACTAACTCATGTCTTCACGCTCTTCCTCCCTTCAGCCTCCAGCCTTTGGTTTGGGCCTCCTTGCATACATTCTCCAAACTTTGGGCCTTTGGGCTTCTTCATTGGTTGCATCTGCATCAAAAAGGGACAAATGCAAGTTTGCCAACTAACTTTCAATGTTATAAAAAAGGATTGGTGCATAAGGAGTAGGCCATAAAACCAAATATGAATGCCAAAATGAGCTTAAAAACTAGCTGCAAAACTATTTAAAAAATGGAAGAACCAAAAAGGACCTTGCCCTTAATGAAGAGCAAAATGTTGAAAGTTTAGAATAAGTTTAACTTTTTCATTCTACATATGCCCATGTGGTTGCTCTTTCAAATCTTAACAAGACAAGAAAGATTAGTGTGTTAACTAAAATGGTTTCATTTGTGATATTCAATGGTGCCTTCCATGTTGAACAGTAATTTCAAAGTAATTTCAATGAATCATTACAATTTTCAGAAAAAAAATTACTCCAACTCCATTACCAGAACTTCAAAGGATGGAGGATAACAAGAATTTCCAGGCCAACAAATTCATATAATCAGCCACAACCCGTCCTTTGAAGCAAAACGTTATATAAACTATTGGAAATACACAAAGCTATTTCCAATTAAATAAGAAGTAAATGTGCTTTACTGGGTTGATAATAGTATTCCAAGAAACCAACAACCATCACTCAAAGTTGCATCCAATAAATAATCAAACAAAGGAAATTCTGACTGAAGCCTTCATTTAAAGAACAAAGATGCAAGCTTATCTTCGCAGTCGCAGAAAGAACTGGCGCAATAGAGCAAGTAAAACTAAAGAGCAAAACTTTTTGCATCAACTGATCAGAAAGCTTTCAAATTTAAGCCAAAAACCAAACCTTGACAGTGAAGTCGTGGATTGAATCAGGGTACTTCGACGGTTGGGTTGCCATTTAAGTACGAAAGAGATAAATTGGTATGGAAAATTGGCAGGTGAACCGTTGAAGAAAGGAAAGGAACTATAAACAGAATCAACAAAAATGCTTCAATTGCTTGATTGACTTTTGGAACTCAAACGTTCTCACACGTTTCTAGCTCTCTATGGACTCCAGATACTCTGGTATAGTAGTTCACACGTGTGGGACACATGGCAGTGTTCTGTGCTGCTCTTTTGCCTTCGTTGTGGCCCACTTCGTTTGGTCAGATAAAGAGAAAGAAGCCCAACTTTAAAATCGAAATAGGAACTTTGAACTTTAAATTCACTATTTATGATCTGTTAATATTAAGATCATTGTTGAGTTATTAAATTTTCTTTAGTGTTTCTCTTTATCACTTCGACTTCAGACTCATTAATATTGAAATAATATCCACTCGGATTTAGTTTATACTCTTTCATTTCACAGCATATATGTATGATTTAGGAGATTTAGAACAGTGGCGGTTGGTTGCTTGCACAATGACCACACCATTTTCATTTCTTCGAGATCCCAAATTCAGTACTGGAAATGAAAGATTGAAAGTAATACAGAACCAAACCAATGATGCACTCAAATTTCAAGTAGAAAAAAATTTGTGGTCTATTATATAACCAGCAAATTCAGTATGACAAATGAGATTGATGCACACAGCAACCAAAATGATCTGCTGACAGATCTTTTATTCTCTATGCATTCTCATTGAAGCATTAAAATTACAGAGGATCAAATATCAAGTTTAACAAGTATTAAAATGCTTCAAGGAGGGAAATGGAGGCAAGCAAATACGCCTTTACATGGTGCTTATTCATACTGATATCTATACTAGGCAAGCAAATACGTCCTTTACATGGTGCTTATTCATACTGATATCTATACTAACTTATTCTCCACCAGTTGGTTAAGGAAAGACCCTGAATTTACGCAATCCCCAGCAGTTTCTTCACATCTTTCTGCGAATGGTGTAAATACAATCAATAACAATCAATGTCAGCTAAGAAATACAATGGGCAATTTTAAAATTCAATTTAAATTGAAGAGTCTAATTAAGTATACTACAGATTTATTTACTCCATGAATGTAATAACAGAAAAAGGGTTTTACCTCGATGCTAAGAGGGGAAGTAGTAGGAGCATAACGATCCACAACATTGCCATCTTTGTCTACCAGGAACTTGGAAAAATTCCACTTAATGCTGTCACCAAAAAGTCCACCTTTGCTGGACTTCAAGAACTTGTAAAGAGGAGCAGCAGTGTTTCCATTCACATCAACCTACCAAGATTACCATTTCCAAATCACGAACTCAAATTGTCTTACCAAGTCCCAGAATATCATTTTGAGCTCAACACAATAGAGTAATCAACATCAAAATTGAAATGTAAAACTGTAGAGAGTTTTATACTTCATCTCCTACCTTGTCGAATATTGGATACTCAGCTTTGAAGCGAGTACATGCAAACTCCACTATCTGTTCATTAGTCCCTGGCTCCTGAGCGGCAAACTGGTTGCATGGAAAAGCAAGGACTTCCAAACCTGAAACGGTACAAAAGCAAGTTATAAGATGAAATCGGTTACCATGCTTCTGCCCAGCTACTCCAGTATATAAGACTACATACATCCCTAGAAGAAAAATTAGATTGTTATATCATGTAAAAGAATTAGCATAGGCAAACCTTGATCCTTGTATTTCTGGTATAGCTGAGTCAGCTCAGTGTAGTTCGAATTGGTCAAGCCACTGCATCAACAAAAAATATTAAAGTAATCAGAATCTTAAGGATAAGGTTGAGTTATGGAGATGGATACTTCAGCCTCTTGGACATTCAGGGGATGTTTACCAATTAATGAATCAAATGAAGAATGCAAAAGAGAGAAAGGAAGGAAATGAATACCATTGTGAAGCAACATTAACAATCAACAGAACCTTCCCCTTGTAAACGCTGAGATCAACATCATTTCCCCTGGCATCCTACATTGGAAAACAAGAAAGCCAAAGTTTAATATTCATGCTGAATAAATTAATGCTTAGCCCAAGCCTCAATAGTTTGATCTCAGCATAATAGAGGAAGATAAAGAGAGGCAATGTAGAATATCACATTTCCTCTAATTAATAACACCACAAACATGAATACAGACAAATTTAAAATGCAAAGTTGATGCAGAACTCCATTTGAAGACTTACCACAAACATTGATAACCGAATCATATAACCCCT
Organism: Excoecaria agallocha; assembly: GCA_037975025.1. Lineage (NCBI taxonomy): Eukaryota > Viridiplantae > Streptophyta > Magnoliopsida > Malpighiales > Euphorbiaceae > Excoecaria > Excoecaria agallocha. The sequence goes on along the minus strand of JBBPFJ010000030.1, from coordinate 528,146 downwards.
GAACCTTACCACCATCAAAAAAATAAATTGCAACTGTTATAAGTTACTCAATACTCAATTAATGAACTGAATAACGTTATCTAACATTAATTTTATATTAATGGCTCAATTCATTTATAAAGTACGAGCGGTGCTAGACTCTCAACTCCACTCCACCAGATAAGCTCTTTAAACCCAAAAATTCTCAAACCGAACTATTCTCTTTCGCACAAAGAGACACTGAGTTAACCGTGGGAGTGTCCTTCGATAGAAACCTGTCACTATTCTTTCTTTCAGATTGCTATAATTGCTAGACCGTCATCAAACATGAACACAAACAAATTTATCATGCAAATATGAGATAGAACTCCATTAAAAGACTTACTTTAGAGAGCAAAAGGTTTTGACATTGATTATCTGCTTTGAACATTAGAAATCACCCAATTTCCAACATGGTTACAGCAAATTTCCATTAGAATACACAAAATACCTATGTTGTGAGAACACCCATTAGGACTTGACTCCAACAAAGGACCAATTTATACGATATTCCAGCCAAATTACACAAACAAGCAAACCCATTTCTTAAAAATCCAAAACCAAATGAAAATCATTCCAATTCTCCAAATAAACATCACGTATGATTCCAATACCTCCGAAACCAGAAAACTACAAAAACGGAAAACAAAATTACCTTAACGGTGAAGTCATGGACTGATTTTGGCTCGGATTGGGTAGCCATCGCACGATCGAATCTCAAAGCAGAAAGCAGAGGCCTGGAATCCCTTGTTATGATAGATTGAGAAGCCAAATGAACAGCTGAATGATGAGGAGATTGCAAAAGGGGTTGCTTGAAATTCAAAGACGGTTTGCTTGAGATGAAAAGAGAAACAGATAAAGATGTCTTTCCCAACTTCTTAGAGAGAGAGTGCGAGCTGAAGAAGAACAAGCATTGACGATTGAAGAAAAAGGGAAATTTCCCTAATATATATAGTACAAGCCAACAAGAGAAATTGGATTTTTTCTCTAATCTGTAGATATCGGTGTGCGTACAAGATTCCGAAGATGGCAACTTTACGCGTGGTGGAGCAGAGCAAGCACACGTGGGGAAAAACTGAGCAAGTCTCCTACTGAATCAAAGATCATTGATGGTCAGGATTCTTGCACGTGCATCACCTATGATGCGGAAAATGTGAACAATGAACAAAGATGATAGGATTGAAAATCTTACAGATTGGTGGAGGCAATAACGCCATAAGCCATAAAAGTTCCATCTTCAAAAGAAAAAAAAAAAAGTCAACTGTTCACAAATTCTGATTTAGTTTCTAGAAGATATTCCTTAATGAAGAAGATATGCCATGGAAGATGTTTCCTTGGAATTATTTAGGGAACATTTTTGGGTGGATATAAGAAAACAAGAATTGTGAATTGTGATCATGGATGGTAAACAGGGTGATACTGGTTTCATCATAAATTGATTAAAATTTGGTGGATAATTTAAATACATTATTATTAATTAAATATAAATCATAAATGCGTTAATTTTATAATATTTTTTTTTATCTTTCTAAAGGTATTTTTTATTAGAAAAAAATTATACATATATAATAAATTTTATTTTAATGCACATGGGCGGATATACATACTATTGAATTAGATGCTGTTATTTAATTCGACAAAAATCACACTCTAAAAATAACATACAAAATAAATTATTTTTATAAAAATATAAAAATCTAAAATGATATAAATCAAATCAATTCGTATGAATCACGTAATAATCAATCAAGTTGGATTTTTGACTTATTTTATGTTAAAATTCTGCAACCAATTCCACTAATAATTTATATTTGTATATTGTTTTTAATTTAGTTTCATACAAAGACGCTATAAGGTTCTTCAAACAAGAATTGGTATACTAATCGGAAAAAAAAAATTGTCAAGTGTACAATTGACTACAACTTGCTGACTCTCTGAAGCAAATTATTTATTGTAATGGAAAATGCATCCTGAAACTTGTCAAGCTGAGCGCTTGAATCTCCATATACAATCCAGGTAATAATTCATACACTATATACCTTCTCATATCCTCTCTTTCCTTCACTGAAACATTCATTAATCTTTCTACAATGTTAACCTTCATTTGCCTCACCTCTTCTTGCTCTATGAACACTGAGTACTTCTCATTCTCCTCAGGCAGATGCCATGGATACTGGTAGTAAGCTGTGAAAGGATCAAATAGTACTGTATGCAACCCGAAACCAGTGCGAATCGAACACTGATTTTCTTGTTGGGCTGTCACCAGGAGGCTGCAAGCAGAACTCAGATTCCACAAATAGGTCTATGATTGTTTCTGGTTGATCACATCCACCAGAACTGCAATCCAGAAACTTGCATCTATCACTAGTTGAAGTACATTGGTTGATCAACGTTGACCTTATGCTCTGGGGCTGATCAGGGCGTGCTGCCCCTGCAAAACTCACCAGGCTTTTTCGAGCTGCACGCATAATCTTTAGCTGCCAGGCAACAATGTCGTCATCTGAATGTGGATGGAAGTATGTAGGATGTGGAATTCCAATGTCGTTCACATCCCATGGTTGCCGTTCTATCAAGAGTTTTATCGGATTCTGCATTTGCTCTAGCTCCAGAAATCTTGTTCCCCATGAAGAATCATTCTTTCTCCTGAAATCCCAGGAAATTTTTCCTAACACAAAGACATGATCTTTTCCAGAACTTTGAACCCAAGATCTCCTTGATTGAAGCCATTTTATGAGCTCCAATGCCAAAGTGTCCTTAACATCAACAGAGACATTCTTGAAATGCCATCTTAGGATGTCTAGTCCACCATAGTACGGAACATAAAACAACTTTCCTTCATTTTCATTGTAAACCCTGCAAGCATGCTTCAGAATCCTAGCATGAAATATCAGCTCCAGTGAATACTGATGAGTGTCATACCAGCCTTTGCCAAGCTTTTCAATAGGCTTACCTAAAGCCCCGTTGTCCAAATACTTACAGAAGTTTGTCCATGGAATCATATCTCTACATTGACCTAATAGGTCCTTATTGAATTTTGACGGTAGATCATACACATATATCCCTCTTCCTTCGCATTCTGCAGGATTTGAGTTTGATTTCCATGACCGATGCAGCTGCATATGCTCCTCAATTACTTTTTTCGCATTCTCAACCTCATCTTTCGATTCTTTGCTCAAAATTAGATTCGTCTTCTCTCCATTGACAATTTCTTTGGTGCTGTTAGTGATTGGACTGACAACTTTGTCAACTTCTTGAACAACAGTGGTACCGTTATTGAAGTTTGGAATTGGGATAGCAAAACCAGGCTGAGTACCTGCAGAAAGGCAATAATGATTGTTGAGCTTTCTTGAGGAAACGCAGACGTGAACAATGTTGCCGGAGATGATGGTGGTGGAAGAGGACCATAGGAAGATGAGAATCAAAATAACAGTCACAGCGGGAATTCGAGACAGAACTTTGAACCAAACTGTGTCACAGATACATAATTGTTTCTCTTCTTGTTTTCTGGATAATCTAGATTTCTTTTTTGACATGGAAATGGCCATGTTTTAGAAGATAATTGGCAGTCCATTGCTTTGCTTCTGGTTTTCTAGATGGGGAAGTTCGCATCTAGTTTTTGAACTTGGCTTCACGTATTATGGTTAGTGCCTGATTTGGAGGCACGTTTGTGTAACTTTGTGACAAAAGTATAAAATTTAATAGATATTGTAAATAAATAAAATTAGACACAGAACAAATAGTAGGCAAAAGAGAATGAATATGTATTATAAAAATTCTCTTATTGAGTATTTATACATAACCACAATGGAATATATATTTGTATCTATTTTATCCAAAAAAAAAAGATGAATTGGAAAGTCAACTATTGATGCCAACCACTAAATGTTTGATATTTGATATTGCTCGGAGTCGATCCTTGATATTTTTTAGGCCAATCAATAAGTCAATTACTGCAGCCACCCATTTAATCATCGGCAAGAAATGGAAATATATTAGAATTTAATTTACCATAATTCTGGAGGTCAGAGAATAAACATATTTACAGTGCTCACAAATCATGTCAAAAAATGGAACTCATAAAAAAAATTTTTTTTGGGTAAAATATCAGCATTATACATTATAAATTATTTGGTGAATTGGGAATCATCCGGGTGACTAAGTTGCAACCAACTGCTAATTTTGACCTGTTCATCAACAAACATTTTTGTAATGCATAATTAACAACTATTTATTCTGCATTGTGAAAGATACGAAATGTTCAGTTTGTCCCGACAATTACAACATTGATGAGCAACACATTAAAGATGAAACGGAAAGGGACAGAAACGCAGGTGAAGAAGCACTTACAAAATTTGATTCAGCAGCCTAAAACATCCAATGTCCAATTTACAACATGCTATCCGTCCCAGAAGGCAGCCGTCGGAAGAAGTTGACAGGCACTGATGGTGTCCTGTAGCGAAACCTTGGATGCCTCATAACAAAGAAACCTGCCAAAGCTGCTATCACCTGAAATGGTGTCACAAACAAAACCAGTGCAGCTATAAGGCAAAATATAATAAATATGGCACTAGCACGCGGGTCTCGCCAGCTTAATAGTGACTGAAACCGCTCCCCTTGTGTTGCAATGTCGCCAACGACAGTTTGGATCCTTCCAGCAACACTCCGTAGCCTATCATACCTCATTCGAGCAAGTTCTGGGCTCCTGCTTGTTGGGAATGTGTCAAATTCTTCATCAAGCTCATCTGGATGCACTGTCTCAGCTTGTGAGATCTTTGTGTTCATATGGGGAGGATATCTTGGACGATATCTATAATTCCATATCCCTATCAGAAACATGTAGAGAAAAATCGTTGGCAGAATGAATTCTGGGAAGCAACAAAGCATAAGATAGAGCACATGAACAAGCACCGTCGTAATTGGATTCTTCCACATGCAAATATCCCCAAACCACTTCCCCGCAGCAAATAATCCTGAGAAAACTGTCGTTAGCCTGAAGAAGTTTGCCTTGCTTCGGCGCATGCTCCAAAGGTGTGAGTCCACATCTGACATATACTCTACCACCTCCTTTCGTAACGGCGGTTCTGCCCTACCTAATCGCATTGCCACTATATTGACAGCTTGGTGCCGAAGCATGTCCAGCTGCATCACCGTAAAGGGCCTCACATAGTGCATTTTAGGTAACAGTGGTTTTGAATATTGATACAACATGTTGACAAATGATGTGCATGTAAATCTAATTGCCAAATGTACTTCGCCCATCTTCTTAACTCCAGGAGGATGAAGTACCAGCAATGGGTAAGAGTGAGTATAAACACGGCCAGTTTCAAGTGTAGAGATGCGAATCCGAACTTTCCCAATCTTCAGGTCCTTGCCATTTGAACCTTTCTCCCCAAGCTGGCTGTTGTCAAATACACCAACAGTTAAAACTGTAGCAGGATCAAACACCTCCCAGGTGTACTGTTCATTGTATTTCGGGTGCAGATTGTCAATTATGGTGCGTGTCCGAACCCATTTATGCCCATACTTCGCCACACAGTATGTATCTGATGTGCCCCTCCCATCTCTTGTTTTCATGGGATGTAACCCTACAGCATTTAAGATGCCAAGCTCTAATAATCCTATTGGTGGCCTCCAAAGCTGTTTTGCTGTAGGACGGAGATCACTGCTGTAATGAGTTGACTCATCAAGAACATGGTATCCACAATCTAGACAGACTCGAAGATGAATGCGGCTAGAAAATTTCTCTTTCTTCAGCTGATCTACATCAACAGCAATAGGCTTTTCCAGGTTAAACCAACGGGAGTGAATTATCCTGTCATCAGCGCGCTTCTCCACAGAGTTCAGTGGTATAATGACCCTCCCAATTATCTCATCTTTGCCAGGACCCACACGGTCCTCAACTGAAAGAACCAGATGGTCCTCAAAGGGTTCAGCCGCAACAAATAAAAGATCTTCATTCCAGAAGGCATTGAATGCTCGAGCCTGACATGTCTTGGTCTTCAAAACCTGATTTCCAATCTGTACCTTAACATACACATCTGGGAAGCGGTTCTTCTCTGTAGGGACCAAGTCCTGTACCTCAACAATATTTACACGCACATACCACAACCTTGGTGCATGATAGACCATTGAACGTATTACTGTAGAGGCAGCTGGTGTACTATCTACAGGCATGGCTGCATCAGAATGCCATGCATCTGAAAAAGCTTCATCTGCTTGAGTACCAATCCAGACAGCAAGCATCAGCTCTCCCTTGATCTTTTCTCCCTTCTTATCCTCAAGCCGATACCACTCAGGAGCCAAAGGACTATCAGGTGGAACTCGCATTGGAATCTCATTGACATCAAACCTCACAATGCCTACAAAGTCATCTTTAAGGAGGTCCTTATCCTTAATCACAACTTCTAATACAGAAGCTTGCATGCGGTCCCTTGAAAATGCAAACACTTGGTTCCATTCAGGATTTTGCTTCTTATCAAAGTGCTTCGTAATTCCCTTGTAGTTACCAACTTTCACTTCGACAAATGGATCAAGACTTCCTGTAACGTCCATGGAAGGAAGGTCACGAGCCTTGACTACTCTTACATACAAAAAGAACATCCGTTCAACAAGGTCATAGGTGCTTGCAGTTTTGTCTCCATGAATAACACGACCACCAACAACTCTTCCCCCACCAAGAAGAGGGCTTGTCTCCTTGAGTGCATATTCAACAGGTTGTGATGCTGATGCAGAGTGCATTCGAACCAATTTAGGAGGCTGTTGTTGTGCTTCAGCTTTTATCTCATCCACCACATACTTTGGTAAATGATGGGTAACTGTTGGAGCCGAAGATTGTTGCTGCTGTTGCTGATGATTTGGGTTAGGGAGGTGATGAAAGGTATGTCTCTCAACTCTACCGTGAGATATGGAATTTGACACACGGTGAACTGTGTGCAACTCTTCATGAGTCAAACCTGCATCCTTTGCTTGCACTGACTCAACTGCAGGAAGTGCAACGGACGATTTTATGGATGGATCATCTGTGACATAAACTTTCAGGCCAAGCTCTCCTCTCACGCGTGAGAAAATGCCGCGCTTTTCCAGGGGATAGTGCAAGACAACAGCATCAGAGAAAGGAACAAAAGAATTCCCCGTGAGAGAAACCTTCCCAAGGAAGGATCTGGAGTTGGTAGCTCTGATATTATTGTAGACATAGACATCAAGAGAAAGATAGTGGAGGTTGCTAGGATCAGAAATGTTGAAGTAAAAACTCTCGTTCCAAACTGGGTTCAGGTCTTTTTCTTTGATGGTGGTACGGAACTTTTGATCATCAAAGTAGAGCTCCACATATGCATTGGATGAACCTTCCCCATCTTTTGGCAATAGATTATGAGCACTAACCACATCTACCCCTAGCTTGAGGTTGCTCATGCTGATACAGAGGCAAATGGACTTCTTTAACAATATACAAATTACCACCAGGATATAACTTAATTTTACAAGTACCTGTGGAGAAATGACAACTATAATTATGGAAAAAAAAAATCATCAAATGAAAAGGTACGTAAGAAGTGATGCACAAGATCAAAGAAGACATGAAATGGGCAAGGCATTATGGCAATCCCTAATTGAATAAGCAATTCGGAATCATATAAAAGTCGGAAGCGAACTTAGGCGCTAGGTCATGATTTCACAATACTGACATATAGCAGCAAACGGAAACCTATATATACACAAAATTTCAAATGGAGAGACATCAAGAGAAGGAACAGAGAAGGAATGTTGCAAGAACATTCCCTTTTCTAATTTCTGTTCATCTTGGTGTTAATTTTTTCCTCCACTTATTTTCTTATCGACATAGAATGAGGCCTTCCTCCCAGTGCAAGAGGCACTGTTCATCAACGGATAAATCACAAGTAAAACCTGAGATCAGAAAAGAAACTATCTCCTTTTTGGATAGAATAAGTTTTACAGCACTTAAAGCGAAGTTCCTTTCTGGGCAAAAATCAGAAACGAGAGTCCCTCGTCTAGATAAACAAAAAGGAAAGATGAAGTGTCTTAAAATATCAATCACCTACATTCACTTCAAGCATTTCAAAAAACTAAAGAGTAAATTCAATTTAACTAATTATCTTTTTTCTATCAAGCAATTAAAAATTGAAGAAAAGAAAAAGTAAAGCAGAAGTGGGAGTGACTTAAGATGCAGAAAGTGAAGACTAAAAGGAAAATAAATATTTTAATTGGAAAAAGAGATTGAGATTTCAGAAATGAAACGTGTATGCTCTTTAACAGAAACACCTGCTAAGATCCAAACACATATAATTAAAAAATAAATAAAATAGATACAAACGATAAGATCCTAAAAGCGCGCTCAAGACACATGAGCTTTGATTTATACAGAAGATGATTTCACAGACTGCACATCTCACAAAATTACAAAAAGAGATCACTGACTTTGGACTCTATGATTCCCTTGAGTGCAAGCAAAGGCAATAAGAAAAAAAATGGGAAAAAGAAAAGAAAATCATGGAAACCAGCACAAAATCAAACATCAGAAGTTACACACTAGTTTCCTTCATTTTCTATGAAACCAAACAGTTACAAAAAATCATGAACGGAAAGAAAAAAATTATAAAAAGATGCATTGATCATAAACCAGCTCATTTTCTTCTTTTTATCTATTGAAAAAAATGGATGATCATATCTGATCACATTTCACGTAGAGAAAGGAAAGTTCAAAAGAACCATTCAGCACAGACAAAATGAAAAGCTAAACAGCATTAGAAAATAGAAAGAAGAAAAGAAAACTTCACCTGCTAAGTTAAAAAGCGAAAATCTTCAGATTTGAGCCATGTTCAAGAGATGGAGAGCTCTAAATTGAATAATGGATTTCAAAAGATTGGAACGCTTAATTGACTGAGCAGGTGCATTAAAGAAGAGAAAGTATGTGTATGTAATGGGAGCAAATGGCGGCACGAGTAACGAGGAAGAGATAGAGAGAAGAAGATCAGTGCAGAGAGAGAGAGGGAGAGTTATACATAAGCATTGCTTTTGGTGCTGCCAGTCTCCAACGCTGACCGCAACCAGAGTTCAGTTTTTTTGTTTCCTCAAATTTTCCGGTTTGAAAGAGGAAACAATAGTCTGTAGACGAATTCATTTTATATAGGTACATCCTCATAATATTTATAGAAAAAATTAAAAATAATATTATTTAAAAAAAAGTAAAAAATTCCATTTAACTCTATAGAACCGATTGAATTAAAATTTTTTTGATCTTTTCGGTTCTTTGATCGATCCAATTTTAATAACATTGAAAATCCCAAAGACAGGTTATGCCTTGAATGTCCACGCTACGCATGGGTGTCTGGGAACTGCAAGCAAAATGGTAATGGAGGTGGGGCAATGGAGAACAGGCATTGAAAGCTGGTAATAAATCTCGCGATTATTAATACTATTTGAAATCCATGATGAAATATGGTACGTCCGATTAGTATAATTTATCAACGAAAATAAGTGTGTGATGTGGGGACGGGGCTTATTGTATACCTTCTACTCCATGCATTGAAAATCTAGAAGAAATAAAGGATCGCATAAAGACAAAAATGAAATCGGAAATGGTGTCTTTTAACTAACTGTCTCTTTGCTTTTGGACGGATTAGCTACCAGAGACATAAAATAATTGTTTTATTTTTCTTATAATTACAGTACATTTTAAGAATCCGATCCGAGTCCTGATAAATTGGGAGGGTAACTATAAATAATTTTTAATTTTTATTGTAGATTATACAATTTGACCATAGAAAATTTTTATTTATACACCGTCCATAATTTTTTTTATGAATGGGTAAATTTTGAAATTTTATAAGAAAGAGAGTCATGTATGATGGATAAAGTGACGTCGTAATAAATAGATATTGAAAATGAGGTAGGATTTGGTCGAACTAGATAATGTAGAGATCATGCAAAAGGGAGGCTTGTCCGATCGGATTAGGTCGTGAGCACTCTAATAATTAACTAAGTTTCAGAAGTTAAAGAGAAGAAGAGTGTTGTGCAAGATACATGTGTTATATTAATATGTTATATTTTAGAAATGAACATGATATTTATAGATGTGAGAAGAGTCGCTTGAGAAGTCTATCTTAATATCAGAGTAGCCAAGTAGCAACGTGATGCTTGATAGGTGACTGATGGGACAGTGGCATGTGTCAGGAACCTTTGACATGATTAAGCCTATCTTGATTGATTGAGTCATCCTATCACGTGGACTTTTGGTACGCATTAGGTAGTGTGTGGAGGGACCATAAGACCCTAGGCCTCCGCCAGGTAAGGCCTTTTATTAGATCGAGCTATTTTGAGAGAGGTTTCGATTTGCTATGTGATCTCTTAGGAGGTCGTTGTATTTTATTAGACGTGTAATATTTTGTAATTTATTTGAAAAAATATTTTACGTGGTTGATACCTGAATGGGCGATCTGTGGATTTCATTTTTGGATCTTTTCTAATCAATGTTCACTTGTTTCTCATAACACACCAATGTTAAGACGTGTTATAGGTTAGTTTTCTCGCTATCGATATTCTGTTATTGTCATTTCTTGGGTTGGGTGTTTCACTTTTTGCTTGCAATCCCATTGGTGAATCATTGATTTGAACGTTACGCTTTAAAAATGCGCTCTGTTGAGAGCGATTTTCAAATTTCTTTCCTTTGAGTCTTTTGCCTCATGCTTTTGTCGAACCTTTGTGAGCTTTTTCACTCTACAATCCTTTGTTCCCTCTTTTATGGCTCCGTTGATTTTCCTGACCTTAAGCAAATTTTTTTACATCTTATTTTACATATGATTTTTATGCTTTCGTATTTTTTCTTTCTTGCTATCTTCATTATGAGAGGCATCATTTTGTCAATGTTCTTGGAGAAGTGTGGCATTCTTAATGTTGTGCTCAAATTGCTTACAGATTCCTGTAAAAAATTGTATATATATATAACAAAATTTTACATGCCCTTTCCAAAGAGCTTATTTTTTAATGTCTTTGCAAGTTTGGGCGTATTTTATGGTCTTGTATTTTAGTTTCAGGATTGCTTTCACCTTTTTTTGCACTTCTTATCTCATGCTCTCATTTTCCAACGATGAGGCCACTCTATCTCGAAGATAGTTTTTAGTGATGGCTCGTGTTGTGTCCAGTTAAAGGCTTCTAGTTTCTACATAAAATTATGTTATCGTGAATGCTAAGTGGAACAAAGTTACTTGGGAGTGCAGTTAGTCCTTTCTGCTTTTCGATTACTTTTCATATACGAACTAATCACCATTTTTTGGAACGATTCTTAGTGTGGATAAAATTTTCCTGAAGTTTATCTTCTTTCATTGTGTCTATTTGATTTAGATACGATCTTCTAAACATTTCTTGGTTGGATCAGTCATTTAAAGCTTCCCTGTACCATTGTTGTTGTTCTGCCTTTCTTAACCCTTGGTTGTTATTAAGGTTCTCCTTAATAAAGGAGTGGTTGATTATGGATAGTTGATTTGTCTGAATAAGCTTGGGATGGATATGATTAGATTAGATTAGTATTGTTTTGACTTTGCCATGCTCCGAGCTAGTCCCTGTATGAACTTTCGAGCGAGGGTTCTTCAGAAGAGGTCCTTTTAGTCCTCCGTGGCCACTTTAATAAGTCGATCAGGTTTTTGGCTTGAGGCTTATCTTATGGGTTTTTACCAGCTCTGCCTAGAGCAAAACTTGATGCTGCAGTGCTTTCTATGAGGTTAAGTGCTCGATTTTTGTTGCTTAATGCCCTTTTATCTTTTTAGCCTTTATCAAGTCATTTAGCGGTAAAAGGGATAGGACCCACTTCCAAGGATTGTAACTTTGTGAAGTATTTAAAGATGTCCGATCGAAGTAGCTTTGCTTTGACCTTTCTTACAGTATGTCGGTAGTGGATTTCATTTTGACTTTTTTATCGAGCGAGTTGAAATCCTTTTGTGATCATTTTTTAGTGCCCTTTAGCTTCTCCTTTCTCTTCCCTTTGAATATCATTCAAATTTTATGGTTGAACGTTGATCGATCGTCAGGCTTATAAGGATCTCAACAAAATAAATTTTGAAGATCGATTGACCTGGCTTAGGTTGAGAATTCTTCTCGATTGGAGGCCGATAGATTTTAACTTATCTCTCTCAAGTTCCCTCCCAATTTTTTAGGATGATCGAATTTTGCTAATGGAAAGACCGTTTTTTTTTATCAAGTATAAGCTAAATTTTGTCTCTTTGAGCTTTTGGCTGTTTCCTATGCTTTTTCTTCTCCTTTGGAGTATTATTATTTTATTTGAGATTGTGTGAGCCTTTGACCCAATCTGATGTGGCAATGAAATGTACAGGGGAATCGAGTTTTTGATTTTTGATCGTGGTGGCAACGATTTTTGCCTAAGTCTTCAGCTATATGATCAGAATTTGATAGGTCAGCTTAGATACTTAATTTATTCAAGTTCTGGCACCTTAATTGTCGTGCTTCTTAATAATGTCGCTTCATTAGGCGTAAAATATCAGCCACCTTTAATGGCCATTGCTTTGCTCTTGAACGATTTTGTTATCTTTTTTAATTTTAACGCTTTGATTTTGGTTCCTCATTTATTAGAGGTTGCCACATGGTTGCATTTAAGGCTCTGAAGCGATTTTTTCTAGGGAGTATTATAAATAGATGTATCCCTTGTACCTTCTTGAAAAAGCTCTTATGTTTCCCTTCTTCTTATTTTTCTTTTATCTTTTCCCATGAAGCCATTTAATTACTTTGGACCTTCTTTATTTCTATTTTTCTCCATTTTAGAAAGATGAATGTGATGGAATATGACATGGTATGATAATCATGATAGCACAGCGGAAAAACAAAAAATTTTATCATACATACCATACATATCCAAAGATAGAATCGAAACATGCAATTTTAGGGTTATCAAACTTACAACTTTTGATGCCTTTTAGATTTTTATTCCGATGATGACCAGCAACTAAGATGGCTTTGTCCGCCTTAGATCTCGATCACCAATGCCAAGGAATAGCCTTTTGCGCCACTCCCTCTATTCTCACACACACAATTACACCGTCGGCTTAAAAAACGAGATTGCTAGATCTTTTTTTTGGTATTGTGTAAGGGTTATAGTTTGAAGCTACAAAACTTGATTTTCTACTTCTTTAGATTGCTATTACTGCTCAATAACACAAGAGAATGAGGAACAATCCTTTCTCCTTGTGAAAATTGAACAAAAGAATTAAGAGAGAGAGAGATGAACTTCACGCAAAACAAGTTGTGTAGGTATATCTTTTCACGCCAAAAGCAAATTGTCTTTCTTTTGTTTTCACGCCAAAAACAAATACAAATAATCTTGCTTTTCTTTTGTTTTCACGCAAAACCTAAAAACAAATATTGCTTTCTTTTTTTTTCACGCAAAACCTAAAAACCATTTTATTCAAGTTTCACGTTTATCTTTCTTTTTAATATATATTATCTTCATTTCCTTTTAAGTGATCAATCTAAAATCTACTACCTTAAGATAATTAATATTATCTAGAGATAATTAATTTTAGCCTTTATCACTTAATTAAAATAAGTAATATTTATTGATAAAAACTCTTTTAATTTATCCAAGATAAAAACAAAAGACATATTAATCAAATTAACCACTTAATAAAAGAATTAATCATGTGCCAAAATTCCATTGATATTATCTTGGAATTTCGGCCACACCATCCAATTATCAAGTGAATTAATTTAATTAAAATCCTTTAGGCTTTAATACTCAATTAATTAAATTAACACTAGATAATTAATTAATTGAAATTAAACCTTGTGGGCTGAATTTCTCTCTCTCATGGGCCAAGGTCCAATAGCAATCTAATAACCCATTACATACATTAATTTGACTTTAATTAAAAGCCCAAATTAATGCCCAATACTTAATTTAGACATTTTAAGCCCAATACTTTGTGTGCGATCCTATAGGTCCATTTAATGTTGGCAATGAATTAATAAATTAATTCAAAGGCTATATATATTCTCTAGCAAGATATTATAGCATTCCAAATTAAATGAAAATGCATATGGCATTTGGTGACCTAATGCAATTTTGCATAGTCCCTTACCCATAAATATTAGAATTAATATAAGGCATGGAACTAGTCATCCTTATATATATTAATTCATTTCTTGATATTTCAGTGACACTGAATTCTCAGATAAATAATGACTACTCATTATTTCATCTAGGTATGGCCATACACTTCTCAGTTCACTGATCAAGTGGCCGATGATATTTTCTCTCTTATTGAGAGGGGTAATCCCTTCACTTCTCTCATACTCTCTAACATGAATCAATGTATACCCAATCATACCCGTACTTGTCACTCTGTTACGAGCACGTTAGGTGTATGTCAAAGTACACAGTAATTCATAAAGAGTTTCATAGAGATTTCAGGTATAAGAACTCCGATACAAAACTTGCATATGAGAAACACTGATGACTTGTACCATGTAGTGTTCTCATGAGTGGATCGAATCCAGATACCATGTTCTTTAACATGTATCTATGATCTCTGATTGACATTTTTGTCCTAATGATCCGTAAGACAGAACTCATAATATCAGAGAGAGCATACTAGTCTTAATTCATTTGTTATTCCCATAACAATAACTGACTAGGGATATTTAGAATGAAGTCCCATTTGTTTCAAGGTCTTACAATCCATGTGCCTCACACATGATAACTTAAACCGAAACGACATTCTTGGATAGTTTTATCAGTTGACATGCACAGGAATACAAAAGATAAAACAAATGCCTCATTTTATTAACTAAGTGTTTTATTACAATGTATTGGGGCTAGGGCTTACACTAACAATCTCCCACTAGCACTAGTCCCAATTGGGCATAGCCCTAAAACCGAACGCTCTCAAATGAGCTTCGTGCAGATTTGGACGTAACTGTTTCGTCAAAGGATCTGCTACATTGTCTTCACTTGCTATCTTGCTAACCTTGACGTCCCCACGATCAATGATTTCTCTGATCAGGTGGTACCTTCTGAGTATGTGTTTGGATTTCTGGTGTGACCGGGGCTCCTTTGCCTGTGCGATGGCCCCGTTATTGTCACATAAAATTTCTAATGGATCTAGGATGCTTGGGACCACTCCTAATCTAGAAATAAAATTTTTAATCCAAACAGCCTCTTTTGCAGCCTCACTTGCTGCAATATACTCAGATTCTGTAGTTGAGTCGGCAACGGTCTCTTGCTTTGAGCTTTTCCAGCTGACAGCACCACCGTTTAAAACAAAAATAAATCCAGATTGCGATCTAGAATCCTGAGTGCTGATCTGAAAAGCAGCATCGGCATAACCTTGTATGACGAGCTCTTCTTGACCACCATACACCAAGAAGTAATCCTTAGTCCTTCGCAGGTACTTAAGGATCCCTTTTACAGCAGACCAGTGCTTCTCACCAGGGTCTTGCTAAAACCTACTGGTTATACTCAGTGCATGAGCAACATCCAATCTAGTACATAACATAGCGTACATGATAGATCCAATAGCAGATGCATATGGGATTCTACTCATGTTGTCCCTTTCCTCTTTGGTTTTAGGGCACTGTTCTTTAGTCAAAGGAACTCCCAAAGCCAAAGGTATGTACCCTTTCTTTGAGTCTCCCATACTAAAACGCTTTAGTACTTTGTCTATGTACTTTTCTTGACTTAGTCCTAAAAGCCGATTCGATCTATCTCTATAGATTCGAATACCAAGTATTGTCTCGGCTTCACCTAAGTCTTTCATTGAGAAACATTTTCCCAACCATTGCTTAACATTTTGCAATGTTGGAATATCATTCCCAATGAGAAGGATGTCGTCCACATATAGGATCTGAAATACTACTATGCTCCCACTAACCTTCTTGTACACACAAGGCTCATCTTCGTTCTTGATGAAGTCAAATTCTTTGACTGCCTCATCAAAACGAAGATTCCAACTTCGGGATGCTTGCTTTAATCCATAAATGGATTTTTGAAGCTTGCATACCTTCTTAGGATGCTTGGGATTGACAAAACCTTCAGGCTGTGTCATATACACATCCTCAAGTAAATTTCCGTTGAGGAAAGCAGTTTTGACATCCATTTGCCATATCTCATAATCATGATATGCAGCTATGGCAAGCAAGATCCTAATGGACTTGAGCATGACTACAGGCGAAAAGGTCTCGTCATAGTCTATACCATGAGTTTGTCGAAAACCTTTTGCTACTAGTCTACCTTTGTAGGTCTTGTCAGCTTTTAGTTTGAATAACCACTTGCATTCAATTACCTTAGCACCTTCTGGTGGATTAACCAAGGTCCAAACCTGGTTATCGTACATTGATTGCATCTCGGATTTCATGGCTTCTTGCCAATTATCAGAGTCTGGGCTTTCAATAGCTTCTCGGTAGGTAGTAGGATCCTCACGATCTACTAACTCAATAGTGTCACTGTCAGTGATTAGAAATCCATATCTCTCAATCTCCTGACGTACCCTACCAGACCTTCTAGGTACTTGTGTAATGGATTCTTGTTCCACAACTGGTTGTGAACTTGATCCCATTTCCAACTCATCCTCTATAGGAGCTTGTGGCACTTGAATTTCTCCAAGTTCTACTTTACTCCCACTGTCTTTCTTGAGATTCATAATCATTTCTATTAAGATTCATCAATCATTTCAATTGGGATTCACCAATCATTTCGATTGAGATTCATCCTTGGAGGCACATCGCCCTAGCTCATTACATACACATAACATATAGAAATGATTGATGAATTGTGGAGTGTACCTTTTGAGTGTTTTTTCGTTGGGAAGTTTCTGCTGTTGTTATTTGGAATTTTGCTTGATGGGTTCCAATAAACATTTGCACGAAGCCAATTTCGAGGTTAAAGTCTGGGAAGTTTTCGATCATCTGCAGAGACAGGTTTGGAGGTTGGAGGGCTTTTCCCAACTTGGAAGGATTTTTCTTCTTCCAATTTCCTTCCCTATGCATCTTTCTTGTCGGATAGATATGATCATCCTTATTAGGCATCTGAGGGCTTCATTTGGTCGGGCGGCCATAGGGGTGTGATGCGGCTTATTTCATCTCGATGTGAAATGAACACATCTTTTTTTCATCTTGATGCAGAGTAAGGGGTTCCTCCTTGTTGTGTTGTGTTTCCTGTTCCCTAGAAATAAATGGAAGAGGATGTTGCCTTGCGATCTCCCCTGGTGCTTTTTATCCTGTCTGGTAGAGTGTTACATCGATGCATGCTGTGGAAGGGAGAAGATACTTCACTTTCTGCTGTGCTTATCCTTCCCGCTTAGCTTGCTTAGAGACGAAGAGGGAGGTAACCTTATTGCTACCCTAGTATCTTTTCCAGTAGAAAAGTTCTAGGATTTTATGCATTATGTAAGGCCCCAACATGTATCATAGAAAGAATGTATGCATGTTTAAATGATATTATGACTAATATAGATCTGGTTAGCTAATGCATTATGGGTGGGACCTAAAGGGAAGGTCATTTTAAAAGAAGCTATACATGTGTTTAATTAAAGAAAAATGTTAAGTAGGGGTTCAATTGAAAAGCAAGAGAGAGTATAAGGGAAGATATAATAAATTAAAGAGAATTAGGGAGCTAAGTAAATATTTCCTTGGCCAACAAAGTAGACCAATAGGAAGGGAACACTTAGTCTCCCTAGATTTCTCTTAAATGATGAAGAATGATATAAAAGAGATTTCCTTAAAGGGATGGTCGGCCACTTTAAGGGCTGAAGGCAGCCATCCCTCTCCTTATTTTTCGCTAAACTAATCCCAAATAACCCTTAAAAAGTTAACCAAGCAATTGGAGGAAAGAGAAATTAGTGGTTAGCAAATTATAAGGTAAAAGCTCTCTTTCTCTTCTTTTTACTTTAGATTCAAGAGAGTACATGATTATTTACATGTGTGAATTTATGTTGTATTAAAAGATAATCAAACAAGGGTAAAGAGAAAGAAGAAGAAGATTGAAGAAAAAGGGGTGGAGCTTGTTAAGGTTTAGGAGTTTTTTTCATTAGATTATATGTCTGATTGGTTCAAGTGGGTTATTATGATGTAATTGCTTTGTTATTTATGATATAAATAGGTATTCCTATTGTTATTGTAAAAGAAAGATGATTTGTATAACACCCTTATACCGCTGTACAATGTACGCGGTAATCGAATATCACACCATACATGAAACAGTGATTTTTTTTCACAATATCCGTAAACTTACTTAAGCATAATAATCAACTGCGCAATTGAGATTTAATACATATGAACATACATCATCACCAATGTCTTGTACAAATATTATACTTTCGTACCTACATATACATGCCAAAACTAATCATTGTCTCGATCCTATCCTGAACTTGACTATTCCCAAAACACCGGCCATTATAAATCTCAATATCCTTGTACCTTCGCGCATTCAACAAATTACGTGCTGAGCATTGAAATGCTCAGTGGTGAATATGTATCCCAAACTTTCCATAAAAATCACATAACACACATACATGCTTGTACGAATTTACTTATGCATACAATCATCTGCATACGTATACATACATGCATATTCATATACATACATTCACATACCTATACATACATACATTCACATATGTGCACATACATATACATACCATACATGCACACATATACATACATACATACGCATACCTATACATACATACATGCATACATATCATACATTTACATATACATACATGCATACATATACTTACATTTACATATACATACATGTACACATCATATACATACATGTACATACATATACATAAATGTATATACATATACATATCGTATACATACATATACATATCGTATACATATCATACATGTATACATATACACACATATACATGTCATACATGCATACATATATATACATATACATGTCATACATGCATACATATATATACATATACATGTCATACATGCAAACATCGTCGCATACGTATTTCTATAAACATAAACATATACATACATATCCACATATGTATTTCTATATACATAAACATATACATACATATCCACATATGTATTTCTATATACCCATACATACATGCACATATATATACATTTCATTTCCATACATTACTTGTACATATACATACATGCATACCTATTTGTATTAACATACATACATACATATATATATTCTTGCTTACATTTATTTATACTTATAAACATACGTGTCCACGTACGTACACTTACATACATACATTTGTACACATATCATGCGTGTACATATTTGCATACAATTATTCAGGTAAAATATAATTATTAAACTTATTTATTCTCAATAATTACTTTCACTTTTTATATTATTAATTATTTTACATATTAATCCTTAAATTAACTAAATTATCATTATTCAATTACTTATTACTATTAATTCAATATTTGCTCATAAATTACCATTTAGTCCTTAAACTTGCTAAAATGCTATTTAGTCCTTCAAATTTCTACAAATTACGAAAATACTATTTTATTTCATTTTATTCACAAAATTGCCACCAATTGTACATTTTACACTATTAAGTCCCTATTTATTGGAAAAATTTCAATTTGATCCCTAAACTTATTTTCATGCTTAAATTCTTATTTCATTTATCATTTTCTTTTTCAATTTAATCTTAATTCATTTAAACTCATTTGTTCTTCAATATTTGGCAATATTTCACTTTTGCCACTAAACTTTTAATTCTTTTCATTTAAATCCTTTTTTCACTCTACCATTTTATTTTCCATTCTTTTTATTCCAATTAATTAATTGGCTTATTTTATAACTATATATGCAATAAATTCAATTTATTTCATTAAAATTTAATATTTTTCACTATAACGTAATATAAAATTTAGCTTAAAAATATTCTATTAATTTTAAAAAATTTCCATTAAATTAATTTAGCATTAAAATTATTCCTACTTCCAATTGGCAACATTTTCTTCATCATTTAACCAAAATAAACTCACACACCCACACATAAAATTCGCCCAAGGCTTCATTTGGGCATTCCATATTCAATTCGTCCAATTAATCATTCTATTAATCAATCTAAATTCTCAATAACACATATATATCATTATTTTCAATTAATCATACATAATCACAAACAATTACACATATACATAAGTAATTTCTCATGCAAAAATTATGAAAATTAAGGGATAATATATCCATTAACCCTAATTGCTTATTTTCCACCACTTAATCTTCATTTCCTTGCCTTTAATCATCAAAACACTATCATCTCTCTCAAGCTCCCTAAATGGCCGAAATTCTCAAGTCAAAAATTCATCAATTTAATTAAACTACATAATCCTAACATACACACCTTAAATCATCTATTAGAATCTTTAAATTAAATTAAAACTTCTAATTTCACCTACCTTATTTTTTGAGGCATCAACTTTCTCTCTTGATTTCTTGCACTTTCAGCAGCTCAAATGACATCTTGAAGCTTCCATGAGCTAGTAGAGAGGTTGGATTTAACTTGAGAAGGTTTGATTTAGTGGAAAATTAGCAAAGAAAGAAGAAAATTAATATAGAAATGGCGGAAAGTCATTCGGCCAAGAGGAGGAAGAGAGATCATGAGAACTAAAGAATTATTTGGAAAATTGGTGAAGTTTAGGGTATTTATAGGCTGGTTTTGGGCTGAACTTGGTCCAACCAAATGGTCCAACCAATTTAGGCCCATTTATGTCTTTTAAGCCCATTAAGCTTTCATAATTTATTTCTCTCCCTTTCAAAGATCAATTTTACTCAAAATTGATTACATAATTCTTAAAATAATATATTAAGCCTCCATAAAAAAATTTGGCTCAATCGGAGTCCGTTTTCAATCTGATTAATAAATTTTCGATGTTATCGAAAAATTAATTTTTTTCTACCAAATAATTCTACATCTAATATATAACTCAACTAGAAATTTTTGTAATTTTTGAAGATCGTTTGCTATTTTTAAAATTTTGATCAAATTTATAGTTGATTGGTTACTATTTAAATTGAAAATCATTATTTTTCTCTTACTTCTTAAGGTAAAATCTTCTTAAAAATACTTTCAAAATTCTCAAAATATATTTATTAAGTTTCATGAATATTTTTGAGTCATTTGGAGACTATTTTTTTATCTAATTTATTTTTACCAGTCTGATATTTTAATTTTCAAAATTATCGTAAAATTAATTTTTCACTACCATACGATTTTACATCACATTTAATGTAGATTTGAAAATTATGATAATTTTTAAAGGTCATTTAATATTTTTAAAGTCCCAGATAAGCTCTCAATTAATCCATGCATAATTTTAACTAGAGCTGTGATTTGTTTTTTTTACTTTTAACGATTCATTTGATCTCATTTTCAGTTCAAATTATATTTTTGAACTCCAATTAACTTGCTCTTTCCAATGGTTAAATAAAATATTTTTCGACTCCGGGTGATACTATTCATCCCGGTGTCACTATTTACTGTCAGAAAATACTATTTTTGATTAGCCCGGTATTTGGATCGTTACAATTTGTATCTTAAAAAGTGAAATAGTGAAAATCTATTTAAGATTTATATGAACCAGTTTTAGTGTAAAGGGTATAAATTTTTCTATAGCTGTCTAAATGATGTGATTCTAGTTGGAAGTGAACGATAAGATATAAATCTATAACTTTGTAGAGGATCCCAAAACCTGACTCTACCTCTAAGATATTCAAAATTTAGCTTAAAGTTGACAGAACCCTGTTGTTTGTCATTTGAAATAGTCTATGATATTTTAGTGATATCTTGAAATTTAGATATCATAATTGAGTGATTTTTTATGTTTTAAAAATTAGATACATAGTGCAATAACTTTTTAGAAGACTATTTTTCCTGAAAACATCGTTTACTAGGTCAAAAATGACATACAAGTTGAAATTGGAAATTTACCTCTAGGCAGAACGGACCTTACTGTCAGCAGGTAAAACCTAATGATCGTAACATACACAAATTTTAATCCAAAACCAGAATAGAATCCACATCACAGTCAACATGTATTGCCTAATGATCTTGATCCCCCTTCCGTAACATAGGTCATGGTCAGCACTCTTTTGGTACTGACCGTAAGATAGTTCCGACTCAGTCCAAAGCCGAAGTGCAATTTGTATCACGGTCAATAAGTATAAGCTAATGACAGTGACCGTTCCTTGCCTTTTTCTAAACTTGAATTTAAGATTCTAAATTGATACCAAAACACATCTAAACCTTTCTAAACATGTTTAGAGTTTTTTAAATGTAAAACAAGAGCAATAAGTGACATAAAAGAGTATAAAACATAATGAATATAAATGAACATAAATAATATATTAGCAATGTTATATGCAACTAAATGAATGTTTTCATGTTATATTGATTGTATTGATACCATGATTTTAAATGTATCAAATGCGATATTCTTAAATGATTAGTGACTTATTAAGACCTGAATTTTACATATTAATGGATAAATACGCATGCCTATTAAGGGGATAGTGATTGTAGCTGCCTAGTGATTCGATACCTAAGGATGTCGCCTAATTTGAGACTATTATGCCTCGCCTGTGCGATACTGGTTATCAGTATCACCTAATTCGAGACTATTATATTTTGCTCGTACGATACTGCTTATCAGTGTCACGTATTTGTACCCGTTATCCACCATTAATGGAAATTCAGGCAATGAAAGTGAATTAATTTGACATGTATATTGAAAAATGATAAGAGTGTAAAGATTCTAAGTGTTCCATGATAATGCTAACATAATTGTTGATTATTGAAGTGTTAATGCCATTAAATATAAAGTATATTACTATTCAATGTTTATATGTATTGCAATAAGACGGTGCGTTAGTCTTTGCATGCTATGATGTTATGTTTCTTGATGAATTATATTGTTTTTACTCCCCACAGAGCTATTGCTCGGCACGGGTATTTTTTCATATAGGTTCATAAGTGTGAGCAAAGAGCTGCTTGTCTGGGCAACATCTGCAAGCCACAAGAGTTAGAGCTTGAGGAAGATTTTGGTATATAGCCAAATTTTGTAATGTACATAATGAAATTTTGTATTGGTATAAAACTCGTATAATTGTAAATGATTATTAAGCTTTTTGAATAAATATATATATGTATGTATGTAATTGTATTTATATGCCCTAAGGAGTGTGAATTACTCATAAGTAGATTAATTGGGTTTTGTGAAAGTAATTAAATGAGATAACATATAAATAAAGGTAATAAGAGCAGGCATTACACATCAATTGTGCAATATCTCAAAGGAAAGACGTTTCATTTTTTTCAGACCTAGTGCACAATATTTCATTTTCTTTCAGTGCCATAACTTCTTTCCATTTGACTTTCTTTGGCCGCTATTTGGAGTTTCTCCATGTAGTCTCAGAGATTTTTTATGAAGCCTTATGCTCTGGCCTTTTTCAAATAGCGGTGAACCTATGCCTACCTTAATGGTGTAAGAATTTGGCACTTTTAACTCGACTATAAACTCTCAATAAAAGTACCAAATGAAAAATTTCGAGATTTTATAAGAGGGGGAGCCATGTGTGGCAAATAAGGCGATGCCGTAATAGGTAGGTATTGAATGTGAGGTAGGATCCGGTTAGGCCTGATAATGTAAAAATCCTACAAAAGAGAGTCTTGCTTGATCAGACCAGTCGTAAGCACTCCGATGATTAAGTTAGTTTCACACGTTAGAAAGAAAAAGAGTGTTGTGCATGATACATGTGTTATAGTAATGTGTTATATTTTGAAAATTAATCTGGTATTTATAGCGATGAGAAAAGTCACTTGAGAGGTCTATATTAGTGTTAGAGTAGACAGGTAACGTTGTGATGTTTAACAGGTGGTAGATGGGACAGTAGCATATGTCAATAACCTCTGATAAGATTAGGCCTGTCTTGATCGATCGGACCGTCACATTTCGTTGACTTTTGGTTCACATCAGGCAGTGTGTGTGGGGGGCCATGAGATATTGGACTTTCGCTAGGTCAGACCTTTGTTATGTTGGACTTTTTTCTATACTGGCCCATGTGTTATAAAATATTAATCATTATCACGAATCAAATAAATAACAGGAGTGTGATCTCAGTCATTACTAAAAATAATGAGATTCATCCCTCTCATAGTGTTGTGATTTTTCGAATTTGTAACCTCTTGCATCATGAATGGAAAATAGATATTCGTCATGTTTACATAGAAGATAATACAACTGCTGATTTTCTTGCAAATTGTAGTTTTAATCAAGACTCGCATTTTTTTTTTGGCACTCTGCTTACCCTTTTGGCTTTAGTAATATCCTTACCAATGATTTCATGGGAACTTTGGTCCCTAGACAAGTTAGGATGTAGCTGGTTGTTTTTTGGTTTTTCTTCTTTCTTCATGTAAAAAAAATGAATAATGAATTACTACATATGAATTAATTCAGATAAGTATTTTTTTTAACCACTTGGTATAGAAAATTAATTAAATTGTGTGCCACTTTTTTTGCAACCATTATTTGTATTTGAAATCAATGATTATCACATTTTTCTCCAAGTAATCACTTAGTTGATCTAATTAATATTTCTTAAATTCAAATAATAGAATTATTCGACACTTATATTATAAAATATTATTATGAACATTACTGTTGCGTTTCTGTTACTGAATATTTATAATCTTACCGTTAACAATAAATGATTCTCTTTAATTGCAAAGTATGTTGGCATATATATATATATATATATATATATATATATATATACACACACACGCGCGCAGAACTAAATCGAATTCAAAAATCGAACCAAATAAATTTTGATTCAATTATTTTAATTTTTGATTTATTTGATTTTAAATTGAAATTAAAAATTAATTTATTCGTTCGATTCTTAAATTTAAAAAATTAAAAGAACCAAACCGATCGAATTTTTCAAAACGGTGAGTTTTGCTCTTCTATATATATATATATATATATATATATATATATATATATATATATATAAGTTTTAGGTGGAGTTTTAGGTGGTGACATGCGCAGGTAAGAAATAATTAGGTTTCTTTTTTATATAAAAAAGAAACCTAATTATTTCTTACCTGCGCATGTCACCACCTAAAACTAAATCTTCTCCTTCCCTACCTAAAATTGAAATCCCTAGCAGCCCACCTTTCTCAAGTAAATCTTCAGTCTCCTTTTCCATGTCTTTCGCCGCCTCCGCTACTTTAAAATCGTCAATCCAAATTTGTTCCGGCAACAGTCGAGGAAGCACCTAAGGTGGCGCAACTGGCTGAGATGATAGCTTGGATCGATCTGGGCAGGTGGGTCGTTTCCCGGTAGGAGGGCAGCCAATAAAATCGCCCAGGAGAGGAGCTGTGATGAAGAATATTGTGAATGATTTGTTCAAAACTTCCTGTTCCAGTCGCACTGCTTGATGATTATTTTCACTAATAATCGGGTATATATTTTCTATTCCATTCCATTCTCTTATGTTCTTCACTTTCTTTGCTGCGGTGTTGAAGTAGGGGGCGGTGCTTATTTGAGGAGAAGGATGAGAGCGGCTGATGGATGAATGTCTGTCTAGATATAAAAGATTTCTTATTTGAAGCAGTGAATTGGGAGACTTGAATAATATTTTTTTTTATTTACTTTTTTTGGCAACATTATTTCGCTGTATTGGAGATGGAATCCATTTGGTTCGATACAAAAACTATTAGTTAGGTGGTTTTTACAGTGAAAATGAAACAGGATTTGAAAGAAACAAATACTTGGTTCCATTGCCCAAGTTTCTTGCTTCGTATAATAGGCCAAGCACACTTCGTATGATAGAGAATGATTGTGAGGAAAAATCAAAAGAATCAACACTCTTTTTTTAAAAGCCCATATTAAAAAAAAGTCCAATTAGGTTAAAAGCCCATAGAACTGATTGAATTGAATAAAATCGATAGAAATTAATTCGATTTATTCGACTTCAATTTTAAATATTTCAGTTTTCAATTCTTTTAATTTAAGAAATTCGATTTTTTGGTTTGGTTCAAAATCGAACCAAATCAGCCGTTTGTATATATATATATATATAAAGAGAGAGAAAAATCTATTTATCTCTTGTAGCGTAAATTCTTTTGAAAAACGGAAGCAGAATTAAAGGATCCTGTTTAGCATTATTGGCACGTCTATTATCAACAAATCGTTGGATGGGATAACGATAATAATTTCAAGATCTAAATAACTTTTGAAGAAATCGAGGAGTGAGGTGGGAGGCAAGGAACTTTCTCTAAAATTTCTTATGAAAAATGTAGCAATCAACCTTAAATCTGAATTTATAAGTTCTATCTATAGAGTTTTTTCAAATTTTTTAATTAGTTTTCGTAATTGACGTATTGAATATAAAAATTAAATTCTGCAACTATTGTATTAAGTATAAAAATTAATTTTTGTAACATACGCATTCGATATTAAACGTATTTAATTTACTTCCCAAATTTAGAGTAATGGCGTATCCGTTCCCCTTCCAAATATTTCTACTGAAAATTTAATGAATATTTTGTATTTTCGTATGACAAGAGAAGTTCAACGGACCGAACTGTTATAGTTAGCTTTACTTAATCTACTGAAAGAATTAAGGCAATTCCAAAACTAGCCAATGCAAGCAGCAAGAAGATAATTACTTCAATATTTGGGGCTCAGAATTGAACATGGCCCGAAAGTTTTACGGCTCCACATTTAAATTTTAGCTATAAGCCCACGACCGAGTTAAATTCGGCCCGACCCATTACGATCCTGCACTGTGCCAGTGAGAAATATATATATATATATATTTGCAGGCAAAGCATGAACAGAACCGCCATTGTCAAAGAGAGAAAAACGGGCGTCATGGATCAATCAATTAGTATCCGAGGCTTACGCTCACTACGCGTCACATCTGTCGACAAGATCAAGCTCCACATACAGACATGCTGTACGGTTGAGATTAAAGAAATAAATGCATTCTCATTATCTCTTGTTATCAAGTCATCCCTTTGACAGAACACGGGCGAGCGAGCGAGAGAGAGAGAGAGAGAGAGAGAGAGGTGAAAATGGCTTTGAAACTGTATGTTCATCGGGTGTCTCAGCCATCGCGCGCTTTGATCATCTTCTGCAAGTAATTGTATTTTCTGGTCCTTCTGTTTTTATCCCTTTTTTGGCTTTATTTTTAGATCGAAATCGTCTAATTATGCTTTGTATTTCTGGACTTTAAAGTGGAAGCTGACTGCTGTTTATTTATTTTTTTTTTTAAAGATTGAATGGGCTGGAGTTTGAGGAGGTCTTCGTCGACATATCTAAGAAAGAGAACAAATCTCCCGAATTTTTAGGTATTTTAACTAAAGCAGGATTTTCATCGTTTCTTTATATCAAATTGAAGTGAAATAGGAATAGTTTGCAGGTTTAATCTTTGGTGAAATATGATAGTTTGGATATTGTTTAGTGAGAAAGTATGTCTTCAAAAAGAAGGGCAAAGAAAAGATGACTGACTATTTATTTTATTGATCGCATTCAGAGATAAATCCAATGGGGCAAGTCCCAGCTATGGTTCACGGAGACTTTAAGCTATTTGAAAGGTATAATATCGAACTCCCTCATCATTCACTTTTGTTATGTACCCAACGCAAATAAAGGGGTGGTTTGAGTGTTTATATATTGCTTTCCATAGTTGAAGAAGAAGTGGTTTGGCTCAAATGAAAGGTCTGTTTTTCTCATCACCAAACTATGCACTATGTCAAAATTATGATTCGGCGAAGAGCTATCATGAGTTCTGATATCTGACTTTTTTAATTAGCCAGACTTGTCCTTGCAACTTTTAGTCTAATGTTATGAGGGGATAAAAAAATAAATTCTTTTCAGGAGAATCAATTACATGTTTGATGTGCTTAGGAAGTGAAATTTTTTAATCATTCTCCTTCAACTGGAATCAATTGGCTATGAACTAACTGTTTTCTTTTTAACTCCCACTTTTCAGCCATGCAATCCTTATCTATCTTGTCTCTGCGTTTCCTAAAGTTCCAGAACATTGGTAAGCTGACCTTCTCACTGTTGCAAATTTCTTTATGATGTCTTTTGTCAGATGAACCTAGCTAGATGTCGGAAGTGATTGAGCTATTTAACTCGTATTTCAGAACATGCATTTTGATGCTTTGTTACACACAAAACCTTCAGCATCCTTGCAAGTGAATGTGTTGTTTGAATTTCGAGCGTTTTGTAAAATAGCATGCTTTGACCTAATAATTATATTTTGCATTCACTTTTTGACAATTCGTACCTTTTAAAACTTTAAGGTACCCAAGTGATATTTTCAAGAGAGCAAAGGTTCAATCTGTGTTGGACTGGCATCACAGCAATCTACGCCGTGGTTCAGGTGATTCAGAAGATTATGCAGCAATATATTAACTTCTATCCTGATCCTTAAACAGGAATAAGCTTAAATTACCAAATTCCATTTCTTTTTGGTTACTTTGAAGATTACTTCATTGCCTAACAGATTCCATTTGCAGTTTATTTGATTATTGAACACTCTGAAATTATTTGCTGCTAATCCCTTCTATGGCTAGAGATACTTTTATTGTAGTTTATATGCTTTTCAAGTTTGCTTCCAACGATGGGCTGAGATTTATGTGTTCTTCTTTCCAGCTACCTATGTTTTTAACGCAAAATTAGCTCCTGCATTTGGCCTGCCCGTAAACCCACAAGCAGCTGCAGAAGGTGAGAAAATTTTGTCTGCATCTCTGAAAACAATAGAGACTGTTTGGCTCACCGATAGTGGGAAGTTTTTGGTTGGGCTGGATCAGCCATCAATAGCAGATCTCAGCCTTGTTTGTGAAATCATGCAACTTGAGGTAAGTAATCGTTTTCCTTTCCAAGTTTTCTTTTTTTTTCCTGTTTATTTTATAATGTATGCTTTCTAGTTTGCTTATCGTTGAACTCAACTTGGAAATGCTAACGCTTCAGAAAGAGCATATTTTCTCATGAGTTTCTGCTGGGTGGATATAGATCTTGGAAGAAGAAGAACGCAACCGTATATTGGCCCCATTCAAGAAAGTTCAGCAGTGGATTGAAAATACCAAAAGTGGAACGAGCCCTTACTTTGATGAAGTGCATGAAACCCTTTTCAAATTCAGTGCTCAGCTGAGGAACCAGAAGCCAGCAGAAGGAAAGAGTGAGGCCTAATCTTGTGTGAATATTCGAAGAATAAGAATATGTTGCCTCTATAATTATCCATGATGAGTGTGGCATTCTCTTTGAGCAGTATTGTTATGTTTCGGAATACAAGAATAAGGTATATGGTTATGCTCAATAGATAAGTCATGTTGAATAAACAGACGTTTTTGTGTAGTATCTGGTTTGTATTTTGATGAAGTGCATCATATTTGTTTATTTACTGGGTGCACCTTATCTCTGAGGAAATAAATGTTTTTTCTTTCT